>CM077305.1:75132500-76370833 GCA_039655065.1 Glossophaga mutica | reverse complement strand
AATTTAGATTTAATGAAAAAATATGTTGTTTAGTAATATTAGAATTTCTTTCTTTGTTAATACAGTATTAAAATCTCTGGCTTTAAAACAATAGTAAAATAATTATTTTCTTCTCAAACATACTATTCCCAAGTCCTAAGATATTTGCTAACATCTGGGAGACCCTAAGAAAGCTGACTTATCAGCACTGGATGACATTCAGCTTCAATGATTTTTCCATCTACTGAAATAAATATTTATTAAACACTTGTTATATGCAGGCTCTGTGCTAAAGGCATCAAAAGCAATACGTAAAAAACAGCCCCTGTTTTCCCAAACTGTTTCATGCAAACCTTAGTGATTCAAAGGAGGGAGAGAGACCACACAGGGAAGCAGGAGGACCATGGGCATCGGAAAATGTTTTGTAAAGAAGTAAAGCCTGAGAAGAGTTCTGAAGGGTGGCTACAGCTTTGACAGCTGTTTTGGGGTGGGGTAGAAAGTGGAAGTGTGTGTCACTGCAGGCAAGGCAAGGAGGCAGGAAGTCACAGGGAGAGCTCGGGAAGTAGCAAGTAAGTCAGTGAGGCTGGAACTCTGGATACTTACAGAGAAGTGGATATGGCTGATAAAAATGAAAACTAACAAACAAAACCAAAAACCAACTAGCTAATCTGGCACTTTTTATAATCCTTATTTTCCCTTTGTCTGCACTTCTTTGTATAAAAAGATGTCACTTCTTTAAGAGACTGTGATGATGGACTCAGACTTCTCTATGTAAAAGATGAAGAATGGTTTTAGCAACATATCTAACGAATACTAGAAGTATCCATAGTATTAGTGACCCGATTTGTAATCTTCTGTTACCTTGGTTCCCAGATGACTTGTCAGCCTTCGAGGAGCAGAGTGTGTGCTACTAGAACTCAAAACACTGGCTGTTTCATGATCAATTCGTGCAGTTGAACCCTAGAAATTAAGCAATTATAGATAGTGTGATTGATATTGTAGATAAATACAGCTAACTTCATGTTAAGGTACTCTTCAGGGGAGACAGCTACATATACCATGAAAAGTGTGAACATTAACTTCTCAAAATGAATGTACTTATAAACTTATTAAGTAAATTTTAGAACAAAACTGAAGAAAATGAGATTTGTTGTAAAAGACAGTTAAACCACACTATGGAAGTAACCAAACACTGAAGAAAGTCTAAGAGTAATATTTTTTCACAGATCCAAAGACATGCAACCACATTCTGTTAAATATAAATTGACAGAAAGCTCCATTTTGACTGATGAAATGCTCCAAATTACCACAAAACTGACTGAATCTGGTATAGTCCAAGTTCTCTGGGAGTTTATGGTACAGAAAGGACTGCTTGAAACTTCTCTTTGAGAAAGACATGAACAAAAGTAAATAATTGGAGTATGATGATGAGCACTATCATATAAGAATATATAAAATACTAAGGGAAAACAGAAGGAAACAATGAGATGCTTAGAAGCTATTAAGGGCTGCATAAAATGTCACATTTAAGATAGGAGACTGACGAAAGAGCCTGTGTAAAGGTTTAAATATGAAAGCATGGAGTATTCCAGCTTCCTGTGAACAGAACACAAGGTGTGTGGTGGGAGATACACGTTGGATTAAACTATTAAGTATCTCATGTGTCATTTTAAAGGTGTTGCTTTCAAGATGTGGGTGTTAAGAGAGTCACTAGACTAGGCAGGGGAATGGCACAACCAGAATCTTGTCTCAAAAGAGCATGGACAGGATGAAGAGATCGCAGATGGGAAATCAGGAAGTGGGTACTTCTAATAGTGAGTGGTTCTGAGGGCTCCAAGTCAGGAAGTTAGAACAGGGAAATGGGGATGCCCTATATTCAGGGGATAAAATCCGTTGGTTTGCTAACCACTTTGGATGTGAGTAAAGAAATGTTTGGAGTCAAGGTCAATTTGGAAGTGCCGAGCTTGGCTACATGGGTAGATAATAGCGCCATTGATAAATATATGAAACCCAGGAAGAGATGATGACTTTCAGTTCGGGGACTGAGCCTGCCTTTGATTGTGTGACATCCAGTAAGAACGTTTAACGGGCACCTGAAAACATAGGATGCAACTCTGGACAGGCATTCATTAGTAATTAAAAATAACAATTATAAAAACAGTGTTCAATTAGAAAGTGATATTGGCAGGTGTTCTGCTGTAGTTCTCAAGTTTTCAAAAGAAAAAACTATAACATAAGCTTTTTGAGGGTAGAAACCTCATGCTGTTCATTGTTGTATTCTTGGTATGAAGGGTAGTCTTAGGTTCCTAGTAGGTACCCACAAAATATTTGTCAAATTATGAACTGAATGAAGAGCTAGTAGTAAAATCCATAAGAACAGGGAGGGACACCACTGCTGGTTCTAATTGTCTTTCAGACATAGATATTAATTGTAGAAGGGGGGTTAGCAAAAAGGAAATAGGGAATAACAGGTTTTGAGGATTGGAAGTTGGTATTTCCTGGGGGGTACAAAGGGCTAGAATGAATCAGTATCTCTGAATGTACCCCATTTCCCTAAATTTTGGAATCAACTGATCTTGTAGTTTCTTTTTGTGCACAAAATTCACTTGATGACTTATTGAAAGCTTCCCTGTGAGCTAGCAACCTTTACTGTTCACCTGCTAACTTCCACTGGCAGGCAACACAGAAAGTTGTTAACAAGCATTCCTAAGTGATTAGTCAGCATTCTAACAGTGTGCAACAATTAAATACTCATACAGAGATTTCTGAGTTTGTTATAGAAAGTCCTTAAATAGGAAATTGTATAAAGCTCATTTTTAAAAGGACCGCTTAGAACTTCCATAGAGGTCATATTACAGGCCAAAGTTAGTGTTTTCTGACTAGTCTACAAAAGCATATTTAAGACCATCGTTCACAGTAACATTTAAAGAGAAAATTACATTTATAAATTTAATTGTAAATTTTTTTAAAATTGTAAATGCAAAATTCATTTAACTGTAGACTTAAAATAGGTACACTTTATTGTATGTTAATCTTTCCTCAATGAAGTTGATTTTTAAAGTGCCAACTTGAGCCCTGACTGGTATGGCTCAGAGGGTTGAGCGCTGTCCTGAAAACCAAAAGGTTATGGGTTCAATTCCCGGTCAGGGCACATGTCTGGGTTTTAGGCCAGGTCCCTGCTTGGGGTAGTATGAGGCAGCTGATCTTCTCTCCACATTGGTTTCTTTCCCTCTCTTTCTTCCTTCCTTCCCCTTGCTCTAAAATTAAAAATCTAAAAACAAACAAAAAAAGTGCCAACTTGAGAGGTGTTTTTTTATGTCTCTTCACATAAAAGCATGAAGACCTCGCATAGGGAAATCTAGGGTTGGAGTAAGAATACTAGTAAAGCGTCCCAGAGTGTCTACTTTTTCTAATCTGTACTCCTTTTGTGGGTCTGGATGTTTTATGTTGATTAGTCCTCCAGGGATACTTCTCAATTTGAAGCAGCTAGTTAGCACTCCTCAGGGCAGTGAGAAGGGGCAGCAGAAAAAGACTCATTCTGAATCTCTTTCCACTGTCACCAGCAGCTGCTAGATGCTTTTAAAATGGTTGTTCAAGTCATATGCAACCAAACAGCAAATATTTACTGATCTTCTGCTAGTTCCTAGGTATAGCACTAGTTTTTAGAGATGTAAGTGAAGACAGTCTTACCCTCACTACACACAGTTTTGAGTTCAATATGTAAATACTTAGTGGTAAGTGCTTTGATAGTGACTGTGTGAATACACAGGAAGGGCATACTCGTATACTGTTTTGGGAGTACTGGGAGGGCTTCACAGAAAAAGTGCTATATGATTTTGTATTTGAACTATGAGAAGGAATTTAGCCAACAAAAAAGGAGGGGGATTAGCCATAGGGCAGCCCAGATGAAGCAGAGGCATAAGTAAAGGTTGGAAAGAACACGGTGTGTGTGTGTGTGTGTGTGTGTGTGTGTGTGTGTGTGTGTGTGAAGGGGAGGGGGAGAGACAACGGAGGAGGGGGGAGGAGAATGAGGGAGGGAAAGGGTGAGGGGAGAGGGAGCAAGGGGGGACAGAAAGAAAGAAATTTGGAGATAAAGAGCTTATCCTGGATGCAATAAAGAGATGGATATGAGGGACCATGACACGGGATAAAGAAAACAGTCAGAAGGCTTTTTTTTTTTTTTTTTTGTAGTAATTCAGGCAAGGGGCCTTTCTTGGTTTACAGTAGAAGGGGAATGACTTATCCTGAGGTGAGCATACCATCTTTATTTTTACTGTTTGCGGTACATGGGGTCTAACACAACCCTTAATGATCCTTGTCTCTTGGTATTCATTCCCTTGTGTAACCCCCTGCCTCTGAGTGTGGGCTAGATTTAATGAACTGGCTTCTAGTGAAGAGTATGCTGCACAGGGGATGAGAAGTTGCTTCTAAGACAATGTAACAAAGACTGTGGCTTCCATCTTGGGCAGCCTCTCTTGTTCTCACTGAGCAAAGCCAGCTACTGTGTTGTGAACTGCCCTTTGGATACACCCAGGTGACAAGAAATTGATCTCTGGCCAACAGCCAGTGAGGGCATGAGACCTGCTAATAACCATATGAGTATTTAGAGGCAGATCTTCCCCTAGTCAAGCCTTGAAATTATTGTAGTCGCAGCCAACACCTTATTGCATCCTTGTGAGAGACCCTCAACTAGAGGTACTTGGCTAGAGAAACAATAACATTTTTTGTGTAAGCTGCTAAAGTTTGTTGTTTTAAGCTGCTATTATTTGTTAAGCAGCAATATATAACTAATACACTATTTGAAACAAAAGAGAAACAAGGGGTTAAATCTGAAACAAGGGAAAAATTGTTTCCACAATAAAATGTTCTGACATTCACCTCAGTGTAGACATCAAATTTTCTCTCAGCTTCAGTCTTAGTATCTTCCTACACAGTTTCCTGATTTGGGGACATTCCTGCCCTCCCAATATACCTAGCTAGAAATCCAGCTGCATTTACTTAAAGAAATATCAAGAGAACATCTCCATACCCACACTCACTGTCAGTCAAGAACTTGGGCCTTGAGGATCTTTCCTGGGCCCCTTTATTATGGCTAGACTTTAGCCAACATTTTTCAGAGACTAGAGTCACTCTACCACAAGAAATGGTACCGTCTAAGAAGTGTTCCTGCTCAATTTGTGACTCAATTCTGAAGAAATTTGAGTGTGATTAACTCTCTCACCACCACAAGACTTATTGAAATCAGTCATGATGCACATTCCTTGAATCAGCCTTGCTCACTGTCCAAAGACAATAGGTTCTTTCTGTATTATTTCCCACTCTCAGCCCTAAAATGTGTGAGACCCTATTGCTCACCGTTCTCTTTCCCATCTAACCTTCCTTGTGGAATACAGGTTCCATGCTTCATAAATACCCCCCCCCATTCTCAAATATTCACTTAATGCTCCTTTTACTCCTGGCCTTCACTGAAACCTAGCTCTCACGGGACATCACTTCCTCTCACAGCACTCTTTCCCACATCCCACAGACCTGAGTCAGGAGGTAGCGTAAGTCTGTGTTTTCCTCTCACTCTTCAACATCACTTTGAAACCATTACTCCTCCACTTTCCTGTAATAGCCCCAACTCTTGTGTTATATAATCACCTTTCCCGTTCCCCAGTGCTGTCACCTACCAACCTCCCAATCACTGTCCTCAATCATTAAATACTTTGGTACAAGGGTCACTAAGTTCCTTTCACTTCTATTACTGCCACCCTGAGTACCTTCAACATCCAAGCACATGACCCATTCAAAACCAAAGCCCCTTAGTTCTATGATCTCATCTTCCATGATAGTTTCTCTTCTACTTCATTTTAGCCATTGACATCATGGCCATATTCTGGATCATTTTCCACCACCCCAAAGTGAATCATCTCTGAATAATGCATTTATGTGTCCTGTTGTAACTCTGATAGCTTATGTGTCTATCAATCTCCTTTAAGCTTTCCCAAGAAAGCTTTTTTGAAATGACTGGAATATCCAGTGCATGGATCACTCTAGACACTCTACTTTGGATTTCTTATGGTCTATCACTTCCATAATTCTCTTGCTAGTTTTCAATAGTTTTGCCCCACCTGCTGGGAAACACTACAACTGTAGATGAATCCAACTGTGTCTCTGCCTCCTGATATGAACTCCTGAGAAGTATTTGAGAAATTCGAACATGTGAGAACATCATGCAACTCTCCAGCATGCTGCCCATGTAAGCTTCACGGTCACCAACACACCTGGGCCCTTAGTATTGCACCTGCAATCCTGTGTATCCCTAGTTAGCTCTCCTACCTTTCTTTGTAGTGGCTATTTTAGACATGCCCAGTTTTGTACAAAACTGTGACTCTTCTCCTTTCTTTCCCATGAATAATTTTATTTTCTAATTTACAGAGAAAGAGAAGACATTCAAAAAACCTCTCTCAGCTTCCTGCTACGAAACCAACAAAATTACCTGCCTCCGTAGCCTTCTCCATCTTCCCCTTCTATGGCATCAGAGGCAACCCTTCCCCTCTCTAAGGCCCACCCCTTCATGTGTGCTCTGGCTCCTTTCCACCACCATTCAAACGTCTCTTCTACCTGAAAAAACAATTGCTCTCCAAATTTTCTCGCAGACACGTGCTCTGCATCAGTTAACAGCCATTTCTCCCTTGGGCAGTTCACATCCAGACTTTCTGAGTTAGCTAAAATTGCTTTCTTCTACGGTACTTTTTAACCTTTCATTTAAAAGCCAACTCACTCTACTATGATATGGTAGGGAGGAAAGCCGATGAAATTCCTTTTGTCAAGGTCAGCACTGAACTTCCCTCTTTTTAAAAAAAAATACAGTGGACATTTTTCAGTTCTTATGGTTGACTATAGGTACTGCTAACTATTTCCTCTTTTTTGGAACAGTATTATTCCCTTGCTTTTGGATTTTAGCCCAGGTCTTCATCTTTTCACTTTATAATCACAAAAGATGTAAAAATCTTTCATACCTTTAATTATCATATTACTCACCCTTTCACTCAATTCAAAACCCAAATAGCCTAACCCACATTTCTACTTCAATGTCTTAATACCTTAAAACTTAACATTTTCGAAAAACTTAACATTAACAAACAACTAGATTATTCCCCCCCACAAACCTGCTCTTCATCTGGTGGTATCAATGAAATTGTATCACCATCCTTTTAGCAGCATGGGACAGAAACCTGGGAGTCGTTCTTGACTTCTTCCCCCTCAACCCTCACATCTAACACCCAATCTTACAGATTCTGTTTCCTAAATATTTTCAGATACTCAATATCTATTTGTTGAGTAAAGGGCTCTCTCAAATTTATCAGTTCTTCCTGAACCCTAAGCCACCATCATAGTTCAACTAGATTACTGTATCTAATTTACCCAAAAGTTTTTGAGGAGTCATAATAAATTAATTTATAATTTTCTTCAGGGCCAGCCAACCTCACCCTAAAACTAGGTTAAACGCTTTTACTATGTGTTCCTGTTGCATTATGTACTTGCCCTCTCATAGTACTTACACACTTTGTGGAAACCACTAACAAATTACATCTAAGTCCATAATTTTTTTGTGGACAATGTAGCATCTACCCAGCCCTCTACATATCCTAGGGCTGAGAATAGTCTTGGCATAATGTACATGCTTAGTAAGCATATGTTAAACACTGATGAGTTTTATATTATCTTTCAGGGGGAAAAGAAACAGTCGGGGAAGAGGTTAACAGTAGAGTGAAAAATGGGCTGAGGAGTGGAGAGATGGAAATAAGATTAAAGTACGAGTATTTATCCTTTAAGTAAGTACAATTCCTTTTTACTACATATTAGAGTCAAGTATCTCTTTATTTCCTGCTTTCCCCTCATTTATCCCAACATATCCATTGCCAGTATAGGCCTTCAAATGTTTGCTGAGGGGGCCTAGAAGGATACAATCTGTCACTGTGCCTGACAGTTACACTTAACAGAGTTGGTATACAATTTCTATTATACCTGCTGGGCCAGAACCTCTCATATCCTTCTGCTTGCTCACTTTGGAAAGGGTTCTACTATAATGTAGCATCTCCAACTCATTGTGAAATCTGATACAAGACAGAAAAGAAGCAAGAATTTCCCATTTTATTATTATTATTTTTTGTACAAACTGTACTTGGGAGTAATCAAACAGTAGGTAAGGAGAAGTTTCTCTTTATAGATGTATTCCAGCTAATTTTATAACTCCTAATGAATTAATGGAGCTAGGCATTGAGTACAATGGCTATTAATATCGAAACAGAGAGAAAACCAGACATTAACATGCTTCCTGATGCAAAAACCACATACTGCTACCTGTGAAGAAGTCTTGCCTACTGGCCGCCAGAGAGGATTGAACCCAACTCTGAAAACATTTCTAGATCCAACTACCAATTTATAGGAAATACAGAGGATGGAGAAACACATCAAACTACACCATGGAGATGTTATCACCAAAATCCAGACTATGAAAAACTCTGTAAGACAAACAACTTTGGTTCTTCAACAAATAAATAGAAAGAAAACAAGATAAGAAATCTATAGTAAGAGACTTCAGAGCTATATTAACCAATCTCAGTGCATGAATCTTATTTGACCCTGAGTCAAATAAACTGTGAAAAATCATGACATTTATGAACAAAACTGCAAGTTTGAAAACTGACTGGATATTTGATGCTATTAAAAAGTTACTGTTAGTTTCTTTGGGAGTGTAATGATGGCCCTATAGTGAGGTATCTTTAAAGTGTTTTTATCTTTCAGAAATACACAGTAAAATATCCAGGGAAGGAATAATGATGCCTGGGATCTTTGTCAAAAATAAAACGAAAGGGCAAAGTGGATGAGGTACATGTGGATTACTATATCATTCTGCCTGCCTCTGTACATGTTTGAGGTTTTCCACACTAAAAACTTTAAAACATTTATTAGCAGCAGAAAAGAATGTCCTACCAATTTCATCTTTTCCCACTCTTGGTTGAAATTCATCACTACTTACTAGCTGTCACTAGAGATCTCATTCGAAACCTGAAAGAGAAAAGCTGAGAACCAATGCATAAATGAACTGCACACATAATTATCTACTAAGCAATCAGGGATCTGACTTGTATAGCTTACTTCTAGCTTTCTCTTTCTATTTAACTTTCAGGGAGACTAGTTACAGATCAAGAAACTCTATTTCTAGGAGGGACATCAGTCCTTCCAAACAATACATAGTTATGGTTATCTACTCTTTCTCAGGGACTGTGGGAGCATGAAAATTATCAAAACTAGACTGAATCCTTGCCCTTCTGAGCTTACAGTCCAGTAGAAGAAAAAGATATTAATCAAAGAGTCACAAGAATAAATGTAAAAGTGCAAATGTGGTCGTCTTCAAAAAAGAGAAACACGCTAGGACAACCTGTAACTGTGGGGTTTCTATTTGAATCTCTTGAGAAAGTTCTGCTTAAGGACTTGAGCATTCATTTAACATGAATTGATGTTAATTGAATGAAGTAGGACGAAAGGAGCAGAAATAGACTGTGTACAGACTGCAGACAAGGAAGCCCAGTGACTGAGATACTGAAAGGTCAGTGTGGCTAACGTGATGAGAGCAAAGTGTGATATATAACTGACAAGTTAGGTAGGAGCCAGATTATACAGGCCATAATAAAGGGCTATCTTATTCTAAGAATCAAAGGAAGCCAATAAAAAGTTTTACAGAAAGGGCCATTTACTGTTTGTAAAGATCATTCTAGGAGAGTGAAGGCAAACAGGAAACCAAGTGAAAGAGGGGGTACAATCAACTTCCATGTGGTGGCAGAGAAAGGTGCACCAGGATAGAAGTTTTAGTTGATCCTGCTACAGTGATCTTGAGAAAGTCCAAGAGATTGATTTTCATTTTTAATCAGTACTCATGGTTTTTGTCTCTGGAGCAAATAATAAAACAAAACAAACAAACCCCAAGAAGTTGTCATTGTGAAGATCCCATTAAGATATGTTAAAGGAATCTTGGTATAACTGAATCACAGTTCCACAGATAAATACCACTCATCTACACTAGGATCTGAAGTAGCTGTAGCATTGTTTTACTTTACTTTTTACGTTTTTCACTATTTTTTAAATAGTTATTGGTACTTTTTAAAACACTATATTTTTCAGTAACAGTTTACATTCAATATTATTTTGTATTAGTTTCAGGTGTACATCATAGTTGTTAGAAAATGACTGCCCCGATATTTCAGGTACCCACCATGCACCATACATAGGTATTGCAAGACTATATTCCCCCTGCTGTACTTTACATCCCTGTGACTATTTTGTAACTCCCAATTTGTACTTCTTAATCCCTTCATTGTTTTCACCCAGTCCTTCAATATCCCTCTTCTTTGGCAACTCTTGGTCTAGGAGTCTGTTTCTATTTTGTTTGTTCTTTAAAAAAAAATTTATTTACTTTTAGAGAGAAGGAAAGGAGGGGAGAAAGAGAAGGACAGAAACATCGAGATGTGAGAGAAACACCGACTAGTTGCATCTTACACCCACTCCAACTGAGGACACGGCCTGCAACCCAGGCATGTGCCCCAACTGGGAATCAAACCATTGACCTTTTGCTTTGAGAGACGATGTTAAACCAACTGAGCCATTCAGGTCAGGGCCCTTTATTTTGTTCTTTAGATTTTACATGTAAGTGAAAACGTGTGGTATCTGTCTTTCTCTGTCTGATATATATCACTTGGTGTAATACTCTCTAGATCTATCCATGCTGTTGCAAATATTAAGATTTTATTCTTTTTTATTGCCGAGTAATATTTATTGCATGCATACATGTGTGCCAGTTTTGTTTATTTTGTTTTTAAGTATATTTTATTGATTATGCTATACAGTTGTCCCATTTCCCCTTCATTCCCCTCCACCCTGCACATTCCCTCCCACTCACATCCCCCCGCTTTAGTTCATGTCCATGTGTCATAAGTTCTTTAGCTTCTACTTTTCCCACCCTATTCTTGCCCTCCCCCTGTCTATTTTCGACCCATCATCTATGCTACTTATTCTCTGTACCTTTTCCCCCCCTCTCCTCCTCCCACTCCCCTGTTCATAACACCTTCAATATGATCTCCATTTCTGTGTTTCTGCTCCTGTTCTAGCTGTTGGCTTAGTTTGCTTTTGTTTTAGGTATGACTGTTAATAGCTGTGAGTTTGCTGTCTTTTTACTGTCATATTTTTGATCTGCTTTTTCTGAGATAAGTCCCTTTAACATTTCATATAATAAGGGCTTGGTGATAATGAACTCCTTGAACTTGACCTTATCTGAGAAGCACTTTATCTTCCCTTCCATTCTAAATGAAAGCTTTGCTGGGTAGAGCAATTTTGGATGTAGGCCCTTGCCTTTCAAGACTTCAAATACTTCTTTCCAGCCCCTTCTTGCCTGTAAGGTCTCTTTTGAGAAATCAGCTGACAGTCTGATGGGAACTCCTTTGCAGGTGGCTGTCCCCTTATCCCTTGCTGCTTCTAGAATTCTCTCCTTCATTTGAATCTTGGCTAATGTAATTCTGATGTGCCTTGGCGTGTTCCTCCTTGGGTCCACCTTCTTTGGGACTCTCTGAGCTTCCTGGACTTCCTGGAAGTCTATTTCCTTTGCCAGATTGGGGAAGTTCTCCTTTATTATTTGTTCAAATAAGTTTTCCACTTGTTGCTCTTCTTCTTCCCCTTCTGGTACCCCTATAATTCGGATGTTTAAAGATGTCCTGGAGGTTCCTAAGCCTCTCCTCATTTTTTTGAATTCTTGTTTCTTCCTTCTTTTCTGTTTGGTTGTTTCTTTCTTCCTTCTGGTCCACTCCATTGATTTGAGTCCCAGTTTTCCTCCCATCACTATTGGTTCCCTGTGCATTTTCCTTCATTTCACTTATTGTAGCCTGCATTTGTTCATCTAATTTGTGAGCAAAATCAACCAATTCTGTGAGCATCCTGATCACCAGGGCTTTGAACTGTGCATTTAATAGGTTGGCTATCTCTTTGTCGCTTAGATGAATTGGCTCTGGGGCTTTGATCTGTTCTCCTGTTTGAGCCATTTTTGTTTTTTTTTTTTGGATCTGGTCGCAGCTGTTACGTAGTGAGGGGTGGAGTCTTAGATGTTCCCCAGGGCGGGGTAGCCTAGTTGCTGGGTTGTTATGCTGTATTTGGAGGTGGGGTCAGAGAGGGAACAATGGCGCTTGCTCCGCTCTCTCGTATTCTAGTCCCTTCTGCCACTTTCCCCAGGCAAATTGGGCCCTTCTGGTGCTGATTTCCATGCGGGTGGGCTTATGTATGTTCTAGGACCCTGTGAGTCTCTCCAATAAACTCTCCTGTGAGGCTGGAAGTCCCTACCGGCACCTCACCCCCACAAGTGTTTTCAATCAGTGTTTTTAGGTTTTATTTCCTGGCGCTGTGGCCCTGGGTTGCGAGGTCTGTCTTGCTCCCCGTTTTCACCTGCATTATCTGCGCACGAATGTGGGACCGCCTGGTCAGCCAGCGCCTTGCGGGGCCTCACTAGGTCTGCCTGTTGCCACCCCACGCCCAGGAATTCGCTAGCGGCCTGCACGCCTGGGGCTCCTCTGCGCCCGGGTCCACCAACCTCCGCTCCCTCCTGCCGCGACACCGCCCCTCTTACCGGTCTGGATGAATGGTTGTTGGACTTCCCTGCAGTTCAGTTTTGTGTTAGTTCTGAATGTTTTCTTGTGTCCAAATCTTTGTTGTCCTTAAGTTTGGTTGTGCGAGGAGGCATAGTGTGTCCACCTACGCCTCCTCTTGGCCGGAAGTCCTGGAAGGTCAGTTTTTTTTTTTTTTTTTTTTAAGCCACTCATCTATTTATGGGCATTTGGGTTGCTTCAGTATCTTGGCTTTTGTAAATAACACTGCAATGAATATAGGAGTGTATATATCCTTTCAAATTAGTGTTTTGGTTTTCTTCAGATATACACCCAAAAGTGGAATCTGTGGATGATAATGCTGTTCCACTTCTAATTTATTGAGGAACCTTCACGCTATATTCTACAGTGGCTGCACCAATCTGCATTCCCACCAACAGTGAAGAAGGGTTCCCCTTTCTCCACATCCTCACCAGCACTTGTTGATTTATTGATGACGGCCATTCTGACAGGTGTGAGGTGATATCTCATTGTGGTTTTAATTTGCATTTCTCAGGTGATTAGGGATATTGAACATTTTTTTCATGTCTGTTGGCCACCTGTATGTCCTTTTCGGAGGACTGTTTATTTAGGTCCTCTGCTCATATTTTTAAAAATATTTTTTGTGTGTTTTAAGATCTTATTTATTTTCAGAGAGAGGGGAAGAAATGGAGAAAGAGAGGGAGAGAAACATCGGCGTGTGGTTGCCTCTTGCTTGCCCACACTGGAGACCTGGCCTGCAACCAGGCATGTGCCCTGACTGGGAATTGAACCAGTCACCCTTTGGTACATGGGCTAGCACTCAATCCACTGAGCCATACCAGCCAGGGCTGCCCATCTTTTAATTAGATTATTTTTGGGGGTTGAGTATGAGATTTTTAAATTTTGGATAATAACTTCTTATCAAATATCTTCTCCCACCCAGTAGGTTATCTTTTCGTTTTGTTAATTGTTTCCTTTGCTGTATCAAAACTTTTTAGTTTGACGTAATTGTTTCCTTTGCTGTATCAAAACTTTTTAGTTTGACGTAGTTCCATTTGTTCATTTCTTCTTTCGTTTCCCTTGCCTGAGGAGCTGTATCAGAAAAAAATACTTCTAAGAGAAATGTCAGATTTTACTTGCTATGTTTTCTTCAAGGATTTTGTGGATTTTGAGTCTTACATTTAAGTCTTTAATCCATTTTGACTTTATTCTTGTGTATGGTGTAAAATGGTGATCTAATTTCATTTCTTTTGGCATGTATCTGTTTCCCAACACCATTTATTAAATAAACTGTCTTTACCTCATTGTATGTTCTTGCCTCACTGCCAAATATTAACTGACCGTATAGGTGTGGGTTTATTTCTGGGCTCTGTATTCTGTTCCATTGATCTATGTGTGCTTTTGTGCCAGTACTGGCACAGTTTGGTATCAGGTAACATGATACCCCCAACTTTGTTCTCCTTTTTTAACATTGCTGAGGCTATTGAGAGTCTTTTGTGATCCCATATAAATTTTTGGATTATTTGTTCTAGTTCTGTGAAAAATGCCAGTGGTATTTTCAATAGGAATTGCTTTGAATCTATAGATTCCTTTGGTTGGGATGGATTTTAACAACATTAATTTTTCCTATCCGTGAACACAGTATATATTTCCATATCTTCAATATCTTATCATTTTCCAAGTGCATGTGTTTTACCTTCTTGGTTAAATTTATTCACAGGTATTTTGTTTTTTATTTTTTTGATGTAATTGTAAATGTGGTTGTTTTTGTAATTTCTCTGATAGTTCATTATTGCTGTATAAAAACACAACTGATTTCTGAATATTTAATTGTAACCTGCTAACTTTAATGAATTCATTTATCAGTTCTAGTAGTCTTTAGGTGGAATCTCTAGGGTTCTTAATATATAGTATTATGTCATCTGGAAATAAGGACAGTTTACTTTTTCTTTCCAATTTGGATGCCTTTTATTTCTTCTTCTTCTTATCTGATTGCTGTGGCTAGGACTTCCAGTATTATGTTGAATAAGAGTGGTGAAAGTGGACATCCAATCTTGCTCCTAATCTTTAAAAAAATTTTTTAAAAGATTTTATTTATTGATTTTTAGAGAGGGGAAAGGAGGAAGGGAGAGAACATCAACGCACAGGAGATACACTGATCGGTTTCCTTCCAAATGCCCGTAACTAGGGACCTGGCCCGCAACCCAGGCATGTGCCTTGACTGGGAATTGAACTGGCGACCCTTCAGTTTGCAAGTCAGTGCTCATCCACTAACCCACGCCAGCGAGGGCTTGTTCCTGATCTTAAGGGCAATACTTTTAGTTTTCCCCAACTGAGTATGATGTTGGCTATGGGCTTGTTATATATGGCCTTTATTATGTTGAGGTATATTTCCTTTATTCATACTTGCGGAGTTTTTATCATAAATGAAGGCTGGGTTTTGTTAAATGCCTTTTCTGCATCCATTAATGACCACAGATTTTTATCATGCATTTTGTTTATGTGGTGTATTACATTAATTGATTTGCAGATATGTAGCATTGTTTTAAACATAAATGGCGTTAGAAGCATTAATGTCATAAAAACACTGATTTGGGAGGAAAACCTATGAATGAAATTGCCAAACATGCTTGTTATGTTTACTACTAAATCCAGGCACTATCAGAATTCATCATTTGAAGAATGAAAACATACTTCTGATTTACTATATTTTTTTAATCCTCAACTGAGGATCAGTTTTCTGATTTGAGAGGGAGAGAGTGGGGGAGAAACATCGATGTAAGAGAGAAACATCAACTGGTTGCCTGACCAAGAATGGAACCCACAGCCTAGGTATGTGCTGGGAATCAAACCCACAACCTTTTGGTGTGTGGAACGATGCTTTGACTAACTGAGCCACCTGGACAGGACTGATTTGATATTTTTAGTAGATCTCATGCTATTACAAAACCCAAATACATAAAGGCATAAAGAAGAAAGTAAAAACCATAGAAATCCCAATACTTAGAGATAACACTAGTAACATTCTGAAGAACATTTTCCAGATATTTCTCTGTGCCTATATCACTTGTATACATACATACATACATACATACATACATATAAAATGAGAGGTCATACAATACTTGCCTTTTTAAAAGTAAAAGATATTATAATTATTTTTTAAAATTAGTAACACTAATATCCAACAAGCATCTATTAAACACAGCTGTTTGGGGTACAATGGTGAGCAATAGCAATATAGTCCTGCCTCAAGGACTTAAAAAAGGCAGAGAGACAATTAAACCACCAAACTGTGCTCCATGCTGTGAGAACAACAGAAGAGAGCACCTGAGAGCACTTTACCTATTCAGGGAGGTGTGAACAAGGAAAACATCCTCAGAGAAGTGCCATTTAAAACTGAGGAGGAACGATGAGTAAGACCATAAGGTAAACATACAAGTGAATGGGAGTAAAAGAGAGTTCTAGGCACAGAGAACATCATGTGGAAGGCAGGGACATATGCTCAAGGACCTGAAAAAGTTGACCTGAAGGAGGAGAGAGAAACAGGGCAAACACACTGCTGAAAGAGCAGGTAACATAAAAAACCTAGATTCTACTTGATGGGTAGTGGGTAGCCACCGAATTGTTTAAACAAATAAGTGATATGATCAGGTTTGTGTTTTAGAAAAATCACTGATTATAATATGAAGAATGCATCAGGAAAGGGAAGGCTGAAGACTAACACAAAAGTTAGATCTCAATATAAACAGATGTAATTTGTCATTTTAATTTTTATTTTTTTTACATTTTTTAAAAATATATTTTATTGATTATACTATTACAGTTCTCCAATTTCTCCTCCATCATTCCCCTCCACCCTGCACATTCCCTTCCACATTCCCCCCCTTTACTTCGTGTCCATGTGTCATAAGTTCTTTAGCTTCTACTTTTCCCACCCTATTCTTGCCCTCCCCCTATTTTCTCTCTACCATCTATGCTACTTATTCTCTGTACCTTTTCCCCTTCTCCTCCTCCCACTCCCCTGTTCATAACCCTCCATGTGATCTCCATTTCTGTGTTTCTGCTCCTGTTCTAGCTGTTGGCTTAGTTTGCTTTTGTTTTAGGTGTGATTGTTAATAGCTGTGAGTTTGCTGTCTTTTTACTGTCATATTTTTGATCTGCTTTTTCTGAGATAAGTCCCTTTAACATTTCATATAATAAGGGCTTGGTGATAATGAACTCCTTGAACTTGACCTTATCTGAGAAGCACTTTATCTTCCCTTCCATTCTAAATGAAAGCTTTGCTGGGTAGAGCAATTTTGGATGTAGGCCCTTGCCTTTCAAGACTTCAAATACTTCTTTCCAGCCCCTTCTTGCCTGTAAGGTCTCTTTTGAGAAATCAGCTGACAGTCTGATGGGAACTCCTTTGCAGGTGGCTGTCCCCTTATCCCTTGCTGCTTCTAGAATTCTCTCCTTCATTTGAATCTTGGCTAATGTAATTCTGATGTGCCTTGGCGTGTTCCTCCTTGGGTCCAACTTCTTTGGGACTCTCTGAGCTTCCTGGACTTCCTGGAAGTCTATTTCCTTTGCCAGATTGGGGAAGTTCTCCTTTATTATTTGTTCAAATAAGTTTTCCACTTGTTGCTCTTCTTCTTCCCCTTCTGGTACCCCTATAATTCGGATGTTGGGATGTTTAAAGATGTCCTGGAGGTTCCTAAGCCTCTCCTCATTTTTTTTGAATTCTTGTTTCTTCCTTCTTTTCTGTTTGGTTGTTTCTTTCTTCCTTCTGGTCCACTCCATTGATTTGAGTCCCAGTTTTCCTCCCATCACTATTGGTTCCCTGTGCGTTTTCCTTCATTTCACTTATTGTAGCCTGCATTTGTTCATCTAATTTGTGAGCAAAATCAACCAATTCTGTGAGCATCCTGATCACCAGGGCTTTGAACTGTGCATCTAATAGGTTGGCTATCTCTTTGTCGCTTAGATGAATTGGCTCTGGGGCTTTGATCTGTTCTCCTGTTTGAGCCATTTTTGGTTTTTTTTTTTTGGATGTGGTTGCAGCTGTTACATAGTGAGGGGCGGAGCCTTAGGTGGTCCCCAGCGTGAGGCAGCGCAGTTCCTGAGTTGTGACCCTATATGTGGGGGTGGGGTCAGAGAGGGAACAATGGTGCTTGTTCTGCTCTCTCGCGGATTCCAGTCCCTTCTGCTGCTTCCTCTTTGCCTGGATTATCTGTGCGCAAATGTGGGACCACCTGGTCAGCCAGCCGCCTTGCGCGGCCTCACTGGGTCTGCACAGTTGCCACCCTGTGCCCAGAGTCTGCTAGCTGCCTCCTGTGCGCCTGGGGTCTGCTAGCCGCCGCCTGCACACCTGGGAACTGCCAGCTGCTGCTTCCTACGTGCCCAGTCCGCACCTCCACTTTTTCCTGCTGTCACTCCGCCCCTCTTACTGGTTTGGATGAATGGTTGTTGGACTTCTGTACAGTTCAATTTTCTATCAGTTCTGATTGTTTTCTTATTTCTAAATCTTTGCTGTCCTTAATTTTGGTTGCGAGAAGAGGCACAGTGTGTCCACCTACACCTCCATCTTGGCTGGAAGTGTTTTTTTTTTTACATTAAAAAAAAATACAGGAACCTAATCAACAAAACAAACAAACAAGTGTAATATAACCAAAGACACTGAAATTGAGAACAGGCTGACAGTCATCAGAGGGGTGAGGGGAGGGAATTTCAGGGGAAAAGGGGAAGGGTTTAGAGCAACAAGTATAAAGGACACATGGACAAAAACTACGGGGGTGGAAATGGAAGGGAGGTGGGGAGGGCTGGTGCAGTGGCCTGGGATGGGAGTAAAAGACAGAAAACAGTACAAGAACAACAATTAAAATAAAAATAAAAATATATTTTATTGATTATGCTATTACAGTTGTCCCTGTTCGCCCCTTTATTCCCTTCCACCCGGTACACCCCCTCCCACCCACATTTCCCCACCTTAGTTCATGTCCATGGGTCATACATATTAGTTCTTTGGCTTCTACATTTCTTATACTATTCTCATCCTCCCTCTATCTATTTTCTGCCCACCATTTATGCTACTTATTCCCTGTATCTTCCCTCCCTGTCTCCCTCTCCCACTCCCCCACTGATAACCCTCCATGTGATCTCCATTTCTGTGATTCTGTCCCTGTTCTAGTTGTTTGCTTAGTTCATTTTTTTTTTGTTTTTGGTTTTAGGTGTAGTTAGTTGTTGATAGCTGTGTTTGTCATCATTTTATTGTTCATAGCTTTGATCTTCTTTTTCTTAAATAAGTCCCTTTAACTTTTCATATTATAAGGGCTTGGTGATGATGAACTCCTTTAACTTAACCTTATCTGGGAAGCACTTTATCTGCCCTTCCATTCTAAATGAAAGCTTTGCTGGATAGAGTAAACCTTGGATGTAGGTCCTTGCCTTTCAGGACTTGGAATACTTCTTTCCAGTCCCTTCTTGCCTGTAAGGTCTCTTTTGAGAAATCAGCTGACAGTCTATGAGAACTCCTTTGTAGGTAACTGTCTCCTTTTCTCTTGCTGCTTCTAGAATTCTCTCCTTAATTTTAACCTTGGGTAATATAATTATGATGTGCCTTGGAGTGTTCCTCCTTGGGTCCAAATTCTTTGAGACTCTGTGAGCTTCCTGGACTTTCTGGAAGTCTATTTCCTCTGCCAGGTTGGGGAAGTTCTCCTTCATTATGTTTCCAAATAAGTTTCCAGTTTCTTGCTCTTCCTCTTCTCCTGGCACCCCTATGATACGGGTATTGGAACGTTTAAGGTTGTCCCGGAGGTTCCTAAGCCTCTCCTCATTTTTTTGAATACTTGTTTCTTCATTCTGCTCTGGTTGAATGTTTATTTCTTCCTTCTGGTCCAAGCCAGAAGGAAGGTCCAGTCCATGTGAGTCCTGGTTTCCTTCCCTTCACTGTTGGATCCCTGTACATTTTCCTTTATTTCACTTTACATAGCCTTCATTTTTTCCTCTATTTTGCGACCATATTCAACCATTTCTGTGAGCATCCTGATTACCAGTGTTTTGAACTGTGCATCTGATAGGTTGGTGATCTCTTCATTGCTTAGTTGTATTTTTTTCTGGAGCTTTCATGTGTTCTTTCATTGGGCCATTTTTGTGTGTGTCTTGGTTCACCTGTTACATAGTAAGGAGTGGAACCTTATGTATTTGCCAGGGTGGAGCAACCCAGGTTGCTGCATTATGGCACTGTACATGGGAGAGGGGTCTGAGAGGGAACAATGCCACTTGATCAGCTCTCTGCCAGCTTTCAGTCACTTCCACTGCTACCCACAAGCAAATTGGGCCCTTCTGGTGCTGATTCTCAGGTGGGTGGGCTTGTGTACACATTCTAGGACCCTCTCTACCAAACTCTCCTATGTGGGAGTTTCTTCCACCGCCTCAACCCCCACAGGTTTTTTTAGTCAGAGGTTTTGAGGCTTTATTTCCCCATGCTGGATCTCTGGGTTGCATGGTCTATCTTGCTCTCCAGTTGTTCCTCCCAGTTTATCTGCACAGAAATGTGGGACAACTCACTCTGCCAGCCACCGCCCTGGTCCTCCAGTTGCCACCTTGCCGTGAGTCTTCTCTGCCTGGCTGCCTGTCTCCATCTGTCTTCCTGGTCTGAATGAATGCTTCCTCTTTACTCCTTGGTTATCATTATCAGACTTCCATATAGTTTGATTTTTCTGGAAGTTCTGGTTGTTTTTAAATTTGTTATTATCCTTCTTTTGGTTGTGCGAGGAGGCACAGTATATCTACCTAAGCCTCCATCGTGGCTGGAAGTTGTCATTTTTAATATTTACATGGATGTAGTGTATCAGTTCTATGAGGCCAGAAACTGTGTGTCTTCTTCCAATTTTCTGTCTCCAGAGTCTAATACAATATCTGACACAAAATATTTATTTCTTTAAAAATAACAATTAATAGTTATTGACAACAATATGTTACCTTTAATGAGTATCTACTATATGCCAGGGACTATATTAAATGCACATTGCATTTAATTCTCAAAACTATATCATGCTATTTTATAAAGAGGAAACACTAAAGCTCAGAGATTACTTGTCTTAAGTTTAGTCTCTCAGCTATTTGGTGAGGGAGTTAACACCAGGTCTGGACTCCAGAGCCACCTGACCATTTATCCGCAGTTGATTCATAATTTAACTAATTATTTTTTGATTAATGTACATTCAGGTTCTTTCTGTTTTTGCTATTATCAATATTATGATGAATCTCTTCAAACACGTCTTAGCACTCTTTACTGATTACCTCATTAGTGTACAATGCTAGATGCTGCAATTATGAGCTACAGGCCTGGTACATTATAAATTTCAATACATATTACAAAACTGCTCTTCAGAATGCTGTTCAATTTCACACAGATCACCTGTTAACCATTACCAAGACAGTGTTATCAACCTTTGCTAATCCAAACGGCCTCCAAAAATATCTTATTTTGGTTGTGGTTTATATATCATTACAATTTCCATGTTTTTAAAAAATGTTTTAAAAATATATTTGATTCCAATTGAGTGCTGGACTGTGAACCAAAGGGTCACCAGTTCGATTCCCAGTCAGGGCACATGACTGGGTTGCAGGACAGGTCCCTGGTGTGGGGCACATGAAAGGCAACCACACATGGATGTTTCTCTCCCTTTTTTTCTCCTTCCTTCCCCCTCTGTCTAAAATTAAATAAATAAAATCATAATATGTGTGTGTGTGTGTGTGTGTGTATTTGATTCCAGAGAAAGAGAGAAAGAGAAACATCAATGTGAGAGAAATATTAAGAGGTTGTCTCCCATACACACCCCAATGGGGACCAAACTCACAACCTAGGCATGTGCCTTGAACAGGGCACCTGAAGCCTGATGAACGGGATGAGGCTCCAACCAACTGAGTCACACTGGCTGGGTACTTTTCACATGCGTACAAGTCATTTCTTTTCCTTTTAATTCCTGTTCATGCCTTTTGCCCATGTTTTAACAGTCTTTAAGTAGTTTATTTTCATTTTTATTTAATCTTTATTATATATATTTTCCATTACCATTTAGTCTCCTCAAGCCCCCTCCTCTCTATGTATTTTGAATTTTAACTTTTCAGTGTTATAAACATTTACAAATAACATGATCTTGCTTTTTAATTTTTTAAAAAATTTACTGATTTTAGAGAGCAAGGAAGGAGGGAGGGAGGGAGGAATGGGGAGGAGGTAGAGACATACACAATGAATTTTTATTCTACTTATGTATGCATTCATTGGTTGCTTCTTGTATGTGCCCTGATGAGAGATTGAACCCTCAACCTTGGCGTATCGGGTCAACGCTCTAACCAACTGACCTACCTGGCCGGGGCTATGATCTTAGTTTTTGTTTGTTTTGTAACCTTGCTATGATTTTATGGCACACTGAAGTTTTACATTTTTGTGTGAAACCTATTGATCCTGTTTTTTATAGTTTCCCACCTACCTCATGATTATAAAAATTCTACCCACATTTTCTTCTAATCTTTTAATATTTTTAGTAGTTTTCATTTTAATATTAAATCTAATCCATATAGGATTAATTCTGATGAAAGAAGTATGGTAAGGGATTCAATTATTTTTTAAATGGCTATTCAGATTATTGGATAGGTAAGACTTTACATAATAATTGCAATATGGCCCAAAGCACTAATGGTAAGTCTAATACTAAGCAGAGAATTGTTTTCTGCCAAGAAGGAACTTTCCTTCTTCCTGCATACATGTAGACACGAAGAAGGAACTTTCCTTCTTCCTGCATACATGTAGACACACATAAGCTTCCCAAATAATTCGCTAAACAACAACAAAAAAACTCAAATGTGCTATTTAAATGTAATTTCTTTTCCACTAATTTACCACCTATAACTTACAAGTTTTCCCCCCTGCAATGCTAACTAGTAGTCTAAAATGAAGTATCTCTTTATTTTAACTAAGTAAAATAAATTTAAATACATAAGTATGAGATGTTTTAAGCTTTAAATGTTAATGAACAGAAGCATTATTTTTTTTTAATTTTTATTTATTTATCTTTAGAGGGGAAGGGAAGGAGAGAGGGAGAGAAACCTCAATGTGCGGTTGCCACTTGTATGTCCCCTGCCGGGAACTGGCCTGGCAACCCAGGCATGTGCCCTGACTGGGAATCGAACCTCGATCCTTCGGTTCGCAGGCCCGTGCTCAATCCACTGAGCTACACCAGCCAGGGCAGAAGCATTATTTTTTATGCATAATATCAAAAGTAACCTATACACACTAAAGAAATAGTTTATATCAACAACAGGAAAATTACCTTACAACCAACTTAATGAAATTCTATTTTTAAAAAATTGTTCATTTACAGCATATTATTTTATTTTTCAATAAAAATATTTATTGAAAAAAATAGAGAGCATACAGAAAACCCCCCCAAAAAATCCTGTCATATTAGGATGCATCCAATAAAACCAAGAGCAGATTGATGGTAGCACAATAATAGTTTTATATTTAAAAAAATCAAGCCAACTTCCATAATGTTGCAAAAAATGATGTGTTAATAGTTAAATATGACTAGGCTATGACTCTTTACTTTTAAGGAGCAGTAGAATCATCTTTTCAAAGATAAGACTTGGATTTATAGATTTATGTAATCTTGAAGTATAAGAGAAAGCAAGAACTGTACCAAACTTCTTAGTAGCTTTTTAAAAAAAGACCATAAAAATGTCTTTGCAAAGAATGCCTTGGGGAAAGAGCAAATCTACTCAATGCAAGCAGTGATAAATAACTAGGTCAAATCACACATATAACCAAAATGCAGCTCAGTATTTATTTTTCAAAAATTCTACTCACACAAAACATTTTAGACTAAAACAGAAACACATAAGTTAGACTATAAAATATATTTAGAAACTTGAAAATGTTATTGTTAGATATAATGAAGAAAAATTCCTATAGCATTTGGTATTGAATTCTTCTGAAGATATCCATTTGGGAGTTAGGAAACAAGATTTACAGATCATTCTGAGGATCATCTCGCTCCATATTCCTTTTAAAATATTAAAATAGTTAATTTTAAAAAACAATAAAATAATTTATTTACCTGACCACTACCAGAAGTTGCCATGTTGATTTCTGCCACTCCTTGACCTTCATTCTGCCGCTCAGCTTCATGTGAGCCAGCTTCATGCTTGTTCTGAGATGACCTCTGTTAATATGGAGTTGACATCATTACACACAAAAACGGTGCATGCTTTTATAGCTCACAGCTTTCTTCGCTCTCTTGTTTTAAAGCTCTGAATGCATCAATTATACAGGTTTACAAAGGCAAGGAACTGCACTTCAGGCTTCTCCAACATGGTCGGCAGCCGACTATTTCGGTAAGAGGCAAGTGCAGTGTGCCCCTTGAGCATTAGAGCTGCACAAGACAAAGGATTTTCTGAGACACACAGAAACACCATCCTCCACCAGCTGTGCTCACATCACTATCAGGAATATAACCCAACTAGAACAAATAACTGTCTTTTCTGCAAGGTCGCATGATTCTGACATTTAATAGAACTGCAAATCTAACAGTTAAACTATTACCTAAGCTTATAAATACCTTCTGTGTAAGTATACTTATATCTAAAATATATATACATTTGCTAATAAAAATCATATGAAAAAATATATAAGCTCTTAGATTCTGATATAAATAAAACTAAAAACCTCTTCTACTGTAACCACCATCTGTTACATGAAATGAAAATGACAGATTATATCAGTAAAAGCAATCATTTCAAGATAGATTATATCCAGTACAAAGCAGTCACTTTGTAAAATTAACACTGCAGAATCAAAGAAAATAACTTTCCCATTATCTTTTATATAAACAATTACTAATGTGATTGCTCTAGGAAAATGGCACTCTAAAGTAAAAATTTTCCTTTAAAAAAATGCAACCTAACAGTGGATAATTACCTTACAAAATGGCTTCCACTAAAACTTCTTTAAATATCAAGCTCTCCCAGACCACTTAAAATGCAACTTAAAATGAATTTTCATGCAACATTTCCATCAATAAACTAGGATAGTTATATGTTGGCCATAATGGAGGTAACCCCAATAATTCAGAAATATAAGAAAATATAGTAGCATCTGAAAACCACGCTGTAAAATTTAACAAAATCAACAAAAGTAGGTACATACAAAGTCAATCTAGAAACAAAATAAATCAAAACCCATAAAAACCACAAAGATGTGACACTAACATAATTGAAGATGTCAATGTAAAAGTAATTACTAAGCATCTGCTATGTTAGTTACTTGCATTATGTGCTAAGAAATACAGTACCAGCAAAACCAGACATTGTTCTATGTACTCTTAGAGCTTATAGTCAGGGACACTATCAAATAAGAAAAATAACAATAAAGTTAAAACTCTGACAACTGCTCTGAAAGAAGTGTACGAGGTGCTATAAGAACATATAACAGAAGGAGTCATGGTCTGGGAGTTTGGGAACAGCTCTCTTAGGAAGTACTATTTGAACTGAGACCTGAAGAATAAATTGGAGTTTTAGGAAAAGAGACAGGGGTAGAGGATGAAGGTTTTAGGTAAACAGAAGATCATATGCAGCACTGGATAGTGGTGGCTCAGTGTACTGAGTGCCGGCCTGCGAACCAAAGGGTTGTGGGTCAGGTCCCCAGTAGGGGGTGCGTGAGAGGTGCGTTTGATGTTTCCCTCTCTTTCTCACTCCCTTCCACTTTCTCTAAAAGTAAATAAATAAAACCTTAAAAAAAGAGAAAGATATGTAAAGATCCTGAGGTGGAAGGAAGCATGGCTTGTCCCAATACACCAGAGGATCATAGGTGCAGAAAGTAGAACAAAAAGATAAGAAAATAATCTTACTAATTTTGAATTTTAGTGTAATTCTCAGATAGCACTCTTGCCCCCACAACTAATATTAGTATATTAATGAGATAAGATTCATGTAAATAGATTTTTTAAAGTCAATTTGTAAATAGCCTCAGTAAATAGGAAACAGGAATCAGTTTGGAGGCTAATGCATTAATGTGTGAGATGTTGGTACTCTGCACTAGGGAAGCCGTGATGGAGATACAAGGAGTGGAGACAGGTAATCTGACGAACTTGGTGATAGACTGGATGTGGTGAGTGGAGGATCAGGTCTGTGTCAAGAATTACCCCTATGTTCCTTAGCTCACACAATTGGGTAATGATGGTGTCAATCACAAGGACAGATAATAACTTAAGGAGAATAAGGGTTTCTGAAAGAGGTGAGGTGGTAAGAAGAGTGCAGGAAAAAATCATTTATTATGCTTTGGATATGTTGGATTTAAAGTTCCTTTGAGACATCTAAGTGGAGATGCAGAGTAGGCACGTAGATTTGGAAGTCTGGAGTTCAGGGTTGGAGAAATGAATTTGAGAGCCAAAAGGTAGTAACTGAAGCCCTAAACACAAATGAGATGGTGTTAGGGAGAGACAGTACATAGAAAAGAGAAATAAGCCTTAAGGAATGCCTATAATTAATGCCTACATAAAGGAACATGAGCCTTTAAAGGACAAAGAGATGTGAAGAAAGCAAAAAAAGTATTGTCACAGATGCCAAGAGAAGAATATTTCAAACAACAGGAAGTATTCAATAATGTGAAAAGTGTCAAGATGAAGACTGAAAATGTCAATTTAGTTAACAATATGGAAATCACTAACGGTCCACGTCAGTTAACTATGGGAGCAGATATTAGATTGGCTTGCCTTAACAGTGAATGGTGGGCGGGGGGGTGGGGTGGGTGGGCGGAATGTAGACTAGGAGTCTAGAAACACCTTTAAGTGGGGACTGGGAAAAGACAATGAAGGAGGGAACGGAGATAGATGAAGAAAGGCAGTTTCAGGGAGAGGTGGGATTGAGGAAGTTTCATTTTATATTTTTAAACATAAGATTTGAGCCTGTTTAAATGCCAGTGGAAGGGTTCCACAGAAGAGGAAAAAGATTAAGTGTAATATTTGAGAAAGTAAGAGATTAGTAAAAAGTTCCAAGAAGTCAGGAGCTGAGAATCCAAAGTACAGGAAGGAAGACAGAATGTTTCCTGGTAGGAAAGAGAGGTAGTTCTTATGATAGCTACTGTTTACTCTGTGAAGGAGAGGTGGAATTATTAGACGGAGAGAGAGAAGGCTTGAAATACTTATTTCCAATAGAGGGTGAAGAGGGGAGCCAGGGAAAGAGTATGCATGCAGGACTGTCAGGACTATTTGTGATGGTGATGATAATAAACGTGTTTACTATGCATTTATCACCTGTCACTGATTAATTTATTTAATCCTCATATCAACTCTATGAAGCAGGTTCAATTATTATCCCCATTTTACAGGTTAAGAAACTGAGACACACAGAAGATATATATTTGGCCTTAGGTCACACATCTAGTAAATGACAGAGCCACAGTTGGGATAACATTCCAGAGCCCAAAATAATAAATATTTAACACCACCTTAATTTTCTTTCCTCCTTCCTCACTTACTTCCCTTTGTTTTGTCATTGATCCTAGGCTACTGTCCTGCTTGCAATCTCTGATCACTGTCCCAAACTAGTATGAACACTGAAGGCAAAGAGGCTTTTCTGATTCCTATGAAAAACAATCCTACCTACACCCTCATTTCTTTCTTTTTAAAAAGATTTTATTTATTTATTTTTAGAGGGTGGGGTAGGGAAGGAGAAAGATGGAGAAAAACATCAACGTGTGGTTGCCTCTCACTCACCCCCTACTGGGGACCTGGCCCACAACCCAGGCATGTGCCCTGACTGGGAATTGAACTGGTGACCCTTTGGTTTGCAGGCCTGTGCTCAATCCACTGAAGTCTACCAGCCAGGGCAGCTCCCTCATTTCTATTGTTGATGGATAACTAATGCAAAGTTTTCTAGCCTAGGATTGAAAAATAGTTTTTTTCATTGAGGTATTTACATACCACAAAATTCAGTCATTTTAAGTATATAATTCAATTATTTTTAGTAAATTTACCGAGCACCACCATAATTCAGTTTTTGAACATCTGCATCATTCTAATAAGATTCCTTGTGCTCACTTACAGTTAATCCTCATTACTGCCCACAGCTCCAGGCAACTACCTTTGGTCTTTATAAATTTGCCTTTGCTGGACCTTTCTTACAAATGGAGTATGTGGACTTAGTGTCTGGCTTCTTTTACTTAGCATGTTTTTGAGGTCCATCCACACTATAGTGTGTGTCATTAATTTGTTTCTTTTTATTACCAAACAGTATTCCATTTTAAGGCTACACCACATTTGTATATCATTTGTATGTATTCACTAGGCAATATACAGTTGCACTGTTTCTATTTTGGGCCAGCGTAAATAATATTGCCATAAACATTCAAATTAAAGTCTTTTTGTAGACATATGTTTCATCTCTCTTGGACAGATACCTAGAAGTGGAATTACTAGGTCACGTGGTATCTCTGTTTAATATTTTGAGAAACTGTCAAACTGTTTTCCAAGTGGCTGTACTATTTTACAGTCTCACCAACACTGTATTTATTCACATCCTTGCCAATGCTTACTACTGTCTTTATGATTATAGCCATCCAAATGGATGTGAAGTGGTATCTCATTGTGATTTTGATTTGTATTTCTGTAGTGACTAATGATGTTGAGCATATTTTCATGTGTTTATTAACCATTCCTGTGTCTTTTCTGGTACAATGCCTATTCAAATTTTTTGTCCATTTTTAAATTGAGCTGTCTCCTTATTAAAGGGCTATAAGTGTACCCTGCATAGAATTTTTAAAAATATTTCTTACTGGCTATTATCTAGAGTTTTTAAAAGCCCTATTATAATTTGTCTCACAGTTCCTTAAATAACCTATCAAAGATACATAAATAAGTGGTAGCATTGGCTGCCTCATATATCCTTCTGCAACTTTTGGAATTTGAATCATATGCAATAAATTACACCCCTTGAATTATGTTGAGCATTTAGATACTAATCCAGAGTTGTTAGAAGGTAAGACAAAGACAGTGCAATAAACAATACACTTAGCGGTGGAGAAATTTTTGGCAGAAGTTTTTTCTTGTCTATATTGCATATGAACTAATTTATAAGTGTCAAATCCCCAGTTTTCTCCACTTTCTAGATTCTTTCTCTGATTAGAAAAATGACAATAATGGAATAAAGAAACTTCAAATAGTAAAATTTAAAAAAGGGTTTGGTTCCTTCTGAGATGTGACATGGCACCTTCCTTTAGTTTATATTCACTGAACTTTTAGACTATCTGTAACATCTTTAGGCCATGATGTATATAATCACTTTTACAATACAAGGAAGCAAGAAGAGATTGGATCACAATGATCAACAGCCCCAAATCCAATGATACGAGTCAATGATATGAGGCTGAAGTGTTGATAAAATTTGGAACAAGCAGGCAATCTATTATACCAAACAAAGATAACAAAAACAAAGTCAGTATAGTAATATTTTTAAGACTTTATTTATTTTTAGACAGAGGGGAAGGGAAAGAGAAAGGGAGAGAAACATCAATGTGTGGCTGCCCCTCATGCATTCCCTATTGGGGACCTGGCCTGCAACCCAGGCATGTGCCCCAACTGGGCATTGAACCAGCAACCCTTTGGTTCACAGGCCAGCACTGAATCCACTGAGCCACACCAGCCAGGGTAGTATAGTAATATTAATAGCAGATAAAATAAAATTCAAACAGAATAAGGAGGGATATTTCATACAAATGAAAGATACAATCAACTAGGGAAAACCATGACTATTGAATTACAAATATAAAAAAACTGTTAGATGTAGCCAAACAGTAATAATCAGAATATGAGACTGGGAGTAGGAGGATGACTAACTATAATTAAAGAGGCTAGAAAAACAACACTATCAAAAACTCAAGCAGAAAATATCAAGCAAAGATATAAAATGTAGTGCTTCTCAATAAAAACAAAAGCTGCCTCTTAAAAATATTTAGATGATGGTTTCTTTAGCTGTGCAGAAGATTTTTAATTTGATGTAGTCCCATTTGTTTATTTTCTCCTTTATTTCCTTTGTCCTAGGAGATATATTGGCAAAAATACTGCTATGCAAAATCTCCGAAATTTTACTGCCTGTTATTTTCCTCTAGGATTTTTATGGTATCACGACTTATATTTAAGTCTTTTATCCATTTTGAATTTATTCTGGTATATGTTGTAAGTTGGTGATGAAGTTTCATTTTTCTGCATGTAACAGTCCACTTCTCCCAACACCATTTATTGAAGACACTATCTTTACTCCATTTATATGCTTTTGCCTCCTTTGTCAAATATTGACCATAAAGACCTGGGTTTATTTCTGGGCTCTGTTTTGTCCATTGATTTATGTGTGTTTGTATGCCAGCACCAGACTGTACTGACTGCAGTGGCCATGTAGCATAGTTTGATATCAGGTATCGTGATCCCTCAAACTTTGTTCTTCTTTTCTCAAGATTTCTGAGGCTATGTGGCATAGTTTTTGGTTCCATATAAATTTTTGGAGTATTTGTTCTAGATCTGTGAAATATACCATTGGTATCTTAATAGGAATTGTGTTGAACCTAGATGGTTTTGAGTAGTATGGACATTTTAATGACATTAATTCTTTCAATTCATGAACATGTTATATGCTTCCATTTAGTCAGGCATAGATGAAAACATTCTTAGAAAAGAATAAATGAGCTAATAAACTTCTGGACCCTACTTCAAAAAGTATACTTTTAACATTAGAAACAGTAGTCTTCCCTGTGTACTTGGGTAGAAAAATGTGCTGGTGATGACAGAACATGTCATTGTTTTGCATACAAAAGTTTTCTCTCCTCATTATAACAGCTGCACATAGTTATTACAAAAATTTTTAAAACAGAAAGCCAAACAAGAAAAAAAAGGAGATACTAAGGATGGCTATCTGCATGTTCAAATTATTTCTCATGCACATGTGTGTGAATCTTTTTAAAAAATGGGATTAAAGCCCTGGCTAGTGTAGCTCAGTGGATTGAGCACAGGCCTGTGAAGCAAAGGATCACTGGTTCGATTCCCAGTCAGGGCACATGCCTGGGTTGCAGGCCAGGTCCCCAGTGGGGGACACATGAGGGCAACCACACACTGGTGTTTCTCTCCCTCTCTTTCTCCCTTCCTTCCCTTCTCTCTAAAAATAAATAAATAAAATCTAGAAAAAAAAAATAAAAATAAATAAAAAATGGGATTAAAGCATGCATACTATTTTATAAGGTAAACATTTTTAAATATAATTGCTTCATCATGTTTTTAGTAATTACACTGGGTTAGCCAAAAAGTTCATTTAGTTTTTTTCTGTAAAATAAAAGACAAATTTTTCATTTTCACCAATAATTTTATTGATTTGGGTATTTTGAGTGTGTCAGCTATCTCCCATGTGGTATAACATTGATTGTTCTCAATGAATGTCTCAATTTGATTGCTATTAACTTCTCAGCTGGTTGACCTGACCATGTCCAGCAAGAAATCTCCTGCACAAAACTTCACAAACCAACTTTTGACATATTCGATTAGTCATAGCACCTTCTCCATACACTGCACAATTTTTTTGCGCTTCAGTTGCATTTTTACCTTTCTTGAAATAATAAAGCATAATATGCCAAAAATGTTGCTTATTTTCTTCCATCTTCAAAATTAAAATGGCTATGCAAAAATTAACCAATTTTGATAAGTTTTTTAAAAAATGCAAGCTGATATGTCAGCTTTTACAATATAATCTAACAGAATTGTTTCTAATGAAGTTAAACACACTAAGCACTACTAGAGCCATTTTATGGAAAAACACCAAATGGACTTTTTGGCCAACCCAATATTTAGATGATGGTAGCGTACTGATGTTTCATTCTATGCATTCTTTTTTCCCCCCATGTGGCCGTGATGTCGAGTCTGAACCTGGCAGTATATTTGTAATTTTCCAGTTCTTCCCTAAAGACTGAGCCAATTTTTCTTAGTAACAATTCTGTTCTTTATTGCTTTTGTCCTTCTTTACCCATTTTCCTTTACATTTCATCCTGATACCACTTCATTCTGTTCCCTTATGACTATGCTCTTGTTGCATGGAGACAGGTCTTCCTGTAGTTGACTTACGTAAAAACTTTCTGAAAACTTATCATTTTTTTGTGCCTCCCAGATGCTACTCTTTTCCTTATTCAGCAATAGTTTACTTAAGGTTTTCTTTTTACTCACCTATAAACAATGAGAAGTGCCCAAAGTCAGTGGCTGTCAACAGGTGAGGGGATGGTTTTTAAACTTACACTCCCCATCCTCTCCTTGGTGATCAAAACCAAATTTCAGATATTTAGTTGCAGGGCTGACAGATATGCACAAGACCCAGTAACATTCAGCTTCTAGCAGATCTGAATATACTGTATTTGTGTTCCACTGAAATAGTACTTTCTCCTTACTCCCTACTTTACATTGGCTACTATGTGTTGTCTTGTTCTCAACGATAACATACTATACATGACTTTTCACAGGATTTTGATGTCTCTAAGCTCCTCTCAAATTCTTTACTAATCATCATTATCAAGCCAATCTGGATTGTAGAGAAAGATATGTATAAATATCTTCTAAATTATGTCTTTGGCTCTTTTAAAAATGTTTTCTTTTTAGCACAGTTAAATATGTAAAGAGTTTAAATAATCATTAGTTCTAAACTAATGACAATAAATAGAGGTCTCTCATACTTGCCTGCCCTGTCCTATTTCCTATTCTCTAAAGGCAAACATTTCATCAGAAGATTTTAGGGGATCGTAGTAAGGGGATGCTTACTTCTCTTTCTCTAAATAACCTGCGTGTATCGCTAGTTCCGCAGTTTTTAGCTTAATGCATCATGTATTGATTTCTACTATGTAAGAAGAGGACTGGGTTCTCTTTTGCCCCTATCCTACCCTCAACACCACAATTATCCTCCAACCTTCCAATATTTCTTTATAGTTTGATAAATTTTTCACTATTTACATTATTTTACCTATTAAATTCTAATCATGGCCGACAAGTCGTATACTGATTATTTTCCTTTGAAACTTCTTGCTGTCCATGGTGTTAAAGGTTGTAATTTTTGTTTTATGCATTTGGTGTCATGTATTTGTGACACCACCAGTTTCTCTCCTACTGTGTAAATTTCCTTTGCTTTCAATAAATTAAAAAAGGTTAAGTAGTCTATTGATTTCATCTTCTTAGATTCATCTCTCCTAGAATCTTCTCAACTGTTCCAATATAGACTGGTTACTTTATCATTTGTCTTAGAATCTCCCTTCATCTTTATTCTGAGGAGTCTTTCATCTCTTTCTCTTGTATTTCTTGTCTTGGATTTCAAATTTTCATTTTTCTTTACATCTTTCATTTTACTTTACATCTTTAATTTGTTTAACTATATCCTCTAATAGTTTCCAGAAAATGGTACATGAAAAATACATGTTTTTGAAACTTTGCCTATCTAAAAAACATATTCTGCATTCAAATTTAATATGCAGTTTCACTAGAGGTAAATTCATAGGCTGGTGTGGTATAACATAAACTATGTCTTATCTTTGTCTGTGTTTCTGGCACAGAACTTCAAGAACCCTTGGAATTTCTTGAGTTGCCTGAGCAAACAGGGTGACTCAAGGAGGGCCTATAGAAAGCTTCAGGATGTGTGCTGGTCATCAGAAAGACAAACCACATTCCTAGGGGGTTGGAACTCTGGGCCAGACTGACCTCCAGGGAGGGGAAGGGGTGGAAAATGAGTTCAATCATGTAGCCACTTGATTGAACTGCCTATACAGTGAAATCTAGATAAAGACTCCAAACACCAAAGCTCAGTGAAGCTTCCTGATTGATGAACACACAGAAGTGCTAGGCAAGTGATGTCCCTATATTCCATGAGAGAGCATGTACACTCTGCATCCTCCATTCCTTGCCTTCTCCAGATCTTGCCCTATATATTTCTCCAGTTTCCTGTTCCTGATCTGTATCCTTTATACAAAATTCCAATTGTAAGTGTAGTACTTTCAGTGAGTTTTGAGTCATTTTAATGAACTGTCAAACCTAAAGGGGTTCATTTTAATGAATTGTCAAACCTAAAGGGGTTGTGCTAAAAATGTGGGTTTAGCCAGCTGGACATAGGATGGGTACCGTGGCACATGAAATAGAGGCAGTCTTATAAAGGACTCTGTCCTGACCGGTTGTGCTTATGCTAACTTCAGATAGTTTCAGAACTGAATTACACTGTTGTATACCCATCTGAGGTGGAATTTGTAGCAAGGTGGGCAAAGTGAAAGTAGCTTGGGGACACCGAAAACTTGCAGCTGGTACCTGAAGTCAAGGCTATCCTTTGGGGTCCACATTAACTCTGGGGAGTGTCAAAACTGAACTGAATTGTAGGACGCCCAGTGGGGATGTCAGAGAATTTCTCTTCTCTTTCAGGAACTTCTTTTTATTGGATATTGAACATTATTATAATGATACTCCTATTTTCTCATCTTTTCTATTTTCCATTATCATTATCTTTTTGTTCTACTTTCTGAGAAATTTATCTTCTAAGCTTTCTAGTGGGTTTTTTACTTCTGTTATCACAATTTTAATTCCCAAGAATTCTTTTATAAAATCTCTGAATGTTCCTTTTATATACCATCATTTTCTTGCTTTTTTGATGTATTATATCTTATCTGAGAAAATGTTAGCTTTATTTTTAAAAAAGTTTTCTTCTTCCTGCATAGTATCTGTTTTTATTAAATCTTTATTAGAAACTTTCTCAAAATGTCTGGGTGTCTTTAGCAATCCATCCATATTTAAGAGTGGGCTACCTATGAAAAAGTTAAGTGAAACTCTATAGTTTGTCAACTATAGGTATCCTGTAGTGTGGTCCAAGTGCATTGTTTTATTGAGGAATTCCCCAATGTCAGTGTCTTTAGATCTCTTTTTTTTCGGGCTGGGGGGTGTTAGTCATTATTTCTTAGAGAAATCAATTCCAGAAACTGCCTGTATTATAAGCCTGATGACAGTGAAACTTTCAGCATTAAGTAAATTTTCACTTAATTTGGATTTTAGTATGGTACCTCCAACTTCAATTATAGACTTACTCCTATCCAAAGACCCACTGTTTAACTCTGTCAAGTAACTCTTATCTTTTGCTGGGATGGGAAAGAAGCAGTCACCCTGCTATGAAGAGCTGAAGAGAGGTTCTAAGAGCCTCCACCAGGTTGTGAACAAATTTTCAATCATTCTGTTGCTTTTAGCCCCCATGCTTATCCTCACATACAGAGGTACCTAATATAACCAATTCTGGAATCTTTTAAGACTCCACAGTGCTGTGGACTATTCAGCCTGGTTTCAGGAGTTGTAACCCTCACCCCATGGTGGGCTGTGTAAGAGCCCAAGGGACCCACTTCATCTGGGTCTGTTCTGTCAAGAGGATGTGACCTACTAAGGAGACAAAGCTTATTTCCCTGGCAGGAGCACTGCTTCTGCCTCATCCATCTCTGGCCCCAATGCTTAGTCACTTAGTCAATGACGGGTAAGACTCCTCATGGGAGGGGCAACCTAAGCCAGACGCGACCACTTGGGAGGCCTCATAGAAGGACTTGGGGGGCTTCAGCAAAGAGGATGTGATGGACCCTTGCCCCCTGGCTATTCTGACATAGCCCAAGTCCTCATTTCCGTCTGGGAGATGTCTCCTGCTTCCTAATTGGCTTAAAGCCTGAAACTGTGGGGGCAAGCGGTGCAGCCCTGTACCGGCCAGGACGGCTCCCTGGGTGATTGGGCATTAAGAAAGAATTCCTAAAGTACTGTGAAACCTGCTTTGCTAAGAGTGCTCTCATTTAAATGATAAGGGTCCGAGGAGGAAATGAGTATGTCTCCCAAAGTTTTACAACCCCCTTTCCTGACAGACACTGACTCAGATTAAGCCCTCAGATTTCTATGAAATGTTAAATCTGTATTCCAGTGTATTGGAACCCAATAAAAGCCTAGTGAGGAAGGCGCTCTGGGTCATTCTCCTCTGAGAGTTTGATCACCTTTCCTCCCCAAGCAGTCATGTCTTGGTAGTTTTTATTTTCATCCGTGACGGAGGGATGGGGCTCTGCGGGCGGAGCCCCCACCCATCTGGCGCCCAGGTCAGGGGCCCCCGCACCACAGTATAAAACAAGTTGCTTCATGACTTCCTACTGCTGAGTTGGGGTCAACACTACCATATGTTAGAATAGTGCATTTGTTTATCTGCTCTCCAGCTCCCCAAATTTTATTATGTCACTTCCCCTGGTCTTTGTGCCTGTTTCATTTTGTCCTTTTACTGTCATTTTAATGGGGATTGTGCAGTAAGCATAGATAAATGTGTATGATCAATGTTTACTATGGATTATTACAAGAAAATAGCTCCTTTACTACTTGATAATAGCCAAATTATGTTAGTTATCTGATTATAAGTAAACGGACAACTGAAGTAAGGTATCGGTATCTATGGCTTATAAACGTTTTAATTATATTTTACTGATTATGCTGTTACAGTTGTCCCAATTGTTCCCCCAATGCCACCCTCCACCCCACACCCCACCCTCTCACCCAGTTCCCACACCATTGTTCATGTCCATGGGTCATGCATATAAGTTACTTGGCTACTCCATTTCCTGTACTATACTATACATCCCCATGGCTATTCTGTAACTACCTATTTGTACTTCTTAATCCCCTCACCTCTTCAGCCATCCCCTAGACCCCCCTCCCATCTGCCAACCATCAAAACACTCTCTGCACCCATGATTCTGTCTGTTCTTCTTTAGTTTGTTTTTAGATTCAATTGTTGATAGATATGTATTTATTGCATTTTATTATTTATAGTTTTCATCCTGTTTTTCTTAAATAAATCTTTTTAACATTTTATATAATAGTGATGATGAACTCCTTTCATTTTTTCTTGCCCGGGAAGCACTTTATCTGCCCTTAGATTCTAAATGATAGCTTTGCTGGATAGAGCAATCTAGGCTGTAGGTCTCTGCTTTTCATGACTGAATATTTCTTGTCAATCCATTCTAGCCTGCAAAGTTTCTTTTGAGAAATCATCTGAGTCTTATGGGAACTCTCCTATAGGTAACTAACTGCTATTCTCTCTGCTTTTAAGATTCTCTCTTTATCTTTAAGCTCTGGCATTTTAATTATGATGTGTCTTCATGTGGGTCTCTTTGTGTCCATCTTGTCTGGGACTCTCTGTGCTTCCTGGACTTGTATGTCTATTTCCTTCACCAAATTTGGGAAGTTTCCTTTCATTATTTTTTCAAATAGATTTCCAATTTCTTGCTCTTTCTCTTCACCTTTTGGCACCCCTGTGATGTGGATGTTTGACTTCTTGAAGTTGTCCCAGAGACTTATACTATCCTTGTTTTTTTTGGATTCTTTTTCTTCTTGTTGTTCTGATGGTTGTTTTTTGCTTCCATATGTTCTAAATCATTGATTCGATTCTCAGCTTCTACCATTGTTTCCTTGTAAATTGTTCTTTATTTCAGTTAGTATATCCTTTGTTTCTGACTGGATCTTTTTTATGCTGTTGAAGTCCTCATTAAGTTCCCTGAGCATCTTTATAACCAGTGTTCTGAACTCTGCATCTGATAGATTGGTTATCTCCATTTTGTCTAGTTCTTTTTCTGGAGTTTTGATCTGTTCTTTCATTTGGGACATGTTTTTTTGTCTCCTTACTTTGGCAGCCTCCCTGTGTTTGTTTCTATGTGTTAGGTAGAGCTGCTATGACTCCCTGTCATGGTAGTGTGGCCTAATGTAGTAGGTGTCCTGTAGGGTCCAGTGGTATAGCCTCCCCTATCACGAAAGCTGGGTCCTCAAGGTGTGCCCTTCAAGTGGGCTGAGTACTCCCTTCTCTTCTGGTTGAGCCTTGATTGCTGTTGGCAGGTCAATGGGAAGGATTTACCCAGACCAGTCAGCTACTAGGACTGGCTGTAACCACTGGCCACCAAACTCCGCCCTCCATGGAGGATCAGCTGTGCAGGGACAGGGTGATGGTGCTCCAACATGGTCTGTAGTTGTCCACACTGGCTGTGCAGGCTCTGGGGTTTCCTGGGTGGTTGTGGGCTAAGGTCAGCCCCTTCCTGTGTCCACCCTAAATGAGCTATAAAGCAATCTGAGATGGCTGCTACTTGTGCTGGGCTTGGAGGTTCCCAAGTGAAGCCAAACTGTGAATCTACCCTGGGTTCTGCTAATGCGGGGCCTGGGGCCACTTAGCAGCCGGTATGAGGGTTAGGGGCTCACTGAGGCTGACTGTTGCTTCTTTGAGAGGATTTAGGAAGTTGTGAAGCATTAGACAAGATGAGCCATTCATATGGAAAAATCACAGTTAACAGTTTGGGTGGGCCCATAGTTTATTTAGGTGGGACAGAATTTCAGGGGATCTCCAGCCTGGGGCAAACAGTGTTAGCCAGGTCCATGGAGTCTCAGATACAGAACCTGCCTGTTAGCTCTTTGGCTCTGTCAGGGGTGGGCTCAGAAGAGGGATAATGGCTTCTGCCCACCCTTCTGTCTGGGAGAAAGCTGTCCCCCAGCTCTTGCCTCCATGCCAGTAACAACAGTTTTTCCCTGTATGCCACTGGTACCTCTCAAGCTACTACCTTGGTGCTGGAGCTCAGATGGAATATGTCTGAGTAAGTCCATGAATGGGTTCTTTAAGAGGAACTCCTTGGAACTCCAATGGTTTCTTCTATCGACTCAATTCCCACTGGTTTTTGCAGCCAGAAGTGATGGGACTTAACTTCTTGGCACTGGAACCCTGAGCTGGGGGGGCTTGTTGTGGAGCTGGGACTCCTTGCTCCTGAGGTTTCCCTCCCAAATTTTTATCAATCACACATGGGTGTGGGACCAACCTGTTCCATGTCTCCACCCTTCCTACCAGTGTGGATGGATGTGGTTTCTTTAATTCCACAGTTGTCAGATTTTCATTCAACTCAATTTTGACAGTGATGACATAATTCTGAGTAATGGTTGTTCTATTGTGTAGTTGTAATTTTGATGTGGTTGTGCCTAAATTTTTAATTGTCCTAAAGATATAACAAAATCAAAGTAGTCAATGTTTTTGATAATTTAATTTCATGAAAAAACATATAAAGTATCTCAATTCTTTAGAACATGTATATTTCAATGATGCCACATTAATTATGTTTTCTTTTCTTAGAATAACTACCTATATTTATACCTGCAAACAATAAAGAGAATTTACTAACCTCTGCTTCTGTTGCTTGGGACTGTAAAAGCTGTCGTATACGAAGTATGTCCTTCTCTATTTGTTGAATTCTGGTTACTCTTCGCTAAAATAAAATAAGTGACCAAATTAGATCTATTTTTATTGACGACATTAACTGTAAATAATCATACTATGGCTACCACTTAACATCTCAGATCATGCCTGACAATTCTTGTAAGTTAGATATTTGTATGTAACACAATGATGACATTAGGTTCAGTTCAATTTTTTATGAGTCAAAATCAATACTTTAATAATGCAAATTTAATCTTTATTGTATCTTTCCATTTCTATTTAGTCCCTTTATACCCCCTACACCCCAGGAATTACCACACTGTTGTCCATGTCATGAGTCCTTTTTCAGTTCAACTTTTTAATACATCTAACTTTAACAGATATATAGCTCTGTTTAGGAAAATGGTATAAATATATGTCGAACTGTATAATACATACAGTGTGAAAATTTGGTGTTTATGTTGTTCTCAAAAAATATTTCAGCAAAGAGAAAATTACTCTTGAAATTAATCTTTTATATTACACTAACCAGATGTCAATATAATGTAATAAATCTATATAAAACATGGTATGCTTGTAAAGGGAAAGAGCATCTGACTTGTTTTAATAAACACCAGGTTTTAAACAGTAGGGTTAACCTTCTCCAAAGTTATTCCTATTACAAGTCAGTAGTGCTTTCAGATTTAGCTTTCCAAATAATTACTGCAGCTAAACATTATTTTTATTCCCAGTACTGGGATCACAACAATGGTTGAGCTTTTGTTTACCCACTATCCTGAGACCACCAAGTGAACAGAAAGCAGAAACTACAGATCAAATGATATGGAATTCAAACAATGGAAAAAGTGCTTTTAGAAAAAGCTGGATTTTGATTAAATTTTTATAGATACTAGTGGAAGTGAGAAAAAAACAATTTACTTACATATAAAAACCTTGCAAACTGAAACTGCTTTTAATTAGCTTTATGATAGATCAAATATATAGGTTTTAAAAACAAGTACTGCCAATGTTGTATCATTTTCTGAAATAAATCTCTAGTTGACATCCTAATATTGAGATATGAAAACAGTATTATAAGAGTAATTGTCTTAATGGGGGGAAAATGTCATAAGCCAAATGGAGTTGTTTCAAACATGTTTTGATTATAAGCCCCATCAATAAAAGATTTCTGAGCATGTGTACATACCCCAATAGAGAAATAAAAGTACTGTAACAAACAGCTTTAAGTATATATAGTTATAAAACATAAATAAAAATTACCCTTTGATCACATCTAATTTTGCTTACATAGCCATGTCTTCCTTTTTTTATTGACATAGTAAAAATGCTTATTGCTGCTATTATCCAATGTTATAATAAACATAGAAGTTCAAAAAAGTGCCCCCCCCAAAAATCCTTATTGCTTCCCTCCCTCCCTTTGTAACACTACAGCTATGTCGACTCTCTCTATCACAGTTCAGAAAATAGTGAACTTAAGGTAAATAATTCCAATAAACAAATCTTACCAAATCTAATTTACATCATGGAAACATGCCTGTACTTTTGTAGCTTTCTAAAAGTACTGCAAAGATGAGTGACCACTTCTACAACCAGATGGTAAATATTTCCTGGTTTTACAGAAACAACTGAACACACACAATTACTGGCTTTGTAATATTTGATTAACTAGCGCTTCTCCACCAATAAAGTCCTAAATTTAAAATTTTAATATTTAGAGGATAAAAAGGGGAATTATATCTAATATTCCTCTCTATAACACTACTTTTCTTTATTTCCAACATGTTGCTGAATCCTGAAGTCAAGTAAGTCTATGACTTAGTGTCCACTGAGTGAATGATTTCTGATATGACAACCCTTACACTTCTGTTTCTCAATATGAAAACAGAAGAGGACAGAGGTATTGCTCTTCTCTTATATGACAATCTTGAATATTTATAAAATGATGTTTAATAAAATCTGCTTAATTGTTCTACAGTATGGAGTTGGTATGACTTTGAAAAACAGATTTTTAAAAAATACAATAGTAATACTGTTAAATAAAGATTCAGGCCCTGGCTGGTGTAGCTCAGTGGATTGAGCGCGGACTGCGAACCAAAGGGTCACCAGTTCGATTCCCAGTCAGGGCACATGCCTGGGTTGCGGGCCGGGACCCCAGTGGGGGCCACGTGAGAGGCAACCACACACTGATGTTTCTGTCTCTTTCTCCCTCCCTTCCCCTCTCTCTAAAAAAAAATAAATAAAATCTTAAAAAAAAAAAAAAGATACAACATTTAAAAAAAAAAAGATTCAGGATAACCTCAACAAATTAAGAACAAACAATAAATGAACTTGATAAAGGGTATTTATCATAAACCTTGCGTAAGTAAAATACTTAATGGTGAAATTACAAAACCCTTTTAAAGTCAAGACAAGACAAAGAAAATCAGTATCACTGCTTCTTATTCAAAGATGTACATATACTTCACTGGTGAGTACCCATATAGAATTTTATATGTTGTTAAAAACACATAGGTTTAAGAGTGTAGAAAGTATTTAAGAGCATATGAAGTATTTATAAGAGTGTGGGAAAGATTAATAAGAGAGTGGGAAAGGTTTATAGGCATGTGGGAAGGGTTTATAATGCCTTAAAATATATATAAGTAATGAAATAAATATAACACCGCTACTTCGCGGATTTTCACCTATTGCGGGGGTCTCTGGAATGTAACTCCCGCAATAGGTGAGGGATCACTGTATTAGAGCTCTTATACGATATAAAGAAAAAAACACAGTACTTTAAAAGATAAAATTGTCATTATTTGCAGATACTGTAACAGTTTACATGGAAATTTTTTTTTTTTAAATCTTAAGCTAATGAGACAATCTAATGAGAGAGTTCAAGAAGATTACTGGATACTTATTACTTAAATATAATTAGTAATGCAATTAAAGAAAATCCCATTCACAACGGCAACAGAAACTATAATATATCTATGGATAAATCTTTTAAAGCGTGTAATAGATTTATGAAGAATATTACAAAACTTTACTGAAGGACATATCTTAAGACCTAAATGAATAGAGATAAAAATAATAATATCTAATATTTACTGTGTGTTTATTATGTACAAGATTCTAAGTGCCTTCACATGTATTAAATCACTTAATCCTTACATTTTACAGTTTATCATTATCTGTATTTTTTAAAACTTTCTGAAAAACTTAAAAAAATCCTCACATGAGAATATGTTTATTGATCCTTAGAGAGGAAGGCGGAGGGGAGTGAGAACATATCGATGTGAGAAACACTGATGGGATGACTCCTGTACGCACCCAACTGGGGACTGAATCCACAGCCTAGGTATGTGCCCTGACCAGGGGTCAAAGCCACAACCTCTTGGTGCACAAGACGAGGCTCCAACTAACTGAGCCACCTGGCCAAGGCTTATCCTTATCTGTACTTTAACGATGAAAAAACCAAGGCAAAGAGTTTACCCAAGATCATAGTGTTGGTAAGTTAACACGTCTAAGATTAAAAGCCAGGAGGTCTGGCTTTAGTTCATCCTTTAAAGCAAGAAGGCTCAGTATTGAAAAGATAAATTCTCCTCAAATTAATTTATAAATTCAATGTAGTTCTAATCAAAAGTCCAAAAGGATTTTCTTTGAATTAAGACAAACTGATACAAAATCTCAGCTGGGAGAGTAATGAGACAAAATTTCAAATGGGAGACAGAGTATAACCACATTTTTACAAACAAAAATTAGAAGAACTCACAGTCCCAGGTATCAAAATTTGCAATACTAGAGCAAATAAAACAAATGCGGTACCAGTGCAGGCACAGAAAAACTAAAATAGACTAATAAAATACAGTCCAGAACTATCCAGAAAAAAAAAATCAACCTGGCATATGCCAGAGATGGCATTACTATCAATGCAGAAACAGTGGAGTATCCACTAAATGATAATGAGACTTTCAGTCAACAACATAAATATGCATATATCTATATGTATGTGCATGCATATGTGAACAGATGTTATGTATTATATATTAGTCATTAATAATACATTTAAATAGTAAATGATGTTATTTGCATTAATATGATTTATATAAAATATTATAAATTAAATAATTATATACATTTTAAAATGTATGTATATGTATATAATTAGATCCCTACCTCCAAATCGTATATAATAGCAAATTTGAGATGAATTAAAGACCTACTTGTAACAATAAAACATTAAAACTATTAGAAATTATAGGAGGGTACCTTTATGACTTCAGTATAGAAAAAGATGTATAAATAGGTTATACCACAAATATGACAATATAATTCATTTAGCTTTATAATAAAAACTAATTTTTATCATGAAGCTAAAACTGGTACCAGCTCTGGCAGGGAAAGGTTGTGATATATATTATCTATAACAGATTGGTATCAAGAAGATATTAAAACATCTCTTAAATATTTAAGAATAAGACATTTAACATAAGAGAAAATGGTAGAGATATGAATAGAAAGAAAATCCAAAATTCTAATAAATATATGAGAAGATACTCAACTTTGGTAGTATACAAGGAAGTATAAACTAAATTACAAGATAAATTTTCATTGCTCAATAGTTGTTCATTATAAAGTTTGACTCAGTACTAAAGAAGACATGCAAAAGAAAAAGGAATTCTCACATACTAATTGATAGTCATTTTTAGTGCAATTTGCCAAACATTAGTTCAAAACACTCATACCTAAGGGCCAGCAATTAAGCTTTTAGGTATATACTCTAGAGCAGAGGTCAGCCATCCATTTTTGTAAATTAAGTTTTATTGTCACACAGCCAAGTCTGTTTTTTACATATTGTCATCTATGGTTCTTTCTTGCTACAAAGGTAGAGTTGTGGCAGAGACTAATGGACCATAATGTCTAAAATATTTACTATCTGACCCTTAAAAAAAAGACTGTTGATTCTTGACTTACTGAAACTCTTGCACATATTTACAACACATGAATAAGCATGTTTATCCTAGTTAACAGTGAAAAATTATAAACAACTTAAATTTCCATCCAAATTATGATTCATATGATTATAAAAAATAACGACACCATAGAAGTGTAAGTAACCTTCATCCTACCAACTCTCACTTCCCAGAAATAAGCTCTATTAACTTGATATATATTTTTCCAACCTTTGCTTAGATGTCTATAGGAGAGTAGAGACCACCATACGTACCTAAATATGTGTTGAACAAATAAAGTAGTAAGTAAGTAAATAAATAAATAATCTAACTATTAACAGAAGTAGCTAGAGACTAACAACTACACACAGGCATGAGCAAGAGTGGATTCTGTTTTCAGTTTCCCTAAATGTTTACCAGTCGTTTGTATATTTTACTAGTCACTTGTATTTTCTTTTCAATAAATTGAAAGATTATATCCTATGCTCATTAAAAAAACAGAACTGTCAAAGCCAATTCATCTAAGCAATGAAGAGATAGCCAACCTATCAGATGCACAGTTCAAAGCACTGGTGATCAGGATGCTCACGGAACTGGTTGATTTTGGTCACAAATTAGATGAACAAACAAAGGCTACAATAAGTGAAATGAAGGAAGACGCACAGGGAACCAACAGAGATGGGAGGAAAACTGGGACTCAAATCAATGGAATGGACCAGAAGGAAGAAAGAAACAACCAAACAGAAAAGAAGGAAGAAACAAGAATTCAAAAAAATGAGGAGAGGCTTAGGAACCTCCAGGACATCTTTAAACATCCGAATTATAGGGGTACCAGAAGGGGAAGAAGAAGAGCAACAAGTGGAAAACTTATTTGAACAAATAATAAAGGAGAACTTCCCCAATCTGGCAAAGGAAACAGACTTCCAGGAAGTCCAGGAAGCTCAGAGACTCCCAAAGAAGTTGGACCCAAGGAGGAACACGCCAAGGCACATCAGAATTACATTAGCCAAGATTCAAATGAAGGAGAGAATTCTAGAAGCAGCAAGGAATAAGGGGACAGCCACCTGCAAAGGAGTTCCCATCAGACTGTCAGCTGATTTCTCAAGAGACCTTACAGGCAAGAAGGGGATGGAAAGAAGTATTCCAAGTCCTGAAAGGCATGGACCTACATCCAAAATTGCTCTACCCAGCAAAGCTTTCATTTAGAATGGAAGGGAAGATAAAGTGCTTCTCAGATAAGGTCAAGTTCAAGGAGTTCATTATCACCAAGCCCTTATTATATGAAATGTTAAAGGGACTTATCTCAGAAAAAGCAGATCAAAAATATGATAGTAAAAAGACAGCAAATTCACAGCTATTAACAATCACACCTAAAACAAAAGCAAACTAAGCCAACAGCTAGAACAGGAGCAGAAACACAGAAATGGAGATCATATGGAGGGTTATGAACAGGGGCGTGGGAGGAGAAGAGAGGGAGGAAAAGGTACAGAGAATAAGTAGCATAGACAGTGGGTAGAAAATAGACTGGGGGGGGGGCAAGAATAGTGTGGGAAATGTAGAAGCTAAAGAACTTATGACACATGGACATGAAGTAAAGGGGGGGAAGGTGGGAGGGGGTGTTCAGGGTGGAGGGGAATGATGGGGGAGAAATGGGACAACTGTAATAGCATAATCAATAAAATGTATTAAAAATTAAAAAAACCACAGAGTTGTCTTTTGCTTATTAACTTGTATATATTCTTAAATTTTAGGAATATTAACTATTTTCCCTTCATGTGCTACAAATGTTTTTCCTCATCTTCCACAGGATGAATGTTTTAAAATTTTATAAAATAAATTCATTTTACACCTTTATTGCTTTTGAGTTTCCATTCTTATTCCCAATAGCTAAGAAAGCCTCTTTTATCTTACATTTTCAGATTATTTTTCACATTTAGATATTTGATCCACCTGTAATTTTTCTTGTATAGATGTGAGGTATGTATATAACTGAATTTCTCTTCTTCCAAATAGGTTGCTAATTATATTATTATTTACCATTTCATCCCAAATATATAACACAACTTTTATCAAATAGAGATTCAATATGTTCTTGCATCTCTTTCTTCTCCCTATTCCAATCCACTTGCCTATGTATATTCCTGTGCTATCACCCTCTGATTATTGATACATCTTTACAATTATTTTTAACAAATGGTAAACCCCCACTCATTGTTATTACTTTCTTAAACATTTTTGGAAATTCTTACATTATAAACGTTAGAATCATTTTTAAAAGTTCCACTAAATTATTTACACTACAATTAGAACTGTATTATATTTATATATTAATTTTAAGATACAGACATTTTAAGAATACTAATTCTCATCCAGGCTTGTCTCTCTCTTTTTTTAATCCTTATCTGAGGACATGCTTATTGATTTTTTTAGAGAGTGGGGAAAGGAGGGAAAGAGAGAAGGAGAGAAACATTGATCAGTTGCCTATGGAACACGCCTGACCAGGGACCAAACCCACAACTTCAGCATGTGTCTTGACCAACAACTGAACCTGTAACCTTCCAGTTTACAGGATGATGCTCCAACCAGCTAAGTCACACTGGCTAGGGCCAGGCTTCTCCATTTAAAAAAAAACAACTGGGGTATAATTAAAATTTAACAATATATTAGTTTCAGGTGTACAACACAGTGACTCAATATTTTTGTATCCTGTGAAATGATAGCCACAGTAAGTCTAGTTACCATACCAGGCTTCTCTATTTTTAAGGTCATGTTTTATGTCTTTTAGTAATTTTATATTTTTCACGTGGGTCTTCTCTAGGTATTTTAAAGTTTCCTGTTAGTGTGAACATTTCCATTTTTAACTGGTAGCTATTGCTGCTAGAGAAAAGCTATTAATTTGTATAATGTATGCTAACTCCAGTCACCTTACTCAATTTTCTATTAGTTTAAATATTTTTTGGTTCATTTACAAATAACAAAAGACATGGGGTAGCTGAATGGATAAGAAAACAAGACTATATATATATATCCATCCTCCAAGAGACCGGTCTCAGATTGAAAGATACACACAGACTAAAAGTAAAGGGATGGAAAGAGATATTTCATGCAAATGGAAAGTAAAATAAAAAGCTGGGGTAGGAATACTTATATCCAACAAAACAGCCTTTCAAAACAAGGCTATATATAGTAAGAGACAAAGAAAGACACTACATAATGATAAAGGGAACAATCCAACAAGAGGATATAACCCTAGTAAACTTTCATGCACCCAACATAGGAGCACCTAAATATGTAAAGCAAATCTTGGTGGACATAAGGGGAGAGATTAACAGAAATACAGTTATAGTTGGGGGGGTTTAACAGCCCCCAAGTATGACTTCAATGGATAGAACTTCCAGACAAAAAATAAGATGATTGTGGCAGCAGCCTTAAAAGACACATTAGATCAAATGGATTTAATTGATGTCTTCAGAGCATTTCACCGCAAAGCAGAAGAATATACATACTTTTCAAGTGTATATGGAACATTTTCTGGGACAGACCGCATGTTAGGATGCAAAACAAATCTCAATAATTTAAGAAGACATGAAATCATATCAAGTATCTTCTCTGACCACAATTCTATGAAACCAGGAATTAATCACAAGAAGAAACTAAAAAACACGCGAAGACATGGAAGCTAGACAACATGTTATTAAACAATGAATGGGTCAACAACAAGAGCAAGGAGGAAATCAAAAGATACTTTGAGGATGAGGACACAACAATCCAAAATCTGTGGGATACTGGGAAAGCAATCCTAAGAGGGAAATTCACAGCATTACAGGCCTATCTCAAAAAACAATAACAAGCTCAAATAAGCAATCTAACTCCACACTTAAAGGAACAACAAACAAAGCCCAAAGTGAACAGAAGGAGAAAATAATAAAGATCAGAGCAGAAATAAATGAATAGAGTATAAAAAATGATACAAAAATCAATGATTCCAAGAGCTGGTTCTTTGAAAAGATAAACAAGACTGACAGACCTTTAACCAGACTCATCAAAAACAAAAAGAGAGGACCCAAATAAATAAAATCAGAAAAGAAAGAAAAGAAATAATAACTGACACCAAAGAAACCACAAAGGACTGTAAGAAAATATTATGAACAATCATATGCAAAAAGACTGGACAACCTGAACGAAATGGATAAATTCCCAGAAACATACAATCTTCCAAAAATAAACCAGGAAGAATCAGAGAATCTGAATAGACAGATCACACCTAATAAAATTGAAACAGTGATAAAAAAAACTCCCAAATAACAAAAGCCCTGGACCAGATGGCTTCACAGGTGAATTTTACCAAATGTTCTGAGAAGAACTAACACTTCTCCTTCACAAACTATTTCATAAAATTCAAGAGGAAGGAAGGCTCCCAAACTCATTTCACATGGCTAGCATTATCCTAATTCTAAAACCAGATAAAGACACTACAAAGAAAGAAAATCATAGGCCTTTATCTCTGATGAACAGATGCCAAAATCCTCACCAAAATATTAGCAAACCAAATATGACAATGCATCAAAAAAAAAATCATACACAAAAGATCAAGTGGGATTTATTTTGAGAATGCAAGGTTGGTACAACATTTGCAAATCAATACATGTGATTCATCACATAAATAAAATGAAGAACAAAAAACACATGACCATATCAACAGATGCAGAAAAATATAGCACCCACTCACAATAACTCTCAGCAGAGTGGGATTACAGGGAAAGTAACTAAACATAATAAAGGCCATATATGATAAACCCACTGCCAGCATCATACTCAATGGGCAAAAACTACAAGCATTCCCTTTAAGACTGGGAATAAGACAGAGATGTCTACATTCACCTCTCTTATTCAACATAGCACTGGAAGTCCAAACCACAGCAATCAGACAAGAACAAGGAATAAAAGGTATGCAAATTGGAAAGGAAGAAGTAAAACTTTCATTTGCAGATGACATGATACTGTACATAGAGAACCCCAAAGATTCCACCAAGAAAGTACTAGAACTGACAAATGAATTCAGCAAAGTAGTAGGATAAAAAATTAATATCCAGAAATCAGTTGCACTTTTATATGTCAATGATGAATTAACAGAAAGAGAAATTAAGAAAACAATTCCATTCCCAACTGCTACAAAAGAATAAAATACCTATGAATAAACCTAACCAAGGATGTAAAAGACCTGTACTCAGAAATCTGTTAAGACACTGAAGAAGATACAAATAAGTGGAAGCACATACCGTGTTCATGGATAGGAAGAAATAACATCATTAAAATGTCCATACTACCTGAAGCAATCTATAGATTCAATGAAATTCCTATCAAGATTCCAATGACATATTTCTACAACAAATATTTCAAAAATTAATATGGAACCACAGAAGACCCTACATAGCAACAGTGATCCTGCGAAAGAGAACAAAGTTAGAGGAATCATGCTACCTAATATCAAACTGTAAGGCCATAGTAGTCAAAACTGCATGGTACTGGCATAAAAACAGACACATAGATCAATGGAACAGAACAGAGCCCAGAAATCAACCCACACTTTTATAGTGAATTAATATTCATCAGAAGAAGCAAGGACATACAATGGACTAAAGATAGTTTATTCAATAAATGGTATTGAGAAAACTGGATAAATATATGTGGAAAAATGAAACTATACCACCTTCTTACACCAAACAAGAATAAATTCAAAATGGATCAAAGACTTAATTGTTAGACCTGAAACCATAAAAATCATAGAAGAAAACAGAGAGAGCAAAATCTCAGACATCGTTCATAGTGGTATTTTATTGAATAGATGTCCCCAGAAAAGGGAAACAAAAGAAAAAAATGAGACTACATCAAACTAAAAAGTTTTTGCACAGCAAAGGAAAGACAAAATAAAAAGACAGTCCATAGAATGGGAGAACATATTCATGGATACATCTGATAAAGGGTTAACATCCAAAATTTATAATGAACTTACAAAACTCAACACTAAAAAAACGAGCAACCCAATTAAAAAATAGGCAATGGACCTGAATAGACACTTCCCCAAAGAGAACATACATATGGCCAATAGACATATGAAAAGATACTCAATGTCACTAATCAGAGAAACGCAAATTAAAAACATAATGATCTATCACCTCACACAGGGGCAGAATGGCTCATATCAATACATCAACAAACAACAAATGCTGGTGATGTAAGGAAAGGGGAACTCTTTTACACTGTTGCTAGGAGTGAAGAGTGGTGCAGCCACTGCGGAAAGCAGTATGGAGATACCTCAAAAAATTAATAATGGGAGTTCCAGCCAAGATGGAAGCGTAGGTAGAAACTCTTCACTTCCTCATACAACCAAAAGGAAGATAACAACCAATTTAAAATCAATAAACAACCAGAAGTGCCAGAAAATAAAACTGCATGGAACTCAGACAGCCAAGGAATTAAAGAAAAAGTCAACCAGAACAACCAGACCGGTAAGAACCCGCAGCAAGATGGTGGACCCTGCGGGCAGGGTTGGCTAAAAGCAAACTGAGACTCAGAGCTGACTGTGGAGTACGGTTGCCAAGGTGGGAGAAACTCCCAGTCTCACTCCAGAGTCAGAGAGACCTTGTTGGGCTAGAGACTAGCAGGGGAGCTGCACTGTTTCCTCTCTGGCCCCTCCCACACAGGCAGCACCGCAGCGTAGCAATGAGGGTTGTCCTGCCCTGGTGAATACCTAAAGTCCTGCCCCCTTACAACTTAACAGGTGCCCTGAACAAAGAATTATGGTGCAAATGAAAGAACAGAGCAAAACTCCAGAAAGAGAGCTAAGTGATGAGGAGATAGCCACCCCAACCTATTTGGTGGAGAATTTAAAACCCTGATAATCAAAATGCTCACAGAACTGATTGAACTTGGTTGAAAAATGAAAAAACAAATGAAAAATACCCAAAATGAAATAAAGCAAAATATTCAGGGAACCAGCAGTGACAGGAAGGAAACCAGGACTCAAAGCAACGATTTGGAACAAAAGGGAAAAAGCAAACATCCAACCAGAACAAAATGAAGAAACAAGAATTCAAAAAAGTGAAGAGAGACTTACGAACATTTGGGACAAGCTGAAATGTTCCAATATTCAAATTATAAGGGTGCCAGAAGGAGAAGAACAACAGCAAAAAACTGAAAACTCATTTGAACAAATAATGAAGGAAAACTTCCCCAATCTGGCAAAGGAAATAGACTTCCAGGAAGTCCAGGAAGCCGAGTCCCAAAGAAGTTGGACCCAAGGAAGCATACACCAAGGCACAGCATCATTAAGTTACCCAAGATTAAAGATAAAGAGAGAATCCTAAAAGCAGCAAGAGGAAGGGAGACAGTTACCTATAAGGGAGTTCCCATAAGACTGTCAGCTGATTTCTCAAAAGAGACCTTACAGGCAAGAAGGGGCTGGAAAGAAGTATTTGAAGTCATGAAAGGCACAGACCTACATCCAAGATTACTCCATCCAGCAAAGCTGTCATTTAGAATGGAAGGGCAGATAAAGTGCTTCCCAGATAAAGTCAAGTTAAAGGAGTTCATCATCACCAAGCCATTATTATATGAAATGTTAAAGGGACTTATCTAAGAAACAGAAGATAAAAAATATGAACAGTAATATGACAATAAACTCACAACTATCAACAAATGAACCTAAAAGAAAAGAAAAATAACAAAAACTAAGCAAACAATAGAACAGGAACAGATTCAGAAAAATAGACATCACATGGAGGGTTTTCAGTGGTGAGGGGGAAGGGAAGAATAGGGGGAAAAAGGTACAGGGAAGAAGCAGCATAATTAGTAAGCATAAAATAGATGGCGAGAGATAAAAATGGTACAGGAAACACAGAACTCAAAGAAGTTATATGTTCAACCCATGAACATGAACTAAGGGCAGGGAATGCTGGAGGGTTGGGGGGTGCAGGGCGGAGGGGGGTTAAAGGGGAAAAAATTGGGAAAATTGATTATGTAATAGCATAAGCAATAAAAAATTAAAATTGGACCTGCCTTTTAACCCAATGATCCCACTCCTGGCAATATAATCGAAGGAACCCAAAACACTAATTCAAAAAATCTTAAGCACCCCTACGTTCACTGCAGCGTTATTTACAATTGCCAAGATATGGAAGCAGCCCAAGTGTTCATCAGTAGATCAGTAGATAAAACAACTATGGGACATTTACACAATGAAATACCACTCGGCTGTAAAAAGAAGAAAATTTTACCCTTTGTGACAGCATGGATGGACCTGGAGAACATTATGCTAAGTGAAGCCAGTCAGAGAAAGACAAATACCGTAAGATCTCACTCATATGTGAAATCTAATGAACAAACTGAATCAACAGGCAAAATAGAGACACACTCATAGATGGAGAGCAGGATGACAGCTAAGGGAGTGGAGGTTACAAGGTGGAGGGATTGAGGAAAAAGGAGAAAGGGCTCATGGACATGGACAATTGTGTGGTGATTGCTGAGGGGAAGGAGGTGTAAGGGGACTAAATGGTAGTGAAAAAATAATAAAATCAGTACCAACAAAACAAAACAAGCAGATAAAAATCCTCAGGACGGAGGACTCAGCATATGCTCTTTCCCTCTCCGGAGCACACCCTCACCTTTCTACCTCCTCTTTCCCCAGATACATTGCCTTTCTTTCTCCTAAGCTCCAAGGGCCTGATCTTCTTTTGCCTCTGTAACTTGTTTCCTGAGCCCACACAGCCCAGCTGGCTCACCTTTTCTACCTCTGTGACTTCCTAAATAAACTTTCTCTTATTAAAAAAAAAAAGAAAAAATAAACAAGGGAATCAGCAAAGCCTTTTTAGGGCTTAAAAATATTAGTAATATACTTGCGTGAACATAAAAGGTCTAAACTCAATATATGGAAATGCTTAACAAATAACAAAGCCGGTTAATATTCTTTCTTGACTTTAGGTGAAGGTAGAAATATGGAAGTCTTCTCTCTCCAATTCATTTCATGTTTCCCAGTGTTCTCTTTACATGTTTCTATCCTTGAATGAGGTCTCCCCCAGCTTTTTTTAACTTGAAAAGCAGTCTTGTGAATGCCATTACATGAACCTAGATTATAAGAAGTAAACATTTCAAAGGAGAAATGGAGCTAGCTATCAGTTACCAGATGATCAGCATCTAACTCTTTCCCTCCTACAATTCCAAGGCAAAGCGGAACAGTATCAGGAAAATGAAAGGTAGTGGAGGCAGAATTACGTGAACACTGGTTATGCTGCCCAACAGCCATGGTATATTATTCTTATTTTGAAATAGTGACAAATCGAAGACAAATGAATAGTTTAGCTAGTGCTGGTTCTAGTTTAATAATAAATCAGTTACCTGTGCTCGTTTTTCCATATCTTGGCACGTTCCTAGTTGTTCTTCCATTGCAACTCTAATTTGCCTTGCTTCATATTCCAATTGCCTTCTGGTCATATCTGTTTGTAAGGAAAACTGAAACCACAAATAAAATTAAAATGTTAGTATCTTATGTTTGTATGTTTATCAGTAAAAGCAAAAAAGGCACACAAATGCCAACAAAGAAAATGAACAAGCAAGTACATATAAGCAATGGTGCATAAGAAAATTATACTTTACTCCGAGGATCCCTAAAACTTAGATTTTAGGTGCTAGCCTCAGTCTGGGTCCAGATGTGAAGTGCAAAATTCAAACATCTTTACTGCCCCATAGCCACAAAATGTTTTTAATTACATTGTACTATTTCACTTAATATACATAATTGGTTCAGTAAGCCTATCTTAAGTTCCCTTATGATTCTTCTTCACTGAAGAGGTAGTGCTTTTAATTATTAAAAGCTAGCACATTAATGTGGACAACAGAAAAATAAAACAACAGATGCATCATCCTTAAGTTTATACCTCAACTTAAGGTAAGGACTATCATTTATATGCAGACTAAATAGAGAGAACTTTTCCATTTTTAACATGAAGAAAATGGGATAAGAAAAAGCTTTTATGTAATATCAATATTTATAAATCATGAGGACAACTTAAACTTTTAAATCATAAACTTTTTGGTAAAATCCAAAAGTGAAGCAAAATGGAAACAAAAGTAGTACTTCTTCACAGAATGATAATTCATTTAATAATTTATTAACCCTCTAATTAAAATTTCAGGCACTATGATAACTATTAGGCATTCAAAAAGATGAAAAGGACAAAGTAACGAAACCTAATAAACACCTAATAAACATGGCCCAAGAGGTAATAAAGGCTAAAAAATATGATTAAATAAAATAGGTAAGTTAATGTTCTATATGAGGAGAATAAGGAAGTGCTAAAGGTTTTTCATGCTTTTTATGCCCAATAGAAAGCTGCATGAGACTCATCTGACTCAGAATAGCATTCTGTAAGGTCGAGAATGCCAAAATTATCAGTTAATGTAGAGAAGATTCTGATCCTTTTCCCACTCATATGCAGAATGTATTCCCACAGGCAGACCCAAATTATCGGCTATAATATAGAAGAAAGTCTGCATGTTATTTAATTCCCAATTAGCCAGCTGTAATTCCACTCATATGTCCTCCACTTCCCAAACCCTCTGCAAAGAAAGATGAACATGACACAGTTTGTAGCAGAAATGTGCTTTAGAGTTGATATTTTAAAAGCAATGTCTATCTCTTGATACATATTTTCATATGAAAGTGTTAACCTGACTTCCCAATATTAAAAGCAGAATTTGTAAAATTAAAAAATATTTATAAAATGCAAGCAATTTAAATTGGCTAATGGTGCCAGATTACCCATAATAATATTTTACATGATATTAGCCAATTGCTCGAGTTGTCACATATATCTGAGTCCCTTCCTGAACCTGACTACATGCAGACAGTTGGCCTCTACATTTTGTACGTTCTAATTACCAAAGTGAATTATAAACAACTATGCTTTGGTATTTTTGTTTATAAGAGTGAAAATTCCGCCAAACCTTCCTGAGTTCCTAATCCTTGTTTGCTCACAACTCTCCAATAACTGTCTTTTCACTATGTGTGTCTCCTTAATTCCTAAGAAGGTGTTAAAGGACACTCTGAGAAAGGGGGATCTTCTCTCTCCCTCTCATAACTGTAAAGATTGTCCCAGGGGACTGACTAAGCTCTTAAGTTTCTAGTTCTAGCTCCTCCCAGACAATGCCCACTCAGGAAACCTGGCAAACTACATGTTTTGGAAGAAGTTTTTCTTCTTTCTGCTTTTGCTTTTTGTTCATTATGTTCCCTCAACAGTGCTATTAGAAAGTGAAAAATCCAAGCTAAGAGGAAGATATATTCTAAGTATATCTTCTTAAAATATATATTCTTAAAAATTACAAAAAAATATGTATGAGTAGTTGAAATATGGTCTTATTTGAAATCATTAATATATTTCTGAAATGTTCTTATATGTGCCACCCCCATGAATTAAGATAGTCAACATGAAGTTGGGTGGGGAGGGAGAGGCTGACAAGATTAAATTCTCTTTTATAGTTAATTCTGCAAAACAAAGAAATTTTAGCACATGCAAAAAGTTCTAAGGACCCTGCAACAGCTATTATAATAATTGAAATAGGACTAGGGTTACATATAGGGTTATAGTCTAGTTATACATCTTCAATGATATTTTTATTCAAAAACTATCTGGCATAATTTCTGTAGTATGGTTCAAAAAACAGACAGATGGTGATAAACATTTCTACAGAGTATGTTTGGCAATTCAATATACACAGAATATAAAAAAACACTTGCATAGCTGAATCCTGTGTCCTGTAGGATGCCAATTCAGATTTTCTTAACTCAGGGCTTGAGCACAGTGAAGTTTTATTATCTTTATAAACAAAAATTTATTAACTATTATATATTTAAAGTTAGATAAAACATGTTTTAGTTTACATATAACTATAAATGTAATTATCATAGATTTTTAATATATAATTTAGGTACTTAAAAAATCAAGTTATTAAAGTCTAAAATAAGTCATATTGCCAAATTACTTACATTTTCAGTTAAAGGAAGACTATCTATTCTTTTAGTGAGATTCTGAAGTTGAGCATAATACCAGTCTTTTTCCTTTTCTTCTTTGTCAAGATCAGCAAGAAGCAATGATCTGTTTAAAAAAAAAAAAGGTTAAGGTCACCCAATGTTAATATAGAGTATATAAAAACAATTCTTATCACTGTTACTGTGAAGTTCTCTCTTTAAGCTATAGTATTAATACTAATGAATAAATGAAAAACATTGATTTTAGATTTTTGAAGATAGGACTTAATAATACAATCATTTAAAGTTGAATATTAAAAAGTTTTTTTTTTTACTTTTTCAGCTAAATGAGAGACTAAATCAACCTTACTAGAATATTTACACTTCACCAAAAGTATTGTCTTCACATTCACTTACAGTTTAAGAACATGATGATGGTTTATAGTAAAAAGTACATATATGACAAAACCAAGTTAATACAAGAAAAGGAGGTATAATAACGGGGAAAAGAAAAGTAGTAGTTATGCAAAAAAGAAAGTGAGAGTATTAGAAGCTACTGCACTGGATGTAGATGTAGTTTTTTGCTTTTCATCAGCCAAAATAATAAAAAACATACTGTCACTGTGTAATAAGATGAAGTTAGTCTGAGACAAAATTTTTCTTCATTTGGAATTTGAAGATGAATTTAAGTAATTTCTCAAATACCTAATCAATGTTTTCCTCAGTAATAATTTACATCAAGATAGTCCATCTTATCATTAAAAACAGAAATGCAAAATAAGAGTGTTACTGAGATAAAACTCAATAGACACAAAAAGTATATGACCTTTTGCCCTGACTATTGTAGCTCAGTGGGCTGGGCACTGTCCTGCAAATTAAAAGGTCACCGATTCAATTCCTGGTCATGACACATGCCTGAATGCCTGAATTGTGGGCCAGGTCCCCACTTCAGGGTGCGTGAGAGGCAGCCAATCTTTGATTCTCTCACACATTGCTTTGTGTCTCCCTCTTTCTTCCTCCCTTCCCCTCTATAAATGAATGAATGAATGAATGAATAAAATCTTTAAAAGAAAGGTATATGACCCCCTTTCAAGTGGCTCTTTCCCAAAGCTAACACCATTACTATTTTCTTATGTATATTTCCAGAAATATTTTATAAAATTGCAAGGATATATGTATATTCTTAAATATAAATAGATCTGCATGTGTTGTCCCATAACTTACGTTTCACTAAAAATCTACCTTGGAGATAATTTTATATCAGGACATACAGGTCCTATGTATTTTTGTCCAGGGGCACAGTATTGCATATATTCCATAGTACTCTTGAATCCATGACCAGTTCTGTATTACAGGGCATTTTGGACCTTTCTAATCTTTTACTACTATAAAGAATGCTGCATGGCATATCCTTACACATAACCTCATGTCATACACATGCAAGTATGTATATAAGGAAAATTCTAGGGTATGTAAATTTTTAACAGATTACACTTATTCGATGTTATTTATGCACCTATTACCTTCACCAATGTAATATTTTATCAAACTTTTTTTACTGTTATAAATCTAGGTTGTTTTTCCTCTCAAAACAGTCTATCATGATGGTTTCAATTGGTGTTCTGTTAGTATGAGTGAGGGTAGGCATTTTTTAATAAACATTTATATTTTCTTGTCTGTGACTTTTTCTTATAGAACCTTTTCTGTGTTAAGAGTAACAGCACACTCAGTTATATGGGTTGCAAATATTAATTTCTCAGTTTATCACTTATCTTTTCGTTTTGTTTACAATGTTTTGCCATGTAAGATTTTTTTTGAAATTCTCGTAATCAGATTTGTGGATATTTTCCATTACAGCTTCCGGAGTTTGCTCAAACACAGATAGAGATATTCCCCACTGGAATACTGTTACTTTAAAATCTTGTTTGATTATAATTTCTTGGAAAAATGTGTATGCATGTAGAAGGTTCTATTCTTTCTAAAATTCCCTTCTGTTGAAAAGCAATTTTTAAAATAAGAAATAAGTCTTCACTTTGATGTGGTAACCTTGATTGTGAGGGAGTCCACTGCAGGAAGTAAGCCACTGCTTACAATGTAACAACCTTGGGGGGGAGGGGTGTGGACTAATGAGAAGCTGCTACTTCCTTCCCTTCCTAACAACAGAAGCAGGAAAAAGCACTGTAGAAAGTCTGAGCTCCTTTCAAAAGCTGAGCACCAAACCAGCATAAAGGTAAGATATGATTCCATTTTTCAGCTTTCCTTGGTGAGGACCTGCAGAACCCATCAGGACTAAAGTGGGGAAAAGAGAGAGATGGATGGTGATCTTCTGATTACTCTCTAATAAGTGGGCTTATGAAGTAAGAGCTGGGTAGGTAAAGTGCTTGAATTGATAGGCCAATGTTACTGATGGTGGTGGAGTGAGGGGGAGGTTAGGGAAAATAGGGACAAGTTGTTACTATAAAGTTTAAAATCAAACTTTAAAAAAATATGCTCTGGGAAAGCCAAGGCTATAATGTCTTCAGCCAAAATGGTAACAAGTGGTTAAATGACAGTAGTTGACCTTGTAAACTCACAGAGCAGTGATTAAGGCTCAGAGATGAAACTAGGTCTAGACCCAGAAGCAGATAGGTCTTTAGGATTTAGAACACTGATGGCTTATTTAGTGGCTGTCAACAGTTGTCTTTAAAAATGCTTCTTTACATAAACCTCATGTCTTCTTAGTCCTCTAGCTAATGCACAGTCACCTAGAAGAGCACAGCACATATGTATTAGGTATTTAGTAAATATTTAAATAAGTTAGTGGCTAACATGACAGTAAGAAGCACTTATTGAATAAGTGCTTCAATAAGTGCTTCTCTACATAAGACACAGTGCTAAGGACTTTAAAAAAATCTATAGATTTTAAAATCTCATTCTACAGACTGGAAAACTGAGGTTCAACAAGCTTGTAGAGGTATGGACCTGGGTTTGAATCCTGGTTTTACTACTTACTAGCACTTATCTTGTGCAATACAGAAAAAGGGAAAAGAAGGGAGACAAAGAGAATTAATCTATGACTTAAGGGAGGTCTAGAATGAAAGAACAGAAAAAAACTAAGGGGAGAACATCATCAAAGAAATAACAGAATTTTCAAAAACTAAAAAACCAAAAAATTCAGATAAAAATGGCACACTAGTATCCAGCATGATGAATAAGACAACACAAACACTAAGGCATTGTAAAAGCTTCTAAGAGGAAAAATGGTTGCCTATAAAGGAATAAGAATCAGGAGGATATCAAATTTCTCATCTGCAACGTTGATGAGAGGAAAATGAGTTTGGATTTAGACCTAGACCAACCACCAATCAAGTGTGAGAGCAAAATAAAGATACTGTCAAATAAGCAAGGTCTCAATTTTCTTCCCTCCAACATAGTGAGAACCAAAAGGACACAAGATATATCAGATCCACACACACAAATACCCTTTCCCCTCTCTCTCTTCCTCCCTCCATCCCTCCCTCCCTCCCTCTCAATAAAATCAGAACTTTATCTACATGAAGCAAAGTTCCTAGGAAAGTCAGTATGCTCACTTAATGTTGTTTGCCTCTTAATAGAGGTCAAAGGGGACAAAGAAATGAAAGACCATGGATCCTAGTTAGTTTCTTATTTTTCAGCATAGTATTTCCTACACTGTCAGAGAGAAAAACAGTCCAGGTTCAAGGTATAAAACAGACTCATGTGAACTTGACAGATGAAAGAAAGTTTAACACTACTGGTGAAGATGATTACCCCTATTTTTGTAGATGAACATACCTAAAACCAAAGAGAAAGTAATAAAAGGTCTTTTGCTTCTTAGATATGCTGGGCATTTCTCATATGTTAACATTCAACTTTCACAACTCTACAAAGTAGAATCATATCCCTGTTTTATAGAAGAAAATAACACCAAAATTCGAAGACTTGACCAAGGTTCCAGAGCTAGAATGTAACACTTACATGTTAACATAATGTCTAATGAAAGTTTTAGGAATATAAAGGTAAGGTTTCTTTTATGCAGTGAAGAATTTATAATCTTTTAGGAGACATGAATACTTGATAAAGTTCTTGATAATGATGTACATTAGGCTGTTTGTGATGAGATAATTTTAACTGCAGGAAGAGAATACACAAGCTGTGAGAAACCAGGACTCATTCCATGTGTCAAGCAGTTTTCTGACACAGAAATTGATAATTCAAGAAATGTTTCATTTGTGGCATTTGTAATAGGCCTTCCATATTGGAAACAGTCACTTTATACTATAGTTCAAAAGATAATGAGAAATGTAATTAAATATTGGTTATATATTTTTAATCACAGAGATTGTGATCATGTGTAGGACCCAATGTGCAGAGCGTTCATAGTATTTAAGTGAAAAAACAGAAGTCCCACAATCCCAAGAAACTGCCTCCTTTAAAGTTTTAGATTTAATTTAGGGATGGTTACATAACCATCTTTGAGTTAATAAATGCAAAATGTTCCCTAAGTGTTAGTGGTCACCCATCATACATGCTTTGTAATTCATATCTTGTATTACAAAATAATAGCGAAAACTGGAGCACACAAGTTAATGTTTGCTATTTAATGAAAAAAGTTACCTCTCTTTCTCAAGTTCCTCTAAATAACCGGTATTTTCTCTGCTGCCATTTACGAACCCTCTTCTTGGAAACGAACCCACAGGAACAGGGCTGCACTCTCCTGAGCGACTAGACACAGATCCTTCCCGGCTTCCGTAAGAACGGAGGGACATTTTTGACCGCAGTTTTACTCCAGGAAAATTACTGGTATCCAAGTTAAGCTCTAAAAAAAATAGAGACATGTTTTAATATAGCAACTGTTTTAAGTAGTCTAATGTGATTACATTGTTTTAAAAGTGCAATCTTAGGTTCATATTTAGCCCTCAATTTTAATCCATTTTACAATGTAATTTAAAATAATTTATATATATATTACATAAAGTCTATAGGAATACTAAATATGACAGCTACTGATCAGCCAATTCATGCAGGGAGCAGAGAAAATCCTTATAACAAATGCTGATGCTCAGAGAAAGTCACTGACTCCTGGTTCTAGGGAAATGTAAAGGTAGGAGTGGGAATAAGTAGAAGAATCCTAAAAATAAAAAACTCAGAAAATGGCTGAGTCTCAAAGAGGCAGGGTCTCTGAGGGCCTGCAAAAGGACAATGTACTGAAGCATCAACTCTATAAAAGAGCATCGATACTTCTTGGTTCAGAAGTCTACAAATTTTTAACACAGGAAACAACAAATATGCATGACTGCATACACAATTATTTAGAAACAGAACAGCTAAACTTTCCCTCCCAAGTCAACCTGAGTCGGGGAAAAGGAGTATGTTAAAGGATGATTACACGAAATATCCTTCCTTAGATTCATGCAAGATAATAATACATTTAAGGACCAATTTTTTTTTTTTTTTTTTTGCCTAGCTTCAGTTATAATTAATCATTTTCCCTATTTTGACACTGGAATTTTTAAGCAACAAAATGAGACACTGTTTTAAAATTCTGCTAAAAATGGCTTACAATTAGCTTATGTATGTGAGAGGATAAAGCATGTGTATCCTGGATTGAATGAAGAAGGAAAGGACTTCACTTGAGGCAATGGGCCCAGTTTGTGGTAAGGCCTATTTAATGACTAGCAGAATGGCAATGAGCTTTTAGAAGAGCTTAAAATTATTAAGAAAGGCATTTTGAATAGTTTATTCAAAGCCAGTAAAATGTTTAACTGAGAAATAACAAGAAAATAGATTTCTGACATATTTGTACTTTAACAATTACATCCTCAGGCTGTTATACCAAGAAATTGATAATGGCACCCAAATCAAAAGAAGTTATACTTGGATATACATACCTAAAATTGACAACTGAAGCATAAAAATTATTTTAAAACACTTCAAAAAAATGTACCTTTGAGGCGCTCTAATAAATCAATCTGTCCAGAAGATGTCATAGCTTCATCATCAATACTTCCTTGAAGCTGTTTAAGTACTTCCTGTAAAAAAGAATATAATATAGGAACATGACAAAATTCTACAAGTGTTCCTGAAGACACAATTGGTAAAAAAGAAATTAGAAGAATCTTTAAAAAAATTAAATAAAAATTTAAAAAATTAGAAAATAACCAAGCCTCAGTGAGGCTGGCCCAGTAGTTAGGTACTCAGAATGCCTGTCTCTGAGGCTGCACCACCATGACCACGAAAACCATCACAGTAACATATTATAATCATCTATTTAATATCCTAAAATATTCAAGCTTTTATATGTCACATTTAAGTATGTTCTTCCAGTATACTGATTTACATTCAGATGTTTAAATGGATATATGCACTTTGCCTCCTGAATTTGATGTTATTCTTTTGCCATCGAAATCCTTCTCTTGATCTGATTTGCCAAGATCCTTGAGCGTGTTTCTCCTTCAAACTTAAGACTATAAATATTACAAGTTTCTGTCTCCTCAGCCCTTGGCCTCTCACCTTACACAGCTCCAAAATTTGACACTTTAAAGAAAAACCAGTCATGTTGATACAGACCCCTTTCCTCTAGTCAGTCTGTCTCTCTCAAGCATTGCAAGATTACATACTGTTTTACCTGCCTTCTAGCTCAGCCTTATTCTCAGCTGGCACCTGACTCCTTAGCCCTAAAGTTCTATCCCTTGGAGGTTAAAGGCTTTAAGTCTTTAACCTCCTGTTTTCCACTAAATTCAAAGTCTGGCAGATGTCCTGAGGAGACCTGTTGTGTGAAAAGTAATGTGTCTGTCCTAAAGCAGGACTTTGCCTGACATTCTGCCTTCCTAGATCACCCTCAGCATCCCACACTACAAAAAGACTCAGCCAGTGCCCCATGGGGAAAACTACTCATGCACTTGGATCTCCTCTAAATGTCAGTACTTCCTAGATCTTTATCTTCCTAGATCTTTATCGAGACCCCAAAGTTTCTTTCCTCCATTGGAGTCTTGCTGCCTGTTCCAATGACAAGTATCAGTCTGTACCCAGAATCAACAGATATCCCTGGGGAAGAAAATCACCAGAGACCTCAGCTCATCCAGAAAGGGCTGTTTCCTGTTCAGAATTTTAGTTAATACAGTCCTTGATGCTTCCACAGTTCTCCAATATCTTTAAAAGTATGGGTTCTGTGGGTGTGTTTTAAGCCAGTGTTTTCTAGTTGCTGCAGTAGGACTGATTGCCTGAGGATGCATTCCACATATACCTAAAAGGTGCCCTCAATTTCAAGGAGTTTTTGAGGGAAAATATAACACAATTGGCAAAGCAATTCCAATAAAATATTTCAGGAAGTGCTTTGAGAAATGGCAGATTTTCAAATTAGTATGTAATTTTGAAGAAGACAATATTCATTTGTATTATATATTCTGGAAGCTTGATTTTTAAAAATTACATTATATGATCACACATTATTTTAAAAACGTTTTTAAGATTATAGAACATTAGAAAATCATTTTTAGAGACAAAATATGTTGTGGTAATATCAGTAATAGAAAATATTTATCCATGAGCAACTGTCATTTCATGGGGGTTGCTACTTGATCCACTTCTGTTTTTCTCCATACATCACAGTTATAGTCTTTTCGTTACCATATACACATATGCTTAATAATTAAATATCCAAAATAAATTCTGAAATGTCTATTTGAATTTTTCTCATTTTTCCTTACACTCTGAAAATAGAAGACACTTTACATGTATATAGTTTTAAAGCTTATAGAGAAATTTAGTTTGCTAATAATTTGCCTACAGATAATTTTTTCTACACCATGCCATCTTCTAGTTTAAATGCTTCACATCTCCATACGACTAAGTATCCTGTTGCTACGCTCAGCATTTGAAATCAAATGCTGTGAATCACAGCTCTGGTGTAAAAAAGACAGTGCGTATTTCATTAAAGTTTAATTTCTGCATTTATCTGATTCCAGGTCAGCTAAATCTGATGAAATCTCTATTATACTTATTATATTTTATTACAGAAAATGTCAAGCATGTACATAAATTTAAAGAACATTGTTACAAACTCCCATATATCTTCACATCCTGCTTCAACAGTTACCAACTCATGGTGTCTTGTTTCATCTACACACATGCCTACTTTCTTCTCCATTTCCCTACTTCCACCCAGATTCATTTTGAAAACAAATATCAGACATATTATATCTTCTATAAATACACATATTTAAATGGATTCTTTCAAAACGTAACAACAATGCCATAATTATACCTAAAAAACAAATATTTCCTTAATGTTTTCAAATATACAGTCAGTGCTCACAGTGTTGTGCACCTGTTTTGCTGTGGCATACAAAAACATTTTTATAGTTTGTGTCAATGCCATTTAATCAACATCAAACAGTATTCTCTTTTGCCACTAGATGGTACTACTAGCCTTTCTTTGGGATAAATAGCTTAATGATTAGGAAACATGATTCAAGACTGTACAATGTATTCTGGTCTAGTGAGTGATTTTGGTAGGAGGGAGAATAACCATTATTTTGGGTAAATTTTAATCCAACCAAGGAAGTGCTAATGTTTCCAAGTGTCTTTTCACAATAGATTTTCTAAAACAAAATAAGGAGGTCATGGTTTCTGCTCTTTAACAGCTTAAAGCATCTTAAGGAGGAGATACATAAATAATTTCCTTATAGGTTGTATAACTGCTATGATACCATATGCTCAATTCTAAATGTGTGGATGGATTAGCAAGAATGTCTTACGGGGCACATGCTGAGTAATTATCAATTTATGGTTGAATTCAGATATATCTTAAATGCCAATATTCATGACGTACATTATTATATCACCCAAATAAGTTGTCAACCTGATATTACACTGTAGAAATTTAAGGGTCTGACTGTTATTTATTCTAACATCAGCATTTCACCTCAGCATGGAGAAGGTTCAAAGGGTAGGTTAAAATGTCTCCCAAAAATGACTTTTGAATTTAAGTAGTTAAACAAAAACTTTAAAATCCATCTCAGAGCTCTACACTACAAAGCAGACATTCAGATAGGCCAGCCAGGAGCTCTCTGCAAAGTAGATGAAAGAGCAGTCTTGCTGGGAATTCTTAGTTTTGTATTAAACTTCTAAAAACACAGGCAATGTAAAACAATTTTAGATACATTGTGTTGATCAGTGTTGAAATACCAAACTATTCTTTTTTAACCTATTAACTAATCAATTTAGCTGTTTTTAAGGTCAGCCATAGTTTATGCTAAGAAAATATGTTTGTTTATAGTCTTATTTCCAGAAGGATTTGAGGTAGATATCTTGGAGATCTGGGGATAGTTTTTACAACAGAAATAGGCAATCAGAGTAGAAATGATTCATAGACAGACAGATAGAATAGTACATATGAGTAAAAAGGTCAAACTGTTATGATACTGAAAATAAAGGTTAGGAGAGGAACGAAAACAGTTCAGTGATAAATAGAAGCTTGAAGAATAAGGGAGCCCTCAAAATGCATAGAAAAAGGACCTCGAAGAGAATAGACAATGAATAAAAAATAGGAGTAGTGAATAGACAGAAAGAATAGAGTCAAGAACCCAGATGTTAAAATAGCCTGGGGGCAGAAATAACATTAGGGCAGGAAGAATTTTTTTAAAGGGAAGGAAGTAAGAGTTTTATTAATGATCTCCTATTCTAAAAAGTTATTATTAAATTGAGAGAGAAGAAAATCTACCTAAGTAATTAAAAATTAAAACAGCTAAAGTTTTAACCTCAATTATTTTCAAATTAGAACATATTTTCTCCACTGTAGACTAAATATTTCATAACTCTTAGAGATTGATTACATAGTTTTTCAATGCTATTTGGCAAATCAATTTTAGGGCTTGAAGGTGCCATGGAAATCCTCTACGCTAGCGCAATGCCCGTATTTTCCTAATAAGGCAACCTAAACGTAAGTCCAGAAGAGGGCCTAAATGAGAGGCTGCTTAGCTTGTGACAACACCAGGAATAGAACTGGGTACTGACTTTCATTCAGGACTCCTCCCACTAGATCACCCTAATATTCTTGATAATCTAGCAATGCAACATTTAAGTGGCAACAAGATCTGAGAGTGTGGGGAGGAAGGCCATATTTAATAATTGAGCTAGTTTCTAGGAATTACATAAAACACCCAGACTCAGCAGAGTGATATTAAAGTGATGCTTAAGCTTAAAAATAAGAACTAACTACTTTCTGAGGTTTTACGTTTATTTTCTTTATATGATTCACTGGATGAATTCAATACATTTTATTTAAAAGTATAAATGTTAACATTTGTAAGAAAAGAATTTACATTTAACTGCTTAACTTAAAATATACTTTTAAGTAAGTGAAATTTCTACCCCAAGTTTACAAGAAGGAATACTGAATAAAAATGGATAAACTACAATTAAAAGTCACAGTCTTGATACCTTCATATTAGATGCCTCAGTTTCCAGTTTTGTAAGATGATTGGAATTATCTTCTAGCTCTTGTCGAAGATTTGAGTTCTCCATCTTCAGTGCCTCAACTTGCTTTAACAACTGATCATATGAAGCTGCAGCCATCCTTGGCTACCCTTGGACCTATAAGGTTAAAAAGGATTTTGAAATTCACTACTAAAAATATAGTGGCTGCTTGTTTACAAAGAAAGAGATAAGGAAACAAAACTCTTGAGACATTTACTAAGAAGAATTTTATTAATATGCTAGTTGAAGTCTCAAAACAATATTGGTCAAGTAATAGCATCTAAGAGGATGGACTGATGGAGTCTTAGTCAAAGATGAACAAGACTAAAATAGAAGAGAACTTCGGTAGTGTCTGAATACATCTGTGATTTCACAGTGGATGAGATTTTTATCAGGTTAGAATTTTTTCAGGATTTTAAAGATATTTTACCTGGTTTAACAGGAAAAACCTTGGAAATATAATTATTGATAAGATTGATTTATATGAGTAGTATTAATTTATTTCTGGATTTTGTGCGGTAATCTCAGAATTTTGGAGCCAGAATGGATTGATGAGATTGGGTAGTACTTCTCATCTAATGGAAAGCTAATCTTAAACACCATCCGTGGAGTGGCTCTCAAGTCAAGTAGGCCTTATTAAAAGGCAGTCGTTAAATAAAATGGGCACACAGGAGAGCATTAGATTGAGACTTCAAATCTTTTTTGATAGGAAGATGATAAATAAGAATTACTAATATAAAGTTAGACTGTTACATTTATTCAAAAGGATGACTATACTAGGCCAAGCTATGGAATAAGAGGTCTTAGAACTCACTGTGCTCAGACTGAGGCCAAAAGACACTTGTAGAAAATGGATTAGAGATTGTCCAAAATGGATTAGGAGTAGAGATTGTCAAAGAGAAGTGAAACAGGGACTGGTGGTTAATCATATGACTTTGAAAAAAGAGTGGAGAAAAGAAAATACATTGAAGATAGCCAGATGATAAGAGGTCCTTGGCATGAAGATTTATAGAATGCTAGGAGTTACATTGAGATGAATCAAGTTAGGAAGACCCTGATTCTCTATTTAGTTTAATCCCAAACTCACTTTGGAATATGTAAAATCTGCCTATCATAATTCTTTAAGAGGTAAAAAGTAATGCAAAATTTGTATTTAAGCAACATTTAAAGATCCTGACATAAAAAATTCTGTAATAAAATCCACTATACAAAATAGGGCAGACAGGTTGTGACACTGGCTAGTCAGGACAATACTGGAGTTGTCAAGGGAAATCAAGGGACTCAGGACTAGTCAGTTCTCCAAGGGCTAGAACCTGGTACAACCTACTGTCACCTGAGGAAGAAAGGAAGTACTGGGAGGTAGGGATCATGCACAGAAGTCTTTACAATTGAAAAGAATGAGCACTAGACTTTATTTGGAGACTTGGGTCTTAATTTCAGGATTGGTTGTGATTTAACCTTTTTGCCCCTTCATTTTAATTCATTTTACCAACTGTAAAATGGACATTTACTACCTGCTCCAATACAATTTACAGGGATATGGTCAGAATTAAGAAAGAAAGGCAGGATTAAAAAGTGCTATGTAAATATTTAAGTTATATTATGAAACTAGGTATGTAATATAACTTCCTTATTAAGACTTACTGTTGATCTACGGTTATAAGACCCTGTGCACCCCCACCAATGGACAAGAGGTGAAGAAGTAATTCACTCTCTTGAAATTGACAGAGGAGACATCTCAAAAATGAAGGAGAAATTTTTACACCATATCATTAATAAGCAGGCCTGGAAATACATAGTACATTAAAAGCCATGTGACAGAGGTGGAAATCTGACAGAATTTAATAATGTAAGCCCTAAAATTCTTTATTTCAAATAAAATTTTAACAGGTAATTTTGCACTAATAAAACAAAACAAGAGGAAAGAGATAGGTACACATAGGTATGTAAAGAGAGGGAGAGTATATTGCCTTACCCAATCACAAAAAGAGCCAGATGGGCAAGAGGAGCCAAAACTATTAAAAGTGCTCTTCAATAGAAGGAAAAACATTTGGGCTCAGATGGGCAATTAAAACATTCTGTCGTCTTTTCTTTCCTTTCCAGAATGACAATCATTAAAGTATTTCTGTTCTAAAAAGCAAATATTTTATACAACTTTACCAGAAAAATAAGCTGTTTAGTAGAGTAATACATAGTCTACCTTAAATGCTTTTAGGATATTGTGGCCATCCCTCCCTAACTCAAAATTGCTTTAGGCAAAATTCGAGAAATCATTAATTTACTTCAGAATGCCTTTTATACAAGCACAAGAATTTCACATCAAATACAGCTTAAATGTAAGTCACTCAACAACATTTAAAAAATTAAAATTTATAAAGTGGGAAAAATCTCTGAATTTTTCACTTTACTGACAGTATACAAACATCCATATTTGTTTTTCTGTAGTAAAGATGCCCACTAAAGAGATCACCACCCCATAAGAGTAGGGGAAAGAAGAAGAAAACAAAAGCACAGTTATCTAGACTTTTACACAAATGTTCACTGGAAAACAAATTTACAAGTATTCTAAGAAATTAATGCAAGGAGACAGAAACGTTTCAGGAAGGCAGGGGATATTCATTCAGAATTAACTGTGGAAGACTCATTATAACTAAGAAGTTTGGGGTCACTTTTAAAAAATATGTTACATGTGAAGTTGCTATTACTGTTTTGTTTTAATGAATAAAAAAAAAAAGATGTATTTGCCAGCACTTTTAGATGGTAATGAATAAGAGAAAAATACCAACATAAAGGTAAGAAACAAAAAGAATCAATGACAAAAGACTATTTTGCTCAACTGCACCCAAATAAATTTGAAAACCTGAACAAAATAATTTACTAGAAAATATATTTATCAAAACTGGCCTCCCCCTAAAGATGAAAAATTTACAATACAAATCACTGTTAGAAAATTGATATCATTTAACATATTAATAGATCTACATAGAGAAAAAATATGATTATCCCAAAGATAAGATGTTTTATACATTCAATGCCCAGTCTTGTTGAAAATACTAAATAGAAAAGAATACTTCTTTAACATGATATGTATCAGCCCCAAAGCCAGCACCATACTTAATGTGGAAAAATTAGATATATTCCTAAAGTCAGGGAATGCCCATTTTTATCACTGTATTTCTCATAATACTAGTCAACACAAAAGAATGAAATTAGAAAGGAATTGGCAGGTGATAGAATTATGTACCTAGAATATATAAAAGAACCAACTAAATATTACTATAATAAAATAATTTAGTAATGTACCATAGCACAAAATATACAAAAATGTTTCCTTTTTAAGTTCAAAGAGAAACCAGACAGGAAATTAAATGAACGATCCCTTTCATAATTTAAGAAAATAATAAAATACGTAGGCATAAAGTGAACAAAGTGTGCAAAACACATATAAGGAAAACTGTAAAATACTTCTGAATGATACTAAGGTAGACTTCAACAAAAGGATAGACATACCTTGTTCTTGTATAGGAAGATTCAGTATAAGGATGTTGTTTCTCCCTAAGTTAATTTATAAATTTTACATAGTCCCAGTAAATTACTATATAAAGTTTTTTGTTTTCTGAAGCTAGACATTTGAAAAAAACTAAACTAACAAAAATAGAAGAGCAGGAGGAATATACTTACCCCCCACCATTAAAATACTATACAAGGCCTTTTTAAGTAAAATAGTCTGTAGTTAACTATACTATGCCAGTAAGTCAACTTCTTAGCTTTAATAATTATGTAAAATGTTAACATTAGGGGAAGCAGAGTGAAGGGTATACAGAAACTTTCCGTACTATTTTCCAACTCTTTTTTAAGTCCAAATTTATTTAAAAATAAAAAGATTTTTAAAAGTGGTATGATAATGCCTATGACAGAGGCATTATGAATAAATCAACCACTGAAACAGTAAAAAAATCCAGAAGTACGTATATGCAAATTTAGCAATGATAAATGTAGCATCACAAATACACGTGAAAAGATGGGCTTTAAATAAGTGGCACTGGGAAACAGGGCAGCCATGAGGAAGAAGATAAAATTGCATCTATTCCTCATACTAGGATAAGTTACAAAAGAAAAAGAGATTTAAAACATTATACAGCATCTAAATTTTTGAAATAATTTTGTTTTTAAATTAAAAATACTTAAACAGAATGTACACTCTTCCAAGGAGGACGTTATGGAGAAACAAACACTTCACTTTTAATTAACAAGTATAAGGCACATGGAGGGCCAACTGCAGTTCTCTGATGTGATGATGTCCGTTACCAGAGTAGGAGTAATGGAATGGGTTCTTAGGGTACTTCAAACAAATAAGAACATTTTTATTTGGTATAAAAGCATAACTTCTTTTAAATAAATAGGATGCACCCATGCAGTGGAATACTCTACTGGCATTAGAAAGAATGAAGTCAATGCCAAAAAAAAAAAAAGGGGAGTGTGCTGATCACTATGTCCAATATGGTCCATCCTGTTCTAGTAAAAATAAAATAATTGTATAAGAATAAAAGTCTTTGAAAAAATATTAAAAAAATAGTCACTGCCTCTGGAACAAAGGTCTGAGTTCTGCTGAGAAGAAGCCCTCCTTTTCATTGTATACCCTTTTGTAGAGTTTGAAGATCAAAGCAAAATGTTGGTTCTTTAGGCCCTGGCAGCTTAGCTCAGTCATCTCTATAAGCCAAGGCTGCAGGTTTGATCCCCGGTGATGGCACATACAAGAATCAACTAAGAAATGCATAAATATGTGGAACAACAAATCGATGTTTCTCTTTCTCTCTCCCTCTCCCCTCCCCTTTCTCCTCTCTCTGCAAAAATAAATAAAATAAAATAAAAATAAATGTAAATAAAAAGTTGGTTCTTTGAAACAACTTCTTCATATGATTAGAGAGAAAGAGAAGAGCCCAAACATATGAAATGAACAAAGTTCTGTGGTGGGAGTAGAGGAGGAACTGATTTAAGAGGAAATAAAAAGCCTTAACAGTTTTATAACTATTGAAAAATTGGAGCAATAAGTATTTTTTTTCTCCTCCCAACACAAAACAAACAAAACCCACCAGACCCAAATGGTTGTACAGACACCTTCTACCAAAATTAATAAACAAATCATACCAACCTTAATCAAACTTTTCCAAGAACAGAAATATAGGAAATATCTCCCCAATGCATTTTATGATGCTAATATAATTGCAATATAAAAGTCAAAGGTAGTGTGAAAAAGAATGATTATAGACTAGTATCACCCATAAATATTGAAACAAAAATCCTATACAACATATCATGAAATAGAATACAGCTGTATACAGTAAAGAAACTATAACAGTCAAGCTGAGTTTATCCAGGAATGCAAGGTTAGTTTAACATTAGATCTGTTATGTGTCATGCACTGCATTAAAACATTAAAGGAGAAAAACCTTATAATCATCTCCACAGACAAAGAAAAAACATTTGATAAAAGTCATCTGTCCAAGATAAAAACTCTTAATAAAGTGGAAATAGAAAGGAAATGGCCAAAAACCTACAGTAGACAACACTCTTCAACAAAGAAATGTTAAAGGCATGCTTTTAAATATCAAGAACAAGAAAAGATGTCTATTACGATTTTCACTCAACACAATCCTGACCGTCCTAATTAGCATAGTCAATATTTAAAAAGGAAAGAATAATGATTAGAAAGGAAGAAACAGAAATAAGAAATATGAAAATTTATCCACTATGCAAAAGAAACAAATCACTGTACAAAAAAACTTTTAATTCAAAGTAGAGTGCATGTTATGCATTTTTAGTTCCTTTCTCTTTATTTAACAAGTCCTTATCCTCCCATTATATTTCTCTTTCCCTTCTCTACTAAGAAACCGTAAGTGGTGATATTCAGTCTCCTGTCTGCTATATTTCCCCCCACTTCTTTCTTTCCTTACATTCTATAAAGGGCTATATACATTGGCTGGATTCCATCCAAGACCATCATAAGTGAAGGTAAGCTCCAAGAAGGCTACCAAAATGATCTGGGACAGGGGTTGGCAAACATTTTCTGCAAGGGTCAGATGATAAAGCCTTTGTGGGCCTTATGATTTCTGTTAAAACTACTTTGACTTTGTCACTGCAGCACAAAAGCAGCCATAGAAAATATGCAAAAAAAAAAAAAAAAAATGGGCATGACCTATTCCAATAACACTTAGGTTACATAAACAGTGGCAGTTTGCAGACCCCTGGCCCAAAGCATGAATTCTCAATTCTCATTTTCAAACATCCCAAAGTAGCCCAAATAATTTCAAAGGTTATTGAGAAATTCTCAATATTAGTATTTTACTTTTAAATAAGAAGTAATCTGCTATCTTGGAAAGAACAGAGAACTGGAAGTTTTAAAGTCCTTGATTGTTTTTCAGCAATTGTTTTTAATTTCCACTATTTGTTCATCTTCCAGAAATTTGTTTCAATCTCATCTTGGCTTCCTCTCACACTATGGTAATGTAAGCACGTATCTTTTTTAAATATTCTTTTATTGTCACTGATCGAATCTTAGGAGAAAGAGGTGGTAAATATGAGTGACTAATTCACCAGCTTGCATCAGAAATTGTTTATACACTAAAATGTTAAGTTCATATAAAAGTTTAATTTTTGTATATGGTATGAGTGTAGCAGTTAACTTTACTGCCTTCCACATGCATAACCAAGAACATCAGCATTATTTATTAAACAAACCATTTCTTTTCCACTGAATGGAAATGCATCTCTTATCATATGCTGTCTTCTCATGTATACTTAGAACTGTAACTGTTACATTTAGATTAATTTGAGACAGATTACACTTCTATGATATTAAACCTTACCTCTCTTCTGTGTGTCATGAATAATTAAGGTCCTGCAACTGAATTTTCTAGTTTTTTTCAAGAAAAGGTCCCATGCCTTTTGTATCACATTTATTTCCATTTCATTGTTGTTTGATTTGCTGTGTGTAAAACACCACCATTCCATACCAGATACTACTATTACAGCCACTTATAAAATTATCCTATGAATTCTAATAGTTTTTCTTGTGGATTTCTATGCAATCACATTAATCCATAAGTAAAGGTAATTTTGTCCCTTCTTTCCCAATATGCACACTTTATTTCTTTTCTTCGTTTTATTATTAGCTTAAAACTTTAAAATAATTTTGAACAATAGTGATCTTATTCCCAATTTTGATAGGAATAGTTTAGTATTTCACCATTTAATAGTCCATTTCAGTAACTATTTTTAACATGTTTGGGTATTTTCCTTTTATTTAAATTTTTTTTCTTTTTTTAAAATTTTTACTAGTGTCCCAGTGCATAAGGATAGAACCACCGACCGGAAACCGTCGGCCCTGAAGATATGACACCGAGGGGGCCAGAGCCCTTTCCCTCTCCCTCCGTACATTTCGGGGACCAGGACCGCAAGTCTGACTCCCGCTTAAGAAGAGGAGGGTAAAGCCCTGGCTGGTATAGCTCAGTGGATTGAGCTCGGGCCTGCGAACCAAAGAATCGCGGTTCGATTCCCAGTCAGGGCACATGCCTGGGTTGCAGGCCAGTTCCCAGCAAGGGACACACGAGAGGCAACCACACATTGATATTTCTCTCCTTCTCCCTCTCTCCTACCCTTCCCCTCTAAAGATAAATAAATAAAAATCTTAAAAAAAAGAATTTTCTCTACCAAATTATCAAAAAAAAAAAAAAAAAAGAAGAGGAGGGTAAATTTCTTAATAGGAGTGGCTTCTAAATACTTTTTTTTTTACAACACTTCATATAACATATAGCTATACAGTTTTTTCTTTTATTTGCTGATGCCATCAATTATAAGTGTCTCATTTCCACCCAGCCTCCATTCCTGCAATAAACCCTATGTTGTTCATGTTTTATTACTTTACTAGTTTGTCCATTTTTCAATATTTCACATGGAAAATTTTTTAAAGATTTTATTTATATATTTTTAGAGAGAGGGGAAGGGAGGGAGAAAGAGGGGGAGAGAAACATCAATGTGTGGTTGCCTCTTGCACACCCCCTACTGGGAACCTGGCCCTCAACCCAGGCATGTGCCCTGACTGGGAAGTGAACCATTGACACTTTGGTTCGCAAGCCCCTGCTCAATCCACTGAGCTACACCAGCCAGGGAACACATGGAATTTTTTAATGAGAAACCAATATATATTTTAAATTTTTTATAGTATTTTAAAATAATGTTTTGAATTAAGTTTATGCTAAGTTTGTAAAATGAGTTGGTAGGTTTCTCACCTTAATCTGATATGGTTTAGAACAGTTTGAATAATAATTTATGTATTCTTTGAAAATCAGCTAGAATTCAGATCAGAAGATACCCTTTTAGAAAAAAGATTTTTAAGTATTTTGAAATTTCTTATGTAGTTAGATGTGTTTTCTTGTATCAATGTGATTAATAGTTCACCAGTAAATTATCCATTCCCTCTAGTTTTTCGAGTCTGTTACTACAGAGTTGGCTATATTCTCTTATTTTAAAATTCATTTCCTATCCCATTCATGCTCTTTTGGTTTTGTCTTTTGTTCTCTTTTTTTTCCCCAGTTTTATTTTTTTTTAAATCAGTATTTCTTTTTTAAATTATTGATCTTGTACAGTTTTCTGTCTTTTACTCCCCCCGCCAGCCCACCACCCTAGCCCTCCCCACTTCCCTCCCATTTCCACCCCCCATAGTTTTTGTCCATGTGTCCTTTATACTTGTTGCTCTAAACCTTTTCCCTTTTCCCCTGAAATTCCCTCCCCTCTCCCCTCTGGTCACTGTCAGACTGTTCTCAATTTCAGTGTCTTCGGTTATATTATGCTTGTTTGTTTGTTTTGTTGATTAGGTTCCTCTTAAAGGTGAGATCATATGGTATTTGTTCTCTTAATCGGGTTTTGTAGGGTTTCATCTATTTTACTGGTTTTTACCAAAAAAATTAACTTTTGGTGTACATATCCTTTCTACTAATTTGTTTTGTATTTCTGCATTTCTCCTTACTAATTATATCCTCTTATTTCCATCAGTTTGTTTTTGTTCTTTATTAACTATTCTCTAATTATTCCATTTTACTTTGGTAAGTTTTGTTTCCCCACTTTTAAGACAAGGTGTATTACATCTAATACTTAGCATCTGTAATTCTCATAAAGTTTTGCTTAGTGGCAGCCACAAAAGATAAACACATGAAAGAATAAACAGAAACATTGCTTATTCAGCCATAGAGAGCAAAGAACAGAAAAAGAGGGCACAGATTCAGAGAACGTCCAAGATGACTTTCCCATTAAAAAAGTAAGATGATAGATTTCTCTCATGGCTAAATATTTGAAAACTTATTATTTATAAAACACCATGCAAATATTATAAAGAGGTTTTGTGGGTTGGACTGTGTTCCTCAAAGAGATATGTTGAGTCACAGGTAGCTAATCCCTGGTCCCTGTGAACTTGAACCTTTTTGGAAACAGCATCTTTGCAGATATAATCAAGTTAAGATGAGGTCTTACTGGATTAAGATAGGCCCTAAATCTAGTGACTAGTGTTCTTTAAAGAAGGCCATGTGAAGAAATGGACACAGAGACAGTGAGAAAACATCATGGGGCAATGGAGGCAGAAAGCCAAAAACTGCCAGCAGCCACCAGAAGTTAGAGAGGGACGCATGGAAAGAATCTCCCTCAGCATCCTCAGAAGGTACCAACCTTGCTGACTCCTTGATTTCAGATGTTTAGCCTCCAGAACTGTGAGATAATAGATTTCTAGAATTTTTAAATTTAATTGTGGTTCAAGTATAGTTGTCTCCATTTTACCCCCACCACTCCTCCCCACCCCAGCCATCCCCACTCCCCACCCTTGATCCTACCCCTCTTTGGTCCAAGTGTCCTTCTTGGCCTTTTGGCTAAGATCAAGTGTAGTATCTGGCCCTGGCTGGTGTAGCTCAGTGGATTGAGCGCGGGCCTGCGAACCGAAGGATCGCGGTTCGATTCCCAGTCAGGGCACATGCCTGGGTTGCCAGGCCAGTTCCCGGCAGGGGACATACAAGAGGCAACCGCACATTGATGTTTCTCTCCCTCTCTCCTTCCCTTCCCCTCTAAAGATAAATAAATAAAATCTAAAAGGAAAAAAAAAGTACTTAAAAAAAATCTTTTAAAAAAAAAGTGTAGTATCTGTTTTTATCAGATTTCTATAATTTTAAGCCACCAGTCTGTAGCACTTTGTCATGACAGCCCTACAAAACTAATAGAGGGGAGAAGATAAGTTGACCTGTTCCTTGTTCTTAAGTATCTTATTATTTAGCAAAGTAGTGATATTCCAATAGAAAGGGTAAATAGGATCAGTACACAAATATATCAGATGTTTATGTCCTGCCTTCCATTCTCTCGGCTCACTTTAACTCTAGTCATTGCTGCATCAATCAGCTCAAGAGCGGATGTAAAGTGAAAGCACATCAGCTGCACCAGGCATCTTTTGCTTTCTCTCTTAGGGCATCTGTGACACCCTAGTGTGGGCCCCCAGCATTTCTGTGTGTACAAAGTATAAAACAGTAAACACTTGATGGGGCAATACTTGACTAAAGGGGAATGGTTGTTAGTATATATAATTCTTTCTCTTGGGTGGGCACTTCTATTTGGTTCCTCAGAAGGCCCTGGCAGATCAAGCCACAGCTGTCCAAAGTGATGGCCAACTTGAGAACACAGGCTTATACTGGCTGCCCTTCATTACTATTTACCTCCTTCTAGGTCTCTACTCCTCTTCCTGGATCACTTCGGAAAGAATTTCACACAAGGCCTTGGTTGGCTCAAACTCTGTCTTACAAGAAACCCCAGGCTAAGATACAAATTACCTACAATTCAAAGGCAAATTTGGGTACAAAAGCACTGACAGAATGCTATGGCAGTCACACCTTGCTGAGGAAATTAAGGAAAGAAGGGAATTGAGAAATAGCATGATGGAACACACATGAAGGTAAGAGGACAGTACTCCACAAGAAGGAACAAAATGATCAAAGCTCCAACTGGAAAAACAGTGTCTATTTTGGAGAACTGACAACAGTCTAATTTAGCTGAAATATAGCATGGAGGAATCAAGGAAAAGAGGGAGGTGCAAGCATAAATATGACTGGAACCACATGGTGGCCAGGTTACCTCACAGTGTAAGGAAGAAGAGGTTTGGATAGATAGCCACAAAAATCGTGTGATAACAGAGGCACAAAGCCATGTTGCTTTAACATTTCTCAGTTTCTGTCATAGACTATATCAGAAGTAGCTCATAAACTGACGTCAATTAAGTGATTATAAGACCAAGAATCTAAAAATAGCTAGTAGAAAATATATTTCAATATCTGCTTACCATCATCATGACCATTATATACTATACTATAATTTAAACAAATCTGGTAAATGAAAGTCTGTATTTACCCAAAAGTAACATTCTTTTACAAAGTATAAGTAACAAAAATATCCAACACTTCAGCTTAAAAAAAAAACAAAAAAACCTGTATGTATGACTATAGTAGAGAGGATAATGGCTCCACAAATCTCCAGGTCCTAAGCCCTGAATGTGTTAATTTACATGGCTAAAGAAATTTTACGCATGTGATTAATTGAGGTTCCAAATACGGGGAGATTTTCCTTACTTTTTATGTGGATCTAATCTGATCACAAGGGTTGCAATAAGACAAAGGCAGGAGGGGTGGAGTCAGAGGAGAACATGTGACGAGAGAAGCAGAGGGTCAGAGTCAGAGTTTTAGTGCGCTGCTGCTGGCACCGAAGATGGAGGAAGGGGCCACGAGGGAAGGAGTGCAGGTGGCCTCTAGAAGCTGGGAGTAAGCAAGGAAATGGGCTCTTCCCTATAGCCTCTGGAGGAGGTGCATCATTGCTACTACCTTAATTCTGGTCCAGTGAAAACCATTTCAGACTTCTGATCTCCAGGACTCTATGGTAAGTTTGTGTTGTTTTAAACCACTGAAGTTTGTGGTAATTTGTTACAACGGCAATAGGAAAAAAAAATGCTCTATGATATAGTGATCTCTCTCCTACGGATAAATTCCAGTGAGATCTTCTCACTGGTCCATCTAGTTATCTTAAAATATACCCATAATTTCTTTAACTCTACACCTTCAAAAGGTGGTGCTCAATTGATACCCTCTTGCGTTGCTGGATTTAGTTACTTCTAATAAAGAGAATACTATAGAAGTGATGGTGTCATAAATGGCTTCTTCCTTGCTCTTTGCCTCTATGAACACTGGAGGAAACCAGCTGCCATGTCAGTAAGACATTCTGGCAGTCCAGTGGAGAGGCTTCTGACAAGAAACTGAGGCCTCCTGCCAGTAACCAGGAGGAAAAAACTGTGTAAGTGAGCCATCCTGGAAACAGATCTTCCAGTCTAGTCAAGCTTTCAGATGGCCCTGGCTGAGAGACAGCAACTTCATGAGAGATTCTGAGCCAGACCACTCAGCTGAGACATTTCTGAATTTCTGCACCATGGAAACTCTGAAATAATAAATATTTATTGTTTAAGCCACTAAGATTTGGGGTAATTTGTTATACAGTTATACCTCAGTACTTGTTGGCTTCAGAACTCGTCAATCTCTATACTTGTCGCATTTTGATGAGAAAAAAATGTTTCAGTACTTGTCAGTTTTGGCACTTGTTACGGGTTCCAGAACGAATTAACGATGAATACCGAGGTCCCACTGTATAAGGATATGTAAATAGTCTATAAGTAGTCATGTACAAATGTACACCACAGCAGTGTTTGTGGCATAAGAGATTTGACAAGAACCTAGAACCTTCACTAGAGGAATAGTGATAGATATTACAGAACACTATACAACAGAGTCAGCACCACAAACTAGGTGGTCATAAAGTAAAATAGATCCTAAAAACACTACTGAGTTCAAAATGGTGAAAAATTATGTAAATTATAAATATAAATTTGGGTACATATCTCTAAGAGGTGAAAGCAGGGACTGAAACAGCATGGATGCAAGCAGAATTACTCACAATAGCCAAAAGTTGGAAGCAACCCAAGTATCCATTGATAGATAAACAGATAAACAATGCAACACACACACACACACACACACACACACACACACACAATGGGATATTATTCAGCCTTAAAGAGGAAGAAAATTCTGACACACACTACAATATAGATGAACTGAAGATATTATTCTAAGGTGAAATAAGTCAGTCACAAAAAGGCAAATATTGTATGATTCTTCTTATACGAGGTTCCTAGGGAAGTCAAATTCACAGAGGAAGTAGAATGGTGGTTTGCCAGGGTCTAGAGGTATTGAAAAATAGAGTTACTGTTTACGGGTAGGGTTTTAGTTGGGGAAAATGAAAAAGTTCTTGGGACAAATGGTGGTACATTCACAACAATATGAATGTGCTTAATGACAAATATATATATAGTTTAATGGTTAAATGGTAAATTTTATGTGTGTTTATTTTACCACAATAAAAAAGTCATTAAGTGTAAAAAAAAAAAAGACACACAAAATGATACTGAATATTTCACAAGAATTAACGCATATTTAAGTGCACATTTGCACGAGTGCTTCTAAGGGAAGTAGGAATTCAGTATAAGAATAAAGGAGAGAATGCTTGCCTTTTATGGACTGCTTATGTCATGATTCGATTTACAGAAACAATTTCTGAGAACACATCTATTACATAACATACAAGATGCCACCTGTACCTAAATAGGAGCTGGAGTGCCTTTCTAACAGTTGACCCCATAGAAATCAAGGACCACAGATTACTATTAAAACTAGAAGATCTAGAAATCATTTCATCTAACCTGCTCATTTTACATTCAAGATACTTAATACTTCAAAAGTTTTCAGAATTATCCAGGATTCCTAGAAGAGTTCACAAGGCACAGTGTTTCAAAGAGCAAACCACTATGTTCCTTTAAATTAGAAGATATTTTCGATGATACAAACTTTTAAATATCCCAGAAGCATCCAAAGCAATTGGTGTTTAGGTAGCAAAACAAATAATATTTCATATTGTTCTATTATAAGGAAGGTCAAAATTAAAGAGAACATTTAACTTGAAAGGATTGGTTAAATTATGTGAAATTAGTAACAGTAAAAATAGAGAAAAATGGTAAAATAAAAATCCACAAAACAATTTAGGCATAAAAGCACCAATAAATAGCCTTGATTCAGTTGATAGGCATACTTAAATAATTTTTAATTCCTTACTAGCTCAATTCTGGCCATATCAACTAACAATGAATACTTTCAAAGACCGCTAAAAAGCCAATAGTTCTGAATAATTTCAAAGACTGCTAAAGCCAATAGTTCAGTCTTATATTAGGTAGTTCATACTATAATGGAAAAATAATCCAACTTTTCTTATTTTAGTTCCTTATTTCTTATTTAATTCTTAAAAATACCTCAAACTAATGCTGTTTTATTTATAAGTGCATACGATTAATAAGATGATCTTTATGAATGTCATTACAAAAACTGCTGCCTTTCCATTTGTTTGGCTACCAAGTATTTTACAAAGCATTCTTACACTGTAGTTAAAAATTTATAACCAAGTTAATATTTTTTGTTTGATGATTTGTCAATGATTTATATTTGTGTTCAAATAATTTGTTATATACTATTTTTTGTGTTACTAAGAGACATTATTTAAAATAGTCATATAGAGTTAGAATTAAATAGACCATTTAAGTTTCTTACATCCTATACAATAAATGACCTTGGATAAAATCACAACATACCTAATTAGAAGTACTCTAACATTTAAAATGGAAATAATGCAATGCTGAGCTGTTTAAATAGTAAAATGAGATAATATATGTAAAAATAAGAATCATAAACTCTGAAAGAGTATACTAATCAGGGTTCAAAGAATTGAAGTGCATTTCATTTGGAATTTTAATGTGACATCTTTAATTCTAGCTATCGTTTCCATCACATTTTAAAAAGAGATTTTAAGGACTATCAACCCTGTCATACATGAAAAATAATTCTTAAAGCAGAAATATTTTTTAAAAGAATAAAATTGCTTTAATTTATCATCAAAAAGTTTATGGTCTTACTTACTCAAGACCAAGTCCTTACTATCTTAAAAAAAAAAGTCACCAGAACAAAAATCATAGACTCTCTCCAGGCTTTCTGTTAGGTAGGCACTACTTAAGAAAAACTGTCACTGATCCTGGAGGGCTTTACAAAGCCAGTGTGTCCATCCTGTTCAGGGAGTAGGGAGGTGTGGCAGGCTGGCTACCATAAACCATTATGAAGATAATCCATTTAAAACCACATCAATTCCAAAACATGTTTTTAGAGATTCAAGTAAAGCCAAAAAAAATTAACTACAATGAAAACACGTTGTATCAAAAGTATATCTCACGAGTATTCACTAAACAGAAATACATCTAGAAGAAAAGTCATGGTGCCTTAATTTAGAATATTTGCCAGTAGACTTTATTCAATGATATCTAAAAGTGACCAAAGAGTAATAGAAAATTATTTAATAAGTATAGATCTTAAATATTAATCCTATGAAAAATTTATCACTGTAATTTTTCACAAAGAAATTGACATAATAAAGTGATTTACTCTTGAATAACCTAATTAAAGATATAAAGGTATACTAACAAAGGAAAAGATCCACTGCTTCATATATAATTTAAGATTTCCTACAAGATTTATGGTCAAGCAAAGAATCTGAGCATCTCTTTTGAGATGTAGAATCAAAGTGTATGATACATTCCACTGTGAACACATTCATAGCTTCATATTTTTTTTTACTTAAAAAAAAAACAAATAATTTTTTCTCCTATTTAGGTTGCAACGATAAACTATGGCTTCTTGTAATGGACTTCTACCACCAGCACTGCTGCATGGTTTCTCACTCCTCTGCAGTTGTCTTTTCAGCCTAACGGGGAGAAGAGCACTGCTGCAGTCATCTGCAAAAGCCACTACCACTGTGCCTTGTAACTAACAAAGACGCTGGTATCTTCCTGCCACCCTATTCACAAGGAGTTAGTTCATTTAGATGTTGTGCAAAAGCATGCACTTCTGGTGACCAAAATTTCACCACTCAACCAAAACCACCCTCAAGCTCTGCAATACCTGCCTCCTCTTCTTTCTGTACTCCGAAGTAGCCCTTTCCACTAGCTCACATCAGCCATCAGCAGTGGCTTTGTATCCCCCCTTTTGGCTACCACTGCATGTGTCCCCAGAAAAGAAGCCTTTCAATGGGTTAGAGCTTTTGCTCTTGGTCATGAATATGCTCCATTCTTTGTTGTCCTCTACCCGTTTCCTTAGATACTGCTATTCCACTCTACTTTGTCAACAGGCATTATAAAAACAAAAACAACCTTTTAGCTTCAAAAATAGCTCTTTCTCACCAGCCTCCCCTTAACACTCCGACCCCTCCCCCCTTCTTCCTCTTCTGTCAAAAAAACCAGGATCAGAAGCACAGGAAATCCATCTCCTGTGCTGCAGTAGAAGGGGGGAGGGAGGGAGACGCCCCTGCCTCCACGTTTGGCATGTGGCAGTGAACCCTGTGCCAAAGAAAAACCACCAGTTTTCAGACAGTACGAGGAAAAATAGTCTCCCCCCCCCACCCCCTGCAGCAAGCCGGGCCATTGTGGCTCCAGCACCTACCCCATTTCCGAGCCCGGCAGCACCTCCATTCCGCCTCCAGTGACACCGAGGCGGGTTGCGCCAATATAGCCACATGTCGGTCACGTGTGGCCGTGCCCAGCCAATCGGAGGGTCGCCGAGGGGAACGGGGAGCGCCCTGGTCCGCATCCAGAGGATTACACAGCTGCTTCACGCTCTGCTTCCCGACCCGCAGCCCGCACTCCGCACTGGGCAGCAGGACACAGGGTCCCGCCCTGCTGCACATGCAGCTGAGCCCGAACTTGCACTAAAGCTTGTGGGTATGCTCTCACCACCCCAACCTCCAGGCAACTTACCTAAGCTTAAGGAAGCTGACGTGCATAATTGGATGGGGTGTGGGGGGGGGGGGGGGTCCACATGGTGGAGAGATTAGCGTGAGATGCTTGCTAGAGGTTGGGGGGTAATAAATTACATCTCATTGGCTAATTTTTACATGGTTGCAGTATAGATAAAAAGAATGTATTACGCCCTGGCTGGTGTGGCTCAGTGGATTGAGCGCGGGCTGTGAACCTAAGGGTCACGGTTCGATCCCCAGTCAGGGCACATGCCTGGGTTGGGGGCCAGGTCCCCAGTGGGGGCCATGTGAGAGGCAGCCACACATTGATGCTTCTCTCCCCCTCTTTCTCCCTCCCTTCCCCTCTCTCTAAAAATAAAGAAAGAAAATATTTTTTAAAAAAGAATGTATTACAGCAAAAAATTACATTAAAAATCACTGATTTGCTAGGTAATCACTCAAGCTATGTTTGAATTAAAAATACAGTTGCCAGAAAAGCTATGATGGTAGCATAGCCGAATCTTGGAGTCACTGTCTGGGTGGAATCTTTGCTCCTGCCACTTACTAGTGATTTCAGTCAGTTACAGGCTCAGTGCTTCAATGTCCTCTGTAAAAACAGGAGAAGTAAGGACCAGAGGAATATATATGAAGCAGTATTTAGAGTAGTCCCTGACACAGCACATGCTGCTGGCTATAATGAATCTGAAACTTAAATTTAGTATTTTAATGCAGATTCTACATTTCATTTACGTCAACCAAGTAAATTTTAAATTACTAATTTTTATGAATTAGACAAAATCCAAATTGCCAAAAATTTAAAGTGGATTTAAGTTCTGGTTTAAATATGGGGAAAATCAGTTTCCATGATCTATTTCAAATTTAAAAGGATACTTTACTTCAGGTCTTTAAATGAACTATATTAACTATAATCTTTTCTTAATTTTTAAAATTAATAGATGAAAAGAAGCAAGCTATTAAACAGCTGTGGATGAAAAAGGGGTTACAAGCTCAGGGAGGCCTGCATGGTGGTCCTTACAAACTCAGCAACCAACAGTAACCACACAGGATGGTCTGAACATAAAAGTTCCTACTAAAAGCCGTTTATAGCCGGTAGTCTCATCCTAGGCCTATGGTTTCCTTGACAAAGGTCAATCTTTGCTGAGAGCCTATATTTTTGGGTTTTTTGTGGGGGTTTTTTGCATCTAATATACCTTTGAAAGGTCAAAGTACTCTTTTCCAGACCTCTTGCGTCACAACCACAGAACCCCTCATTGTTATCTTCCTCCTCCCAATACCACCTCTTGGTGCTGTAAATGTTAATTATTAGCTATCCTGTACCATCAATGTAAAAGATGTGTTTCTCTATTTTGCCTTTTTAGCCAATCCCAGACATTACCCCAGAGCTCCACCTGCTTTGCTTTTGCCAGCCCCCTTAATCTACCACCAGTGGATTTCATGTAACCCTCTTTATATCTCCTTTTATTCTCCTATATAAAATAAGTTGCCACAATGCCATTCTATGAAGCATTTCCTAAATCCATTGAGATTTTGCTTATCTGCAATTATCATCAGTTTGGCTCTAACAAACTCATAAAAATTCTCTACAGGTCTGGATGTTTATGTTGACACAGTACATTTGGAGCAATTCCAATTTATTAAAAGATTTTTAAATTAGAAAAGTAATAGACATACAGCATAATGCTCATACATATACACACAACAATGTATACATAGTGGTTATCCTTGGAAGGTAAAGTTATGGAGTGAGTTCTGTTTTTCCATTAGGTTTTGAATATTTGTTCTTTGTCTCTATATGATAATGCCTGACATACAGCAAATACTCCCTAAATATTTGTTGCATTAGCAGATGAACTGACCACATATTACAGCAATTAGAAAAATTATATATTAAATGTTTAAATGTTTAGACACAATTTTCCTTCACGTTTGAAATAAAGGAAACATGTGAATCAATTTGGTTCTATCTTAAATATATCCCACTTGTCAGGGTGACTTCGTTTTACAAAAGGCTTTCCAGATACTCTTACTCAAAGTGCATGATTCATTAAACAGGACTAAATTATTTATATAGTCATTGACTATTTGTGACAAATGCAGACAGATAATTTCTTATAAAGCCTAGAAAAAGTACCCTTCCTTTCTGGAAAGAAAAAGTACCCTTCAAAACAAAGAATACATTATAGAAGTTCCTAAAAATAGCTTCTTAGTACCCTAAGAAATGACTCTCTTACTCTTGAATCAGACTATGATTCAAGCTATTATTTAGTAAACCAGCCTGTAGCCAAGATATTTGTCTAGGTTTTTACTACATTTATTGTAGAACTTAGTGAGTCAAATGACAAAATTTTGAAGAAACCTATGACTATTACATTTCATTAATCACTATAATTGAAATCTAAAAGTAAGTCAATCTAAAAACTTTACATTTTACAATGTTGCCAACTGAATCGTTCAGTAAGATTTTCAAACTAGTTCCTCAGGGATTCTGTGAAGCTTTGATTTGAATTTAATTTTTAAAATATATTTAGATATTTTTAAAACTTTAATTAAAAATACATACAGTCAAATGTATTAGGTCACATCTGAACACAATGAACATCACTGGAACATTAATTTGTGCTACTAGGCTTCTGCATATCTCAGAATAAATCTCCTGCCATCCCTATTTAATTAAAAAGATTATATTATCATATACACTACATATACAGTAAGATTAAAAATATTTTCTGATCAAAATTAAATACAGACAGTGACTAGAGGGGAGAGGGGAGGGAATTTCAGGGGAATTTCAGGGGAAAAGGGGAAGGGTTTACAGGAAGAAATATAAAGGACACATGGACAAAAACTAGCTGGGTGGGTGTGCTGGGATGGGAGTAAAAGACAGAAAACTGTATTTGAACAACAATTAAAATAAAATTAAAAAACAGAAAATATTAAATACAGAAATAAATTGTAAGACAGCGTGGACAAACATGCCCCTGACTTCAAATATTTGTGGTTCATTATGATCAGCTTGACTTTTTTTAGCATATGTTCATAAATAAATGTATAAATATGAACATACAGCCCACCTTTAAAGAAAAAAATCAAACAAACAAACAAAAAACTTCTGGCCCTCACTGGTATAGCTCAGTGGATTGAGCATGGGTTGTGAACCAAAGGGTCGCCAGTTCAATTCCCAGTCAGGGCACAGGCCTGGGCTGTGGGCCAGGTCTGCAGTACAGGGTGTGCAAGAGGCAACCGCACATTGATATTTCTCTCCCTCTCTCCCTCCCTTCCCCTCTGTCTAAAAATGAATAAATAAAATTCTAAAAAAAACCCCACAAAAACCAAACTTCTGAACTTTCTGCAGCTTAACAAGTTTAATGCCTCACTTAGAGTAATGCTCTTAAAAAAAAAAAGTTTAATGGCTAAATAGGCTTAACAGGATTCTCAATGTCTTAAATCTCACATTTGTTTTAATATAGACATGTTTGGCCTAATTTAAGAAAATTTTAAAAACTGAGAGGAATGTGAGCAACAATATCAACTAATACATAAAATGAGTTAAAATTAGTGCTCCTTTCATTTGTTTTAAATCTTGTGCTTTGTCAATACTTATTTCTTTAATGTACAACTCAGATATAGAATAGAATATATTTATGCCTAATAAAGAGACCAACAAAAATTTTCTTTAAAAATAATAATTATGCATTAAAAAACACATGCTAATATAAATCTTAGTTTTCCAGGAGCTGAATCATTAAATAAAGTTCAGATTTACTTACAAATCTTCTAGTCTTTAGAGTTATTCTGGGTTATGGTATGATAAAAGAGCTTAAGAGAATAAAATGGGTCAGACTTCCAAGGCCAAATTGGTTGTGAAGACCACTTCTCCCATCTTTTCTATATTTCTCATGGGAAATGGGAAAGAGCTGAAATGTTGCAATGAAAATGGGATTTTTCGTGATGTATAAACTAAGTGGGAGGTATACTCAAATCTACAAACGAGATTTACCTGTGTGTTCTGTGTTACCTCCAGGGACAAAAGTTACTCAAAAGAAGTATTTCTAGTACCAATAATATAATCTTAATTAGTTTTTCTCCCTCCAATCCTTCTCCTCTCCAATCAGCAAACATCAAAATAGTTTTTTACATCCCTGCTCAAGAACATTTCACAGCCTTCCACTGCTGGACAGTGGAACTGAGATGGGCTGGAGTTTAACAGTGGAGGGCCTGAATGACATGCCAATTAGTCTTCATACATGTATTAAGCTTCCTATGGCTGCCATAACAAATTACCACAACTTTAGCAGTTTAAAACAACAAAACTTACTACTTTACAGTTTAATAGGCTCTCAGTGAGCTAAAATCAAGGTATCTAAAGGGTTCCATACCTTTCTGGAGGCTCTAAGGAAGAATCTGTTTTCTAGCCCATCCCAGCTTCTAGATATTGACTACATTCCTTGGTTAAAAACCTTCTTCCTCCAACTGCCAAAGCTTTATTAGCAAGGGTGGACTGAGTCCTCCTCAGTCTGCAGCACTCTGACCTTGCTTCTACCATCATTATCTCTTTCTTCGACTCTTAGTTCTGCTTTCCTACTCCACTTTTAAAGAAGGTTACATTGGTGCACCTCAACAATCCAAGATAATCTCCCTATTTTCAGTGTACCTCATTAGCAACCTTAATTTCATCTTCAACCTGAATTTCCCTTTGTTATATAATCTAACATATTTACAGGATCTGGGGATTAGGAAATGGTCATCCTTTGGGAGCCATTATTCTGCGTACCTCACTATAGCTTTATCTTCAAGTGCTTCAGTACTTGCATCTTAATAATGTCCAATCAAATTAAACAATTAGTCATTTCTAAAACTCATCTTAAAGGTAGAGCTTTCTGACTTTACTCCATGTGATCCTAGAACAAATTGAGTCCTTGAACAAATTAAGCCTGAACTATCACTGAAGGCAAAAATGACAAAATGGATCCTACTTTGGGCACATAATGAGAAGGCAGAGTTCTCTGGAAAAAGACAATAAATGCCAGAAAAACAGAAAGCAGCAGGAGAAGAAGAAGAGCAAACATGGGATGGACTGACTCCATTACAGAAACCATAGGTCTGAGTCTACTTGAGCTAGGCAGGGCTGTTGAGGACAGAGCACTGTGAACATCACTCATTCACAGGGTCACCAGGAGTCAGAGCCAACTCACTAAGCACATAAAATACACATTAATGTCATAGAGTACAAGGCTCCAGTGTACGGAAAGAAAAGACTTAGGTTCCAAGTTCTGAATCTTTCGTTTTGTTGCTCTATGACTCCAGATACATCACCTAACTAAGACCTGGCTACTCTTTCATCTGTAGGAGAATAACTATCTGCCGGCTTATTTTATTTACCAGGATCAAATCTGTCACTGTGAACTACAATTATAAAATAAGAAACACTTTTTTAAAGTAACAGATTATTAATTGCTCTGTTGATCCAAATCAAGGTTCAGCTTAAACACACATTTCCATGAAGTAATCTACCATCACACCTAGCATCAACCCACTGTCTTCCTTCCCTTGTTCCCACCACCATTTTGTATCTCCTTTCCCATTCCTGGCTGTAAGAATATTGAGGGAAGAATCACATTTGATTTTATCTTGACTGTCTCATGGTACACGTCATAATATTTTGTATATAATACGTGTTCATCAAATATTAATTTGGGAATGACAAAATTAATATCCAAAGGGCATCTAATGCAGTTGCCCTCAGGAAATAATAGTAGAGAAAAGGCTGAATAATGAATTTGATAGCAAAATATAACTTTTGACAGAGGAAATGAAATGCTTTAAATAAAAACTCTGGGCCCTTGTAGGTGGGAAAAAAATGTAACACAGCCTTGGGACCAAGTTTCTGAGATTATACAGCTGCACAGTAGAATCACTTTATGAGCTTGAGGAGTTTTTTTAAAAGACCATTAAGTCAGAATCTCTGAGGATGAGGCCCAGGCATTGGCATATACTGCTAGGATTGTGAAGCACAAAGCACTGTATATAATAAATAATGGGGAAAGGACAGCCTCTTCAATAAATGGTGTTGGGATACTGGACAGACATATGCAAACTTGGCCCCTAGCTTACATAATGCACAAAAATCAACTCAAAATAGATTAAAGACCTAAATTTAAGACCTGAAATCATAAAACTCCTAGAAGAAAACAGATTGGGTGGCCTCCTTGACACTGATGTTGGCAATGATTTTTTGGATTCGACACCAAAACAAAGGCAGCAGAAGCAAAAATAAACAAGTGGGACTACATCAAAACAAATAGCTTCTGCACAGCAAAAGAAACCATTAACAAGATGAAAGCCAACTTACTGAATGGGAGAAAATATCTGCAAACCACATATCTGCTGAGGAGCCCATACAGTCAAAATACATAAAGAACTCACTTAACTCAATAGACAAATTAAAAAAAAAATCTGGTTTAAAAGTGGACAGAGGAACCGAATAGACATTTTTCCAAAGCTATCCAAATGGCCAATACTTACACAAAAAGGTGCTCAACATCACTCTCAGGAAAATGCACATCAAACCACAATGATAAATGGCTGTCGTGAAAAAGACAAGAGATAACAAGTATTTGAGACAACGTGGTAAAAAGGGAACCCTTGTGCACTGCTGGTGGAGATGTAAATTGGTGCAGCAACTATGGAAAACAGTATGGAGGTTCCTCAAAAACTGAAAACAGAACTACCACATGATCCAAAACTTCTACTTCTTGGAATATGGAAGAGGCTTCTGAATCCCATATTCATTGCAGTATTATTCATAATAACTCTGCGAAAAATGGGAACCCTATCATTTGCAATAACATGGATGGACCTTGAGGGCATTACACTAAGTAAAATAAGCCAGACAGAGGAAGACAAATACTGCATGATATCACTTATATATGGAATCTAAATAAAAAGTCAACTTAAACAAACAAAAATAATGTCACAGAAGATACTTATATTGGGTTGGCCAAAGAGTTCATTTGTTTTTTTCCAGGAGATGGTTCTAGTAGTGCTTAGTTGTCTTTAACTTCATTTGAAACAATTTTGTTAGCTTGTATTGTGATAGCTATCATTTCATCTTGCATTAAAAAAAACTTATCAAAATTGGTTAATTTTTATGTAGCCATTTTAATATTGAAGATGGAAAAAATAAGCAACATTTTTGGCATATTATGCTTTATTACTTCAAGAATGGTAAAAACACAACTAAAATTAAAAAAAAGATTTGTGCAGTGTATGGAGAAGATGCTGTGACTGATCGAATGTGTCAAAAGTGGTTTGCAAAGTTTCGTGCTGGAGATTTCTCACTGGATGATGCTCCACTGTTGGGTAGACCAGCTGAAGTTGATAGCAATCAAATCGAGACATTAATTGAGAACAATCATTGTTATACCACACGGGAGGTACTGGACATACTCAAAATATCCAAACCAATAAAGTTATTGGTGAAATGAAAAATTATTATTTTATTTTAAGGAAAAAACCATAGGGACTTTTTGGTCAACCCAGTATGATAAATAATTATATAATTTATGTAATATTAGCTGAAAATGTGGAATATATGCTTAATGATACTGAATAGCCTGCTTTTTAAAAAAGTGAATTATATATGGTCATAGAGGAGGCTAGAAAGAGATAACCAAAATATCAAGTGTCCACTCTGAGTGTGGGATTATAGAAATTTAACCTTTTCTGAATTTCATAAAATTTCCACAACCTAATACATATTATTTCTGTGTTTTTTTCAAATGTTAAGTACTTCTAATTTGGGCACAATTTGAAATCACGACATTTGAACGAGAGAAATTAACATTTATTTCTAATCTAACCTGTGGCCAAAGGCAAATTGAGATTTTGTGGGGGCCAAGAGCATATAAAAATTGTGCGGGAGTCTTCTTTAAGGAAAATTAATCAAAATTCCTAGGGCTTCTGCAAAAGGGCCTAGGACAGGCCCACGTAATAAGGTGCATTAAACTTCATTAGTTTCATGATAAATCTCCTTCTAAACCAGTAGCAGAGATTATGTTAGGCAAATATATATAATATCATTTAACCCTAATTAAACTTCTGTAGAGATTAAAAAAAGATAACTATTCACACACACAAAGAATCAACACTAAGTAAAATTTAATACTCAGCCAATCTACACAACAGTGGAGTGGGAGTCTGACTCCTAAACGAATGCTGATCAAACTGCCTCACCCTCCAGGTCTCATGAGCACCTACCTACACTAAGTTACCTCTAAGTATGTTATCTCCCAAAGCAGCTTGACTTCTTCAGAGCCTTATGCCTCAAAAAAGTTACTTGTTCATTTCCGGTCAAAATGGAGGCATAGGTAGACACACTTTGCCTCCTCATGCAACCACAAAAAGAATTACAACTAAATCTCAAAACAAGTAACACTAAGAACTGTCAGAAAATTGAACTGTATGGAACTCTCACAACCAAGGATTTAAAGAAGCCACATTCAATCAAATGGGTAGGAGGGGCAGAGACACAGAGATAGAGAGGAGAGGCGGTAGCAGCTGCAGAATGGGCATGGGCGGTCCCACATTCACCTGTGGTGGATAAAAATTGGGAGATGCCTTGGGAGCAAGTGGTCCCAGCCCCAAGCCAGACACACAGCCCAAGGTTCCATTGCTGGGAAGATAAATCCCCATAACTTCTGGCTGTAAAAACTAGTGGGGTTGGGGAGGCAGAGGAAACTGCTAGATTTTCAGGAAACTATGCTAAAAGGGCCCACGCTGTCTTAAAACATATGAAATCCCACCCACTCTGGGATTTAGCACCAAGGCAACAGCTGGAAGGGCGGCTGTTGCATATTGGGAGTGGGTGAAGTGATTAGAAATGGGGTAAATGCCAGGCAAATCCCCAGGAGTCAAACAGTAGCACAGTTCCCTCTCTGGGCCCTCTTCCCACACAGATCCACAGAGCAGTGAACAGGTCGCCTACCCTGGGAATTAACTAAGGCTCTGCCCCACACAATTTACAGGTGCCTTTTACAGTGAGTCAAAGCAGCTCTACCCAACACACAGAAAAAAACAGGGAGGCTGCCAAATTTAAGAGACAAAGAAATATGGTCCAAATGAAAGAACAGAACAAAATCCCAGGGAAAGAACTAAACGAAATGGACACAGCCAACCTATCAGATGCCGAGTTCAAAATACTGGTGATCAAGATGCTCAATGAACTCACTGAGTACATCAACAAGATAAAGGAAGAAATGAAGGTTACACTAAGTGAAATAAAGAAAAATCTACAAGGAACCAACAGTGAAGGAAAAGAAGCCAGGATTCAAATTAATGATTTGGAACATAAGGAAGAAATAAACATTCAACCAGAACAGAATGAAGAAACAAGAATTCAAAAAAATAAGGATAGTATAAGACTCTGGGACATCTTGAAATATGCCAACACCCAAATCACAGGGATGCCAGAAAGAGAAGAGGAAGAACAAGAAATGGAAAACTTATTTGAAAAAATAATGAAAGAAAACTTACCTATTTGGTGAAGAAATGGATAATACACATCCAGAAAGCACGAAGAGTTCCAAACAAGTTGGACCCGAAAAAGACCACACCAAGACATGTCATAATTAAAATGCTAAATGTTAAAGATAAAGAGAATCTTAAAAGCAGCAAGAGAAAAGCAGAGATGTACCTGCAAAGGAATTCCCATAAGACTCTTGGCTGATTTCTCAAAAGAAACTTTGCAGGCAAGAAGGAACTGGAAAGAAGTATTCAAAGTGATAAAAAGCAAGGATCAACAACCAAGATTACTCTATCCAGCAGAGCTATCATTTAGAATGGAAGGGCAGATAAAGTGCTTTCCAGATAAGATCAAGTTAAAGGAGTTCATCATCACCAAGCCCTTATTATATAAAATGTTAAAGGGAATTATCTAAGAAAAAGACCCAAACTATGAGCAGTAAAATGAAAACTCACAACTATCAACAATCGAACCTAAAAACAAAAACAAAACTAAAAAACAAACTAAGCAAACAACTAGAACAGGAACAGAATCATAGGTATGGAAGTCATTTGGAGGGTTATCAGATGGGGGGAGGGAAGAAAAGGGAAGAGGTGCAGGGATTGGGAGCCATAATTGGTAGGTACAAAGTAGACAGGGAGATGTTAAGAATAGTATAGGAAATGGAAAAACCAAAGAACTTATATGTACAACCCACGGACATGAACTATGGGGATAGGAATGTTGGAGGGAATGGGGGTACTGGGCAGAGATGGACAGAGGGGGGAAAATGGGAACAACTGTAAAAACATAATCAATAAAATATACTTTAAAAGAAGTTACTCGTTCATTACCATCATCCTGATAATTATAGCTGTAGTGGTAGATGCTCAATAAATACATACTGAATGAATGTATTACTAACAATCAGAATAAGTGAAAACAAGAAAACTCAAACAGCTTTCAAATGTCTATTTGAAATCCATAATAAATACCCTTTAATTTATTTAATTTATTTACTGATAAAATTTCCCAGAAATTTTTATCAGTAAAAAACCACAGATATCTCTGGAACATATCTACAAAATCTCTTTAAATGCAGGAGACACTTTTATTTTAATTTAACTAAAAAACTAAAGAGAAGCAGACTTTGGAGCTGTGGCAAATACAAGATATTGTCTGGTAACAGACACATCAGTAAAGGCAAAAGAAATAAGAAAAATTGTGAATGACTCAATAATGGCTACTCTGTCTAAGTTAATTCTGCTTTACTGCTCCTGTATGTTAAATATGTTAAATATGTATTAGGTTAAATATGTCCTGGTGTTACTGTAGTGAATACACTACATTACAGAGCAAAAAGGACTTGGCAGATGTAATTAAGGTTAATTGGTTGACTTTAAAATAGGCAGATTATATGGGTGCACCCAAATGAGCCCTTGAAATCTTGGAATCATTCACTGGCTTTCCAATTAAATTAGAATAAATTTCTTTACCTTGGTTTACAAGACTGAATAATCTAGCTCCTGCTCTCACTCCCACTCTCGTCTCCTGCCTCTCTCTCTCTTCCTTTCTTATAATCATGTCTATTCACTGCCTTTCCTTCAGCCTAAGGACTCTGCCCCAAATCTTCAAATGACTGCTCCACCTGTTCAGGTTTAGGCATTCACCTCACATATTCAAAGAGAACTTGCATGATCACTATTTACACTGGTACCATCCTTACATCCTCAAACTTTTCCATCACATTGTACTTGTTTTGTCATAAAATCGTTTAGGATCTGAAAGGCTCTATCTATGTATCTATCTATTTAGTTTTCTGTCTCCCTTATCACTGTTTCCTAAATTGGAATAAAAATTCCCTGAGGACAGGAATCTAGATTGATTCTTGTGCACTGCTATTACCTTCACACCTGGAACAGTGCTTGGTGCACAATAAGCATTCAATACATTTTGTTGAATGTATAATGTAGATGATATAAAAATGAGTAAGATATCAACTTACAGTCTAATAGAGAACATTTACAACAAAAAGTTTAGTACAAGCACACGTGTGTCAAAGGATGAGATTAGATCATTCCAGCAATGTAATCAAGAAAGACTTAAGAGAGAGAGTAGCAACAGAACTAGCCTTGAAAGATGTTTAAGGATTTTTTGGGGCACTAATGTATTTCTATTTTGCCTGTTAGGTTAAACAATTTAGACTTCATCTTATAGACAATGAAAAACAAAGTTGTTTCAAATAAGGAAGGAGGCACAATTAGAGCAAGATCCACAGAAATTAACAGGACTAGCCTCTAGTTCCTACTTAACAGTAGAAATAATCAGAATTCAGATGCACACTACTAATTTATAGTTAAATTTAATGGCCCAAGACTTTTTCCAATTGGGAAATATGACGACAGAAAAAAAAAACACTAAATTTCATACTCTAAAGGAATTTAATTTTGTTTTACTTGGTGTTATTTTGGCAATTTTGACACCACAGTTAGTTACTCATTAATTCTATGTTGTTAATAAAAAAATCAAAATCTACTTTGGTGACCATTTTACCCAATTAAGAAAATATTCAAATACTTGTGTATAAGTAAAGGAAAAAATATGTTAATTCTTAACATGCCCTAATCTGGTAAAATTCCAGTTTTAGTGCATCTGATATTTTAAACTATAATTCCTGTGGGGGAAAAAATTCTGATTTTTAAAAACTAAATGTTTAAAACAAGATTTTATGCTTGCCTATGTTTTTTTAAAAGCATGTCTTGTTTAATGTTTTAAACTTTGATCTTTACTGAAAACCAAAAACAGTGATAAAATTGTTCCCAAAGGTACAATCTGTAGTACAAACTTATAAAAAAAACCTATTCATAATGATGACATTTTAGCATTAAAGAGCTCAGTGACATAAGGTCACTAAAATAGCACCAAATGTTTATGATATCACTGTGAATGTAAGAAAGAGGAGCACACAGTTCATTTGAGTTTTGTTTTTAAAGTCTTTCTCCCAGGAAAAAATTAAAAAATACTGTGAATTTGGTCTCAGGTCTGGTCATATAACTAGGTTACAGGTTCAATGCCTGGTTGGAGTGTGTATGGGAGGCAACCAATTGATGTTTCTCTAAAAATCCTTGGGTCAAGACTTTTATTCTCATACAAACATCCACAAATTCTTCCCTTGATATGAAAATAATCACTTTTTCAACATCCTATATACCAACTCCAAATGATACGGGCCTAATTCTATACCATTTTATTTCTTTTTGATTGTCTTCCCTCTCTCTTGCTTTATGTTGAATTTTAAACATGTAAGGTAAAGTACAGACTACAAAATTATTTCACTTCTGGATATCTGAATATAAATGTTTACTACTATAGGCTAAACAATCCAAACTTATTGGAAAAAAATCTACCTAGACCGACTAGATGTTGTAAATCAAATCAGAAACTTCTGGGTCAACTTGGACTACCCCCAATAGTACCTAATATATAGATCCATTTTAAGATTAGAAGAATGAGTTGACTAATAAAAGAGTTCAAATACTTAAGGAAACTAATAAATTTAATTCCTTCTTTCAATGCAGATTAATGTTTTAAACCTAAAACTTCATATTTACTCTAAGACTTTTTAAACTTTATTTACCAAGACTTCCAAGATTCAATTAACTTACGGCCAAGACGGAGGCATAGGTAGATAAACTGCCTCCTCGCACAACCAAAAGAAGGACAACAATGAATTTGAAAACAAAAAACAACCAGAACTTCCAGAAAAATCAAATTGTATGAAGTCCAACAACCAAGGAGTTAAAGAAGAAACATTCACCCAGGCTGGTAGGAGGGGTGGGGGCAGATATGGGCAGCCAGGGTGGAGAGGATGCACAGCAAGGCGGTGGCTAGAGGACCAGGGCAGGCAAGGCAGTGGCTGCTGGACCAAGACGGTCCCACATTTGCATGCAGATAAACAGGGAGGAACAACTGGGGAATGAGACAGACTGCGCAACCTAGGGTCCAGTGCAGGAAAAGAAAGCTTCAGAACCTCTGGCTGTAAAAACCTGTGGGGGTTGCAGTAGCTGGAGAAACTCCCAGACTCACAGGGAGAGTTCATTGGAGAGACCCACAGGGTGCTAGAACATACACAAGCCCACCTATCTGGTAATTAGCACCAGAAGGGCCCAATTTGCTTGTGGGTAGCAGGGGAAGTGACTGAAAGCCAGTGAGCAAGTGCCATTGTTCGCTCTCTGATGCTGCCCCCAAATACAGTACCACAATGCAACCTGGGTAGCCCTGTCCTGGCAAATACTTAAGGCTCTGTCCCTTACAACATAACAGGTGCGCCAAGACAAAGAAATATGACCCAAATGAAAGAACAGATCAAAACTCCAGAAAAAGAACTAAGCAAGGAAGAGATAGCCTACCTATGAGATACGGAGTTCAAAACACTGATAATCAGGATGCTCACAGAAATGGTTGAGTATGGTTGCAAAATAGAGGGGAAAATGAAAGCTATGCAAACTGATATAAAGCAAAATGTACAGGGAACCAACAGTGAAGGGAAAGAAACCAGGACTCAAATCAATGATATGGAGCAGAAGGAAGAGATAAACATTCAATCAGAACAGAATGAAGAAACAAGACTTCAAAAGAATGATAGAGGGGAAGATGGTGGCGAGATAGGTAGGAGCAGAGTCCACTTCTCCCTGCGCACGGGTGAAACGGTGAAACACCTACATGATCTTCTGAGGGATACAGCAAACAGCCAACGGTATCCCAGCATATATGAAGATTGGAGACCAAAAATTGTAGAGGACATTGAAAAATGAGATAGTAAGGAGAGTGCTTCAGGACAATAAGGTCCCTGGGACCAGCGCATGGGGATGAGGTTGGCTGCAGCCTCAGGCCCAGTGCCCACCAGGTCTGCCACAGGATTCTAGGGAGAGAGCCAGGTCAACAGCTCCCTCCCCTGCTAAACAAGGTTTGAGCAGCACCAGGAGGGATGTGGATGCTTGAAGTCCTGGGGGGGGGGGGGGCGGATAAAGACAAAGACAAAGTGGCAAACACACAGGGGCTGTGTGCACCCACTGAGACTATGGATGCTGGCTGGGGAGAGTTGGGCTGCAATGGATCCTAACCCAGTCAGTCCCTGGTCTGGTTGGAGAGTGGGGCTATGTGAGATGCTAGGCGCTTGTTTGGAGTTGCAGGCTTGGATAGGAGGATTTTTTTCAAAAAGATAAAGAGAAAAAAGAGGCACTCAGCAGCTCTTTGGGGAATTCTCCTGCAACAGCCACCCCTGCCTCCTGCACCCCTAACCCCAGCCCAGCTGCACGCTCACACCTGGAGCCCAGGAGGTATGCACCTGACTTGTGGCCTGGAAGCTGCATGTCCTGCCCCAGCAGCGGAGGCCAAGTGCTCAGGCCCACAGCCCTGGGATGGAGCACGCCTGAGGCACCTCCCGCTGCCCACCCAGCCCAGGGCCCTGCAGGGCCGACTGGCTCTCTAGGAAGAAGACAGAGACACCCCCACAGAGGAGAGCTGCAGGCCTCAGGAAGTCAACAATCCCCAGAAAGATTTGACTCAGTGACGGGGCTGAACTACCCTGAAGTGGTGCTGAGTCCCTAACATCCAGGACAGCAAAGAACTAGAAGGTGGTGTGTGAGTTGCCCCTAATTGGTGCACCTCAAGGACAGGACAACTGGTGGACTGAAGGCGTAGGCTGGGTGCAGAAGGGCAATCTGGGCCTGACAGTGAACTGAGGAACTGGTCTGGAGGCTGGGCAACTGTGAACAGTGTGGCTCAGGAAGGGAGAAAAGTGAAATCAATCCCTCCTCAGCCTGCTGCAGCCAGGAAGACCAGCAGAACTGGCTGGGCCAGTTTAAAGCCAGCAGAAGACTTTTTTTTTTTTTTTAATTCTTTCTTCCTTTCTTTCCTTCTTTTCCCCCCTTCCTCCTTCTTTCCTTTTTTTAAAAAATTCCCACAAGTGAAACAATAAAACCTGGAACTGTGAAAAGACCAGGGTTAGACCCCAAGAGGGGTCATCCCAACAACTGAGACAGTAAGACAAATTTCACTTTGCTACCCTAGAGAATTTGCAAGTTATTGTATATTTGAATTATTACCATTTTTGCATTATTCTTACATCTTTTGTTTTATTAGTATTTTTTGTATTTCTCTTCTTTCTGTTTAGTCTTCTTCACATAGTTTATTAAATTGCATTGTTTGACTGGTTTCCCTTGTTCTCTCTTTCATAGTGTATTTCTAATTTTCCATCTTTCACTTCACTTGTATCCCAATAGCACACTACTCTAGGTCCTGTACTTCCTATTCTTATTATTCAGATCACATAGATTCTGTCATGATTGTTGCTCCATTACTATTGTAAAAAACTGCTGTTCCATACAATTGTAAATACTACACAGCACCTCTCCCGGATCTTAGCTCACTTCACTGTTTCCTGAACTTTACTACTATGGTAGTCAACTCTATTCTCTCGCATACTACACCTATTTTCTATCCTTTACTCTCACTTTACCTCATAATCTGACCTCCCACAAGCTCACTTCTTTCTAGATCTAACTCACAATCCTTCCCTGCCCCTAACAAGAGTCTTATCTTTTTTCCACCCTTTCTAAAAAGTGGCTAGTTGGGTGATATAACACAGTTAACACTATACATATCCAAAGGATCTCCTATCTCTTCTCTATGGGTTGGTACTTTAAATACCATAGAATATACTCCCACTGTCTTAAACCATTTTGCCTTCCCCCTCCAACTGATCACAAAAAAGAGTAGGTGGAAGCTGTGTTCACCAGTACACCTACTGGAAGAGGAAACCCACCAACAAAGGAACCACCAACGGATAACAACAGAAGAAGGTGAAGGAGGGAGTGGAGGTCACATTAACCTCAACCTAGGACCGATCTGGAAGTACAACTAAATGGTGGAGAAATACCCAGAACAAACAACTGAACAGGAGTGAGAGAGAAGCCTCAAAACCTCGCACACACAGAAGAATCAGCTTCAACACAACCTGTCCACACCTGCACAACAGAATACAAGATGTGGTGGATGGAGTGACCCTCAGTTAACCAGCTGGAGGGATGGACCTACCAAAGAAACACTCAACAACAAGCAAAACCCACAGATATGCAAAGAGCCAACATAAATGACAGCACAAGACCAGTGAGCTCAGGAGATGAAGGAGACTGCACCACTGAATCTCACAGGTATTCTACCACAGAAGTTCACATGATAAACCCAGGGAGCCAGAACAGATCAATTTAAGAAGCAGAGGCTAACAAAAAGAGTTTCATAAACAATGGGAAGACAAAGAAACAATCCCCGAATGAAAGGAAAGGAGGAAGCCTCAGAAAGAATACTAAATGAAGTAGAGGCAAGTCAACTATCAGATACTGAGTTCAAAGCAATAGTTATCAGGAAGCTCAATGAGCTCACAGAGAATCACCAAAAACTAAAGGGAAACTACAATGAACTCACTGCAAACTATATCGACATGAAAAAGGAAATAGAAACTATCAAAAAGGGCCAAGAGGAAATGAAGAATACAATTTCTGAACCGAAGAACACAGTAGAAGGAATCAAAAGCAGAATCGATGAAGCAGAGGATGGGATCAGCAAGCTGGAGAACAAGGTAGGAAAAAACACCCAGAAAGAGAAGAAAAGGAAAAGAGGCTCAGAAAGAATGAAGAGGGTTAAGAGAAATGCAAGACAATATGAAACGTAATAATATCCGTATAATAGGGATACCAGAAGGAGAAGAAGAAGAGCAAGGAATAGAAAACCTGTTTGAAAAAGTAATGATGGAAAACTTCTCTAATTTGATGAGATAAAAACAGGAAACACAGAGAGTCCCAATCAAGAGGAACCCAAAGAGGCCCACTTCAAGACACATCATAATTAAAATGGCAAAATTCCAAGACAAAGAGAGAATCTTAAAGGCAGCAAGGAAGAAACAGGAAGTAACATACAAGGAAGCCCCAATAAGGGTAGCAGCTGACTTCTCAATGGAAATGCTCCAGGACTTCCGGCCAAGATGGAGGCGTAGGCGGACACACTGTGCCTCCTCTCACAACCAAAATTAAGGACAACAAATATTTAGAAACAAGAAAACAACCAGAACTTATAGAAAATTGAACTGTACGGAAGTCCAACAACCATTCATCCAGACCGGTAAGAGGGGCGGAGTCTCGGCAGGAAAAAGTGGAGGTGCGGACCCAGGAACGCAAGCAGCAGCGGCTGGCAGTTCCCAGGTGCCCAGGCAGTGGCTGGCGGTCCTCAGGCCCACAGGCAGCAGCTGGCGGACCCCGGGCACAGGGGGACAACTGTGCAGACCTAGTGAGGCTGCATAAGGTGGCTGGCTGACCAGGTGGTCCCATATTCGTGCGCGCAGACGGTCCAGGCAGAGGGAAAGTGGCGAAAGGGACTGAATCCAGGAGAGAGCGGAGCAGGCGCCATTGTTCCCTCTCAGACCCCGCCCCCACATACAGAGTCACAACCCAGCGACTGGGCTGCCCCGCGCTGGGGAGCGCCAGAGGCTCCACTCCTCACTACGTAACAGCAGTCGAGCGTGCGCAGATAATCCAGGCGAAGGGGAAGCAGCGGAAGGGACCAGAGTCCAGAAGAGAGTGGAACAGGCGCCATTCTTCCCTCTCGGACCCCGCCCCCACCTATAGCGTCACAACCCAGCGACTGGGCTGCCCTGCCCTGAGGAACACCTAAGGCTCCACCTCTCACTACGTAATAGTTGTGACCAGACTAAAACCAAAACAAAAAACCCCACCAAAAATGGCTCAAACTGGAGAAAAAATGAAAACCCCAGAGTCAATTCCTCTAAGCCGTGAAGAGATAGCCAACCTATCAGATGCACAGTTCAAAGCACTGGTCATCAAAATGCTCACAGAATTGGTTGATTTTGCTCACAAATTAGATGAAAAAATGCAGGCTACAATACGTGAAATGAAGGAAGACGCATGGGGAACTGATAGAGATGGAAGGAAAACTGGGACTCAAATCAATGGAGTGGACCAGAAGGAAGAAACTAACAACCAAACAGAAAACGAGGAAGAAACAAGAATTCCAAAAAATGAGGAGAGGCTTAGGAACCTCCGGGACACCGTTAAACGTGCCAACATCCGAATTATAGGGGTCCCAGAAGGGGAAGAAGAGCAACAAGTACAAAATTTATTTGAACAAATAATAAAGGAGAACTTCCCCAATCTGGCAAAGGAAATAGACTTCCAGGAAGTCCAGGAAGCTCAGAGAGTCCCAAAGAAGTTGGACCCAAGGAGGAACACATCAAGGCACATCGTAATTCCATTAGCCAGGATTAAAATGAAGCAGAGAATTCTAGAAGCAGCAAGGGATAAGGGGACAATCACCTACAAAGGAGTTCCCATCAGACTGTCAGCTGATTTCTCAAAAGAGACCTTACAGGCAAGAAGAGGCTGGAAAGAAATATTTGAAATCTTGAAAAGCAGGGACCTGCATCCAAAATTGCTCTATCCAGCAAAGCTGTCATTTAGAATGGAAGGACAGATAAAGCGCTTCTCAGATAAGGTCAAGTTCAAGGAGTTCATCATCACCAAGCCCTTATTATATGAAATGTTAAAGGGACTTATCTAAGAAAAAGAAGATCAAAAATAGGACAGTGAAAAGACAGCAAGCTCACAGCTATTAAGAACCACACCTAAAACAAAAGCAAACTAAGCAAACAGCTAGAACAGGAACAGAACCACAGAAATGGAGATCATATGGAGGGTTAGCAACAGGGGCGTGGGAGGAGGAGAGGGGGGAAAAGGTACAGAGAATGAGTAGCATAGATAGTGGGTAGAAAATAGACAGGGGGAGGGCAAGAATAGTACGGGAAATGTAGAAGCTAAAAAACTTATGACACATGGACATGAACTAAAGGGGGGAATGTGGGTGGGAGAGGGTGTGCAGGGTGGGGGGAATGATGGGGGAGAAATGGGACAACTGTAATAGCATAATCAATAAAATATATTTTAAAAAAAAAAAGAAAAGAAATGCTCCAAACCAGAAGTGAATGGCAAGAAATATTCCAAGTAATGAGAACCAGAGGCCTGCCACCAAGGCTACTTTACCCAGCAAGGCTCTCAGTTAAGATGGAAGGCCAAATAAAGAGCTTCCCAAACAAAAGAAGTCTAAAAGAATACACCTCCACCAAACCAGTTCTGCAAGAGATGCTAAAGGGACTGCTTTAAAAAAAGGAAGGAAAAGAATGAGAGAGAGGGGGACACAGGTATGAAAAAATGGCAATGAATAAGTACCTATCAATAATAACCTTAAATGTAAATGGATTAAATGCTCCAATTAAAAGACATAGAATAGCTGAATGGATAAGAAATCATGACTCACACATAAGCTGCCTCCAAGAGACCCATCTCAGGACAAAAGACCTAAACAGACTCAAAGTGAAGGGCTAGAAAACAAATTTTCCAAGCAGACAGGAAAAAAAAACCAGGGTAACAATACTCATATCAGACAAAATAGACTTCCAAAAATGGGCCATAAAAAGAGACCCAGAAGGTCACTTCATAATACTCAAGGGAAGAATCCATCAAGAAGATATAAACATTATAAATATATGCACCCAACACAGAAGCACCCAAATACATAAAGAAAATCTTTGAGGATTTCAAGAAAGATATTGACAGCAACACAATTATATTAGATTTCAACACCCCACTGTCAAAAATGGATAGATCTTTCAAACAAAATATCAAAAAAGACACTGCAGCATTGAATAATGTTCTAGATCAAATGAACTTAATGGATATATACACAGCCTTTCACCCCAAAGAAGCAAAATACACTTTCTTTTCAAATGCACATAGGACATTTTCAAAGACAGACCACATGATACGACACAAAACAAGCCTCAACAAATTCAAGAAAATTAAAATCATGTCAAGCATTTTCTCTCACCACAAGGGACTGAAACTAGAAACCAACCTGAAGGAAAAAACTCAAAAACACTCAAACTCATGGAGATTGAATAGCATGCTATTAACCAACGAATGGGTAAAGAATGAGATCAAGAAAGAAATCAAAAAGTTTATGCAAACAAATGAAAATGAACTCACAACAACCCAAAACTTATGGGATAGAGGGAAAGCAGTCCTGAGAAGGAAGTTCATAGCAATACAGGCCTGCCTAAAAAAGATAGAAACATTTCAAACAAACAACCTAACCCTACACCTACAAGAACTTGAAGGACAACAACAAAGACAGCCCAGAGCAAGCAGAAGGAAGGACATAACCAAGATCAGACCAGAATTAAATGACATAGAGACTAAAAGCACAATTCTAAGGATCAATAAATCCAGGAGCTGGTTCTTTGAAAAGATAAAATTGACAAGCCTTTAAAGCAGACTCATGAAGAAAAAAAAGAGGACCCGAATAAACACAATCAGAAATGAAAGAGGAGAGATTACAACTGATACCACAGAAATACAAAGGATTGTAAGAAATTACTATGAAGAGCTATATGCCAAGAAATTTGAAAACCTAGGTGAAATGGACAGATTTCTAGAAAAATATAATCTTCCAAAATCAATGCAGAAGCAGCAGAAAGACTGAACAGATCAATTACAGCAGATGAAATTGAAGCACTAATCAAAAAACTCCCGACACACAAAAGCCCTGGACCAGATGGTTTCACAGGAGAATTCTACAAAGCTTTTAAGGAAAAGTTAACCCCTATCCTTCACAGACTATTCCAAAAAATCCATGATGATGGAAGACTCCCAAACTCTTTTTATGAAACCAGTATCATCTTAATCCCAAAACCAGGTAAAGACACAAGAAAGAAAGAAAAGTTCAGGCCAATATTGCTGATGAACATAGATGCTAAAATCCTCAACAAAATATTGGCAAACTGCATCCAACAATACATTAAAAAGATCATACACCATGACCAAGTGGGATTCATCCCAGGGATGCAAGGATGGCACAATATTCACAAATCAATTAACATAATACATCACATAAACAAAAGCAAAGACAAAAATCACATGATCATATCAATAGATGCGGAAAAAGCATTTGATAAGGTACAGCACCCATTTACGATAAAAACACTCAGCAAGTGGGAATAGAGGGAGCATTCCTCAATATAATAAAGGTCATATACAAGAGACCTACAGACAACATCATACCCAATGGGCAAAAACTAAAATATTTCCCACTAAGATCAGGAACAAGACAAGATTGTACAGTTTCGTCACTTCTATTCCACATAGTATTAGAAGTCTTAGCCACAGCAATCAGACAAGAAAAGGAAATAAAAGGCATCGAAATTGTAAAAGAGGAAACAAAACTGTCACTGTTTGTAGATGACATGATAGTGTACATAGAAAATATGTACATAGTACATCCTATAGACTTCACAAAAAAACTGCTTGACCTAATAAATGAATTTGGCAAAACAGTAGGATACAAAGTCAATACTCAGAAATCAAAGGCATTTTTGTATACCAATGATGAAACATCAGAAATAGAAATCAGGGGAAAAAATGCTATTTGATATAGCAATAAGAAAAATAAAATACCTAGGAATAAACCTCACCAAGGAGGTAACAGACCTGTACTCAGAAAACTACACAACACTGAAGAAAGAAGTTAAGGAAAACACAAACAAATGAACACATATACTGCGTTCAGGGATTGGAAGAATTAACATCATCAAAATGTTTCTACTACCCAAAGCAATTTATATATTTAATACAATCCCCATTAAAATACCAATGATGTATTTCACAGATACAGAACAAACACTTCAGAAATTTATATGGAACCATAAATGTCCCTGAATAGCTGCAGCAATTTTGAGAAAGAAGAGCAAAGTAGGAGGGATCACAATGCCTGATATCAAACTGTATTACAAGGTCACTGTAATCAAAACAGCCTGGTACTGGCATAAAAACAGACACAGAGACCAATGGAACAGAATGGAGGGCCCCAAAATAAACCCAAGTCTCTATGGTCAATTAATATTTGACAAAGGGGGCAGCAACATAAAATGGAGTAAAAATAGCCTCTTCAACAAATGGTGTTGGGAAAGCTGGACAGCTACATGAAAAAAAATGAAAATCAAGTGCCAACTTATACCATACACAAAAATAAATTCAAGGTGGATAAAAGATTTAAACGGAAGTCATCACACCATTAAAGTTCTAGAGGAGAACACAGGCAGGAAAATCTCAGATATTCCACACAGCAAAATTTTCACTGATATGTCCCCTACAGCAAGGAACATAAAGAAAAGAATAAACAAATGGGATCTCATAAAAATAAAAAGCTTCTGCACGGCTAAAGAAAACAGCATTAAAATGTAAAGAAAACCAACTGTACAGAAAACATATTTGCCAATGATATTTGGCAAACATATTTACCTCAGACAAGGGTTTGATCTCCAAGGTATATAAAGAACTCACATGACTCCACTGTAAGAAGACAAGCAACCCAATTAAAAAATGGGCAAAAGACTTGAACAGACACTTCTCCAAGGAGGACACACAGAGGGTCCAAAGACATATGAAAAGGTGCTCAGTATTACTAGCTATCAGCAAGATGCAGATTAAAACCACAGTGAGATACTACTTCACACCATTGAGAATGGCCATCGTAAACAAAGCAACAAAAAACAAATGTTGGAAAGGTTGTGGAGAAAAGGGAACCCTAGTGCACTATTGGTGGGTTTGCAGACTGGTGTAACCACTATGGAAAACAGTATGGAATTTCCTCAGAAAACTAAACTAAAAATGGAACTACCTTTTGACCTGGCAATTCCACTGCTAGGATTGTATCCTAAGTATCCTGAAACACCAATCCAAAAGAACCTATGCACCCTCAATGTTCATAGCAGCACACTTTACAACAGCCAAGAGCTGGAAGCAAACAAAGTGCCCATCAGTAAATGAATGAATCAAAAAACTATGGTGTATTTACACAATGGAATACTACACAGCAGGAAGAAGGAAGGAGCTCCCACCCTTTGTGACAGCATGGATGGAACTGGAGAGCATTATACTAAGTGAAATAAGCCAGGTGGTGAAAGACAAATACCATATGATCTCACCTTTAACAGGAACCTAATCAACAAAATGAACAAGCAAGGAAAATATAACCAAAGACACTAAAATTGAGAATAGGCTGACAATAACCAGAGGGGAGAGGGGAGGGGATTATAGAGGAAAAGGGTGAAGGATTTGCAGGAACTATTATAAAGGACACATGGACAATAACAAGAGGGGGTGGAAACAGGAGGGAGGTAGGGGGGACTGGGGTGGTGGGAAGGGGTGGTGGGAAAAGGCAAAAAGCTATACTTGAACAACAATAAAAAATGTTAAAAAAAAAAGAATTCAAAGGAATGAGGAGAGGTTTAGGAACCTCTGGGACAACTTTAAACACCCCAACATCCAAATCATAGGTATTCCAGAAGGAGAAGAGGAAGAGCAAGAAATTGAAAACTTATTTGAAAAAATAATGAAGGAGAACTTCTCCAATCTGGCAAAGGAAATAGACTTCTAGGAAGTCTAGGAAGCCCAGAGAGTCCCAAAGAAGCTGGACCCCAAGGAAGCACACACCAAGGCACATCATAAGTACATTACCCAAGATTAAAGGTAAGAAGAGAATCCTAAAGGCAGCAAGAGAAAAGGAGACAGTTACCTACAAAGGAATTCCCGTAAGACTATCAGCTGATTTCTCAAAAGATACTTTACAGGCAAGAAGGGGCTGGAAAGAAGTATTCAAAATCATGTAAGGGAGGGACCTTCATCCAAGATTACTCCATCCAGCAAAGCCATCATTTAGGATGGAAGGGCAGGTAACGTGCTTCCCAGATAAGGTCAGGTTAAGAGTTCATCATCACCAAGCCCTTATTACATGAAGTGTTAAAAGAACTTACCTAAGAAAAAGAAGATGATTGAAACTATGAACAGTAAAATGACAACAAACTCACAACTATCAACATCTGAACCTAAAACAAAAATAAAAACTAAGCCAACAATAGAATGGGAACAGAATCATAGAAATGGAGATCACACGGAGGATTATCAGTGGGGAGAGGCAGGGGGATAATGGGGGAAAAGGAGAATAAGTAGCATAGATGGTAGGTAGAAAATAGGGAGAGGGTATGAATAGTATGGGAAATGTAGAAGCTAAAGAACTTATATGTATGACCCATGGACATGAACTAAGGCGGGGGGGGGAGGTGGGGGGGAGAATGCTGGTGGGATGGGTGATGCAGCATGGAGGGGAATAAAAGGGAGAAAAAAATGGGACAGCTGTAATAGCAAAATCAATAAAAGATACTTTAAAAGAAAATGGAAGACCTCCAAGATTGAGTAGATTTATTTGAAGTGTGACATAGCTTTTATAGAAGCCAAATATAAGATTTCCTAAGAACTGGATTAAATTTTCTTTCACATTCAAATACCTTAGTCAACAAACACGAACAATCAATAAGCATCTTGATCTCAAACTAGTCTGCACCTAATAGAATATGATAAAGGCACTTCCTTAATCTTTTCCCAAAGAAGGTCTGCTATTTATCTGAAATAGATTTACTCAATAAAATATTTGGGAATTTCATAGAAAAGAGATCTTTTTGATACTTGTTCTTTTACAGCAGAAAACACAAAAGTCTTTTTTTAAAAAAAGTCTCCTATACAGTGGTAAAACAAGTTGGCTGGATTTATCTACCATTTATTTTATGCAGCCTATATCAAATCTTATTTGCCTGGAAGCTAAAAGGGTTGATTCCCACTCTACCCACTATAGTCCCCAACTACTTCTTTTGAAATTATGTTTTGTCTAACACTATTCTGGTATTAAGAACACTAAGCTGCTTGAAATGTTTTAAAAAATACTCAGGAAACTTAAGTGCTGTTTCTTCTAGGGAGTAGCAGAATTGAGTGGCACTTTCTTCTGTGTTTAGATTTTCAACAGTGATCAGTAGTACTTTTACATTAACAAAAACGCAACCCAGCACTAAGCTATACTTAACAAAAAATTATCCATAATTGCCGGCTTCTAGAAAGATCCTTCAAGATTAGTATTTTCCATCTTTCATAGCTTTCGTAAGTGACAAAATAAAAGACAAAGCTCATTAGCACCACAGGTAAGGTCTTTTATGACCTGAGCCCTACATACCTCTCCAACTTTATCCATGGCCACCCAACCACTCAGGCTATACTCTAACCACTTGGACTCTTGTGTACTGACCACCTTATTGTACTATTTTGTCCTCCGACCCATATTTTATGACTCAGTTTAGATGACATCTCCCAAAAGTCTTTTTCTAAGTCCTCTCTCTTGCCAGAGAATTAGATCCTTTCTTGCCCAATATGCTTACTCAAACTCTGTTCCTGAGTTTCCCAGCTATGTCATTTACCACACACTTGAGATTACTTACTTACTGATATTCCTCACTTGAGGACAAGACTCTTGTCTTGTATGTCATCATTGTTTTTCAACAGCCAGTATTCTACCTGGTTCAAAGTAATTACTCAAATATTTATTGAATACAAATGAACTATCTCTCACATGTCAAGGTCCAATTCTGCCAAGCTATCTCTAACTATCCCAAGCAGTCAAATGCTTTTCCCTCTACGTTCCTGTAGTACTTGACTGTCAACTCAACTTAGACCTATTTCTCTTCACAGACTCTGAGCTTCTGAACAAAATCTACTTTCATATTCCTAGCTACAAGCACTGTCCCAGGTATCTAGCAGAAATTAAATATTTGTTGAGTAAATTATGTGAATACTCCTTAAAAAGTACAAGTGGAAAGAAATCAAGCTTTCTTGATTTCTTTAGGATACCCACTATAGGATACACTGCTCATTTATTTATTTCTATATCTTTATTAATACTAAGAGATCATAAGCTCTAAAGATATTTTGTGGTTCTTTTATGATTAGGGACAGAGAGCCTTTAAAAGACTAAACTATTCCTCAGGTAGCTCCTAAACCCCTGACTTCCTGAAACTGCTCTCTTTTTCATTGAAACTCTATTCTCACTTCTAACAGTAACTCCCTTTACCCCACAAAACCACAGCCCTACCAGTAGCTTAGAAGCAGGGAAGTCTCACTTTAATGGTGGTAATGGTAAGTTAAGGAAAGAAACTTTTATTCCAGGACAACAAGAGGAGATGAAATGTTTCTGACACCCCAAAATGAAAAACTGAATACATTTTCCTCTAGAAATAGTGTTGCTCATTGTTATATATGGTAGCTATGTAAGCAAGTACTATATATGGATTAAACAGTCTGTGGGCAAGGCTGGGGACATAATCATTACAGTCAATACTATTCCTAAGGGACAATACCAGACATTTGGATTTCTGAACTACTATGTATTCTCTTTTCATATTTCCCCCTCCCACAAAAGAAATTCTGAATTTCACAAGTTTTACAGGGTTTAACATATTACTATAAGACAAAAATTTATGTAACTCACATAATGAAACAGTATACTTTAATACTTACTATATTAAAATACAAAAGACCGGTGTACCAATAAATTAATCAACTAATACCCCTATAACTTAAAGCTCTTCAGTGAATATCCTCTTCACCTATTTATCTTAGTTAAAATCTCATGACACCACTTTTTTGCACCTTTCTCAATGGGAGACTTTCCCCCTCAGACCCCTGCACTTTAAGCCAGACAGAAAGGGAGGGATGTTGAAGGGGTCCAATGGACACATCCAAACTATTTTCATACCTCTTTAAATACCTAAGCTCTTTGACACACCACTGCATTCAGCTGGGCAACAACAACTGTCCCCAGCACTCTTTCCCATTCCTACCCCAGTCTTTCCTCTCAGACTCCAAAGCCTGGGGGTTACTCATCTAATAGCCTGACCTCTTTGTTTCTTAACTTCTTCACCCTCCAATACCCACTCCCATGGTCACACTCAGGACCTGGCCATCATTGTAACTGTACCTACTCCAAATCTTAATAAAAAATATCAATTACCGAAGTTCCAGTCTCTGAAGCATACCTCCTGTCCTTCTAGTTTACTTTACTACCTCCAAATGCAATATTCTTTTATCTCATTGGGTTCTTCAATCTGTTGTTCTCACCATTTTTCACTATCATCTTTGTCTTCCTCAGGCCCAATGTTAACCACTCCTGTTCAATAACTCCTTCATTCCTCTCTCCCTCTATTGTTGTACATTCAGCAATGGCAAAACCCCAACTTTGGTTGAACTGAACTATTATTCCCCATTCACATGCCTGCATCGGAGCAGCTTATTATTCAAAAATAGGGGGGAGGAAAGTGAGAGAGAATAGGACTGGCTAGTTCCACTTTAAATTCACAACTATAAACATGAAGGGATACTTAACACTGCCTGAAGACACTTCTGTCCTTAAAAAGTCTGCTTTCCCAGTCTCCAAGTTAACTTTTCGTTCCACTTTTCTCTCTTCAAACCTGTAACAGACCTATTTTCTTACCCACGACACTCTCAGTTGAAGACCTACTGCATTCCGTTAGAGAGAAATTCCCTCATGTTTCCCTACCAAGGCTATACAGTTTTCCTCCTATTGAACTGGAAAAGGCACCTCTGCTCCTCACTTGGGCAATAAATTCCAACTACTCTTGTCTTTTCTTGTCTCTGATGAGCTCTTCTCTCTCCTGAATAATCAATTTCTCCTTTTCTACTGTATCATATTCATAAACACATGCACTCTGGTATCACTCACCTTTACAAACCCCTCCCACACACAAATACATACTACATATGACCTCATTTCTCTGTTCTATTAAAAGCAAAATTTCTTGATCCAGTAGCCTTCTTTTCCTGTCTTATTTTTCTCACCTCTAATTCACTTTTTAACCCACCCTAATCCTAAACAATTTCTTGAAGTTCAACTGTCGAGGTCACTAATGACCATCAATATGGCCAAACATTATTGTCTTAGTATAGTATCTTAGTATAACAACCTCTTATGTAATATTAGAAAAAGCTGGTCACTCTCTTCTACCTGAAAGAGGTATCTTCTTTAGGCCTCCATGACACATTCTCATGGTTTTCTTCTATCCTCTACTTTCTTTTAATGGTCTGCCTCTTCACTTGTATCCTAAAAGATGGAGTGCCTCAGGGTTTGTTCTAGGACTGGTTTTTCTTTTCAGCATTTTCTCACCTAGTCCTAAGTCTTTAAATATCAGATATATGATGCTAAATCTCAAATTTATATCTCTATCCTGACCTACTCCTCTAAATCTAGCTGATAATTCACTTGGATATGACACATTTAAAACTAAACAGATATCTGGTCCATAAATCTCCCTGCCCCCTCCCAACCAGACTTAAATTTGTTACTCCTCTAAAGATCATCTTCAAACATAACACAGAGGCTATTTTTTCTCAGTTTCATCATATAGTGGCAGTCTTATTCTTCCATACTATTCCAGCAGCATAAACATGTCAGCACCTTAAATTTCTGATTACAGTCAGAATTCATTGTTTTGTAAGTGAAAGATACCCATATCCACTCAGATTTCTGAATGACACCTGGACCCAATAGTTAGGGTAAAGTTTAAGTAAGATCTATAAATGAGGTAGACAAGATTTCACCACATTAAAGCTAGAGAATATATCCTACAATTTCTAAGAGGAAGCTAGCTTTAGTATCTTTATACATTCCCAGTTTATGTGAGTTTTCTTCTCATTACACAAACATAATAAAAAATAAATCACTGCAAAACACTTGACAATCAAACAAGCACTTTCCTGAGCAGTACATAAATTATAGCAATCTGGAAGCCTTAGGCTTCTTTTGCATGAATTCACCTTGAAATCACCACAAACACTCTTACATTTAAGAATGTAAGAATACTGATTCAATTCTTATTTAAATTGGAGGGCAAGGGAGAATATGGTTGGGAGGTATAGCAACCACCTTCTAAGAAAATCCCCAAAGATCTTTAAATCTATTAGATTTATTCCAGCCTTTCTATAATGCTCTCCCATGCTGATTAGAGCTGACCTGTGTGACCAATAAGACAGTGCAGAAGTGTGTTGACTTCTGACACTAGATCAAACAGATATTCTAGCTTCCACCTTAGTCTCCTGGATTGCTCACTCTGGAACCAGCCAGCATGTTGTGAGGATACTCAAGTAACTCTATGAAAAGGCCAATATGGGATCCAGACTAGTACCACTTGCAGCCAAATGAGTGAATGATTGCCTTGGAAGCAGAGCCTCCAACCCCAGTCAAGTCAACAAATCTTGCTCATGTAGCAAAATATACAGATTCTCTCACCTCACTGTAATCCACAATGGAATTCCTCACATCCACCTTCATGAGTGGCCAGTAAATAAGCTACCCTAGATGGATTTTTCCAAACTACCTTTAATTATGGGACCACTTTTGTTAAACTACAAACCAGTAGGATTTCCACACTGAAGTATCAGATAATGGAATATCAGTAGAAGACTGTTTATCCTCTTTCAGTACCTGATCTGTAATTTTTGAATTAAGAAACTTCTGAGCTTAAATACATCATTATAATTTTAAATTCTTAAGTATGTCATATTCCAGAATGCTAATTTTTAATGAAAACACAAATTAGACTCTACCATAATAGTATGCCCTTATAAAGAACATCCATAGCTATGTTTATGAAATTTTGAGTTTTCTGTGGACTATAGTTTGAAAGAAGAAAACAAGAATATTTTAAACAAGAAACACTGGTTGCCTCTGTGCATGAAATGTGGGTGCCTGAGGGACAAGAGTAGGAAATTTTCATTTTAAACATACTTTCTTGTACCTTTTGTTTTTGTAAGTCCTCACCCAAGGATATGTTTATTGATTTGAGAGAAAGGAAGAGAGAAAGAAAGAGACACACACACATCGATGTGAGAGAGAAGCATCGCTGGATGCCTCTGATATGCACCCCAACCAGGGATCAAACCCACAGCCTAGGTATGTGCCTGATCAGGAATCAAACTGTGACCTTTTCGTGTAGGGATGATGCTCCAACCAACTGAGCCACCTGGCTAGGGCTCTCTTGTACTTTTTGAAATGTGTGCATGCAATATCTGTTCAAAGATATAATATTTTTAAAAGATATAATATTTTGAGGCTCTTTTCCTGAGAAAGCTGCATTTTTATGTTTAAAATGAGAGATCTAAAACAACTTTTGTACTTACTTAAAACCAAGATTAAAGAAAAACCTCAATGAAATGAAATCAAGAGACCAGAAGGGGGAGCTCTGACACTGTACCACTTGATGTCAATTACAATACCCTCAAAGAATTAACAGGAAAAGAATCATCAATTACAGGCCCCAACAGGAAAAGATGCACAAACAAATGAATACCCCAGCAACCCGGCCAATGAGAAATCTTCATTTTCCTGGACTCTCATTTTTCCAATGAACTTTGATTCAAAACAATCAAGTTCAAAACAAGCCCCCAACTTCCTCTTTTTTCTCCATAAAAATAGCATTCCTTTTTCTCTCTTATTTTTTTGTTGCACTTGCCTATGGTTTTTACCATAGCTTGCTTGTCCCAAATTGCAATTCTTTGCTGTTCTGGAATAAACCTATTTTTGCTGGTAAAATAACTGATTTGTATTTTTAAAGCCAACAAAACCATGCTCATGACTTTTTTGGGGGGGCCTACCAAGTAAGACATTATCTCAGTATCTTATTAGTGCCTACTTTTAAGTTTGAGGCCAAGAAGCAAGTTATGTGTTACAATCCTGGAAACAACCAAGAAGACAAGAAACTATTTGGCTTTAATAACATAAAAGTGGAATATGACTTTTAAAATTTTGTATGTACATTAGCTTTAAAAAAGTTATCTGATAAAAGCCATATACAAAAACCTACTGAGAACATCATATGCATTGGATAAAAACTATAAAAAGCATTTCCCTTAAGATCAGGAACAAGAAAGGGTTTCTGCTTTTGCCACTCTTATTCACTATAGTACTGGAAGTTCTAGCCACAGTGATCAGACAAGAAATAAAAATAAAAGTCATTCAAATTGGAAAGGAGTAAGTAAAACTGTCATTATTTGCAGACAACATGATAGTGTGTGTACAAAGAAAACCCAATATACTCCATCAAAAAAGTGAATTCAGGGAAGTAGCAGATAACAAGTCACTATTCAGAAATCAATGGCATTTTTGTACACCAACAATGAACTATCAGAAAGAGAAACTTAAAAAAATCCCATTTACTATTGCAACAAAAAAATAAATAAATAAAGTATTTAGGAATAAATTTAACTAAGGAGGCAAAAGACCTGTACTCAAAACTACAGAACACTGAAGAAAGAAACTGAGGAAGATACAAATAAATGGAAGCATATACCATGTTCATGGATTGGAAGAATTAACATCATTAAAATGTCCACACTACCCAAAGCAATCTACAGATTTAGTGCAAATTGTATTAAAATACCAATGGCATATTTCACGGATCTAGAACAAATACTCCAAAAATTTATATGGAACCAAAAAAAGACCCCAAATAGCCTCGGCAATCTTGAGGAAGAAGAACAATTTTGGAGGGATCACAATACCTGATATCAAACTCTATTACAAGGCTACTGTAATCAAAACAATCTGGTACTGGCATAAAAACAGACACATAGATCAATGGAACAGAATAGAGAGCCCAGAAATAAACCCATGTCTCTATGATCAATGAATATTTGACAAAGGGGGCACAAGCATACAATGGAGTAGAGACAGTGTCTTCAAAAACTGTTGTTGGATGAACTGGACTATACATGCCAAAAAATGAAACTAGACCACCAACTTATACTATGTATCAAAATAAACATAAAATAGATAAAGACTTATATGTAAGTCATGATACCATAAAAATCCTAGTAGAAAACATCAACAGTAAAATTTTAGATATCTCATGTAGCAATATTTTTGCTGATATATCTCCCAGGGCAAGGAAAATAAAGGAGAAATAAACAAATGGGACTACATCAAATTAAATAGCTCTTGTACAACAAAAGAAACCACCACCAACATGAAAAGGGTACTAACTATATGAGAGAACACATTTGCCAATGATACACTGGACAAGGGTTTAATCTCCAAAATATAGGAAGAACTCATACAACTCAACACCAGAAAGACAAACAATCCAATTAAAATATGGGCAAAGGACCTGAACAGACACTTCTCCAGGACATATAGATAGGTGGTCTATAGACATGAAAAAATGCTCAACATCACTAGCCATTAGAGAGATGCAAATTAAAACCATAATGAAATACACTTCACACCTGCCAAAATGGCTATCACTGATTTACAAACAACAAGTGCAGGCGAGGATGTGGATAAAGGGGAAACTTAGTGCACCGTTGGTGGCAATGCAGACTGGTGCAGGTGAGTGGAAAACAGCATGGAATTTCCTCAGAAAATTAAAAATGGAACTGCCTTTTGACCTAGCAATTCCACTGCTGGGAATATGCCCTAAGAATCCTGAGAAACCAATTCAAAAGAACTTATGCTCATCTATGTTCATAGCAGCACAATTTACAATAGCCAAGAGTTGGAAACAGCCTAAGTGCCCATCAGTAGATGAGTAGGTTAAGAAACTGTGGTCCATTTATACAATGGAATACTACACAGCAGAAAAAAAGAAGGAATTCCTACCTTTTGTGACAGCATATATGGAACTGGAGACTAGTATGCTAAGTGAAATAAGCCAGGCAATGAAAGACAGATACCATTTGATTTCACTTATTAAACTAATGAGCAAAATAGAATCATGGAATAGACTGACAGTGGTAAGAGAGGAGGAGGGAGGCTGGGACTGTTTGAAAGAAGGTGAAAGGATTAGTCAAAGAACATACATGAAGGACCCATGGACATGGCCAACAGAGAAGGGACTGACTGTGGAAGGTGAGGTGGGCTGGGCGGAGCGGGGCAAAGGGGGAAAAACTGCGACAACTGTAACAGCATAAACAATAATTTAAAAAAGTTATCTGAGGCAGTTGTTCCCTATAATACGTCAGAAAAATATCTGGGAAAAGATAGTTAAAACATAGTATGTCTTTGTTTTGTAAATGTAAAAGCTAAATCAACAAGAAGGTTTTAAGTGATCTGTCCTGATCTAGTTAAGGCAGAACCAAAGACTTGAATCCAGGTTTTATTTTCTACTGAACCACAAGTCAACTATATCTAATTTAGAAATCTAAATATATTTATCTTCAGTGGTTGGTCCTTAAATTTCACTAAAAATTGGACTAATATAATGAGGATATATGTGCCATGTATGAGAAACATTTGTGTGAAATACGCTAATTAAATTACATGTTGAGTATCAGTAATGTAAGTAATAAAACCAGAAGCCTCCACTACTAGGTTTACAGAAGGCCTTCAGGAACTTTATTAAGAAAAAAATTAAAAGACAAATAAATGATTTTAATTTGTAACTGAGTAACACTGAAAAAGATTAGAAGTAGAATTTTAAAAATCACATACGATAGTCTCTTTTTTTCAGGTATATAAAGTAGTATTCCAAATATTTCATTAGCTAGCTTTATCTGTATTGCAATGCAAACCTTTTGTCAAAGACCTAATTGTACACTAAATCAAGACTCTCAATATAAACTAATAAATCACAGCATGTGGCAACTCTTCATAAAATACTATTAAATTGTGGGGGGAAAAAATCCTACCAGTAAGAACTTCCAAAACATAGCATATAAATTCTTCCACGAAAGTGAAGCAATAACTGGATTTTAAAGCTAGCATAATATATTGGTATGACAGAACTGACTTTTCTCTTGTATGACTTAGTTTTTGAGTAAGCCTTAAATTTCTGGGAAAATAAGCAACTTACTTCAACCAAAACCCAACTCAATAATTCATTAGAATATATATGACATGAGCGACTGTTAAACCAAATGAGCACAATAATTAAAATCCATTGGTAGGTTTTGTCCAGTGACAATTTTTCCAACCTATAAGTTTATTTTCTCAACTGATTGCTCATATTATTTTTCAGTAAAACTAATATGTAAACTAATATTTGTTAGAGAAGTCAGAGGAAAAAACTCTGCGTTGGTATAAGAAACCACAGGAGAAAGGTTTTTTAAATATTAGAAAAAATATTAGTCTCTGAAATGAAACTATGGTAAAGACAAAGTAACAGAAGAAATGAAAATGAAAGAAAGACTAGAATGAGAAGCTTAGAATGCAAAAGGCCTTATTAAACAGAGGTGCTAAAATCAAGCTCTAATAAACTTAGAAGAATATAATAGGGAAAATGTGTGTTACAGCACTGCAAGATTTTGGAAAGAAGAGTAAATAAGTACATAAATAAATATGCTAAATGTTAGAAGTAGAACAGTATCATTCAACCACTGTCTGAAGAATTACTTGGTGTAACCAAGTAAGAGCTACTTTATGGGGGATATTATTGAAGTAAAAATCTTCAGAAAACATACATGAGTGATGAGTGCACAACTCAGGAACAAATGCTGAAACTGAACACCGAGACAGACTGACATCTAAATTTAGTCATAGACAGCAAACCTTAAGAAGTTAAACACTAGGCTTACAAACTGAATTTGGGAAGTTAAAATTAATTGCATTTGTAATGACTATTGGGATAGTCAAGACACATTAACATTTATCAGATATTAATAGTTACTGATAAATCATCACATTAGCTTTGCCCTGGTATGGCTAATGGTATCATATGGCTGAAATGAACTTTAGGAAACTATGAAGAGGGAGAAAGCTAGATTTTAATTCAGCTTAATTTTAGGCTAGTTGAGTTATTCATCTTCCTTGGGCCTCTGTTTTCACATGTTTAAAATGGGAGATGGGTGAGAAGGGAGAGCACATGAGAGACCTAGTGATATCTCTTCCAGTTCTTACTTTCTCTGTCAACTCATTTCATCACTTAGTTTTCTAAAGGGAAGTCAGCAAACCTAAATTAAGAGCTGTTCAACTCTAACATAGCAGGAAAGTAACAGAACTATAATTAACAAGAATCTTCAACTTAGAATTTTCTTTTAGTTGAGAGAAAAAAGAACCAAGTAAACAAATATAAGAATTCTAGGTTTGCTTAAGAGAGAACTGCTTTTGCATTTTGTTCGATGCATCCATGTAGTCACACAGTGATGGATGGTATTTCATGCTAACAGCTGTGATTAAGTCAAGTCAAATGTCTTTAAAACAAAAATGTAATGGTATGTTATGCTAAACTTTCCCCTACCCATAAAAGAATGTCAATTTATCTAAAGATTGCTACAGTTTAGTTTGCCAGAAGGATTTCTAACCTGTCGTTGTCCTCCTATTTAATAGATTTAATCTCAGAAATCGAATGCAAATTATACATATATTATTTTATATATATGTGGGTAAAACACTAAAAAATCATAGTCTGTCCCTTAGATGTACCAGATAACATTAAAAATAAAATATATTTAAAAACACAACATCCACATGGCATCTAGAGAAATACCCACTTATACTCAAAAATACTACAGAACAAACTGTTAGCAGTTCCTCCTCGGGTCAGTGCATTTTCCCTCCCTCTTCACACATCTCAACTTCAAGAATGTTCACATTATATTCGCTTTGTTCACTTGAAGGATAATTCCCACCCCAATGTACTACCTGCATGATACATGTATTTCTGGCTACTTGAGTCAAATAAAATACCTTCTACCCCTTTCCCTTGGGACTCTGCAAAGTATAGGAACTTACGTGATAACACATGCTGAAGTATTAAAAGGGAACAGAGTTTAATGTTTACATTTCCCAGGAATCTCCTTTTACTATAAAAAAGGCTTTAACACAAAGGAATGACTAATGTAGAAATGTTAAAGTCCTCCCTGAACAAGCCAGTGAAAGAAATATTTGGACTTTTGCTTGTAGAAATAGCAGACTAGGCAATCCAGACTAAACATTGCTCTGAAGTCAATATTAAAAGCTGGATAAAATATTAAAATTATCTTCTTAAAACATCAAATAACTGCCAACATAGTAAGAAATAAATTACCAGCTGAAATGCACCAAAAGTAAAAACCTAGAAAGGTGAACTCAGCTTTTGCCTTTTGTGGGTTTTGCCAACAAAGAAGTAATATTTAAAAATCTGACCTTTATGATTCGTTGCCTGCGTTGCAGGACTGGGAAACAAAAGTTGGAGTTTGAGACCTTTCAAGGATAAGGACTGTAGTAAAAACACGCTTGGCTTTGGGCTGGGACTCCAAAGAGAGGCACACTAAGAAGAGTAAAAAGGAACCAGGCAGAGCCCAGAAAAGTACAACTTGAAACTGGATTAAGATGGTCTCATACTCCCAGGCGACAGCAAATGAAAATCTTCTCTAGAGAAAGAGTAACTTCATCTTATATATCAAATTATTTCTACAATAGAATACAGAATCAGACTAAGAGAGACTAGATAATACTTAAATCATCAAGCACAGGCTTAAAAATAAGTATGCTTACTTATTTAAGGGGATAAAAGACAGCATAACTATTTTTGCTTGGAACTGAAAACTATAAAAAGTGACATGGTTGATATGAGAAAGTACCAAATAAAAATCTAGTATTGAAAGATAAAATAACCTAACCTAAGAATTTACTGGATGAGTTAACAACAGATCAGACCTAGGTGACTTCTGAAGACTCTGACTTCTAAAGACTGGTTAGACCAAACTATCCAGAATGAAAACTAGAGGGGTAAAAAGAAGGAAAAGAACAGAAAAGGGAGTAAAAAACAGAATAAGATGGACTAACTTACAAAAGTGGAGACCCCAAAGAACAGAAGGAACATGGAGTAAAAGAAATATTTGAAAAAATAATGGCTAAGAAATTTCCAGGATTTACAAAAGACACCAAACTACACATTCATGAAGCTGAAAGAATCCAATGCCCAACCACAGCATAGTAAAACAACAGAAAATCAGAAAAAGATAAAAATCTTAATAGTAGCCAAAGGAAAAGGACAGATAATTTTAAAAGGAAAAAGAGACACAAAGAGCTGATGTCTCAACAGCAATGCAATGTGATGAAATAAAGTAAACACCAACACAGAATGTGCTGAATGAAGTGAAGTAACTGCTAGCCTAGAATTCTTTATTTTTTCAGATCATCTCATGATTGTTTAAAATTTTTTATTGTATTTTTTTCCATTACCATTTAGTCCCCTTATACCCCCACCCGCTGCAATCACCATGTAATTCCATGTCCATGAGCCCTTTTTCCTTTTTGCTTAGTTCCTCCATCCCCTACTCCCCCCCTTAGTTGTCATCTGTTCTCTATGAGTGTGTCTCTATTTTGCTTGTTAGTTCAGTTTGTTCATTAGAATTCTGTACCTAGCAAAAATATCCTTCAAGAGTGAGGTAAAGATGTTTTCAGGCAAACAGAATAAAGTTAGTTCTAAAAGGGTGTGTTTTAGATTCTTCAACATCAAAGAAAATGATCCTAGGTGGAAAACCATAGGAAACCTAAGAACATGGTAAATATGTGCATTAAACTAAATATGGGCAGTATAAAACAGTAACAACAACGAGGGAGAAAGAAAATACATGAGAATGAATTAAAATGCACAACAACCCAGATCCTATATAAGTAGGGCTGTGAGTAAACAGAATTAAAATTATAGTGTCTCATCTGGGAAGAAGATAAAGGTATCAATTAACATTAGACTTTATTAAGATTCATATTGTAATTTCTAGAGTAACTAGTAAAAGAAGAGAAAAAGTGGTGATAATTTCCAAATAATAATGGGGAAAAATCTGTATAAGATAAAATAGCCACCTAATCCAAATGGCAAGAAAGGAAAGGGAACAGTTATCAGGGCAGACATAAAGTACATAGTAAGATGGGAGATTGAAACACAACCATGCCACACAAGGGACACAACTAAAACACAAGAATACAGAAAGGTTGGATGTAAAAGAATGGAAAAAAAAATAACGCCATGTGAACAATAATAAAAGATGCTGTATATTAATCCCAGACAAACCAGGCCTTAAAATGAAAAGCACTATCAGAATAAAAGAGGAACACTGCATATTGATAAGTCACTAAGAATATATAAGTACTACACATTTCTAACAATCTACTAATGCAGTCTCAAATACCTAAAGCAAAAGTTGAGAGAACTACAAGGGGAAATAATTAAATCCACAATCGTGATGGGATATTTTAACACACCTTTTTCTGTAACCGATTGATACAAGCAAATAAAAGATAACTGATGATACTAAAGATCTGAAATACAGAATTAACAAACATTACCTAATGAAAATATAAAGAACATTGTACTCAATAACTGCAGAGGAAAAAAAAGACACTACACTGAGCTATAACGCAGATCTCCAAATTTAAAGGTCTGAAATCACAGACTTTTGAAACACAGAGTGTGTTCTCGGATTACACTGTAATATTAGAAATAAAAATAAATTTAAAAATAACTAGAAAATCTCTATGTAGCCTGGGGAGGGGGACGAAAGGGGAAAAATTGAGACAACTGTAATAGCATAAACAATAAAATATAATTTAAAAAAATGTCCATGTGTTTAAAAGTTAAGATGTACAATACTTCCAACTAATACAAAAGTCAAAGTAGAAACCAATGAAAATTAGAAAATATTTTAAAGTAAATTAAAAAAACAAAGTTTGAGTACTACATCCAGCTAAAACAGTGCTTACAGGGAAATGCATCAAGTGCATATATTTAAAGAGATGCTGAAAAGTAGTAAACTACAAGAAGTTAGCAAAAGAACAAAATAGTAAAGCCCCCCAAAAGTAAAATAAAGAGCAGAAATCAATGCAATAGAAAACAAGCATACAATAAAAAGAATTAAGATTCAAAATTTGGTTCTTGTGAAATACTACTACAATAAATCTCTGGTGAGACTAATAAAAGAAAAGGAAAAGGTACATTTAGCCAATATCAGACACAAGAAGGGAATTTTTTTCCTACAGACCTTAAAAGGATAACAGACTACTTAATATGAACAACTTTATGTTAGTAAATTCAAAAATTTAGATGAAAACTTACCAAAATAATCACAAGACAGAAAATATGATCAGGCTTAAAAATGAAAAATCAAAATAGTAATTAAAAACAAAAACAATAAAACCCCAAGCCCACATGGCTTCTCTGCCAGATTCTAACAAACATTTAAGAAAAAAACAATTTCAATCATAAATAATCTCTTCCAGAATAGAAAATAAGGATCAGCTCATTTTATAAGGCTAGCATGTCGATTTCAAATTCTGATAAGGACAGCAATATAGGCCATCTCACTCATGAACACTGATGCAAAACCACAAAATATTAACAAGCTGAACCCAGCAATATATAAAAAGCATAATACAGTAAAACCAAATTAGGGTTATCTCAAGAATCAGGTTACATTTAACATTTAAAATGAAATATAATTCAATATATTAACACTAAAGGAGAAAGTTTATGATTATGAAAAGTTGTCCCCCATAAAAGCATTGTTCAAACAGAACAAAAACCAAAATTCTTGGTAGAAAGGTATAGAAGGGAACTTCTTTAATAGGATAAAGAAGTGTTTTATTTTAACAAAAACAAAAAATAAAAAAAACCTTTCAGCAAACAAACTTGGGAATAAAACATGAAGAGCTCTCTCTTTGTGGCCAGGAACAAGACAGCGAGAACAGCTCTGGGATGATAGATGTCAATGTCCTATTTCTTGACTTGGGTAATGACTTCGGATGTGTTTACAATAGCACATTAAGTTCTTCATTTTATGTTGTATGTACTATTTACAATATATGTTTACTTGGAGATGACAGCAATACTTGGAGATGATCAAAAGGCTGACCTGGACTGTCAAGCATGCAAATTCTGTAGGTCCTAATCTTTTCCCCATATGATTGATTTCAAACCAATTAACATATATTGGGCCCATATAACATTGTACAATCTGGCAACACACATTATGAAATTTAAAAATGTTTGTGTCCGATAATCCAGTAATTCTGTTATCAATGACCTACCCTAAGGAGAAGGTCAAAACAAAGAGGGGAAACAGTGTGCTAAGATGTTCATGGCACACGATTAAAAAAGTGGAAAACAATTAACCAGCTACAGGGAATTGTTAAGAAAAATAAATCCTTCAATGAGATTATCATACAGTCCATAAAAATAAGACTTACAAAATATTCTAGGAAGTGTAGCTAACCTAATGTTAAAAATGTTATATATACACATATATGTGTATATATACATATACTAATTTATACTGCAACAAAAGGAAGGGGTATAAAGGGCCTAGGCACAGAAAAAAAGAGAAAATGAAAGAGGGAGGGAGTGGGGGATGCAAAAAGACAAAAACTATGCTGGTTTTCTTTATATGATGAGCTTATAGATGTGATCTGTACTTTTTATTGCATTTCCTGACTTTAATGACTATATAAAACTTTAACACTGGGCATATTACAGTAACTGAAAAAAATAATTACAAGCCTAATGTATCCTAAATATAAAAAAATTACTTCAAACTGTAACTTTAAAATTTCAATTTTTATTTCAATATGATATAATTCAGATAAATTATTTCCTGACATTTAAATTATAAAAATCTACATATGCTAATTATTTAGAATAGATAATTTCTAATTACATTTAGTATTTAAAATTATGTAACTTTTAAAAGATATATACTCTCCAGTTTTCTTGCTAATATTCCCATAATTTTAAACCCATTTGCTCCTTGACAGCAAAAAAAAAAAAAGGAAAGAAAATATATAAATGGGCCTCAAATATTCATTCCTATAAAAACAAAATGACTGTTAGTCTCTGAATAAAAGATTGTTATGGCTCCTCACTTTTTGAGCAGCCATTTTTCAACCTTAGTGTTTCCAATATCCTAGTATTTTCTGACCAGTTGTGAGGTATGTCTCAGGTAACTTGACATCAATTATAAAGTATAAATGTTTTTAATGCTTATCATTAGAAATAATAATAAACTGAAGCAACTATAGGTCATCCCTATATCACTTAACATAGTTTGCATTCCAGTATACTTTATGGAGAGGGAGAGAACAGAGAAAAATCTTACATTTGGAAATTCCACATTCACTTATTCAACATTTACTAAGTAAGTTTCCATGTATGAGGCACCAGGGACTAGAGACACTATGCTAACAATAGAAAGAGAGTTGAAAATCATTAGATCATAGGGTTGAATACAACTGTCATTTTAGCATTTAAAGCCTTGAACAGACCCATCCAATTCTACTTTTCACTATTTGTCAGCACACTATCTTCTCTATTTCTCTTTCTTTTAAAACACTACCAGCTTTGCCATAACTCTGCTCCAACTGTTCCCCAGCCAAAGTGCTTTTATGTTCCTTCACCAGCACCTATAGAATGCTCACAATACGAAACATACCATGTTTGGCATGAGAGAAGGAAAAGCTTCTTCTATCCTTTGAAGTCCCATCTCTTTTTCAAAGAAATATCCATTATCCTCCTTGTACTCTGAATGCATAACTATTAATGTCCAAAACAGCGGCTAAAAATCATTGATATAAGAAACAATTTTTACTTTTTTAAAACATATTTTACTGATTATGCTTTTACAGTTGTCCCATTTTTCCCCTTTATTCCCCTCTGCTCTGTACCCCACTTCGCACCAGCATCTCCCCCCTTAGTTCATGTCCATGGGTTGTACATGTAAGTTCTTTAGCTTTTCCATTTCCTAAACTACTCTTAACCTCCCTCTATTTTGTACTTACTATTTATGTTTCTTATTCCCTGTACATTTTCCTCCATTCTCCCCCTCCCAACAGAAAACCATCCATGTGATCTCCATTTCTGTGATTCTGTTCCTGTTCTAGCCGTTTGCTTAGTTTGTTTTAGTTTTTGTTTTAGGTTCAGTTGTTCATAGTTGTGAGATTCTTGTCATTTTACTGTTCATAGTTTTGATCATCTTCTTTTTCTTAGATGAGTCCTTTTAACATTTTATATAATAAGAGCCTGATGATGAACTCCTTTAACTTGACCTTATCTGGGAAGCACTTTATCTGCCCTTCCATTCTAAATGATGGTTTTGCTGGATAAAAATCTTAGATGTAGGTCCTTGCCTTTCATGACTTCAAATACTTCTTTCCATCCCCTTCTTGCCTGCAAGGTTTCTTCTGAGAAATCAGCTGACCGTCTTATGGGAATTCCTTTGTAGGTAACTGTCTCCTTTTCTCTTGCATTTAGGATTCTCTCCTTATTTTTAATCTTGGGTAATATACTTATGATGTGCCTTTGTGTGTGCTTCCTTGGGTCCAGCTTCTTTGAAACTCTCTGGGCTTCCTGGACCTCCTGGAAGTCTATTTCCTTTGCCAGATTGGAGAAGTTATCCTTCATTATTATTTCAAATGAGTTTTTACTTTCTTGCTCTTCCTCTTCTTCTGGCACCCCTATGACTCAGAGGTTCCTAACCCTCTCCTCATGTTTTTGAATTCTCATTTCTTCATTCTGTTCTGGTTGAATATTTATTGCTTCCTTCTGCTCCACATTGTTGATTTGAGTCCTAGCTTCTTTTCCTTCACTGTTGGTTCCTTGTATATTTTTCGTTATTTCACTTTGCATAGCCTTCACTTTTTCCTCTATTTTGCAACCATACTAAACCATGTCTATGAGCATCCTGGTTACCAGTGTTTTAAACTCTGCATCACATAGATTGTCTCTCTCATCATTTAGTTATTTTTCTAGAGTTTTGATCTGTTTTCATTTGGGCCATATTTCTTTGTCTTGGTGCACCTGTTATGTTGTAAGGGGCAGAGCCTTAGGTATTCACCAGGGCAGGGCTACCCAGGTTGCATTGTGGCACTGTATTTGGGGGCAGGGTCAGAGAGGGAACAATGGCACTTGCTCACTGGCTTTCAGTCACATCCCCTGCTACCCACAAGCAAATTGGGCCCTTCTGGTGCTAATTACCGGGTAGGTGGGCTTGTGTATGTTCTAGCATCCTGTGGGTCTCTCCAATGAACTCTCCTGTGAGTCTAGGAGTTTCTCCAGCTACTGCAACAGGTTTTTACAGCCAGAGGTTCTGAAGCTTTCTTTCCCTGTGCTGGAACCCTGGGTTGCACAGTCTGTCTCGTTCACCAGTTGTTCCTCCTGGTTTATCCACATACAAATGTGGGTCACCTGGTCCATCAGTGGCTGTCTTGCCCACCCAGTCCTCCAGCCACCTCTTGCCCCGTATCCTCTCTGTCCCTGCTGCCCATCTCCACTCCTCCTACTGATCTGAATGAATGTTTCTTCTTTAACTCCTTGGTTGTCGGACTTCCATACAGTTTGAATTTCTGGAAGTTCTGGTTGTTTTCTGTTTTAAAATTTGTTTTTGTCCTTCTTTTGGTTGTGCAAGGAGGCAAAGTGTATCTACCTATGCCTCCATCTTGGTTGGAAGTCCAAGAAATAATTTTTAATTGCAAAAAATTTCATAAATCCTCTGTTCACTTCCCACGGGATCTCATCTGGTCCATGGCCCTATACACCATTCCTGTACTGATAATTTCCAAGTGTATACCTCTAGCTCCACCTCTCCCTTAAACTTCTAATATATGTGTATGCCTATTCAATATCTCCACTTAATATCTGATAGGTACCTCAAACATATACCCAAAACAAAACTCCTGGGTTAAAGGTATAAATCTGCTTCCCACCAACCTTCTACCCTATCCCATAGTTCCTATCTCAGTAAAAGGTACCACCTTTCACTCGTTGCTCATGTCAAGAAATTTGGACTCATCTTTTACTGCTCTTTCCCTCATATACCACATCTAATCCATCAATAAATTCTAATTACTCTACTTTCTAAATCTGTCATAAATCTGACCACCTCTTTGCTCCTCCACCATTACCACCTTGTCCAAGTACCGTATTTCCAACCTAGATTACTGTTAAGGTAGTCCTAACTGGTTTTCCTGCTTCCACTCTTGCCTCATACAATCAATTTTCTACACATAGCCAGACTAATCCTCTCAAAAAAGCAAGTCGAATTAAACAAGTCTAAGCTTAAAACCCTTCATGGTTTCCACCTTACTCAGGATAAAATCAAGGCCTTAAATGACCTTCAATGCCCTGCTTGGTCTGGCTTCAGCTTACCTGTCTGACGACTCCTCCTACCACCCTCCCCTTTACTCATTCTACTTCAGCCACACTGGCCTCCCCATTGTTCTCCCAACGTGCCAAACACACTTCCATCTTAGAAGTCGTTGCTCCCTCTAGCTGAACATCTTCTCCCACACAGTTCTATGACTTATTCTATCACTTCATTCACATGTCTCAACTCAAAGGGCCCTTCCCTCACCAACCTATCTAAAGTGGCATCCCCTTGCTCTATTCTCTGAACATATCTTATTTTGCTTCAAAGCCTACTACCTGTCTGTGTATGTGTGCTTGAACACACATATAATGTTTATTGGCTATGTCCCTCATGAACATTTTAGCTCAAACAGAGCAAAGACTCTGTTGTGTTCACTACTGTTGCCACACTATATGCACACAGCAAAGTCCTCAAAAATATTTGTCAATGAATGAATAATGGTAATTACTTTTAGTTTTGTTGAGAAAATAATGCCAAAAACATTACCCGTATTTAGGAAGGCTTTCAAATGAATTCATACTGTATTAATCATAAGAGCATTACATACATGTGTGGATGGTGGATGAAGTAAAATGTACATAATTCAGGGTTCAATAACAATTACTGAAGGAATGGGCCTTCTGTATTTGCGTTGTTCCTTGCCGCATCCTTCTTCCCTGGGTTATTCATTAATTATTTCCATAAACAGTTATTGTGTACCACTAAACCTGAGAGTAGTCTAGACATTTAGAATACAAAGATACTCAAGACAAGGTAATGGGTGAGACATATGAAAATAATACCTATAGAGCATGACATACAATAAAATTTATATAAGATTATAAAACAGGAGCATGACAAAGAAAATAATTGATTTTTTAGGAATAGGTGTTTTAGGGAAGGTTTTAGCAGTGATGCATTCAACAAATACTTGCAAAATCAAATACAAAAGATTTTCTTCATTTTACTTTATACATAGAAATGAGGGTATTAAGTCTGAAAGTGCTACAGTAATTTGCTACCATGAGATAAGCTAGCCTGACAATAAAACCAAAACAATAGGAATGACAGAGCAGAACAAATCACAGAAAAACTGAGCCAAGTCCTTGACGATTTCATGTGAGCCCCGGGGTGAAGCAGGCCTTAGCAGAAATTTAACTACAAGATTGAATCATTCCCTTTATTGTTTAAGCAGTTTTGAATCTGGTTTTTGCCATTTTCCATGTAAAAATACAGATGAATTTCAATTACTTCTTTCAAAAAGCAAAACATTTGCCTATTTCAGTGTGTAGGGGCACTAACAGCATTTTTCAAGGGACAATTCTTGTTTTGTGGGCAAATATCACAAGACACTTAGTGTATCTGGCCTCTACCCAATGTTGGTAGGACTCCATAATCACTGTACCCATATATTTCCAAATGCCTCCCACCCCCCAAGGGGAACCACAAATCTATTTTGTATTAGCTGTTATATGTGCCCAATTCTCATAGTGGCTCTAACAGGTATAGTTGAATGTAGTTAACAGCAACCTTAAAAGAACTGGGATATATCACTCAAATTATCTTCATTTTACATATGAATCCAATTTTAACATTTAGAGGTATAGCTTATATCAACTCTTGGAATAAGCAGTGCTTTAAGTTTGCCACTACTATCTGAAAGTTCTTATTTATTTAAACTTACTTCTCTAGACAATACTATGAAGGTATGTAACTGACATTGTTGGTTACCTTTCCTTCAGCCATTTGCCTAACTTCTTCCTAGACTGAAATGCCAGATAATACATTTTCCTGCCCTCTTGCAACTAGGGTGTGGGTGTGCCAGGATAAACATCTGATATACACATCTTCTATAAAAGGTTTACTTGCCTCATCAAAGATGGGAGGGCAAACTTTCTCCTCTTTTTGGTGGCTGTGTGGGAATGGGAGCAGAAAGAGTGATCTGTGAACATGAGAGCCTGAGCACAAAGGTCAGCACACCAAGGAAAAAGATGGAAAGGACCTGGATCCTCGGTAACATTGTGCAGCTCAACTAACCATGGAATCCTCCAACCCTGGACTTCTTTTTATGTGAGATACTGTTTAAATCTCTGTTAGCTGGGTGTTAATAACCTGGGGCTAAACTAATACAAGATGTATGCAAGATCTGAAAATTGATTGAAAGCGGGATAAGAACCAAGATGATTGTAAGGCTTCAAGACTGGGTGGCTGAAAGAAAGGTGGTTAGAAAAGATAAATTAGGAGGAGGAGAAATATGTACACACAGGCACATGTAAACACACTGAGGGTAGGTGGATGAAAATCAAACTGATTCAGTTTGGAATGGCTTTTGCTTACAGTAGCACGTGTAAGATAAACATAGCAAGCAGTGGAAGTGGAAGGCAGAGTTATAGAACTGAGAATCATCCACACAAAATTGATGATTTATATAATTAAAAAAGGGATACAATCACCAAAAGAACACAGTGAGAAGCACAGAGAGATCCTTGAAGACACTAGTTACCTCCCCAAGGATCCATTCCACTTCCCCCTCATTTTAGATGGAATTCATTCACTGGCTAGGCCAATCAGAATCATTTCCTCTCTCTTTTGACAAAGATATTGTGATAGATATGGTAGCATGATCTTCTTCATTTATTCAATCAGAATAGAGTTTAAGACTTTTGGGAAAAGTGTGGAAGAGGAGCCTCCTCTCTCTCTTTGGAAGTAAAGAAAGAAAGCTATGTGATATGAACATCACTGACAGCCATCCTTTTACAAGGAGAGAAGACAGTCTGAGCATGAAGCCCAAACAGGTGGACAAAGTTGAGAGAAGAGCAAAAAATGGAATCTCAGCCCAGATGACATGAGCCTATGAACGAAGTACTTTTTAAGCCAATTCTATGTACGCTTTTGTCCATTCCATAAGCCAATACATTTTTTTTTGTTTGTTTTTAAATCCAGTTTGCATCTGTAACTGATCTAGGATAGGGAACAGCTAATTTTTAGGGGGGGAAACAAAGTCAAAACAGTGAAGGAAATGTAAAGAAACTTTCAAAGAAGTAGGACACTTCCTAATTAGGAAGTACAATGTAGAAGAACCAAGATATCAGATCATTTTATTTCTACAGAGTATATGTCACAAATAGTCTAAGGAAAGGAAGGATGACTGAGGAAAGGCCATTACACTTGGTAACTTTTAAATAGCAATTTCAGTGCTGAAATAGTAAAGGAAATCAGGATGAAAAGGAAAGGCTAACTTACATTTATTAAAAACTCCATAACATACCAACACATGTATGGACATTTAACATGTGTTAAACTCCTTTAATTACAACTCTGTGAAGTATAACGTTCTATTGTACTTTATGGATAAAGAATAGAGCCTGAGTAGTAACTTGCTCAGCCACATAGCCACTAAGTGGTTTTAAAAGACTTCAAACCCAGATGTATCTAACTCAAAAGTCAATGTTCTTTCTACTATATCAGGGTAGTGGAATAAAAGTATGAGTCTTTAAAGAATGAAAATACAGCGACACAGCAGGTTCAAGATTCAGACTAGCTTCCTTGAGTTGCGCAGCACACGGCACTGCATTTGGCAGCCCTGGAAAACATAGAAGTATGTACATAGGCCAGAGAGGGAGACATTGAAGAAATAGTAATAGACAGTTCTAGAGAAAGAAAGATGAAGATGGATGATCACGAATACATCTGGAGGGGGTTGCTCTTGAAAAAAAGGAACGACATTTCTTCCTCTGAGATATGGATAAATAAGGAAATGATACTGAGATGGAAGAAAGGGAAGTAGAAGGAGTATAACCTCAGATGGTTGAGATTTCTCTCAGTAAAAGAAGAGATCAAGTTATTTCCTATAGAAATGTTTATTTAGGAAATGAGAGGAAAAGGAACACAATCAACACTGAAGGTCCAGCAGAGAGCAGAGCACAAACTGATATGAAAACTAATATCCTTACATAACTGTCACTTGCATTGTCCAGGATTTCAGGGGTCAAACTGACAAAGCTAGTGATGAGGCTTATTCAAGGACTGGAGGCTAGAATGGTAAATCTACAGAAAGTAAATCATTTTAGGGCATCAGTAAGGACTTTGTAAAGGTGATGATCACGGGATCCTGGTTAGATAGGGAAGCAAATGAAATCAGCAGTAGAAGAACGGGTTGGATGAGCAGAGAGACAAAGGGGAGTTCAAAAGGAGAGACAATGAGAGAAAGACAGAGTGTGAACGAGCAGAGGTTCCATAAGAGTGGATATCGAGGTTCCATAAGAGTGGATATCGAGAGATTTTAAGGAGGGTTTATGGTTACAAATGTCTTTTCACACAATGCATCAAATTATTTTGCCAGAGGCAGCAAGCCATTGATTGGGGCTTAGCAGTCCTACTCTCTCTTCAGCCAAAAGCACAGAATTCAGAGACAATCAGCTCTAGAAACATGCAGACCCTGATTGTAGAAAAGTGAAGGCTAGCAACAAACAAATGAATGAACTGGTCCATAAAATCAAACACAGAAATATCTCCCCTCTTTTAAACTGAAAAATTGTACTCTAAATTTGAGAAATTCATTAAAGAGGTCATAAAGTCCACAGAAAAGGAGAAAACATATTATGTGTCATGAAATAAAATGGAAAGCAAATGAATTTATCAGGGCAATTACAATTCACACGTTAAAGATTTTTGGCATAGAACTCCAAAAGGGCAAGGATAGTGTGTACTTTAATAACTTGAGAGCACCTAGCATAGCTTAAATAAAATGATATTGCTCATTTTCACATTAATAAAAAGGTTTCACCCATTTGCAATCTCAAAGGAGAGGCTAGCATTTTTATTGTAATGTCACGTTTACAATTTGGGGCTCTTGACACATTATCCAACTGTAGGGAAAGATGGGAGAATCAGCCATGGCAACTTCCCTCCACTGCTACCACTACCATCCTGCAGTTTGCACTTATAAACTCTGGCACCATCTCACGTTATGTAGGACAGTTTGTTATACCATTAATTCAGGTTCCCCCTTGCCCCAGTAAAAAAGGAGGGAGAACCGAGACTGGCACAGCCTAAATTTTATGGAATGTAGCAAGTACTATAAGGATTGTTCAGAAGTAGCCACAATAGAGAATCGAAGAAATTTGAGGAGTTTTGAGTTTAAATAGCTGTTCTCCATTTTACTCCTTTCTAAATAAAACAAAGGGCTTGTACAATACGGGATTCTTCAGTGGGTAATTTAAGCTAACACTGAATAAAAGAATAAATCACTTATCCGTTCTTGTGCCATTACATGTTATCTTACCTTCATAAGGCCCTCTTTTTTAAAAACGAACATAGCTCAATTCTCTCACTAGATCTAGAAAATTTACACTCCGCCTCGAAAGTTCAGAAACCAAAGATTTATTATAGTCAGAAAGAGATTAATTTAGAGGAACAATCATTTCCCATCATAGACACCATGCCTCTGTTTTGCAAGAGTTCGATGGGCCACGGAGTCAATCTCCCAAATCACTCCGGTCTCCTGGGGAGTTAATTCCCTCATCAAGATGAACAAAATTCACTGGCCTCTAGATAACAAGGCTTTTCTTTGTAACTCTACATATCAGGTTATCGGGTAATCTTCCCAGACAATTAAAAACTTTTAAAGGAAAATGAGCATCGAAACAAGAAAGATGGGGGGAGGCGACTAAACCAGGAGGGGCTGACCACCCACCCACCTAACGCGAAGGAGAGACAGCTTGTAGGGAGCCAAGAAAGGAGCTAAGGTCTACAGGCGTCTCGACCCCCTACCCACTGTGTAAGAATGGAGGACCTGCAAAGCCAGGGGCCAACTGGCGGCCTTGAGAGGGGGCGCGGGGCGGGGCGGGGGTGGGACGTGGAGACCAGAGCTGCAGAGTCGGACAGGGCACCACTAGGGTCCCGAGCAGCGGCAGGGCAAAGCGAAGATTAGCAGCCAATGCCTGCTGCCTTACTCACCTGCCAGACGTTCACCCCGCGGCCAGAAGCACGGACGCCGCCCAGGCGCTTCCTCACCTGCGGGACACAGCCTTTGCCGCCACCGGAGCCCCAGAACCTCAGAGTAGAGAGTGGTACCGAAACGGGCAAAGCAGCCTCCGGACCCGAGCCCAGGGAGGCGCACATAGGGGGCACCGGTGGCCTGGGAAGGCAACTCCTCGTGCACCTTCCTCACCGGCATCCAACAACGCTTCCCGGGAACAGCATCGCACCAACCTCCGGCCCGCTGTTCCCGGGCCTTCGCCCGTAGCTCCCCCTAGCAGCGGCGGGTTTCCGGCGGCAACACTCCGCCCCTTTGCTACTTGGCCTCCGCCATCTTGTTGGAGGCGGGAAGAACATAGTGCGCCTGCGTGTAGGGAGACGGCCGGCGTCCCCTGGCCCTGAGCAAAGGGGCTTGTATTGCGCAGCCGTATTGTCTGCTGCGCTCCCTTCCTGCGGTCTTCATTCACCTTCGTGTTGCTGGCAGGATTTCAACTTGGGAAGTTGGTCTTCAGAGTCTGCAGATAGTCTCCTTTCCTGAACCGTGCTGCAGCCAAATTAATAGACCCTTCTGCACACCCTACAGTCAGCTATTCTGCAAAGCCTACTGTGGGACAGCCCCCCACTGCTACGATAGCATGATAGGTGCTATGATAGGTGCTGATGATAGAAGGGTTAATAAAAACTTGGCTCCAGCCCTATACGAGCTGCAAAGCTAGTAAAGGAAACAGATGAATGAGTAATTCCTAAATTCCAGTTGTAGTTGTGCATCCCCTCTCCAGTTTTACTTCAAAACATACTTTTTCACAAAGTCCTCCTTGTTTGACAAAGATCGATCAGTTCTTTACCTTGCATTACTTTTCTAGCTTAATTTCACTCAACATTAATTGAACAAATAATAGTTGAATTTTCGTTATATATTAGATATTAGTCTAGGTTGTAGGTTTATAGCACTAAGAAATAAAAGCTCATGAAACTTAAACTGTAATCGGAAAGAATAGACAATAAAAGACTAAAATAAATCAACACACTAACGTGATAAAGGATGGGAAGAAAGCGAACCATAGGGGCCAGGAGTCATGAGAAATCTGTATTAGAGCCTTCCAAAGAGAGGACTTGGGAATGAGACCAGCGAGCGATAGGAAGAGGGACAGAGGGAGTAGGTGACATAGACAGTAGGAGGAGATGAGGTCAGAGGGGGGCTAAACAAGGTAGGACACTGCGGCCATGGCAAAATTGGATTTTATTCTAAGTAGCACCTCTAATTTGCTGACATTTCCCCAACTACTCTTCTTCAAACATGTGTAGCCCCTGTCTGCCTCATTGCTTTGCTCCTGATGACTCCACACCCTCAAAGACCCTTACTTACTCTAGTTCTTTATGTGTCTAGCTTGTCAGGTTCCATTTCAAATGTCACCTCAGAAAGAACATTTTTCCTAACTGAAGCCTCCTTCCTGCTCTCCCATTAGTCTCCGTAATTGTACCTGATAATTTCTTTCATGACACTCAGCATATTTTTAAATTATATATTTATTATTTCTTTACCATCTCCCCACTAAACTGTGAACTCCACAATGGATGTTTTGTTTACCAGTGAATACCCCAGGCTCAGCACCATGCCTGACATGGGTGGTCACTCAATAAATGTTTGTTGAATTAACAAATGAGGAAGTTTGTCAGCACCTAAGTAGTCAGGGGTACACGATTTTGTTTTTTACTTGTTGGTTTTTAAATGTAAATACAGGTCATTTCCTACTAATATGTCTCTTCAACTAGATTATAAATAGAACGTTGGAAAGGGGGAGTGGGAATGAGATAGAGAAGTGCAGGTGATGGTGGGGCAGTGGGCAGAGATAGTATTGCACGTGTTTGCAGGACTGGGAGAAGAAAGGCTTCAATTTAATGGAGCACCCATTATATGGGTTGTGCACTGTGTTAGGTACTTAATCCTCACCAGTGCCCTGCTAGGTAGTTATCCTCATTTTCATACATAGGATAGTTCAGAAAGTCACTTGCCTGAGGTCACACATTAAAAGATAGCCCAGACCCTATAGCCCATGCTCTTCCTATCTAGAGAAAATAGATTTGGAGATGGGCTTATTTGGTGATTTTGTTCTATGTTGTGAGCCGATTTTCATTAGAGAGTTCAGCTACTTCCATTTAAGAATCCTGATAAAGCTGCTATTCTTGTATAGGATCTCACCAAAGGGCTGAGACAGGATAGTAAAAAGCCAGGAAAATTCCTTGGCAAGCGAAATAGGAAAACTGAGACAGACAGCAGAGCGCCTTACAGCCAGGTGCAGATGGTCACCAAGGCAGAAGGCCTGATAGTGGCAAAACTGGGATAACAAGGACCTCACCCCCAGGGTAACCTCTTTCCTCTTGAGCATTCCTCCCTGGAGATAACATCTAGGCCTCAGTTGTATTTTGGTTCCAGGCCCAGAAAAGCAGTAAAACCAGGTGGGTGACTGGTTTTATTTAGTCATTGCAGGATTAGCTGCAATGACTAAAGACCCCTGCTCTGTCACTGGCTAATTAGTGGAGACTATGACCCTGAAAGGACACACCTGGAGAACTGATGCACATTCTACTGAAACCATCCCCTAAGTACTCCCCTAAGATTCCTGCCTTCAAGAAAGAGAGAGAGAAGCCTCTTGAGGATTCTCTGGATCCTCAAGAGAAAGGATCTAGTGCTCACACTCTCACTCTGGGGAGCAGCCCACAACATTCCCTTCTTCTCCCACTTCTTTCTCCACAGGCATGCATCTCCTAAACTCCTAAACTCCTAAACTCAATGTCAATGTTAGTACGTTGGGCAGTTAGGCAATGGGCAGTGGGCAGTTTGTCCTAGGCTAATTCCCTGAACCTGTCCCCAAAGACCCCACTTCTCTGCCTTCCCAGTGAGCTAAGGCAGCCCAGCCTAAGCTCTCCTGTTGCTTCCTCTATGCCAAACCCTTCCTTGTTTCACTGTCCTCAGCTTTTATAAACATAGTCTTACAGTCACCTGGACTCATATTGTGAGGTCTTTCCTACATGAAGTCAAGAACCCACACACTAGGGCTGGGCCTAGGCGGGCCCACTCAGGGCCAGGACCCTGTTTAGTAACAGGGCCTGATTGAAAACTGCTATCATTCTTTTCTTTTGGACTGAAGCAGAGCTTATTTTACCATTTCCTTTTCATGTTTTTTTTTAAGAATTGTGTGTTTCTTTTCCTTTACAATGTCTATATGTTTCATCAAAGGAAAAGAGATATCAGAAAAATGGATGCAAATCCTGAACACTAACTGCATCCTCTAGGTTAGGCTTGTTATTGCATTACTAGCTCTCTCATGTAGGTCCCAAGTAATATTTCAGACATCAAAGACAGTTCTCTGGCAAAGAGTGACAGGCTCACCACAACAATCATATCCCATTTACTTATCAGAATTATACACCATCATTTCCCTCTAAGTAGGATAGCTGCCACAAGATAGCTGGGGAGAACTACTAGAAAGGATGGGGCTTCTATCTTATAAATTGGGGCCATTCAGTCCTTAGACGAGGGAAGTGATATACTACATATCTCATGATAACACACTTGTCAACAAGATCTGGTTAGTATATGCACCAAGTTAGTACGTGGGAATGCATACCTGAAAAGACTCCCTACCTCCTATGCCACTGCAGTATAATTCTTCCTTGGAATAAATCCTGTAAGCAAGACAATTTCTCGCTTTTCTATGGTGTTCTCTCCTCTTATGTTTACTATCTGTTATAGGTTGAATATGCCCCAAACCCCAGCCAAAACAATGAAAACAAACAAACAAACTATGTGAAAGTCCTAACCTCCCATTCCAAGCAACAAAAACTTATTTGGAAATAGGGTCATTGCAGATGTAAGTACAGTTGACTCTTGAATAACATGGGGGGTAGGGCAATAGACCTGCGCAGTAAAAAACCTGCACAGAACTCATAGTTAAGTAGTTAAATAAGGTCATACTACAGTAGAGTGGACCCCTGATCCAATAACTTATAAGAGGATGGCCATATAAAGAAAGAAACACATAGGGAAAAAGCCAGGTGATAACAAAGGCAGAGATGGAGTTACACAACTACAAGCCAAGGAACATCTAAGACTGCCAGCAAACCACCAGAATTTAGGAAGAGGCAAGCAAGGATTTCCTACAGGTTTCAGAGGAATCATGGCCCTGTCAATACCTTGATCTCAGACTTGCAGATTCTGAACTATGAGACAGTACATTTTCATTGTTTTAAGTCACCCAGTTTGTGGCACTTTGTTACAGCAGCCCTAGAAAATAATACACCATCTTATGTACATGACCAGGCCTGGAATAGAGGAGGGAGATGGGAGTAGGCAGTGAGGAAGTCTGGGCTACTGTCCCAGTTTAGCATCAGATAAGCTAAAGACCTCAGACCAGTCACTTAACCCCTCTGACCAAGCTCCCTCATCTGTATGAACAGGGATGACAATAGCTGCTCTGCCCACCTCAGAGATCTGCAGTGCTAACTCATGAGTATTCCCCCAGAGATGCTGTGACCAAGACAGCCTGACAGCTACTGAGAAACAATTTTGCCAAAGATGGGGCTCCTGCTATGGAGAATTTTACAGTCTGGCTGCGAAGAAAGGCTCTTTCCTATAATAACATAACTAGCACAGCCAAGTACCAAATGTGTGGTTTGGATTTGATTCACTACTGATGTCAAAAGCAGGAAGGATCATTGTGGATTGGAGTAGAGAGGGGAGACTTCATGAAGAACCTTATCAAAAAAGGAATTAATTAGAAGGATACTGGATACCTGCAGCATCTTTAGGAACAACACTCAACATTATGCCCAGACCTGGTCCCAAGAAGCTACCACTACAACTACTGGATACAGATACCAAAAATGGGGACCACCAATACCCCTGGACCTGGATGCTGAATGATGTCACTGCTGCCCCTGGAAACTAGATACAGTTACTGTTGATGCCACTACTCTCAGTAGGAAGAAGGACGGTCACTGTGACTTCACAACACTAGCATTTGGTCCCAAGCCTTGATACAATCCACTCATATGTTAACACTCTAGCTCAATTTTCTTAACAAGAAGATTAAAGAAAAAATGAAACTAATTTTCATAATATATTTTATTTAACCCAATATATCCAAAATATTATTTCAACATATGGCTCTAGCTTCATTTCAAGAGCTCAATAGCTGTAGGGGGCCAGAGGCTAACCTATTTGACATCACAGTTCTAAATGATAGGGAGACCACGAATATGTGTATATGGACTTTTGATTTCCATGGTGTGATAGGGTTCTGCTTCATGAAGAGGGCAATTTCCCAAACACAGGAAGAGGGGTCAGATGCAGTCTTGCGGATGGAAGATAAAGTTGAACGAAAAGCAAGACTGTGTTGTAGAGAAAGCGAAATGGAAGTTTCATTTCTTTCTTGAAACTTTTAGTGGTCATTCCTAGCTAAACATGAGCTCTCCTTCAGGTCCAAAATTCCCCCTTAGGTGGTTGGACATGGTTTGTTGGGCTCATGTTTCATCTTCTTCATTAGGTACAGACTTGAGGGCAGAGACCAAGTCTCATTTATGTTTTGAATCTACCCTTCACAATGTCTTGAACTGGAGGCAGTCCAACAATGAAGATCAGCAAAGTTTAATAATTTCAGAAGCTGGATGACAAATACCATCAATATTCACTCCACTATCCCTACTATTTTTGTATATACTTGGAAATTTTCATAATACAAAGTTTTTGTTTTTTAAAGACATATAAAAAACTTCTGCTTCAAGATGATGAATTAGGTGGGGGTGGGGTAAAAGACAGAAAACTGTACAATATCAACAATTAAAAAATACTGATAAAAAAAGAAGGCAAAGAAAAAACTCTTTACATAAACAGTCACATCTTTCTGCAAAAAAAAAAAAAAAAGATGGTGAATTAGGTACAAGTATTTACCTCCCTTCTCTTTGTACCCCTTTAAACGTTAGCAGAAGGGCTTGATTTTCAATAAAACTAATGGAAGGTACGCTTTAGGGGGCCCTCACTTGCATGAACTCTTTCTAAGCTCCTGGAAGATACCTTAGGAACATGTTCACATGTTTGTAAATTTTTGTAAAAACTGCAAATGTAATCTAGTTCAACTATGATCGGTTAAGAGCATGGTCTCTTTCTACCCTAACTTCCACACTGTCACTGCCACTGTTCTCCTTGTGTCACATAGTATGACAGGGACTGAGATCATTTTGAGTGATCCAGATAAAGGGAAGTTGAGTTTGGGGTACCATTAGTTTGAATTTGGTGGGAGGATATTTATGTCACTCACAGTCTCTTCTGTGTGTGGTATCTATTGCTAACCCAGAGTAGCTCCTAGGAATACTCCTACAGCATAGCTCTGGAACACAAAGGAGCAGGGCCAGAGAGTGTACTGCACTGTGGACATGTCCTATGCTACTTGTATCAGACATATGGACAGCACTGGAAACTAGTCTGTAGAAAATTCTTCCAAATTTTATAGCTCATAAATTAAGCCTAATAGAAGGTTCCCCAAATATTAGTATAATCTTTAAAAATTATAAATTACTAATAACAAGTTGTCAAGGCAAAAAAAAAACTATTAGTAATAAAAATATTTTGATCAGCCTTGCTTGAAGAAAGACTAAATTATATTTCTAGTCAGTCCATACAAATATGATAAAAACAAAATTATTATCATATGAAGAGGCAATTAAAGAGCATCTGGACAAAAGAATGTAGAGAAAAAGTATTATAGAAGTGTGACAGGCAGTAAAATAATAAATATATCATATTGTTTTCTGGATGTTGGGATGTTTGTGAATTTGGGGTCAGTATTTTAAAATGTATAATTTGTTGTGATTTTTCTCATTCAAAATAAATATTCACTTTTTACCTAAACTTGTATTAAATTTTATATTTTTCTCTTAAACAGAGACTCCAAAATTGATCTTTCATAAAACATGGATCTCTGAAATCGTAATTGAGAACTTCACCATCTCCTTCTCAGCAACTGGAAGAACTAATGGTGAGAAAATGAGTGAAGATAAAGAAGACCTGAACAGCACAACCAACCAACAGGATCTAAGTGACATTTGCAGAACACCACACCCACAACAGCAGAATGTATGTATTTTTTTCAAGCACCCACCATAGACCACATGCTGCACCAGAAAACAAGTGTTAATAAATATAAACGAATTGAAATCATGCAGAGCAGGTTCTCTGATCATTATAGAATTAAATTAGAAATCAATGAGAGAAAGGCAACAGGAAAACTCTAAATATTTGGCAATTAACACACTTCTAAATAATACCTGGTCAATAAGAAGTTTTCAAGAAAAATTTTTAGAAATACTCAGCGGTGAATGAAAGTGCAAAAACAACCTGCCAAAATGTGTGGGTTGCAGCTAAAGCAGTGCTGAGAGGGAAATTTATTCATTAACTGATTACTTCCGAAAAGAGGGAAAAGTTACATTATAAAAGTGCTCAAATCGATAACCTAAGTTTTTTCAAGAAACTGGAAAAAAGAAGAGCAAGGTAAACTCAAAACAAGCAGAAAGAAGGAAATAATAAAGATAAAAGCAGAAATCCATGAAATGGGAAAACAATTTTTGAAAATACCAACAAAAGAAAAGCTGTTTAATAGACTCTAGCAAGACTGGCAAAATAAAAAGAGAGAAGACACAAATCACCAATGTCAGCAATGAAACAGTATAGCATTGCAGTTCCTGCAGCCTTTAAAAGAATAATAAGGGAATACCAAAGTAACTTTACACTTATAAATTCAACAATTTAGGAGAAATGAACCAATTACTACTGTAGCTCAAACAAGATGAAATAGAATAGTCCTATAACCATTAGAGAAATTGAACTTGTCTTTAAAATTCTCTGGAGAAAGAAATCTCCTGACAGTTTCACTGGAGAATTCTCATAAATATTTTGAGAAGAATTAGCACCAATTTTATACAATCTCTTCCAGAGAATAGTAGAGGGAATACTTCTCTATTCACTTCATAAGGCCAGTATTACTGTGATACCAAAACTAGGCATATATCATACAGTAAAGAAAACTAGAGACCAATATATCTCATAAACTTAGGTACAAATATCATTAACAAAATTTTAGTAAATCAAACCCAAAAATGCATTTAAAAATTTACACGAACAAGTAGGATTTATTGTAGGTGTGCATGGCTGGTTCAACATTCATGGGAGACCTTGAGCCACAGGCAGCCAGCTAAACCATACTCACAAACCTCACATACAGACACTGAAATGATAGCTATTTCTTGATCTGAGCTGCTAAATCTTAGAGTAATTTGTTATACATCAACAGAGTAACAAAGGAAAACAGACATGACAATGTATGAATTCCATTTCCAACTCTGCTGGAATTGGTCAAAGAGCAAGCTTGAAAAGCTTTCATCATCTAACCAATCACACATCTTAATACTTTTTCTTCTATCTCTTGTACCTGATTCAGCCTTTCATTCATGATAGAACAAACTGCTCTTCTTCTAAGCTCCACCTATTCATTAAAAAGCTTTCCAACCAAAGCGACTGACTGTAATAAAGCAAGCAGCCAGAGATGCTGTGCTTTTCCATCTAATGACAGAAAAAAAGAAAACACTCCATCTGGGTAGAAATTGATAATTGGCCATATCCAATTCCTGGACATCTGGCTTTTAAATGACACTGAACATAGCAATTGATGTCTATTTCCTTGGGCAGTCTTCCACCAAAATGCTATTTATTCTTTTAGTCTTTAAAGGACAGCACCAGTGCAGTTTTAAATATCAAGTAACCAAAGATTTGCCTCAATTTTTTCCTATTACCAAAGTGTTATATATTTATTGTAGAATTTGGAAGCTACAGAAAATCACAAGAAGAAGAAAAGGAAAAGAATCTCACCATCCAAGATAATTATTAACATTTTGATAAACATCTTTCCAGATTGGCTTTTAAAAAATAAAAGGAGTTCAGAATAACAATTTTTTTCTCCAACAACAATAAATCCTCATTTAAAAACCCAACAGACTATTTCAGTGAATGAAATTTAATGAAGAAAACCAAACCATTTATTCCACTGAAATGCACATCCATGTCCTAATATAGTGTACAGTGTGCCTGATGACATTGATAATTCAGCTCTAACAACCAGGCTAAGTAGTTTAGGGAAATGTCCCATAATGCTAAAACAGCCCTGGCAGCATGTCAAGAATAATGGAGTTCAGGGAAACAACATATGTTTGCGCCCACTGTTCCTTCATGCTGCTGTAGAATTTGTAGTGGGGGAGGGGTTTGCAGATTTGTACCGGGTTCCTTACTGGACTACAAGCCAGCTGAAAGAAGCACTAGAGAGCAGACTTAAATTTCAGGGATTTTATATCCCTGAGTTCTGAGACAATAGGACCTCCGGCCAAGATGGAGGTGTAGGTAGACACACTGTGCCTCCTTGCACAACCAAAAGAAGGACAACAACAAATTTAAAAACAAAAACAACCAGAACTGACAGAAAAATCAAACTGTATGGAAATCCAACAACCAAGGAGTTAAAGAAGAAACATTCATCCAGATGGGTAGGAGGGGTAGAGATGGGCAGCCAGGCAGAGAGGACTCTCGGCAAGGTGGTAGCTGGTGGACCGAGGGGGACAGAGGATTGCAGACTGGACAGTCCCACATTTGTGTGCAGATAAACCAGGAGGAACAACTAGGGAGCAAGACAGACTGCGCAGCCCAGGGTTCCAATGCAGGGAAATAAAGCCTCAAAACACCGATTGAAAACACCTGTGGGGATTGAGGTGCCAGTAGGAGAAACTCCCAGCCTCACAGGAGAGGTCACTGGGGAGACCCACAGGGTCCTAGAACGTACACAAGCCAACCCACCTGGGAATCAGCACCACAGGGGCCCAATTTGCTTGTGAGTAGTAGGGGAAGTTACTAAAAACCGGCAGAGAGTGGAGCAAGCGGCATTATTCTCTCTCGGACCCCTCCCTCACATATAGCGTCACAACACAGCGATGTGGGTTGCCCCGCCCTGGTGAACACCTAAGGCTCCGCCCTCACTACATAACAGATGCATCGAGACAAAAAAAAAAAAAAATGGCCTAAATGAAAGAACACATCAAAGCTCCAGAAAAATACAACTAAGTGACAAAGAAATAGCCAACTTATCAGACAGTTCAAAACGCTAGTAATCAGGATCCTCACCAAATTGGTTGAACATGGTCTTGAATTAGATGAAAAAAATGAAGGCTATGCTAAGTGAAATAAAAGAAAATGTACAGGGAACCAAGAGTGACGGGAAGGAAACCGGAACTCAAATCAACAGTGTGGACCAGAAGGAAGAAAGAAACATTCGACTAAAACAGAATGAAAAAACAAGAATTTTAAAAAATGAGATGAGGCTTAGGAACCTCCAGGACATCTTTAAATGTTCCAACATCTGAATTATAGGGGAGCCAGAAGGAGAAGAGGAAGAGCAAGAAATTGAAAACTTATTTGAACAAATAATGAAGGAGAACTTTTCCAATCTGGCAAAGGAAATAGATTTCCAGGAAGTCCAGGAATCTTAGAGAGTCCCAAAGAAGTTGGACCCAAGGAGGACTACACCAAGGCACCTCATAATTACATCTGCCAAGATTAAAGATAAGGAGAGAATCTTAAAAGCAGCAAGAGAAAAGGAGTCAGTTACCTACAAAGGAGTGCCCATAAGACTGTCAGCTGATTTCTCAAAAGAAACTTTATAGGCAAGGGGGGCTAGAAAGAAGTATTCTAAGTCATGAAAGGCAAGGACCTACATCCAAGATTACTCTATCCAGCCAAGCTTTCATTTAGAATGGAAGGGCAGAGAAAGTGCTTCCCAGATAAGGTCAAGTTAAAGGAGGTCACCATCACCAAGCTCTTATTATATGAAATGTTAAAGGGACTTATCTAAGAAAAAGAAGAAAAAATATGAACAGTAAAATGACAACAAACTCGCATTTTTTAACAACCATACCTAAAAACAAAAACGAAAACAAACTAAGCAAACAATAGAACAGGAACAGAATCACAGAAATGCAGATCACGTGGAGGGTTATCAGCAAGGGAGTGGGTGGGGAGAGACGGGGAAAAGGTACAGAGAATAAGTAGTATAAATGGTAGATAGAAGATAGATGCAGGGCAGGGTTAAGAATAGCATAGGAAATATAGAAGCCAAAGAACATATATATGACCCATGGACATGAACGACAGGGGGAGAATGTGGTGGGAGCGGGTGGGCAGGGCAGGGGAATAAAAGGGGTGAAATGGGACAACTGTAACAGCATAATCAGTAAAATATATTTTTAAAAAATAAAAATAAATAAATTTCAGGGATTCTGTGAGCTGGTTGTTAAATGCAGTCTATTAAAAACGAGGTGATATAAACTTATAATTAAATAAATTATATTTAAAACAAAGGTAAATACTCAAAACTTACCACTTTTTAATCATTTTGCAACATTTTGCTATTACTTCTGTTCCTGATGCTGTTTCCATCTATTGTGTCTGCATGGTGGACGTACTGTATAAGGGCGTGCTGGCACATCCCTTCCTTCACAACTCTGTGTTCAGTGATTTCACATCGGCAGTTGGACATTGGACACTGGATCAATTAGCAAATGCTCAAAATCTGGGTTTCATTTATTGTTTTGTTTATTGTCCAGTGATGGAGAAAATGTTAATACTGTAGATTAAATTTAAAAGTGTTATATTTATAGTTGTTAATTGTGAATAACACAAAGGTCAAGGAACTATCTTTCCAGTATTATGCAAGTCACTCATGTTATCGAAGAATGAGTGAAGTTCCAACACATTTCTTTGTTGTTTCACTTTCATTTAATCATTAACATCAATGAAAACATTAGCTGAGACTCTTGTCCAAATTATAATTGTTTGTTACTTACAATGACAGGTTGGCTACAGGTACAAAAATCCAGCAAAAATCAATGAAACATTCTGTGGGAATCAATTGGCTACATGGAATTTACATTAAAAAATACTGCATATTTTATTATTATTTATAAACAATGTGCCCTATACTCCTTACATCTGTAAAACTAGAAATAAACTTGTACGTGTGTGCATGTGCGTGTTGCAGAGATGGTTGTTAATCATTTACTAAATCATTACCAATCAGAGCAAATGGATCCTTTTGCCCCACTTGTCATAAACTCCAGCAGATAATGCCTTTCAGCTAGGCATGAACTGATGAATAGGGAAAGAAAGTAAAAGGAAAATAAGAGCTTAGAAGAAAAGGTAGAAAAGTGAGGAAGAATAGAAGAGAAAGAAAAGAACAGGTCGACATGGACAACAACATGGTGACTGCCGGCAGGGGGGAAGGATATAAGGGCGACAGATGGTAATAAAAAAAATAGAAAAAAAATTAAAGAAGAAAAGAACAGGTAGAGAAAATTCTCCTTGTCTTGCCTTGTGCCTTATCGTGTCTCTTCTCAGTCTCTCATCATCAGTCAGCTGCTGTTCATGAGAAAGGAGACAAACCATCGTGCAACCCTTCAGGATTTCTGGAGTCACAACTATGCCTGGGATCAGCCGGCCGCCCATGTAAATGGAGCTAGGGAGCCAGCAGCCTCTATTGACAATGTCCATGCTGACTCTGGGTCAGAGTATGTTTCAGGTTTTTGTGCTTTGTCCTTAACATTTAAAAAATTGAGATATAATTTACATACAGTAAAATTTGTCATTTTAGAGTCTAGTTCTCTGAGTCTGACTAATGCACAAAGTCACAGAACCACCACCATAATCAAGAAGATACAGAACATTTTCATCATCGCTCAAAATTCACTCAAGCCTGTTTGTGACTGGCCCCTCTCTTTGTCCCCAGCCACTGGTAACTACTGATTCTGTCCTATTCCTCTTTTTTTCCCCAGATGTCATATAAAAGGACTTACACAGTAGGTAGACTTAGGAGTCTAAGCCCTAATCTCAGCATAGTACATTAGAGATTCCCATGTAGTTGCATGCTTCTGAAGTTCCTTTCTTTTTACTGCAGCACGTAAACTGCAGCACACTTTACCACAATCTGTTACCTAGTCACCGGTGGAAGAACACTTGGGTTGTTTTCAATTCAAACTGATTACAGAAAAAAATCACTGATTAGTTGGTTTATTTATTTAAAGTCTTAGTTTTTTAGAGCCGATTTACGTTCACAACAAAGTTGAGAGGAAGGTACAGAGATTTCCCATGTACTCCTCCCCTCCAATGAATAGCCTCCTCCATGATCAACATCACTCGCCAGAGTGGTGCATACATTTATTACCGAGTATGAACCTACATTGACAACATCACAATCACTTGAAGTCCATAGTTTACTTTAGGATTCATTCTTGGTGCTACACATTCTATGGGTTTGGGCAAACACCTAATGACACGTATCCATCACATGGTATCATGCAGGGTATTTCCACTGCCCTAAAAATCCTTTGTGTTCTGCCTATTTTTCTCCCCATAACAACAGCAACCACTGATGTTTTTGTCTCATAGTTTTTCAGAATGTTATATAGTGGGAATCATCTTGCTTGTGGCCTTTTCAGATTGACTTCTTTCACTTAGTAATATGCATTTAAGTTTCCTCCAGGTCTTTTCATGGCTTGATAGCTCTTTTCTTTTTAGTGCTGAAGAGTATCCCATTGTCCTATGTACCACAGTTCATTTATCCATTAGCCTACTGAAGTACATTTTAGTTGCTGCCAACCTTGGCAACTATGAATAAAGCTGCTATAGACATGTGGATGCAGGTTTTTGTGCAGACAGAAGTTTTCAGCCCCTCTCAGTAAATACCAAGGAATATAATTGCTGAATTGTATGGTAAGGGTATGTTTAGTTTTGTAAGAAAGTGCCAGACTGTCTTCCAAAGTGGCTGTGCCATTTTTCATTCCCACCAGCAATGAAGGAGAGTTACTGTTTCTCCACATCCTTGTCAGCATTTGGTGTGAGTGTTTCAGATTTTGGCCCTTCTAATAGGTGTGTAGAGGTACTTGTTTTATTATGAATTTAGAGAGTTTATATATATGTGGATACACGTCTTTTAATGAATATGCACTTTACAAATATTTTCTCAGTCTGTAGCTTTCATTTTTATTTTGAGAGTCTCTTTGGAAATTTTAATATTTTGATGAAGTCTCAATGATCAGTTGTTTTAATTTTAATGACCATGTTTTTGCTGTATCTAAAAAATCCTGCTTAACCAAAGATAAAAAAAAAAAACTTTCTCCTGTGATTTCTTCTAGAAGTTGTATAATTATGGGTTGTAAATTTACATCTATGATTTAGTTTTGCATTTATTTTTGTATATGATACAAGATAAAGTTGAGGTCCTCCTCCTCCTCCTCCTCCTCCTCCTTCTTCTTCTTCTTCTTCTTCTTCTTCTTCTTCTTCTTCTTCTTCTTCTTCTTCTTCTTCTGCATATGGACACCCAGTTGTTCCAGCATGATTTATTGAAGAGACTATTCTTTCTTTATTGAATTGTCTTTGCACCTTTGTTAAAAATCAGTTCACCATGTGTACATATGGGTTGTGTTAGGATTTTAAAATTAGACCTTCCATGTCAAGGGCTATGAACTACTATTTTCTGGAGAGGAAAGGGATAACTCAAAGGCCACACACACCATCCTCACCAGGTCCCAGTATTTAGTAAATTCCTGAAGCAAAAAGCTTGGCAGAAGCCTTCTGAACTCAAGGATGTAACTTTTTGGCTGATTTCTAGCTACCCTACTCATTGTATACCTCATATGCCTGAATGCAAGGCAATCCTGAATATAAGGAGATCTCTCATTTTTAAAAATAAAATTATTAAAACTTCTAATTTTTAATTATTTAGGCCAACTTGAATATAATATACACTACCAGGGATATAGCAAAGCAGTCAAATGTTTCTTTTTTAAAAAACCTGTTATTATTAGTCATTTTAAAAATCTCACATTGTTTAAATAATATATACATTTAGGAGTGTTGTTTGTTTTTTTGTCGCATATCATGACATAGATTCACCTAAGTCCTTCACATCGTTCTTTGTCAGAACCTTTGCCAGCACTGGGACCACTTCCTGCATCGTCTAACCCAGTTTTCTTCAGACCACATCAGCAGCTCTGCTATTTGAAACACAGTGGTTTTTGAATCTTTGCATGAAGCCATCTTCAGCAATTTTATCACAAGCCACAAGTATCTATTTGCATCACATTGGAGTAGTTGACATATTTATTCATTCCAAACCCACAGATTTGTGATTTCTACCTCATCATTATTTAGAGTGGATTTTTTTTTTAAGAATGTATCTGTAGGGATTTTAGTGTGCCTTTTTCAGTCTCCCTATCAAGAAGGATGGGGGCAGATGGGAGAAAAGCTAGGCACTAAAAACTCTTAAGACGCAAAGTCCAGGGGATTATGCCAAAGGGGGAGTGAGGAACTTACATGGGGTTGAGTCACCCTCCAGGAATGCTTACCTGGGGCAGGAGAGTGAGCTCGAGACGGAGAGGGAAGCATTATTGACTTCACCGTAACAAGGGCAGTCTGGAGTCTCACAGACATTAGGTCTTGCTTGTCCCTGGAGTCTTTAGTCCTCGTCCGATGAGACAGAGCTGGATTCGGAATTAAGGGTCTAACCAATATTCCTCACCAGTAAAACTGGTCAAGAGGCCTATGTTTTGATTTCTCATTTTAAGTCCTGGGCTTTAAATGAGAAAGCCACTCTGTCACTTGGAGACTTTCAGATGCCCTTATGAGATGCAAAGCAGGGAGTGTGTGCCTCTTTTCTTATGTCTCCACAGAAGTCAACTTAACTCTCTCTCTGTGTTCCTGAAGAGGGACATGAAATCTTTCTCAAGTGTCTAAATCCCCTCTGCCTTCTGAAGTCCTTCTCATTTCCCTTTGGAAAATCACTTTTTTTTTTTTTTTAGTAAAGTTGAGCTGGCATGAGTCCCCTCAGTCTCTCCTGTCTGGGCTCTTGCCCCATTCCATCTGCCTTGTGTCTTGTAGAAGGTGTGTGTGCATTCCCCACTAGACTGTGAGCTCCTAGATGAAAGGCCTTGCTACTGACAGACTTAACATCATGCTTCTCCTAGGTGGAAGAGGAGAAACACTGAGTCCAGCTCCATCATCATAGAGCAGACAATGAAGGGTGAATTCAGAGCGAGGAATAGAAAAATTGAATTCAGAGCAGACAGTAGAAAAAGCCACCTCATCTCACACCTGAAAACTCAGGCTCCTTTCTCTTTATTCTCATCTGAAGTCCACCCTCCCGGAGATAGGGACTCTTCAGTGCTCCAGGCCTTCACTGTGGACTACACACCATTGGAGGGCCCTACCCCAGGCCGAAGGAGATTTGTGCTGTGGTGCTAGGGACAAGAAAGAAAGGCCTCCCACTAAAAAAGGGAGAGCAGCAGTAGCATCCTTGGATGCAGTCTGGATTCTTGGTGGAGGTTGGATGCTGATGTGGTTCCATTGCCATCTGCAGACCAAAGGTTTCAATATCTGGGTTGAGATGGGGGCCACCTCTGGCTCTTCTTTGTCAGTAATGAACTCAGTCAGCCAGGTGGATTACAGAGGTCTGTCTTGAGCTACTCATGTGAGGGTCATTGAGGGCGCACGAGCAGTTCCTACTTATGCTTGAAGCACTAACCTCTCTCAGGCATGTTCGGTGACATCAAACATCACAAATGTGGCAGTGAAGTCCTGGGACGCCACATAGAGCAGCAAGGTGGGTGTCAGTGCTCTATCCCTGGTTGTCTGTATGATAGCCCCAGTACTGGCGGAGGGGTGGGCAAGAAGGGGGAGGTGGAAGGAAGCCCCACAGAAATCCAAGGTGAATAAAGCTGGCTGTCCCAGGACACCATTCCCAGAAACACAGCTTCCAGTGAGTCTTGAGGGCCTTCCAAACCACAGTCTGTATTCCTCCAGAGCAGCTAACTTGTTCAGTGTTGAGGAAAGGGTGCTTCCAGGCCTCCGTGTCTCCTGATAAGCCCCACCCCCACATACCATAAGCACCTTGGCCTAGTTCCCAGATCATGGCTTTCTACTCCAGGAGCAGCTCCTGGAGAACTTGCTAGGAAACTGATGGGTTAGAGGTGCTGAAATGATCTATTGCTGCCCCTTTACCCATAGAAAAGAAGCTGAAGCCAGCAAGAACGAGCTGCTGTGTGAGTCATCGGATGCTGCTGAAAAAGGATAGAATTTGCAGCTTCAAAGTAATCTGCAAGCTCAACTAAGGAAATACTAGATTTCACTAGGAACACTGTTAGAATTTGGATTTCAGCTATCATTACTAAGAATAAGAATGGTATTTTAAAATAGGGTACCTGATTGCAATTCAGTTTTTCATTTTATCTGCAAGGTTCCTCTGAAATTTATCTGCTGCCTACACTTGAAAGAGTGCATACAAAGTTACTTGGTTTTGAAATAAATAAAGAGTGGGTTGTGGTAAGACATATCTTTTTAAAAATCTCCAAATCGTCGAAAAGAAGTAAGAGCCAGGGAAAGCTTGGAAAGAGATGAAGAGAGCATAAACGTTTAGCTGAGAATATCTGTACTGCTCCCAGGTTCACTGCCCCCTACCTTACCCAGAGGACAGCCTCAGACACCTCTCCCTTTTCTCTGTGGAACAGGTATACCCTAGATAAGCTTGGAAACCCTGCAGCCGAGTGCCTTCTTTGGAACGCAGGGTGAAAACGGCATTGTGGTAAGTTGAGCAGACAGAGGGGCTGGAAACAGTGCTCGGAACCTGAACATGGAGCTCTGCAATAGGCCCAGCAGTGGGCCTGCCAGGGCTGTCTTGCCTGGGGGCAAGGTGATTCTGTAGCACAGGCTCTAGGGTGCGCAGCCCAAAGAAACAAGATGAGGCTGAACGTCTAAGCTTCGCCTGAGCTAAGAGGGGTTGGATGGGGGTGAGGGTGCTGGACCTTTATTTTATTAATTCAACAAACTTAGACTCTTCAGCTGCAAAACCTCCAGTTACAGGAAGAAGAGAGGCATCTGGGGCAGAGCCAGACCCTCCCTTGCTGTTCTTCGCCTGCACCCAGATACGTCCTGAGGGAAAAAGAAGAATCCTTGACAGTGAACAGCTCTCATATTGAATTTGAGCTTTAAATGGACTGAGTTTAAATCTTTAGTTTGACTATTTACTCCAAGAGCCTAACTTTGAAACTGCAATGATATTTACATTGAGAATGACAAGATTGAGTTTCCCCCATCATTAAAAATGGTGGCTTAGAGTCAAGCTCAATTCTGTTGTAGAAAAGGAATTAAAACATCTTTTTTCCTGCTTGAGGGGTAGAGTGTGAATTTTAAGTCCATTACAATATCATATTTGCCCTTAAATCATGTGCCTGGTGGGGATGGCAATATGGCTCAGATGCGAGCCCCATAAAACAGCGTGGGCAGGGTCTGTGGGTCCTACCACCTACACTCCAAGACCTTGGGCACATCTCACCCACCAGAGTGTCTGGTTCAGAGGGCCCAGAACTTTTCAACTTCTCCCAGTGGACAATGGCCCAATGATGACACAGCTTCTTCAGCAGCCAGGGCACTGTGTTCATCCCATTAATTATCTTTATATGGCCAAAAAAATAACAGTTATTAAGCACTTATGCTAAGTACCAGCCTGCAAATAATATGTTGGAAGATAGGAGCTCACTTCAAGAAGCTCACTGAGGGAGAAAAAGAAATGGAACTAGCAAATATAAGCATTTGCTAAATAATCCAGGCCAAATCTCTCAAAAAATAAACTGCTTTCCCCTCTCCCTCAATGACTGAGAGGACAAAGTGACAAAGGGCAGCAAAGAGGAAGCGTGCAAAATTAGGGACAGAAACAAGGCAATGAGTAAAGTTGGTGACATCAAAGCAAGGAGGAGATAAGAGGGATGATGGGGAAAAGCCATATAAGGGGATGACCCCCCAAAACTGGAATTATCTTCTGGGTGGTGGGCCCCTGGTAGTACAGGCTTCCCCCACTATGTGAGTGTTGTAGGAACCTATCTGTATCAGTGTACCAACTGGCATTATTGTGAGAGGCTGTGTTCGGCTTCAGTGGATTTTTATTTTTGAAGACTTTTTTAACGTGTTTGCCCATTTCATGCTGCATGATTGGCAAGAGCACCTGGCCACACCACGCTGAGCATTCAGTTGTTTTTGACCCCAAACTGCACGACTCCCTATTCACCAGATCTCTCCCCAAGTGGCTTTTTGTTTGTTTGTTTGTTTGTTTCCCTGGATCAAAAAGTCCTCGAAAGGAAAGGTTTTGCTGACATGGAAGAAGTGAAACAAAAAATGGCAGAAGCACTAAAGACATAAAAATCGATGAGTTCAAAAGCTGTTTTGAGCAGTGGGAAAAACATCTTGATAGGTGTATTGCTTCAAATAGAGAGTACTTTGAAGGTGACTGAAGTTTAAACATGTGAGAATACATACACAGTTTTCATACATAAATTCAGGGTTTTTTGGGTCCCCGTGGCATAAACATTCACCCTAGCAAGCTTGCCGTCAGAGACTTTCCTCCTCAATCCAGTTTCCTCTTTTACCATTAGTCAACGTTCACATTATCACCAACAAGGAGTCTCCCGTGGTCCAAGTCCTTTCTCCTTTTGCCTGTGGGAAAGTCCTGCAGGGAGAGAGCACCTGGCTGCTGTCTCAGAGAGGGGTCTGTGGCACAGGGCAGTTTCAATGTAGTCCACAAGGACAGTGGGGGCTGGGAGGTGGCAGCTGAGAGAATGGGAAGGCAGGGAGGTGCTGAGAAAGAAAGGCAGTGTTTCCTTTCACTCCAGTGACAGGAATAAAAGGCTTTCAGAAGATTATTATTTAAGGTAGAAGTGTCTCATATTACAGGGCTCTGCCATTCCTCCCATACTAGTTCCCCACTCCCAACACACACACACACACACACACACACACACACACCCCTAATCTTGTGGAGGAAGAGAGGTCAATTATCTTTCTAAAAATACTTTATGCTGGGACATGCAATGAAGGTCACTTTAAAATACAATAGCCTCATCTCTTTGTTTGTAAGCAATTTCATTTCCCCAGCAATAGGCCTTCTCAAGAAGAATTTGCTTTGGCATAATCCTTTAAAAGGCACATACAACTAAGTAAGCAACGTGTGAGTACAAAGGTCAGTATATATTAATTCTAAAACTGAATCTATTTATCAAATATGTTATTTTTCATCTGCTTACTGTAGTTTAACACTTACATTTCAACCCCCTTTACTGACCCATGCTGTCTCAGTAAAACACTGCAGCAGAGCATTAAATTAATTTTCACAGCAACTAATATCATGAACACAAGATTATGGCTTTGTTACAAAATGTAGCAGATGGGGGAAAGAGTTCAGAAAAACAAAGCTCCTTTTTAAACACGATATTCTCTTTAAAAAGTTTTTAAATGGATACAGAAGGGAATACAGAGTAATGGCTTCAAAGTCACTCGCATAATATTTACCTAAATTTCCTACTTTCTTCTAAGGAATGTGCCTAGGGCCAGAATCTTTTTTCACAAATTAGCTCATAAGAATGAAATAGAACCTTTTGGCAAAATCTCCCCATAAAGAACTACTAGGAGGTGCTGTTTCTATCTGTATCACCCACAAAGCCCTATTACAAATGGACTTTTCAGGTGTTAATAAAAATGCTGGACTCGCTCTTAGGGAACAAAATGGCTCCTTTGGGCATCAGAATTTAATTTGCTTGTGGCTAGATTTGGAGACCTGTGATGCCTGCCATTTGCTCCTGCTGGTAAGAGGTGGAAAGGAGCGAGGGGAAGAAAGGGTGAGAGCTACAACACTTAGAACCACCAGATCCTGATGCCAGGAAGTTAAGAAAAGCAGCCCTAGAGAACAATGGAGTTGCTCTCTCTCCGAGCTTTCAGAAACAAAGGAGAGGAGCCAGCTCTCAGAGCGCTCTGGTCCTGGACTGAAAAGCTTGCAGGGGGGAGGGCAGCTCCCAGTTCTGCCTCTAGCTGCTGGGCTGAAAGCTTTTCTTGTGGACTTAAGGGAGCAAAGGCCTCTGTGTCCTTAAGGTCCCCAGAGAACCATTTAGGTGGGGTCATCCAGAGCAGTGTTTGGCTAAAACTGCCAGAGCATCAGTTGGATCAAAGAGATTCTGAAAACTGAGGCAAACAATCTAAATCAATTTGTCAAAATTATACTTTTGTTCAAACATACAGCTGGCTGATACAACGTGGTCTTTTTGGCTTATCTTAGATAACAATAAAAAAATATTTACATCATTGGTATAAATGGATGAAAATAAAAAATTCTTTTGGAAAAAAGTATATTAATATGGATGAAGCTGTTAGGAGACATTTAACCATGGCCATGACCATTCACTAAAAGCAGATGATAACGTCTAAAAGACAGATTCTGATGGTAAAATTGCAGAAGTGTTAAATCTGCACGTACCTTAATCTCAGCAGTGTCATCATAGTGGTTACTCCGCTGGATTATTAAAGGGCCTGTAATATTCTGGGTAAAAGGGGGCTCTTTGCACCAACCAGTGCCTCTGACCTGAATCCCACAATATCTTTCTTTAATGCTCTGTCTTCGTTGATTTGGCTGAAGTTAATGTCAAAACAAGGTACATTCTAATCAATATGGATAAAGCTTAGAGGTCCCGGTCCCACGGAGCCCATGCTAATGCAAATTACCATACTCCTCTCTTGTCCGTCCATGAAGTGTTAGAGTGATACAAGCTTTGCACTTGGGCAAACAAGGCTTCAAATAGTTGCCAAGAAAATGAAGACCCTCTTTCAAAGAAAGTCCTTCTTTAGGCTCCACTGACGACAAATTCTTCAATAGAGCAAACCAGCTGCCACAGGAAAGCAGAAGCAAAGGTTCCATATTAGTGAGTCTAGAACCCATGCTGTTGAACTTGAAAGTACACTGGTACTTGTTGAAAACGCACTGTAGAACTGGCTGTTGTCAAGTTCTCAAGGTAAAAGAAAAATATTGTCAATTTCTCATCGGAAAAAAAATGTTCCTACTAAATATAATACATTTAAAATTGGTTTTTTAAGTTAGCATTCTTAAATAACTATAAAATGAGCTTCTTCATTTGCACATTCAGTGATGCCAGCTGATTCGCCCAAAATATATCACATAGTCAAACATTCCCACCAAGCTGAGAATAGGAGCAAGCTGTTAGTACGAGGGAGTGATGGGTGAGAACCAGACCTGCCAAGACTGAATGACTCAAAATGATGCTGAGTGGGAAAAAGCATAGATTCCCCCCACTCCATTACATTGTAACATTTTACACACTTTCCCATGTTTCTGTGATTTACAGCGGCAGAATTCCTTAGGCTTGGAGACTTAAATTCTCCCTTCGCTTTCTCACTGGGGCCACAGCGGGATGGGTGCAGCTCTCCTGCCCTGTGGCTTTTTCAAAAATAGATAATTGCTTTTTTACAAAGTTGTATATTTCCTGATTCTAATAAAATAAAACAAAAGTTGATAAAGAGAATGCTGACTACCTATTTCTCATCTCTGGTGAAGATGGGGAGATAGAAATAGGGTTCAACATCATTAGACAGAGTTCAAGGTGGACATGGGAGGAATTTCCTGAATCCGGGAGTTAGGAGGCCCAGAGCAGATTCTTTTCCTGTCCCTGGAGAACTTGCAGTAACAATACGACATGCATTAGGGTGGGGCGGGGAGCAGAATTTGCAGGGAAGATAAGGCACACATTTTGGGGAAGGGTGGGGGGTGATAAGTGTAGTAATGTCCTCAGGAATGCAAAATATTAGTTATGGAATAACAGGCTGCTCAGTTGCTAGGGAATCCTAAAAATAGGGATGAGTGACTGGCTGAGAGGGGCAGGGAGGAGTGGATGTTGCCGTGGGTATCGTGGGTCAGTCCAGGCCTACAAAGGCAGTGTGGAGTTGCCTTCTGAAGCTGCTGCAGAAATAAAGCAAGGAGCATGGACAGCCAAGTTGAGCCCCAGCAGTTGTGCAGATGTATTCTTTACAGTGGTTATGGTTTCTTCCAGAAGCGGGCCATCCCCCAATGTATACAATGCTCAGACTCATAGTAAGGGCTTGAGGCTCGGTCCCTGAGGGGAGAATGCATTTGCGCATCCTTGCTCCCACTGCTGTCTACTCTTCACACTAATTCTGCAGCTTGGAAACAGCCTTGCACCCACCTTTCCACAGGGTGCAGAGCTGGCTATTGGAGGATACAGGAATCATTGAGGGACAGGGTAGGTGAGACTATTTTGAAGCAAAGTAGTTTTTGTTTTCATCTTGGGCAGGTTAGCCTTCCCGTCTGATGATTTCCAGCCTGATGATTCCCTAAAAACATTTTAGACACATTTCACTTCATATCAAACTGATAGCCTATCAATGTCACACTACTTGTTTTCTCTATGACAAGTTCCATTAGCGATTGTGGCTTTCATCTGTTATTTCCTGCTTGGTGGGGCTTAAAAAAATTCCTGATGTTGCTATAAAAAGGGCTTGGCTCACTGGTTTATTTTTCTTTTGTTGATGGTAAAACATGGTAGAAATGATAGGTGGTTGTTGTGTGGACACTGGGCAGATGGCAGGAAAATGCAGAGAGGGGAGGGCACCTGGTGGAGTACATCAGTTGAGAAATGGAATCCCAGCTTCCCTCCCCTGAGCAGGTTGGGTTCCTGTTCTCTGATTCCCTTTGATGCCTTTGTCCATTCTGTTAGAAAGCTGGATTGCAGGGAGAAAGGGCCGGGCTGTTTCCAAAGATTCCTACTTTACCTTTGCTGGCAATATTATTAGCTCCTGGTGTGGAGGCTCAGGAAGTGATTTTCTGTTTGTGGGTTCACACAAAGGACACCCTTACCCTAAGAGAAAGATCTTTCCCTACACTTTTGTTGAAATGGACTGCTTTAGTTATTATCTTTCTCTGGTATGTTCTTGTTAAATTGAAAAAGCAAAAATTATAGAAACCATTAGCAGGGTTTCATGTTACATCCTTAATAAATATCATTACCTTATAATATAACTAGATGATAGGGTAGTGGACACAGAATAGATTTTCTTTAATTAAACATTTAAATTAATTTAGATAGTATAAATTTTATCCCTTTTAATTGACAATTTTGTGAGTGTTGATAAACACATACAATCATGTAACCACTGCCACAATCATGGTAGAAAGAATTCCATCACTCCAAAGAATTCCTCCGTATTCCTTTGGGTCAAATTTTTCTCCATTCCTTAGCAACTACTGACCTGTTTTCTGTAGCTATAGGTTTGCCTTTTCTAGAATATCCTAAAAATCAGCTCATACAGTTATTGACTTTTAAATCTGGATTTAGTCACATTGCACAATGTATTTGAGATTCATCCATTTTTTTAAATGTTTCAATAATTTGTCCCTTTTTATTCTTGAGTAGTAGCTCATTGTATGGATGTACCAGGTTTTGTTTGTTCATTCCACAGTTCAGGGACTGCTGTGGACTGCATTGTGTGTCCCCTGAAATCCTTATCTTGAAACCCTAGCCCAACCCTAACTGTAGTGGAGATAGGGCCTTTAGGAGGTAATTAAAGTTAACTTAGGTCATAAGGGTGGGGCCTTCATCTGATAGAGCTGGTGCCTTTATCAGAAGAGGAAAAGAGAGGTATCTATTCAGGTCCTTTGTCCATTTTTTTAATTGGGTTGTCTACAGATGACCAGTAGACACATGAAAAAATGCTCAATGTCACTAATCATCAGAGAAATGCAAATTAAAACCACAAGAGATATCACTTCACACCTATCAGAATGGCTATCATCAATAAATCAACAAACAGTAAATGCTGGCGAGGATGTGGAGAAAGGGGAATCCTTTTGCACTGTTGGTGGGAACGCAGATGGGTGTAGCCCCTATGGAAAGCAGTATGGAGACACCTAAAAAAAATTAAAAATGGATCTGCCTTTTGACCCAGCAATCTCACACCTGGGAATATATCCAAAGGAACTCAAAACACTAATTGAAAAGGACATAACACCCCTATGTTCACTGCAGTGTTATTTACAATCACCAAGACATGAAAGCAGCCCAAGTGTCCATCAATAGATGAGTGGATAAAACAACTTTGGGACATTTACACAGTGGAATACTACTCAGTCATAAAAAAGAAGAAAAATTTTACTCTTTGTGACAGTATGGATGGACCTGGAGAACATAATGCTTTGTGAAATAAGGCAGTCAGAGAGACAAATACCTTATGATTTTACTCATATGTGGAATCTAAGGAACAAACTGAAGAAGCAAAACAGAGACAGACTCAGAGATAGAGAGCAGATAGAGAGCTAAAGTGGGGAGGGTGGGAGTAGAGGGATTGAGCAAGAAGGGGAAAAGGACTCATGGACATGGACAACAGTGTACTGATTGTGGAGGGAGGGAAGCATAAGGGGACTAAATGGTAATGGGAAAAAATACAATAAAAATTAAAAAGAAAAAGAAGCAGAAGAGACACCAGAGTTCTCTCTCTGAGCACACGTGTTGAGCAAAGACCATATGAGTACACAGAGAGATGGTGGCCATCTACAAGCCAAGAAGAGCATCCTTACCACAAACTGAATTGGCTGCTACCTTGATCTTGGACTTCCCAGCCACCAGAACTGTGAGAATATGCATGTCTGTCGTTTAAGCCATCCAGCCTGTGGTATTTTTGTTATAGCAGCCTGAGCAGACTACTACAGGGACATCTGGGTTAATTTTTGTGACTATGAATAAAGCTGTAATAAGCCAGAGTTGATAAGCTTTTAATTTTTAACTTAATTTAAAAAGTAGCTGATATATTCTCATGGCTCAAAAATTTTACAATATTGTAGTAAATCCAACAGATAGGCTGGTTCAGCATGTGCTCCAACTTTTTATATGGTAGAGGCTGAAAAGCAAAGCCTACATTTAAATATATCCTTGAAACTAGGGTTCCAGGTATGAATTAGGTATACCAGTCACATATGTTTTTATAACTTTTGAATTTGGAAATACCTTACATGGGGAGAAAAATGACATGGAAGTCATTCGCTATGCTAATGAGAATGGAATGAGCTGATATTGTTTCCCATGTATCTTTCCAGAGGTATTTTACATAAATCTAGTCAAACATAAATTTGTGCTCTCTTTCTAAAGCAGAAATTGAAACATACATATACCCTTCTGCATTAATGTCAAAAAATTTTATATCTTAGAAATCTTTTCTATATCCACACATCCTTTTTTATACTCGCAGAGTATTGCATCATATGGATATAACATAATTTATTTAATAAATCCCTTAATGGTGGAAATTGTTATTTCTAATGGTTTTCTACTATCAACAATACTGCAATGAATACTAATTATATACACTTGTATATATACTGAAGAACAACTACAAAGAATAAAATGATCTCTAAATCCCTAGAAATGAAATTGCTAGGGCAAGGAATGTGCACACTTGCAATTTTGATAATATTGCCAAATTTCCCTTCATAGAGACTGTCCCAATTTTTCTGTCTCTAACAGCATAGGAGAGAGTGCTTGTTTCTCCACACTACCACCATACCGTATCATGAAATTTTTGTTTTTTTTGCCAATATAATAGGTGAGAAATACTGTTACTAAAATTTTAATTGGAGTCTTCCCTTTTATTATGAGTAGAATTGAAAATATTTTCATATGTTTAAGAGCCACTTATAAATTTTTTACAGTGAACTGTTTATCTCCTTTCACCATTTTTCTGTTGGGCTTTGGTTTTTCACTTAGTATTTTATTTGTAACAGCTCCTTGAGGTTAATTAGCTCTTTTTTAATGATATGAGTTACAAATTCTTTTTCTAAGTTTGTTTCTTGACTTTGTTTATGTTGATTTTAGCATGCACTTAAAAATTATGGCATGATATTTTTGGATCGTAGTTTCAAAAAGTCTTTGCCATTTCGAGGTTTCTTATCTCTCCTATCGTTCTATTATTGCTTACTTTTTTTTTTGGTAAAGATTCGATTCTTTGACCCATTTGAAATTTATCTTGGTATAAAAGTACAGGTATGTAGGGAGTTAAATCTTCATGGAATGCTCGTGTTTTTGTACATCTCATGACAGCTTTTGGTCTGAACTATCTTTTCGAGGGTGTTTCTATAGTGGTCAGCCGTGGGAGATAAGCAGGTCAAAGTGCAGATTTGTTTGCTGTCCACTGTAATAAACATAATGTCTCCCTCTATGTCAGGTTTTCTAGCAGTCTCCTTATAAGATGGTTTCCTAAGGTCAGAGCTCAACTGTGACACAACCCCCCGTGTGTGCAGCATCCGCCTGGCCCAATCTCTGCATCACCCCAGAGGAACTTAGGGAGCAAGGGGAACTAATGTAATTATGGAGCTCATGCTTCTGGCTGTGCATGACTAATAAAATCTTTTGTTTCTGATCCAAGAATCTTCCTGTCTTCTGAGAGCATTTATGAAATCCTACAGGCTAACTTATTAGCTTGCAAGAGGGTAAAATCCCAGACTGGTCACAGTTCTTGACAGATCTACCTCTATTTTATCCAGATGGCTATACTCTTACCCCATCACCCTAAAAAAAAATAGTTCCTCCTTTCCCAACTGATTCTAGATGACAACTTTGTTATACACTAAATTCTTATATGGAATTCAGAAATGAGCTTGTATTTTATTCAGTTAATCTATGTGTATGATCTAATATATACTCTAAGAAATTATCAAGGCTTTATAATGATAAATATCTGGTGGAATAAATTATCACTTATTCTCTTCCCCCCCAGAATTTTCCTGGAATTTCCTGCATAATTGTTTTGCATACAAAATTTAGAATCAGTTTATGCAGTTACAAAATTCCTTGCATTTTTATCAATGACAGTGTCAAATTTACCAATTAACGTAGGGGGATTTCACATTTTCACGATGTTGCCTCTTCCTGTCTAGGAACATGGTATGCCTTTCTTTTTACTCAGGTGTCATGTACGTGAAGTGTGAATTTGATACCCTTTTACTCATAGAATTTTCTTATTATTTGTTGTAGTTTTACAGTAGATTCTCTTTGGTATTATAGTTTTACAATTACAGCAACTGAAAATGTAAATAATTTTATCTCTTCTTTTAATACCTCTAATTCTCTTCTCCTATTTGTTTGGTTTGTTTAGTGTCTCAAAAATAATGTTAAATAACAGCAAAGGTAGTTAAAACTTACTTAATATTTATATACCTCGTGGTATATAAGCAAGCAGCCTTAAGAATTATTATCATTATCTTAATTTACAGAAGGGTAAACTCAGCACAAAAATATTATGTAAATTGCCCATAGTTACATAGATTCTAGGTGGCAGAGTTGGGACTTCACCCTTGGTAGTTGAATACCAAAGTCCTCAAACTTCACCATTTTACTATGGTGCCTCTTAAGAGCAGTAAGAATCCTTTGTTTATGATTTTGGTGGAAATGTTTTTGGTGGTTCCCCATTAAGTATGATGATGGCTTTTGAATTAAGACAGATCTACTCAATCATGTGAAGGATTGAGAGTTTTTATGAAGAATAGACATACATATATTTGAAGACCTTATTTTCAGCATCCATATAGTTGTTCTTAGATGACTTTTCTCCTAAGACCTATTAAAAGTGCCTTACCTTTGCACCTCAAGAACGAAACCCACTTGGTCTTGGTGAGTTATTTCTTTGATGTGCTGCTGGATTCTTTTTGATAACATTTTATTTGGCTTCTGCATGGATATTAATAAGTGAATTGGTGAAGTTTGACAGGAGAACACATTCTGTGGTGTGGGAAGGAGAGAAGTTTTAGTTGGAAGCCCTTTAGTGAAGATGAGGGGCATCTGAGGAGCGAGAAAGCTGTGTGTTCTAATCAAAGGAATTGAGAAGGTGTAAGGGAGTTCCAGAGCAGTCAGAAAAGCATTAAAAATGAACTCCACCTTTTTCATACAAGTTTTCTAAGAAATGGTTTCAAACAGAGAATGCTCCTATACCTTCTATATTCTCCAATACTTACTTTTGTTTGCCTTCTCCTTAAAGTGTTCTGGTGGTCAGAGGAAAAAAATCTAGCTAGAATTCTAGTCACTCACTCTTAGATACTAATAAAAGAATAATCACTTGAAAACTGAATCACTCCCTAAACATGGTGGCCCTGGTGGATAGCTCTCTGCTCTTTAGTGAGCTGAGTAAGAGTAAATGAGAACGACTAAGGGCCCACAGCTGGAGCACAAGGGTCACTATGGAGACAAACTGAAGAACTACCAGGGTGAGAAAAGAAGATGATGATGTTGAAACAACTTCTCCTAATTCTCCTCTATGAGGAGTTCTGCAGAGTGAACTCATTCAGCAGTATAAATGCTGAATTCCTTCCGCCCCGGGGGTGGGGGGGGGGGAAGAGAAAGCCGTTCCTCTGAGGGGGACATGAGCATGAACTCCGCAGGCTCCCCAGGGCCCTATTTCTTAGACAGGAGAGGATGCGGTCATTTGCATCAGAAATGCCCAGGGTGTTTGCCAAAAAAGCAGATTCCTAGCCCCGCTGGGGGTGAAACTCTGAAATCTGATTTTTTTTTTTTTAAGCCAGATAATTCTGATGCAGATAGTCACAGGACCTCATTTTCAAAAGCAGTTCCTTAGAGATGCTTGACTTCTTCATTCTACCTTTTCTAGAATCAAAGGAAGTTGCCACATTTTAAATATATTGAATATCATGACTTGGATCCAGGTCCTGCCTCCCAGAAAGATGTATGCACCCAGACCATGATACATTTAAACACACAATACGTAAACACACTGTGGTCATTGGTTTCCGTATTTTTTTTTTTTAAAGATTTTATTTATTTATTTTTAGAGAGGGGAAGGGAGGGAGAAAGAGAGGGAGAGAAACATCAATGTGTGGTTGCCTCACATGTGGCCCCCACTGGGGACCTGGCCTGCAACCCAGGCATGTGCCCTGACTGGGAATCGAACCTGCGACCCTTTGGTTCACAGCCCGCGCTCAATCCACTGAGCTACGCCAGCCAGGGCTGGTTTCCGTATTTTTATGCAGAGAAAAACAGACAAGTTGATATTAGTGAAACAAATTCATCTAAGGGTAGACAACGGACCTTCCAGGACCCATGGGTTTCTCTGCATAAAATCCTCAGTCACACCCTAGATGTCAGGGATGCTGTCTGACGCACATGCTTTCGTACCTTTCAGGAGGTTGCACACTATAGGCAGAGAGTTCCTGTGGGTGTCGCCATGGGGCATCACAAGAAGACAGCTGTCCCTGGCTTCTGGTTAATAATTTGCAATGAAAAATGAATGTTTCAGGACTTCTGAGTAGTCTGCTTAATAATTTGGAAAACAGAGCCCATCTCTCTGATGCTCACTATGCATTTTTGGCAAGTAACTTAGACACAATTTATTTTCTCTGACATTGCCTAATGGAGCTATCTGCTTCCCTGGAGCATGTTGCCAGGGACTGGCTGAAATGTGCGCATTCTGCATTCTACAGTAAGGTGAGTGTGCTCCATTGAGGGAAGCAGCCCACCTTGGGCACCCGGCCTAACAAGCTACAATAACCAATTCTTCAGTAGATGTTCAATGGGGTATCTGTTACTTTAACCTTTTAAGTAAGGTATCAGAGCTTTCAGGGCTGGTCTCTGGGAGTTAAAAAAAAGTTTAATCCAAAACTGTCAAAATATATTCCAGTTTTTAAAAAGATTCCGTTTTAAACTGAGTGGAAAAGCAAACATTAGAAGTTGATTAAAAGGAACATTTTCAATTCCTGAACCCCCCAAAAATGATGACAGAAGAAAAAATCCAACTTAAGACATCTATATAAATAGCTTTAAAAAGAGAGTAAGAATCTGTGATGATGATGATAATGAAGAAAAAGAAAGAGGAGGAGGAGGAGGAGAAGAAGGGGGAAAAAAACACCTGGTAGAATTTTTTGCACATAATATCTCTAGTAAGTCTGATTAAAAATACAAGGTCCCTAAATTAAGGGGAAAAAAGGTGGTGGCAGCTGGGAAAATAAAGAATTCAAGACCCATGCTTACATTTAACCGGTCCTCAAATTCATCCAAGAAATGGCATAGATCTTGTGAGTGTTCACTGAGACAGTCAGGCATGTCCAGACTCCTTCTGACCGCCCGAGGAGAGACGACGCTGGGAGACAGACTGCGCTGACTGGGGAGGCACACCCACCACCCGGATTGCAGTGTAAGGCACCTCAAGTCTTCCCTGACCTGTGCACGCCTCCCAGCTCAACACTGAGCACTGTCAGCTCAGTTCTCCACTCCAAGAAAGCTGATAGAAGAAAGCACTACTAAAGTGGCTCTTCGTGTAAAAAACCTATTTGCATTTTACCCAGTTTTGTAGAATTTCTGAACAGCTATTGAAAACTGAGTAACTGAAAGTTACAGATCTATATACGTATTTCAGTCGTCGGTTGTGATAAATGTAACAAGTAAATGTCTGTGATGTCTGGGACTCTTGTCTTTCAAGATGGATTTCGAATGTTAAATGTCTCATTTTAGAGTCAGGGTCAGAGAGAGCCCAGGCCACCCACCAGCTGTCTTTCCCGACCCAGACAGAGCCCTCTGTTAGTACAGCACCCTCAGAGTCTGCTAAAGTGATTGTGTGACAGTGCGAGAAATGAGCAGTGTATACTAACAAGTATAGGGACCAAGGTTCAAAACCTGATTTGTGCAATGATTGCAATAATGTTGAAATTATGTATATATATGCAGGTAAGACTGGAAGAGGGCATGAGAAAATGGGGCCAAATTATTTTGATGGGATAGTTTCTATTTCAAAATTTCTAATACTGTTGTTATTATATTGTTTGAAAAAATAACTTCTGTTAAAAAAGGATTTAATTGACTTGCACACTGAAGAGTCTAAACTGTTGTTGAAAGAAATTTAAAAAGACACAATAAATAAATGCAAAGACATCCAGTGTTTGGGTATTGGAAGATGTGACATCACTGATATACAGATACTACTCACAGTAGTCTACAGGTTCAGTGCAATCTCTACAAAAATTCCAACAACTTTATTTTCATAAATGGAAAACAAATTCCCTGGCTGGTATGGCTCAGTGGACTGAGTGTCAGCCTGCAAACCAAAGGGTCGCCTGTTCGATTCCCAGTCAGGGAATCTGCCTGGGTTGTGGGCCAGGTCCCCAGTAGGGGGTGAGTGAGAGGCAACCACACATTGATGATTCTCTCCCTCTCTTTCTCCCTCCTTTCCCTCTCTCTAAAAATAAATAAATAAAACCAATGGTGTTGGGAAAACTGGACACCTGCACACAGAAAAGTGAGGTTAGCCTTATACCTTACACCATATGCAAAAATTCACTCAAAGTGGATAAAAAAGCTTAAATATAGAGCTAAAAATATAAAACTCTTAGAAGAAGACAGAGGAAGAATCTTATGACATTGGATTCGGCAATAATTTCTTGGATATGACAGCACTGGCAAGAAAAGAAAAAATAAATTGGACTTCATCAAAGTTAAAAATGTCTGTGCATCAAAGGACACCATCAACAGAGTGAAAAGGTGACCCATGGAAAGGGAAGAGATATTTGCAATTTATCTATTTAATAAGGGATTGATAAAGAACACTTACAACCCAACTACAACAACAAAACAAACACCCTGAGTGAAAAATGAACCAAGGGCTTGAACAGACACTATTTCAAATAGGATCACAAATGGCTGGTAAGCACACACAAAGATGCTCAACATCACCTTTGATCTGAGGAAGTGCAGATCAAAACAATGCTGAGATACCACTTCACACTCATTAGAATGGCTATGGTTCAAAACAAAACAAAACAGAAATAACGTGTTTTCTAGGGAGTGAAAAAATTGGAACCCTTGCGAATTGTTGGTGGGAATGTCAAAGGGTGAGCTGCTGTGGAAAAGAGTTTGGCAATCCCTCAACAACTTAAAAAGAATTACCAATGATCCAGTAGTTTCACTTCTGGGGATATTTCCAAAAGAAGCAAAAGCATAGATTTGAAGAGACATTTAAACACCCATGTTCACAGTAGCATTATTCACAAAAGCTAAAAGTGGAAGCAACCCAAGTGTCCATCAGCAGATTAATGGATAAACACAGTGTGGTATGTACGTACAACGGAATATTATTCTGACACATGCTAAACCGCGGATGAACCTTGATAACATTAAGCTAAATGAAATAAGCCAGTCACAAAAGTACAAATATTTTATGACTCTTCTGATCTGATGCAGCTCCTAGAGTAGTCCAATTCATAGACAGAAAATAGAATGGTGGTTGCAAGAGGTTGGGGAAGCGGAGAATGGAGAGTCACTGTTTAATGGGCACAGAGGTTTGGTTTTGCAAGATGAAAAGAGTTCTGGCGTTGGTTGATGGTGATGGCTGCACAGCAACATGAATGTATTTAGTATCATAGAATTGTACGCTTGAAAATAGGTGAAATAATGAATTTTATTATGTGCATTTTACCACAATAAAAAATCTGATTAAGTGCACATTATAACTCTCTTATCCTAGGCAGTACATCTTGAGGTCCTTGCTCCTTTCCTTCTCTATATTCTCATTTCTCTTAGTTTTACTCGAATGAGATTGTTGCAGATTAATTGCCCTAATCTTTACTCCACAGCAGATTCTCCTCTGACCACTTCAACTGCCCATTTCTGTGCTAATGGATTCATCTTTTGAATTATAACTATTTACTATTGTATAACATATGCAGGACCCTGTATTTGGTGCTATGGACAATAAAGTAGGATAAGGGTCCAGTGACTTCCAGCAGTACCTGACAAGATAGGGCACATGGGACACAGAGTACTATCTCCAAAGGAAAATGATGCTTCTACACCTACTATGAGTGGTACAGACCAAAAGAGTGTTAGAAATTTGGGGAGAACTGGGGGAGGTGGAACTCAAACAAGCTTCAGAGAATGGGAAGCACTGAGCTGAAGGGGCAATTCATGAGTTAACTGTTAACATGTGCAGAGCTTCTCGGCCTTGGCACCACTGACATTTTGTACTGCACTATTTTTGTTGTGGGAAACTGTCCTGTAGATTGCAGAATGCTTAGCAGCAACCCTGTCCTCTACACACCATTCTCTGCTCAAAGCTGTCTCCAGCCCTGGCTGGTGTGGCTCAGAGGATTGAGCACTGGCCTACAAACTGAAAGGTCACCACCGGTTTGATTCCCTGTGAGGGCACGTGCCTGGGTTGCGGGCCAGGCCCCATTTGGGGGCACGCGAGAGGCAATCAACTGATGTTTCTCTTGCACATCAATGTTTCTCTCCCTCTTTTTCTCCTTCCCTTCCTCTCTCTCTGAAAATAAATAAATAAAATCTTTTAAAAAATGTTTTCAGACATTTCACTTCAAAAGTCTCCTGGAGGGCAAAATAACTCCCACTTCCATTTGAGAACCACTGATATATGGAAACTGTCTGGGAGCCAGGAAAGATAACAGCTGTCCACTTACAAAAGTGTCTTTCATTTATATATTCCAAGCATCAGTTTGGGCACCTGACACATAATGAATGGTTCAGAAGTCTTTTTCGCTCATTCCCTTTTGCATGGTGCTGTAAGAAAGTTGATCTGAAACCTTCAAAAGAGTTTGGATAGGGAGATCCTAGAAGTACAGATGGATCATTTAGGAAGCTTTGGTAATAATTCAGAAACGGGATATGAAGACCTGAACTAAGGTTGTGATAATTGCAATAGAAAGGGAGTTGATGCAAAATTTGTGTGACAGAAGATTGTACAGGGTTTGGGGGCAAGGGGAAATACATCTGGTGAGCTGGAGAGAAGACAGGAAAGGCCTTGGTCTTACTGAGAAGCAGAGAAATAAACACACTGTAAGGAGGCCTCTAAGCACATAACTGATGGTTGAGCATGAACAGTTCTTTGAAATCATGAAAAGAATCTGTAGCAAGTAGTCAAGTTGAATCTGGAATCACCCTGTAGGTAAAAGAGGCAGGCAAATTTAGACTTATATTTAGAAAAAGATATATAAAAGGACAAAGAGAAGAGAAAAACACTGAAAATTTTATTTTTCTTTTATTTTTCATTGTTTTTGCTCAGTAATATCCATTTGAGATGTAAAGATGATAATCTTTGATTTGGGATTCTGAAAGTTGCACTTGAAGCTCAGCATGTCCCTTTAAAAGTCCTAAGAGAATAACAAAACCAAACTTTGTGCTTTTTAAAATTCTAAGCCATTTCCTCATTTTCATGGGGGAATACAGACAAAGCAAGGGCAAAATTTCAGCACCAGGGCCTCCCCCTGGCTCACAGCCTTGGATGTTGCTAAGCTAGTGAGCATCCTATTGTCATTTGAGAAAGCCAGCTGCATAGCTAGATAGAGTGAGCCTGTCTCTGCAATTCCAAGACTGTAATTATGCTAAAATGGGATCTTGCAGCAGTGACTATAAAGAGAAGCCTTGGAATATCTCTCCTACACTAAACAACTTTATGGTTGAAAGGAAGCAATTATTGAGAACAAGATGAGACTAAGTAAAAACAGCATAATTTTCTAAGTTTTTCAACTTGGTTATTGACAGAATTGTGCTGACCTCAATCGTTGCTTCTGCCTCCCTGCCCCCACCCGCCAGAAGTCATAATAATTCCAGTTTTCTAGCCTGAATTTTAGATTAAATGGAAATAATTTTTTTAATTAACCATTTCCTCACTCAATTTAAGGCAACTTTCTAGGTTGGTTTAATAATATCAGTAATTCTAACAACGTCCTTAGGTTTAGTTTCCCTCCCACCAAGACCTGGAGAAACACAAGGTATCCAGGTAAGACATTTGCTACTTACTTGAGGCAGGAGCTCTGCCTTCCTGACCCACCACTGTCCAGCTGGGAGCAGAGTTGTCTGAGGAGAGGACAGGTATGAAAGCTGCAGGACCTGAGGGCTTCTTGTTCTTTTTTCTCTCCTGTAATAGAAGGCAGCAGAAATAGGAAGTTGGGAATTGAACAGGACTATATCTGAAGCTGGTGATTGCAAATTAGTACCAGCTGCCAAATTGCATCTGCCACCTCCTCATTCTGACTCTGTCTGCAAAGAAAAAGGTCCACCTTGAATTTTCTATCTCCAAGGTACATTGTAGGTTAAGAGAGGGTAATGTGGTGCTTGAGAAGAGGCACATTCTGTACAGGTTAACTAGATAATATAACCTCTCTCAATGATTCCAGAACCCAATAGATCAACTTTTACCCAAAGCGCACCAACAGACATGCTTGGTGATGTTTACCACTCTTCTGAAAGTCTTAATCAAAGCATAAGCAACAGGAAGAAACAGGATGAGAAGTATCCAGAAGAAAGAGACAAAATGATCACTATATGAAACAACTGTCTTCCTAGAAATAGAAAATCTAAGATAATTAAAGGAAAAACAATGAGGCCTAACGAGAGATGTAAGTAAGGAAGCCAGGTGTTACTATAAACATGCCAAATCAGTAGCTTTCTTACATATCAACAATAATCAGTTATAAAATACAATGTAAAAAGATTAAATGAGAAAAATTCTTTAAATCAACACATGCCTGCCCAGTGTAACATGTGCGGCTGCTACCGAGGCAAAGCGGATGGATCTCTGTAAGACGTCGGTGAGAGAGCTCTCGGGGAAGAGAAAACAGTAAGGCCCAGACAGGGCATGTGTGCAGGAACGCATGGGAAGATCCCTTGGAAGAACATAACTGAATCCTTTTAGGTGGTTTTCTCAGAGATTGGGGAGAGCTAGAGTTATGGCTTTCTACTTTTATATTCGATATCTCTCTAATATTTTCACATGACAATTATGTATTATACTTGACGTTCAGAAGAAGTGAGAAAGATGAAAAATTGAAGCGAAAAGTTAGGAACCTTCCTGCGGTCTCCATCGGCTGGAGCTGGACAGCACTTGCAGTTCACCTGCGAGTCAAACGCCTTCCTCTCACAGAGAATCTGAAAGCTCATTCGTTCCCTTAAGAATGAAATTGAACATGAACAGCTCCCAAAATGAAATCAAAAGTTCTACGGCTCAGTTCATAAATGGAAGTAACTGTGTACTGATACTGTGAATTGAAAACACATTTTAAAAGACAGATCTAGCATTGGAATTTCTCATTTTCTCCAGTGTTTAAATCAACTTTTAAAAACACTGTATTTTCTTTTATCAATAATTCATGTTATTCCAGGAATTTAGAAAACAACAAAAAGTGTAAAGAAGAAATAAAAAAATATTCTATAGTCCCGTTTTCTAGACATAACCAAATTAGTATTTTTATGCCTATATTTTCCTTTAGTCTTTTTATCAATGCATATGCATATTTTAAAAAAGGGATTATAACTATTTTCACTTGACAACACATCATAAACAGCTTCTCTTGCAGTTCTTTAAAATATCATCGAATATTTCCTTTGCTTCCTGTTTTTACCATAAATAATATTATAATGAATGCATTTATATAAAATGGTTGAGTAAAACAAAATAAACTACAGGAGCACAAGAACTTTTTCTGTGCAAATCAGGCATGTCCCTAGCACATGGAATAGAGCCTGATTCTCAGCAGGGACTCCGTAAGCACTAATGTGTGAATCTTTCGTTCGCCCTGGCCAGTGAGCCCCGTTAGCTTTACTGTATATAAGAATTATCAGGAGGACTTGTTAATGCAAAATTCCCAGATCTCAGCCTGAATCGGAGATATTGATTCAGACATCATTGGAGGGGCCCAGGGATTCTGAGCTCAGATCGAGCTTTGGGGAACTGCCTTGGGCCAAACACATAGAAGTAGAATTAATGCATCAGTGCACAGATGTTTTCAAGTCTCTGATTTATATTGTTAATTTACCCTCCTGAAAGGTTTTGCCAATTTACCAATTCACTGCCTTAAAGTATCCTCCTACCTGCTTTGTAATATATGTATAACTGACCATTTTGCTGTCTTTCTTCAACATTGTGTATTTTCAGTTTAAAAACTCACTATGTACTGATTTGATAGGGAGGAGATAGGAAGAGAAAATAGTCTTTCGCTAAAAATACAAAAAGTAATAAAAGAAAATTACAGTCACCTATAGTCACATGGTCTTGAATGAACTACTCTCATTCACTTCCGGCATATTTGTTTCTTACTTTGCTTTTTAAAGAAAACAATCACTATTGTTTTTCTAAAGATGGCACATGCTTATTATAAAGAATGTGTACACAGTAGAAAAGGACAAGTATAAAGGTTAAAAGCACCTCAGGTTGTACCATCTAGACAGGACTGAACTTAGCATTGGAAGGGCATGATTCTAGACATCCTTCTATACGTGTCTAGAGATGGGAGCACAGCGATGGATGGATGGTTGACTGATCGGCTGGCTGGGGGATGGAGAGTAAGAGAGGGTACTTTCATAAAACCAGAATCAAACTGTTACGATGGGCATGTTATCTTTGATACTACCTGGGCTCTGCTCTCTTTTCTGGGATTTTGTTAGTTGTTTTATGCCAGGGAGTGTTTCATGGGGGTGTGTATTTCATTGTTTTCAGTGGTTTATAGGTTGGGTTTCCACAGAAGCAGAAGCTGAGGCAAGGAAATGAGAGGAAGTTGAGTATTTGGGAAGTAACCCCAGAAAGCACTGGTAGAAAAGTAGAAAAGTGAAAAAGGGAGGGTAAAGAAGCCAGTAAAGGGCGTGCTATGGAGTAGGTTACTTGTGTGGATGACAGGAGCTTGGTCCCACCAGGGAACTCCGGGTGCCTGCCTCACAAGAAATAGGCTCTGTTGGTAAACAACAAACAAACAAAAACAACAACAAAACAACAACAAAAAACCCTGGAAGCTTGAAACTGTGAATGCTGACGGGGTTTGGGTGGAGCCTCAAAAGTGCTGGGAGATACCTTTGGGTTTTGGATGGTTTCCCTAATTCAGCTTCGAAACCTGGAGACTTGTATGGCCTCCTGAGAGAGTCAGCACCCTTGCTCCCTTCTCTATTTCAGCCCTTTCTCTCCACACCCATGCCCACTATTCCTCAGGCAGATGAGGCAAGAGATATACATATTCACACAATATATTTCTCTCCAAATTTGGGAGTACTGGTGAGAATCCTTAGGATTTTGTTGACTGTCTTCTGCAGTTTCTAGAGGTGGCACTGAGGTTAGGAGCTGAGCTCTCCTGTGCATCCAGCATCTCTGCTCTTTCTAGAAGCTGGTGCCTCTCCCCATCCCTCCATACAGTCCATTCACTACAGTTTGTTTGTTTTTTTAAATCCTCATCCAAAGATATGTTTATCGATCTGAGAGAGAGAGGAAGGGTGGGGGGAGAGAGAAACATGACTATGAGAGGGAAACACTGATAAGAGAAACATCAATCGGTTGTTTCCTGTACATGCCACGCCCTGGGATTGACCCCTCGACCTAGGTGTGTGCCCTGACTGGGATGGAACCAGCACCCTTTTGGTGCATGGGACCATACTCCAACCAACTGAGCCACCTGGCCAGGGCCCCCCACTGTTTGAAAGGCTTATTGTACTGTGTTTTAACAATATATCCACAAACTCTTTTTTAAAAATACTTCCACGCCCTGGCTGGTGTAGCTCAGTGGATTGAGCGCGGGCCTGCGAACCGAAGGATCGTGGTTCGATTCCCAGTCAGGGCACATGCCTGGGTTGCCAGGCCAGTTCCCGTCAGGGGACATACAAGAGGCAACCGCACATTGATGTTTCTCTCCCTCTCTCCTTCCCTTCCCCTCTAAAGATAAATAAATAAAATCTAAAAGGAAAAAAAAATCTTTAAAAATACTTCCACAAATTCTTTGACATTCCCCACCTGAAAGGCAGAGACGAGTTCCCCTCCCTTTGAGTGTGGACTGTCCTCGGTGACTGGGTAACTATCTTCTAATCTATGGTGGAAATAAAGATATGTGATAGGCCATGAAAGGCATCCTAACTCTTCTTGCTCTCTCTTTCTGTTTCTTTTTCTCACTCCAAGGTAAGCCAGCTACCCTATGATGAGGACACCCAGCAGCCAATGGGAAGATCCCCGTGATGATCCTGTGAACGGTCAGGGTGGCACTGAAGCCTGCGGACCACAGGCATGTGAGCGAATTTGGAAGAAGATCCTCCAGTCCCTGTCAAGTCTTGAAATGGAAAATCCTGAGCCAGACCATCCAGCTAAGCTGCTCTCAGAATCTTGACGTACAAAAACTATGAAAATAAATGTTTGTTCAAAGCTACTAAGTTTTCAGGTATTTAGTTAAGCACCAATTAGATAACCAATACAATTGCATTAGGTTTTTCCATTTCCTAGTTTGGTTTTCATTAGTATATTCGGGGTTGGCTTTTAAACTATTTTTTGTTCCTTTTTAAATATGGAATTTAAATTCACTATATTAAAACAAAACAACTTTCACATTAATTCTTTTATCCCGAACATGGCAGAATATGTTAAACTTTGCATTTTACTCCTTTCCATTACACAGAAGTCACAGGGGACCAAGGGCACCTTTTCTCATTTTCCTTTCCTGAACAACAGTGAAGAAGCAATTTGTTCAGCATGTCCTTCCCCTTCACCATTTTATCTGTCGGGCCCTTAATGCTTTTAATTGATAGAGGTACTTTGACAAGCTCCACACAAAAGAAGGCTTCAATGCTGACTCCAAGAAGCCCTTTGTTTTTCCCATCTGCTCCTAAAAATCCTCCAGAATTCTCCTGATTGTCAGGTTCCCCAGACCCCGTAGCCACTCCGGTCCCTCCCCTGTTCCTGCGGGTGGGGATTGATTGTTCTTCTGTATCACTAAGTCATGGTCTCCATTTTCTCTGTTTGGAATCTCTTAAGAAGTGGTTTCCCCCTTTAAAGTTGGCATTGGCATTTGACTTTGAGAACTACTGCAGGAAGGTCAGGGAGCAAAGGGCAGAAAATGACTAGGGAGCTTATGACTTCATGAGGTAGAGTCTCTTTACCTACAATCTAAATAAAGCAGATGTCCCGTTTAAAGCAACTCTCACAACTCAGTTTTATAACTTGCATCCCTTTAAAATCAAAATCTGTTATTCTGAAATGTAAGAACTAGAGAATAAGGTCCCAAGCCACATTTGATCTCTTGAAAACAAAATCTCCAAGAGAAACACCCAGTTAACAATGTGCCACACACAATTGTACCTTCTCGATGGTAAGAATTGTGTAAAAAGTAAGTGCATGCGTGAAGAGAGATTAGGAGAGCTAAAAAATGTAAACAGTTATTTCACTTAGGCCTAGATATTATAGGTGTACTTCATGAAACTGTAAGATCAAAATCTTTCTGGAAGAAAGAAATAGAACTACGTATGCCAAGGTGCCTTTCTGTAATCATGCCAAGCTGCAGAATTTTAAAAGTAAATTGGGCCGGGTCCGTGAAGGAGAAAGAGACTGTTCCTTCATTCTGGTGGCAGTGAGGCTTCTGGCTAAGATGTCACTTGTGTTGGGGGAAAAACCTTTCCCTTCGCTTCTTCCCCTTTCCTGCTCAGCTCCGTTTTGCTGTAGCTTGCTTTTCTTCTTCCTTCTTAACAGAAAAATCTCCAAATTAGTTTATGGTTGATTATTTTACTTGGATAAAAATAATGATAATTAAACTAAAAAATGAAGTGTGGTAAGTCTCCCTTTAAAACTCAGACCAACCAGGAGGCATCTCAGGGTCTGGGCCTGCTGTCACCTTTGGCTTCTAAGAAAGGACACAGCCTGTCTCCACCTCCCACGTTGGTGGCTGAGTGCGGAAATGACCTAACAGAAGGCAGCAAGGCAGGCTGCGGAGCAGTCTTGGTGTGAAAAAACAAGTAAGCCTGCTTATTAGGTTTCTCCATAAAACCCTGGCCTGTTATACCCCATTCATTAAATACCATAATAAGCACCACAGGTTACATTACAGATGTACATGCGGTTACCTTTAAAAATGTAACTATCTCCAGAAGGAATTGGATTTGGAGAAGGGCCAGTAGCGGGGCAATGTCAGACTGCTTCCATCTGTCCTGGAAAACTGCTGAACACCGATCATTTCTGTCAGGTCTCAGCACTGGGGTCAGCAAGGTCTTCTTTCCCGGGCAAGCGGGAGAGAGCGGGTGGGGTGGAGTCAAGCCAGAGGCAGCAGATCTTTCCTCAGAGGACCCCAGCCTGACCTTGGTGCCTGGGGTAGAGGTGACCTTGCAGAAGGCTAGGGTTTGTCTTTTTTCTTCAATTTCTTCATTTCCCCCCATTTTTGTTCTTACTAGTGTCGATATCTATATTTTATTATTTGTCTTTTTCAGATTTTAATTCCAGATTTTATGACTCTTCCCTCATTAGTATTTGATACTGTATCATCGCAAAAGTGTTCCCTTCTCCAGTGTCTATGAGCATGTGCTCTACCCCTCCTGAAAAATTCTCTAGAGATTCCACACTAGAAATTGGACTTCGCTGCCTGCAGGCCAGGCTTCACCTCACAGCCACACACTGTGGAGGAGACTCGCTGCTCTTCCCTGTCAGCCCCACCAGGTGAGGCACCTGGGGGTTAGACCGTGGTAGGTGGCTTTTACTTTCTTTGAATTGAAAAAATTTTCCAAATGTTCAATAATAAACATTTATTATTTTTATTCACAGATTTTTAAAGATGGAGTATCTATTATGGATATTTTTGGCTTTCTTTTGTAAACCACTATGGATCTAATATTTTCATCTAAATCCTTTTCAAACATATATTTTACCTTTTAACTTATGAATTAAAGAACTTTACGTTAAAAACATTGCAAATTGACTACCCATGATAAAATTGTTATGTCCCTGATTTATTTGAGACACATTTCTAATTTTGTCATTTTAGAGAATTTGTGTGGGCTATACCTTAGTCAAATATTGACTATTGCTATGATCCTCATAAAACTGGCAAATAAGCATAAACCACACACGCACTAGTCTACTTTAATATCTCAGCTAAATGGTAAGACAAACGGTAGCAGAGAGGTTGGCCTCCAAGTGGCAGATGCTCTCTGGGCAAGGCCGTTCGTGGGGCTGCCTGACCTGGCAGTCAGGAGCACAGCGGGTCTTTCGGTCAGTGGGACCTCAGTTTGTGTCCTCACTTACACATTTCTAGGTCACTTAAAGCAAAATTTTCATCATTTGGAGCCACATTTATCGCACCTGCAAGATGGAGGTAATAACAGGACCTACCTCATCAGATTGATCGTGTGATTGTTATGAGGATTATATAATATGATCTACAAAACCCTAGTAGAGAAAACTCTAGAGTGACCCAGTGTCCTCAGTACATAAATTGAAAGGAAAGGAAAGGAAGACGTTTTGTTTTGGGGAGAGAACGGAGTGGGAGAGGGAAAGAGGAGAGGGCGAGGGAGAGACAGACACTGAGGTTGCGTGCTCAGCACACTGCGAGAGCCATTGGATGCATCGTGCACTGAGCACGGGTCCTGGCCATGCCATTACTAGCTGTTATTACATCCTTCCAAACTGAATTATACATCAATTTGCTTAAATCACGTAAATATTTATGACAGCCCACTGCGTGCGCTTCTGGATCCTGTTGTAAGTCAGCGAGCATTAGACCATCCTCCTAGGTCATGCAGTGGGTACAGAGAAGAAGGATGACAGGACCTCCCTCTTGGTCCCGGCTTCGATGATTATTAGATGTGACATCTAGGACAAATAATTTTATCTACTTCTCCATCTCCTCAACTATAAAGTTTGGATGAAAATAATGATACCTGTTTCATAGGGCTATTGCAAAGACTCATTACGCCTGATATGGGGAGTGCTTGGGACCATACCTACCACCCAGTTTAATATTGAATAATTAATGCTTTCCATCACTGTTACCACAAGTAAACATGTGCTCTGTTTTCAATAAGCTTATGATCCAATAAGGGAGATAAGATATGTCCACAGAGAACCATAACCCACAGCCCGAGGTGAGGAATGTTGCAAGAGCTGTAACAGTGCTGTGGGAGCCCGGGAGAGAGAACGCGCCACGGGGAGCAGCTGCCTCTCCTTCTCTGAGATGGAAGCATCGCTCCAGACTCAGAGGCTGAGCTCCTTCCTCTCCGGTTCACTCATTTCTGCTCTCAGAAGAGGGGCTTGGACAGAGAGGGACGTGAAGTTAGGAGATTCATGTTTGGGCCATGGACATGTTTTAAGGGTCCCTTCAGACTGTAGGAGCTGCCATTTGGGTGCCACTCCTCTCTTCAGAGAACTATGGGGGAAGCGGCTCTGGGTACACACTTGAGATCCCCCTAAATGCTACCCTTTAGCATTGCTTGCTGGGCGTGTTGGGTTCTGACACCATTACCCTCTCCTTGCTCAGAACTTTCTAGTTACCTCCATGCAGCAGCCAGGTGATGGGAGGAGAGGGAAACCCTGACTGAGGTGAAGGGGGCAGCAAAATAAAGCTCACCTATACATGGAGTGGGCACTAGCATCTGGGAAGAGGCCTAGCCTTACGCAGAGCAGCCAAGGGGTCTGGTTGAGAAGAGAGACTTGAAGCGGCATGGGAAGTTAGTTCTCTGAAGTCCCCACCGTCCTTGCCCTCCCACCCTATCTTCAGGTAGCCTCTGTGTGCTGTGCACAGGGCTTGGAGCACTGGGGCTGAGATGCAGAGGGGTGAGTGGGAGTCCTGGCCCCACCACTTAGGGACTGGCCTTGGACAAGCTGCATAATCACACTAGCTTGCAATTTCCTCGACTGTAAAACCGGTTTAATAAGACCTTCCTGAAGCATCTCCTGAGAATACAGTGAAGATTGAACGAGTTAATATATATGAAACATGAGTTGTTAGATCAGTGATTTTGCTCCCTTTGCCCTTGACTTTTGGATATGTTTTGAATGTCTTCAAATGAACAAATCACTCAAGTAAGCATTTCTACCACTAGTCTTGACCAGGAGACTTGTTTCTGTAAAGGTCATTTACATCTGGTATGTTTTAAATGTTTTATTCATTTATTTCTTCCCTCAGGGAAATCGCTATTCTCTGCCTGATAGAATCCTTACTCATCTTTTTATAATTCAACATAAATACTGTAATCACTTTAAAGTCGCTGGTAGGAAAAAGCAGGTTTCTTAAAGACTCCATTTATTATAAGGATAAAGAATGACCTTGTCTGAAATACAGGATGTAATTATTTCAGGTTCTGGAGAAAAAACAAAATAAAACTGTTCTTTGAACAGTCCATGCCTCTCCTCTGCATGTTTCTTTAAAAAGAATTGCAAGCTCTAGCAAGAAAGATGCCACAAAAATGGAAATGCCAATCTCTAAAGATCTCAAGGCACTTTCAAAATAATAAATAATGAATTTTCACAGCAAGCCTGCTATGCTTATTGTAGAGAGGAGGCAAGGGAGGCCAACAGAAGTTAAGGGACCTGCCCAAGGTTAGAAGCAACCAAGCCTACAATCGAAGCCAACCTGGAACTCAGACCTTCTTTTAACAAAAAGATTCTAGTTTGGTGCATTTACTGAGCATGAACTATGTTCTAGGTGCTGTCACCCAGAGCTCATGATCTAGTGGGTAACACACACACCCCTAATATAAAGCAAACGGCAATGAATACTGTAATTAGATATCAGATTGTTATAGAATTAGAGGAAGGGAGAGATTAATAATGACTCAGACAGAGGGGAAATCTGGGAATGTTTTTATAGAAGAGATGGGATTTGACCTGAGGTTTGGAGAAGGGGCTAGAGGTTGAAAGGAGAACACAGGACAGAGGGAATCACGGTATCACTCCAGGCCGACTATTCAGGTTTGAGTCAATAACCAGGGTCTGCAAAGCAAAGGAGATTCCCTTACAAAACAGCAGGTAGAACTGGGGTGTGTGCCGAGTAGGGATGAGATGGCCAAGCATCTTGAATTCTAAATCAAAGAGGCTGGATTTTGTTAGCTCTGATGAGCTATTGGTGGCTTTGGGTGGGGAAGATATAAGGTATCTGTTAAAAATAAAAAGGTTACCATGGCAGCAAATATGTAGCATAAATTAGAAGGAGGCCAGACAACAGGCAGGAAACCAACAATTCATTGATTCTTTTAATCACTTCACAAATATTTACGGGATGTTTCATTATTATGTGCCAGTTGTGATGCTGGGCACTGGGGATACCGGTACAGAAAAGACACAGCTCCTGCTCCTAAAGAGAAGCAGCACTTACAGAACAGGCCAAGCAGCACTGGAAGGGGTAGGAACAGGCTGCTTTGGAAGCACAGACCAGAGGCTTAACCTTTTTGGAGGAGGTTTTACTCCTGTCACGTCGAAGCAACAAATGGGGGTTGGTTGGGTGAGGTATGGAAGTGCATTCCAGGCGTGGCAGGTGAGAGTGTGAGTCAGCAGGGCAGGTTCAGGGGACAAGGGGCGCTGTGTGACTGGGGTGAGAGCTGTGCAGGGTTACGGGAGGAAAATGGGGGAGAGATGAGGCCGGAAAGGACGGCAAAGCTGGAGCGTGTGAGGTTATATGAGTCAGTTCATTTATCCTGAGAGCTTCTGAAGGATTTCTAAGCAGAGAAAGGGCTATCACATACCAGTTAATTGCTATCAAAATCATCCTGGTGACAGGTAGTAAGGGCTTGACCTAGTCAGTGGCAGGCAGTGAGACTAGAGAGGACTTTATAATTTGAATAGAGAAACTAATGCACAGAATGGGATTAAAAATCAAGGTGAGGTCAAAGGTTAAATTACAGGTGACTATCAAAGGCTCTGGGATTTTAAAAGAGAGAATAATATGAAGCCTGGAGTATCGTGGCAGGCAGGGGTCCACAAAGGGGTGGGCCTTACACCGAGGAGGGCATTCTGAGTAAGGACTACAGGGCAGGTAGGAAGGGTCAAGGTCAGCTCCCACAGCAGGAGGAGAAAGGGCTGCCAGGGTGGAGAGTTGCTTTATCATACGGATGGTAATACGGTAGTGCTGGCTGCGGAAGGCTTTAAGAAGACCAAGACTAGATGAAATAAGCTAGAGACACTAAAAACTTCTGAACAGAGGAGTGAGCTAATGAAAATGACATAACCCAAGGGGGTTTAGTTTAGTTGCAGGTACGTGGGGTGGTTTTGGCAACAGAGAGTGTCTCTGATCATCCTGAAAATCTGGCAGCAATATGCGGACCCTTTCAACTTCTCTAACGACATGCTTCTGTCTTCTCAGGGGATGGCCGGGATATAAACAGTTTCATTCTTTGCCACGAGTGAAGTCTTAGAGCATTAGCCATCCCTGGCTTGTCTAAACTCAAGACTTCTAGGAAGCTAACCTCCCACGGCATAGAGCACTCAGATTCAGCGGAGAAAGGCCCCCTATACCTCATTGAATTTTCCTGGGACCAGTCCTTGTACCCTATAAATAAACTGTTCAGAGGCCAACAGTGGAGCACTTTTAAGCATGAGTGATTATAGTGAGGCTCAATAGCAAAACAAAGAAAGCTCAAAGGTTATGTGAAAAAGGAAAGCAACAAATGAATAAAAGATAGAAAGTCAAGAGGGAGAGTTTAGAAATTGAATAATTATATAGATCTGTGACCTGGACACCCAGGAATGGTAGGCCTATGGTGATAAGATTCTTAAAATCATGGCTGAGACCTGAGAAAAGAATATACATGGAACAGACAGGCAGCTGTCAGAGGGGAGAGGTGGCGGGCATTGGATGACAGAAGGTGAAGGGATGAGCCAAAGAACATACATGCAGGCTCCATGGACACAGACAGCAGTGTGGTGCCAGCCAGAGGGAGGGGGAGGTGGGGGCTGGGCAGAGGTGGGCCAAGAGGGAAAAATGGGGAAGCTATAATAGTGTAAACAAAAAAATAAAGTTTAATAAAAAGAATACACCTGAAAATTCAGGTATTGATATTCCAACACCCAGGACCTCAGAATTCAACTGTATTTGGAGGTGGGGTCTTTAAAGAGGTAATTAAGGTTAAACAAGCCCACCATTAGAGTAGGTTCAAATCCAGTGTGACTGGTGTCCTCATAAAAAGAGATTAGGACTCAGACACACGCAGAGGAAGACAACGTGAAGATGAGGGAGAAAACAGCAAGGTATAATGCAAGGAGAGGGCTCAGAATGAAATAAACCAGGCTGACATCTTGAGCTTGGACTTCTAACCTCCAGAGTGGTGATCCAAATTTCTGTTAAGTCATACAGGATATGGTATTTCTTATGGCAGCCATAGCAAATTAATACATTACTACAGAAACCTAATTTAATAGCTCCCATGGGGCCAGAAGAACTCAAAGATCTGGACCAAAGCCAGAAGTACAGTGGATTAGAGAGGGAACATAGACTTGGTGGAGAGACAGGAGGAGAGAGGTTCAGGCAGATGGAGCACACAGGTCTGAGGATCTGTAAGTAAGATGAATGTCTTCTAACCAGACAGAGTTTTTAGTTATTGCCTCAAGTCATCTGTTTGCTTTTAGGAGTAAGTTTGTTGCACTTGAGATGCCTGGCCTGAGGGTGATTTAACACTGATGAAAGGCATAAGAAGTGATGATAATTCTGTGTCTTCAAATGATCTCACTTCTGAGCAGCATTCAAAACAGTCGACTACCCTTCCTTTTTTAAACACTCTCCTCTCTTGGACTGTGTGGCACCATAAGCCTCCTATATTTCTGGTGGCTCCTTTTTAATTTTATTTGCTGCCCCTTCCTTCCCTACCTACATTCCAAATGTTGGAGTTCCTCAGGGCTCATCACAGGCCCTCTTTTCTTCTCTGACTATTCTCTCCCTCCATGTGAACTCATCCAGTGCCTTGGTTTAAACATCATGTATAAACAAACAGCTGACCCCCAAATCTATAGTTCTGCCCACTGCCTTGAGCTCCCGACTCATCCATCCAAATGTATATGTGATGTTTCCCACTTGGCTGTCACACAGATGCCTCAGATATTATGAGTAAGAAATTGCACTCTTGATTTTCCTGCCCAATCTTGTTCTTTCCCCTGTACTTCATTCTCAGTTAAATATCTACTATCATCCACCCAGCTGCTCAAACCAGATCATCCTAATCCCTTCCTTTCTCTAACCCAATCCATCAGTAAGTGTGGACCATTCTACTTTTAAATATCTCAACCTGTCCCTCTCTGTTCATCACCGCTGCCAACATCACAGTGCAAGCCACCATCCCGTTGCCCGGACTACTGTCAGAGCCTCCCAGGTCGCGCATTGACTCTGACGCAGTCTCCACCCGCAGGCACGTAGTGTGACACTCTTTCTGGCTCACAACTCTGCACAGTCTGTCCCCAGCCTAGAATTCCAGCCTCATCTTGCTTTATTCTCTTCCTTGCTGATTTCCTTTCAGACCTTTTTTCAGTTTCTCTAATGTGTATGGATACTGGATTGAGTTTCCTTAAAATGACTTAGGTGCAAAAGGGGGATGATTGAGGAGCAAAGGCATGAGAAGAGTGAGAAAGAAAATAAGAGAAAAAAAAATATGAGTGCATTTTTGAGATTGCTGTTCTGGGCAGCAGGGCTCTACTTTACTAGGACCTCCTGAGAAGAAAATAATGCATCCCAGAGAGGTGAACCTAAAGGAGGGAGACTGGGGGATTTGTTAGCCAGCTCCTGTCCCCTGAGTTGAGGGGCGTCTGACGGGGTGGGGTTAATACCCCTGCACTTGCGTGGTGCACTTGAGGCATTATCAGAGAAAGCAGAAAGATGCTTAGATGCCTGAGGTGGGTGGCTGTCGGCTGGAGGTGAGTTTGAGCTTGCAGGGGCTGTCCACCACAGGTATGGCTGAAACAGAGAAGAGTGGACAGGATGTAATGCGGGGCACCGGATGCATCTCCCATGCCAAGCTTCATCTTGTGTTGGTGGCCCTCTCTCCCCTCTGCCTCTGGAAGTAACTGTAACCTGCCTGTCCATTAGCTTTCAGCTTAAATATCACTTCTTCAGAGACATCTTCTATGATCTCAATCACATCTCTTGGGCAGTCTCTCTCATAATACAGCAGCATATACATAGCATATACATATATAGTATAGTAGTCTCTCACTGGATTTGTGATTATATGAGGTCTATTTGGGAAAAGTCCAGTCATTGTTAATATAACAAGAATGGCTTGCGTGACATCAATGTAACCTGGCAGCCAGGGAGAGTGGACTGGAATGCATATGTGTAAACAATGATGACTTCACTGTACTAGTCAGTGGGGGTGGTAGATGCTATTGAGTACTGTGTGTACTGTGTGATGCTATGTGTACTGTGTGGCCATCACATTCATAATGACTGAACAAGTAGAGCAACAAATCTGCATCAAATTTTGCATTATGCTTGAACTTCCCTCCACGGAAACTATTCAGATGATTCAGAAGGCTGCAGCTACGGGCAACTGGTGATTGGCAGCTTCATCACAACAACATGCCTGCTCATGCATCTCATCTCATGCAGAGCTTTTTGGTGAAACATCAAACCACCCAGGTGACTCAGCTCCCCTACACTGCAGTTATGGCACCCTGCAACTTCTGGCTTTTCCCAAAATTAAAATCACCTTTGAAAGGGAAGAGATTTCAGGCCATAGATAAGATTCAGGAAAATACGATTGGGCAGCTGATGGTGATTGGGAGAACTGTGTGAGGTCCCACGGTGCCTACTTTGAAGGGTACTGAGGCGTCATTGTCCTTTGTACAATGTTTCTTGTATCTTGTATCTTCTCCAATAGACGTCTCTGTTTTTCATATGACATGGCTGGATACCTTCTGGACAGGCCTCATATATGCATATACATACCTAGTATAGTGGTCTCTCATTGGATTTGTGATTATATATACATATGTGTGCTCCGTGTTATATCTCACCCACATGAGACTAACTGTCTCTCTTGTCTATCTCTGTGCACCCAGTATCAGCCAGTATTCCTGGAACATAGGAGGTGCACAACTGATGAATGAATAAAGAAAAAGTTACAAACCTAAGTATGTAGCCCAGAAACTAGTCTCAAGTCTTTCTTCTGGCAGCAAAGGCAGGGACCTGGCTCTTCATCAAGCCTCCAAGCTGCCAGAAGAGCTCAGGTTCCCTAGGCAACAGTGGGGACCACAGAAAATTGTAGGATGACAGAAACAGGGAAGCCTTCAGCAATCATTTGCAGAGCTTCCACTGTGGGGCAAGCCTTGTCTTGGGGAAGAGTAAAGACACAGTACCTGCTCTCATCAGGTGGGCATGGGGGTCACAGAAAGTTATATGTTGCAAGATGGAAGACAATAGAGCACTGGGCAACATGAGGCCTTGTGGTGGTGAAAGGTGGAGCTAGATGGTTCTCTGGAGGCTTCCAGCCTTTTCATCTAAGGAGTCCATAATCAAGTGGGGTCAGGGCCAGGGTAGGGTGAGGATCTGAGGGAGATTCTTGAACTATTTCAATTCAAGGGGTGCTTGAAAATAGTTTTGCTCACAACTCGAGTGCCACCAAGCACTTGGGAAGGCGGTTTCAGATGTGGAGGGCAGCTGTGCAATTCCCATGCTGGGTGGAGAATTCTGGTTCCACGCCACTTTCTCTGGGGCAGAAGAGTAGCTGTTCGGAGTTAAACTGGGCACACTTTCTTTAGTCTAAACGTCCACGGTTTAACACATTTCTCTTTACGGTAATAGCCAAAAGTGTGTGGTAACATTGAATAAAATGGGGCATAATCTATCTCTAAACTTGAAACTGAAAAATACATGTTTATACCCAGGATATTCTGTGGTAACATTTGCTTCTGCTGCAGTAGGTACCAGCGCAGAGTAACAAACGCATTCATTTCGGCCCCATGTCTCTGAAAGATTTTTCCTAAACCACCGCTCAACGTGGACTCTCCGTTCACGTCGTTAAGTGTTCAGCGCTTGGGAATTCGAAGAGAAAACATTCTGAAGGCGCTGGCCTGTCACCACGGGTAAGGGAATGAGCAAGGGTCTAGGAATCGGGAGACCTGGTTTCTAGTCCCATTCTGCCCCCACCCCGCTGTGCAGCAGTGGGCACAAACCCTTCTGGTCTCCGCTTCCCCAGCGGCAACGTGGGTCCTGGCTTTTCAGATCTAATCCGCGTGGAAAACACCGAGACGCAGTCCAGTGTGTGTGGTTTAGAGGGTGGGTCCTGCAGGCTGGCTGTCTGCACTCAGATCTGTGCCCCACCACTCACTAGCCATCTGACTTTTGGCAAATTACTTAACATCTCTCTGCCTATTTTCTCATCTCTAAAACGGAGTAATCATAGTTTCTGTGTTATTGGATAGTTGTGAGAAGTAACTGACTTCATAAACATGGAAAACACCGACCACGCATGATGTAACTTCTTGCTAATGTTGCTCGCTGTAGCATTGTACCAGCAAAGCCTGGACATGATTGAGACACCCATCACTAGGGGACCAGTTACACAGACGATCAGAGAATGAGACAGAGCTCTGTGTGTTCTTGTTAAAGGTCTCCAACACACATGGTTAATTGAAAGAAAGCAAGGCGCAAGCCAGAAAAGAACCTGCTCCCGTGTGTGAGTTCATTTTTTAAGGGCACACAGAGATAGAAGTGTGCTAGTGTACACAGCAATTTCTAAAGGGACATAGAGAAACCTGCAATAGTCATTATATGTTGGGAGGGGACTGGGGTACGGACAGGTTAAGAGAGCCTTAGCTTTCAATTTATGCCCTTCTATTACCACATGTGTGTAATAGAATCTGTTACCACATGTGTGAGTGTGTTTTTCAAGAAATACACCCAAGTCAGGTCCCCGTCCGTCGCTGCGGTGAACACACGGTACAGTGTACAGATGGTGTGCCGTGGACCTGGGCCCGGCACCTGCCTCGTGTTGTTGACCAGTGTTGCCCCAGAAATTCAATGGAAAGGAGAAAGTTCAGTCCAGTGGGCTTTCCACTTTGAAGTCTAATTATTCTAATGGAACCGACATTTTTGACTGCTACTACGTTTCAGGCGCTGGGCTAGGTCCCAGGGCAACGTGGTCCACAGAGCTGACGGCTGAGCCAGGAAGACGAGGAACCAAGTCAGTCTGACATGCTGTGACCTGCGGGGTGGGGGATAGTCGTAAGGCCGGCGTTGCTGGTCTCAGAGGACCATTCTGAGGAATAAATGTGAGATAATGCACTGAAAAGCATTGTGAAAAACGGGACAATGCTACGTCAACGTAACGCATTAGTAACATGGGAGTCTTGGGCCTAGAAAATAAAGAAGCTCTAAGTGTACATGGTTGCCTAAGTAAGCATAGCTTTAGAGCATTTTCACAACAATTAAAGTAACTTTAACAGTGATATTAACAGTTGCACTGACACTTGATAATAAGTAGTACTGGAGCATTAACAGCAGTATTCAAGTAGTACCGGTAGTGCCTAGGGGTACCATGGAAATCAAAGCTTCTTTTCTGAAAATCAATTTATTTTTCCATTTAAATAAAGGGTGGGGGGGGTCCCTCCCCCAAGAATTTTGGCTCTGGAGTCCTAATTATTTTGTAGCTTTTGGAAAACAAATCCAATGTTAAAGTTTCCAGTGTTTTCAGTATTGCCTCTTTCCTTTGAAGAGGGGTAACTCTTAAGAAAATGTTCCCAAGTGGATCCCCTGCATCTTTCATTAGGCGTCCATTGGCAAAACACATTTCTCTCAATGGAAACTTAAAAAAAAGTCAGTAAGGACTTTTAAAGCAGGTTAATTTCAAAGGTGAGAATTATACAAGTGTTTTTGAAGTCAGGCCAGAGAAGAGAAACCTGGTGGGGAAGGTGAGGATAAACACTCCTTTTTCCTCATTCACCACAAACTGGAAATTTTGAGTCAACCTTAGGGGAACAGAACTCCCGCTTTGTGCTCAACTGTGAAAAAGGAGGCCCTGTAATTGTGCAAGAGTTTGATTGCATGCAGCAAACACAAGAAAAATCCTCAAGATTCCCTGTTCTAGAGTTCATGAGCCTGGACACACAGCTCTGGGTTGTCCCTGCCCTCTTGCCCCTGCTTTTTGGCACAGCCCCTGAGCAGCAGCCCCGAAACGGGGCCTAGCATGCAAACCCCATGCAGCTTTCCCTTCCCTGTATAACTCTGCACACAGGCGACCTCAGCCTCATTCACCCTCTCCCAGCATTTCTGCTTCCTAGGTTCTGAGTGGAACAGCCCAGGGGCCCCTGACAAACCAGTGTCCGTCTCGGCAGTCACAACCCTTGCCCAGAAAGCTGTGCAACGGCTTTGTGTACACTGCTGGTCCCATCATCCATCTGTCCAGTTTCAAGCCTCAGGGGCCATCCACGTGGAGGCACGCTGGAATTCTGCCTTCTTCCTACTTCTTCCCACATCCTGGACAAATAGAACTGTGTCTAGAATGACTCCTCCATATCCCTCCCCACTCTCAACCCTCTAATCTGGTTTGCAAAGAGCTGCTTTTCCCTGGCAGGGGAGGCTGCCTGTCATCCTGATTTCTTTGGCTGTCTGAAGAGCAAAATGCAGGTATGTCGACAGTGCATTAATGCTCCCTTAACTGTTTCCCTGGAAAAGCCTCCCTTCCACGCCACTGCTGGTGAGTGCAGTGACTCCGGCCTCCCAGCTGCTCTGGGCAGCTTCTTTACCTCTGCTCCCTGCCGAGGCCCCAACCATTTCTGCTGGCTGAGCTGCCTGTCACAGAAACCTCCCCTCCCCCCAGATTTGGAGAGAAAGCTTTGGATGCTTAAAGTAAAGTTATAAAGCATTCCTTTTTCCCAGGGACACAGGAATTCAACCACACGACTCCTGCTGGTGTTTGGAAAGGCAGCTCTAAGAGAGGAGAGCTCTGGAAATGACGCTGTGGCTCCTGGGCACAGACCGCCTCCCTGGAGATGCAGGGCAGGGCCTCAGGCTGTGTTGCCTGAAAGCCAAGAATGGAGACAAAGAAATCTCTGCCCTGGAATAACAATTGGCCATTGAGCTCTGATTTTCACTGGGTTCTTTCCACCTTCTACTATACCCCACCAGGACCACCACCCAGGCCCCCTGATCCAGAGCAGACATTCCTGCTTCCTGAATAGCTGGGGAAGGAGACTGTGCCAAGAGCAGTGACAGGCGGCAGGGGACAGGGGTTTCTTTGTCCAGTTTTGGGGTACAAATTGTGAACTAGTTGCAAAAAAGCCCACATTTAGGCTTTGTGTTCACGGAGAATACTGATACTTCCTAGCGCTCTCTGTGCGCCAGACAAGGTCTTGAGTGTCTTTCTTATGGTTGTCATTCATCACTATCATATGGCCCTCTGAGATGACTGGTTTCATTACCATCCTCGCTTTATAGCTGAGGAAGTGAAAACTTGGAGAAGTTAAGCAATTCCCGTAGGATGGCACACTTAGCAAGCTACCCAAGTACAATTCCAATCCAAACAGCCGACTCCAGTCCGCACCCAGAACAATGCACATACCGCTACACCCAGGGACTGCTGGTGTAGGGACGTCTGAGGGTCCAGTCTGTGCTTGATGTGACACACACGTGAGTTTTGGAGGCAAAGGAGGCCACCCCTAGCTTTATGTAGAGCAGTTGACCAAGAGAACACATTGTGTGGAAGAGTTGAGATGCATTTTGATTTTGATCTGAAAATTAAATAAAATGAGATGGGGAAAACCCAGAAATACTGAGTAGGAAAGGAAGACAGAAAGAAGAAAAAAGGGGAAGGATAATTAAGATATATTCATTCACTTATTTAATAAATGAGTGTCTTCTACATGTCAGGCAATGTAGGAAGCAATGGCTAGCAAAAAGCAAAAAGGACAAAATTTTGTTATTACAGGATGAGCAGTTTAATGGGGGAGAGTGACCTTCACCAAATCACCACACACGTAAGTTCCAGCGATAACTCCTGTTTGGTGCTATGGCAGAAAATGCCATGGGGCTTAAATGGGTATGACAGGGGCCCGGCCTAGTCTGTTCCCTGCCTACAACGTGCTGGGTGGCGGTTTAAAGCCTGGTCTCTCCCAGGCGCGGTGGCGTGGATTCTGGTACTCCTGAGTGAGTCGATCTCGCTGGCATGATAGTCATCTTAGTTTCTCACCAGAAGTTTGAAAAGGAACCATAATGGGTACAATTTTTGCCTTTAAACTTCCCCCAACCTGTTCTAATTTTAGCTTTATTTCTCCTGCTTCAGCGCCCCTTTCCCTTAAACCCTGGTACCTCTAAATCACCATCACTTCCTCTTCAGTAGCAGTTTCTCACTGGGCAATTGTCTGCTGAGGAATCCATTTGTCAGTGATTCCGCTGTCACTCCTCCAGCTCGGCAAAAACATCTGGGCGCCAGTTGGACAGCCTCCGATTCCCTTCAGCCTGCTGTTTATTCCTAGAACGTTTATCTGAAGCAAAGGCTCCAATGTTCTTCACTGTTTATTAGACTCTCTTTAGATTATCTATAGACTATCTTGGCATTATATTTTTATGATATACAGAATGCATATTTCTTTTTTAAAAAATATTTATTTATTTATTTATTTATTTATTTATTTATAGAGAGAGGGGAAGGGAAGGAGAAAGAGAGGGAGAGAAACATCAATGTGTGCTTGTCTCTTACGCACCCCCTTCTGGGGACCTGGCCCACAACCTGGGCATGTGCTCTAACTGGGAATCGAACTGGAGACCATTTGCTTCGCAGGCCTGTGCTCAATCCACTGAGCTACACCAGCCAGGGCAGAATGCATAGTTTCTTACAGACAAAAGTATACAGTAACTTCTGTTTCTTCTACTCTCCCTTCACGCCATAATGGAAAAGACTGGGGAACACTCAACATTCCAAGAGAATGATGTGGAACAACTCATTGTACAGCAGCCCAGAATATTCTATGTCGTGGGTAGTATGGATTTGGTGTATCACAGATAATATTGATTTTCAGATTTTTTTTGGGAAGTCAAACAAAGGTTGATTAGCTAATAGTGCTTTAGCCATTAGGAGTTATATTTAGCTGAAAATCAAGACAATGATGGTTATTTTTACAACTACTCTGCTATAACTGCTCTTTGCCCAGACTATTCTTCACTCGGACATTGAGTGGAGTCCCAAGTGCTGGATCATTGTTGCCGGTCACAGGCTTCTTGTGCTTGGGTTTTGGAATTTACAGCTGCTGTGAGGGTCAGCAGGCACCAAGGGAAAACACATGTACTCAAAACATATTCCCATTAAAACTACTGCATACCACCAGGGCACAAAAGCAGACACTGAAGGTAAGGGTCAGCATTTACTATTTCCCTGAAGGACACGCTAGAGACTCTGGCAAGGCCCCCTCAAGGAGGGACCTCCTCACCTAAGGGTGCTGAGCCCAGCTGCCTCTCCAGGCACTACGGGGCATCAAATGTCTTGTTTTCAAAAGCAGGTGTCTCCCTCATTCCTGCAAACGTTCTCAGCCAGAGGTGGGCTATACGACTCTTTCTAGAATTTCCTGCTCCAGGCCCTTGAAAAGTCCCTGGGTGGCTGTCCTGACCCTTTCCAACCTGAGCGTTCACTTCTGGCCACTGCCCCAGCCTGCTTGTACTCTCTCCCGGGAGCAGTCTTATAGGGATTTCGTTATTGAAAAATGCCAAGTGGAAACTATTGTTCAACTAGAAAGTGATACTTTCCAAAGGGTCTAAGTCAAAGTAAGTAACACACATTCGTCATTCATTCAGGCAACATCAATTGCGCAGCACTATTCACCCGTCCTGGGCAGGGCCTGGAGCAAACAGTGGCGAGCAACACAGCTGTGGGCTCTGTCCTAGTGGAGCACACTGTCTACCAGAGGGGACAGAGACCCATCGAACCATCACACCAACGTAAGATCAGAGCTATGAAACGTACTGAGCGAAAGGCAGGAGGCCAGGATTGTGGAAGAAGGGCAGGTGGTTCCTAGGGACCTGAGGCCTGAAGGATGCGGCCCTTCTGGGGCCTCGCACGTGCTGGCGCCTGCCTGTGTCCACGCAGCCTGCTCTGGGACAGGCACGCCCACAGGCGCAGGGCCTTTGCAGGGAGCGTCTCGTTTACCGAGGCCAGTACAGATTCTTCATTCGGCATGTGGTGGGGGATGTCTGAGCCACCTTTGGGATCAGAGCCTAGCCTCTCAAAATAAGAGGGGTGTTCTCGTAACTCTTTCTCTGGAACGTTTAATTATTCCAACAGGGGATTTGACTGGGAAGTATAACTAAAGAGGCATGAAACTGAAAGCATTTAACCACATCGTCTCATCTGGTCCTCATGCAGCCTCAGAGGCAGACAATCTTTATCACCCCACTTTATATGTAAGGAAGCAGGCAGGACTGGTGCTTCAGCTACTCATTCCTTTACTGCCCTTATCGTAACATTTAGTCTTCCTTCTTGTCCTGACTTCCTCGCTTGTGTGCTTGCCCCACAAGACCTTAAGTTTATGAAAGTAGCCATAATCACCGCCATATCCCAGGCACCTGGCAAGTGCCAGTACCTAGAAATAATTATTTGTCGAAAGAATAAATAAGTGAATGAATAACTTGTTACAAAGAAAAGCTGTGTTCTGGAGGAAGAGAAAGACATTGAACTAATTTTCCAGTGGGATATAATCAAACAAGACTACTTTGTCCTAGATGGGCTGGAATTCAAGGCAACAATAAATGTGAGGGCCAACCCGATTTTTCATGCGTCTGAAATGCAAATCTGTAAAAGGCATGTGAAAACACACAACACTTATCTTAAACTTCTCCCACAAAATTGCTACCTCCACCTCTGACTGTTGTCAGTCCTGCTGCCAAGAGACACAATGAGAACCCCTCCCCCACTTCAGTTTCCTGCTCTGCTTCATGTCCAGATAATCTCTGTGTGGTTGCTATACATGTCGGAGCTGAAACCAGGAGTCCTGTATTGGCTGTTTCAGATGCGTGGCTTCGTCAGGACAGGGGCAAAATCAGATCAGTGTTAGCCACCCTGTGTCCTCTGGCCCTCCTCACTCCTGCCCCTTTCACTTTTGATAGGAAGAGAACTCCTTCCACCCATTTGATACCGACTTGCTGGGCACAGTCTGATGTTCAAATTGACAGGGAAGAGACATTCAGGCCAGAATTCAGCAGATAGGAAGACTTAGGGGCCTTTTAGGTGCACCTCTTAGACTGCGGGATGGCTGACTCCCAGTTTCACGCTGAAATGAGTGCTCATTCTTCTTAGGCTTTTGCTCCTGGATCCAAATCAGAGCCATGGTAACTTGAGAGCTGGACCCATGCCACGTCTGCCTGGGGCCGCAGCACCATGCCCTCAGCTGCTACATCACCACCTTTGTTGTCTACTCTGGGCTATGGAGCTTCCCACCCTAACAGCTGTTCGAGGAAGTTGACTTGAGTCAATTGTATGAAACTGTTTCATCCAGGCTAAGCAGAGAGGATTTGGGCTTAGAGCTGGATATGATGTGCTCAACAGTGCAGCAAGACACAGTGAGGTCAGCAGTGCACCGGGCCTCACTCAGACCCCCGAAGCATTGTTTTTATTTGAATGGGAGAGTTGTCAGGATGAGACTCACAAAGGAGAAACCCACAAAAACTTAGATTCTAAGTCCTTAGTGGTCCTGTTTTGAACAATGAATAACCAGGGGGAAAAATTGGGGTCAACATGGAAGAGGTCTTGGATCTACTTCTTCACAGAGGAAAATAGCAAAACAAAATATGAGTATTTTAAATTTATCTTCTCCAGATTATCCACTATAAAAAATGAACTCACCCAGAAAGCAACAAAAGTGCCATAAGAGTATTTAAAAATAAAATTACAGTGATTGAGCTTCTGAATAGATCAGGAGTCAGGAAAGCAGTCGCTAGCCCCACTTCTGTCCCTTAACTACCGTATTTTTGGACTATAGGATGCACTCCCCCTGAAATTGGGAGGAAAAGGGGGTGCATCTTATAGTCCGAATGTAGCTTACCTGACTCGCTGTGGTGGGCGGGGGGGGGTGGTGGAACAGGATCACAGGTTATTAAATATTTTACCACATTTTTTTGCTTCAAAATATTTTCCCCTATTTTCCTCCTCTAAAACCTAGGTGGGTCTTATGGTCTGGTGCATCTTATAGTCCTAAAAATACAGTATTTGCATCAAAGGACACTATAAGTTTGGGCAAGTCACTTCTCTCTTTCAAACCTCATTTTCCTCATTTTCAAAATGATGGGACTGGGTTGGATAATTTCTAGGGTGCTCTTTGCAGCAATAAAATTCTCTGGTTCAATGAAATACTGTAAATATCTAAAGGAAGCCCATGTAATCTCTTGTTTTCAGTGAAGTGAAGTTGGCCTCTGAGCTATCACTTAGAAGGAATTTCTTAAACCACAAACCACTAAGTGGCAATTTCAGAAAAACAATCTGTAATTGAATTTAAACTACATTTTTAAAAAAGTCTGGTCCTATTGGCATATGTCTGAAAACGTTGAACTGTGTTGACTACCTCAACATGATTTGCAAAAGAGTAATGGGATCAGTAGTAATGTTAAATATTATTGATATTATAATAATATTAAAAAGAGAGATAGCTTTAGTAGCTCGACCGTACCACAAAGAAAGTACAGGATAACACAACCCCTAGTATTAGTCACGGTAGGGTGGAGTTATTTTTGAATGCCCTTGCCAAACATGTATAGTCGGGAGAAGGACGTCTGCTGTAAACTCTGCTGGAAGAACTAAGGCAGTTGGAAAGGTGGAGGCACTGCCTCCAAGGACTTGGAAAGCAAGAGTTCTTCTATGATTTTATATAAAAGAGTATTTCTCAAGTGACGTTTCTGGTGTGCCTGTCTCAGAATCACCTGGGCTGTGAGAGTGCACACCTAGGGCCCCTCCCAGACTCACGGAATTGGAATTCTGGAAATGGATGTTTTAACAAGCACCCCACATTCAGGGAAAAACCTGAGAACTAAAGGTCTAGGGATGTTCTTGGGGGAAAACCTGCTTTGTAGAAAAAACCACAATGGCGCTTAGAAGGAAGATAATCTTCCAAGTCTCAACAAATGAGAAAAGGTGCTTTGTGATAATTTATCGGCATCCAGTTAGGAATAAGAATAGACTTTTTTTTTATTAGAATTAGAAGGGGCACAGGCCCGCACATCTGCCTTGAGGTTGGCATAGTGGGGGCAGCAGACAATAGTGCAAAGAGCATTGGCTTGCAAGATAGACAGGCCCGGGGCTGGCTCCTGCTTCTGCCTAACTCCAGCAAGAATGCAAGCTGGAATGTTAGCGGGCACTTGGTTTTGTTACAGCTGTGGATCCCAGAACCATGTGGTAGGGTCTCAGTAAATATTTATTAAATGTTTGTATTAGTTTCCTACTCTTGCTGTGTAACAAATTACCACAAACTTAGTGGCTTAAAACAATGCAATTTATTCTTTTATACTTCTAGAGGTCAAAAGTCTACAATGGGCCAGCAGGCTGTATTTCTATTGGAGGCTCTAAGGGAGAATTTCCAGCTTCTGGAGGCCACCTGCGTTCCTTGGCTCATGGCTGCATCCTCCATCCTTAAAGCCTGCAGCATGGCGTCTTCGAATCTCTCCCTCTGACCTCTGATGTGGTTGGCACACCTCAGTCTCCTCCTTTGGCTATCCTGCCTTCCTCTTATCAAGGCTCTAGTGATTACACTGGACCTACCTGGATAATCCAGGCTAATCTCCCCATTTCAATCTTCTTGATTTTATCACACCTGCAAAGCCCTTTAGCAGATAAGGGAATGTGTTCACAGGTTGTGGGGATTGGGATGTGGACCTCTTTGGGGGACATTATTCTGTCTGCTACAATGTTGTTAAACAATTTTCTTCTCTAAACCTTGGGTTTCTCTTCTGTAAAATGGAGTTTCTATAAGGATTAAGTAGAGCAATGACTGTAAATGTAAAATAAAGAGATTATTTGTATGCCTTCTAATTATTCTAGAATCAAGCTGCTTATAAGGGAGTAAATTAAAAATACTAAATTCATTTCTTTTCTCTTTGCTGGTACTTCATTACCAGCATATACTTCATGTGCTGGCACATTATATGCCACTGTAAATTTAGTTTAATTTTTAATTTAAATAAAATATAGGCCTTGGCCAGGTAGCTCATTTGGTTAGAGCATCAGATTCAATACTTGGTCAAAGCACATGAAAAAAATCAACCAATGCATGCATAAATAAATAAGTGGAACAACAAATTGATGTTTCTCTTTCTTTGTTCCTACCTCTCTCTCTGTAAAGATCAACAAATTAAAAAAATAAACAAAAATATTAAAAAAATATAGCCTTGGCCAGGTGGCTCAGTTGATTGAGGCATTGTCTTGTATACCAAAAGGTTGCAGGTTCGATTCCCAGTCAGGGCTCACCCCTAAGTTGTGGGTTTGAACCCCGGTCAGGGCGTGTATGGGAGAAAACTGATTGATATTTCTCTCTCACATCAGTGTTTCTCTCTCTCTCCCCCTTCCTCTCTCTCTAAAATCAATAAACATATCCTCAGGTGAGGATTAGAAAATATATTAAAAATATATACATTTAAATTCAGAGGACCTTAAGAAACTTTTAATAAGCTCCTTCACTAAACCCTTAAAAGTTTAGTGAAGGAAAAAGAACAACTCTAAATATTTTAAGTAGAAAAAATTTAATACAAGGCATTAGATAATTGTAAAGCTGTTGGAAAGAGGGGGGAGCAAGCATCAGCTGTGACTACCAGTGATGCAGAGTTTAAGAGGACACTGTCATAGGGGATTAGGAAGCCACGGCCACAGGGAGCGCAACCACCTTCCCACCCTCTTACAGCTGGAGACGAGCAATTGGAGGCCACCACCTTCCGCTAAGTCCTTGTTTGCCAGTAGAAATAGTCATAAGAAGATGTTCTCAGCTTCACTCCCTCACTCCAAATCAAATGTAAGTGCATCCCAGTGCCAGAGCCTAGGCGGTACTCGGAACCCTGGTGCTGAGAGAGTCTGAAAAATGTAGGCTTCCGTTTTCCAGCCTCTGTGATAGGGAATCACAGAGAATGAGGCTGAATGGATGTTGAGCAATAGTCAACGATTATTTAAGCCAGACTCTCTCTGGCAACTTGCTCTTTGCTGTTTGAAGTATGTTCCTTGGAAGGAAGACCTCTCCTGTGATGTGTTGTATTCTAAAATCCCCTCCGTTGGGAACATTCTAAAATCCTGTCAGTTGGAGCATCTAGATCACAGAAGAAATTCTCTTCTGTGTTTTAAATTTCTCCTTCGGAGAAATTCTCAATTTTCCTTTCTCTAAGTGTCATAGATGATACATTTTTAACTGAATATATTTTTTTAAAAAATCCAGGATATAAATCAATACAGCTTCTAAATACTGAGAAGTTCATGTGGTGGGCTAGAAACTGCCTATAGCAGCCTGGGCATGGCTCTGAAACACAGGAGATGCTCCGTCAATACGTGTTCTCTTCGGAAACATGAGTTAGCCAGCCTGTGGGCTCTCCATGTTGGAACGGCTAAGAGTTTGACTAATGACTTGAAATGCGTACAGCTAACTTAAATAGGGATACAGACTCAAAGCAGGGTGTGATGAAGACAAACTATGATCAAATATGCACCTGCTATCAAGTGGATTCTCAAGAAGGATTCCTTCTCTTTCCTTCAAATCCCCATATAGCTTCTGCCTACCTGAGGCAAAAATGCAGGATGCCTTTGGTTTGCAGCTGCCCCAAGACCACTTAACCACATTCTAGTGTCAATGAATCTCTGAACCCTACTATGCCACGTGGCCTTGGCCACACTAGCCACTTTCTTGGTATAAAGCTGAATATGGTGCACCATTTCTAAACCCCTCAACATAATCTTGGAAAGTATCAAAGCAAAACAGAACAACAACAAAGCAGCAAACCATACAGGTTCCCTTCCATGGATTTGTTTTTTAAGGGAAAAGGGATAATTTTGAACTAGAACATTGGAATTATACGATGGGAAATTGGAAATGACTACTCTTTGCAGAATCTGAAATTGCTCTTTTGGCACCCAAACGCCCAACTACGACACATCGACACATCCATTCAGTAGCCTACTGTCAAGGAAAAAGAGATCTGTATTTTCGGATGAAGAAGGTCACCTTCTCTTCCATTGCCCTAATCTACACAGATTAATGTCACCGTTAATCCGTGTAAAGTGTAATTCCTATTTTGTCATTTCCACGGCCCGTTTATTTAAATAGATAAAGATGTGTTCTTGACCTCCTATGTTAGGAAGATCTCACACTAAACTGAAGCACTAGATTTCCAGTGAGAAATGCAGTGTGAGTACAGAGCACCGCAGCAAACTGGCAGGGCCCTGGCAGAGCGCTTTGGGCTGGCTCGTCTGTGACGTGAACAGCCTTCACGGCTGCTCCCCCACAGTGGTGTGTTTGCAAAGTCCTAGCTAGTCTGGCTCTGTGCCAAGCAATTGAGGGGCACGTTTTTTTTTTCTTGTGAATTGAATGAAACACCCCTCAGCAGACCCACCCATGGAAGGCTCTGGGAACAGCTGGGTGGAATTAAATGGCATTTATTCCTGTATTGGTTATGGCCATGGGCCAGGAATCCTACACCAGAGACACACGCAGCCTCCAGCACACATGAGCGGTGGTATTGATTGTGGCCCAGGCTCCACTCTCACTGTGGGCAGGATGTGAATGATTAATTTTTCTATTAAAAATTCCTGAAGGATATGGGAGGACTGTTTAGTTTCTGCCCTGTGCCTGGTTTTCCGGACACCCACGTAAGTCTCATGTGTCTCACAGTGAGGGGAGACCTGCCCAATTATGCCACAGATTCAGATGACTCACACAGCTAATCTGGCTGGAAATGTCCACAAGGATCTAATTAATCTCAGATCCACTACATAATTACCTAGTGCCCTTGTGTGATTTCATGTGACACTGGATTTAGAGTCAGAAGGACTTGACATTAGAAAAATATCATTTCCCTCAAATTAACCTGTAAGTTCATCTGGAAGATTAAATGTGCTGAAATAGCTGAAAAAATAAAATAAAAAAGGACTACGAGGTAGGGGCCAGCCACATCAGATGGAAAAATGTGCCGTGGAGCAACAGTAACTTCAGTTGCAGTATTAGGTGAGGAGAGATATTTAGATAAACTGAACAGAATAGACAAGACTCATCGCCTAAGGAATTCGTAATAAATTTTGGAATTCAGATTAAAGAAGGAGGTATAGGTTGTTCAGAAAGTTGTACTGGAACATTGAAAAAATTAAGTGACAATGTCACCTCTCAGGACATGCCAGCCCTCTCCCATCCCTCAAATCTGGACAGATTAAAGATCGAAACATTGAAAGACATTAAAGAGGCATGAGAGACTAAGGGAAAACAGGAGGATTTGTGTGTGTGCATGTGTGTCATGGGGAAGTGGAGAAGCCTTTCTAAACACAGCCCTACACCCTGGAGTCGCAATAGAAAAGATGGTTTTATTTGACTCCATAAAAAGCCAAAAGAGTTCATAGAAAAAGAAATATAAATATCTACAGACACATAAAACCATGCTCATTCTCATAATTAGGGAAATGCTAATTAAACATAAAAATATTTTTTGCCTATGTGCAACTTTCAAAATCAATATTGGTGAGATATGAGGAAAGGAGTATTTTTCACATACTTTTTGAAAGCAGAGCATGAAAACCCTTTTTTGAGGGCAATTTGACAGTGTCAACCAAATTTTTAAGTGCACAGAACATTTGCCTAACAATTGCTCTGAGATAACAAAAGTCTGCCAAGTTATTTTATTGCAGCATTGCTTGTTCCATAAACAGCTGTAGTATAAACAATATAAATGTCCAGCAGGGAAAATAACAAGTTAAATTATAATGTATCCATATGATAGAATATTAGCTAACCATTAAAAAACCTATAAATACTGATGTATAAAAATTACAAGATATATAAGTAAATGGAAAAATCATAAAAATTACAGAATGTTCTTATAGAACTACAGAAAATTCTTTAAAATATGTCATAGGCCCTGGCTGGGTAGCTCAGTTGGTTAGAGCATCATCCTGATTCACCAAGGTTGTGGGTTCACTCCCCCATCAGGGTACATGTGAGAAATAACCAATGATTGCATAAATAAGTGGAACAACAAGAGAGTGAGTTGATGTCTCACTCTCTCTCTAAAATCAATAAATTAAAAAAGTAAAAAATGTCATAAATGAAAACATGATCACATGTACAATTTTTGAAAAATTATATTTATTATATAAATGTAGCCATGTGAATATTATGTATTTTTCCTGAAGCGAACATTGTTAACAGTGATTTATTGTCTTTAGGGAGGGATTCTAGGGATGGCAGGGTGTGTGGGGGTTGGAGGTAGGGGTGGGGAGAAATTAGTTGGAATCAACCATGGAAAACTTGATTGGGCTAAATTGTGACTTGTCCTGAATGCCAAATTAAAGATCTGGAATGCAAATAGGCAACAGTAAACCATTATAGATTTTTAACAAATTTTGTTTAAATATTTAAACAAAAATACATTAACATACTTCAAAATCAAAACAAAAATAAATGATATATAGTAAAAACATTTTTCTCTTATCCTTGGCTTCCATCCTTCCCATTCACCATCCCTCCGACACAGGTAACCATTGTTAGTATTTTCTTGTGTTTCCTTCAGAGTTTATGTTTTCATGATCAAATGTAATTATGCTTATTTTTGATAAATTAATACTTATTTTTCCTTTCTTTTTATATAAAAGTTGGAGTATTATACATGCTGTTAGGTAGCTTACTTTTTTATTTTTATTTTTTTAACTTAATCTTAGGTTTTGATCTTTCCCTGTCCCTATACCCAGAAACATATTCATTCTCTTGTCCAGATGCATTTTATTCCACTGTAGGGATCACCGTAATTTATTTAACTAGTCAGCTAGTATTGGTTATTTGGTAGGTCTCCAATACTTTTCTGCAAAAAATAGACTTCAACATACCTAAAGGGGTAATATTTAAAAACTTCAAATTCAAGTACATCACGGACATCAAAGTTTTAGGATACTTACTGGCCATGAGCTAGGCAGTGGGTCCTATGCGCATGTTCTAGTTAAATACTAGCCCTGAAAATCTTTTCTTTACATGGAACCCAATAGATCTGTACAATGTATACTCTGCAGAATCCATAGTTGTATTTTCAGAAACAGAATTGCTGGATTAAAGGGTATAGGTATGTAACATATATGGTCAAATTGCCCTCCATTGGAGTTAATGCCAAGTTATACTCTCTCTAGCTCTTTACGGGAATGACTCCCTACAATCTTTCCAACAGAGTATGTTATCAAAGTTTGGCCAACCAGATAGCTGAAAAGTAGTATCTCCGGATCGTTCTAATTTTCAGTTTTCTTTATATGAATATGGTGAGATTGAACTGCCTTTTTTATGTTTAAAGGAGCAGTGAGTTTTTTTTTTCTTGTGAATTAGATATTTATATTCTGAGTCTATCATTCGATGCTATTCTATATATTGGTGGCTTTTTTTTTTCTTATTGATTTCTAGGAGCTTTTATACCATGGGGAGATTAGCTTATTGTCTATGATATGAGTCATAACCTACATCCCCACCCTAATTAATCATTAATCTTTTAGCTTTGATTCTGGTGTTTTCATTCCATGCTGAAATAGTTTACCCTTCATGATTTCCAAGATTACGATAGAGTTCTCCAATGTGTTCATGTACTAGTAGTGAAGTTTTCACATTTAATTCTCTGATCTCCTGGGAATGCCTCCTGCTGCCGGTGGGGCAGTGCGGATCTAACCAGAGTGTTTCACTGAAGACTTTACAGTTTGTCTCACATGACATCATGGCCACTCCTGGTGAGCGATAAGCCCGATGCAAGGATGACTGATGTATTTTCTTCTCAGGTCTGACCACCGCCCACTGCCATTTGTGGCAGACACTGTGGGCAGCTCGGCTGACAGCTGTTTCCTCCATCTTCCTTGCAATAAAGCCCAACTTTTCATGAAGTGATTGAGGGTAAATCTCAGTTAACCCAAGCCTATCACTGTCATCCCATCCCCCCCTCTCAGGGACTGGTTTCACTGGCAGCATGAGACCTTGTTTGGGCCAGTGAAACATGGGAAAGGTCTCTTGGAAGCCTTCAAAAAAAAAGTTTTCCTTTCTTTTAAAATGAGACCAAAAGGATGGGGGAAATCCCCCTTTTTTCCCTTTTGTGAGGCGTTGTCAGGTTTGCCTGGGACTCCAGGAACTGATACCGCCGTTACTTTCTGTGCTTCTTACCTGTGAGAGGCTCCAGCCAAAGATGAAGCTACCTGCTAGGTTGGGACGATGAAAAGAATCTGGGTGCTAGTTGTGTCACTGAGATGTTGAATTAGCCACTTTGCAGCCACTCTTCCTTTGGGCTTCTCGTTATATGAAAATAAATTTTCTTTGTTGTTAACTAATGAACAAGGGGTTGTCCCTTGATTGTAGCACCCTAATACAGTGGACCCCAAATATTGCACATAAAATAAAATAAAATACAGCCCTGGCTGGTGTAGCTGGGTGGATTGAGCGCTGGCCTGTGAACCAAAGGGTCATCGGTTCGATTCCCAGTCTAGGGTACACACCTGAGTTGTGGGCCACATCCTCAGTAGGGGGTATGCAAGAAGCAACTACACACTGATGTTTCTCTCCCTCTCTTTCTCCCTCCTTTCCCCTCTCTTTAAAAATAAATAAATAAAATCTTAAAAAAAAATAAAATGCGGACCACAGAAATAGAAAATACCCTTGATGAGAGGTCTGAACACTGCCTTCAGGCTGGTTTTTCCACCTCTCATTCTGAGGTCTTTAACACGGCTTTCTGGGGCAACTCTGAGCAGTGTCACCGCAGCAGAGCTCTGATCAGAATGTTCATGTAGTTGAGAAAATATTAAAAAACGAAAAAGTAAAGGTATGAAAACTTACAACATAGTTTGAAGTTTACACATTTGACCTACACCCCAAGAAGGATTCTTTTAAAACATAATTTTACTTTCCTGGATTTAATGGAAGCAAACTTATCAGTAATATATTCATAATCTATTTCTGGGAAAAAAACAAAAAATAAATAAAAACATGTATGCAGGGGTACACATTTTTTTCTTTTGCCTCAGGGTCTACAATGGCTTGGCAAGGCATCGTCAGATCCTATTTTTATTTCGAATTGTGAGATTTTGTTCATTACAGGTTTTTTTGTATTAATTTTTATTTTTAAAAATATTGCATCAAACAGTATTTATTTTGATTATTGAGTTTTTTGGTACTGGCTTTATTTTGCACCTGAGGTGAGTGTCTCGCTTGCCTCATTCTGGTCCCAGGCCTGGCAGCCACAGTGTCCCTACAGCTGAGGCTTCTTGGTCACGTGATCTGACTCTCTGCTGTCTAACTTTTGGGAGACACAGCTCCCCAAGTTTAAACATGACTAGTTTTCCAGAGACCCTCCCTTGCTCCTATTTTCCTCCTTTCCTTACTTAGCATCTTTAAGTTAAGAACAACGCTCCCCCTACCCGCCATCCCTCTGCTGAATAAGGCCTAAGAGAATTCTTTGTGTGAAACTTTGAAATGTGGTTTAGAAATGCAAAACCAGTTATTTATTTTGGATCAAGTCAGCAGATTGTGAGGCCCAAGGCAATCTATGTAAAAAGCTTTTTGGAAGTTAAATTTGTTTTATTGTAATAGCAAGTGTTTTTATCTTTTCTAACCATGGGCCACTGGAGTATTTTCTCCAGTCAGGCTGGGTGGGACAGGAGATGTTTTCAGATAAACGACCTCACCCTTCACTCTAGAGATGCCTTTCGTGTTGCTGCATAGGAACTTGCAAGGAGAGGCAATTTGGTGGGTTCTTAAAGGGAACAGGAAAGGAAATTGAAAGAGCTGTTCCTGCTACAGCAGTCATTTAGATGAAAGGTTGGGATGAAGTGATTTTTACATTCAAGCCCTAGATACCTTTTTCAACATGGGGTTAAAACGGATGGGTAAGTACTATGGTAGAAATAAAAACTTAACACCAGTAAGAAAATGCCAATTTCCCACTTAGCATTTTAAAGTGTCTGTTTAGCAGGAAGCTTAAAATGTGGCTTCTCTACTCTACAGCTTGTGTAGATATAAGACAACCCACAGCCCAGCTGAGACTTCACGCTCCTGTATTTTAGTTTTCTTGCTGTTGTCAGACTACCAGCTCATTAGTATTTAAATCAGCTCATAAATATTTCCTGGAAACTCACAGTTGCTTAACCTTCACTGCTATTCATCTCCTGTTCTTTAGTCTTACTTAATGCCTTTGTTTCTTAGGCCGCTAACATCGCAGGAGGATAGATTTCATTACATATTAATCTTACCGATGCATGGCGATGAAAAAGGAAAGGAAGTCCTGTTTATGGGTAAGGAGAAACAGAGAAAGGAGGCAGAAGGAAATTTTACTCTGTTTCTTTTGTGCAAACAAAGTTATCTAATGATGGACCAAGGAAAATTGTGTATAAAATAAGAACAGCCCCAAAGCATATGCCAAGGCAATTCAACCTGAATGAATGTTTCTTTCACATATTCTTTAAAAGCTTTGAAACAGATGAAACATTTCATTGGGGGCAGGCCCTGGATGTTCCCACTGGAGAGATGGTTGCATGGTTACAAAACCCCTTCTGTTCAACACAAGAGCTGTATTTCTAATTATAAAATAATGATGACAGAGAGGGGCCAGTTCCGTCATGATTCAGTATGGTTCTTAGCACTCTGCCAGAGTTCAACACTAATACCTACATACAATGCCAACAGCCAGTTCTTTTAAATGAGTGTGAATAAAATTTAACCAATGACAAATGAGAGGAAAATGAATATATCATATTTCATTGAATTTAAAGTGCCATTGATTCTAAGTATCATTTTTTATATATGAGAAAGCATACCCAAGAAGGAAATAAGTGCTACCAATTAAACTAAGACATACTATTGATTTTTAATTACATCCTCATTTTAGAGGTGAAAAAAATGTGAATGAATCTCTTTAGTAGGAGCATTCACTCTAAGAGGCAATGACTTTTCTGGTACCATAAACCTAAGAGATGTGGGAAGCACTGAGGGGCAAAACTCTTGGGACCAACCCTGAGAGTCTGCCCAGGATGGGGGACACTGATGGGGCCCGTCATTGACAGTCTCATGTCACTCAGTCACGTACTCCCAAAGTCTTTTAGAGATAAACTTCAGAATAAATAGAGAGATCTGCCAGGCCCAGGCAATGAAGATATAATTTTGGGCTAAGAAGCACCCAATCCTATTAAATATAGTCTAGAGAACTTAGCTGCCATTCAAAAATGCATCAAATCTGGTCTGAAACTATTAAGTTTTTTCCCCTTCTATTTAAAAAAAATATTTACTGATTGATTTTGGAGAGAGAGGAAGGGGGAGAGAGAGACTGATTTGTTGTTCTTCTTATTTATGCATTCATTGGTTGTTACTTCTGTGTTCCCAGACCAGAGATTGAACCCACAACATTAGTGTGTTGGGATGACTCTGTATCCAACTGAGCTACCCGGCCAGGGCCTACTTTTCCGTATGTAACGTGTACTTCCACCAGCCCGAATTATTGAATTTTCTGAAACTATTATCTTAGTTCACTGTTTTTGATTATACTAGAGTTTCTCAAGCTTGGCACTACTGACATTTTGGGTTGGGTAATTCTTTTTTTCTGGAGGGCTGCCCTGTACATTTGTTTTCAGCAACAACCCTGGCTGCTGCCCACTAGATACCAATAGCACCTCTTCCCAGGTGTGATAACCAAAAGTGTCTTCAGGCATTGGCAAATGTCCCTGGAGATAGGAGGACGAAGTCACCACTGGTTCAGAACACTGCTTACACCGTGCTGCCCCAGTGAAAGAGAGATTGCAAGCTTTGGTAACCAGCGCTCATGAGCTTGAACCCTCCTCTCTGGGGTAGGCATCTGGATTTTAAAGCCCCTCAGCACCCATCTCCTCTTTCTAACAGCACCCCATTTTCCTTTGATGAAGCAACCTTTCCCCACTGTATGAAGACTTGATGGGACTCTAAGTCTTGGAGATAGTATCTTGTCTACCACTGGGAAAGTGGTGGGCATATGAGACTGAGCTTGGCCGAGCCAATACTTTGTCCCAGGACTTTGGCCACCTTGAGCAGAGTGATGGCAAGGATGGAAGAAATGTTGGCATGAGCTGACTCCTATGTGAGATGGATTAGTCCCTGTTATCTTTACATCTGTCCTAATTCCTGTCCCTTTCTGATTTGGGTTTCTAGATTCCCAACCTTTCTGTATCCCAATATCCTTCCAATAAATGACCTTTTCGATTAAATATGACATAGTTGTATTCCGTTGCTTATTTGCAAAGGTACCCAATTGAGACACTACTGTTGCCTAGCTCTGTGGTTGAACCAGTCTCTTAACCTCTCCAAACCTACGTTTCTCTTCTACAAATTGAAAGTGAAATCTATATACCTTTTAAAATTGCAAAAGATGCCCTCCTTATGATCTCTGACTCTCTAAATCTAGGTTTTGAGCTCAGACCTGGAGATGAATGAGGTACTGCCTTTGTCTTTATGGGTTTACTTTCTTCCTCTGACAAAATTAATGGCAGGACCCAGGCAACACAATAAAGCAGAAAACCATTCTGAGTAGCAACAGTACCAGCAGGTCAAACAGCATTGGCTGAGAGTGGCCTTTGTCCTCAGCATGCCTACATACTGCTTCTTTTTGTGCTTAGTCCTTCCTGATGGCCTCCCTCCCACCAGAGGGAATAGGGGTTCCTGTCAAGGAGCTTTAGGCACTCATTACTCTATACCCCCAGCCTGACTAAAGCTGCTGAAGTGTCTGATATTCTGCAGTACTGCTAGGTTAGCAGCCAGAGCCAATAAAGGAATCCAGGGTCAGCATCTTCTGTTTCTCATCTAACAAACAAGGTCGGGTATTTCTTTGAACAACCCAGTCTCAGTAGCTGTGAAATACAAAGAGAAGCTGGTGGTTAGGTACAAGGTGGGTTTACATTTTCAGCTTTTGTTGCGGGAGAGGAAAGTTCTTCTCATCCCAGGCTTCGCCTTTTCCGAGTGGGGAAAAAGAATCTGGGGTGAAAGGCTTTTTGTTCTCCTTTGCTCTCTGCACTGAGTGCCAGGTGCAGAACTTGGTTCCCAGGGGAATCAGAGTGTCATTGTCACCCAGGTGCATAGCCATTTATTCCGATTCTTACTGTTTATCACCGCGGCAAACTCAGAGGCTTCAAACAGATGAAAGAGAATGTCTTGCAAGTGAGTGAAAGAAAGGGGTGCTCTAGATATCAGAGCCAAGGGCTGAGATTCTGGCCGAACGGGAACCTTGGCTGAGGGGATTATGAGTTTCCTGGCCTCTCCCCAAGCTATCCTTCACCAGGTGACCCTTTTAGATGGAAAGCAACCTATGTCCACAGATACCTCTCTGTGTACCTTCTGTTTTTAACTCTCCAAAGGCACATTTTTCTATCTTTCCTTATAACAAATTATGTAATTGATGTTATTTTGGCTAATGTTTATTCAAGGGAGCTGGGTGACTTGAAACCCTAGGCCCCAGGATGAAACCATCTCTGCTGGGCTGTATCTCCTTTGTTAGGTGAGTGAGTACTCTGTTGTCTGAGGGTTGGTTCCTTTTAAAATGTTTAAGGAACTACTGGAAGCGCTCCCTGAGCAGAGGAAAAGTGAGACATCAGTATAGACCTCAGTTTTCCTGCTGCACATCTTTAACTGGGTGCTCCACGGTACCCTAAAAATCCACACGTCTGAAGATAAGCTCAGAACCTTCAGCCACAAACTTCTTTCCAGGGTTCCCATCTCTAGGGGAATGGCACCATCATCCCTGTACTTGTCTGTCCAGACACCTGACAGTTGTCTTAGACCCCTTCCTCTCCCACCCACCCCCAACACTCTGTAGGTCAACTGGGCCTGCATAGCTCTCAAAACTATCACCTTCTCCTTCACCTTACTGCCTTTCCCTTACTTCGGGATTCATCATTTCTCTCAGTGGGCCTCTGACAACCAGTTGTTTTGACTGGGCATCTAGTTCTCCGTCTTGTTTTCCTCCATCCCATCCTTCAAATGGCGGCATGAGTAACCTTTCTATTATAAAATGCAAACCCCATCATGCCTCTCAGCTTCGAACGCCTCTGTTACCCAGTGAGTAATGTATTGCGAGTGAACAGACAGACCCCTGCCTACTTTTCAGCTTCACCTTCGGCCCCGCCTTCTTTTGTACTAAGTACTCTGGTCATGCCAAAATATCTGATGCTCCTAATTAGCCCATGACTTTTCACACCTTCATTCCTGTGTGTATGCTCTTTATTCCTTCATCCCACAAATACGTGTATTTACTAAGCCCCTACTAAAAATGTGCCAGCCACTCTTCAAAGCTTTAGAGATACAATAGTGAGTGAGACAGCCAAAATCCTGGTATCTTGGGATTTTCAGTGACAGGACAAAGTCAACCGGCCTCAAATATGTAGAAAAACTCTAAGTTCCTTTCTGTGATATCTCATCAGATCCCAGTCTCCTCCCCAAGTTAACTGCTGACTGTTTTTAGGGCTTTGGTGTGCATACTATAATTTTTATGCTTTTAGATATACAAATATATGTGGAGAAATGTAAAATTTAGTCATATAAATATCACATATAAAATATTCTGATGCTTACTTAGTTTTAAAAAAAAATTTTCATTTATTTTCAGAGAGAGGAGAAGGGAGGGAGAAAGAGTGGAAGAGAAACAGTGATTGGTTGCCTCTGCACGCCCCCAACCAGGGATCTGGCCTGCAGCCCAGGCATGTGCCCTGACTAGGAATCAAACTGGTGACCTTTCAGTTGTGGAGTGATGCCCAACCCACTGAGCCACACTAGTCAGGGCTGTGATTTCTTTATTTTATCCAACAATATGTCTTGAAGGCAATTCTATGTTAGCATAAACAAAATCTCTTTATTTTAGCTGTATTCCAGTGTTGTGGACTTTTTTTTTTTTTTTTTTTGGTGCCAGAATCTTGCTTTTCCTTGGGAAACCACCTCTCACATTTTTTATGTGGCTCATCGCCTCACCTTCTCCATTCAGGAGGAGGACTATGATCCACATTGGGCCAATTAGTATCACAGGAGCATTTGGGGGCGGAAGTGTGCCTTTGTCTGGGCCAATGAAAGTCATCTCTGAGAATTTTGCTGTTTGCTAATAAGCTGATGGTGTCCCAGGTCTCCTCTTGCCCTCAGGTGTAAGCCCATGAGCCTGAAAAGTTCCAGCAGCCACTCAATCATTTGTAGTAGTCTTCACCAGAGAGTGCTCTGTGATTTGGTTGTATCTCACAATCTGTTTCTATATGTCTTCCATAATTTAAGGATTTTTAAAAATCATTACTGGCCCACAGAGAACATTACATTTTGCTTTCCAGGTCAATTTTAGATTTTTATAAACCCCTGTTACGTCTGTTACACAGTAACTGGCACATTGTCTTGTGATTATCTGTGTACTTACCTACCTTCGGACTGGACTCTTTACAAATAAACAATGACTAATTCACCTGTTTGTCTGGCAGTTGGTAGTCACTCATAAATACTTATTGAATAACTAGTTAAATAAAAAGTTGACCTTACATTCACCTTCCCTGGATGGTTCAAGAGGTTCTAGTGCTTTTCAAAGTACAAAGTCTTTGTACCACCTTGTGATGGATTAAACTACCGTTCAGCAAATACTGACTCCTCTGACCAGGTTCCATGAACATAGGATATATCCCTTCCAGTCACTTTTGCCTTTGTCATGTTCCTTCCTTTGGCCAATGGGATATTAGTGGACCAGGAATGAGCAGAGGCTTGGCATCTGCTTGGGTGGTAGGGTTTGCTATCTCATACTCCTGCTTTGCTCCCTGGGAAGAACCTGCCTAAGGCTGATGTTAGTTCGAGGATGAGAAGCATGTGTAGCAGAACTGGACCAACAGGATGGAGCCTAGACCAGCCTAGATAAGCTGTACTCTAGCTTACCTGCAGATATGTGAGTGACAAGAGATGCTTAATGTTGTCTGCCACTGAGATTTGGGTGGTCTGTGATGCAATATCACTATGGCAATGGCTTACAGAGACACGTCTGCATCTGAGCTACCCAAGTGCTTATTATGGATGAAATATTTGAACTCCACCCTGGATCTCATAACTGATAATCTAGGGTGTTTTTGGAAATCTGTGTTTAATAAAAGCCTCAGGGGGTTCCTGTGCTTATTCCTGGGCTACAACTCTCACCATATGACTGTTTTCAGTGGTGTGGAAAGAGCAGTAGGTTAGTTCCCAGAGAGCTGCTATACTGACTTACAAAAAACTGTTCTGAGAAATTTGTGGCTGTAAAAAGCCAGGAAACAAAATTTTTCTCATGGGATCATTTAAAGGGGTGGGGATTGAGAAACTTAAAGGCTTCTTGAGATGATTTATAAACACAGCATTTCTCAAAAAGCTTTCAAGCAGGTATGTAGTTAATAACTTTTGTTTAAATTTGAATACATTCAAACTAATTGGCCTGTAGAACAACATAACATTCATTGGTTAAACATGTACTTGGGAAGCTCTTACTATATGTCAGGCACTGGAAGATGATGGAAAAATTCCAGTGTGCAAAGGAGCTTCCAGCTTAGTTAGCCAGGCTCCCTCCTGGTGCAGAAGTGGGTGTTTGGGGATTTCAAGGAATATAAGTGACACAGTCCTTTCCTCCCAAATGCTTTCCTGGGATGACTTCTATCACTCTGTAGGCACCCACTCACATTTCTCACCATTTGTTCTCTTTGGGGCCCACCTTGTTCCTGTCCCATGGATAGAATTATTTTTAGCAGCCATAGGACAAAACGATCTCTCTCCTCAACCCTGAATCCACCTCAGCACCCTTGCCCCAGGTTCCTTCTTCAATGCTGCATCCTGCCAGGAAATCCCACCACTCAGCAACCACGCAGCAACCATGCAGCAACCACGCAGCAACCACACAGCAACCATGCAGCAACCACGCAGGGGGCGAGGCTCCTGAACTCAGGTTCTGAGGTTCCATGCAGTGTGCTAGTCCTACTGGCCAGGAGTGCCAGTCGTGAAGGAGAAACTTTATCACGGGGCAGTATTATCATCACCTTTCCAGTCACAAAATCCATGCCTTGAAAAAGCATTTTCAGTAGCAGACAGAATAAAAGCATTGCAATCTGCAAGGAGTCTCACTGTGATTAACATGCTGCAGAAGCAGGTATTGATTTGTGTTATTTGCTCATCTGAAGCTCATTTGCTAACCCCAGAGGATGGGTTACTGAAGTAACCTTTGGTCACTGATTACAGAGAGCACACGATGTACTTATTTGTCTCCTAACAATATGACATTACGTACCAAGCAAATTGCCCTATGCCTTCTTTTCATATTACTCATTCAAACCACAGCTTTGCCCTGTGAGACTCAACTTCTAAAAGAGACAGCTAGACTCATAACATAATGATGTCATCGTTGGCAATTTATATGGACAATTCTTAATGGCACCAATTGTTGTAAAATGTAAGCATTTCTAGAATAAGAATTGTGCCTTTCATATGTTATGTTCTACCTAGAGCACCCTAAAAATATTTAACAACCATTAAATAGAGGAACAGAAACAGCAAGCTTGTGGCCTGAACATCTCTAATTCTAGTTCTTGGATAAGTAGCTAACACTGGGCAGTTCTATTTTCATTGCTGAGAAGTCTAATGACTGAGTTCTCAGGAACTGCCAGCAGCGATCAAAAGATGCCTTCAAGGAGCCTGCGTTTCCTGCTGGACCCACCCCCAGCGGGTGGACCAGGATTGGAACCACCATGGCCATCTGTCCTCTGAGGCAGGTGCTATCCCACCCAGACCCTCTTCTTCTTGGCTGGAGCTCCCCACTGCTCCAGTTCCCCTCATTCGCTGCGGGTGTTGACTGCTAACAGCAGGTCACAGCTGCCCCTTTCTCTGGGCACCTGCCCTTAGCTTCTGAGAGTCCCCTTGTCCAGAGAAGTCAGGGAGGTTATGACCTTTTCCCTAGGAGAGCTGCCTGTGGCCAATGACTGACTGATGAGGGGGAGGGTGGCACAAAAGCCCAGCTCCTCGGCCTCCCGGCAGAACAAGCTGGTACACCTCATGCTCGAGAGCTCCCCTTGAGATCAGGCCAAGGCAAGACATTTCTGGAAACCACATCTTCTTCTAACTACTTCCCTTCCTTATTCTGCTTCCCTCATGCTCTTACAGGTTCTTCCTGAGAGTACTCTCATTCTGTCAATAAATTGCTTACACCTCAGGTTTCACTTCCAAGGAACTTATCCTAAGATGCCCACCCAAAAAGATGAAGTAAATCTTCCCTAACGACATATTGTTACTAGGAATAAGGTGGCTGAGTCCCAAACATGGGTTTAAAACTCTTAAGATGCACTTTAAACAGCACTTGAAATATAAGAAGCCACCAACTGGTCAGATACAGTTACAATAGACATCAAATGGATTCAATGTTCATAGGCAGGTCTTCATTTGAACAGAAATCTTAAAATCCAGCAGAGCTGCAAATAGGGACTTATTCTTCATGTAACAGTCATAGTTATTTACTGCTGGACAGGTCACTTGTGAGAGCAGGCCAGGAAAGAAAGCAAGTCACATACCCTGATTGCAACACTTAGATAGTGACAGAGGAACGGCAGAATTTTCAGAAGTGAATGACTAAATAATAGTAAGGACAATAATAAACTTGATCATTATTATTCATCACTAGTAGGGTGCTAGGCATTTTGTCCAAAGGCCTTGTTCATTTCATCAACTCTGTGAACACCCAGTTAGCATAGCAAGGATCCCATTCAAGTTCGGTCCATCAAAGACCTTGGTCTCCACAGCTGCAAAATAATTGGAGGATGGGGTAAAACTGCCACCATGGCTCAAGCACCTCCCTCTGAGAGCAAGATCAGTCCTTTCCTTTTCAAAACATTTAAGGTAATCATCACTTCCCTCTTCTAAGGCCTTTGTCCTTCTCATTCAAAGTGCTCATGGGGGCACTGTCTATCCTTTCATGTCTCAAGTTAATGTACCGCCTGTTCACTAGGAGCCATGCTTTTAGCTGAGCTGCTACAAGCAAGAAAGCCTTGATCAAACATTAGCACTTGAACTCAAGTATAATCTAGAAGTGACAGACAGTGAAATCCTGACACATAATTACCTCTAACCTTTTTTGTGAATCTGAGTAGAATATTCACATGCTTCAGCAGGTTCCTTTCTTCCCATGGCTGGAGTCCTGGGGTTTTAGGTATGTACCCCAGCTTCCTTTGAGATACTGAGGATGCCTGGACATTTACTTACTAATTGGTTACATGTCTCTGAATAAGGCACATGCGCACCCTTTGTCTTAGGAACACTGTCTCGGTGTTGGTAATGAACTTTCACAGGCAGGGAGAGATGGGGGGGTCTTGTGAACCTGGGCACTGTTGGGAACTGCCCTGCCTGGTTTCAGAAGCTGTAACCCCCCCATGACTAAGGCTGAGTGAGAGACCTTGGGACCATAAGCCACTTAGTGGACCATAAGCCACTAAGGAGACAAAGCTTACCTCCCTGGCAGGAGCGGCGCTTCTGCTCCTTTTACTTTACCCTGCTTGGCCCCGGGGGGGAAGACTGGTTAACCAATGATGGGTAAGATTTCTCAATGGAGGGATGACCCAAGACAGGCATGGTCACAAAGGGGTCTTCAGGGAAGGACTTGGGGGGCTGTAGGAAAAGGGGGTGATGGACCCTCACCCCTCAGCTTTGACATAGCCTGAGTCTGAATTCTGTCTGCGAGAAGTCTTCTAATCTCTTGGCTGCCTTACTTCCCCTGCTTGATTTAAATCTGAAACAATGCCTGAGGGTGGTGCAGCCCTGGGCAGGAACGGGCGGTTCCCTGGGGCGATCTGGCCGAAGAAAGAATGCATAAAATCGTACAAAGCCTGCTTTGCTAAGAATGCCCTCAATTTTCTGATAAGGGTCCAAGCATAAAATGAGTTTGTTTCCTGAAGTTTTACAGCCCTTTAGCTATCTGATCCTGACTCATTTTAAGCCCTCATAGTTTTCTGAATGTTATCTATTGTTTGATCCTTACTGCCTGACAATGATTGATGAGCTTTTCCTGTATTCCTATGCAAATTAAACCCAATAAAAGCCCATTGAGGAACAGGCTCCTGGCCCTTCTCCTTTGAGAGATCTGCCACCTTTTCTCCCCAAGCAGATCATGTAGACTTAGTCTCATCTGTGGTGGACTTAGTCTCATCTTGGTAGACTTAGTAGACTTAGTAGATCATGTAGACTTAGTCTCATCTGTGGTGGGCTGGGCGGGGTGATGCTCTGCAGGCAGAGCCCCCCCCCCCCACCACAGGGCACCTCCTCAGCACAAATGCTTTTTAGAGATCCATAAACTTCTTCCTCCAAGGGAAGCAGTGGCTGTCTGTTACATGACAGTCCTCTGTGTGTGCTCTGAGTGCTGGCTCAAGGACAGCATTCTAGCTGTCTCCCTCTCTCTTCAACATTTCTCTCTTGCTCTCTCCCCCGGGGAAAATCTTATCAGTGGACATGTTGGTTTTAATATTACTGGACTTAAAACACAAACATTCCTCTCCCTTGATCCCAAATCCTCAACTTCTTGGTCTCATTTCTCCCTTTCACAGCAAACATGTTGGAGGAGTGGTCACTACTTCGTGTCTTTACTTCTTCACCTCTCACTCACTCCTTCCTCCAGGAGAGGCTTCCATGCCCACCCTCCACTGAAACTGCTCTTGTTGAATCATCAGTGACCTCCATGTTGATAACCCTGGCAAGTGATAGACACTTTCTGTTTTTGTCTCATTTGGCCTCTCGGTGGCATTTCATGCTGTTGACTACTCTCCCCTCTTTCTCAGAACTATCCTTCTCTTGACCCCATGCAGTGGTGTGCTGGCAAACTGGCTCTTAGGGTGGAAAAGCCCTGATTTATATCTTTTCCTTTTCCCACAGTGTAAATACGCCCATCATGGCTAAATCAAGCTCCCAGTGGTTTCACGATGGCTCACAGACCACTGGTTCCATGAAAGGAATCCCAACACCACTTATTCCTGGTTTTCTCCTCTTATCCCTTACCTCACAGGTGGCAAACACAAGGCTGCAGGCTGAATCCGGCCCTCCACCTTGTTTTATCCGGCCCCGCACCTTGTTTCTACCCAGCGGCAGCGCCAAGCTCTCACTTAACTGTTAAGAGTAGTTACATCTATACAGTCCTACAATTACATTCGGCCCTTTGAAGGCAACCATGAGGCTGATGTGGCCCCTGGTGAAAATGAGTGTGACACCCCTGCCTTACCTGCTCTTTCTGCCAGTCCTTCCTAGACACCGAAATTCCAAACATCTGTCTTCTTTAGGCCTTGGATCTGCGCCTCCTTCCTTCTTCCTTTCTTTCTCATAGAAGATCTCAATTCTCTACATGGTTTTCTTTCTTTAAAACAAAATTTAAAGCTGTATTTGTTTTTACAAAAGGCAATAACTTAAAAAACTAAAATGATATAAAAATACTCTAAGAAGTCTCATGTCTGTTCCTGTCCCCGCCGACCCCTACCCCATTACCCTTCAGGTAAGCCCTTTTACTAGTTCCATGTATTCTGCTAGTGTTTCCTTTTGTAAATGCAAATGTGTTCATAGTTTTCCTCCTTTTTACACAAAAGGCAGTACAATGAACACTACACTGCAGCTTGCTTTTTACTTTACTGTGTATACTAGAGCTTTTCTATATCAGTAGAGATAGCCACATGATTTAAAAAATACCATCTAAATACTGACTACTACCAAACATTTATGTCCAATTCAGACCCTTCTCTGAGTTGCAGCCTTTTCCGACTGCTTATGTGACCCTTAGTCTCTCAAATTTCTCTCAAACTTACCATGTTCCAAATGAAACACTTGTTTTCATCTCCTGTGGTGGATGTGGTTTTGTTGGGTGACCCCATTCAAGGTCAGAGCACCCTTTCCCCAGCTGCTGTGAGTGTTGCCTGCTAATGGCTCACAGCTGCCCCCTTCTCTGGAGACATGCCTTTAGCTGAAATGACCCACCTCGTCCTGGAAGTTACCCTCCCAACCAACTGCTGACCGATACTGGGTATTTCAGCACATACCAAGCTGAAAATATCCCACGTGCCCATCTTCCAATGAAGATATACAGGGGATTGCTTGAGCACATGGGATATTTCTAGAGAGTCTGTTCCAAAAATCTGTGCCTCACAATGAACATAGGGACAGAGAGAATATTTATCTGCTGTCTTCTTCCCATATCCTGTGGCCCACTGGTTAAAGGCACCTTACAGAGATGTAACTCCCCTGCTATTCCTGGTTGTAACACCAGGTCCTTTCGGCACTTTGGTTGAGCTCGGAAATGTTGAGAGGAGGTAGAGACATGAGGTGTGGGCCTCTGGCAGAAGTCTGCACAGAGCCCGGCAGAGATGCCGACAACTGGTGACTTCTAGGAACAAGACACAGCAGAGGATGCCAGCAGGGACAGATGACAACCAAGGACCAGATGAGCCCCCTCCATGACCAAGAGGAAAACCTGGCCCGGTCCAGAAAAGGTAGTGCAGTGAGTCAGACCTGGGGTTTGGGTCAGAGCCATCCTTTATGGGCTCAGTTACTACAAGCAGCAACTCTGAATTTCTCCATTTGTAAAATGGGGATTATCAATGGGACCTACTTCATCAAGTTGATGTGAGGGTAAAATAAGGTAATAAATGTAAGGAACTTGAAACTGTGCTTGGTATATAAAAAACCTTAATAAATATTGGCTATTATAGTAACAAACTGCCTCATTTTTAATGTAATTTTTCTTGATGATAATGAGGGAACTGGAGGCAGACTTCTCAGGTTGTGACAAGGAGACGTGGTAGAATAATATTTTTAAGAACTAACGTATTTTAATACACTTCATGTATTAACAAATTTAATTAAAATTATTGAATATACGTTGAAAGATTGTTTTCTTTGCCCCTACTCTGTACCCACACACTGAGCCGGCATTTTCTGCTATTGACTTGGACAGATGAAGACCCTGTGGGCTGGGAAAGGGGGCAAAGAGAGGGAAGGCCTTTGCACTTCTCTAAGGGGCAGCCCTGGGCTGGTCCCTTCCTGGGTGGATGGGAACGGGGGTTCAGTGGCTGAGAGGGTCTGCCTTGTCCTCCCGGGGGAGGGGGTCCTAGAAAAGTGACCAAGGTCTGAGATCTTCTCACCCTTTGCTCTTGTGAGTCGGGGAGTAAGAAATCTCAACCTTGCAGGTCAGTCCTGAGCCCTCAGTCGCCAGCAGTGTATCCACGCCTGTCTGAGACAGTCGCAAGACTACCTCAAGGAAGCCTGGCAGATTAGGAGATGCTTTGTGCTGGGAAGAGGAGGGCCCAAGAGCAGATGTCAGCTCTCTGTCCTTATATCAGAGGCCAGATGGGGACTCAGTTGCCTCCATGGATGCCAGTGGGCAGAGATGCTGACAATTGGTGACTTCTAGGAACAAGACAAGGCAGAGGATGCCAGCAGGGATGGATGACAACCAAGTACCAGATGCGCCCCCTCCATGTCCAGATGTTCTATCAGTCCCCTCCAAACTCCCTGGGGCCAAGGTGGGAGGGAGAAAAACCCTAAATGGACTGAGTTCACCTGGAACTGACTTGCTTCCAGTTCTGCCACCAAGGAGACTGGGGACTCAAGATAGAAATTAGAGTCAGTTATGGAAAATATAGATTTTCACATTTTTGTGTACCTAAGTTTTGTGGCCAAATACATTTTAAACACTACAAAGGTAGGGCTGAATTGAGACACCAGGAAAGGCCTTTGGATAAAAAGGCAGAATAGAAACATTTTCCACTCTGGAAGAAAAAAAAGGCTCAGATTAAAAAAAAAAAAAAGGATTCTAGACTGTAGAAAAATTTGCTGACAGAAGGAGAGCAGTGAGACTATTTCTCTTTGCTAGGTAGGTGGGAGTGTTGGTGACACTTGAAGCAGTTGACAGAAAAATGGAGCAGAATGGCAATATGTCACCCAACAGACTTTGTCCTGATGCTCTAGAAATCATGGGTCTGGAGTCTGCATTCAAGATTCATTGTATTCCAATCAACCTACAGGAAAAAAAGCCAGATATCTATAAGTATCTAATGTCTCATGTTTCCCGCCTCTGCTTGGAGATCAATAACTACATTCAAAATATGTAATTTTAGGAGGAGGAAGGGCATAAAAACGGATGCTTTTCCAAAACAGATGTATTCATTAAGAGCAAAGTTCTCAACCTTGGCTACAAAACATAATCAACCAAGAAGTTTTGCAAAATGTTGAGCCTGGGATCTGCCATCTCCAAGGCTCTAGTTTAATCAGTCTGACTTTGTTTGCAATTGTGGGATGCCATGGAACCAGGGACACCGGGAACTTGACTTTGCACGGCTGAGCACTAGTTGTCCTCGTATATCATCAGGAAGAGCTCTTTCAATTGTTAGTGGGGCACATGGTCACCTAAAATAAAGGCTCTATTCCCCAGTGCCTTTTGCATCAAGGGATGGCTGTCTGATTAAGTTATCCTGACTTCTCTTGTCTTTTCACTGAGAATTTAGGGTCAATTTGGCTATAAGTAGCAGAAAATCCACCTCACAGTGGTTTAACAATAGGGGTTCCTTTTTCTTCCATAACAACAGGTCTGGGGGTTGGCAGTCTAGGGCTGAAGAAGCAGCTTGGGGATGTCATGGAGTCCCAGGCTTTTCCTTTATTTCCACTCTGACGTTCTTAGCACAGTGGCTCCTCACATTATGGGAGGAAACACACGGGTCGTCACAGCTGTAAGCATCACTTTCTTGTTTAAGGCAGGAGTAGATGGGAGGAATGGCTCTGCCTTCGTTGGTGCTTTTTATTATTAAGAGAAGCAATTGCTTTCATAGAGTTCAAGCATACTTCCATATACAGGGTCCAGCGGAAGTAACACCTGCTTGAGTGTGCTTGGTAGAGTAATAATAGGGGTGTAATAATTTATGATTTTAATTTAAACATTTCACCTAAAACGTCACATGGTGTGCTTGAGTGTGATATTGTTGTGTTACAGAATTACATGCTTATGATTTTGTAATAAAAAGGGGTGTTATTTGTGCCAGGCCCTGTATAGCTCATGGGCTACAACTGTGGTCTGTGTCCCCTCAACTTCCTGACAAGAGAGGCTGCTAACGTGTAGCTAGTTTCTCTAGTCTCGACACTGGGGATGAAGTGGGGGATGAAATGGATGTTGGATCAACAGTGTCCACCACATTCACCTACTGCAGCTAATCAATTATTACTTCTGCTCCCTCCACCTCATGGAATTGTTCTCGAATCTCCACAGTCACCTCCCCAATTCAAAACCACATGATCTATAGCCTCCATTTTTACAAAAACCTTCAAAATGGTCTCTATTTGAAATGTGCTTTTGCTGTAGTATTCAAGAATATTTGATTCTGCTATAAAAGGCAAAACAATCAGGATGGATGTAAGTCTTACAAAGTAAGGAGCATTGATAGGAAATAAAGAGATATAGGCAAAACACACAGCATGTAGGAAGTATAGGAAGTGGCAAACAAGGAACACGTGAGACGGGTAGAATCCATAAGACGTGTTAAAAGCAAATAGAAAGTTATTAACCTGTGAGACATGCAGAGGATGCAGAGAATAAATAGAAAATACTATTTAGCCAACAAGAGAGTTGCTAATAGGTAGAGAGGGAGGACTGCTTTCACTGGGCTGACAGTGATATGTCACCCCAATTAGTCATGCCATGGTGACACCCAATATGTTTATGATGCCCTTCTGGCCCCACAGGTGCTCTGCCCAAGAATTGCAGATACAACTTGCAGCTGTTTAGCAGACTATTTGGAAAACTACAGCTGTGGCCAGGTGTACTTGCCCTGTGTCTCTTCAATACAGAAGTGTGTCTTTGGTCTCAGGTACCTACCCTTTGTAGTCCTTTGTTCAAACATCAACTCGGGCTGTCCTAACCACACCATCAGTGTGGAAGGGTGATGGGAGGGGGCAGGGAGGAGGACACACACACACAGTTCAGCTAGTGTGGCCTTTCACTTGCTTGCACCCTGTCCTTGCCCCTTGCTTCTCACCAAGTGATTTGAGTTGATTTAATGTGAGCATTTTGATTTGTGCCCGGAGCTCTTCTGTCCTGTGGGACAGCTCTGCTTCCGGAATAGCTCTCCTGGTTTTGAAGTTACATTGCATGAAGGTCATTTCCAACATCACACTATGTCTCCGTGTTTGCTCACTTCAATACATCCTCTAAATACAACCACAGAGTGATCTTTGAAAATTGTAAATCTAACCAGAGTTAACCTCTGTTGACAACCTTTCAGCATCTTGCCATTGCCAACAGGGCGCCATCACTCTTTCTAGCCTAGTGTTGCAGGTCGGGCTGCCTGAGAAGCAAAATCTGAGTTGCGGTTAGCATGTAGCAAATTTATTAGGGACTTGCTCTCAGGAGCCTTGCTGTCTGCCCGACCCTCCAACATCAACAAGTTATTGGGTGTGGGTGACCCCTGGGGAAGTGGGTGTGACCTTGAGTGAGTAGTATCTATAGAATGAGTCCTTCAGTCCTGGAAAGGGGGTCCGGGCAGCATGACAGTCTCACTATACTCCACGTGACTGGCCAGGCCTCTCTCTCCATCTTATACCTTGCTTTCCTTCCATTAAACACACAGCCACTAAAACTAGTTGTATCATCCAAACATACCAGGCTCTTCCTTCCTCCCTGGCTTGTTACTCTGATTCTGCTCAGATGTCCTTTGGGCCACCACTTCCACTCTTCCTGCCAGTCCCAGCCCATAGCGTCTCAGATCATATCCCTGACCCAAACAGCCCATTCCATCTGCAGGTTAGGCTGGCCAGCTCCAATAACCTGCAGCTGTGAACTGGCTGGGTTGTGGGAAGAATGGGACCGAAACCCTTGAATGAGGCACAGGTGATGAGTGCCTGGACAGGAGGGATCGAAGGCAAATCATGCTCCACATTCTAAAATATCTTCTCTCTCTGAGCATCCCCCTTCCCTCCTACCTTCCCCTTCATCCTGAATGAGAAACGTGGGTTCATTTTTGTAACAGGAGACGATACACTGAGCTCTAAGTTGTGTTTTAAAATTTTAATTGTAGACTAAGTCGAAAAATACCTAGGGAGCATTTTGAAGATGCCCTGCAGCTGAATTTGTTTTAGGCTAGAGCAGTTTTGCTGCCTGGCTGCTTCCTGCTGAAAGCACAGAGGATGGGCTGAAATGCTGCCACTGTAAACAAAACTAGATCAGGCAGATGCCTCTCTCCTGCACTGACAGACCTACCTTGTAAGTTGCTGGCAGCAATGCTATTTGACAGGTACAGTGCTAGGAAGCAAGTGGCTTCCAAAATAAGTACTGAAAGGGAGCAATTCTTCAACTTGAGAAATATTAAGCACTGAGAGGGACTTCAGAAATCACATAGTCCAGCTTCCCTAATTTACAGTTGAGGAAACAGAAGCTCAAGAGGGTGAAGGTATTTTATCCTAAGTCACACAGCTGTGAGTGGCAGCCTGAAGCAAAACCAGGACTCTTGGCTCCTAGTCTAATCATCATCCTGCTACATTGTATTCAAGTTCATACTTTACCCTGAGGTAAAGTATTTCTGCCGTTGGGCATTTCAGATGATTGTGTGTAATTCCTATGATCTCTGTAACGATAATACCTAACTGCATAGGGGATGGCCATTGGTTCTGTCACTGGGAGGAATAGTTTGCAAATTCCCTAGTTGGACTCTGTGTTCACGTCTCTCCTCAAGGCTAATTACTGGTTTAATTAAGTCATTTCCACTTGATCATAAATGCAGTCACATAAAATACTTGATGAATCTTTACTTTGTGCTGTGGAGACCCAACATATGTATGAAGTGTTTTCAGTGGAACTTACGAAAACTAAACAATAATTAACTTTGAGATGTTTAAAGTTTAAACAGGAGCAAATTCATAAATTTTAGAATTATTCTCTATTTTACACACTACATCATATATGCATGAAAACCATAAGGGACTGAATTATTTATGGAAATCATAATTTACCACAGCATTTCCTTATGATTTGCTTTGTAAAGCCTCCAACACACCATTGAGTTAAAGCCATTTGTTTGGCCTTTAATACTTTCTTTGTGTTTCTATGACACCTCTTCCTCCCTGCAGCTCAAAGTACTTAAGATAAATCAACTCAGTAATCCTCACTACAGTACAGCTAGAGAAAGTAGATGGCAAATATAATCCTCTTGATACCGAAGGCTGGGAGTCTTCTTGGAAAATCCAATGTTCAGTGGACTGGCATGCTAAATGCATTATCAGAGTATTTGTGCAGTGGTTGGAAATTGCTGGCCAATCTATAGTGACTGGTTATTTGCTTGTGGGCATCTTTTCAACTGAGAAAAGAGAAAATATGAACACTACAGTATACTGCTGAGTTTAAAAAACCACCAACTACAAATTGCAAACTACTTGGATTAACATAGGACTAATTTTGGGGGGATGTCTTTGGCTAAAGTTAAAAGAATAGCAGAATGATTGAATATAGGGAATAAGCAAACCAATAATAACAATAATGATTATAATTTGCTGAGTTCCTACTTTGCATCAGATTCAGAGCTGAGTATCTCACATGTGTTTCTCTAATCCCTACAACACCCCTACAGGAGGGGCACCATCGTCTCTATTTTATAGGTGAGAAAGGTGTGGCTACTTTCACTTATTTAAGCAATTACTATAGCATTTCAGGTGCATCATCCAATGTGGTGGCGCGAGCTAAGGGGACTGTAGGCCAGGTTCACACTGTTCAGAAACTTTTCTTCCTCTCTTTTCCAGTTCCCTGCCCAGCACCTCTGCCCTCCCTTTATTCATTCAACAATTGCTTACTGAGCACAAACCATGCCAGGCAGGCACGAGGTAGTGAGTGCGTGGTTGTGAACAGAGCAGTCAGAGTTCCAGCCCTCATGGAGCTTGCCTTCTAGGCTGAAGTCTGGATTTCTGTGAGAACGTGGTAAGAAACAAACAACAGAGTCAGGTGTAAGGTGATATATCCAGGCAAAGAGAAAGAAGGCACAAGTAAAAGTTGGAGATTGTCTAACCAAATACTCACTTCAGAGTTGGAAACTGTTATACTTTTCACTTCTTCTCTTTAGTGATTTTACTCAGTTATTATTATTTTTTTTTGCATAAGTCTAGCACCAAGGAGGGATAGTACAGTTTGTAACAAAATGGCATGGCTGTTAGCCAGTCCAGCACAGCATGGAAGCTTAGAGGACACTCAAAGATAAGGTGAAACATTCCAACCCACAGAATGGGTTGTATCCAGAATGATGAAGCTTAGGTAGTAACCTAACAAGCCTATTCAACATGTCCCATGTTTTACCCACCTGGTCCACAAGTCACTTTCATTGTCAACTGACAGCATCTCACTCACCCTCTACCTCATGCCCTAGTGGGTTGAATAGTTCCTGCAAATATTCATGTCTATTCATCACAACTCTCCACAGCCCTCTGTCATTTTTCTCTTGGAAATATTCTTGTGTATGTTCAACCCTCATTTCACAACACTCTAGCATCTGCTCTGTTGCCCCACAACACCTGTAAATAACTGTAGCTTTTGGTATTTGGTAACATCCAGAGTGGACTACATCCTTCTTTATTTCCACCCCAGCCCATTTATCTGGGGTCCCAGATGGCCACCTCCAAAAATTAGTTTCTGATTATGTCCTCTCCCAAGCTTGGAAATATTGCCCATGGAGCTGCCTTTCCTCTTCAGAAGTAGTCCAGTGTGTGAGAAATCATTATGAGCAGGAGTCTGTGGATTTCCCCAACCTTTCCATTAGCACAGTGGCCTTGCCCTGGCGTGTCTTGCAGGACAGCTCAGGGCACCAGTGGGGAAACTCACACTACACCTTGTCTGGTATTACTAGAGAAGCAAGGCTACATGGAATAGAGTCTGTTCCATGGAGAAAAAGATTTGCTCATCCTTATTCCTTAATTAATTCTGGCACCAATTCCTAGCCTTTTTTAGGGTGAACATTTCCTCACTTGCAGAGCCTATTAGAATGCCAGCAGGAACCATACCATCGCTCTATGTGCAGGCAGCTCCATTTCGTATCTAAAGCTTGCATAAGCTTTCAACTAAAGCTCCTTTTTCTCAGGAAAGAACACTGTCTCTGTTGTCTGGGAGGTATTGTTCTGTTGTTCCTCTCTCTCTTCCTCCCTCCCTCCCTCCCTCCTTTCCTTCCTTCCTCTCTCTTTCTCTTTCTCTCTTTCTTTCTCTGATTTTAGAGAGAGGGAGGCAAAGGCGGGGGGGGGGGAGAGAGAGAGAGAGAGAGAGAGAGAGAGACTGATCTGCTGCTTCACTCATTTATGCATTCATTGGTTGATTCTTGCAGGTGCCCTGACCAGGGATCAAACCTGCAACCTTGGCATATTGGGATAGTGCTCTAACCACCTGACCTACCAGCCAGGGCTATTACTTCTGTTATACTAGTATTTGGGTCTGGAGATTATAAAAAAGATTCTGGTCTAGATAAGAGGGGAAGGAAATAAAATTAGAATGTTTTATGATGCCAGAAGCAAAACTGTTGTGATAAGCAGATTGAACAGTAATTAACCAAGGAGAAGGGCAGAAGGCAATTTTGAGGTATGAAGGCTGAGAAAAACTTGTTTGAAGGAAAAACACAAGGTCTGGTTCCTGATTTAGGAATTTCTGGCAATTCTGAGGTATATATAGGTGGGCAGAGAAGAACTTGTTTCCAGGGAGAAACAAAACAGGGCATGACTGGATTCCTGATTTAGTGGTTCTTACAGTGTGGGTCACGGAGCACCGCACGTAAGCATTGGCATCATCTGGGACCTTGTTGGGTAAGCAAATTCAGACTTCCTCTTGAACCTACTGAATCAGAAACTGGGGGTGGGCCCAGCAATCTGTACTTTAGCAAACCCTACGTGTAATTCTGATGTACACTGACATTTAGAGCCACTGGGTTAAAATCTCCTCTTCCATAGAAAGAATTTTTAATTCAGGACACCTGGTGGAGGAGGATGCTGAGGCAGAGACAACAAGGGTCAGTTTTGTTCCTTGTGGGGAAACGCATCCCACCCAGGTCTCTGGGTCAATGCTGAGAAAAGCCCAGGAGTAGGCGCCTAAGTGCCCCTGCTGGTTCCTTTAGATTTCAAAGGACAGCTTCAGAACTGAGCTGCCAAAGACTCTGCAGCTAGACTAATTAGTCTCTAGAATTTCCCGTAAGGGTTTGAAGGGCTGGATTGGAAACTTGCAACTGATTGCCCTGGTGAAGTGGGGGGAAAAAGACCAACAGCACTGTTGAAGTGCCACAAAAGCCCTTCCTCCCCAAGAAGGACTTGTTTGCAGTCTTGTTTCTGTGTAGCAGGCTGTGAAAAGCCATTCCTTTACTTTGATGGGAACTGGGCTCAAGAAAGTTTCCCTTCCAGCAAGATGCTGAGGAACAAAGCAAACTCCGGCCAAGTCTCAAGCCGGGGTTCATGGGCCAGCCACCCTGCCTGCTTGCCCGCTTTTCTTCCTACTTACCCTTTCCTTTTTCCCTCTGTTTCTTCCCTCCTTCCTTCACAGTGGCCTGAGGCCTTGGCTGCAATTGGTCCTTCAGCACTGATGGGGGTGGGGACACAGAATCTAGAGCTTGAGTCCATCATTGTAACCTCTCAGGACTGAATTAAATGCTCTTTAATGTCTGTTCCAGTTCTGATCTTTGTCTGAAAATTTTCTCATGGACAAAAGCTTTACACCAGAGATAAATGCAGTTGGAGTGCTAAGACCTGTCACTCACCTTTCACAAACTCACTAGTTCAGCTACTGCCTCCTGTCAGATGTCACCCTTTCGCTAGATCAGCTTCTCAGGACTGTCACAGTTTTGGGATCAATGGCTTATGTTTCTTGCCTGGATTCCCTCACTCACCCAGATAGGCTGTGAGATCTTTAAAGGCAGAAATCACGATGTATTCATCATGGTGGCCCTGTGCTTAGCACAAGCTTTGTAGATAGCACAGCTTCAGTAATGCTGTGTGTGGACTGAACTACCTAATTAAAATATTGATGTCTTTATGCTGTTTTCGGCATAAAGTTGAAAGTCTATGTCTACTAACTTGTCCATAGGTATTTGTTTTTAATTAAAGCAATTTTCCTGGAAGTGAACAACAAATATATGACCGTAGTGGTTTTACTGTCGAAGAAGAACCAGAGCTGGACTGTAGGCAAAATGATACAAACAGATTATATTCAGGACTATTGTCGTAAGTGAGAAGAGACCTTGGTACAGAATTGGGCTCAATTCTGAATGCAGCATGGACAAGTGGGAATTTATAGCCAAGAAGCAGGATGGGGATCAGTGGATGGAAAATTACTAAGGGAAAACATCAGGAGTAAGGGGGATTCTGGCTAAACTGACCTAATGGGATCTTTGCAGCAGACAGGCCAGAGTGATCAGACATCACCTGGAGGGCACTGGAGGATGAGGACCCTTATTGGATATCGAGAGTGATCAGATATGGAGGATGAGGGATGCTTGCTAAACTGATCTAACATGGCTCTTGCTAAAACTAGATTTTACAGTGAAATGCACAGATGGGCCAAGGAGAAGGTTCTAGAGCCTGACTAAAGTTTGGCCATGTAGAGAATATTTGTCATAACCTAGGGAAAGAAGACCACAATAAACTATGAAAAATAATGAAAGGGAGTTTGGAAGAAACTCAAAAGAAATCCTCAAAAGAAATACATGTCTTGAGCCAAAACAAATGTACAATAAGTAATTTATGGTTCTGATTGCTTCCACAGATTTGGCCAGTAGTCTGGATGGTAAATTTTGTGGGAAGAGAGCATACACAAAAATGTTTGGGGTCCCATGAAATTTTTGTTATTATTGACAAAGCTGGTGCCTGTGCATTTATAAAATCTGATTAAACACTTTGTGTTCTCTGGGGCTTCATTAATGGGTTATGTTGACACAGAAAAGTGACAACCAGAAAGATAAATTAATAATATTTATTTTCCATAACTAGAAGTTAGAGCCTCAAGTGCAAGATCACTAATCTCTCAGCTTCTAACGAGTCCATAATTTGATATCCTATATGGTTAAGGCACCTTTAAAACCTGTCAGTTGAGGATATAAACCACACTAGGGGCTGCATTAAGGTTTATGTGTAGGAAAGAGTTATTTACATGCTTCTAAAGCACTGTCAGGCCAGAGAAAGCTTGTGTAAAGCCTTACAATGAATTGCTGCTTGTCAGAGCCTTTGAAAATGTTAAGTACCATACAAGTGGCCCAGCAGGGATCCTGCTAACATTGTTTTATTGTCTTACCAAATAACTATAGCAATATCATGCCTTCCCCCCACTGAGTTTAACATATCATTTGCATTTACAGTGTAAAGTTGTTATTAAAGGCAGGATATTTTTGCAAGTGCAAATGTTGTATCTTTTCTCTTTCCTCTCTTGTTGTGGCACAGTATTTAAGAACCTGCTGCTCAACCACCTGTTCATGTTTATTACTGTGAGAACCATGTTCCCCTCATCGGCAATTTTCTTTCTTTTGTTGTAATATGGCTCCAGACTTATCTAGGGTGATGGGCTTCAGAAAGAGCATATATTGAACTGGGCACCAAGATATCAGGAAATGTATAGCACAGTTTTGTCTGATTTAGAAAGAATCAGCTCCCACAAGGTCATGCATATTTTTCCTCTTATAGCAACATCTCTAGGAAAGGGCTACTTTGGTTCTGTCTGTGGGGATGGGATTTTTAATTTGTCCATTTTAATATGCATGTGGTCAAGCCCTAGAACTTTCCTTCTCTGGACCACATCATCACAAATATCCATTGGGTCAGGAAAACTCTTGGACTCACAGGTTAGCTTGAGAGCATCTTGGTAAAGAAATGAAGTATTTGATGCAAAGATCTCTTCCACTCAACTGGAGTCAATTTCAATAGTGTTTCCTCTATGCAAAGAATGTGGAGATTTCTGGTCAAGATGGAGGTATAGGTAAACACGACTCAACTCCTAGCACAACCATGGCAAAAATTACAATTTAACTACAAGACAACTATCACCCAGAACTATCAGAAAATCAAGTTGTTTAGAAGTCTGACAACCAAGGAATTTAAAAAGTCACACTCATTCAGATGGGTAAGAGGGGTGGAGATGCAGAGACATGGAATGGATCAGTCCCACACCCCTGTGTGGTGGATAAAAATCAGGAGGGGTATCTCAGGAGTGAGGGATCCCAGCCCCACTCCAGACTACCCAGCCCAGTTTTCCAACGCCAGGAAGACAAGTCTCCATAACTTCTGGCCATAAAAACCAGTAGGGGTTGGGGTGGCAGAAGAAACCGAGGGAATCTCAGGCATCTCTTAAATGGTCCCCAACGAACTTAGGATTTACTCAGACCTGCTCCCTTTGAGCTCTAGCACCAGGGCAGCAGCTTGAAGGGCATCAGAGGCATACAGGGAGAGACTGAAGTGTCTGGCATCAGAGTGAGTGCTGGGGGACAGCTTCCACCCAGATAAAACTCCAGAGACCAGGCAGCAACCATTGTTCCTTTTATGAGCCCTCCCCCACAGAGAATCATGGAACAGTGGCACCATATCTGAGACTATCAACCTGCTCCACAGTGACAATTACATAAACAATTACCCTGGCAATTACCTAAGGCTCTGCCCCATTCATCTATGGGTGCGCTTTTCTACATCAGGCCATGCTACTAAGACGGAAAGCTCTATCTAATACATAGAAATGAATATGGGGAGGCTGCCAAAATGAGGAGTCAGAGAAATATGGCTCAAGTGAAAGAACAGAACAAATTCAGAAACAGAACTAAACAAAATAGAGGTAAGCAATTTATCAGATGCAGAGTTCAGAACACTGGTTGTTGGGATGTTCAAGGAACTCATTGGGTACTTTAAGAGCATAAAAAAAAAAACCCCAGGTAGAAGTGAAATTTAAGTGAAATAAAGAAAAATAAATGGAATCAACAGTGGAGTGGATGAAGCTGAGAATCAAATCAATGATCTGGAACATCAGGAAGTAAAAAAACATTCAATCAGAACAAAAAGGAGAAAAAAGAATCCAAAAAAACCAAACATAGGGTAAGGAGCCTCTGGGACAACTTCATAACACAACATTTGAAACATACGGATGCCAGAAGGAGAAGAGGAAGACTAAGAAATTGAAAACTTGTTTGAAAAAATAATGAAAGAAAACTTCCCTAATTTGGTGAAGGAAACAGACATGCAAGTCCACAGGGAGTCGCAAACAAGATGATGCAAAGAGGACCACACTAAGACACATCATAATTAAAATGCCAAAGGTTAAAGATAAAGAGAGAATCTTAAGAGCAGCAAGCAAAAAGGAGATAGTTACCTACAAAGGAGTTCCCATAGGACTGTCAATTAATTTCTCAAAAGAAATTTTGTAAGTAAGATGGGACTGGCAAGAAGTATTCAAAGTGATGAAAAGCAAGGACCCATAACCTAGATTACTCTCTCTGGCAAAGCTATCATTTAGAATGGAAGGGCAGATAAAGTGCTTCCCAAACAAGGTAAAGCTAAAGGAGTTCATCATTACCAAGCTCTCATCATATGAAATGTTAAAGGATCTTATTTAAGAAAGAGAAGATCAAAACTCTGAACATTAAAATGGCAATAAATTCACAACTATCAACGATTGCATCTAAAAAACAAACCAAAGAAACAAGCAGAACAGAAACAGAATCATAGATATGGAGGTCATTAGAGGGTTATCAGTTGGGAGGGGGAAGGGGGTGAATGGGGGAGAGGTGCAGGGATTAAGAAGCAGAAATTTGTAGTTACAGAATAGGAAGGAGGAAGTTAAGAACAGCACAGGAAATGGAGAAGCCAAAGAATTTGCCACATATGCACGACCCATGGACATGAACCAAGGGGAGGAGGGAATGCCAGAGGGAATAGGGGATGATGGGTGGAGGGGGACAAGGGTGGAAGAATTGGGACAATTGTAATAGCACAATCAATAAAATTATTTTTAAAAAGACAGAATAAAAAAGGATTCTGGAAAAGATTAAATTATTTGTTCAATTGCCCATATGATTCATTTGGCTTGGAGACACTGTGTAATGGTCTTGGTTTTATTATAAGAATGTTGGTTAAAAGCTAGAATTCAGGATATGAGCTAAACAAAGATACACCAGAATGCCTCCTGCTCTTGTAATCTAATCTATGCACAGCCCTGTCATTTGCAGGGGGGAAGAACTATAAGAGAGGAGAGAAAAGAAAGGAAAGGGAAAAGTGAAGAGGATAAGAAATGGACAAAGGAAGGATAAAGAAGAGATAATCTCCGTGTTGGCCTCGTAGAGCTACACTTAGCACATGGAGCTCTAACAAATGCTGCACACCAGTGATTAAATGCAACAGGAACCTGGAATCCTTTTATGCAGGATGATAGGTGAAGCCTGATCTAGTAAATCTGATCTACTTTACACCTTGGCCACCCTGGGCTGTCACAGAGGGTTATAGCTCCTTTGAAGGCACCTAGGCCACTTGGAAGGCACTCAGAGACACACGAGACTTTCAGCTACAGAGATTAAGAAACTGGAACACAGGAGGGGAGATAAAAGCTCTTCCTGGACAAGAAGGCAGAGAACATTCTTTGGGGTGGAGGACATAAAGGATAGGGGTTCTCCTTCAGAACAGAGAATCAATCAGTCATTGGAAAGAGTGGAGGCTGAACTTGGTAAGAGCCATGGGATTTAGAAATTTTAAGAGTTTATGTCAATCAGGTCTTTAATGACTAGACAACTTCCATGCTATTTAAACCATCTTACAGTGTAGAGAAGTATAAAGCCTCGAAATTATTTTATAACATAAAATAACTTTGGTGACAAAAACCTGTCAAAGATATCACAACAAAAGAGAACAACAGATCATATATGAACACAAGCATTAGACAAAATGCCGGTAACCAGAATCCGGCAGAACTTTAAAAGAACAGATGTCCTAGGAAGACAAGGTAGTTCTACACTAGGAAATCTAGTAATAGAATTCCCCGTATTTTTTAAAGGAGTAAAGAACATCATTTAGTCATCTCCATTGGTGCCAAAAAAGAATTAGATAAAATGTACCATATATCCATTATTTCTAAACAGTTCTGAATGAAATAGGAATAGGCATCTTCCAAATATATTTAATGTATATATAAAGCCAGCATTATGCTTAATTGTGAGACAAAAGAATTCCTGTTAAATTAGGGAGTAAGATGAAGATGTTCACTAACAACTCTTAGTTAACATTGTCCTGTATAAGTATTAATTGATGCAAAGACAAGAAAAGGAAATAAGTGAATAAAAGGAATAAATGACAATTAGTTGCAGATTTGACTATTTATTTATTTATTTTTAAGATTTTATTTATTTTTAGACAGAGGGGAAGGGAGAGAGAAAGAGAGGGAGAGAAAGATCAACGTGTGGTTGCCTCTTACGCGCCACCTACTGGGGACCTGGCCTGCAACCCAAGTAAATATCCTGACTGGGAATTGAACCAGCAATCCTTTAGTTTGCAGGCTGGTGCTCAGTCCACTGAGCCACACCAGCCAGGGCATGATTCTATATTTAGAAAGTTCATGACAATGAGTTGCTGTGTCTTTAGAGAAAAGTAAGATAATTCAGTAAAGTGAGTATTAACAAATGTTATAAGACAATGAATAGCTTTCTATATATAACAGCTACCAGTTAAATATATAATTTTAAAAATCCCATCTTACAATAACAGTAAAGACAACAAGTACAGGAAACGATCTAACAGAGAATGAAGAGGAATAGGTAAATCCATACATCTCATACTCTGACAGCTGTTTCACGGTGTTTAAATTTTTGCCTATGGGAAGACCTGATTGCCAGCTGAGTTTAAGTACCAGTTGAAGTGGAAATGAGGCTCCTGGTCCTAAGCTGACTTGTCGCCATAACATTTTCGAAGGGAAGGAGCATTTAACGGGAGTCCAGACCCCAGAGGACTGACTTGCTCACTAACTGACTGTGACCTGCCTGAATAACAGCTTTTCTGGACCTCAGTTTCCTCAGGGTTTAAGAAACAGAGTGGGTGTATGTATTGCATCAAATGTAAACTGGGAGTTCACAGATGTGTCTTATTGACCTGCTTGAAAGTAGTTTTAATGAGTAGTCAAAATTGGTTTACTTCACATAAAAATCTGCATTCTCAGCACCATCTAACACAACAGGGCTGGCCTCTCCCATTGCTACAATTAGCTGCAGCTGCAGAAGCTGTTGCCGCTTCTCTCAGAGCCTGGCTCCTGTTTTGCAGACCCTCTTCCCCTAGTCCCTCACCACCCTGGTGTCACTGGCCTGATTAGTTACCTGATCAGCTGACCCTGACGGCATTCAGTTAGAGCCCTTGGTCGTTCCAGTAAGCCTCTTTCACTTGCACAATTTAATGATTCTAAATTTTGGTCCATCTAAACATATTCCTTTCCACATTACTTAAAAGCCTGGGCATTTTGAGCTAATGTGGGTATAGCAAGCTCTGGCCCTACGCTTTTCTTTCTTTCTCCATTTGCTTGTAGCAGACTATCCTTGGTTACCATGGTGATTACCATCCCTTAATAATATGCTGCTACTGCATGGGGAATGTAATTTTCTTTAAGCTCAGTGGAAAGCAGTGAAGGAACAGTAGTTGGTCTGAAAGCTTTCTCCCCCCTCTGTCCCTAGGTGCTCCTCAGTCGCCGCAAAGGACAAGAGCAAGCTGCTGATCAATGTCTCCACACAAACCAACATGAGAGCTGCTGTCAGGATTTAAATACCTTCCCTGGGTCCCAGTGCACATGTGGGAACCCTGAGAAAGGCTTTTTCAACCTCCAAAAGTGTTCTGCATCAAGTCTCATGGGACTTAATTAAAATAATCAGTTTTCACAGCCCATGCTTTCTACTCTAACCTCCCACACAAAATGAGCATCCCCTGCCCCGAGAGGCCCTGCTCACACACACTCGGAGCGAGTAACATCTCGAACTGCACGCTCTCCTCCTGGCAGGGATCCCATAGTCTGCATCTGGCTTTTTCCGACAAAACTGAGGGCAGAGAAAGGTAATCCACAGATCGTGGCCCTGCTTGGACTTCCAGGCCTCACCTCCGAGTCGTCAGAGGTTCTGATTGTGCCCAGGGGGATAGGAGAAGAATGGTGCTCTCTCCTGCACAAGACCCTCAGCTCCCAGGGGCTCACCCCCTGGCAGTCACTGGGAGAGCAGGCTGAGTCTGCCCATCGCTGGCCTGCTCACCAGCACTTTGGAGCCTCTAACTCCTAAGGTCCATTTAAAAAACTAAGATATAACATGGGGAAAGTTTACGGTGCGTAAGGTATTCTCAGGTCCATTTTAAAATCATGGCCAAATAGAAAACCAGGGAAATGAAAGAGGTTAAAATTTTAAAACATGCATTATTATTGTTATTCATCTTATTGTAGTGAGCACACTTACATGAGACCTACCTACCCTCTTAACAGAGTTTTACGTGCACAATGCAGCGTTGCTGTCTGTAGGTGTGGTGTTGTAGAGCAGGTCTTTAGAAGGTACTCGTTTTGCACAGCTGAAACTTCATACTCATTAATTAACAGTTTCCCATTTCCCCTGCCTCTGAGGCTGAATTTTAAGAAATGTGTTAATAGACTAGAGCAGCAATTTTCAACCGGTGTGCCGCAACGATTTTTAGAACATTTGGTACCTGACTATTAAGTCAGGGGCACCGACCTCTTTTCCTTAGATCATCAGAGGAAAAATGACAACAGTCAACACAACAGTAGCTGTGGGTGTGAATGAATCAAAATTATACCTATCTTTTTTTGTCAGATTGGCAAAAAATAGAACGTATTATTTTTTGTTGAGTTGCCAAATTTTAGTAATTAGTTGATGTGTGCCATGAGATGAAAAAAGGTTGACAATCGCTGGACTAGAGTCACCTCTATGGGACTTAATCTCTCCTTTCCTCTTTCCTGCCCCTTCAAATATCCACACAGTTAGAATTTCAATTACAATAAGTAGCTGAAGAGTTACATGGTAGAGCAAGTAGAATTAAGGTGACAGGAATGCAGAGTGTCTATCATAAAATTATTTCAACTTTTCCATTAAAAATTGTCATAATAAGTATCAGAAAGTAAATAACAGCTGAAGCAGAGTTCACAAGCAGGTGGCCCACAGGCCATGTAAAACCCACAGACAAGATTTATTTGGCCATCAGGGAATTTTTTTAATTGCATAAAAGTTTTCTGGATTTCTAGTTTTTCTAGAAAAATTAGGAACTCTGGTGACATGAGATCTGAGTTCTTGCATGAAAACGGTGGGCTGGAGCAGGGGAGGGGCTGTCTCCTTCCACTGGGGCGTGTCCTCTCCACTGGGCACAGGCCCCATTGGATCTGACTCCTCCTTTACGTTAGGGAAGTGGGCCAGCTTCCCAGTTAATGACACTGACCCAGAGCAACCTCCGAAGGTGGGAAAACTGATAAGGGCAGCTTAACTCTGTGAGTGCCTGCACCCCTGCAGCTGGCAGGAAAATGCAGTCCTCCACCTTTGTCTTGGTTTTGTATGGTCGGGGGCAAAGCCTCCTCCTGCCCCATTGTGTTCACAGCCCCCCAAGATTCTGCTCCGTGACCTGCCATGAAGCTAGGTGGGCAATGGAGCCCATGAACAAGCCCGGGTGTGGCTGTTATTGAAAGACAAGTCTTGGGACCAGCTGAGCAAGGATGCATTTATTTTCGAACGTTTGCCTTCTTGCTTAAAATGCCTCAGTGCACAAAACAGACTCTCTTCTATCAACTTGATGCCATCATCATTTATCATAAAGCTTTGTTGTCAGGTGCCAGCCAAAGTTAGCCACGTAGAACTCAGGTGTCCTACAGCCTAAATTTGATCTGCGCTTATCATCATGGGAAAATTCTCTTTTGTTTTTCTTTCTGGCATAAAGGAAGCTCGTGGGTTAAAATACTTCTCAGAGGAAGTGGATGCTGTCGCAGTGTTTAGTTTCCCCAGATTTTTTCATCTGCTTATGCCTTTTCCTTGCAGGGACCCATGCTCTACAGGATGTTTTCCCTGGGGTGTGCTGTGCCTCCGATGCTGGGGTGCTGGGGTGGGAGCCGTATCTTCTAAATCTTCTATCTCAACAGTCAGCCCACTGTGAATGCTGACAGCAGCTTAATGCATTCTCCCTGGAGAGAGTAGTGACAGTGAACTCAGATCCCTTTGTTCTTCTCACTCTTCCTCCAGTGCTTTCTATTGAGCTGGGCAAACAATTCTGCCCCCTGCTTATCTTCCAGCCCCATGTTGCCCTGCTCTTCCCTCCCCTTCCTTTGCTCCAGCTACACTGGCTTCCTTCTATTTCTTGAACACCAATAGCTTGTCCCCACCCAGGGCTGCTGCACAAAGTGCTCCGCCCTCCACCTGGACCACTCTTCTCCCAGCTCTTGGCCTGGCAGGCTCCTTCTCATTTGGGCTTCGGGTCACTTACCAGCTCCTCAGAAGTCTTTCCTGACCACCTTCTGCTTCCTCTCATGCCTTGTTTCTACTACATTATGTCCTCATTTTTTTATTGCAGTTATAATCTAAAACCATTTTCATTCACTAGTGTCTGCCTGTTCCACTTCAAAGCAAGTTCCGCAAAAGCAAGGGCCTTGTCTCTTGTTCACCGTAGAACATCCCCATCCCTGGAACACACGTTTATCCCACAAATGTTCACACCCGGGAGGGCGTGGGAATTCTAACAACTGGGAGCCTGTAGGTGTTTGGATGAACATTGCAAAGAAAAAATTGTGTATATACACATTTACTGTTCCCTTGATTTGGGCCTGATTTTCGGGATGGAATTTATCTGTTTGTTATATCTGGATGCCAATATTAAAACTGTGTGAGACAAAGACTTAGATTTGATGATTTACTGGTTTAATTTATTTCCTTAATTACTATGATTTTATAAAATGTCTTAGGTGACACAAAAGGCAAGGCTGCCACCTAGTGTTTAGATGTGTGACACCAGAAGTCCCTTTTTAAAAACCTGTTAGAGTCTATAGAAAGTCAAACTTTCACAACCTGCTATAACACAGGCCAGAATGACCACAGGTGCATCAATCCCCACACAGAAGGCATCTCTGAAGAGACTGCAGATGGATTCCCTCCTGTCTCGTGGGCTTCGGCCAAAGTTGAGGGACTGCCTTTGTTAGCCACTAAAGAAATCTGAAGCTGTCTAGCTCAGTTTCACAAGGCGGCATATTGTCCAGACCAAGTTTTTTAAATCCACCCGCTTCCTCTGTCAAAGTGTGCTACTTACAAAGTCAGTGAAATCAATATTATAGAAAATAGTAGCCCATTGCCTCAGCTGCTTTTCGCCCGCTGATGACACAGGGCAAGATGCAACCTCAAGGTTCGGGATCACCCGGGCCATTCAGATCCCTAATTGGTTGTGACCAAGCAGAAAATTTACCTGCACTGAAAGATCTTGGTAGCCTTAGGCTGGGCATTTTTCATTCCCAAGCCATGATGAAGATGAGCATGGTGAAGGGAAGCTCTGGAAACTGCCCGGATGAGGGTGGCACCAGGGGAAACCATTTCATAAAGAGCCTGGATTATAGGCTCCTCAGATATTGCTCTGGGAAACCGGTTATTAGAAATGATGGAAAATGGGTGGTGAATAAGCCAGTGGATGGAAATGACCATAGCAACCAAACTATCCATTCTCTTACTATTTCATGTTCCTCGAGACTAAAATAGATCAAGTGTGGGTCACTGCAAACAAGTCTAGCAATGGTTTACATCTCCTACTACAGCTTTCGCTGGCTTTTGACGGGCATGTGAAGAAAGGTGCTGCTAACCTTGAAAAACTGTCACATGTGTTTTGTTCTAACCATTTAGTCCGTGTTCTACATACTATCTTAATACATATATAGTCTTCTACTTTTACTTTACAAAATATTTTCTGAAAGCAATAGAAATAAGTATGAAATGACAAAGCTAGAATTAAAATGCTTTCTGAAAGCCACTGACTCAATTCAGGAATCTTTTTTTTTTTGGTCATCCTGAGTGACTAGGCTCTATTTAAATCTCTTCAGTGATGAGGAGCTCACTACATCATGATGCCAGAATTCCATAATTTAACTAATGGTTGGAAGGTTCTTTCTGTATTTCCACTTACTCCTACAACTGATGTTTATTTAGTGCCTACTCTGTCGGGCTCTGTGCTGGGAATTTTGAGTCTAGTGGTGGACAAAATGAACTCAGTTCCTTAACATACAGAAGTTACAGTCCGCTTCCCTGTAACTCTCCTGCAGATATGTGCAATTGGAAACAATGCAGAACGAGACCGCTGTCTTGGCTCCTTTACAGGAGTCCTGTGAATTTTGTAGAGAACCCTTAGATTTTTCTTCACCAACACAGCTTAGATTCCTCGGCTGCAAGCAAGTAAACAAATGAACAAAATCCCTGGTCCAAATGGATCTATGTGAGCAAAACGGGGCAGCTCAGAAAGTTGAAGGGAGAGTAGAAGAATCGGATCTGGAGAGAGCAGACTAAGAGGCAGCATGGGGATCTAAATAGCAGGAACTAGAGAACAGTCTTTCCAAGGTGCTGCTTTTGTTTCAGCAACAGCTATCTCAGGCTTTTGTCCCTCTGATCAAGCTTCAGATCGTAAGAAGACAGCATCTGATTGGCCCAGCGTGGGCCACTATGCCCACCCCATGCTGGGGTGGCAGTGGAACTTCTTGATGCCCACACAGAGTGTAGCCAACAAAGGAAAAGGTGTTCCTGCAAAGAGAGATCAAGGGATTGCTGGCAGACAGAGGAGGAATGAAGGCTGGAGACAAAACGAACAAATGACCACAACAGTCACCATCTTAATCTCCATCCTTTGGGCAGACGCACCCCGTGGAGACAGAGAGGCAAGGGGAAGCCTGGAGGTCCTCCCTCAGACCGTAGCGCCTGACAGCCAGGCCTGACGGACTTATCTCATCTCTCGGGTAACATGCCCAAGTCTGCCCCACCTTCTTCAGCTGATCCACAGGACGACCTGGAGGACCTAACCCCTGTGGGTCTCATGCCAACCTAGACTCCTCTGCCCCAGGAGGTGCAGGAGGAGGCTGACTGGGCTCCTGCAGCTGCAGGTAGGGTAGTGATGAAGACTCAGCTCTTTCTTTTGAAACTGTCTGCTGGGTCCAGCCCAAGCACCAACACTGCCCCAAACCTTGCCCTTATTTCCAAACAAGCATATTTACACACCAAAATTGTGATCTGCACCCATTCCTCATTTCACCCATGAACATATCACAGCAGATTCTTCGTAAGTAAATGAGCTCAGTTGTTTCATGCCTTTGTTCTTGGGAATCAGTTAGTTTTACAAAAAGCATATCTTAGATTTATGATGGAGATTAATGTCAAGACTAAGTATCTGTGTATCTATCTTAGATAGGGGCACAGTCTGTAACTGTCTCCAGTATTCTGGCAGTCCTCCCTCCTCCCATCTTTTGGCGATCGCTACAGTATCCCAGACCATGCTGCAGGCTCCTTGAGTGCTCGCAATAGAGCTCACTCGTGCCGAGTGTCAGAGATTCTCTTAAAGCTGCCAGCTGTGCATGCTCTTGTACTCACGTAAGCTACCTTGCTTCTTCCCAGTCTCATTTGAACATCAGTCTCTTTGCTAGACACAGCCAGAGAGCACTGGACCAGATCTGCCTTCACCCTGAAGAACTGTGTAGTGTTTAAAAGAGCAAGGGCTTTGCAACTGGAAGGAGCTGGATTTAAGCCCTCTTTCTGTTTTGTACTTGTTGTGTGACCTTGGTCCAGTTATTTACCTATTTCATGTCTGTGTACTGAAGAAATGAAAGCCTTTTCAAAAAGGAAATATTAAGAAAGTAGCCATCATAGGAACCAGCTACTGCCTGAGAACTGGTGGTGAAAGAGTCTGGGATTGTTACGGTTTAGAGCTTGAGGAGGGGCCCTGCAAGGCTGGAACTCAGACCTCTGAGAAGGGTCCCTGCTCAGCTGCGCTGTCGCCTCAGGAACTTGAAGGCGGCTCCTGTGGTTGAGACCCAGACCTCTGTGCCTACCTAGCTGGTGCTGGGGCCTCTAGGGAGTGTGGTGGTGCTAGTTCTGAGAGTGCTGGAGAAATGCAAACCGGAATCAACAGCTGCCTCTAGAGCGACCTGCTGCACTGCCAGGAGAAAATCCACTGGGAGGAGGGTGCTGACAGGAACAGTACGACAAAGGGAACAGAAAGCACCCCATGGAGGAGCGCTCACTTCTCCCTTCAGCCTTGAAGCCGCCCTCTAGTGTCAGCTATTGCTGAAGCCTAACAGGTGTTCAGCTGAAATGAACTGAGGTTTGCGGATTCCCAGCCTCGGATCACGGGGCAGTATGAAAGGGTGGGTCTGAGGCTGGGAAACAATAGCTTAATAACCAGCCACCCCTTTGGCTACTCAGCATCCACCAGCACCCTTCTTCCACACAATAGCTTTCCCGTGGACTTCCACACATGGAAAACGGCTTCAGGCTCCTACGCAACAAAATGCTACTTCTTTACTTCTTTACACAATGAAGATGTTCTCAGCCTCATTGGATCTCAGTGTCCCAACAGCCCTCGAAGGCTGAGTGGTCACTGTAGCTCCCTTTGGGAGACAGTAGTATCATCCATCTTCGAGCTGACTCTCTCTTTCCAATTCTCCTTACGACATTCTATTACTGAAAGACGAGGTTGTCTCAAGTAAAATAGTAAGGGGAAGAAGAAGAAATACAAAATTAGTTTGTTGACCCCCCTGGGGTCAACCCAACCCATGGGTCAAATACAAATTTTAAAATAAAATTTTATTAAAGCACAGCCACACCCATTAATTTACATACTATCTATGGCTACTTTCAGGCTACAATGGCAGAGTGGAATATTTGCAATAGAAAGCATGTGGTCCACACAGTCTATACTATTTATTATCTGGCCTTTTACAGAAAATTTTACTCTGCTTCAAACTCTCTCTCTCTCTCTCTCTCTCTCTCTGTAACAGTGCTGTTCCAAGTTTTATATGCTCTTAGTCAGAACCTGAGCTGGTTCTTTACTTGGTGGGGTAGCTCAAATATTCATTCCTGACTAAATGTCAGAATGAATTCAGGAGTGTCTGGAATGCTCAGTGGTTCTGCCTTTTTTTGGTTGCTGAAGTTTACCATTAACTTTTGTTATTGGTCATGGAAGTGTTAAGATACCACCCCAGAGAACCCCCTGAGTTCTGCAGGTTGTCCTCGCTACCTTCATTTTTTTTTTTTTTAGTAGCAATATAATTGGCTCTTGGTAATCAGAATCAATCACCCAGCCAGGAGAGCAATCTTCTTCTTTACCTGTTGGTTGAGGGACATGAGGAGCCCCAAATGACCAGGTGGCTATCTTATTTTCCAATTCAGTGAAAACATTGGTGTGTACCCAAAATGAATCGTTCTTCTCTCCAAACCAGTAGAGGTCACTATCACAGGGGTGGGATGCAAAAATTTGCAAGAAGGTTGTTCGATGTAATAGTGACAGAAGCCCCCTGCTCACCCATCCATTGACTCCTGGACCCTGTACGCTGACTGTGGACAAAGGAGCACCCAACACTGGTTACTGATCTAAGCATATACTGTATCCTGTAAGGCAGAACCCCATGCTTTTAGGGTGTTATCTTTTAACTGGCACTGGAACCTAGTTTCCAATGGGCCCTCCCACCATTCTGTCGGGCCAGTTGCTTCTGGGTGATAGGACACAGGGTAAGACAGGCAGGTATCTGGCGTGTGGTAACTTCCATCCAAACTGGTCCAAAAGGCTTCCATGTCAGTGGTAGGTCAGGCAGGTAGGCCTCCAAGTCAGGGGGCAGTCACTGTGTCCTTAGACAAATGATGCCAGCCTAGCCAAACACCATGTGGTACTCTCAGCCTCCAGCCCTACCTGGCTGCTCTCTGTGCTTCTTGCTCCACCCCTCCCCCCACTGCCCTATGCAGGAAACAGTCCTGTCATGCATACTCTTCTCCTGGGCCTCTCTGGTCAAAGGCTCCTCAGATCAGGAAGAGCTTCCTCTGCTAAAACCCTAGAGGCTTCTAAGCCACAGAGGGATTTCTTCCTGCTGTATAGCATGGGCAATGCCCTCTAGACGTCTCCAGACTCCATGCCAGCTGCATCCCAACTGATATAATTCTCCCGGGTGGTTCAGCCAGAGTAGGGACTGTGGGCCTGGAAAAGGAGTCACTTTTTTTCTTTTGAGCATAGCAGCTGGGTCAGGATGAGGCCAGCCGAATGTGCCTGCACCCCAGGCCATGTCTCTGGTCGGCTATGCCTGTTGCCATGACCATTGTCCCACCCCTTCTTTAGCATTTAATGCAACATAGTTGACGTGAATTAACTCCAACTTTATTTTGGTCATTTCTGCAAAAGTCCTACTCAGTGAAAGCAATTCCAGTACATGATTATCAAAAGTTACACCGGGGTTTCATGGACCCCACACACTTGTTGCATGGGATCCTGGAAAGGAACAAGCAAGCAAGATTCTGGATGAGCTCAAACAGTAATTATTGACTTGTAAGTATGCATATATGTAAATATGTAACTGCTTTTTAACCAAATAAAAGCAATAATGTCCTTGTGTCTCAAATTTTGAATAAGTTCCCCAGTTTGTAGTTGGTCTTTTAATTTTTGTATAAAAGTTTCACATTTTTTACTTGAGGCTAATTTGTTTGCCATTTAATCAGGAAAAAATGTTATAAACCTCCGAATAACACTTCCTATGTTTCTTCAGATTTCTCTGAGTCATTGTGCCATAGAATCAGGGCCGGGCAGGCAGGAAGTCAGAGGTCAGAGGCCAGTTTCAACTACGCTCTTAACACTCCCCAGTCCGCTGGGGCTTAGCATCGCTGGGTCTCAGTTTCCTCATCAGGAAAATGATATGAGTAGGTGAGAGGAGTTCAAGGTCTTTTTCATTTTCAAACGATGGTATCAAATGACAAGTGAGAAATTCCATGCGATGCGGCTGATAAAAGGATAAGGCCGGGACAGCAGGAGCCACAGACACCCGCAACTCCCATATTTAAATTCCAACTCTTTGAGCCTAACGGATTTTTTAAATGCTCAAGATAAAGCAACTATCAATTCTTCCGAAATAAATATGGTGTATCTGCTCTGAGTGCATCTTGTTTTAATTTCTCCAGAGAACTGGCAAAAGATCTCTCTGATATTTCCTGGTAGCAGAGAAATGTAACGGAGGTGCTGGCAGCCAGCAGCAACACTGCTGGTTACTATAAAATCCACCCAGACTCTCCGATTACTCTGAGAGCATTGCAGTGGGGTTTGTTTGATACTCTATCTTGTCATGGCTGGGTCAGAATGCCTCTTTTGATAATAAACAGTGACTTCCTGTACTCAACACAGTCTGACTTGAAATATGAGTATGAGGATGGAGCTACAGAGAAGTAGTTAAAGAAAAGGGTCTTGGATGCAGGGTGTCTTGTTAGTTTTATGCGTGTATTGGGATCTGGGCCAACACTCCTCTCAGGAGCTCAGACGCTTGGAAATACTTCTGGAAAGGGAAGCAGAGTTTAGCATGAGTGAAGTGCAGCTCGTTATTTCTTATCTTGGAATGATTGTTCATGTTGAGTATGTGGATCCAGGGAAGCCAGACACACAGAAGCAAGAGGTACAAGGAATGGCTTGACTGACTTCTGGAATTCTGCTCATGAATTTACCTTGTTCGAGAAGGACAGTATCTGGGTCAGGTTCCCTCCCAGAGGACCAGGGCACTGGCCAAGTGGCCCAAGTGGGGATTAGATTATAAACTCCTTGGTGGGGATCAAGAACTCAGAGGTGGCAGGAAGGGCTCATGCTTCGTGCGAATGTATCCAGTGCGGTTGCACAGGGCCCTCCGCTCAGAGAACCCCATGCTTGAAGTTGAATTCTCTGTGATTGCCATCTTGAAAGTTTTAATAACTTTATTTTTGAATTTGTGTTTTGTAAGTAAAGTTAGATGGGACAATAAAGCATCAACCAGGGACTGAAGGCCTCAACTCAGTGGCAGTCTTGCTTTTCACTAGCTCCTGTTCCCTGCTTCCTAGCTGCCAGCTCCCCCAGGGCCTTCCAGCAACCATTGATACCCTGTGGTCCTGGCTGGGGCCTGGGTGTGAGGCAGGAAGGGCTGGAGGGCCAGGCATGCTTAAGCTCACATGTGCCACCTGTTGAGTTTCGAGACTGAGTCTTACTCATCCCTCAAGTATCCTCGACCCTGAGGGAGTGCAACACCAAATAGCAGATACAAAGCACCATGACAAGTCAAGAAAGGGGCCACAAAATAAGAAAAAAAGGGTTTTACTTCTGTGTTTTCCACATTTCACTGCACTGGGCCCCACAAATTGTGTAGCTAGCACTGGTGAGAGGGGCAGCTAATGCCTGTGCAAAGACTGAGCTAGGTGGATGGATGCTTGAACACAGCAGGGAGAAAGGATGAACAGCAAATCCACGCGGCAAATATAAAGGCCAGAGCTGGACAATGAGTCACAAATTTGAGGCAGGGGAGCTAAGAGAAAGAGAAGGAAGCTGAATTGTGTGGCTAGGGTATTCCGAATCCAAACTTAAATGGTGGCTGGTGCTTCCATCTTGTTTATGTACAGGTGAAGGTCCATCTGACTCATATGGCCCAAAATGAGGCTAAACAGTGTTGACAACGTTCTAAGTGCATGTTAATCCTTGAGAGAGGAAATAAAGGCAGTGACACATTTTTTCTGACACTGAGGGCTGAATGTGTTTTTTAGCCTTCCTATGTAATGGAAAGAATTACCATAATGAAAATTCAGTTAACTGTTATACATTTAATGTGAATGTAATTATTAAAAAGAACAACGGCTAGCCCTGGCTAGCATGGCTCAGGTTGGTTGGGTGTTGCCCCGCAAAGCAAAAGGTTGCTGTTGGATTCCCAATCAGGGCACACGCCTGGGTTGCAGGTTTGGTACTGTCGGAGCACATACGAGAAGCAACTGGTTGATGTTTTTCTCTCACATTGATATTTCTCTCTCTCTCCTTCTCCTTCCCTTGCACTCTCTCTAAAAATACATAGATAAAATATTTTTTAAAAAAAGAATGACTGGACTTCTGGTCAAGAAGGTGGCATGGGTAAACACGACTGGACTCCTGGCACAACCACATCAAAATTACAACTAAAATATAAAACAACCATCACTCAGAACTGTCAGAAACCAAGCTCAGTGGAAGTCTGACAACTACGAAATTAAAGAAACCACAAACAATCAGACTGGTAGAAGGGGTGGAGACACAGAAGGGGCTGGTCCCACATCCATGTGGGATGGATAAAAATTCCGGAGGGATATCTGAAGAGCGAGGGGTCCCAGTCTCACAACAGGCCCCCCAGCCCAGGGTTCCAGTGCCAGGAAGATAAATCCCCATAACTTCTGGCTGCAAAAACCAGCCGGGACTGAGTCAGTGGAAGAAACTTTTAGAGTACCAAGCAGTTCCTCTTAAAGAACCAATACACGAACTTACTCAGACTCATTCCCTCTGAGCTTCAGCACCAGGGTAGTAGATTGAAAGGCACCAGTGGCATATGGGGAGGAACGGAAGGGTCTGGCATCATGACAGGAACTGGAAGACAGCTTTCTCCCAGACAAAAAAAAAAAGGTGGACAGGGGACATTGTCCCTTTTCTGAACCCTTCCCCCACAGAGCCACAGATGGGTGCCATATCTGAGACTCCATCAACCTGGGTAACACTGTTTGCCCTGCTCTGGAGATCCAAGAGACTCCATCCCACCCAATTTACAGCTGTTAACAGTGGCTTTTCCATATGAATGGCTGGTCTTGGCTCATGCTTCACAATTTTCTAAATCCTTTCAAACAAGCAACAGGTGGCCTCAGTGAGTCCCTAACCCCTATATCTCTTGCTAAGTGGACCCAGGCATGGCACTAGCAGCAGCCATTCTAGATTCACAGCGTGGCTTTGCTCCAAGCTTGGGAATCTCCAAGCCCAACACAAGTAGCAGTCATCTCAGATTGCTTTATAGCTCATTCAGGGTGGCCCAGGAAAAACACAGGTGGGGGCTAACCTTGGCCTGCACCACCCGGGAAACCCCAGGGCCTATGTACCCAGTGGACAACTACAGATCACATCAGAACACCACCACCCTTCCCCTGCACAGCTGATCCTCCAAGGAGGATGGAGGATGGTGACCAGCAGTCACAGCCAATTCTTGCAGCTGACTGGCCTGGGTAAGTCACTCCCATTGATTTGCCACCAACAACCAAGGCTTAGGTGCAAGAGGAGGATGTACTAAGCCCACACAAAGGGTGCACCTTGAGTATCCAGCTTGAGTAATAGGAGAGGCTGTGCCACTTGATCCTACAGGATACGTATTATATTAGGCCATGTTACCAGGACAGGGAGTCATAGCAGCTCTATCTAATACATAGAAACAAACACAGGGAGGCTGCCAAAGTAAGGAGACGTAGAAACATGGCCCAGATGAAAGATCAAAACTCCAGCAAAAGAACTAAACAAAAGGGATATAAGCAATCTGTCAGATGCAGAGCTCAAAACACTGGTTATAATGGTGCTCAAGGAACTTAGTGAAGACCTCAACAGTATAAAAAAGATCCAGTCAGAAACAAAAGATACACTGATTGAAATGAAGAGCAATCTATAGCGAAACAACAGTAGAGTGAACGAAGCTGAGAATCAATGATTTGAAACAATAAGGAAGCAAAAGACAACCATAAGAACAACAACAAGAAAAAAGAATAAAAAAAAAACCAAAAAAAAAAAGAGAAAAACCCCAAGGGTAATGTAAGCAGCCTCTGTGACAACTGCAAGCATTCCAACATTTGCATCATAGTGGTGTCAGAAGGAGAAGAGAAAGAGAAAGAAATTGGAAATCTATTTGAAAAGATAATGAAAGGAAACTTCCCTAATTGGTGAAGGAAATAGATATGCAAGTCCAGGAAGCACAGAGAGTCCCACACAAGATGGATGCAATGACACCCACTCCAAGACACATCATACTTAAAAAGCCAAAGGTTAAAGATAAAGAGAGAATCTTAAAAGTAGCAAGAGAAAAGCAGTTAGTTACCTACATGGAAGTTCCCATAAGACTGTCACCTGATTTTGGAAAAGAAACTTTGCAGGCTAGAAGGGACTGGCAAAAAATAATTAAAGTCATGGAGCAGGGACCTACAGTCAAGATTGCTCTGCCCAGCAAAGTTATCATTTGGAATCCAAGGGCAGGTAAAGAGCCTCCAAGACAAGAAAATCTAAAGGAGATCATCATTACCAAACCATTATTATGTGAAATGTTAAAGGGACTTATTTAAGAATAAAGAAGAAGATCAAAACTATGAACAATAAAATGGCAATAAATACATATCTATCAACAACTGAATCTAAAAAAACAAACTCAGCAAACAAGAACAGAGACAGAATCATGGATATGGAGAGCATCTGGAAGGCTGCCAGATGGGAGGGGGCTGTAGGGAAATGGGTGAAGCGGTGAGGGGATTAAGAAGTACAAATAGGTAATTATAGAGTAGCCATGGGGATGTAAAGTACAGTGTAGGAAATGGAGCAGCCAAACAACTTATGTGCATGAGCCATGGACATGAACAAGGGTGGTGGGATTTCCTGAGGGAGTAGGGTTGCTGGGTGGAGGGGGGCAAAGGGGAAAAAACTGGGATAACTATAATAGCATAATCAATAAAATATAATTTAAAAAAAGAATGCTATATCTTATAACATTTTTTATGTGTTCTAATCTGTAGGGGAGAGAAATGAACTGAAGTTTGGTGTCTCTAGTCACATATGTTCTGGACCCTGATAGGCACTATTGGTCCTGGTAATGAAGGCTGGAAACCAGAAACGGAGCTCACCCTGTTTGGGATGCCACAGCCTTTTCGCCACATCTTGCTCAGCACCTTTGAAGTGGTGCCAAGTTGGAAAGAGGTGCAAACAATGCTCAGAACCTCTGCTTATTTTTAACAAAATGGAATCTAATTAAGCACAATTTGTGTTCTTAATTTATTCTTCTGAAGACTTTATAGGTTCAGAGTTGCTACTGCTAACTACAGGCTAGTAGTGATAGGAAAGTTTTTACCCATATTCTAAAACAGAATTTACTTATCAGGTGGCAGGGGGAGTAGGGAGGAAGTTTGGAAGGAAGTAACATCTGGCTCTTCTGACGCTTTGCATTTTTATTTATTTAACAAACACTCCTATAGTGCTTACTATGATGTCAGACTCTGTTCCAAGTGCTTCACGAACACTAACTGAGTACCCACAACAATCAGGGCTGACTTATCCAACAGGCATAGTGCCTAGGGTCCGTGAAAAAAAGTCTTAATTTTAATTTCTTTAAAGTCGGGAGAAAAAAATGAATATAAGAATAATGAATGTATAGTAAGGAACTCAGCCTAGATTATATTCTTCTTCATACCAGTGCAGTCATAAAACACATTTTTTAATGTTATTTTATGGAAGAAGGGGCCTGTGAAGGCAAATGTATGTAGGGTCCATAAAAATCATAACATAGTTCTAACGCCAACTGCACTTTTATCTTACTTTCACAGATGGAAGGACAGAAGCACACGTCAGTGACTGGCCAGTGCCACGCAGGTAGTTCACAGAGTTGAGACTCCAGCCAGGAAGCTTGCTTCTGGAGCGCCAAAGAACACTGCATTGAGCTCTGATGACCTGATGGATGATGTTTCTCGCGTGAATTTTCTAGATAGCTGAAAAATTAGATCTCTACAAAACCAAGATTTTTTGTTTAAATAATTTTGAAGGAAGGTCTTTTACATTTGTTATGTACTCCCTGCCTTACTAATTAGATTATCCTGAGCACAATCTGCTGCTGGTCATGATGACGCCATTACCCTTATCTGTACTCAACCTTACTGAGTATTTCTGATGCGCCTGGAACCCTTCTAAGATTTATTTCACATGTGTTAACTCACTGAATCCTCACAACCCTGAGTGATACAGATTTTTTTTTGAGATGAGAAAACCGAAGTTAAGTAAAGTTAAGCTACTTGTCCGAGTTCACCCAGCCCACTGACAGCAGTGAGACCCAGGCACCCTGGCTCCGGAGTGGCCCCTACCCACGGGGGCCGGCGGAAGCGCCGCACTGCCCAGGAGGAGTCCTCTCCGGAGCTTCATCCCTGCCCCTGGTGTCTTCACACTGCGCTGTGATTGTACGTCTTGTGTCGGTTCTTCAGGATGTGTCTTCTCTGTCCCCGGCAGGCAGCTGGCTCATCGTTTTAGCTGTGCTTTGTTTCTAGTACTCCCATCTGTCACTTGATACATTTATGGAGCGCCTACTAAGGGTGGTGTTGTGTTTCTTTGCTGCATTACTTTAGTGAAGAACCCCAGAGCCCATTATCCTGGCTCTCTGTGTCAAGAAGGTCAGCACGTGCTGTGTGGAGGGAGAGGCGCCTCTGTGATCCTTGTTACCTGGCCTTGTGAGGGCGATTTTGGATGCTTGGAGAGGTTTTGTTGGTTAATGTTTATTTATTTCTTGTTTTTCAGCAAAGTTTTCAGTAGCGAGTGCTGGTAACTGGCATGGCAAATAGTATATGTAAAGGGAAAATACTTGGCATGATACCTTAATTGGGCAAGTGGTCTGAGAATTCATTTGCCAGGTAACTGTACTTCGTGGTCTCTATTGAATGGTGTAAATGAAAGACTCCATTGGGCTATATGGGGTCAATTCCTCCTTTATGGCGCATTCTTGAATACTAGGCCTGAAGTTGAGAGGGACTCCAGCTCCTTACCTGTTTATCTATAGGTATGTGTATGTATACATCTATACATTTATATCAACATAAAACATATATGTGTGTGTTTTATATAGGGATAAATAAGTACTTTTTACTTGTCTTGACCCCTGCTCATACCTGAACATCACATTAGGCATATCCTAAATTTGTCCTGCGTGAATGACTATTCTAGAGTTTAAAATCCAATTAACCACAACTCTAGGATTTGAGGACTGCTCCCTGACACCAGTTTGCTACTTTTCTATTAATCTCATTTCAATTCTTGGCCTTCACAGCCTTTTCAGGAAACCTTGCTACCACGCCCAAGTCCTCATTCTTTATGACTGGCCCAGAAGGCTGTGCTGAATGGGAATCAGCTTACGAGTCTGCAGAGGCTTGACAGTTTCCGCATCCTACTGCTCACTTGTCACGAATATACCTAGAGCCCTTTGTAGCGTCTGAAACACTGACTGATATTTGGGATAGAAGAAAACACAGGAAAGGGATGAGTAGATTTCTTGAAACATCTTCAATTGTTTTATAAAAAATAAGCAAAATACTCTAGACTACTACCTGAATCAGAGTTTAATAAACTGGTGATGCTCAAGTTGGATTTGGACCAGACATATTTGGTTTTTGCCTGCATCTTAAACTATAAACTTTTAAACCAACTGCTTTCATTTAAAAATATGGAAATTTCACCACATAATCTCCGGACATTTAACTGCTTTAAAAATTGGGTGATCTGACAGCATGGGGCCCATGTTCTTACAAAGTAACAATTGGCCAGAACTGGGCGGTAGCTGGTCACTTAGACAGGACATGCACTTTTCTTGGTCACAATCCATCTGCGGTACAATTTGCTTGCACGACCTGCCTGCGCCCTGGGGCATTTGAGTTTGTATCTGCTACTACGACTCAATGAAGGACACAAGGGAGAAAGCTCAGGACCACAGTATTCTGCTCCGTTTTCTGCTTAGTTGATAAAATCTTAAAATTAATGTTGAAAAGCAATACCACACATAAAAAATTAAAACAAGGTAGAAATTTACAGGTGTGGACAAAACTAGGTTTACAGTTGTGAGTACATGAGACAGAGTTTATTTTTTATTATTATTGTAAATCTACTTTATTAATTACTATAAACCTATTTTTGCCTATCCCTGAATGTAATAAAAAAGTGTAAGTTCAATGACCCCATTTTCCCAACAATTCCCTCTCCTCAGTCCAAGAAATAATGTTGGTAATAGTATCTTTTATATTCATTTAGATACTTTCTATGAATAGGGTTTTTTAAAATCCAACCAGGGTCATCTATCTTTTGTAAGGCTGTATGTGTACATAAATACAGCCTTACAAATAGGGTCCCACACATATATCAATGTGATATATTGAAGTAATTATCTGCATAATTAACAAAAACTCTTGAAGAAATTTCCAAATATTAGAAAAAAATTTTTTTTAATTATCTGGCTAATTACCTTCATTAGACCTCCTTTCAGCTCCCCTCTTCATGGAAGGAATTCGTCCATTTAGTTGACATTCACTGAGTTCCCATTATGTTCAAGGCACTGTGACATGAAGTGGAAAATATGGACAAAAATTGAAAACAAAATCAAGAACAATGACATAAGAAGAAAGTGATTAATTTTTTTCCCCAAAAGCGATGAGGTGAAGGTATTGAATTTTGAATTAAACATGCCCCATTTTCAGTGGACCAATGCTAAGATTTGAAGGATACGAAAATCCTGGAAATAACCCAGACCTGAACAGGTAAATCAAAAGCTGAGTGGGGAGGACGTGTGCGGATGATGCAGGGTTGGTAGGAGGCGGACTGGCCACCTGAGGTGAAGCAGGAAGGAGAGCTCGCCGCTAAAGCATGACCTCTCAGGGCAGACATCTGCTGGCATTTGGTCTGTGTTCAGACAGGTAAACACCACGCTGGGTACATGACTGCACTTCCTCTTCTCTCCCAAGTAGATTTCAATGACAATTTTGATAAAACAATATTGGGAAGAGAGAGCTTCAAAACTAGAAATAAAAGATGTACTCATGAGAGACTTAAAGAGAAAGAAAATTTTGTCTTATATTTCAGTTACCTGGAAACAATAATTTTTTGTTGTTGTTGAATACTTCCCTTGAATTAGAAATTGGCAAAAACTCCCAATCTTTAAAAAATAAACAACCAAAACTAAACCAAAATCCATATGGTTACATTACATGCTTTTGTATCTCTGTAGTTTTTTAGACAGTTGAGACCTCTTGGAGATAATAAAAAATACCCATCTGTTATAGATCTGCAGTCACTTGTGGATGAGACATTAGGGGGACCTACAGTGCACCGTGAGTTCTTTCCAAAGAAATATCACCCTTCAAAAATCCTTCATTTTGATCTCCAGCAACCCAATGATTTTACATATTCAACAGGGATGAGGAGTTGAGTTATGCAACTCTAGCTTTGACATGTATAATGGCTACTGAAGACACTAACATTAAGTAAAGCTGGGTGAATGGTACGTGGAAACCACTGAACTATTTTTGCAATTTGTGAGTCTTAAATTGTTTCAAAATATGAAGTTATTTTAAAAATGGCCATGCAACCAATTTTCATTTTGCTTTGGAATGTATCTTTTTTTTTTTTGAATGCCTCAGTTAGAAGTTCTAATTTTAAAACTTCTTACTTAAGTGACTTTATGGATAATGCTAATTGAAATAGTGATAAAAATTGTTCAAATTATTCAAGCAAAAGTATTCCTTATTAGGAGAAGAGCATTTTATTCTCTTCCAAGTTACCAAGACTAGATTTCTTCAATAACAAACTTTATAGGATAGTCAGTCAGTCTCAATTTCTCCTTGCTTTGCTTTAGTACTGTAGGTATGAATCAGTGTCTTTCATAATAATCCCATAAGTGTATATTTGTTCTTTTACATAAATAGTATATGAATAAATATGTTTGAAGTATTAGTAGTACTGTAATCAACAACTATTTATTGGTATTACTTTACCAACAGATTTTTTCTCTCCACAACACATTATACCAGTCTATAAAAGTGTTATGTTCTATAATACATTATACGAAATCAAATAATGACCAATTTTTAAAATTCTGTACATTAAAAATGTTATAACTTTACTTAGAAATAACATTACAGCCCACTTTAAAAACCATAGTGCTATGGTCTCCAAAATAGGGCTCACATGTCCCAGGGATGTTCCGGAAGATTCATACTAATTGTCTGAACTTGAAAAACTAAGATGTGATCCAAAACAGTGATTGTATCAATATACCTGTGCCAATGATCTTGGCAAAATACACTTAGGCAACGTTTCTCCACAGGAGCTTTATAATAGACTAAGAAAACTTTTCCCGTACTCATATATCTAATATGTAGTGGGTGTGATTTGGGAGGCCATATATCAGTAATTTACATAGTTCCATAATTTTCTAGGAAGCATCATAGCCTTGTTAATCAATCATCAGAGTAAATATTCATCCTTTTCCTTCAAGAAAACACATAATTTCTGGGTAGAAGGGATCTAGATGCTATCCAGCCCAGCTGATTGCCTACCACTTGAATCTGCTTTTTAAAATCCCCACAAGCTTGCTTCTAGCTTAGTGTTACAGCACTGCCTCAAGCTCTCAGAGGCAGTGCTTCAAGGGCTACTGTGGGGAGGGAGTAGGGGGAACTGGGAAAAGCGAATGCTGATCTGGCGTAGATCCAGTTCTCCTGATTCACTCATTTGAACAAGAGCAGCTGAGATAGCATTTGATTCACTGAATTAGCTCTGTGTCAGATTTAATTTTCAGAAAGTGTTCCATTGCTCAAGAAAGTGACCCTTGAACTGAGTCTTAAGAATGAGTATAAGTTAGTCATGCAAAAATATGGTAATTCAGCACACCATTTAAGAGGCAAAAATGTCACCTTAAACAAACTACGTATGAGTTAGAGAAAATGACAGAGTAGAGAAATTCTCATAAAAGGCATAGGAAAACTGGCAAAAATCATCAGAATCATCTGTTTCAGAACTCTATATATTAAGTAAATGGCTTGCAGCAATTTTAGGAGTGTTTATTAAAGAAAAATGGCTAAATCTCAGTAAAATGGTGAGAATCGTGGCATTTTTAACTTGCCCTATGCCCATCTCCTCTTTCTAGCTCCATGGTAATCTTGAAAACCAAGAGCTTGCCATCATGTTGAAAACTGGCAACCTGGCAGCCAGTGGAGGCTGCAGAACGGAGTTGAGCTCCTTCAAAGCCTCATTCCCAGAGAATTGCCATCGTTTGACATGCCTGGTGGCTCCCTGTAAGACTGTGCTTTTGAGGCTCTATTTATTTAACATGACACAGAGTGGAGGTGATCTAGTGGGGAAAGCCTTTTTTCCTCAGGGGTGTTTGCCAAAACAGTTAGTGTTAATCGTTTAACTTAGTGGCTGCTGGGGGTGATAGAGAAAAGTTGGAATAAACAATAGGGTAGCCAGAAGATTAAAAGAAAAAGATGGAGAATAAGATGTCCAAAGGGACTTTGAAAAGCTCTGACATAATCCTAGGAATCCAGAGGATCAAGTGCATGCATAGGGCTATGATGTCCAAGACTCTGTGCCTGCATGGTAAGGAAGGCTTGAGAAGGCCCTAAGCTCTCCTATCTGGGTGACCTTGAGGGTCTGTGCAAGCAGAAAGGGAAGGCTAAGGTAAATTTGTAAACTTCCTGATGGAGTCCCAACACATACACAAAGCCTCTTGGCAAAGACTGGGAGGCTTACAGGTTCCAGGTGTTTAAGGAAATCTCTACCCAATTGTTACCTGACCACTAAGCTAACTGAGCAGAAACTTCAGCAGCTACACATGACAACGAACACACAATTTGTCGTTTAGGAAAGCTGTTAAAACAAACAAATAATAACAAACACCAAGAACCCCTGGAAAGGGGGAATATCTGATTTCCATAGATGTTAAAATGTATTACTTAAACATCCAGTTTTCAACCAAAAAATTACAAGCTGTGCAAAGAAACAAGAAGATATGGCCCCTAAACAGGGGGCAGGGTGGGGGGGTCAATTAATAGGAACTGTCCTTATGGAAGTCCAGATGTTGAAATCACTAGACAAAGACTTTAAATCAGCTATTGACTGACAAACACATGAAAAGTTGCTCAACATCATTAGTCATTAGGGAAATGCAAACAAAAACCATTTCATATCCACTAGGATGGCCATAATAAAAAAGGCAGGCAATAATAAATGTGGGAGAGAATGTGGGGAAATTGGAACCCTCATATATTGTTAGTGGTAATGTAAAATGGTATAGCTGCTTTCGAAAGCAGTTGGAATTTCCTCACAATGTTCAACATAGTATTACCATATGACCCCAAAATTTCACTTCAAGAAATATACCCAAAGAATAAAAATCATATGTTAAAGTAAAAAATTTTACAGGAAATGTTCACAGCATTATTGTACATAGCAGCCAAAAAGTTAAAACAAACCAAATGTCCATCAACTGATGAATGAATATGAAAAATGTGGTATATTTTTAAAAAACATTTTATTTATTTATTTTTAGAGAGAGGGGAAGGGAGGGAGAAATAGGGAGAGAAACATCAATGTGTGGATGCCTCTTGAGCACCCCCTACTGGGAACCTGGCCTGCAACTCAGGCATGTGCCCTGACTGGGAATCAAACTGGTTACCCTTTGATCTCAGGCTGGCACTCAATCCACTGAGCCACACCAGCCAGGGCAAAATGTGGTATATTTGTATAATAAAATATCACTTCATCACAACAAAGAATGAAGTACTACTATTATGACACAACATGGATAATCATTCTGAAGGTTAATTTTATGTGTCAGTTTATCGGGACACAAGGTGATGAATATGTTTATGAGCTTGATTATGGTGACAGTTTCCCAGGTAGATTATATAAGACAAAATTTATCAGATTTTATAAGTTTAATATGTGAAATTTATTGTATATCAATTATATATCAATGCAACTGGTAAAAATAAGTGCAAATGGAAAATCATACACAAGGATCTATGTTAGTACAAACAGTGGGCATCCCTCTGGAGCTGATAGGCCGAAAGTCTGGGATTTGCTGCTTTATTCAAACCAGTTGTACTGCCACGTTCTTTTGGGGAATGGAGTCTGCCTTGAACCAGGGTCAGAAGCCAGGGGCCCAATATTCTGGCAACAGGATCATGTTTGGAGCCCTGCTCTGACCGCTTCAGATGTCCTAGGATACTCATATCCCACACCACCACTGGCTCTTGACAAAGAGGCAGGCTGCAGGCACCCACCGGTGTTTGCATAGTGATCGAGAGGGACAAACAATGCAGGAAGTTGATGCCAAAACTACAGGGGTGTAGGCACAAAACTAGGGCAGGTCGTTTTGGGGCCACAGAACACAGCAGCAGAGAAAGGTCTAATTTATTTGAGAAACCTTACTTTGGTGAGAGTAATCTTCCTCACTTCAGAGGCAAGGAAAATATCTAGAGGTAATCAGGGTACTTTCTGGCATTTCCTGAATTGCTTCAAGTACCCACAAATCATATTGATGTGTCCCCAAAGCCATCTACTTAAAAGAGCAAAGAAAAAGTCTGTGGGATAATTTAGTGGATTAAATGCCAGAGGCATGTTCATGAGACACACATTCCATTTTGTATATGCTTGACTTCTCTTCGTTATTAAGAACCAAAGGTCCTAGTTGAAGTGATTTGCCTAAAGCTCAGATAAAGTACCTAGCAGGCCCTCAGTGTTCTGTCTCTCCTCCTATAGGATCTGATGCAATTCAGCTGTGGAGACCACGTGATTTAGCTTTACAAGGTACTATTTTGATCTGTAAAACTGATTAGCCTCTTCAGCTCCAGGCTATTGTGCATTAAAATTTTTTCTCAACAAATAATGAACTAGTACTTTTGCTAAAATGTATGACAAATGCTGTTATTGTATGGGATAGGATAAATTATGCATAATATTGGGAAATAAACCACCTTAAATATAGTTTAGTCCATAATTTAAATTACAAACATTAGTGGTCTCCTTATAGGTATATTTTGAAAGTTAAGCATAGTAGCTATTGTAAATCTACAGGTCAACTTTGATTTTCCCTTGAGTGGCCTTATCATTCCAATATTTCATGACAGATTTCTAATTGGTTACCAGAAATCGCGTTCTATTATATTAAGGATTCGGGCTGTGATGAATGTGGCAATTGCTTTCTGGGTCAGCGAAGTGTATTCAGGTGTTGCTAGCTCCTGTCAGATGTTCAACAGGTTCACTGTGTTTCCTTCTGCTTTTACTGAAGAGAGAGTCAATTTATTAAATCAGGCAGATTTCTTGTTTCCATCTTTTCCGCTTAATCATTAAAATCGGTACTGGTAATTTTCAATAAAAATAATCATTGTTTTAATTTTTCCATTCTAACTTATGTTTCAGTAGTTAAAGCCCTAATACTGGAGAGATATCATCAAACACAAAGTAAAAAAAATGGGATTTAAATCGATTTTAATCTGAGACATCCAGAAAAGCCTAAGTCAAGAGCAATGTATTGGCACAGGATTGGTGTTGAGTGAGTGATCTTGATAATTCCCTCTGTTATCTTCTAATTTGCACATTTTACATTGCCAAAAAACAAAAGAAAACAAAAAACCGGTGAAGAATAGAGTAGAATATTGCCAATTTTTTTTGGCATGTGTGCCTAATTGAATTTTCAATACTTCTTGAGGCAGTTTATTGTTACATTTAGAGATTTCTCTCCTTTAATCAAACTAGTTAAAGAGTGATCTTAGAAAAGCTCGCATAGGCCCTTCCTCCCCACTTCCTGCCCCGGGCCTGAGCCCCACACTGCTGGAGTCCCAGGGATGCAGAAAACTGGCAGCCTTCTCTGGCAGAGGGGCAGCCTTCTCTGGCAGAGGGGCAGCCTGAGCATACCTCCCACAAGCCTATTCTTTATTTTTTCTTTTTCAAAATTCCCAATTAAAGAAACTGAAATTCAAAGCAAAATCAAGGACACCTTGATTGAAACAAGATTGAGATAATAGCCTCCAATCTAGGGTTGCTGTTTTTTTTTTTTTTTTTTTTTTTTTTGTTCTTTGTTTTTCAGCTGAATCTCTTTAGCGTCTGATAGCGACTGATATGTCAGATCACTCAGTAATTGCAGGTTTGTATTGGGGCAGAATACCCTGTCCTACTGGATGTAAAAACTAGAGAAAGAAAAAAGGCGGAGAAACAGATCGGTCAGTCTTAGGAGACCACAAATACACCCTGAGCCAGAAGACCACAGTTTCAAAACCTCAGCGATTTTGGTGTTAGGTTGCCAAAGCCCCACCTGGATGGGTTTTCCCCCTTTGGTGGACTTGGGGTCTGTGCCCTCTCATTGCTGCTACAGATGTCATTCTCCAGTGGCTCCATGCAGGGCCCTGCCACTGCTGTCTGCTGCCAAAGTCCCGGCAAGGGTGTCAGAAACAAATCATGAAAACATCTAATCTGCGGTGAATCTGTCATTACATTGAAGTACCACTACGGTGACCATTTTCTGATTGGAAGTCAAGTGGTAGCAGGCCTACTCTCCTCATCTCCAAGCTCTAAGGGTTACGTTGAATACCCTGCATGTGACCCCATCCATCCTCCAAAGGGATTCTGGGTTCTAGATGGTAACCCCCAAATTACTGTCATGAAATCTGTCTTGTGTGTTCCCTTCCTTTCTCTAATCAAGAGCTTTCATATTTTAGCATGAACGTTAGCCCCCACGTTCCCAATTTTGTTCTAATAAATGAGCCTGGCAAACTTTCCATGAAGGCTAGAAAAAATTAATTAGGAATCTGATGACTGAAAAGGGTTAGTGTCAGCAGCACCACACAGTCACCACCACAACCAGAGAAGACGGCTTCAGTTCAGAAAGCACTTGAGTCGCAAAAGCAATTTCTCTGGACCCCAGGTCCTCCACCTGTAAAATGAAGAGGTAGACTACATAATGTTTAAGTTCTCCCACTTCTAACACCCCAAGAACCAGTATCTGATAGACGTTTTTAATCAGGATGTTAAGGTCTCCTTATATGCTTAAATCAGATACCAGTTTTCCATCTCTATTCTTGCTGATGTCTCCAGTATTAGAAAGTGTCTTTTTATTAATTCGGTAAGTTTTTATCAAATGCCTCCTGTAGACCACGAACTCTCACGGGTACTGAAAGGATAAAGACCCTGCCCTCAAAGAGCCTGTGGTCTAGCTAACAGATACCCTTGTTCTTCTTTCTTCTCCCGTCTCCTGTGGTGGTAAATTACTATTACTTACTCGTCACTCTTACCCTCCCTTCTCTGTCTCCTTTGCTGGCTTCTCTTCTTTCTTACATTTTTAATGAACCCTAAGGGTTACTCCGTCCTTATTTCTCTACATTTTTCCCCTAAGAGACTCTCCTCATGGCCACAACACATATTATCTTCAAAAGCACTCATTCCAGCCCTGGCTGGTGTAGCTCAGTGGATTGAGCGCGGGCCTGTGAACCAAAGGATCGCGGTTCGATTCCCAGTCAGGGCACATGCCTGGGTTGCCAGGCCAGTTCCCGGCAGGGGACATACAAGAGGCAACCACACATTGATGTTTCTCTCCCTCTCTCCTTCCCTTCCCCTCTAAAGATAAATAAATAAATAAATAATAAAAATAAAATTAAAGAAAAAAAAGCACTCATTCCATTTGTTACTCCCTTTCTGTCACACCCACAGTAACTCAAGGTTGAGACACTGTAGTTCTTCTACTTCTCTACCGAGGAGATTGATCACTTTTACCTAAACCTGCTCTGGGCATTTCCTCCCCATTCTTAGCTCTTAGATTTGTCTCCATTTTTTGGATCTTTTCCCATCTTTCACACTGCTCAGTGCACTTGGTGTCTATATTAGTTTCCTGGGGCTGCTATAACAATGTGCCACAAAATGTGACTTAAAACGGCGGAGGTTTATTTTCTCACAGCTCTGGAGGCTTGAAGTCTAAAACCAAGGTGTAGTGGCAGGGCTGTGCTCCCTCTAATGGCTGTTGGGAAGAATCCTTCCTTGACTCTCCTAACTTCCGGTGCTTGTTGGCAATCCTTAGCACTCCATGGCTTTCAGATACGCCACCAGAATTTTTGACTCCCTTTTCACGTGGTCTTCTCCCTTGTGTCTCTATCTCCCTCTTATTCATTGGATTAGGGCCCACCTTAATTCAGTGTGACCTCACATTAACTATATTACATCTGCAAAGACCCTATTTGTGTGTGTGTGTGTGCGTGCGTGTGCGTGTGTGTGCATAGTGCATAATATAGTGAGACCTAGTGGTTAAAAACATAGTCTATGTCATAGACTCTATGACATCAAAAAGACCTGAGTTCAATCCAACCTCTACTATTTGCTAAATATGTGATCTTAGACACATTATGTTGTTTCTATGACCTTCGATTTCCTTATCAATAAACTATAAGTGTGCCCTGGCTGGTGTGGCTCAATGGATTGAGTGCCAGCCTACAAACCAAAGGGTTGCTGGTTTGATTCCCAGTCAGTTCAAATACCTGGGTTCCTAATTAGGAGCACGTGAGAGGCAGCAGATAATCTTTCTTTCACACATTGAGGTTTCTTTCCCTCTCTTTCTTCCTCCCTTCCCCTTTCTCTAAAAATAAATAAAATCTTAAAAAATAAACTACAAATTTTAGCACTTATCTCAAAAGATAAAGTATAAATAAAACAACATATTTCAAGTTTTTAGCTGAATGTCTAAAAGGCACTAGGTACCAAACAAACTGGGTATTCTCTTACCTCCACTCTACTCCAATATGAATTGTCCATACTGATCAAGCTGGTCTCATAGGCCTAGATACTTCCAGTCCCATGGTCTCACAGAACCACCTTTTCCCCTCTCTGTCTTCCTTTTTTAAAAATATATTTTATTGATTATGCTATTACAGCTGTCCCATTTCTCCCCCATCATTCCCCTCCACCCTGCACACCCTCTCCCACCCACATTCCCCCCTTTAGTTCATGTCCATGTGTCATAAGTTCTTTAGCTTCTACATTTCCCATACTATTCTTGCCCTCCCCCTATTTTCTACCATCTATGCTACTCATTCTCTGTACCTTTTCTCCCTCTCTCCTCCTCCCATGCCCCTGTTGCTAACCCTCCATATGATCTCCATTTCTGTGGTTCTGTTCCTGTTCTAGCTGTTTGCTTAGCTTGCTTTTGTTTTAGATGTGGTTCTTAATAGCTGTGAGTTTGCTGTCTTTTCATCGTCATATTTTTGATCTTCTTTTTCTTAGATAAGTCCCTTTAACATTTCATATAATAAGGGCTTGGTGATGATGAACTCCTTGAACTTGACCTTATCTGAGAAGCGCTTTATCTGTCCTTCCATTCTAAATGACAGCTTTGCTGGATAGAGCAATCTTGGATGTAGGTCCTTGCCTTTCATGACTCGGACTACTTCTTTCCAGCCCCTTCTTGCCTGGAAGGTCTCTTTTGAGAAATCAGCTGACAGTCTGATGGGAACTCCTTTGTAGGTGACTGTCCCCTTATCCCTTGCTGCTTCTAGAATTCTCTGCTTCATTTTAATCTTGGCTAATGTAATTACGATGTGCCTTGGCATGTTCCTCCTTGAGTCCAACTTCTTTGGGACTCTCTGAGCTTCCTGGATGTCCTGGTAGTCTATTTCCTTTGCCAGATTGGGGAAGTTCTTCTTTATTATTTGTTCCAATAAGTTTTCCACTTGTTGCTCTTCTTCTTCCCCTTCTGGGACCCCTATAATTCGGATGTTGGGATGTTTAACGATGTCCCGGAGGTTCCTAAGCCTCTCATTTTTTTGAATTCTTGTTTCTTCCTCGTTTTCTGTTTGGTTGTTACTTTCTTCCTTCTGGTCCACTCCATTGATTTGAGTCCCAGTTTTCCTCCCATCTCTATCGGTTCCCCATGTGTCTTCCTTCATTTCACATATTGTAGCCTGCATTTTTTTAATCTAATTTGTGAGCAAAATCAAACAATTCTGTGAGCATCCTAATGACCAGTGCTTTGAACTGTGGATCTGATAGGTTGGCTATCTCTTCACGGCTTAGAGGAATTGACTCTGGGGCTTTGATTTGGTCTCCGGTTTGAGCCATTTTTGGTGTTTTTTTGTTGTTGTTTTGTTTTGGTTTTAGTCTGGTCGAGGCTATTACGTAGTGAGGGTGGAGCCTTAGGTGTTCCTCAAGGTGGGGTAGCCCAGTCGCTGGGTTGTGACGCTATAGGTGGGGGCAGGGTCCGAGAGGGAACAATGGCGCCTGCTCCACTTTCTCCTGGACTCTGGTCCCTTCTGCCGCTTCCCCTTCGCCTGGATTATCTGCGCGTGCAAATATGGGACCACCTGGTCAGCCAGACACCTTATGCGGCCTCACTGGGTCTGCACAGTTGCCCCCCTGTGCCCGGAGTCCACCAGCTGCCGCCTGTGCACCTGGGAACTGCCAGTCGCTGCTGCTTGCGTTCCTGGGTCACACCTCCACTTTTTCCTGCTGCGACTCTGCCCCTCTTACCGGTCTGGATGAATGGTTGTTGGACTTCTGTACCGTTCAATTTTCTATAAGTTCTGGTTGTTTTCTTGTTTCTAAATATTTGTTGTCCTTAATTTTGTTTGTAAGAGGAGGCACAGTGTGTCCGCCTACGCCTCCATCTTGGCTGGAAGTAGTCTCTGTCTTCTTTCTTCTTCTTCTCCCACACTATTTTTGAAAGCTAGACCCAAACCTGTTTCTACCATCATCCTAACTTGCTCCTCTGTGGACATTTTATCTATATTGAACAGATAGTTCTGTTTCCAGGGACATGGAGTTGACATGTTTTTTTCCATATTCTTCCTGCCAAGTCAACTAAAATCCCTGGATATTGTGTATTAAAGAAACCTGGCAGCCAAGGAGAATGGACTGGAATGTGAATGCATGAACAATGAGGACTTCACTGTACTAGTCAGTGGGGGTAGCAGATGCCATTGAGTGAGCATGTGTACTGTGTGGCTGTCGCATTCAAAATGACTGAGCAAGCAGAGTAACAAATCTGCATAATATTTTGCGTTAAGTTTGAATATTCCTCCACAGAAACTATTTGGATAATTCTGAAGGTCGTAGCTATGGGCAGCTGGGATTGACAGCTTCATCATGACACACACCTGTTCGTGCATCACATCTCATTCATAGTTTTTTGGTGAAACATCAAATCACTCAGGTGACTGAGCCCCACTACAGCCCAGATTTGGTGTCCTTCAACTTCCAGCTTTTCCCAAAATTAAAGTCACTTTTGAAAGGGAAGAGATTTCAGGCAAATACAACAGGGCAGCTGATGGCGACTGGGAGAACTGTGTGAGGTCCCAAGGTGCCCACTTTGAAGGGGACTGAGGCATCATTGTCCTATGTACAATGTTTCTTGTATTTTTGTCAATAAATGTCTCTATTTTTCATATTACATGGCTGGATACCTTCTGGACAGACCTCGTATATATAGCTGTGTGTGGGTGTGTGTGTGCACATGCACATATTAGTAACCAAGACTGTCTGCTATTGGAAGCAGGATAAACACACAGATGAATAGAACAGAATAGAAAAACCAGAAACACACTTACACAAACATGCCCACTGTTTCTTGACAAGGCTGAATTGTAAACAATTTAATAGCAAGAAGAAAGATAGCCTTCTCTAGAAATTGTGCTGGGGCAAATGGACATCCATAGGCCAAAAAAAAAAAAAAAAAAAAAAAAAAAAGAAAAAGAAAAAGAAAGAAAGAAATTTGATGTCTCATACCTTATACAAAAGTAACTCATTATGAATAATGAACTTAAACATAAAATGTAAAACTATAAAACTTTTAGAAAAAAACATGGAGAAAATCCTTTGCATCTAGGACCTGGCAAAGAGTTCTTGACACCAAAAGTATGCTCCACATAAAACAAAAAAAGAAATAAATTGGACTTCATCAAAATTAAAAATTTAATCCTTGCCTAAGGATATGTTTATTGATTTGAGAGAGAGAAACATTAATGTGAGACATAAACATCGATTGGTTGCCTCCTGTATGTGCTGGCAAGGCATTGAGCCAGCAACCCAGGTATGTGTTGCTGACAACCCAGGGAATCCAACCAGCAACCTTTTGGCATATGAGACAATGCTCCAACCAACTGAGCTACCCAGCCAGGGCCAAAATTAAAAATTTTACTTTGTGAAGGACCCTAGTAAGAGGATGAAAAATAAGGTACAGACAGAGAAAATATTTGCAAACCACATATCTGAACAAAGCACTAGTATTTAGAACATGGAAATAAGTCTTAAATGCAAAAGTGAAAAATTAAATGGCCCATTTAGAACATCAGCAAAGACAAGAAAAGAATTTTCACCAAATAATATACAAGTGGCAAATAAACACATGAAAACATTTTCAACATCACTGGCCATTAAAGAAATACAAATTAAAGGTACAATATTATTACTACTTATTATTAGAATGGCTAACATGACAGATAGTGATAACACCAGATGCTGGTGAGGATGAGGAAAAATATCACACAAACATTGTTGATGAGAATGTAAGTACTGCTACTGCGGAAAACAATTTGAGAGTTTCTTAAAAAACCTAAAACTAAATGGGTAGCTGTCATACAACTAAGTATGAATCAAAATTCTGGGTATTTATCCCAAAGAAATGAAAAGACTGTTCACAATGAAATGTTTGTACATGAAAGTTTACAGCAACTTTATACATAATAGTCCATACAAACCAAATGTCCTTCAACAGGTGAATAGTTAAACTGTGGTAATGCATACCATTAAATACCACTTAGCAATAAAGAGAACAAACTATTGGCAGACACAAGAACTTGGATGAATCTCCAGAGAATTATGCTCAGTGAAAAAAGCCAATCCAAAGTTGTTGCATATTATATAGTTCCATTGAAATGACATAATTATACTGAAGAAATGAAATACAGATTAGTGGTTGCCCAACTAGTGGTTAAGGAGGGGGTGGTATTAGGAGGAAAATTGGTTGTATCTATATAAAAGGTAACTTGAGGAATTCTTGTGTTCATGGTGATTATGGATATGTTTTGTATCTTGGCTGTATCCAATTCAGTGTCCTGGCTGAGATATTGTACTGTACATAGTTTTGTAAGATATTACCATTGGATAAAGGGCATTTCTAACAAAGACATGTGAATCTATAATTATTTCAAAATAAAAAGTTTAATTTTAAAATTTATCATATATTATATTCTCTTCTATATTTTTATTATTTGTTCCAAGTGAGATCATCTTTGCTCCCTAATAGATTTAAAACTACTGAGAGTAGGAACTATCTTCCTAAATCTTACCTCTGCCATGGTGTTTGACACATTCAGACAGCATCCACTGACTGAATAAATATTGTTGAATGAATGCTCCTCTGTGCCTAGGACAGATCGGTAATAGCATATGGCTTGAGTTTATCTGTCAAGCCAGATGGAGGAAATTTGGGGGCAGATGTGCTTTTAGCTCATCCCAATATCCGTGTCAGTACTCCCAAGAATAAGACGTAGGAAACAAAGCAACACATGGTCTCGGTAACCATGCCCAGACAAACCCTCTCTTCCAACGCTCTCCCCACCCCCTTGAAATGCTGAAGGAAAGAAGAAAATGAGACTGGGTAAATGTATCTCTATACTCTTTCTCCTGCCTGGAGAAGCAGAGGAAAAGTTGTCACATAGAATAATGCAGCAGAAAAGTTCATATAAACCCAATTTTCCAACTTGGAGCTGAGAGCAGCTGAGCAAGAATTCCTCTATTATCTCTCACTGTACTGTGTCTGCAGCTTCCAAATTAAGTGACCATGCATCCTGTGTGCTTCCCTGGTCTGGGTGCAGGCTCTTAAAGGGGCTAAGTGAGCTGGATATAAACCAGAATATTTTTAGGGCACAAGTAAGCTTCTTTTGATTCATGTTTCTAAGGCTCAAGTTAGGGAAACCAGGCTTTGTTTCTTTTTATTTTATTTTATTTTATTTTTTATCTCTTGTTGCTTAGCTTTTAGATTTTTGTATACGTCTAAATTAAATCTCCACATTTGTCTCACTATCAACAAGGGTAAAAATACTAATGGGCCCTAAAATATGTAATGGCTAATGACAATAAACCTAGCAGAAGTTCGCCTATACTGTGGCTAGGCAATCTTAATTTAGCTCTAGATGGCCAAATTAAGATATGATTAGATGGATGTTTATAGATTAGATATTAATTGGTCCTTCATTAAGTGTCCCATATTATATAGTGTTAATGAGGATGAATAAGACATGATTTTTGTCTCTGAAGAACTCTCAGACCAGCAGACAGACACACAAAAACAATTACAACACTGTAGTGAGAGCTATAATAGGGGTGTGTTCATAGCATTTTGTAAACACAGAGAAATGGGAAACCAACTCAACCTGTACATACTGCCTAGTTTCTAAGAGTCATAGAATCCTGTGGTTTTCAAAAGACCTAAGTTTGTCTCTCAGCTCCAAAATGGTCTCTTTACTTAATTGTGAGAAATTATAGGACGCCTGCTTGTTTTAAAATTTAGGATCTGAGGATCCCAATACATACCCTGTGCCTGAGCCTGCTTGAGGTCCAACTATTTCCAGGTCTAAATATTTCTAATTATTGAGGTACTGCACTCAGAAACTGTGGGGAAAGTTATGAGCCCAGATTTTGGGGTCCGATTCCTCAAATCCAAATCCCAGCTCTGCTATTTATTAGCTGTTCGGCCATGACCAAGTCATTAACCTCTCTGGGCTGGACTCTCCCCAACTGTAAAGTAGAAGTATTAATACACCTATCTCTCACTCATTTATGAAACCACTCATGAATTTAAATGGTATATCATTCACCTCATTCATTGCATTCTTATTCTATTACTTTTTATTTATTTATTTTTTCTGTGAGGCTGTTCCCATGCTTTCTATTCTATTACATTTTAAACATTTATATGACCTTTAGCTTATAATAAAAAAATAGTAATAATTAACAATACATTCAGCTTTTTTTATAATGGTAATCCATAATTGGTTTGGTTCTTCATTCACCATATAAGATACATTTCAAGTGTCTCAAATATCTCATGCAACTTTTTGTAACATTCTGCAATTTTACAGAACATACATGCCTACCTACATATTTGACTGGAAGCAAATAAACTCAAAGTTATAGCAGTTAGAATCCTGTCAGAAATGGATAGCACACTGGATTTGAGTAATTTGAAATAGTTTTTAAAAGGGACTACTGAGCCCTGGCCGGTGTGGCTCAGGTGGTTGGAGCATGATCCATACACCGAAAAGTTGAGGGTTTGATCCTGGTCCAGGTGCACATGATGGGCAACCAACTGCTGTTTGTCTCTCACATTGATACTTCTCTCTCTCTGTCTCTCTCTTGCAAATCAATAAGCATATCCTCAGGTGAGGATTAAAAATAACAAAAAAATAAAAAAGGACTGTTGACAAATATGTGGAAAGGGTATAGGGAAACTGACACTCTTGGACCTGAAACGTAAGAGGAGGAAGCAGGCAGCAGGATTCAGGAAGGGCCACTTGACAGAAGCTCTTGTGGGCCCAGGGCAACCCAGTAAAAAGAGACGTGGGAAAAAAGGTAGCCTGATCTCACTCTCCTCTTTCCCAGGGAACATCTGCATGTTCCCCAGCTTCCCAGAAGAGCACAGAGCAGGACTGAGAAGACTAGAGGCTTCTGGAGGGACAAATGAAAGAAAACCAATACAGAAGACTTGTTATTTTGTGGTGAAATTCTCTTCCAAAACAACAACAATGAAACAAAAACAAACTCAAGACTGATGGACAATTTGTCACTAACTGGCCTCTAAGACTGAATTCAAACTTATAGAAAGATGGTGCAAAAGCTTAGGAACCTCTGGGGAAAGTATCCTTTTTAATTCTCATGTCAAATGTGGCCACAAGAGACAGTCAACCGGGAATATCTTCTTCAAAATGTATAACCAGGACGCAAAGGAAATAACCAGAGAGGATTTTCCCAGCGGGAAGAGCCAGCATGATGCAATATGTGCTGTGTATTTCCCAACCACACATTTCTAAATGGGAGTTTTATTGTGGTTATCTTGTTCCGTCCCCCACTTTTGTATGCCGGATGTATTTGGAGGAGAAGTCTTCACTTTTAAAATTCAATTTGCCAGGTCACAATGAACCACAGCTAGAACCATTGAAGAGAACTGGATATCACACAGAGATACTGGACTTTGGTCTGGATGTAGGAACTAGGGTTGTATTCCTTGGGGCAAAAAGTAAATGTATTCCACATAAATATAAATATTCAAAAATAAGAAAATATGTGAATGTTGCACAGCCAAAGGATTGACTGTAGTGGACACTATGGGCGGCTTATCCCAGGGCCTTTCACAAACCCCCTTTCCCTTGCCTTTCTCTGCTAAAGGGACTGGACAGCAAAAATACACACCTTTCCACACTTGCTTGCAGCTATAATTAACTGGGTATACTGATACGTTGAAAGAATACTCTAAGGATGGGTTACTGTTCTCTTTCTCCCTAAAATGTTATTAACATGATGTCTAAACTTGGAGTAGTCCTCTTCTGACCATGAGGATGAAGTCTGCATATTCAGTACCATCGAGCAAAATGATAGGTGAAGCCTGGTTTCCTGATTATTATTGGGCAAGATTTTCAGCCAGCATAATCATAATTACTATACACTGCCCTCATAGAATGGCTATCCAGTTCACACATTTTAGCCATAATAGTTCTTTAAAAGTTATGTCATTTTTGAACAAAGACTCCTGTTGTTATTTTTGTTGTTTTCATGACTTGTTCATCCCAAAACACACAAAATAGGTATGCTATAAGAAATGGCATCGTGACATTACAATTTCAGGAAAAAATGCACTCAGAGAATATCATATAGATCAAATATGAATTGTGCACCATTTGAAAGAGTTAAATTCACTAAAATATGTAAAGCATTTATAACAGTGGCTACCATATAACACAAGCAGGGCCAGTTTCATGGCCATGGACCTGAAGTCACATAGGGTCTAACGCCTGAAAGAGTCCTGTGCTTGGTTTAATGCTCTGCTGCTGCTATCTTGAAATAATTTCTATCTTTTTAAAAAAGATTTTATTTATTTTTAGAGAGAGGGGAAGGCAGGGAAAAATAGAGGGAGAGAAACATTTATGTGTGAGAGAAACATTGATCAGTTGCCTCTTACATGCCCCCACTGGGGACCGAACCCATACCCAGGCATGTGCCTTGACTGGGAATTGAACCAGTGACCTTTCACTTTGTGGGAAGATGCCCAATGATCTGAGCCACACCAGTCAGAGCTGAAATAATTTTATCTTGAACTTATATATTATAAACAAACACTGACGGAACAATAGAATATGTACATAAGCAAAGGAGATATGTATAATACGTGCATCCTCCATTCTTTGTTGCCTCATTTGCAAATTGTGCAGGTGATGACTCATGGGCATAGCATTCTGGTTACTATGTGTGGGCATTGAGCAAAACTCTAAGCAAGAACAAAGTAAGAATGTTACATCCAAAACTAAGTAAATGATTGCATTGACAGCTCCATAAGGCATGCTTTCTGTCCTAACCAAAACTTGCTTTGAATGCAGAAAGAAGGCAATGTCATTTTAAGAAATATGAACAACAAAAGAGCCCTATCATATCTTTCCAATGTCCTTGTATTAGCCAACCACTTACATGAAAAATAATTTACAATGATATTAAATGGAAAATTTAAAACGCAGGACAAGTTGAGAGACTGCAGAAGAAAAAAGAAGCTTTATATTTTAGTACCTTTAATAGCAGTCTTTCTTTTTCTTCCTCTTCTTTTTTTTAAACAATGACTCCCTCATTTTCATTTTGTAGTGGACTTTGCAAATTATGTATTTGACCTTGGATATGATGTACATTTACACATAGCACATACAGGAAAACTATAAACTAGCTATACTAAACATTAATTAGATATCCAATTAACAATAGTATCCCAATAACTGGCCCTTTAATAGAGGGGGATGAAAATACATCTTTGCTAAAAGAGCCTGCTCTATTTATAGCTGAATTTAATTTAGCTGAAGATCCACTTTCTGTAATATCTGGGGGACGGGGCGGGGAACAAATTCTCTCTCTTACCCAATGCTGGGGCAAAAAAAAAAAAAAAGAAGAAGAAGAAGAAGAAGAAGAGGCAAGAGCCAATGTTTGGGGCACTATGGATCCTGGGAGAAACTTGACTCCCTGAGCCCTTCCCAGCAGCTCCCGCCTTGTGCAACAGGGAGGATCATCTCACTGTGATTGGATGTGGCTGCGCAGAAGGGGCAGATGAATGGGTGCTGTCCTACCTCAGTCTATTGTTTTAAACTGCCCTGAGGCAGAGGCCAAGGGAGTATCGTAAAACTGGCACAGGCACCCAGGCTTGTTGGTAGGATAAAGAAGTTTTTAAAAAAAAATTTATTAATTGATTTGGGTGGGGGGAGAGAGAGAGAGAGACACCATTTTGTTGTTCCACTTATTTATGCATTCATTGGTTGATTCTTGTATGTACCCTGACCTGGATGGAAGCCTCAATCTTGGCATACTGGGATGAAGTACCAACCAACTGAGCTACCTGGCCAGGGCCTAGGATAAAACATTTCAAAGACCAGGTACTACTCTCAAAGTCTATGACTCACATGGATTTGCAGCGCTGGATAATAGCTCATGTAATTGAAACCTACTAAGTTTTTAGAAGAGTTACAAGGTCAGAAAACCCGAAACATGGCAATGAGCTTCCTTAAGCCTCCAGAATTCACATCAAAAACAGTGGTCTCAGTAGGAGGCAGAGTCATCAGATCAGCCCTGATTTCTGTTGTAGCTCCTATATGCATATGCATTTTGATCTTTCCAGAACAGTGGAAACACGGCACAAAACTATTTTTATTTTGCTTTTTGATACATGCATATTCTATCAGTGTTCTCTACCTTCAGCTTATCGTTGAGGGAAGGAGGACCAAGAGGAAAAGTAATCGTGGGTTGCCCTATTTTTTTTCCTGGTTTGAAATTATGCACAATACCCCTCACTCATTAATAAATCATTTCCCTCTACCGCCCCTGGTCATTTCTAATAGGTTGCCCTAAAAATCAAATGGAAAGTCAGCTTCAAGTACTTTTGGCTTTCTGCTCAATCACTCTAAGATCCGAGAGGCTTTTCTTAAATAGAGTGTGATAATGCTCAGGTCAATCTCCTTTCTACAACGACTCAAACTGGGATTCAGACAGGACCAGGCTTGTCTGCTGAACTGGTAGGGCAGGCCTGCCAGAGGGTTTGCTTGGCTTTGTTGTTTGAAAAGGAGAGAGGCAGGGCGCTCAAGTCCTGGAGGGAAGGAGATGTGGGGGAACATGATAGCGTCTCAGTGACATCCCCTTGGTTGGCTACACAGACTTGGAATTGAGTCTATGGAGAGAATGACTGCAGGCAGACACCGAAGGTGCTGTTTTCATAAGGGACTCTGTGGGACACTGTGGGACATGAAGATGTAGGCAGTGCTGCTTCTGGGCCTGGGTAAGGGGGAGACGCCTTCTCCCCAGTTAGGCACAGACCACAGCATGTCTTCAGAACACTGAGGACTGATTTGCAGCTTTGGGGGTCAGGAGGCTGCCCCTTTGGCCAGAACATCAGCAGAGTCTCAGTGGACTTCTTGGTGGACCTCACTGACAGTGAGGCTGTGGATGCCAACAAGTCAGTCCCTGGCAAGCTTCCCAAGGGAGGTTAAACCATGTATCTTCTATGGGCTTCAACCAGCTCCCAGTCCAGGTTCTCTGGGTGATATCCAGTCCCCTTCCAAATGCTGCTCTTCAGATCTGAGCAAGTCAAACAATCCTATATAAAATAGTGGAGAGAGAGAACAGAATAACTTCAAGAATAACTCCCATTTGGGAAAGGAGAGAATACACTGGTTACTGGACCAAAGCGTATATTCTTTCTTGCAGGACAGGAATAGCAAAGACTCCTTGAGTCCTCGATATACCAGCCAGCTGCCCCAGCTTCCGATCTTGGGGGACATCTCCTTGGCTCATTGACTTCCACGATCACCAGTTCTGTTTTCTGAAGATCTCCCCTGTCGGAACTGTGAGGATAAAGTATGCACTAGGTCTGTGGATGGTGGTGGGAAGAGCTGGAGAGATCAAAATTTTTATTTTTAGACACAGTATTAACAAGTCCTGTTAATTTTTAGACGCAGTATTAACATTTTAATCTCTGGAAGGGACTGTCAGTCTGTGCGATCTGTTTAAGTGATTATCCAGAAGTGAGGAGGGAAATCTGATGGGAGGTATGGGAAGATCAAAGTGGAGAAAAATGAAGGTGCTTCCTGCTCGCACCGCCTGGAGTGCGGCACCTTTGACAAACCTGTTACACCTGGGATACTGGGAGCCACTGGAGGAGAGCTGGTTGACATGCGTGGGTTTCAAGAAAACGTCTCGCTAGAGAATGTTGGAATCGGCATTTGCAATGTGGTTTCACTATTAAAATGACAGTGTTAGAGCGGGGGCACCAAACGTGGATCTTTCTCGTAATTTCAATCGATGACAACCAAATTATTTTCCCACCTCTGAAATTTACTCTTTTGGGAGAAAAAAAAATCTAAGGACTTGCTTTTTATACTTCACTATCATAACTATTTTCCATATTCTTTTGAGTGCAGTTTTAAATGACTTTATAACTATGCCCTATAAAAAGAGTTAATTACTATCACTTTTTCACTTATAAATAACAAAGCACGTAGATAGAAATTTTTCAAAAAAAATTTAAAGCTTACTTCCTTTGGTTATAGTCCAAGACCCCGTTAAATTCTTTTAAATCTCATGATTGTTTTATTTAGAATTTAAATCTCATGACTGTTTTATTTAGAATTTATGACAATTCAAGGTGTAATTGATTCCTATTAATTATGACTTAAAGTAATTTTTTGCTCTGTGAATTTCAGGGCCTTTCTGGTTAGAAAAGGCAATTTAGTCTAAAGCTGATGACTTTTTTTTTTAATCAAGAGCTCATAAATTAACAATTTATTCTATGAGCCTTCAACTTCTGGCTTTAGCAATAAATTATTTTGTGCTAAATGGCTTGTGTTCATTGTTCAAAAAATACTACCTTATTTGTTCCTTATTTATAATATTATATGTGCGATATTCAGGACACATTGCCTTTATAAACATATTGTGATAAGGAAATCTCACTTGGTAGAATAGCCATTTTCTTTTTGTTGCTAGTTTGTGAGATTTTGTTTTAACATGCTTATAGTTCAAAACTCAGAGCTGCTTTAAGAATTTACAATAATTTTAATTCATTGATTAGATAGTTATGTGGAAATAAAGTCTCATACTACATATGAGAAAGTCTGAGTGATAAAGTTAACACATCTAAATTCTCTAATATTTAATAGTAAAACAATATTACAAAAATTGCATGAACAGAATGAAGCATGTTCCATATTATTTTGCTTAAAAATGTAGTTTTACAAACCAAGTAAGGTTTCAATTGTCAGGGAAGAGGAAAGAGAAGAGCAATAATAATAAACAATGCCTGATCTGATCCAATGATGTGTACACATTAAACAATGTATATTGTTCATTCATATATATGGCTTTATTTAAGGACCTGCACTTGATTTCATCATTTTTAATGTGCGTAGGGGAACGTGAATAAAAGTAACTTAATTTTAACGTTTAATTTGAATTTCTGGCAACGTATTTCAGCCAAAAAAAAACTGCACTCTTTCCCCAGTTGCCTTTGGCAATGAACCCCACAGTGACTGATCTTCCTGACCTCATCCTGGAGTCTGGCTGGAGTGACCAGTTTTAATCAACCTGAAAATAATGGCTCTTTGTCTATTGGAAAACAAATGGCGGCAGATTGGCTCTTTCTGCTACAACCATGGCTCATCTGACTGGCTTTGCCCAAGAAAGTCTTAGAAAAGTATGGAATACAATTTGAGGAGTTAGTTGTGTGTGAAAATCTTAATGAACTCAGTCACCTTGTAATTCAATGTCCAAGAAGCAGCTGTCTGAACAGATTAGCCATTAAGTCTCAGATGTGGGGCTGTGTGACTTTAGTTTGCATATATATATATATATTTTAGTTTGCATATTTTTAAAATCCGATTTTGCAGGATGTGGTTGGCTCTCTGAGGCAAGCATGGAGTCTCTGAGCACTGCCTTGCTTCTGTCAGGTTGCAATGCTACAGAGCAGAGCTGAGCCAGTCACTGGTAGAAAAACAAAAAGTGGCACTCTTGCCTTGCTTTATATAGCTTTACTAAACTAAAATAGTTTTATATAATTAGGATTAGATCACTCGTCACTTTTGTTCTCTGAGATGCTAAATCAACATTCATTTGTGACATTGGTGGGTAATAAAAACATCATTCATGGTGGTCACAGTGCATTTATTTCTGAAGATAGATATGGCTGTTGCTGGGATTCAGAAAATTGCCAATAAAATAACAAAGACACTAAAATAGTGTTGCTAAAGGAAATGCCTAGAAGAACAGGACAGGTAAAAGTTGAGCTGTGTGAGGGACTACCAATGTTCCTTCAATATTAGTAATAGAATCTTCCTCAGAATACATACTACACTTCCCAGGGTCCCTTGCAACTAGGTGAGACCATGTGGTGTGGACTGAATTGTGCATCCCCCAAACTCATATGTTGAAGCCTAACCCCGCCACCCCATGCCACTGTTTCTGGAGAGAAGGTCTTTAGGAGGTAATTAAGGTTTAATGAGGCTGTAAGGATGGGACCCTAATCCCATAAGACTGTGGCCTTCTAAGAAGATCTCTCTCTCTCCCCTCCTCCTCACCAGAGGATGACATAGTGAGAAGACAGCTGTCTACACACCAAGAAGAGAACTGTCACCAAAAACCAAATCAGCCAGCATCTTGATCTTGAGCTTCCCAGCCTCTGGACTGTGAGAAATAGATTTCTGTTATTTGTACCACCCAGTCTTGTTATAGCAGCTTGAGGGGACTAAGACACCATGCGATTAAGTTCTGGCCAATGAGTTATGAGCAGAAATAGTAAGTGTCACTTCTGGGTTGTGCCATTATAGAGAATGGGCATCCCCTCCCTTTCCCCTTCGCTCTTTCTCATCAGCAGGAACCTGTACAAGGTGGCACTCAGCCACCTTGGACCCCTCAGATGAGGACAATGCCTTAGGATGGTTGAGCAATAACATAGAAGGGGTCTAGGTCCCTCACACCATGGATCTGTCATCCTAGCTCTGTACTGCTTGCATTCAAACTACAGTACATGAGAAGAAAAACAAATTCACTTCATTTAAATCAGTGTACTTTGGGTCTTTGTCTTAACAGCAGAATCTGTTTCTTAATTCACACAGTATATAAGACAATTAAGAGGAGTGGTTAGAGTCCTAAAAGTATTAAAATACAAACTTTAGGAAACAACGTGTATACAAAAAAAAAAAAACAAAAAACAAAAAACAAATAAATACATCTCAGGGTAGATTAAACTTGTTTGCAATTGCAGCTGTTAATTTTTAGTCCTTTTTTGAAGCCTGGACTCAAGAATCCCTGGAACGCTGCCACATGCTACATATTTACCCCCCTCTGTTCCAGTTTGTTCAAAGCATGCCTCTCACATGGCCCAAGGTGACTCTGCCTGTCAGTCCTTTAGAAGATCAAGACCTGAGGGTGGATGGGGGCACACCTAGTTCAGGTCCTTTATTCTTGACTGGTTGATTCATTGTGGTAACAGGAAGTTGAAAACCAAGGGCCATGGGCTCATGAGGTGCCAAAAGAAAAGAAATTTGAAGATGGATTGGGGAGAAAGTCCCCCTGAGGGGATGGGAACAGGGCCATCCCTTATTGTATAGATTTCGAAGGCAGCCCATTCATGAATGAGTCAGACAATCTTCTGACAATCTTCCAAGTGTTCTGTAGCACCTCCGGTCAAGACCCCTTTCCCTCATTTGTATACGGTTGCAGTACAGGCTGGCAGGGGTGCTAGGGTGGGTGCTAAAGACCAAGGGTGGGAGGACTTTCTGGGAGTAGAGAGAGAGAAAGTGGCACTTTCCAGAATGAGAACTAAGTTACCTTCCACTTTGTAAAAATCAGTGAGGATTCACAGTGCCAGGGAGAAGTCTCACATTATGCAACGGAGTAAAGTCTAGATCTTGAGACGGCTCTGGGGGGCGGGACCCCACAACAGGAGGACCAGTGCTGTGTAGGTGGAAAGGACACCTACACATGACTGTATGTACAGTAACTGCATAGGAAATCCTAGATACTCCAAGTGGTGGTGGGCGAATGGGGTGGGGAGAATTTAGCCGTCCCATATATCGGGTTTTTTAAAAGTTGAGGGGAAAGGGAAATGGTGACAGTTTGTGAGCTTCATTGCCCATGCTTTAAATTATTCCCTAATGTTCTATGTCAGAGGTTGTAACTAGGCTACTGAGGTCAAATTTGGCCTTGCAGTTGTTTTGCTTTGCTGACACAGCAATTTTTGAGAGAATTGTTGTTAGTTGTCAATATTTAAAAGAAAGATATTTCACAATAAAACGGGGACTTGAGAATTCTTTCTTGAAAACTAGAATATGTGGCTCCTCTGAGCGCACGTGTGTTCCCTTAGGGAAATAATCCTTGGAGCAGAGGAAAGGCAGCCTCTTATACGCAGCCTCTACTCTTCACTCCCAACCCCCACCTGGCCTGCCCCATTTATGTTACCTGCCTGACTTCTGTGGGCGTTTGACTTGGCTGCCCCTAGAATTTGAACAGGGACTGTTTTCCCCCAGAGAAGGAGCCAGTGTGCTGCTGGCAGAGTGCGTGGAGTGCGTGCTCTGTAAATGTTCATTGGATAATGAATGGATGAATTGATCCTGCTCAAGGTTCACCAGAGTCTGATGTCAACGATCATCCTCAGGCTAGAATACGTTATGGACCAGCGTTTTGATCATCTTGCTGGGACCTCTGCTTCTAGCCAGGAGACAGGTGAACTGTCAAAGCCAATGTCATGAGTCCATCTCCAGGGAATCAGCTTTTAGAGTTATTACTGGTAAGTTTGCAGAACCTGGTCCTGCTCATTTTTTTATTGAAATCAGTATTTTCTGATTGTCTACATTGGTAGGCAATGGTGCTTCGGGCCTGACCTAAGTGACTCCTAGACCAAGGCTTTTCTGTTTGTGTATCTTTGTGAAGCTTCTTTAGATTCTGTTTTTTTCTTTTTTCTTTTTTTTTAAAGATGACATAAAAAAAGCCCAGGGATCTGATTTTGCTTATCGGCTTATTCAACAATTCTGTGATTTCAGTAATTTCCTCAGGAAACTGTGTTTGATTCCAAATGAAACACTTAAGTGTTTTATCTGAACGTAAGACACCAAGTGTCCCAAGAGTATGGACTATTAAAGGAAAACTGGGAGTGGGGGATTCAAGAAAGGACCAGCCGAGGTTGTTCTGTAGTCTCAGCAGCAGGAGTGGGTGGGACCATGGAGAAATATTTAAATTTTGAATTACACTGGGGTATACTGGTGTATATTCAAATGTGAAGTGCTTATAAAATGAAAAGAAAATCATCGAATCCATGCTTTAGAGATGAAACCTCTCTGATTTTGGTTTAACGTTTTTGCTATTCTACTTTGCCCAGTTGTTGTCGATTCTGCTCCTTTTTGTGTAAGTCGGAACAATGACAAAATTTCTCTAGAGTTCTGCAGGCTGGTTGGTGCTTCACAAATAAGCCAGAAAGGATTTTAAACTCCTCCCAGAAGGACACAGTATAATAAGGAAATAACACTAAAGACTTAGTTGCCTCATTGCCAAGATCTTTTATGTCCCTACATGTCAGGCATATCATTTCAGGTAACTAATCATTTCTTCCTCCTTACAATTCATGAAATAAGAAGCGTTTCTTGTACTCAGCTTGAGTGTATATTTCCTGAACCCTTTTCCAAAGTCCAACACTTAAGGGAGAGAAAAGCATTCTCTCCGTTCTGAAAGGATTTATTAAGCGTCTCTGATGTACCTACACCTGGTCCAACAAGAGGCAGAGAGTGGTGGTTGGAAGGAGCAGGGAAAGGAGGTAAAGAAGGACTAGAGAATACAGAGGACTCTTGTGATGAAATAGTCCCTGGTCGAAACGCCAGTCTTCGAGGGCAGATAAAATGTACACATTTTATTTATTCAATCCATTCATGCATTCATTTATCCATAGTTATCATGCACTTATTAATTTATATTTAGGAAAGTATAACATGAACAAAATCAAAAGACCTACAATTGATTGGGAAAACAGTGCTGAGTGTGTAAAAGCACAATAAATGTTAGCTATTTTATCTATAAGAAACAAAAATGTTAGTATCACAAAGAGCTTTCACAAATTAGTAAGAAAAGGAAAAACACTTCAATTGAAGATTGAGCAAGGATTATGGATAAATAAGGAGGAATTCCTAATCATCAATAAATATCTAAAAATATGGTCAGCCTTGCTAGAAGTCAGGGAAAACATCCATTCAAACAGAGACTCCTTTCTTCCTCTCTCCTCTCCTTTTTTCCCTTTTCTCTCTCTCCTTCCTTCCCTTTCTCTCTCTCTCTCTCCATCCAAAAAAGGAAAAAAACCCAAATAAACAATCAGATGCTAAGTTTAACACATCGGGGTTGCAAACTTAAAAAAGGGCAGGTGAGGATGGGGAGAAATGTTTGCTACAACTTTGGGAAAAGAAATCTGGTGGACTCTATTAAAAATAAAAGTGCACAAGGCCTCCTTTGGCCTGGTTCATTGTGGCTTAAACTCACAAGTACATGGGGGTTTTGGGGGAAAGTACACACACAGGGCTAGAACTGTGTACATTCTGGGAGCTTACACATGCAGGGGAAACCCCTGTCGGATTTTCCTCTGGGAGTGGAATGACTGGACCTAGTAGGGATGACGATCAGGTTTTGGGTTTCAGAAGGATGCCCTCTGGCTGCGGTGCAGAAAGTGTGGTGGATAATCACAGGCTGGAAGCAGGGAGATGAGGTAACTGGTTGTGAGGAAAACGAGGGCCTGAGGTTGGGGCAGCTGACCCAAGAGGAGTGAGTGCTATCAAGTCACTCCGGATGTGAAGTCCTCAGGCCACCTAAGTGAATACTCAGGAATGGGATGGTAGACTGCAGATACTCTAGGAGGCAGAAGTGAGAATGAATTGGAGGAGTCTAGTAAACAAGGCTGTCCTAGATCAACTGGAAAACGGCTACAATTTATACGAAGCTCTTCCTCCCACCTCAGCTGTTTTTGGTTTGGGACCTCATGCTACCCTGGTGGATTAAGGAACACTCCACCCCAGGCCCTCAGCAAGCCTCCCTCCTTCCGGCAGTGCTTCAGGCATCCCCAGTCTCCAGGCATCAAGCTGTGAGCCACTGCAGGGCACGGACCGCATCCTATTCATTATTGCGTCCCAGCCTCTGGGCTCCTGTCTGTCACACCACTGATGCTCAATACGTATTTGCTTATTCTGTGCTTTCATCTAGTTATTAAGAAGATAATTAACTAGATCATGCCAAAATATACAAGACAGCCAGCTTAACGTGTGATCTTTCCTGGAGTCCGCTGTTAATCCGAAGGAATGTATTAGTGCTGGTGAAATTGCTGGGAGATGGCGAGCTTTTGAAATTTGTGTCTTCCAGGTCTGTCAAATCATGCAACACAGGCGATTTCCTAGATAAAATGTATTAACCTGGCTCGGCAGGAGAAAGTACCGAGTGCCACATTCAGTTATGAGATTCCAATGAAATAATTCACAAAAAGATGTTTAGAGAGGGCAAAGTAGAATGGAGATTCAAGTTCTATCACAGTCTGATTCATGCTCTGCACAGAAGTCACTGCATGGAGCAGCAGAATCTGGGTGTATTTGAGGGCTTTGATTTGGTTACATCAATCTGTGCTACCCAGACACGGAAAGTTTACATGTTAACAACTCTCTAGTGTGGTCCACAATCTCAGTACTTCATAGTGCAGCAACTTTGGGCTTTCCACAACCTAAACTTGCCCTGGGCTGATGAATTACCCATCTGATCTCACTGATGGTCTCTTTTCTTCAGCCTTTTGGATGCTGCCAGCTCCACTGGGGCCAGCGATGGATGGCCCTTACTCCTGTCCACACTGAGTGTGCGTTAGTTTTTTCCCTGGGAGACCTAGAACCAATTCCTGAGGGCGGAGGCCTGTCTTCAATAATGTATCTTCTACATGGCTCTGTATTGGGCACACAATGGGAACTCAGTGTCTTTGGATGCCAATTAAAATGAACCGTGGAAAAGAGGAGACTTTTGGCATTCTCTGACTGCATGGAAAGAAAGCTGTCTAGGGACAGAAAGTAAATTCCGAAGTCACTGATTTATTGCTGGTCCCCAAAGGGGTCAGGCTCTTTCCTGCAAACACTCTACTTCCCACCCCCACTTCACAACCCCTGCATTTTAATTACATATTTTTTCAATTACAGTTTACATTCAATATTATTTGTATTAGTTTCAGGTGTAGAGCATAGTGGTTAGGCAATCATATACTTTTTAAAGTGATCTCCTTGATATTTCCAGTACCCACCTGGCACCATACATAGTTTTTGCAATATTATTAACTATATTCCTTATGCTGTACTTTACATTCCCATGACTGTTTTGTAACTACCAATTTGTCATTCTTAATCCCTTCACATTTTTCACCCAGTCCCCCAATTCCCCTCCCCTCTGGCAACATCAGTTTGTTCTCTGTAAGACGTTCTACTTTTATATATTTCATTTGCATCACCTACTCAGAAACAACACCTACTTCTGTGGTGAATAACCATCATAATATAATGGCAGTTATTATTTATTGTTTATATGTCAAGCAGTATGCCTAATATTCTTTGTATGTTTTAATTCTATTCTTAGAACAACCCAGCAAGAAGAATTATTATCCTTATTTCATCTTTGGGATAAACCCGAGAGTTAAAAGACTTGCCCGAAGTCACCAGGATGGTAAATATTGGAGTCTTTTGGTCTCTAAATGTGTGCTTAAGTCTCATTGAGGAGCTATTTGCTGGCTTCCTTCTGTCCCCATCCCAGCCCTGTTCACTTATTAGTGTATCAGACATTTTCCTCAGTGCTGGCAAGGTAAAGAAGTGTGTGTGAATCATTACAGTAAAGTGTGCTTAGCGCGCTGATAAAGGAGTGCAGGCAGTGCCATGGAAGACCAAGGCCAAGACCCTTCAATCAGACCAGCGTCAGGAGCGGGGCAGTCTTCTCAGAGGAAGGGATCCATCAATATATTGACAGTTTTGAAAAAGAATAGGAATGTTATAGGTGGAGAAGTGAAAAAACATTATTTTGGGAACTGCTAAGCAATGGGCTTAAGTCCTGATTTACCTCTGCACTAGCTGTGTGACTTGAAAAAGTTATTTAACCTCTCTGATCCTCAATTTACTCATCTTAAAGTGAGGCTAATAATTCATCATCTGCAGGGATCTGGTGAAAGCCAAGGGGGTAACACAGGGAGCGTGTGTAGCTGTGCTGCCTGGTTTGCAGAAGGTATTTGCAAATGGCAGTGGTAGTGGATGGTGGTGGCGGAGTTGTTGTTACCACGACTGAGGGAGGAGGCTTGTGGCAGAGCCCCCAGAACAGACAAGACTGGAGGTGGACTGCTGACTAACCAGGGGAGGGAAGAATTCTGAGGCCTGAGCTCAGCAATAGCTGCGGGGAAGGAGAGGTGGGGAAGATCTAGAGATATTTTGGAGGCTGTAGGTGAAATAGAAAGAATCTGGTGATTGTTTGGATAGATTATGAATTAAAGGAGAGGGAGGAGCCTTCTCAGGTGCCAGGGGTGGGTCAGCAGAAGAAACGATTTGAATACACCCACTATTTAGAACGCATCACCCTGTGGCATCGATAGAGACTTCAGTGCAGTCATTTGGGGTTGACACAGTGACTGGGAAGTGGCTCAGCCTGATGACAGGGACTGGGAGGAAGAGGGTGCTGCATATTTCTAACCCTTACCCTCACATCTCATTTCTATCTGTGATCTCGACGAAACAGTAGCATGTGGAGACAGTAACCCCCAAATTATTTTGGATGACATTGTTTCCTTTGGCTTTTAAGCAACTTTTATTCTCAGGAAGATTTAGAATTAAGTATAGAGGCAAACCCAGGTGATAAATAATTTTTGTGTTAAGTGACCTGTGGTACTTTAAGTATTTATGATACCTAAGAGAATAGAGCCTATAAGAATAAACAAGAAGTCTTGTTTCCAATATAAATTTGTAATTGAATAATTAATTTACACTTGTGACTGTAAGTTGGAATATAAGAATAACTTACTAAGTTCAAAAACAGGATTAGAAATCTTAAAACATTAAAAATATGCTTAACATCCAGGTGTAAGAGTAATTTACGTTCTTAAAAAGGTTTCGCTTTAAATACTTAAGATGGAAACATGTTTGAGGATATTTTTTAATTAACTGTGTTTGTATAATAACGTAATGTGGTAACCAAAGCTTTCTTTAAAGTGATTGTTAAAATTTGTTAGTTTTCTGCACAGACTAACAAGATTTGTAAGAGTAAAAGCTGAAGAAAGACCTATACTTTTCAAACTTCAATACATCACTTATTTAAAAAAAAACCCTGAATAATCCTTTCTGTTCATAAAGTCTCTCAAAAGTGGCAAAAATGTCAGTGCATTGACATGATGTATACCTAAATTAGAAGGAATGCTACATAATGCTTCTCAAATAATATGCATGTTATTAATAATGTATTCTCCACTACACATCATACATTATATATAATGATACCTTCCTGCTATGTATTTGTGTGTGCACACATGAGTGTATTCTTTTCCTCTCACAGGAGCAGCGACTGTATGCAAACTAAGGGTTGGATGGTTTTGTCTGAAAGTTGTTTTCCCCAGCTCTGATATTCAGTGATCCATGTAGAGAACAAAGGGATTTTGTTTCATGGAGCCCAACTGCCTGCTAAACAAACAAACAAACAAACAAACAAAGTGCTGCCTGCATTAAATGAAGGTAAATATTGACCCTGACACCGTATGTTTGCTAGGGAGCCAGCTGCAGTGTGCTGACAGGGTCAGTCGGTCAGGGGCCTCGACCAGCCCAGCAAAAGGGGCCTTGGTCATTCAGGAACACAGTGTGGAAAGAGGCTGAAATATCAATGAGGCTCTCCTGCTTGTACCTTAATCCTTCCCCCCACCCCCAATTCCTCCACCAAAGGCAGCTTGCAAAATCTGAACCCCTCCTAAAAAAAAAAAAGAAAGAAGAAAAACAGAAAAATACAATGAATATTGATTGTCTAATCTCAGGTGGTCCTGTGGGAGCCTTTGTTAAATCGGACTGAGGAGGATTAGCATATCTTTGTTTTATTTCGCCTTTATTAAAGAAAGGAAAAATTATTGTATTGGGCCAGACCTATGAGGATGAGGGCATGCTCGCTCTCGTGCTCGCTCTCTCTCTCTCTCTCTATATATATATATATAGAGAGAGAGAGAGAGAGAGCATGCCCTTGGGGAACAGACCCCCTTCCCCTGAAACATCACTTGCTGGGCAAGTCCCATCACCTCCCTGAGCCCCAGTTTACTCAGCTTCACAAGGACGATAATACTGGTCCTGCCTTTGTCATAGGGTTTAGAAGCTCAAGTAAGGTTACTTATAGAACAGGGCTGGAGAAATGCCGCGGATTTTAAAAAGTTAATGACGACTTTTGAGTAACAACAAATCACTCTGGAGTACACCCTCACCCCACCTTTGCCTTCTGTCCCTATTTCTGTCTCCCAAGCCCAGAGAGGCCAAAGGAGGGGCAAGAACAGGACAGGCTGCTATCGGAGGTGGCCATGGTGACTTTTACAGGGCAAGAAATCTCTTTTTTCCTAGTTCTTTTGGAATTAAGAAATCTAAGTTACAGATTTCCAAAGAAAAGAAATTTACTCATTTTAAAGATACCCAGAATCAGAGAAGTTAAATATTTTCATTCAATAATAGACAAAAATGGTTTCCAAGGAGTGGCATATCATAAGCAAGTGGTCCTTTAAAAAAGGTATGTTGTTTATTTGGTTACTTGCTGTCTTATGTAAATAGATGGGTGTGGGTTTCAATCAGGATTACATTGAGCCATCTATAACAAAACCCCCACCAAAATGAACAACCGGGCTTTGAACAGGCGGACATGAAGAAGCCTGGAGACGGGCTGCCCAGGGCTGGGGTGCTACTCCCTGGCTTGCAGGGCGCAGGCTCCGCTTCTGCTCCCCCACCCCGTCTTTAGATGGCTGTCTGCGCTCCAGTCACGCATTCAAGTCCCAGTTACAGGGAAGGAGGGCAGAGACGCTGCCGTCTCCTTCTTTCTTTTCATAGATTTTTGGAAAGACTTTTAAGGCTTTCAGGAAGTACCATTTAACAAATGGTACTTAACAATCCCATTGGCCAGATCTGAGCCACAAATCCCATTGGCCAGATCTGAGCCACATGGCCATACTTACTGGCCAGTGAATTTGGCCAGTAGTTAAAAATTAGGGTTTAGTTTCAGAGGTAGATTATATGCCACATTTTACTTTATATATAGATAATGGGAACATAAACTTCAAGTTATTATAAATTGAAAAATCAGAAGTATCGTTTGGGTAATATTCAAAGACTGCCTCTTTCTACTTAACTCTTACCCATTCCATCCACGCATACTACTTTTCTGGAGATCTGAATACCTAAACTAGTTAAAAGCTGTGATGTGCCAGGCATTGTTTTAGGTGATGCAGATAAACAACTGAACAGAGTCCTGCCTGTCTGCCTTCCAGCAGCTCACAGTCCAATAGGGGAGACAGACACGTAAAATACATATCATCATAGTACTGTCATCAAAAAATAATCTAGTCAACCCCTCAAAATCACATATTGATTTTCTAGGGTCCTATTTGCTCTTTCACTTTATATACTAGTGACCTAGCTAAAGGAAGATTAATACTTGTTAAGAACTATCATTCTGAACAACTGCAAACTCCATGAGGGCGGAGAACAGGCCTGGTGTGTTCACTGCAGAGCCTGGTGCACAGTAGGTCGTCAACGAGCACTGACCGAGTAGTAACGTGAATGAAAACATGTGAGGAAACAGGGAGTCTGAGGAACATTTTTAAATGTATAATTTATATAATGTGGGAACTTGGTATATGAAAATACACATTTGACAAAAATATAAGGCTTAGGAAGATTATTTGCCTTGGACACATGGTCTCCACTTTATAATATGATTTGTCAAACAGCCCTGTGTATTTAAATCACGACTGTGTAGTGGACATTTGTTGGTTACTCCTACCTGCTTTCTATCCCTTAATTTACCTTCTCAGTGCTCTGATTTGGGGACCTCATGTGATTCCAGAGAAGCAAATTCTGCCTATCACTCTGGAGGTGCCTTTGACCTAGGCTAAGCTATTCAGTATAGTCTCCCTCTAGCCACAGTGATTACGTCAGGGACAAATTGCATCATCATCATTAACAACAATAATACTTACACAGCATTTACTAAGTGTCATGCACTGTTCTGAGCACTGCATTCATTTATCTAATCCTCACAACCTCTGCATGGGGTAGGTGTTATTATCATACCCAGTCTGTTGCTCTGAGGTGCAAAGCTGGTAAATAGTGAGCTGGCTTGGGTTCCAAACTCACACAGTTTGGTTCTGCAATCTATGTTCCTAGTGGCTCCACTAAACTGCTGTGACTCAAGCTGGTTCCTCAGAGTGAATCCTGGGCCTCTGAATAAGAAAGTTTGAACAGCTGGCTTCCTTTACTCTGTGTGGTATGGACAGCAAATGTGAGTCCTGGCTCTGCTCCAACATCTGAATGTTTCAAGAAAAGCTAGGCTAAATTCAAGACCAATGCAAGGAAGTGGCAGAGGTGAAAGGAAACAAGGAATCAGAGTCAGTTCTTGGATGCTGCTTGAAATTGGTAGAAGTAAGGTGGTAAACTCTATTTTAAAGGTTGCTTTAGAGACTTCTGGGCAAGATGGCAGCATAGATAAACAGAGCTCACCTCCTCACACAACCACATCAAAAATTACTGATTACCTCACATAAAAAATTACCTCCATCATCCTGGCTAACACTGTTTGCCTTGCCCTGGATCATTTGAGACTCCCTCCTACGAAACTTACTGGCCCACCAAACTGTTAACTATGACTTTTCTATGTGAATGGCTGATCTTGGCTAATACTTCACAACTTTCTAAATCCCATTAAATGAGTAACAACCAGTCTCAGTAAGCCTCCAACCCCTGTATCCCTTGCTAAGTGGCCCCAGGCCTGGCACTAGGAGCAGCCATTCTAGATTCACAGCTTGGCTTTGCATGAGAATCTCCAATCCCAGCAAAGTAGTGGCCATCTTGGATTGCTTTATAGCTCGTGCAGGAGGCACTGGGTAGAATACAGGTGGTGGCTGAACTTGGCAGGCACCACCTGGGAAAGTCCAGAGCCTGTGCACACAGCAGTGGATGGCTACAGACCACATTGGAGAACCACCATCCTGCCTGTGCACAGCAGATCCTTCAAGGAGGGTGGAGGTTGGTGGTGTGTGGTCACAGCCAGTCCTTGCAGCTGACTGGCCTGGGTAAGTTGCTCCCATTGACCTGCTAACAGCAACCACGGCTCAACTACAAGAGGAGGGTGTATTCAGGCCCACAAAGGGCACACCTCAAGTACCCAATTGGGTAATAGGGGAGGCTGTGCCAGTTGATCCTATAGGACACATTGTACATTAGGCCATGTTACCAGGACAGGGAGTCATAGCAGCTCTATCTATAATACATAGAAACAAACACAGGGAGGCTGCCAAAGTAAGGAGACATAGAAACATGGCCCAGATGAAAGATCAAAACTCCAGAAAAAGAACTAGACAAAAGGGATATAAGCAATCTATCAGATGCAGAGTTCAAAACACTGGTTATAATGGTGCTCAAGGAACTTAGTGAGGACCTCAACAGCAGAAAAAAGATCCAGTCAGAAACAAGAGATACACTGATTGAAATAAAGAGCAATTTACAGGGAAACAACAGTAGAGTGGATGAAGGTGAGAATCAAATCAATGATTTGCAACACAAGGAAGAAAAAAACCAACCAATCAGAACAACAAGAAAAAAGAATCCAAAAACTGAGGATAGTGTAAACAGCCTCAGGGACAACTTTGGGAGGTCCAACATTTGCATCACAGGGGTGCCAGGGAAGAAGAGAAAGAGCAAGAAATTGGAAATCTATTTGAAAAAATAATGATAGGAAACTTCCCTAATTTGGTGAAGGAAATAGATATGCAAGTCCAGGAAGCACAGAGAATCCCAAACAAGATGGATGGGAAGAGGATCATACCAAGACATACCATAATTAAAATGCTAAAGGTAAAGATAAAGAGACAATCTTAAAAGCAGCAAGAGAAATGCAGCTAGTTACCTACAGGGAAGTTCCCATAAACTGTCAGCAGATTTTGAAAAAGAAACTTTGCAGGCTAGGAGAGATTGGCAAGAAATATTCAAAGTCATGAAAAACAGGACCTACAGCCAAGATTGCTCTACCTAGCAAAGCCATCATGTAGAATCGAAGGGCAGATAAAAAGCTTCCCAGACAAGAAAAATCTAATGGAGTTCATCATCACCAAGCCCATTATTATATGAAGTGCTAAAGGGGCTTATTAAGAAAAAGAAGATCAAAACTATGAACAATAAAATGGCAATAAATACATATCTATCAACAATTGAATCTAAAACAAACTAAACAAACAAGAATAACGGAGACAGAATGATGGATACAGAGAATGGTTGGTTGGTTGCCAGATGGGAGGGAGTTTGAGAGAATGGGTAAAGAGGTGAGGGGATTAATAAGTACAAATAGGTAGTTACAGAATAACCATGGGGATGTAAAGTTCACTATAGGCAATGGAGTAACCAAAGAACTTATACACATGACCCACAGACAAGAATAATGATGGTGGGATTGCCTGAGGGAGTGTGGGGTGCTGGGTGGAGCAGAGCAAAGGTGGAAAATTGTAACAAATGTAATAGCATAATCAATAATACATAATTAAACATAAATTAAAACTTTCAATTACAGTTGAAAAATTAGGAAAAAAAAGGTTGAAGTTGGGGTTTCAAAAGCATCCTGATATTTGACTTACAAAAAATTATATACATGCATTCTTTACTGAAAATATCTGTGCTTGTGTTCTTCAGGTATATTTGCTAATGAACATGGTATAAATATAGAGACATTAGAATATTAAATCAATTATTTTAGCTGAAAAGAGTAGTATAAACATGATCCTAATTAACATCATATTTCAGTTTTCAAGATAACATTTTTTTCCATGTTAGTATTTCTGAAATCAGGGTACCTCCTAAAACTGATAGTGTCTTCAATTAAATGGCACTTTTTATTTCTTTCTAAGTGGTAAATAAAGTAAGTTATTAATGTAATCATTGGCATCTTAAATCAATGACATACAGTAATTTGATTTTGGTTGGATAGATACCCCTCATAAATATTGCTTTATTCTATGTACAACCTGGACTAAGTGTATTAAGGTATACACTGCTGACATACATTATATGTATATATAAATAACAAAGCTTAAATTAAATTAATTTTATACTTTCCTAAAATTTTTGGCAGAGTTTTATTACAAGAGTGGCAAATTAAATTAAGACCCAAGGGCAGGAGTCCTGTGGTCAAGCACAATTCTGCCAAGAGCTAAATACTTTATATTCTTGTGTCTCAAAACCTTTATGTGAAGATGATTAAGGGATGTGATGAGGGTGAACAATAAAATTCCTTCCAGATTGCACATGCTACAGGTCCTAAGTAACTGTATTCCTCGACACTGTTTTGTAGTAGACAACAACTACAATCGTATCAATAAAGCATGTTGTAAACCCAGATTAAATGAACTATTAGAGATTGCTTCTCACCAAGCCATTAAAGGATCCGATTACTGTGGCTCTTCTATTAAATATCCTTTTAGATTTCAGCTCTAATAGCATTCAGTATTTTTTCAATACACCTTGAATGTAAACTCTGGTCTGCAGGTTTGCACAAAGAAGGTCTGAAGTGTTTACTCTTGCCCTAATTGCTCATCCAGTTTAATTTCTACAGAAATAAGGGAATATCTCACAAAACTTCTGACATCCACAACACCCTGTAATACACAGGGCAATGAGAAGCCTTAGGGGTCAAGTGTGTATTTCAACATACAGCATGGTCGCATGCCTACTTCAACTCTATCTTACTCTCTAAACAAAAGGTTCCTTTGGTTAAGAAGATGGATAGTAGACAAAGTAAGTTTTCTAGAAGGAAATCAAACTAGAGTCCAGTTGAGAGTGCTCAAAAAAAAAAAAAAAAAAGTGCAGGTAGAAAGCCAGAAATGAAGTTTGTACAAGTGAGCTCAGTCATTTAACGCATTTATTGAGACTGTCGGTCATTTAACGCATTTATTGAGACAGGTGCTTGGGGTATAACAGTGAACAAATCAGACACGGCCCTAATTTCAGGAACTACAGTCTAGTAAGGGGTGGCAATACTGCAATTTGAATTGGGACCTGACCCACACCTAGGAGTCACAGGAGCTTCCTGGAAGAGGGAGAGCAAAGTGGACATCTGAGCAGTAGGTGGGGCCTGCTGACGTAAGAATGAGGCAACAGGTGGGAGGTGTGGGAAAGAGGAGGATATGAAGCTGGGAGAACAGCTCACAAAGAGAGGGCAAGAGGATTCACCAGGCGCCTGTCTGTGCCAGGTGACACAGCGCCAACAGAGTTTGTGGCAACTTTATTCCCTTTGGGTTTGATGAGCCCACGTGGACTCCTTTTGCTCTTTATTTTATATTTTAAAGATTTATTTATCTTTTTTTAGAGAGAGGGAAAGGGAAGGAGAAAGAGGGGGAGAGAAACGTCCATTGGCTGCCTCCCGCCTGCCCCCAGTGGGGGGCCTACACACAGCCCAGACCTGCGCCCTGACCAGAAACCTGCAATCCTTCAGTTTGCGGGACGACACCCAACCTACTGAGCCACACCAGTCAGGGCTGTTATTTGTTTTACATTTTTTTATTTTATAAGATTAATGTTTAAAATTAAAGAGATTTATCTGGCCACAGGTGTAATATTCATGGAAAAAATCTATAAAAATAAATGGAAAACAAAATTTACTTACAATTGTACCACAGATGATTACTGTTGATAGTTACACATACACAAATCCAGTCCTTACTCTATGTAGGCCCATTTAGAAGGATACTTTGCTTTTTAAAAATGATTTAAAATATTTATTTATGTAATGACTAAGTAACACACACACAGAATACCAGTATACGAAACTCTAAATGTACAAAAAAGAATTCAATAACATATCTCCATTCTAGTCCTGTCCACCAATCATCAATCAAATGACTGTTTTCAGTTTTCCTTGGCAACTTCTTAATATCAGAGTCAGAAGGCTGGATGTGAATTCGGAGGTCATCTACTCCAGATGTTGTTACAGAACAGACCCGGTCGGGGGGTGGGCAGTGAATGATGTACTATTACCAAATGGACCCACCCTTGTGCTCCTGGGGTGCCCCCTGCCCCTTACTAGGTTCACCTTGCCTGCCTCCAAGGAAAGACGTCTCTCAATGCCAGACATTTGTGAAAAGGAAAGGGATTATTTACTTAAAGAGTTATACAGACTTAAGAGTAATGACTTAATGTCTTCATTGAGATCCCAAAGTCCAGTAGAATACCCGCAAACACACAGTCCTTCCTTCCTCCTCAGCCCAGTCCGGGGTACCGTATCTCAGGAAAAGAAATACAAGTCCGTGGTTCTTCTCTGCCCAACCCGCGTGGTCCCAAAAAGATGCCACATGGCTGCCGCACCTGGGTTTAAATCCCAGTGCCAATCTTCCTCTGCAGCACCAATTCCAACTCCGCCCACAATTGGCCACAGCTGCCAGCACTCCAGTATTCTTCCAGCCTTACTGGGCTGTGATAGTAAGTCCGGGCAGGTGTGGCCCTGTGGTGTGGAGCCAATCATCTCCAAGCTCCTATGCAGGCTCTGTAACCAGGGGGAGTTCCCTCCTGGTTACATCATGGGTTGAAGTCACTCCCATCCCCCTGGCTCAAAGCATGGCCACAGCTGTTTAACATATCTATGAAACCAGTTAAAGGTTATAGATATGTTAAATGACGGTTCTAGAGGTTATCTGTAAAACCGTTGCTATTCAAAACAGCTCTGAATGGCCCTGCCCCGTGCTTCCCATCCCCCAGCTCAGACTTGTAGGGGTGAGGACATCCTATATATATATTTGTTTTTCCTAATACTTCCTGGACACCTTGAGTTCTGGACCCCATTACAAATCCCTATTTGCCCCACCCCCTACCCCAGGGGGCTGCACCGTTACAATGTTGCACTGGGTTACTGTTTGCCTGGAATCTCAGGCAAAAGTTTTTACAGGAAAAGCAATGTGCTGTTTCCAGAAGAAAGGGATTGGAAAGCAGCACACAGAAAGTGAAGATCTAGATGCACCAGAACACAAGTCCCAGGTCCCTTATTTAAAGGAAGAACATGCTGAGGTGCAGAGATTGACAATGGGACTTCTTTTAGGTCACATGGCTAGTCTGACTTAAAATTAAAGCAATTGCAGGATAGCTCAAAGCTCATTTGCCTCATCCTTTGATGGGGAAACAGGAAAATAGTATGTTAGAATCCAAGTTACATTCTAGAAAAGGAATTCATCTTTAAATAAGGGTCAATTCCATTACCCAGAAATTTAACACTATTCTTTTGCTTAATATGAAAATACGTTTTCATTTTCAATGTTTTATGCTCATTGTAAAAAGTTCAAACTTCCTTTTAAAAACAAATAAAAATGGACCTTTTTATTTGGGCGATTGTGTAAGCTGCACTTTTTCACCTTACTGCTTATCCTGGATCACCTTCCAGATCAGTACACACACACCCATTTCATCTTTACTGACAGCTGCTGAATCTTCTATCGGAGGCAGAGGCTAGAATTAATGTAACAACTCCCTGTGTTTGGGGACTTGGATAGTTTAAAAAGCTTTAATATCATAAAATATTGTAATAAATGTCTTTTCTACATACATCTGTACCTACTATTTGATAAGGATGGAATTTTTGGGCCAAAGTGGGGGCATATTTAAGTTATTGCATACATGACAGTTTGCACTCCAGAAAGCCTGAACCAATCTACAGTTCCACCACCAATGTATCAAAATATCCATTTCACCCACTCCTGCCAGTCTTTGGAATCTTTCTCAATCAAATAGGCAGAGGATGTTGCAAAATCTGTTTAAAAGACTAAAAAAAATAAAGTCTCCCAAGGGACTACTGGACTTACCAACGTGCTCTCCTTCACCCACCTTTGCTCATTTACAATTGACCAGAGACGGGGATACTAAGGTGTTTCGGATTGAAAGTTCTAAACCATGCATACTAAATACAAACCGTATCAATGCATTTATCAACAAGGATTACTAACCGAGCAAAATAAAAATTCTCCATAAACTCCAAAGAATATTTACATGGAGATCACAACAATGAAGACACAGCTTAGCACACTGTCTGGAAGATGTCTCTTTTGAAATGTGGGTGACACCCTCGAGGCATTTCAATAAATGGATCTAAGGCCTCAGTACTTAGTAGAAGAGAGGATGGCTGGTTAATGACATGTCTATGAAGTGAGTCAGAAGGCAGGATGATCTTAAAAACTGGATGTGCCTGGGCACATTCATATATCAGAAAGAAAAATGAGTGCGGTGTCTGAAGAGATGAGGCAAAAGTATGATGAAACTAAAACAGGAAGATTTCCCTTCTTTAAAAACTACTCTTTCTGAGGTAATCTACTTGGCAGGGTCTTCAATACTTTCCCTTAACTGGCAGTAATGAGGTAATGATGCATGAAGTGGAGTAACAGGGAGGCTACTAGTAAAACATGCACCTCCTCCTTTAAAAAATTATTCCAGACCAAGGGAATTCACATCTTTGGGCGTGGGGTGGGACCAGCAATCTGTGTTTTAACAAGTCTTCCAGGTGATTCTTCTGAATCACCCTTGTTATTTAAGTAATTGAATTATTTACTTCTTTACTGTCAATGTTTTCAAAGTGTTCTTGTTTCAAATTACAGTTAACTGTGAAGTTTGGAAAGTGCAAAAGTATAAAAAAATGACAGAAGACATGGATTGTTTAAATGCACCTTGCTGAAAAGAAGATGGTGCTTTAACAGGAATTCTGTCTGGCGTTTTGAAGTGCATGTTTCAACAAGGGATGGGGGCTTGTTTTATCTGAAGTCAAATTGCTTCTTCCAAGATGAGAATTCCTACAGTCCTTCACAGATGATCCACATATTTCCATATAATTGTATCTACCCTAAAGTTATAATTCGACTCATCTACATACTCTTATTATGACAAGATGTCATCTTGACTAAAGAAAATATTCTTCTAAAAAATCTCTGAAGAGAGATCAAAGGTTTTGACACAGGCTTCAATAGACTATATTATGTTATGCACATGTTGAAAACCTATATGATTTTCTGGGAGTGGGTATTTGAATAGCATCTTGTTAATTTGTTTCTCTGGATAATCATGTAACAGGATGAAGCCAAGGACCGGGGGCGGGGGGGGGGGGCAGGCAAATAGGGATTTGTAATGGGGTCCAGAACTCAAGGTGTCCAGGAAGTATTAGGAAAAACAAATATATATATATAGGATGTCCTCACCCCTACAAGTCTGAGCTGGGGGATGGGAAGCACGGGGCAGGGCCATTCAGAGCTGTTTTGAATAGCAACGGTTTTACAGATAACCTCTAGAACCGTCATTTAACATATCTATAACCTTTAACTGGTTTCATAGATATGTTAAACAGCTGTGGCCATGCTTTGAGCCAGGGGATGGGAGTGACTTCAACCCATGATGTAACCAGGAGGGAACTCCCCCTGGTTACAGAGCCTGCATAGGAGCTTGGAGATGATTGGCTCCACACCACAGGGCCACACCTGCCCGGACTTACTATCACAGCCCAGTAAGGCTGGAAGAATACTGGAGTGCTGGCAGCTGTGGCCAATTGTGGGCAGAGTTGGAATTGGTGCTGCAGAGGAAGATTGGCACTGGGATTTAAACCCAGGTGTGGCAGCCATGTGGCATCTTTTTGGGACCACGCGGGTTGGGCAGAGAAGAACCACGGACTTGTATTTCTTTTCCTGAGATACGGTACCCCGGACTGGGCTGAGGAGGAAGGAAGGACTGTGTGTTTGCGGGTATTCTACTGGACTTTGGGATCTCAATGAAGACATTAAGTCATTACTCTTAAGTCTGTACAACTCTTTAAGTAAATAATCCCTTTCCTTTTCACAAATGTCTGGCATTGAGAGACGTCTTTCCTTGGAGGCAGGCAAGGTGAACCTAGTAAGGGGCAGGGGGCACCCCAGGAGCACAAGGGTGGGTCCATTTGGTAATAGTACATCATTCACCACCTCCCCCACACCCATCTGTTCTGTAACAGTCAGAGAAAGTCTTCCTCCAAAATTCTGTAGAAGGTGTATGTAAATATGTTCCACTTTTTAAAGAGACTGCCAGAGTGTTACCAAAGTGGCTGTATCATTTTACATTTCCACCAGTACTGTATGATAGTGTAAATTTTCCCTCATCCCCACCAGCACTAGGAATGGTAATATGGTACCCTGGTGTGGCAGCCACTCTGCTAGGTCTGTAGTGGTATCTTATGATGATTTTTAATACAAATTTCCATAATAACCAATGATGTTGAGCATCTTTTCACGTGCTTATTTTCCATCTGTACGTCTCCTGATGCAGTGGGATGGCAGCTGCGCATAAGGCAGGAAGAGATGTCTCACCAGAAAGCAATAATGCTGGCACTCTGATCTTGGACTTCAGCATCCAAAATTGTGAGAAAATAAGTGTCTGTTGTTTAAACCACCTAGTTTATGGTGTTTTGTTATGGCAGCCTGAGCTTACTAGCACAATCCTCTTAGCAGGATTTGTAATATTTATATTATTTGTATGAGTAAAGCATTGGAAGCCACACAAATAAATGAATAAACAATTGTGGTATGTACCTATGAAGGCATACTACTGAGCATTACAAACGGGTGAATGATTGATATACACAACATGGCTAAATCTCTAAGTATACTGAGCAAAACCAGACACCCCCAACCCCCAAAAAACTTGACACTAATTCCATTTACATAAAATTCTAGAAACTACAGATAATCTATAGTGACAAAAAGCAGATCTGTGGTTGCCTGGGAGGTGAGATGCGGTGAGGAGTGAGAGGAAGAGATACAAAGGTATGGAGGAAACTTTGTGGGTGACGGGTAGGTTTACTAACTAGACTGTGGTGATGGTTTAATGAGTATATACATATGTCAAAATGTATACTTTAAATATATCCAGTTTATTGTATGGCAATAGGTCATTTACATTTTTTATACCTGTGGAATCTTCCTATTATCTCTAGGAAACTCCAGTTTTGTGTTAAATGAATTTTTTTCTTTTCTTCAGTCCCTAATAAAGAAATGGGGGCGGGGCAGTCTTCCTCAGAAAAGGCTGTCACATGTACAGGGCTTCATCGATTTGTACTTTTTCTTGAGAAGAGCCTGGAACAGAAAGGCTGCCTCACCCCAAAATCCCAGCCTTTGCATAACCAAAAAAGGTAAAAAAAACCCCCAAAACAACAAAACAACAACCCCAAAATTAGAGGACATGAAGCAGGTGGCAACAAAAACCCTCAAAATTGGAAAACAAATGATTACATTTGACCTTCTCTTTTGTTTTTGCAAGCTTAGGAGGCTCTACTGAATATTATGATGTAGAATGACAATCTGTTATAAAATCTTTCAATCTCACTTGGTGACTTGTGCCAGGAGTATACTACAGAAAAGAAAAGCCTCCACCAGCAAAGACCCTAAACCCAGATTAATGTTTCCACCCACATCAGGCAAAACTTGGACAATACAACCCAAAGTTGACCAGAATTTGATTAGAAATTCAAAACCTGCTTCCATTTCACAGACAGCCTGGAAGATAAAATAAATTTGAGTGATAGCTTTAGGTAAAGTTCATACCAAACATGGCAGGTTTATATCGCACTTCGGGGCTTGTGCTCTTCACATTTAGATGGGGCTGCTATAGCAGGGGAAAAAAGGCTTCCTACGGAAGGTTCTTTGTGGCAAATCACGATGGAAGGAAACTCCCTTCCAAGCTGCAAATTGTTCATTTCCATTTTACTGAGCTGCGGAGGTCAGCTTTTAAAATTTTATTTTATTTTTAAGATACTAACGTCCTAGGTTTCAAGCTAAATTTTTTGAGCTTTGCCCACCTGCTTTGCCAACTCAAAACTCTGATGCCCAAACTCTTGCTCTTTCTCATACAAAACATAGAATAGAGAAGCTATCTGGAAGGCCTACCCTCAACTCTGCTCGGTGTCCTCCTCTGTGTCTCCTCCAACTACCAGGCGCAGTAACTCGCCGCTGGTTCCCAGCTGGAGAGTACAGATTGCACCTGCTTGGAAAGCCTGCACGGTCCTGCCTCATCTGCTGCTTAGCTAGGGTTGCTTGTGCATGGACACAAGGACCCGCCAGGGGTCACTGCAGCCTCAGAGCTATTGTGCCCACCAGTCCCGGACACTGCCGGCTGGGAAGAGGGTGTGGGATTAGCAGCGCGGAAAGGCAGGGTCCAGGCAGGAATGCGCCCTGCCCTGCCCGAGCGGGTCTCCCAGGGAAACTGACACAGAGAGGGATCAGGGCTCGGGGCGGCTAGGTGGTTCCCGGGCCTCACGCGGTTCCTCGTGCGGACCTGTCGGCACTTCGCCATTAGACCACCTCCGCTCCGCCCTCCGCCCCCAGCCGACACCCCGCCCAGAAGGGGCGCCCCCTTCCCGGCTGCGGGGCCCCGGCTTCGCTTCAGGGCTTTTTGCGGACGCCAGGGTCCGGCCCCCCTGCACCTGGGCTGCTCCTGCCCGGGGCGCCACCTTACGAGCTGCGGAGAGAACTTTTCCTGGAGCTGCTGCGGCCTGGCACACCCCATACCCGTCCTCCACCCCGCCGTGTTCCCCACCGGGCGCCCGTCAGCAAGTCCTTCGACTCCCCACTTCTCTGAACCTCCCAGGAAAGCTGTACTCCACCGCCGCGCAGGGCATTCTCACAGGGAGAGCTTGAACTTGGCCCTACACGGTCCCCCGAGATGATCTCGGAGCTCGCCAGACTGGAGCCACATTCCGCGACAAGCTGACTTCTACTCACCGGTCTCGGTAGGAGCCCGCTGCCGTTTCCTACTGTCTTCAGGCTTCTCGGTGCCCGCGGATTGGGAAACGGACGATCCTTGCCGCTGCCCCTGCACTGTTGCTGGGACGTCGTGGGTGTCCCTGACACAAAGCCTAGCGCTCCCCATTCGGCGGACTGGACTGGGAGTTGCGGGGTGGGGTCCGAGCTGGAAGTGCACATCCTCCAGGGACTCCGCAGGCGAGGGGGCGGGTGGGGGCGTCGCCACCGCACCCTGGGAGGGAGCGGGTGCAGAGGTCTTTAAAGCTTCTAGGAGCTTCCAAGTCCGGGGAGGGCGTCTCTGGCCCCTCCCTTTTCTTGCCTCTTGCCCCCTTTGCCTGGAGATTTCTGTGGTCCTAAGACTGCGGGAGGGGCCACGACGTCCCGCCTTCGGAGAAGCCCGAGCTGCCGCGGGATGCGCGGGGACGCGCCGCCACCCTCTGCGCCCAGTTCCGCCTGCGCTTCCCCGGCGGTGACCCGGCGCTGACTCTCCCGGCTTCTCCGCCCTCCTTGCCTCCCGCCGGGGGGCCCTGGACCCCGCCGGGAGCTGTTCCTGTCGCACTGGCCACAGCGCGACAATAAATTAATGCCTCTCGCTTGAGGGGAGGGGGTGGTTTAGCGCCTGGGTCGCAGCTTTCTCGCCTGGCTGGAGACGGCCACAGCCGACATGGGCTGTTTCTGCGCTGTTCCGGAAGAATTTTACTGTGAAGTTTTGCTCCTGGATGAATCCAAGTTGACCCTCACCACCCAGCAGCAGGGCATCAAGGTAGGCGCGGGTTGGGGGGCGTGTTCGGGTCTTGGCAGCCGGGCGGGCTCGGGGGTCCGCGGCTTTGTGTGAGGGCTGTCACGAGTCGCCCCTGCGATGGTGTCTCTGCGGGATGGGACGGAGCCGCAGCTGACCCCTGTGTGCAGGTAGAGGGCGGACGTGTCAGTGTGGTTAATTTTGAGTCCCTTCATAAAAGAAAATAAGTTTGTTGTCCCAGAGGGTAGTCCACGGTCCTACAATTGGGGCCAGAAGTCCTCCCAACACCCGTTTCCTCCCACGGCATCTCAGGCACGATTTCTTCCCTTGGTCTTTTCTTGATAGTGTCATTGGGAAAGTAAAGGAGTTCACTCGTTGAAACATATATTGGGTGGTTATATTGTGTTGTCTGGGTGTATATTTGGGTATTGCTACGTTTGGACAGAAAATAATGTCCCTTTCCTCAAGCGAAATGGTTACCCACATTTAAGTAAACATCTCTCAAAGCTACTCGGTAGTAACTTTGCTATGTTTGTAGATCATTAAAATGCAATTACTACTGTTTACCTACAGAACCCAAACAAAAAGGCTAGGGGATTGCAGAGATCTACTTCCTTAATTTTACTGAGTTCTTATGTTGTAGTTGACTGTCTGACGGAGGCGTCTGCGCGCTTGCTGGCTTTGCTCTTGCAACTTTGTAGCTACCGAGAGGTGATTGGAATTGGGAGCGGTTTGTTTTGTTTCCTTTTCTCCTTCACTTTTAAATCACAGGCATTTTAGATAACTCAGCAGCTGAGTCTGGTGAAGAAAAAACGCGCCCCCCTCGCCCCCCCGCCTCCTCCCCAATAGAGCTAGCCGTCTGAGAAATCAAGTCCAGGCTGGCAAGTGTCCTTTCCTGGTCTTGTCATCTCAGAAGTTAATCCTAATGGCCTAGGCCCTGGGGATTTCTTTATGTGAATCAGCTTTTACATAGCTTTATGTACATTAGAGTAACTGTACCTGGCCAGAAGCTTCAGCTTTGGTGTTGCCATTCTTGGTGCACAGAATTCTGATTTCACAGGTGTCATTCTTTTATAGGGAAAAAAAATGGAGGGAGGGGGTAACCACTTAAATCCACAAGATAAAGTTAACCCTTTCCTTTAGGAAATGGTTTTGAATATTGTGTCCCCACTAATTATAATAAGCAAAAGCCAATCAGATTCTCATTTGCTCTTTCCTTTGAAGGCTAATAAAAGACTTTTGGGGGGAGGTGTTCATTTTATATTTTCAGCTTTCCATTATATTCCAAAACACCTCCTCCTCCCAAATGATGTGAGGAAAAGAACTTACCTTATAAGATCATGTGACATTCTTTGGTCATGCTGTGAGAATAAAATAGGCAGAAATCACAAAAACTTCTTAAATTTTTGGTAATACATAGATTCTCTTTGGCTTGGGGATAGAAGCAGTTAGAAGAATATAACTGATGATTCAGTACTAAAACAAATAAATCTTTCTGAAGTGCAAAGTCTAAAGTCATCTGGAGTGTGAGCTTCCTATTTCATCATGAAAGGCATTCCTGTCAGCTGTGGAGCATGTACATTATTCTGTCAAGAGAGCAGCCAAGACTTGGGATGAAATGGAATAATTTTGTCAAAGAAACGTGAATCAAAATCCATACTTTTTATGATGGTTCTTGATGGTGCTTACCTTGTTTTACAGATAGGTTGAAAATTGGTGATTCAAATGTAGTAGCAACTTTATAATGCTGTTATTTTGGATAGATGGCATTTAAATAAACAATACTTTAAGCAGGCTTTTGTTGGAAGTAATCATTTTGCAACAGGCTTGGCCTCTTTTAGTGTCACAAAAGTATGCCACAATTATTTTGATGGCCATGTGTGTAACACAGATGTCTGCCGAAGTTAACCGCATTGTCTGTAAGTGCCATGCTCCCATACGATGCATGTGTTGAGCACCTATCTGTTTGTGGTAGGTACTAAATTAAACACATATGTATATTTGTGTTTAATATATGAACAGCAACTCGAATGTAGAAGGTAGTCAATATTGAATGAATGTATCTATAGTTTGTGTATTATCGTTCTGTGTATACCTGGCATTTTTTTAAACCTCCTGCTTTAGTTTGTAAATGAAATAGTAAATAGTTTAAAGTTAATAGTGTAATAGTTACTATTATAGTGTTTTTCTCCTGCTATAGTACACTTGATAATTTTGATTATCACTAATTAAAGTTGAAGTTAAGCATGCAATGTCAATTAGTCGATTTTTCCTGGAAGTAAAATAACAAAATCTTGCCCTGGCCAGTGTGGCTCAGTTGATTGAGCATCACCCCATGGACTGATAAGTTGCAGGTTCGGTTCCTGGCCAGGACACATTCCTAGGTTGTGGGTTCAGTCTCTGGTCTGAGTGCATATGGGAAGGCAATCAAGTCGATCTCTCTCTCTTTCTCTTTTCCTTCCTGTCCCTCAGAAAACAATGAAAAAATGTCCTCAGGTGAAAATTAAAAAATAATAATAAAAAATAGAAAAGTCTTTTTATTTTTCAAAAGCATTTTCTAATGATTATTTTGAGATGAACCTTTTTTCCATTCTATCTCAAATGAAATGAAGAGAGCTAATTTTGCATTAAAATTATTCACATATTTCATCTCTTAATGGAAGGTATTTTGCTGATTCCTCATAATTACTTAAGAATTTGTTTGTATTACTGTATAATAATTCCTTGTGAGTTAAAGAATTAATTATGGGAAATTTAACTAGGAGTGTGAGAGAAACTTGGTAAAACATTTTTTTTCTGTGTGCCATTTTGAAAAACATGCTTTGAATTTAAGTGCTAAATTACACATTGAAAAGTTGGTTATGAAATGATTTTCTGCAATTTAGATAAAAGTTTTTCTTTAACTTTAGGAAAAATTGGTGTTTTTTTCCATGGTAAGCAGTTCAGCTTGAAGAGAGTGGTTACACATAATATATGTTAAGATGGGTAGCATTTAAATGGAAAATGATTTTTTTTTTGTTTAAAGAAATAATCAAATTGCTAGTTATAAAAACAGTTATGGGGATGTGAAGTACAGCGTAGGGAACGTAGTCAATAATATTGTAATAACTGTGTGTGGTGTCATACAGTACGAGACTTGTTGGTGATCACTTTGTACACCCGAAGTCTAATGCAATATCTTATGCCAACTGTAATTGAAAACTTTAAAAATCAGAAAAATAAAACACAACATCTTTGCGTTCATACTAATGTTAGGTAGAAACTTGCCTTCTTAACTTGTTTAGAGGTAACTCACCTTGAAAAACAGGAAGTCTTTTTCATGCAGTTTATCCTTCGAGCCCCCCATCCAAGGTTTAAAAACCCAAGTTTATGTAAACCATCAACTCTTGGCTGTGTGTTGAGCCCCCTAGTAGCTTCTAGCTGTTTGTTCTCTGCTGCTATCTCTGTTGTTTATTCAAGTTAAGAATTTCTGCTGTGGTTGGTTTCTTAGTGTTTTGAATAATGTTTGTTCAGGGATACTTTTGTTGTGTCCTTTGTAGTTCTTTTCCTGGTGGAGGTAGAGAGCTTTCTTTTTGTTCTTTAGAAAGTAAAACTTTGTGTGCCTCATACTACCTTTATAGGTTGTCATTTGATTAGCAAAGATTTTTCAGGGGGGAAAATATTGCCAGGTTTGATTACAAATTTAGTTTTGAATAGTGCTGCTGCAAATACGAACTAGATTAGTATTCTCATTTCAGCAAGACTTTAGTCTCCTGAGTAGTAATGTAATAACCACAGAGGTGCTCATTTCCCCCTCAGTATATTTTACTAAATTAATGAAACCAGTATGATAGCAAGATGGAAATTCCATTAACTTTTTTAACAGCTTTATTGAGATATACCACACAATTCCCTCAGTTAAAGTGTACCATTTTTTCGTTAGCTTTTAAATGAAGTTACTGCCTAATCATGCTGAGTTTCCTGAGGGAATATTGTGAGTGAGTTTTGATCAGAAACTTCATAATGAACTAGAAAAACAGGAGGTGGGGTCTTATAGTCCTCTCACTTACCGAGAAATGTAATTTTTGTCTCATTTGGACTGGCAAAGAAAAATCTGAGAAGATTGGGGGAAAAGTGAAGAGCAGTATCTTCACAAATCATATTATGTAAACACTTAAATCTTTGATATCAACCACATAAGGTGCAGAATCAGAGACCTTGTTAACATAGGTTGCACTGAGTGATCACACGCCAACATTTCTGTTAATGCGAGATTGGCTGGTGGGGTCTCGATTGGTTAGTGAGTTAGATGTGATGGGGTAGATGCACCTCCCCTTCCCACTGCATCTGGGTCTCTGGAACTGAGGTAGGATATTCATGTTGTGGCTGTTTAGGATGACCTAGTATACAAATGCTCCCTCAAATGTTTTTGTTTTTAAAAATGATTCAAGGTATTTTTCAGCTTTATTGAAGTATAGTTGATAAATAAAATTGTGCACACCCTGATGATTTGATATACATATGCGTCGTGAAAGGATCCCACCAAGTTATCCATCACCTCAGTTATTTATCTTTCTGTTGTTGAGAGCACTTTAAGTTCAATTCTCTTGGTGAATGTCAGTTATACAATATAGCATTATCAAATATAGTAATCATGTTGTACATTAGCTCCTCAGACCTTAAGTGCCCCTCAATTTTACAAGTCTTTTTTCTTGAAAGAATTTGTAAAAATACTTACCATGCATGGTGTGAACATGTTTAAAAATAATTTAACGGGGAAAGCTTTGTTACCTCCAGCAGCTAGTGGAGGGCTGCCCTTATCCAGGTATTCGTAATTTTCTTAATTGAAGGTAGACCACACTTTTTTGCAGCCCCATTAATATATTCTTGAATTCTACAATATTAAACTTGAGCTAACTTTGTCCTAGACTCCATGGAACTAGTGCAGAGTTTTGTTGCTTTTGAGCATGGGTGGTGTCAGTCTGTTTAAGCTGCTCTAACAAAATATCACAGACTGAGCGAGTTATAAACAAGAGAAACTTATTTCTCATAGTTCTAGAGGCTGGAAATCTGAGATCAGACTGCCAGCATGGCCTGGCGAAGGCCCTCTTGGGGTTAAAAACTTGGTGTAGCCTCACAAGGCAGAAGGGGCTGGGAGCATTACCCGCCCTCTTTGATAGAGGCCCTAATCCCAAAGGCCCCAACTCCTGTGGGGGTTACATATCCAACATATGAATTTCCTGGGGGGAGGGCACAAACATTTAGAGTTCTATCTGAATTGCAGGGACAAAAAGTCCAGACTCTACTCTCCATTAGCCATATGGCCAGTGGTTTGCAGCTTTTGTTAAGACGCTTATAAACAAGACGGGAAGCTCACATTTTCTTCCATGGCTTGTGTCAGATTATACCTCAGGGTAAGGCTGGACAGATTTTTGTTGTGGGAGGCTGTCCTCTTCATTGTGGGATACTGAATAGAACTCCTAGCCTCTAGCCATAGGATGCCAGTAGCGCATCTTGTCCAGTTGTGACAACCAAAAATATCCCCAGATGTTGCCAAATGTCCTGATGGGGAAAATCACCTTTGGTTGAGAACCACTGCCATGGAAAATGACAGTGCCCTTTATTCCTGTGTGTTTGGTGCTCAGCCTTCTGCCCTGGATGAAGGCTAACTTGTGGTTGCCTTCTTTTTTCTTTTTTTTGAGGGGGCTAGTTATGTATTGTACATGTCAGTGAAAAACAATATGATACCTGTGTCTTTACTTTGTTTAATATTCTTACACTAGGAACGATATAAGTGATTAAAAGCATGGGCTCTAGAGTCAAACTACCTGGGTTTAAATTTTCACTCCACTAGCTGTGATACTTTCAGAAAGATACTGATCTCTGAGTCTCATTTTCCCCATCTGTAAAATGGTGTTTTGCATCTGGTAAGCACTCAGAAAATGTTAACTTTTTTTCCTTCATCTCCTCCTTTTTTTTTTGACTACACTTCATTGATTATGCTATTACAGTTGTCCCAATTTTTCCCTCTTTGCCCCACTCTGCCTGGTACTTCACTTCCCTCCAGCAATCCCTGTTGTTTAGCTCATGTCCATGGGTCATGCATATAAGTTCTTTGGCTTCTCCATTTCCTGTACTATACTTAACCTCCCCTGTCTATTTTATGCCTACCAATTATGCTTCTTAATCCCTGTACCTTTCCCCCATGCTTATCCTTTCCTCTCCCCTCTGATAACCCTCCAAATGATCTCCATATCTATGATTCTGTTCCTGTTCTAGTTGTTTGCTTAGTTTGTTTTTATGTTTTAGATTCAATGTTGATGGTTTGTTGTCATTTTAATGTTCATAGTTTTTGATCTTCTTCCTTTTCTTAAATAAGCCCTTTTGACATTTCATATTATAAGGGAATAGTGATGATGAGTTCTGTTAGCTTTACCTTGTCTGGGGACCAACTTGTTTGGAACTCTTTGTGCTTTCTGGACTTGTATGTCTATTTCCTTCACCAAATTAGGGAATATTTCTTTCATTATTTTTTTCAAATAAGTTTTCAGTTTGTTGCTCTTCCTCTTCTCCTTCAGGCATCCTTATGATTTGGGTGTTGGCACTTTTGGAGATGTCTCAGAGTCTTCTTATACACTACCCTTATTATCTTTTTTTTTTTTTTTTGGATTCGTGTTTCTTCATTCTGTGCTGCTTGGCTGTTTATTTCTTCCTTATGTTCTAAATCATTGATTTGAACCCCTTCACTGTTGATTCTCTGTAGATTTTTCTTTATTTCACTTAGTATGACTTTCATTTTTTCCCTAATGATTTTGCTGTACTCAGTGAGTTCTCTGAGTATCCTTATCACCAGTGTTTTTGAACACTGCATCTGATAGGTTGGCTATCTCCGTTTCGTTTAGTTCTTTTTCCTGGGTTTTGTTCTGTTCTCTCATTTGGATCATATTTCTTTGTCTCTTCAATTTGGCAGCCTCCCTGTGTTTGTTTCTGTGTGTTAGGTAGAGCTGCTTTGACTCCCTATCTTAGCACACCTGTTAAGTTGTAGGGGGTGGAGCTTTAGGTATTCGCCAGGGCCCAGCAACCCACTTCACCGCTTTGTGGCTCTGTATGTGTGGGAGGGTTCGGAGAGGAGACAGTGCTGCTGCCTGGCTGCTAGAGGCTTGCTCTGCACTTGCCCAGTGCTTCCAGCCACCTCACCCACTTCCCGTATGTGTTGTGACTGGCACCCTTGCAGCTGTTGCCCTAATGGTGGTTCCCAGAGTGGGTGGGTGGTCCTTCCAGGACCGGAGGGCCCTTTAGAGGGACTCTCCTGAGAGACCAGCAGTTTCTTCTGCTGCCAACCCCCACTGGTTTTTACTGCCAGAAGATATGAGGATATATTTTCCAGTGCTGGAATCCTGGGCTGCACAGTCTGGCTTGGGGCTGGGATTGCTTCCCAATATTTATCTACCACATACGAATGTGGGACCATCCATTCCACCGTCTGCCACTGCCTTGCTGCCGCCATACCATATCTTCTCTGCCCTGGCTCCCTGTCTCTTCTCCTACTACCCGTCTGGATGGGTATAGCTTTTTAAATCCTTGGTTTTTGGACTTCCGTACAATTTGATTTACTGGAAGTTCTGCGTGTTTTTTTTTTGTTTTGCAGTTAGTTGTGATCCTTCCTATGGTTGTGCAAGGAGGTGAAGTATGTCTGCTTATGCCTCCATCTTGACCAGAAGTCTATGTCTTCCTTCTTTTAGTGACTCATTTCTTCTACAGGTGAAGTCTGCACTTCATTGTTTGGGTTAGCACCCTACTTGATCTAGCCCTGCCCACTCAGTGGCCTGCTCTGTGGACATGCAGAGCTGCTCAGTCTCTCAAACATATCAGACTCTCCTGTGCCTTGATACATGGGATTCTCCCTGAGTGGTGTACCTTTTTGTCTTACATAAGCAAATGCTCATCTGAACTCATCTTTTTGACATTTGAATCAAGTGTCCCATCTGCTAGAAAGCCTTCAGCCCAGCTCCAGCAGGCATAGTTAAGCACTTGTCACCGTATCACACACATCCTGTCATCGTACTGAGCACACTGCAAGCATTATTTCTGAACACATTTGTCTTGTCCAGCAACCTGTGAGCCCCTGTCTGTGATGCACAGTAGCCAGAGATGCGTGCCTCCTGTAATAGGTACTTCTTAACTATCATTTGAATATAGGAGTGAATGGAGTGTTACAGTTGGAATAGGCCACATTGAAAATCTTTTGGATAATGAGGATTTTTCTTGCCCCCCCTTTTTTTTTTACTAGAAGAGGTCCCAGGATAAAGTGAATTTCACTGTGAAAAGTCTGTTGCCAAGATACCCTTGTTTATATATTGATAATGGGTAGAAAATGAGATGGTGGACGGAATACAAGTAGCACTTTGAAAAACCGAGTAGCCGCTATTTCAGAGAGCACAAGCCACACCATTTTGTATTGTAGAGGTAGCTGCTAAGTCTTTCTCTCTCTCTTTCTCTCTCTCTGTTTTTTTTAGAAAGTACATCTTTCCCCATAAAAAATGAGTCTTTTGGAAGAAGGGCATATTTCAAGAACAGGTAACAATCTCACACTTTAGTTGCTTTTCTTCCTTGTCCCCTCTTCTGTGACCCATCTCAGAAAGTGAGTTTGTTTTGCAGTGTGGGTTTACACAATCAGTAATTAAAAATTATACAGTAATAATTTTTTAATATTGCTGTATCACCCATTTTACTCTTGAAGCTACATATAAACCTCATCTGACACTGCTGTAAGGCTTCATGGAAAAAAGTGTCAATAGATTAAATATTGGGTTTTTATGACAAGTGTTGCATTTCTCATCCCAATGCACAGTGTCTTTTCCGCAGGTTTATTATAAACATGCCAGGTCAGACCTCGGATTTGCCACGCCCCTCTAGTGTTTCTGAGATTGATTGCTTTGGCTGAGCTGTGTCTCCGATATTTTCACCACGAGTAAAGCCCATAAGTAACATTCCTGGTCAGCCTGCTTTGGGTTGTAATGAGTGTACCTGCCATTTGCTTCTGCCTCATCGGATTGTTTCTAAGTCTCCTGTATTAAGATCATCCAGGCATCTGTTATTACTTGTTTAGGAACAGACGAGGTGTGTTAAGGTTGGGAAGCAGCCTGTTTAGTTTGTGACTCAAAAAAGCCTGTAAGTACATTTTGGAGAATCTATGCCATTCTCAAAAATGTGGATTGCATTCCTGCGCCTTCTGAGCCTTGAATGTATTTCCCGTTTTGTTTTTTAAGTGAAACAGCCACTCTTCCTTAATGCTGCCCATTGTTAACAATCCATTCCTCTGTAACTAAACACTCTTGCCAAGAAATTCCCCAGAGGCTGGGGTGGCTTCTCCAGAGGCTCTCCTAATAATCACCGAAGCTGTGGAAGGGCTTGGCAGTGGCTTCTGAACCATGTGAGCAGTTGTTTTTTTCAAGGATATTGACATGCCAACAGGAAGTTAGAACAAGAGTGATGGTGGCAGGCAAGGAAAACTGAGAGGTGCTGAGTGCTGACTCCAAGGACAATCACCAAAAGGTCAGATGCCAGGGCAGGAATTAGCAGACCGAGACCTAGGAGGAGACCAGATGCAATAGGAGATTGTTTAGAAACCACATGTTCTGAGCACAGCAGAGAGCACAGTTCTTGTGCTGAGAGTTCCTAACTTTGTGAGGACGGTGTCCCAGAAGTTGATTAGAAAGTGCCTTGTTTAGGAGACGGATTCCCATGCAGGGGCACGAGTGAGGGTCAGGTGGTGCCTGAGCTGGCCCACCGAGACTGTCGGCGTATTTAAGCCGCTCAGGTCCCACCTTGCCCTTGCTTCAGAGCTGAGTTTGAGAAGCAGACGAAGAGCCTCTGCTGCCTTAACTGGCACTTGTCACACTTGGTTTTTCTCCACCATCCTCCCTGCTCTCCGTGTAGTCCAGGCCCTCCCACTTCACACCTGAACCAGCCTCCCCACTGGAGTGCTGTGGGATCACCCCCAGTCTCTCCTGTCTTGCTATCCCTGCCCTGGGTCTAAATCCTGCTTCGCTGTGGAATTATCCATCTTGTGATTGGTCAAAGGACTCTTCTGGGAAGTAGCCTCCCTTTCTTCATTTATAAGTTGAGGGGCATGATACCTGCCTCATAGGATGATTGCAATAACTTGAGAAAATAATTTTAGGCACATAGAATAAAAGATGCCCAATAAACAGTAGTTATTATTATGTATGGTTTATTATTTAGAAAAAAATATTTTTTTTCTAAATTCCAATTTGGGATATTTAATCCCCCACCCCTGTCCAAAGTGTGACTGGCTCACTGAGGGATATGCGTGGTTATTACAAGTGGGGGAGTGTGGTGGTTTGCTGTTCACAGGGACCAGTGCCTTGTACTCCTCCCCCCCCCCACCCCCCCGCCCCCAAGACTTTCATGGCTTCAGCTCTTTACATTTAGGTCTGCGAGTCATTCTTCATTCTTTTTCATGTGGTTATCCAATTGTCTCAGCTCATGTGTTGGAAAGACCATTTCCCCCCACTGAATTGTAAGGCACCCTTATTAAAAATCAGTTGACAATGAATGTGAAGATTAATTCCCGGACCCTCGGTTCTCTTCCAGTGATATGCTTGTCTGTCTTTCTGCATCTTGTTTGTTTTTCCTGGTTCGTTGGTACAGTAGTTGTGTGCAACTCAGCAGAGAAAGCACACCCAGTTTAAACAAATAGTTTGACATTTAATATTTTGAGAAAAATTTCCTGTAAACTTCCTGGAAGGCAGCAAAACATTGTCTATTTTATCTGCTGTTAAGTCCTCAAGAACCTAGAAAAGTGCCAGGTACATGGTGGTGCTAGTAGATATTTGTCATTTCTGAAGAAGGACTGATAGGGTTGTTTTGGTCATGCTGCTGTTGCTCTTGTGACTTGAAAACTTGGTTGAATATATAGATTTCTAAAAACTTGTCTATACAAACTTGGCGTGTTGCTATTTACATTGTGTAAAGGATTTGCCTTTGGTTCTTGCAGGTTCTTTCTGTAAATTTCTTGGTGGAGGGCTGGAAAAAGTGTTTTTTGGTGTATATTTTATGAATAGCTTTCTTTGATAGTTTTGATAGGTGAATATGTAGCATGTTAAAAAAGTTAATGTTTAATAAGTATGTGGTTTTCATCTATTACCTTGAAACACATCGAAAAATTGCTGGAGATGTGGCCTGTACAGTGTTTTCCTCCTAGGGAAATGATTTACGTGGTTAGAAGACGATTTCTGAACACATGCATCCTCCCCCACCCACCCTTGTAACTTCCTCTCAGCCATGAACGTCCAGGAATCCTGGAAGGATTGCAGGTTAAAGCCTAGGGGACAGCTATGGCTTCTGAGCATTGAACTGACATTCCCTATGACAGAGGGAAATTGTAGCAAGTCTTAGTGGTATCAAAACTGGCATAATATAAGCTTTCAGCTTTGTCAGGATTGTACATTTTAAAAGTCTGTAGTATTCAAACACTTGAAAAATCCCACTAGATATTCAGGCTACAGGCAGTTCCCCCTGTGAAGAAAATCTCAACCATCTATAACATAGATAATGCCATAGCCTGACAAAATCTTCACACAAGCTCGTTTCTACTTGTCATTACTTTTTGCTGCCAGGCACTCATTCTTTTGCCCAGTGTTCCAGCTGTCTGACTCTCTGCACCAGACCTGTGTGTGGTCACATGTCCTTAGTTAATTCAGTCCCATGACGCTGCCTGAAAATGCAGCAGATACCAGGGGGAGAATGTGGACGAGATGAGAGAAATTACAACAGACTGGATTTCACTTAAAATAGGAAGTTAGACCTGGCTCCGGAATCATCTAATTCTCCCGTCCCACCTGGGAGGGAACAGGGACCTAGTAAGGGGTGGAGATTTGCCCAGCACCTGGGCCTAGAACCCTGTCTCCTGGTTTCCCATCTGGTCATTTTCTCAGTGCCTACCCACCCTCCGTTTCTTTGTGGCATGCCAGGGAGGGAGGGCTGAGAGCTGATTATAGAGGGAGAGGTCAGAACTGATTAAAAATCATTTAGGTTTACTGCCAGTCATCTCCTCTCGTAGTCCCAGCCTTTCCTTGTTCCCTCCCCTTTGCTGCTCTTAAATTAAGTCTCCATAGGCCTATGCTCTGGCCCTATTACCTTCTGCAGTCTTGGCATTTGGATTTGTGGAACTCTTTCTGGGTAGATTATATGAGGGAGAGATGCTTTTGTTCAAAGGAGTCTTTGTTCCCCCCAATTTAAAAAAAGAGTTTGCTTATGTGGAACTTCTTTCAGAACAGTGCTTATTGCATTGCATTTCAATGTTTTAGCTTTTTTTTTTTTTTTTAAATGCTTATCGGATCTAAAAGCTCTAGAATAATTTATGTAGCTTCAAAGCCCATATCACTCAGTTTTTTTCTTTGTCTTTATTTTGTAAAGCCTCTACTCTGGATTTTTACAGCTCCATTCTAAACCTCTCTTCAGGAAAGAAAATTAAAACCTGATTAGTGACCCTTCTTATTGCCGGAGGGAGGGTGTGAGAGGAAAGCAGAAAGGTAAAATTGCTCTTTCCTTGAAAGGTTCAGATGGGCCAATAATCAGGAAGCTAATAGATCTTTTCCTCTGATAATGATTATTTCGTGCTTTGCTTCTGTTTACAAGGACACTTGGAGGATGTGCAAGTTTCCAGAATTCCTCAGAGAACCAGCTTCTTTTTCTTTCAGACAGACACTGTTTTTACATCACGTTCTAGGCCAATTATTTGGTGATAAATAGGTTTGGAGTGTGAGGGTTTATGGGGGTCTGGGCCAGTGCTGTGTGCCGGTAATTGTGGGTATGGATTTGTTGACTCAATTCTGTGATAATTTATTTAGAGCTTGTTGTGGATGCGGTAGCATCCAGGTTTCCAGTGGGGACGATGAAATGGAGGGAGGATTCTTGCCCATAAAAAGTTTAACTTTTAGGTGGAAAGATTGGAAAGACTTACTTATAAAACAATACAAGACAATTTATAATCAAATATTGGATTATGTTGTGGAGAGTCTAAGAGGCACAAGAATTCTTAAAAAGAAATCCTGTTTCTTGTATGCCAAGGTGGGGTTAATCAGGAAAATGTTTTAGGAAAATTGGATACAGGTTCACAGTGCCTCGTCTGAAACCCTTGGGGCCAGGTGTATTTCAAGATTCAAATTTTTTCAGATTTCAGCAAGGCGATGTGGTGTGTGTACTATTCGTTAGACAATATCTCTGGCCAGGACTGGGTAGTACTTTTTAAAACAAGCACATTCATATTTATGCAGTTCATCAATTGTATGTCCATAATAAGTGCGGATAGATACTCTAAGTAGCCTTATGACAGTTTATAACACGTTTTTTTCCCCATTATTAGTTACCTATTCCTATGTTATAGGTTATATCCAAAACTTAGCAGCTTAAAGGAACAAACGTTGATCACCTACAGATTCTGTGGGTCTGGAATCCAGGAGCAGCTTGACGGGATGATTCTGGTTCAGGGTCTCTCACGAGGTTGCACTTGAGCGACACCCTCGGTGATAGTCACCTGGGGATTGTGGACCACTTCGAAGCTCACTCACCTCTCTGTCAGGAGGCCTCAGTTCCTCACCACATGGGCTTCTGCATGGCTCCTGAGCATCCTTTCAACCTGGCAGCTGGCTTGCCTCCAGAGCAAGTGATTTTAGAGCAGAGGTGTCAAACTCATTTTCACCAGGGGCCACATCAGCCTCACGGTTGCCTTCAAAGGGCTGAAATAAGTTTAGGACTGTATAACTGTAACTCCTCCTTAACTGTTAAGGAGTTGAAATTACATTCGGCCCTTTGAAGGCGACCATGAGGCTGAGGTGGCCCCTGGTGAAAATGAGTTTGACACTCCTGTTTTAAAGAGAGTGAGAAAGCCCAAGATGGAGGCCTCGGTCTTTTATAACATGCTCGCTCTTCTGCAGTGTTTTGCTGGTCACACCAGCCAAGCTTGGTATGAGGGGGACCATTTGAAGGTGTGAGTAATGGGAGGCAGGTGTCACTGGGAGCCACCTTGAAGGTGGACTGCCATAGTCATCATGCGAGTTTAGCATCAAACTTAAGATAAAACTTTCCATTTTCATGTCTTTCTTGGATTTTTGATTGTGGAAGAGAGATTACGAATTTATATAGACTTTGGCCTCCCTGAAGTGATGACTTATGTGGATGGCTGAAGCTCTGAAGGTGGTTTAGGATGGCAAGGCAGCAGGAGGGCAGACAAAAGGGTGAGTTTGGTGGAGGAGATGAGGGTGGGGGGGGGGCACTCAGCCCTGTCACCTGCTGTGTGCCAGGCATTGCACTTGATGCCAGGGACAAGAGGGCGAATTCAATAAAATTGTTACCATCTGGAGCTAGAATTATGTTTTGAGAAATGATCAGTGCTTAATGAAAATACTTTTATTGAGTCTGCGATAAGAAAGGCAGCTTCTGTAGTGGGAGAATGGGAGAATATAGGTGCAAAAAAATCTGAGTCCTGTTCCAGCTCCTTCATTTACTAGCTTGGAGAAGGTGCTTCAGAGCCTTGGTCTTCCATTTGTAAAATTAAATTGATGCTTATGTGTGGTGAAGTTCAAAGAAGATAATGGCTGAAAAAACTCTTGCAAATTTTTAAAGTGCTATGGAGTGTTAATAATTATCTTGCAGCTCTATCATTTACTAACTGGTGACCTTTGGCAGGTTATTTAACTCTGTCTGTGCCTCAGTTTCATCATCAGTGGAATGAGGATAATCATACTACAGATTCATAGATTGCTATGAGGTTCGAATAAACTAGTGCATGTCAGGGCTCAGAACAGCACCTAATGTACGGTAACATGAGAGATACCAAATAAAAATGAGCTGTTGCTATTTTTATGTAGCCATATAGAGCTGAGCCTTATGGGAGATTTTTTAAAAAGTGAAATAATGACTTAGAATGCCCTTAAACAGTTCTAAACAATGAGATGCATTACAGTTTTCCTTGAAGGGCTTTTTATTATTTGCATGTGCTGATAGAAAGCTGACTTACTGGGTTGGACCGAGATAAGTTTGGAAACAAGTATGAGCTTCCTCCTTACGTCTTTAACTCTCCCTTTCTCTTTCTTTCTTTGGATGCCAACCTTCATGTACAGCTTTTTAAATTACTGAAGGTCATAGCTGGAAATAAATCCCTTTGTATTTCTGGTGGCATACTAGTCAGCTTGCCTGCTCAAGTATAAAAAGGTGAGTTCAGTTTAGATAATCTTGATCACTTGATGAAGGTATATTTCAAAAATGAAGCTTAGATTTGGGAACCTGGCAGGATTTACTCATTAAAATTCCTTGTAGGAGTGTATTATGAATAAAAAAATGAAGATTGTGATTCTTCTGTTAATTTTAATGATGAGGACATTGAATTTATTATGATGTAGCCTTTGTAAGACTCTGAAGAGCCTTTTTTCTTCAAGTATCATGGGAACCTTAATAAACCATTATTTGCTAGACTTTGTCCCACAGACCTTGAAGAACTCTCCCGCAGACCGCCTGTGAGCCATGGCAGGCCCCCGGGAGAGCAGGCTGTGACAGTGACACGGGAACACCAGTGTTGACACAGGCATGATGTCGACTCCCAAAGAGCAAGGTCGCAAAGGAAGCCAGACCCCAGGCTGGCAGCTCGTTGGTTTCCTCAGGTCCATTTCCTCTGTGAATGGTGGTGAAGAAACTTGGGCTTCTTCTACGTTTTCAGGTTGAAGATCCTTGTGTTTTCCTTCTACTTGAAAATGCTGAACTGTGTGTGTGTACCCAGAGGGAGAAAGATAAGTGATGTAACATTTAAATTTCAGTTGTGTGTCAGAGTAAATACTATATGACTAACTGCCTTGTAGGAAACCACTATCATCCTTTTAAATACTGTTTTTAAAAGATGAGGAGTATTTATGTCCTGAAACATTTTCTTAATGTATGAAAATAAGAGCTCCTGAGAACGGGGGTGCATATTCAACAGGATGTACCTTCCTTTACTCAAGAAATTATTTTTTTTAAAGTTTCATTATAAATTGACTTGCGTTTTAAAATGCTTCCCTTTTAGTGCCACTGAAAAGTTGAAAACAACACAGGGATATCCCCCCCCCCTCCGCCGGGAAAGGGTGGTGATTTTTTGCGCCAAGTTGCTTATAGTTTGCTGGGTCTTGCAGGTGCTTTTTTCAGATTTGCTGGGTCATGCTGAACTGACCGAGTCCAGTTCCCAACAAAGACTGCTGTGGTTTTCAGCACAAAGCAGAAGACAGGCACACTTTTTGTTCTGGTAGATGTTTCCACCTTTGTCCTCAAATGGTTAGATAATCTTGTGCTCTCTGCCTGAGGTTAGGGTAGCAAGGTAACAAGAAGATGCACCACTTCTCACGTTTACTAAATTCTGCTTTCTACGTGGAATCCATGGCTTATTAGACGTGGCAGGCTGTTAGTTTTCTAAGCATGCTCAACCAAAAAATGGTGAGCAAAGGTGGCTTAGGCTGACCAGTGCATCCTGAGTGTCACTGTATGCATTTGCCGAGGAGTTCGGCTCTCAGTGGCCCGGTCTTTTCTCCAGGGAAGATTCACTGACACTGTGTGGGTCAGTTTGGCTGCATTTCTTGTGTTAGATTTTGTTAGATTCTGATTGCAGGCTGAAAAAGGAGTTGGAACCAATAAGAACCCAAATATTGAGAAACAGCTGTAATTTTTATAATATTAGTAGATTTTATTCTTCCTCATAAATCAAAACTTTTGGGCTGGGAATACAACATCTACTCCTGATGTATATTTGCTGTTGCTCGACTGTTGTTTCTGGTGGAGCCAGTGCATGCCAGAGTAACATTGAAAAAGATTCTTCAAAATTAATGAGACAGACTTGACTGAAAAATAGATTCCTCCTGTCCAGGAACTTTTAGTTCTTAACTGAGGAAAAGGATGAAGAAAGGTTCTGCAGACCCTGGGTAGTGTTCAACGTATGTTTGATACAGGCATTTGAACATTAGGGTGATGGGCTGAGCTTCTGAGCTCTGACGGGTTGAGCCTCTAGCTTTACGGTGGCTGTGGTGACAGGTGCTGTTTTCAAACCTTGAGATTAGGTTTATGATTTATCTAGTCTGGAGCCACAGTCCACGTTTCATTGCTCAAGCTTCCAAGATTACTGTGGCTTTTTCAGCCCCCCTTGCAGAGCGGAGAGGGTCCAGGAAAAGCAGTTACATTTTCTGTGTTCAACAACTCGAATGACTGATTCAGTAGGGGAGGGACAGTGAAGCTGTTTGTTCTTCCTCTGGCTCATGAGCCTTTTGATTTTTTAATTACTCCCTTTTTTTTTGAATTTTATTTTCTTAAGGCTACTTCATGGAGTAAGACCATATATAACTTAAAGGTTGTCCGTAAGAAAATGTAAGCCCATCAATTCAGTGGAAGTTTTAACAGAGCTTACTGTTTACCCGGATATTTTATATGTTATGTCATGTCTGACACTGAGCAGCGTTCACTCATTGTTAATACCTTTTTCTACTTCTTGACTCTAGTCAGCCTATTATGGGGAATACAGAATGAACATAAATGAAATTAAAAGAGGACAGTTAAATCTAGAGTAGAACTGGAAGTGTGATATTGAAGTGGGAGAGATGACGGTCTCATGGAGAAGTGTGTTTTGAATTTGACTTTTGAGAATAAGTGTACTTCAGATACAAAGAAAGTAAGGGGCTGCTCAGTGGGAATCTTGGGACAGCGAGAAGCTGGCTGAACCTGAAGGCAGAGGGGAAATCACATTGCACCCAGTTGGGATTATTCAAGGACTTGAAAACCATGAAGAGGAGTTAAGACCAGGTGTGTGATAAGCCAAAGCCCGGAGGGTCCTGGTGGTGTTTTTGAAGGTAAATTGGCAGTTACCCAGTGCAGACTGCATTGGAGCAAGGGGAGCCTGGAATCTGGGAAAGCCATTAGTGGCGAGGGGAGGAGAGCTGGGCTTCCACCGTGGAGTGGAGCAGAAAGAAGGATAGAAGGGACCTTTTAGACAGTCATTCATTGAATGGATATATTTCAAGGACCTCCAGGTGTCAGGCACTGGGCTGGGCCCTGGGTGCCGTGGTGAGGCCAGCTGACACTGTTCCTGCCACTCATTCCAGCCTTGTTGGGAGGGTCAAATGTGGTCACGTATGTAATAACAATGCCTATTACCGTAAGTCCACTTGTTTTTAAAAGTGCTTTAAAAATTCTGATACAAATCTCTCCTAATACAGGGAAATAAAAATTTTGACTAAAATCAATTTCTCACATTAGGAACTGTTAGAGTGTTGCTTTTTAAATGATTTGTACTTATCCTTTTATTCCCCCCTCACGCTAGTGCTCTGAGCCTCTACTCAGCCTCAGACCTTGGGTCCCCCTCCCCTCCCATATCCAACACTTCTCTTCTGGGATAAGAAGTCACGGTAACATAAGTTCGCAGCTCATTAAATTAAGTACCAACTGCTTCCAGGCCCACAAACCAGTACTTTACTCTTAAGTGTGTGTTACATCTGAGAACTCCTCGCAGGGGCTAAGAGGGGAGAGGCCCGCTGGCTCGCCAGGCCCCTCCCTCACCAGCCGAGTTTCCACTGACTTGCTCTGTTTTCCTGGGTCCAACCAAGCTGTCCTTTGGGAGATTGAATACGACTTTCATATGCAGTGTTATTTACAAATAATGCATATTTGACAATGGAAACTTTCTAAATCTGCACTTTGGAGGACTTTGTGATAAATATTTTGCAATTCAAAGGAAAATCTGCACATTCTTGAACACGATTTCTTTAGAATATTGCCACCTGGTAAGAAACTCTATCCATAGTCCATTCCAGGCAGTCTGACACTTATTTTTTAGGGGTGGTTCTTTACCTTTGAGATACTTAAAGTGGTGAGAAGACTTGGAAACCCTGCTGGAAGCCGGGGTGTGTCCTGTTGGGATGGAAGTCAGGGTGGCTGAAGGGAGGGCACCTGTGTGGGACGACGTGGTTAGCATCAGGCACCAGGAGTTCATGCAGCTGCTATCATCCCTGGTTGAAGCTGCTGTAATCCCTGGTTGAAGCTGGAGCTGGACATCAGCAGCCATGAGAGTCAGCCTAGGGACCTTTCTGAGCAGAGTTATCAGGCAGAGTCTGGGTGGAGAGGCCACTGAGGGGCCTCAGGTTTGGAGCTTGACCCTGAGCAGTGCAGGACCCGAAGTCAGTCCCTTAAGGGCACATGCTGACTTAGCCAAAGGGCAGTCAGCCTTCAGGTCTTCCTCCTGTGGCTCCTGTTCTCCTGGTCTTTACAGAACCTCACTGCTTTTTATGCCGTCTTGGTCCTGGTGGGAAGGGAGCTCTCCTCATTGGGCTTTTAGCTTCCATGTCACATCTGAGGCCCATATCTTTTGGGCTCGTGAGGTAGCAGTTTGCACTTTTTTCGATGTGTTTTTCTTTTTAGCTAAAGCAGGGACCCACTGAAAGGCTCTGTCAATGTTGAGATCATTGTCAAGTGAGGTAGCAGAAGGGAAAGGATTGACCACTCTTTTGTTGGTTAAATTACTTTGGCTTTCTTTCAGGAGAATCACTTGCTGTTCCCATTTAGCCTCTCCAGCTGCTCAGTCTTCCACTGTGGTGTCTATAGTATCTTCCTTTACTATCCAGTCAAAGTAACTGGAAACTGTAACCTTAATTTTGAGATGTGCTGTATATTTACGATCCTAAATGTAGCATTAAAGAGAAAGTATCAGATTTATTTTAAAACTTTATTGCTACAGTATATCTTGAAGTTAGTGTTCAGTCCAATCTCTCACATCTTTTGCTGATCAGAGCCTGACAGTTAAAAGTAACAATCATTTATTGGAGTAAAACAACCAGGAAAATTCAATTACCCAGAAAACCCTATTCCCTCAGCATCCTTTTAAATCAATATCAGGGCATATAGATGAACTCAGAAGTCTCTGTCTTCCTCAAAATAATTACTGTAGACATGTTAGCATTTAAAAATCTATCAAAATCAGCATTATTAATTTTTAAGCAAATAAAATTTATTACTGAAGGTTTGATGTCCCGTTGGAAATAATTTGGGATCAGATAGGAGTAATTTACTGTAACGATATTTTCTGTGAGATTAGAGCAATTTCATGGGCTGAGTTTATGAGACTAGTACTACAGAGGCTGTGTATTCACTGTCCATTTCTAGGATTTAACAGCTGATGCCCCTTAATGGGCGATGGTGCCTTCGTTAGGTCTTAGTGCAAACAGATGTGCTCATTAAAGACGTGACTATCGGGCTGAGAGAATGCAAGGCACTGCTTCATTCCATTATGTTTTTCAAAAATATGAAATGCTCGGGTTGAATTCACTATTAAAGTAGCTAGAAATAGGTGATATTGAAAGGACTAATTAAGCCATATTAAAAAAAACTAATTATTTGGTTAACAACAAGCTCACGACTTATATATTTTGGAGATAGTAATGCTTGGAGGGAGAAAGGATTAAGGTCCTAGTTACAAAGAAATCAATACATATTGTCCATGTTATTTTTAGAAAGTCTGCCAATTTGAACATCTACCAGGAGCTTGTGAGATTGGAACCTCATTATCTCTGAGTGATATGTATTTGAAGATTTGAGGAATGCAAATTATCATTTAAAATTTTTATTGGCGAGGTTGGATATTACCCATTTCTCTTTCCCTCTTTTGAGTTTCGTGGCCTTTGGTCTATCAAGGTCTCTTTTAAGATCGTTTAGATTTGGGGCTGCCTCCCTTCTCTCACTTAGACTATAATTCTAATTCTTTTAACATCATTGAGGAGATGATTTCAGTGAATGAGGACAGACTGGTCGATGGAGTTTTTTATTGATGGCGTTTTGGCTTTAGGTAATAGTGCTTATTTTTCTCTGAAAATAACAAGTCTGGAAGTTGGCAGTTCAAGATTGCTTCAGGGGTCCATAGGTAGGGGTGTGGATTGGCTTTTCTGGGAGCTTCTGGGCCTTTTTGTTGTAGTTGCCTGGGGTGGATAAAAGCTTATCAACTCTGGGGTTCCTCCTTCTCCCTAATGGTTTTCTGTATTATTTCCATACATTATAATGCTCTTTATTAGACTTTCCCCAAATTAACCAAGTTTGAGTTCATTATGTGTTCCTTCCTAGAAACATACTCTGATACAGGTTATGTTCCTTTTGTCAGACAGGAACATTTTTTTCGGAAGCACCATGTCCCTATCACACTTTCTTTCTCAAAGGTCTCATTGGCCACAACAGGTCACACGCTCAAGCCTGTAGGCTGGCGGGGTTCCCAGGAAGGTGTACGCTGCTGACAGGGGTTTCTCCAGCTCCTTAGAAAAGGTAAAGCTGAAACCATATGCAAGAATCACGTGTGCTATTCCCAGTTTCTTCCTAAAGGTGGGACATGCCAATGGACTGAGCGGTCATGGGGCAATGACCAAGACTAACCACAGAAGGAATTTCATAGGGACTGCCCTAGCAAATGGATGGGGCAGCTCTTTGTATTATTTTTTCCCAGCATATATGGAGGGCTAAGAAAAAATTCATGTATTGCCCATGTTGAAATGTCTCCAAACCTAGGCAAAATATCATTATGACTTTTCTTTTGCCTCTTTACTAAAAAAAGATTAAAAAGGCACTTCAGTCAGGATTTTGAGCGGTTAATCATTCTTCCTTAGTTTTAATGTGAAGGTGGCAAAGCTGTCTTTCAGGAAGAAGCACACACCCTCTACTCCCACCTGCCACCGTGAAAAGGAGACATCTGACTGTGTGTGGCTGTTGCAGAAATTTGGCTGTGGCTGAAGGCTCTCGGGCTCCAAACGAAGATTTTACTGACAGTCCATTTTAGAACGAGATCATCTTTTTATTTTATTTTTTAGAGTAAAGTTAGCTTTGGCCTGCCATGTTAATTGCAAACACACATTTACTACTTTTTTGCTTTTAAACTTAGGTTAAAGAAATTCTGATTTCTTACTGAAATATAATTGACATACATTATATTGGTTTCAAGCATACAACATGATGACTCAGTATGTGTACGTATTGTGAAACAATCATAGTAAGTCCGGCTGATATCCATTGCCATACTAAGTTAAACTTTTTTCTTGTAATGATAATTTTTAAGATTTAGTCTCTTGGCAACTGTCAAGTACACAGCACAGTATTATTAACTATAGTCACCATGCTGTGATGTTACGTCCCCATTACTTACTTATTTTATTCTGGAAGTTTGTACCTCTTGACTGCCTTCGCCCATTTTGTCCACTCCCCACTTCTCACCCCTCACCTCCAGCAGCAGTCTGTTCTCTGTGTCCATGAGTTTAGTTTTGTTGTGGTTATTTCGCTTTGTTTATTTAGATTCCATATATAAGTGAGGTCATACAGTAACTTTTTCTGACTTATTTCACATAGCATAATGCCCTCAAATTTTACTTACGTTGTTGCAAACGGCAAGATTTCCTTCTTTTTATGGCTAAATAACACTCCTGTGTGTGTGTGTGTGTGTATTTTCTTTGCTCACTCATCCATTGATGCACACTTAGGTTGCTTCCCTGTCTCGGCTACTGTCCATAATGCTGCAGCAAACATAGGGGTGCACGTACCTTTTGAATTAGTGTTTTGTTTTCTTCAGATAATACTCAGCAGTGTAATTGCTGAATCAGATGATGGTTCTATTTTTAATATTTTGAGGAACCTCCATACTGTTTTCCATAGTGGCTACACCAATTTACATTTCCACCAACAATGTACAGGGTTCCTTTTCTGTAACAGGGGTGTCCAACCTTTTGGCGTCTCTGGGCCACACTGGAAGCAGAGTTGTCTTTGGCCACACATTAAGTACACAAACACTAATGAAAACTGATGAGCAAAAAAAATGGTTTAGGTCATTTCCAATTTCGTGTTGGGACACATTCGTAGCCATCCTGGGCTGCATGCGGCTTGGATGCCCTGCTTGGCGACACTTGTTATCTTGCCTTCTCAATGACAGCCATTCACAGGTGTGAGGTGAAGTCTCATTGTGGTTTTGATTTGCATTTTCCCAATGATTAGTGATGTTGAACACCTTTCCATGTACTGTTGCCATCTGTTTTCTTTGGAAAAATGTCTAATCAGATCCTCTGCCCATTTTTAAATTGTATTTTTTTTTTAACTATTGAGTTGTATGAGTACTTTATATATAGATTGGGGCAAAAGTAGGTTTACAGTTGTGGGTATGTGAAACAGTTTATTCTTCAATTATTATTTATTAATTATTGTATTATTTTCCATACAAAGAATTGTAAACCTACTTTTTCCCCACCTTGTATTTTGGCTGCTAACTCCTTATCAGATAAGTAATTTGCAAATATTTTCTCCCACTTGGTAGGTTGCCCTTTATTTTTAGTTGATGGTTTCCTTTGCTGTGCAGAAGTTCAATGTAGCTGTACTTCTTTATTTTTGCTCTGGTTACCTCTGCTTTTGGTGTCAAACATCATAAATCATCACCAAGACTGATGTCAAGGAGCTTACTGCCTAGGACTTTTGTGCTTTCAGTGTTTACAGTCAAGTCTTTAATCCATTTTGAGTAAATTTTTGTGTATGGTATAAGATAGAGGTCTAGTTTCAATTTTTCTTTTGCACGTCACTGTCTAATTTTCCCAACACTATTTATTGAAGAGACATTGTTTCCCTATTGTGTATTCTTGGCTCCTTTGTCATAAATTAATTGACCATAAATGTGTGGGTTTATTTCTGGGCTCTCTGTTCCACTGGTTTATATGTCTTTTTATGCCAGCACTATCCTGTTTTAATTATTATAGCTTTGTAATATAGTTTGAAATCAGGAATTGTGATGCCTCCAGCCTTGTTCTTTCTCAGGATTGCTTTGGCTATTCAGGGTGTTTCATAAACAAATTTTAGATATTTTCTTAAGGATATTTCTTTAGGATATTTTTCTATTTCTCTAAAAATGCTATTGGAATATTAGGGATTATAGTAATTTATAGATTGCTTTGGACAATATGGTCATTTTATAACAATATTAACTCTTCTGATTTATAAATATGGATATCTTTCCATTTATTTGTGTCTTCTATATCTTTCATTAAAGTCTTGTAGCTTCCAGTGTATATAGATCTTTCACTTTCTTGGTTAATTTCTTTCTTTTTCCAGTATTTTGTTGTTAGTGTGTAGAAACACATCTGATTTTTCTATAATGACTTTTGTATTCTGCAACTTTAATGAATTTGTTGATTAGTTCTAACAGTTTTTTATTGGAATCTTTAGAATTTTCTCTATATAAGATCATCTGGAAACAAAGACCGTTTTACTTCTTCTTTTGAAATTTGGTTGCCTTTTATTTCTTTTTTTTTTTTCCTGATTGATATGGCAAGGACTTCCAGTACTGTGGTGAGCATGAACATCCTTATTTTGTTCCTGATAGAGGAGAAGCTCTCAACCTTTCACCATTGATTATGGACTTGTCCAGTATTCCCTTTATTATGTTTGGTATGTTTCTTGTATACCCAGTTTATTAATCATCTTTATCATGAGAGAGGTAGTTTTTTCAAATGCTTTTCTGCATCTATTGAGATGAGCATGTGATTTTTCCGTCTCGTTTTATTAATGTGATATATCACATTCTCTCATTTGCATATGTTGAACCATCCTTGCGTTCCAGGTCCAAATCCCATTTGATCATGATTCTTTTAATGTGTTATTGAATTCAATTTATTAGTATTTTATTGAGAATTATTGCACCTATATTCATCAGGGATATTGGTCTATACTTTTCTTGTAGTGGCCTTATGTGGCTTTGGTGCAGGGTTATGTTGGCTTCATAAAATGACTTTGAAAGTGCTCCTTTCTCTTCAGTTTTTACGGAAGAGTTTGAAAAGGATTAGCGTTAATTCTTTAAATATTTGGTAGAATTCACCAGGAAAACCATCTGGTCATGGAGATTACTTGTCTTGATTGTCATTTATGAGCTCTTGCTCTGGGCTTCTCTTTAAGCTCTCCAAGTATCTTTCAGCTTCTTAAAACTGCTCTGTCATGCTTCTGCAAATCTCTGCTTTGCCCTAAAGCTTTTCCCTTTCCACTCAGTTGCTTCTAATTCAAGTCTGAGTTGGTATAACTTTTAAAAAATTATTAATACTTTATATTCAGGTTTGAAGCAAACCTAAAAGAATTAGAAGGCAGGAAAAAAATTGAGCCCTCGTCTCCCTCCCTCCCCTCCCTCTATCACTCTTTCTTCCTTTCTTTCTTGGCACTACATGCCAACCAACTGAGCCACCCCACTGGGGCTGTGTTGTTCTTGTAAATATGATTAAATTGAGAGGAAGAATATCAGGCTAAAATAAGAGCTTTCTTTTCCTAACTTACCAAGAGTTTAGAAATTAAGAATGGATGTGAAGATATATCAAATACCTTTATAAGGACCAATTGATTGCTCTTATTTTTTAAAAGTTTGACTAATTGATGTGAAGTACCATATAAATTTCTTAAAATTAAAAGTCTCATTTCTGGAAGAAGTCCTCCTTTATTGCATGCTGTTGGATATGGTATGCAAATAGTTTTTAGAATGGCTGCACTGTCAACCCCAGTTTTAGGGGGAGATTGCCCAGTCTTCTGACTTCTTCACTTGGGGAAAGAGTTCCTCCTTGGCGAGGAGTTGGTGGGACCTATTACCTTTCTCACACTATGAAAGCACGGAGGCATGTGATTGAGACTTAAGCAAAGTGCTGAGACTTTGAATCTTGCGAAGGCAGAGGGATGGTTGAAGAAGTTCTTACAGCTTTGCCTGGTTGTCGAGAGCTCCGTGGCAGTAGCGGTGTGTGCTCTGCCACAGCAGGGCAGAGGGAGCAGTGAGGGTGGTGATACCAACTGCAGAATCCTAATGTTACAACTGGACCCTGGTCATGGCACATGCAGCTGGGTCCTGGATAATGAGATTTTGCTCATTTTGTGAGCTTGGTTCTCTGTGTTTTCCATTCATTCTGTGAATTATCATTATGCTTCCAGAAAATTGTTTCTCTGCTTAGGTTTGCTGGAGTCACTTTCTTTAGCTTGCAGCTAAGAACCTGAATGTATAATACATAGTGGGTAGAGTATGAATGGATCTTGGTTCAAGTCCTGGTTCTTTCAGTTATTGGTTTTAGGCAAGACACTTAACCCCTCAGAATCTCATTTCTAAAGCCTTACTTACACAGTGCTAGAAGGAGTTTGAGGTAATGTATACCAACTGAATTATCTCTCATAGTAGACACTCATTGAATTATTAGTAGTTAACATTATTATTTATAGAATGTTCCATAAAAGGGCAGTAATCTCATCTCCACAATTCTAAAATCTGAAAAGTTCTGAGAACTCAGATTTTTTAAAAAATAACTCATTTGATTATAAAACCAGACTTGATTTGGATGTGTTTGAGGAAAAGACCTGACTGTAACGTGAGAAAATTTAAAGTCTTTACTCAGCACAGTAGTGTAAATTTTTATACATTTTTGCTTCAGAAATATTATAGTTGCCCCAGACTCTATGAAGATGTGTGAAAGATATTGGATATGCCCAGTAGTGCCTTTCTGGAAACTGTTTGAATCTTGAAACACGTCTGGCCCCGGGAGTGTTGGGTAAGGGATTTGGGAAGGATTGCTGACACGTACTGGCTCTGTCTCTATGAGAAAGAGTAGTAGAATGGTCTGGGGGGGGGGGGGTTTCAAATCGTCAGTGTCCTCCGGGCGGATGAGGTGTGCGCTGCCTTCTCCCTGTGGTCGAGTTGTGTGTGCAGGTGTCTGTGTTGTGTGTAGTGTAGGGGGATGGTTTCTCCGACTGGTTTTGATACTGAGGTTATATCAGCATCAGAAAACTAATTCAGGGACACTTCAGTCTTTTTCTTGTGCTTTGTAGTAGGTTATGTAACCACAGAGGTTATGTTCTTTGAAAGTTGGAAAGAGTGTATGTTTAACTATCTGAAACTAGAGTCTTTTCTTTCTGTTTTTGAGATTATGCTGTGGTAATTTTCTTGAGTGTGACAATTGTTAGGGAAGTTCTTTTGTTTTTTGTAAACTGCCACATAAGTCACCCCTTAGTCAAAGAATTTTCAAGTGGTAGCTTTGTGGATGAGAAAAAGTAAGCATCTATGGTCAATTCCTGTCTATCTTTATAGTTATTTTAACATTAGTGTGCAGAATATCATAAATAAAGTTATACCAACTAAGCAATGTTTTATTAGTGAAAAACATTGTTTTAGTAGAATTATAGTTTTATTGAATAAGTAGGAGGAGAGGAAGCATTCTATGTATTTAAATACAGATAAGTAGGTACCTTTATATAATTAAGGTTTTTTTTTAAATTTTTTTTATTTTTATTTTTATTTTTTATTTATCTTTAGAGGAGAAGGGTAGGAGAGAGGGAGAGGGAGAGAAATATCAATGTACGGTTGCCTCTCGTGTGTCCCCTGCTGGGAACTGGCCTGCAACCCAGGCATGTGCCCTGACTGGGAATCGAACCGCGATCCTCTGGTTCGCAGGCCCGCGCTCAATCCACTGAGCTACACCAGCCAGGGCTATATAATTTCTTACCGTTGTTTTCCTTAGTTGTTTTCAGTCACTTTGCAATGTGACTGGTTTTCCCTCAGAATTCGTTGCCTTGATTCAAGTTGAGTGTCCTAATTTGGTATGAGACCCTCTGAGCTCCGTCTGTCGGGTCCCCGGCTCCTGCACTGTCCTCCGGGGACGGCGCTGTGCCCTCTGCTAGGGAGGGCACTTGATTGCATTGCAGTTCTCCTTCAGGTTGCAAAGAGTACTCTGCTCAGAAGAGCAGCCTTAATTTTGACTCTCCATTTTGCACTCCTACCGAAGATCATAAAGTAGAGAAATAGTGTAGTGTTTGATTTCCTTAAAATATTCTTTTTAAATTTAACTAGGTTGGTGCTTTGAGCAAAAGCAGCTTAAATTGCCTTTCTTAGGTCTTGTAGGATTACAATAACTAATCATATTTTGGCAGAAGTGATTGATTCTAGATTTGGGCAGGTTCCACTAAGCAGTTATCTTGACAACTCTCATCTTAACTGCTGTAGAATGTATTGTGCCTTCAGGTGAGCCTGAGATCAATCCCTCTCTAAGTTAGTGTGGGAAGTGCTGCATATGGCTTTTCAGAATGGCTGGTTTTCGTCTACGAGTGAGTAGATACTCTTTTCATGCAGTTTGCTGTTGGTGAGACCTCGCCCTGTCATTCCCCTTACAGGTGAGAAAGTAGGAGTGATTAGGCACCTGAACGTTTCCGTGGTTCTCTTGATGATGATGGGCAAACTCCCAGGGTGGTTGAGTGTGTTGTCCCAGCCTCAATTCCTGCTGTTTCTCATCCCTGCATTTCTTCAGCCTCCAGTCTGGCCTCTGTGTTCCTCCCCTTTGTTTCATTAGAACTTGTCCTTACAAAAGACCATTTTAGACTTCATTCTGTTTTCAAAAGTATTTTGATATTATGCCCTAACTTCATTTGTGAGGAGTAAGGATTGTTTTGTAATGAAGGAATTCTAGGTGTTCAGAATATGTAGAGAAAATATTTTGGCACTGCTGTTCAATAGGTTTATTTCATAAAGGGAAGTGCTTAAACTTCTAAGTACTGATTTTAAGAGTGAAAATCTAAGTGTTTGAGGGAAGACGTCTCTGTTCTTCTGCCTCCCCTTGAATCCCACTGAAGACCGGTGGGCTGCGTTGGCTCTCCCGGTTGTTTGTTTCTCCCAGCCTGAGCTCTGCAGAGACAACGAGGAGGCGGCGCTGTTTTGGTGCTAGCCCAGGGCACTCTGCTGCCTTTGTGAAGGGGTTTGTGTACGCACTCACCTGTACACTCCTGCACAACTGTACATTCCTGCACACACCTAATCCACAGAAGGATGAGTGAAGATTTACAGGGAGCACGTCATGGTGGAAGGGTTTCCGAATTGAACCCCTGATGCATCAAAAGTCCATTTTGGAAGGCTCCACCATGGCAGCCATCAAACATCACCTATGTTTCCTCTTGATTTGGAACAATATTGCATGTTCAGTTGGGCATTCGACAACGAAGGGTGCTTGTGGTTAGAGGCTTAGCGTTGTACAAAAAGAACACACTTGAACCATGAGTGAGGATCAGACTCAGTGTATTGAAGCACAGCTAAGAGAGGCACGCGGGGACTGAGCCTGGGCAGCAGGACTGTCCTGTGGAATTTCTCTGCCTGTCTGTCTCTCTCTCAAATCCATCTAGCTCAGTGGGCATAAGTTAAATGCTGTATGCTCTTTGAGCCAGACAACCTGGCATTCTTAGGAGTGACTATAATTTTGTACAAATCATTTTCTACATTCATGACGGGAAACAGACATATTTTTTTTCCCCCGAGATGTGATACTGAAGGTAGCCTGTTTTGACAAATGAACATTTTAAAGTGTCAGAACAAGATTTTCCCCTCTCTGGAGAGCTTTCAATTAAATATAAGTTTTCACCTTTCCATATTGAAGTAAGTTTCTCCCTGCAAATGATATACAAAGATTCTCATGTCTGGGGATGTTTTAAGGACTGCACTTATAAATAGAAAGTGAAGATTGCAATTTTTTTTTTTGGTTTGTTTTTGGACCTGGTAATTGTGGATTCAGGATCTCCCAAGAGTGAATTGAGCTACAGTGAAAGTTTTCTTGTCCCAAATGCACCATGGAGTAATATCCTATTTTGTGCTCCCACCCCAGGAAATAGAGCAGTGGTAATTTTTTTTCCAGTTCATTTGAAGATACTAGTCTGAAAGACAGCACTGGAAGGGACATTTAAGGATCTTAGCATCTTTCTCTGAAGAGAACAAAGCAAAGCAAGTAGCAGCATAGAAAGTGGCCACTCTAGGCTGTGGCGTGGTGTAGGCATGATAGCTCATATTGTATCGAGTATCACCAAGGAAATAATTGGTCTTGGCAAGGCTACAGAGTGCCCCTTCTTTATGAAGAAAATTAGTAAGGTTGCTGGGACTCATGAATCATGGATGAAATGCTGGAGCTAAAAATGGCCAGTAAATAAAGATCTGGAACCACACGTAAAGCTGACTTCCATGTGCTTGCTGTTTTCTGTGTGCTGCAGTCAGGGTTCCATGTTCAGTGAGCCAGTCTTCTTTCTTTTTTTTAAATTAAACATTTTATTTTGAGATAGTTCACATGTAGCTTTAAGCAATAATAGAGAGAGAGATCCCATGGCACGTGAACCATTTTCCCCTCAAACGTAACTTCTTGCAGAACTTGAACAGTGTGACAACCAAGATGCTGACAGTGACACAGTGAAGGTACAGAGTGTTTCCATCACCGGAAGGATTCCTCAGTTTGCCCTTTGATAGCAACGGCTGCTTGTCTGCCTCTTTCACCGCTTCTTAAACTGACAGCCACTAATCTAGTCTCTGTTTCTGTAGTTTTACTTCAAGAATGTTGTATCAGCAGAATCATGCCTTTTGAATTGGCTTTTTTCACTCAGCATAATTCTCTGGAGATTCACCCAGGTTTTTGCATATGTCAATATTTATTCCTGAGCAGTATTTTATGCTGTGGATGAGCCACCGTTTGGTTAATCATTCACCTGCTGAAGGGCATCTGGGTTGTCTGCTGTTTTGGCTTTCTGAATAAACTTGCTATAAATATTCATGCATAAGTTTTATTTATGAAAATTTTCATTTCTCTGGGATAAATACTGAAGAGTGCAATTACTGGGTCTTATGGTAGTTTCATGTCTACTTTTTTTTTTTAAGAAGCTGCAAAACTGTTTTCCAAAGTGGCTATAACATTTTATAGTCCCCTCAGCTGTGTATGAGTGACTCAGTTTCTTTGCAGTTCCTCAGCATTTGGTGTTGCCACTGTTTTTCAGTTTAGCTATTTTGCTAGGTATGTGGTGATATCTCATTGTAATTTTAATTTGCATTTCCCTAATGGCTGATTACGTGGAATATCTTTTCATGTAATTATTTGCTATCTGTGTATTCTCGTTGATGAAGTCTCTCTTTTTGTCTTTGCTGTTGTTCTAAATGGATTGTCTTTCTACTGTTGAGTCCTGAGAGATTTTTTGACTTTTTTTTTAAAGATTTTATTTATTCATTTTTAGAGAGAGAGGAAAGAAGGGAGAAAGAGAGAGAGAAATATCGATGTGTGAGAGATATATCTATTGGCTGCCTCTTGCATACCCCAACTGGGGACCTGGCCTATAACCCAGGCATGTTCCCTGACCTGGAATTGAACCCACAACCCCTTGGTTTGCAGGCCGGCACTCAATCCACTGAGCCACACCAGCTAAGGCTCCTGAGAGTTCTTTGTATATTCTAGATACTAGTCCTTTGTTTGGATATGTCATTTGCAAATATTTTTTCTCAGTCTGTATATATTTTCTTTTTTGCATATATATCCTCTTTACAGGATATTTTGCAAACAGAAGTTATTAATTTTGATGAAATCTAATTTATCTGTTTTTGCTTTGATTAATACTTTCTGTGTCTATTTAAAGCCAAACCCTGGGATCAGTCATCTTGTCCTTTCGTAACCTAACCCCTTGGAGACACAGTCTAGTCAGTCCGTCCGTCCCCAGGGTGTAGTTTTCCTGAAGGGATTCTAGGCTTTGACTCATTCAACAGTCATTCAGAAGGTCAGATCAGAGCCATCATGCCAAAGGTAAATGACAGTGAACAGGCACTAGGACACCACAGGCCAGTGTACAGCTGGGTTAGTGTCCCCGGGGATCTTTCTACCAAACGAATTTCCCATCCTGCACCAGCCCAGACCAGCACAATCCTGTCTGACCAGCAAAGAACCTCCTTTAGGGGCCCAAGGAACAGGATGGCATTTCCCCCAGTTCATCTAGTGTGTTTCTAGTTGCTCCTTGAAGAATTTTTGTCACAGCTGCATTAAAGTTTGTGTCAATTCTAACATGTCATCTTGATGTTGGAATCTGTTGATTATCTTTTTTTCATTCAGTTTGAGATCTTCTGGTTCTTGTTATGATGAGTAATTTTAGACTAAAACCTGGGCATTTCTGTATTTTGTTGTGAGACTCCAAATCTCATTTAAACCTTCTGTTTTTGATACCACTCCAGTAAGGGAAGCTGGAGAGCTGTTACCTGATTACTGTCTGTGTCTCCAAAGGGTTGGGCTAAGAAGAAGAGGCAAGAGAATTTACCCCAGGGGTTGGTGTTGGTGTTCTACCATCACCCTGGGCCTAACATTTTTTTTTTTAGCATCCTCTAAGCCGTGGTTCTCAACCTTCTCTGCCTGTTCAAGTTACTTACTGGAGCTGTATCACAGTGGTTTCTTCCTCTACCCCACAGGGGGCAAACATAGGGCCCGCGGGCCGAATCTGGCCCTCCACCTTGTTTTATCCATCTGGGTACCTTGTTTCTACCTGGCGGCAATGCCGAGCCCTCGCTTAACTGTTAAGGAGTAGTTACATGTATACAGTCCTAAAATTACATTCGGCCCTTTGAAAGCAACCACTAGGCTGATGTGGCCCCCGGTGAAAATGAGTTTGACACTTCTGCCTACCCTGAGACTGATTCATTTGGCTTGGAGTGGAGCTTAGGCAGGGGCATTTTTATAAAAAGCTTTCCAGTTTAGTGTTCCTGTGCAGCTAGAGTTGAGAGACACTACTCTGCAGACAAAGAGAACCTAAACGTTGAAATCACATTATGGATTCCTACATTTTTTGAAAGCCTTGGTCTCAGACTGAGGGTTTTGTGTATGTCCATTCTCAGTGGTAGTGAGATGTAACTAGCCATAGGATAAACTTGGCCCATCTTCGTGGAGTTTCAGCTTTGCCTGATTAAAAAAAAAATCATGTTTCAAATTACTTGCCCCCCCACCCCCCAAAAGGCCAAAAAATCGAAAGTGATCTTTTGTAGAGCAGAATGTAAAATTTGCATGCATCTTAAAGGAGGAAAAAAACCAGGTGGGGTTCTAGAGAAAGCTCATGTTCACAGTTAGCCGTGACACTGGGCTCTCCTGCTGGGGTCACTTTGGCGCAACTGCTCTGAGAAGCGCCGTGAAGGCCCGGGAGGCAGAACATTGCTGTCTCTGAGTGCTGTTTATAACTCTCACTGTTCCGTAACCTAGGTGACTGGACTAATGTGATGTTTTGTAGTATGAATCATTTTTATTTAGAAGACTTTATCCTCCTTTATCATCTTTAACTGTCAAAGTAGTCATCCCCAGAATACTGATTTTTCTTGTCTTTTTTTTTTTTTTGGTCTGGAGCTCTGGGTGATGAGAGTCCCATGGCTCTGAATTCTAAACTTAGGAAACACTTCTGTTCATTTTTAGAAGGTTACAGCAGGGAACTGCTGGATAATGAGAACTTTTCTCAGCCTTTTTGTTCTCACTCCCAATCACTGTCAGCATAGATGAGCTCCTTTCTTTGTGGCCACGGTTTGTAACACCAGTTAATAGTCTTAGGGGGGACCTGTTTATTCCGGGGGGATGCTTCTGACATTTGAAGAATGCCATTTATTTCTGAGTGAGCGTCCCTTCCACACTAATGATTCTCTTTGTGGGACGTTCTCACAGAGGATGGGTGCTTCCCGCCCTGCAGGGCTGCTCTCTGGCAGAACTGACAGGTGTGCACACGAGATGCTCTCTGTTGCCACGTATTCATTGAAAAAGGAATGTTTTCTCTTCACGTGTTAATCTGATTTCCTAGAGGTGACCCAAAGTTTAATGGAAATAAACTCGTGTAATTCTAGCACTACAGAAAGCATACAAACCCTTGGCTTCAGCATCTCTCCGTTAAAATGCAACGTTTGATACTATCTTTACATCAAAGCATGGACCTTTCTGTGATGGTTGACTGCAGTTGTTTCATTTTATTCCTGAAGAACCTGACTTTGAAGCTGGACTCCAGGTTCACCTGTATACTACCTGGAGATAGCTGATGAGGTTAAGAGCATGGGGACCATAGAAAGACTTCTGGGTTCTGATCCTGCCTCTGCTGCTTGCTAGCTGGGCAAGTTACTTAACTTTTATATGTCTCAGTGTCCCCTTCTTTAAAAAGGGGATAGGATTTTTATGAGGATGTCATAAGTTAATACACTGCAAGCTCTAAAACAGTACATGGCTTAGAACAACAGACGAATTAACTGTTGTTATTGTTTCAATGGACGTAAAAATAAAATATCCCAGTTTCTGCAAACTCGACGTCTATGTGAAAAGGTTTAATTCCAGATTGTGCAATAGAGGAAGAGCAAACCATATCCGAGCAGCAGGTGATGGCAGTGCGTAAGGAAGCAAGTGGACTGGTTCACAGGTCTTAGGAGAAATGAGAGGGGGACTGTGGTGATAGGGAGCTGGCCTGCGGGGGCCCTGGACGAGCAGTGCAGGATTCCATCAGTGGTCCACCCTTCTGGAGTCCGGTCCCACCCCTCACCTCCATTCATCTCAGGTCAAGGGAAGTACAACCAGTGGACTGGAAGTGGGGGAATCCTTCTCCCCCTCCTTTGTTGGGGGGATGATGGAGAAGTCCTTGAGTCTCTTGCTCAGCCTGAAATGTGGGTATCTATATTCTTGGGCTCCGAGTTTATACCTGAATAAATTTTTTGGAACAGACACTTATTCCTGGTTGTGAATTCTGATTTGCTCTTGAAAAGAGTAGTATAGAAATATTGGTGTTATATGTCTAGAATTTTAAGGGTTGAGTAAGCAATCGAGGGCTGCCAAGGCCAGTCACGTCTACCTCCAAAATATCTGTCCTTCAGTCTTTGCCTCCACCTCTACTCCTTAGTCAGGTGCCACCATCTCTTACCTGAACTGCTGTAATAATCTCTTTCCTGTTTCTCCAACTTACTTCCTTGACCATCATAGTTCGTTTCTTTGTGTAGTAACCAGAGTCAATTTTATCACATGTGAATTGGAGTCAGGCGGCTTCTTAAAATTCTTTAGTGGCTTCATTACACTTTGAGTAAAATCCAGACTCATTATTATGACCTACCAAGACCTGTAAGAAGCATAAGATGTGATCTGGTTCTTTTCCATTCTTTCCAGTTCCATCTTTTACTGATCCCCTTCGTACTCCATCTTCAGCCACACAGGGCTTTCATGTCCCACATGCAGCCTATAGTTTACTGCTTTAGGGTCTTTGCCCTCGGTGTTACCTGTGCTGGGAAGGTTTCCCCACTCTTAGGGCTCATGCAGGCTCAGCCTGGACATCTCCTCCTGAAAGGGCTTTCCCTGACTGTTCTGCTTATTTCCTTCCAGTGACTTCACAGTCTGCAGTTATTGTGTGTTTACTCACTTATTGTTTGTTTCCTCTAGTAGAATATAAACTCCATGAGGGCATGTTGCTGACTGATGTAAGGCAGTTTGGCCTTCCAGCACTGTTGGGTTCTTTTCTTCAATACCAGTAGCCTCCAGAATCTAGAAATAGGTGGGTGCCATATATTCCTTCCTGCACTCTCTTGCTCCCAGCTAGTAAATTACCCTAGAAACTATTTCTGGTCTTAATCCTGCAGATTTACAGTCATTTATTAGCAAGCAGGCACAATAAAGAGCCAAATGCAGTCTTGTCTCTGAACGAGTCCCACTTTCAGTTCTCAGGCTCTCTGAGTAGCACTAGCAGGAAAGTGCAGGTGCAGTGAGGACATTCTGAAGATGGAACCTTCCAGCTGTGGCTCCGTCCAGGTGACAGCCTGAGGACTGGTGAGAAGCAGGGCTGGGCTCCAGATGCCGAGTGCCGCACTGCAGGTGTCAGGGTTCTGGCCTTGGCAGGTTCTTTATGTCTTGTTCTTTCAGAGATGGTGGAATCTGTGCAACTCAACCAACCACGTGTCTTGGACAGCACTCATATCACAAATGAAAATGACTTTTAACAGGCTCTTCGCTAATTAACAAACCCTTTGTTGTATTTTAAAGTACTGGTATTTAAAGTGCTAATCAGGAGTGTAAGTTCCTAATAACAGTGCTTGAAATGCCAGGGTGTCCATAAATCTTAGTAAGTAAATTATACGTACAATGTGCATTGTTTGTACTGTGGTCTTCCCTAAGTACAGAAATTATAACAGATGAGGACCTCATCTGTTTGATTTTCTACAGTATGTCCATCACTTAAAATGGTACTGAGTTCATGATAGGTGTTGTATAAGTGAATAAAATTATTTCTGTCAGAAGAAAAAAATCTATGTTCTAAACAACAAACTTACAAACTTTTGGAGCAAAACTGATTTTTAAGTTGAGGATTTGTAACTTGAAATATCAATTTTTTTTCTAGAAATCCATGAATATTCTTAATTCATCTAGAACAAGTTGATTTGGTTACCATAGTCAAAATGTCTGGGAACATTTTATGAGTATGGGAAACAGCACATCATTACCATCCATATGCTTAAAAATGCTGTAAAAATGACAAAAAAATATCTTTTAAAGAAAAAAGTTCTTAAAATTCAAGAAAGACATAGAATGCCACGGACAGATTAGACCATGGAGTCATTGCTGGAAGGTGGGAAAGTTCTGTACAGAAACAAAGGGGCTGGAAGCAGGGGCGGGGGCTGCTGCGGGGCGAGCAGCTGCAGAGACCCATTCCCAGAGCCGGGAAGCAGCAGGTCTGCGCCGGTGGGTGTTCGTCAGAGACGCCTGCAGAGCTTGGAGGCCAGGGATCATTTCCCAGAAGCCAGTGGCTTTTGCTTCAGGCTAAAGTCACCTTGTTCCACCAGAGAGGTAGGGACTCCCAGAGGATAAGCTGTCCCACCTCCTGACTGTGTTTCTGCTGCCTCCTCGCAATTTCCAGTGGCAGGCTGGTCATTTCTCAGTAGTTTTGCAGTTATACATGAAGATAAAACAGCTATCATAAGAGTTTTGTAAATATTAAATAAGCGAATGGAGAAAAATACCCAGCATAGCACATGCTGCTCATTACATAAATAAGTGGTAATTGAGCCCCAACTTTGTAAAGGGAGTGTATTCAGTGCCAGGTAGATACAAGTGAGTGGTATGAGGCATTGTCTGTCTCTCAAGTAGTGAAACACATATGAATGAATGCATTTAGCTTTTTGTGGAAATCATTTCATGAGCCACATTTCTTAACATTAAACTAGGATATGTTGTTATAAATTATCACTTAATCGCCCTGGCTGGTGTAGCTCAGTGGATTGAGCGCGGGCCTGCGAACCAAAGGATTGCGGTTCGATTCCCAGTCAGGGCACATGCCTGGGTTGCCAGGCCAGTTCCCGTCAGGGGACATACAAGAGGCAACCGCACATTGATGTTTCTCTCCCTCTCTCCTTCCCTTCCCCTCTAAAGATAAATAAATAAAATCTAAAAGGAAAAAAAAAATTCTTAAAAAAAAATAAATAAATTATCACTTAATCTAAATACAGCATGTGAAAATAAAGTTAGAATATTTATGGCTATTTCAAATAAACTCCCCCCCCACACAATTTTTCTAATTCACTCATTAAAAAGAAATACCGTGTCTAGATCTGATTATGCAGCTATTCCTTCAAGCCTTGAATGAAACATTTACAAGAGAAAAAACCTTTCTTTGAAAATCTATTCAGAAACAACAATGCATGCTAACCCTATTTTTGGTATTGTTTTGTTTGCAGTCATAATGAAGGGAAAGATAGCATTTTCTGGGCTCATCCAAGTTTTTACCTAAAGCATATTTCTTTAGGTCCGCTTTGGCAGTCATTTGATCCAAATCAGGATGGTCTTCAAAATACCCCTCAAATTTATTTTTAAATTTTATTTAAATTGTTCAAGTACAGTTTTTTTTTAAGATTTTATTTATTTTTAGAGAGGGGGAAGGAGGGAGAAAAAGAGGGAGAGAAACATCAATGTGTGGTTGCCTCTCATGCATCCGCCACTGGGGACCTGGACCCAGGCATGTGCCCTGACTGGGAATCGAACTGGCGGCCCCTTGGTTCACAGGCCAACGCTCAGTCCACTGAGCCACACCAGCCAGGGCTCAAAATGTTTGTAATAATACTGCCTTTTGCTTTCATAAGTACAGTTACTTTCACTAAGGTTCTTTGGACTCAGCAAACGTTTCTTGTGCTTGTGTGCATTGGGAGTACAGCCCAGGCTAGGACGTGGTGCCTGCTCTCTGGCAGCTTACAGTGTGTTGGAGGCAGCACGCAAACAGGTGATTTTACCTAAGAAAGCCAGAGAGACTTCCTGGAAGAGATGTCTCCTGAGATCAGAAGAGTGAGCATGATTTTTCAAGGAAGGAAAGGTTTGAGGGGAGAACTAAAAAAGATCAAACAGCATGAACAAAGATACGGAGACGTGACATAACGTGGGGGAAATGCATGCAGGTGACAGTAATCAAGTCTGTATTACTGGAGAAGGAAGACGAAGCAGAGAATAGATGGGACATAAGGCTGGAGAGGTGGATGGGGCTGGAAGGGGAGAACCTGTTCGTTCTATTTTTCAGGTGATGGAAGGAATCTTTCAGGGTTTTGACTGGATTGCTGATAGACATTTGTGTTTTTAGTAGGTCTTGCAGGGCTGTATCAGGGAAGTGAAATTAAGGAGGTTTGGGCCAGAAGCAGGAAGCTCTGATAGGAGACTTGGCAATGATCCAGGTGAGAGACAATAAGATCTTGAACTAGTGCTGTGAAATCTGTATGGAAAGGAAGGGATGGGCTTTTAAAATATTTAGGAGATAAGACTTGAAAGTTTGGGTGATGACTGGTGTTGGAAATGAAGGAGGAAGATATTAAGATGATTTCAGATTGCTGGTTTCAGAGACTACTGGTGGCCATGGTACCCTTGGGGCATTCACGCAGAGTCTGAAACACTGTGGATATCAAGCAGCCGTCTAAATATATATCTGTAGCTGGAGAAAAAGCTTGGGAGCCTTAGGTGAAAGATGAGAGAACTCTGGTAGTCTACTACCACTGTCTGCTGCAAGGAGAGCTGGAGAGAGTGAGGATGGGGGTAATGGGTGAGAAGAATGCAAGAGAATTGGAGACAGGAATGAGAAGGCAGAGAGAGAGAGACAGAGGCAGTAACAAAAGATACAATCATTAGGGACAGCAACGTTTAAGGAGTGGGCAGGGAAACACTGAGAAAGTACAGTAAGCAGGAATGGTCAGGGAGCTCCACAGAAGCCAGAAAAGAAAATGTGACATTATAGTCACCAGGGGAAGGAGAGTCAATGGTATCAAACCGTTGCTCAAACCATTGCTCAAATCAAAGGCTAAAATGCATTTCGTGGATTTGGCATGTGCAAGAAATTGTCCTTTAGAGGGCAGCTGCAGTAGAATGGTGGCGTCAAGCCTTGGCCCAAGAAAGGGGGAGGGGTCAGGAAGCAGAAATGCAGGAAGCCAGAACACCATCAGTCTCTTTCAAGTGAGAACAAGGAAGGCAATGGAGTAGTAGCTGGAGGGACCTATGTAGATGCCAGGGAGATTTGTATCAGTTATTATTTTTTTTAAATTTGAGTAACTAAGGTGTGTATATTGGCTGGGAAGAAAGAGCAAGCCAGCGGGAACAAGGCGGTGATAGAGAGGGGACAACAGATGGGGTAGGGTACTAGGGGAGGTGGTGAAACCGGAAAGGACACAGGTGTTCGGGCTGCGTGTCACTACCAAACCCAATAAGCAGTGATGGCGATTGAATCTTTATGGGCGCTTTTTTCAGATGGCTGGAGATCTGAGAAGATGGGAGGTTCATACTCTAATAGACCATCTTCCCTTTTCTTTCCAGGCCAAGGTTTTTATAGCAGGGAATAAACAAGGTGCAGTGAGGGGTTTTGAAGTTCAGGGAGGGTCAGGTAGAAGAAACTGCAAACTTCCTGTCCTGGGCTGTTAGCTGTTCCCAGGGGCAGGTGGTTATCTGTCTCTGCCTGGAACACAGTGGCCTGGATGCCTCCACTTGTCCACAGGTGGTTATCTTTAGCAGTGCCCCAAGAGATTGGCTGTTTTCCCAGGAGCTAGGATGGCCCTTATCTGTAATTTCTGAAACAAAAGCTTTAACATACACATTACTTGCTAGACTTTTAACTGTTTACATTAAACTAAAATTTCCCAACTCTTAAGGAAGGCCCCTGTCATTGGGAGCGATGGTATCGACTATACTGTATCAGGCATCAACTATACTGATAGAAGGGTATCAGGGACGGCCTCAGGCAGGAGGCAGTTGGTGCTGTAAGACACCAGGTGAGGAGAGGAAGAGAGGGGACAGGTGTGAAAATTTTCCATTTAAAGGCCAACCTATTCTGAAAGTTCACTTCTCCTATCTTTAAAGATAAGGTTAATAAAAGACTTAAAAGCTATAAAAATATTCACTGTTTCTTTGTGCTTCCAAATTATTTGATACTGTAAATTTCATGAGCTATTCCCCCCCAAAGTAGTCTCTGCACAAAGCTGTTTTGATAAGTTAAATATAATTGTTAATTATCTCCTTTTATAAATAACAATATTAAATCATTTGCTTTGTATTCCTGGTAAGGTGAACATAATAGCTCATTGCCACACTGATGTAACGATGTGATTCTGGGTGATAGTATTTAGTGTTTTTTATTTGATGGAGCAGGAAGTTCATGGTTTGTTATAACAGGTACTTGGGACTTTATTGACAGAACAATCATAATGGAATGTAAATGTCATTGCTGGGGTTCTTCAAACTTTTATATTTTCATTGTATTTCTGAAAAGAAGAGTGAGTGTTTCTACTAAATGCGAAGGCATCTGTACACAGTACATTTAATTCATGAATTTGCTAAGCACTCACTGTGTTGCCCAGCATGGGGCTGGTCAGGGAGAATGTCAGACAAAATAGGAAGGCATCTCCCTGTCTTGGAAGGAGCTGCTAATGGAACCCTGCCAGGTGGGGAGTGGGGAGGGGTAAGCTCCATAGTGAAGGCTGGAGCACTGAGCGGGGCGGCAGGGCAGGGCTGGGCAGGGTGGTGCTGGTGCCGAGGGCTGAGGGCCTTCCCTTGGGGAGATTTATGCAAGTGGTGGTTGATAAGGGAAGTTGATGTTTAGATAAGCATAGAGGCACTGGTGCCTCATTAAAAGTCTCAGAGACAAGAGGTTTTATAGGCTCTTAAGTAACAGAATTTTTGTTTTTGAAGAAATGTAATGAAATGTAAATGAAGTTTTATTTTGTTCTCAAGCTATGGAGAGTAGATTCGAGGTTCAGCATGGGAGCTTTTGAGGCGTTGGGCAGGATGAGCAGTGGTTAGAATCTTACTTGTTAGAACACAGGTGCCAACTCTGTCCTGGATTGACATAGGGGTGTGGGGCAGAACTGAGTGACCAGTCTGGCTCTTGAAAGAGCTCTTGGAACGTCTCTCTAGTTTTGGAGCAAGTGCTGATCTGATCGGCTCTCCCTTTATTGTGGAAGGGCTAGCCTCACCTGTGTCTGTTTCTGAGGGCTCTTCAGGGTCAGGCTCAAAGGTGGGCCCTGTGTGTGTTTTCCCTGCCGTAGAGTCATGCTGTGATGGACCCAGGTTCCGTTCTGACCTGCAGAGGAGATGGGCCCATGTTATCCCTTGTTTCAGATATGTACATCAGTGCCTACGAGGACATTTATGTGGGACCTAAGATTGCTTCTGTAAATCCCTGCCTTCAGAGAGTTTACAGTACAAAATAAGACACGCAAACAAACATCAACATTCAAATAGCTCTGTGAGGTGTGTGAGCTTGGCTTGCCTTTCTTCCTGAACTGCGTATCTGTCACTTGCCTGTCCAGATCCATTCTCCATCCTAATCCAGTCTACTCTGTGCCCTTGGACATTGACCCCTGTGGGCAACATCAACTTTTTTGCCTTCTAGTCTGTTTGGTTCTGGCCAGTGGAAGGCTCTAGCAGGGTCAAAGAGCAGGAAGAGAGTGCGGTAGAGACGTCGGTTCCTCCAAACTCCTGTCTGGTGCCCTTTTCCATTCACTGTTCCCTCTGGGTCCTCCTCCCCTCACTCTTGCAGACCTGGTGTGGAAGAACTCCCCGTGGCTGCCAGTGCTAAGGTACTGTATTGTCTTGGGTTGGTTATTCTGCCCAAACCTTGGTGGACAGCTCCTTGATTACATCCTTCTCAGTCATTTGGTTGATAATGCTGTCTTCTGATGGGACCTGACTGGTCATGTTTTTCATTTTCTAAAAAACGGTTAGAGACAACTTACAGGGAAGGACAAATGCCCTACAATGAATAAAACTGAGGAAAAAAGAATGCAGCAAAGGTAAGGAGTGGAGGGGACAGCAGAGTAGTGATGCCTGGGACATGATTTATGCCAGTTCCATTTTCTCCCAGCTTTCCCCAAAGGTTTCCTTGCCCTCGGTCAGTCTTTCTGAGGCTCCCGTTACCCAGGGGCCTTGTGATTTGTTCCCCAGCAGCGTTGTTCACCTTTTCCTTTTGCTTAGGTTCTCTGTCTGAGGTCTGGGTTTAAACTTCTGGTTTACTGCTTCACAGAATAGTACATTATTTTGTTGAATAAATGGGGAGATAAAGGCCAAAATTTGTGCCTTGTACTTTGTCCTATCAGAAATCTTCGAGTTGAACTTTCTGAAATCCGATGTTTTCAAAATCAAAGCCTTCTAGGAAAAACATAAGGCAAACCCTAATTAAAGGATGTTGCTCAACTCAGTACTTCTCAAAAACTGTCAAAGTTATTAAACCTAAGGAAAGTCTGAGAAACTGTCGTGGACTGGAGGAGGCCAAGGAAATGTAATGGGTGGGGTCTTGACATGAGGGAAAAACGAGTGAAATCTGAACGTGATGTGGAAGTTTGTTTACAGTATTGCACACTGGTGTTGGTCCTTCATTTGTCACAAACATACTACACTCACGTCAGATGCTGACAGCTGGGGAAACTGCGTGCCAGGTATACGGGACCTATGATGTCTTTGCAACTTTTCCGTAAGTCTAAAACTATTCTGAAACAAAGTTTTTAAAAAAAATCAAAGTCTTTAATATTTAGGTAAATTGACATTACATCAGAAATACTTTATTAAAACATTTGCATAATTTTTTCTGTGCACAGTATTTGTGGAAGATAATTATTTGGACCCAAAGTGATGTATGGAGTCCACAAACCTACTGTACAACTCAGGCTTATTAAAACCCCTATTTTTTTTTTTTTTGTCTGGAATATTATATAGTAATATAGATAAGTTTCTTTGCAGTTGAGAAGTAGGTATCTCTTATTTTGTTTCTCTGGATATTTATCTCAATTCTTTATCTCAGCTTTATTTTATCCCAGCACATAGTACTGTACGCTCACATTAAGTACTAAAAGTTCTGTAATATAAAAGTATATTTATTTTATTTTTAAAGTTTTATTTATTTATTTTTAGAGAGAGAGGAAGGGAAGGAGAAAGAGAGGGAGAGAAACATCAATGTGTGGCTGCCTCTCATGCATCCCCCACTGAGGACCTGGCCCGTAACCCAGGCATGTGCCTTGACTGGGAATCGAATCATGACCCTTTGGTTCACAGCCCACGCTCAATCCACTGAGCCACACCAGCCAGGCCTGTTTTTTTTTCTTTTCAATTTTGGTGTGGTATTTCATTGTATGAATATAATACAGTTTATTCTGTACTGTTGTACTGTTGATGAATAGAATTTAGCTATTATACATAAAGCTATTCTTAACATTCTTGTAGCACATACATGTTTTTGGTGGAAATACACACTCATTTCTTTTTTGTGTGTAGCTAGAAGTAGAATTACTGCATCATAAGGTAGGTGTATGTTTAGCTTGAAAGATTAGAAGATATTACCAGTTTTCCAGAGTGAATATAACAATTCAGATTCCAACCAGCAATATGTAAGAATTCTAGTTGCCCTATATCCTTACCAACACTTAGTATTATCAATCTTTTAAACTTTTGCTATTCTACTGGGTGATTTCTTTTTCCTATATGACCGCAAGGAGGCATTAGTTCTCCTAATTAACCATGTACTTACTTCAGGATCTCAGATTAAGAACTCCATTACTGGGTAACAGTTACAATATTTATCTCTGGGTAAAATGTCTTCCAATATACTTTTATATAAGTTAGAGAATTTTGTAACTATAGTACTGCAACTTGCATTTTTATATTTAATACACTTGGATTTTTTTTTCTGATCAGTACATGTCAGATGTACCTTTTTAAAGTTATCTTCGAAAGAATAGAATATTTAAATATGTCAGTTCACCTTCTCTGAAACTTCCAGCTAAAATCCAAAACTGGCTCCCTGTACACGAGGGCAGGGAGAGACAGAAGAAAGAGGCAGGTCACTTGAGATTTGTAGGTGGCAGGTTTAATAAGCAAGGGAACCTGCATATGAGGCTTGGCTTGGCGACCACACATGAGTAGATCTCTTCACCCACCTGCCAAATCTAAAAAGTGTGTGTAGCGGCCTGAAGTGCGTTCAGTCTTGTGTTCAGTCCAGGTGTCTCAGCACTACCTTGCTCTCTCAAGGCACCCTTTTTGTAGTCTTGAATGTTTTGTAACCTAGGAAGTAAATTATAAAGTTAATCACTATGACCATCCTTACGGAAAAGGACAGAAAGAGGAGAACTGAAGAAAAATAAATTACCTGGGTGTACATGAATGTGTGTAGATGTGTGTATCCTCCTCCATGGAAAGGATCCACCAAGTGGCTATCTGATCCTTCTGGGGAATGTTGCTGTTTTGGGCACTGCGGATTGGTTTCTGCTGTTGGCAGGCGAGGCGCTTGTTGCTGGGGGGAGCCAGCTTAGCCTCTGTGAGAAGTCCTTGTTGTTGAGTCTGCGCATAGCCTCTGTTGCAGCCACCGTGGCCACTTCTACTTGGTCTATTGAAGAAGCATTGGAGTGGGTGGTGGGAGAGGCTCACTAACATCTAATTTGTTCACCTGATTTGTAGTTTTATTCACTTGATTAAGGAGAGGCTCTTTTGCACTGGATGGAAAAACATGTACACACTGTGCTCCTGCTGAGAGGACAATCCACATACTTCTTCCCTAGACCTCCTGGTACCTTCTCTTCCAACACTGGTGTTTTCTAAGTCCTTGACCATCCAGCCTAACCGTTAGCTTTTGCCCACGACTCAGTATAGATCCATAATTTTGGCCATTTCTCCATGAAGATAAAGTGGACAAGAAAATGTACTGACCACAGTTGTGCCTGCTGGGACAATTTCTCTTCATGAAGTATTTCAGGGATGCTCTGTTTTGGAGATGTAAGTCTGTAGCAGTCCACTTTTGCTTGGTGCCTGGTAACTTGAAAACCATCTCTAAACTAGGCCCTAGTTTGCTTCTCAATCAGCTGCTCACAAGGAACTCTCCATGAAGCTATAGGCCTGATACGTAGGAGTAGGGTAGGTGTTCAAGATGTTTGAGCCATCTGCTCATGTAACTTCTTGTGCCTTGTAGCCCATTCTTGTATACTGTTGCCTTCTGATGATTGACTGCTTCTACATGGGCCCAACCTTATGGCTTGGTGGATCAGATAACATTCACATCATTATAGGCAGCTCAGGTCACACAGTCATTTGATATCCTTATATCAGGCTCTGCCAAAGCATAGTTACAAGCCAGGAGTCATTTCTAAAAGCACAGTTATCTGCAAAAGAGGGAATCACTTTGTTTCAGAATCCTAGAAGTTTGTGCTGTGATTCTCCAGATCCTACTGGATTATACTAATTGGATCTGCTGTGTCCTAAGACCCAAGTGGCACAGCAGTTTGTGCTGCAGATCAGATGTACTGCATAACAATCTCTCGCTCTGGACTCTCCTACTCAACACTGGTGGTTTTACAAGTTACCTAGTAAAGGAGTCTGAACAGCATGTCGAAATGTGGTCTGTGTTGTCTTTACAATGCAGAGAGACCCATGAAGTGTGTTTCCTTTTCAGTAGTGAGCAGTTCAGAGTTCAGCAGCTTTGAAGGGGGTGCTGACATGTTCCAGACCACTGGATCCCCAGAAATTTCACTGAGGTCATAGCCCTCGAATTTTCATGTTATTTTTTTTCATCATCAAGCTTGGATGCATATTGCTGAGACATCTAAGAGACTTGTTACTTCCTGTTCATCAGGTCTGGTCAGCAGGGTATAATCAATGTGGGGACCAGTGTGATGGTCTGTAGGACATGAAGACAAGCAAGTCTCTGTAATTATGGTAAAGAAAAGAGTTGTTATAGCCCTGAGGTAGAAAAGTGTATTCTTGACCTTGACCTGAAATAAAAGTAAACAGCCTCTTGTTTCCTTGCATATTGATAAACCATTTTCTAGATTAGCAGCTTCACATCAGGTATCAGGAGCTAGATTTGCTCCAGGAAAAGTAATTCATTTGGTAAATTGGCCACAAGGGAGCCACCGCCTCAACTGGTTTATGGAAACCCATAGCCATTCTCCAAGGTCTGCCTGCTTTCTGCACAGACCAAAGAGGTAAGTTCAACATGAATGAGATAGGAATTATCATCCTTGAAAATTTGAAGGTTTTGGTGGTGATATTAATCTCTACAGTTTTTCCATGGATGTGGTATTTCTTCTGCCTTACTGTCCTTGTAGAGGGGCAGTTCAGGGTCTTTTATTTGGTCATTTCTCTCATAGGTGCCCATGCTCCATTAAAAAAAAGCCATTGTGGTAATTCTACCAGGGGTCCAGTATGTTTACTAATAATACATTCAGATATTGCTAAATAACCATAGAGGGGAATCCATGGGTTATCGGGTCCAATGTGAGATGGAAGAGGGCAAAACTTCATGAATCATCTGACTACAAAACTTTGACTGGTAGACAGGGGTATTTGAGGTCCCTAGGATTGAGTGGAGCTCTAACTTGTACAGAAAGATAAGGATTGCTGTCTGAGGGAATCAAAGTAGGCAGAATGTATATTGGTTATGCTTTTGCTCCCAACTCCAAGATCTCCAAGAATTTAGAGGTAGGTTTTAATAATGTACCTCTAAAATCAACTCTAGGAGACAGTTAAGGATGAACAGGTGAAGGAGTAGAATTCACCGTGGGTAGTGGTGTTTTGCAAAAGGTAGTTTCTACAGAGCTTGTAGTTGTGTTAGGAGAAGGTTTGGAAGAGCATTTTTGTTTTCACAGATTTTTAATGCTCTCAAACCAGCTAGCTCCTCAAGAGGAACCAAAAATGAGCTTCATCACACTAGAAATTGTGTTTCAACTGTGAAACTCAACTTACGCTGATGCATAAACACATGTATCACTCCAAAAGCAAGTGAAATGTTATTTTGATGTGTGAAACACACTTATAGAAAAGAGGTTGTAGGTGTTTATTCTTCTCATGAGAAGTACCTAGTCTGTAAAGAATATTCAGCCTTATTTTTTAAAATTATTTGGATAAAAATCTAAACATAGTGGATTTATTTTAAAAACTTGATCCCTATGCACTGCATTGCTTATTTCAGTCACTTTAGTTGCAGAGAAACGATCTTTGAAATAGCTTTTAGTTTCTAGTAACTTATCTTACTGGTTGCAAATAAATGTGAATACTATTTTTACTTATTTTCTTTTGCAAGTGGATGAAATAGATTATCTGGTAGTAACAATGAAATTTGAGTATAAATCTGTGTTCATTAAATTAATGCCTTCATGTGAAATTCTAGAGAAATAGGAAAAAAAAAACACCCTGTAAACTAAGGCGTTTGTTGGTGGTCAGATTTGTTTTTCTCCCACATCTTTCTGGTTCCATTTTAGGTTTTCTTCTTCTTTTGTTTGTTTTTGTACCTGTTCTTAAATCAAATTTTGGAAAAATACTTCTTTTCTTAGTCACACATAATAGTTTTTGTTATCTGATGGTAATCTGCTATGTTTATTAATGGCATTAGTGTTCTGAGACTTACAAAAGACATAGTTACAAATGCAAATAAAACAGGTTCGCTGGTAGAGTCTTGGCATGTGGTTTGTAGAGGAGTTAAGCCAGGTTTGAACTAGATAATGATAAATCATAAAGTATTTACTGTTACTCTGTGCAGAGGTGGCTGTTTCTTATGGAGTCCTAATGAAAAAATGGTATTTTCACCAATGAGAAGCCTTTCCTGGGTTTTTCCTAATTAGTGAACTATACGGGAGGGAAAAACAATCCACAAAAAAATATCACTGAGCTGGTAATTAACCTGTGTTAGCTTTTTGTGGGGAAGGGGCGGGATTCTGTGAAACCACATGAAATGTTTCTTCCAGTAAAACTCAGCTTCCTCCTGATATCTCCGCCCCATCCTTCCCTGCCCGTTTGCTATATACCATCTGCCAGTGAGCGGGATCTGCATTGTCTTGCCTTATCAGTGCCCCTTTCATATGGTTTCTCTTCCTTTCATTGTCTTCTTTTACCTTCTCCTTATCCTCAGCGTCACCTTGTCATCGTTGTGACTTCTAGTCCGCAGGCCCCTGATAGCACACGCACGCTGTCGTCTCCTGCAGCGCCCAGTCTTCGCTAGCTCCCACCTCGTTTGGATTCATAATGACTAACACTTAATGGGCTCTTCTTGTGTGTCAGACACTATTATAAAGCACTTTTGTGTCTGCCATTTAATCTTCTGAATAGCCCTCTAAGATAGGTACTGTCATTATTCCCATTTTACAGGTGAGGTTATTTGCTCAAAATCAACAGGTCTGGGTTGGGAACTTGTGTAATAGCTTCAAAGTTCATGTTCTTAACCACTATACCAGTGGTTCTCAAACTTGGCTGTACTTGGGAATACATCTGACTATATCAGAATCTCTGGGGAGTGGACGAGGCAGCTGTACTCTGTAAGTCTCCCCAGGTGATTGCCTTGTGCTGTTGAAGTTGAGTACCATTGCTCTACCTATGTACTACATGGTAGCTTCTAGCCACATGTGCTTATTTAAATTTAAATTAATTTAGATTAAATAAAAATGCAGTTCCTCAGTTATACTTGGAATATTTCAAGTGCACTGTAGCTGTAGAGTATTTCCATCATCGCAGTTCTGGTGGACAGCGATGCTCTGTACCACACTGTGTCTCATCCCTCACACTGTCTGCCTCCTTCACCCCGTGACCTTCGCTATTCTTCACTGACATGGCTAAACCCTGGGCCTTGTTGTCACCTGTAACTTGTCTACTTTGTAGAACCTTTAACTCATAAATCCCTCTTTCACCGGAGCCTCTTATCCTGCCCTCTCTCCAGTTCATTTATTTAGTCAACCTCTCCACCTGCCCATTTTCTCCCTGTCTCCTTCTTGCAGGCTTTATTTTTCTTTCCCATTCAGTTTTGGACCCCTGATCAGTAAATGTCTTGGACACTTCCTCCAGTGTCTTCCATTTTGTTTTCTATTTTCCTTGCCTTACCCATAGCGGCCAGCTCGAATGCTGATATGAAGCCATTTACATTCTCTGCTCCTCCTGCCGGTTGCTGTTAGAGAAAATCATGTCTTCTGACAGTTGTCAGTGTGATTGTTCATTTCACTTGGAGAACTTGTATCTGCACGGCAGCCCTTTCACTCACTCTCATACAGCTCTCTCTTCCCCCCAGGGGCTGTCGTGGACCTTTCACCTCCTGGGATCCTGCTTTCCCACCCCTGCCAGCCTCAGCAAATGACCCTGCCTCTGAGAGGAGGACCCAGCTGCAGGGCTGTGCTCCCCTCCCCTCCAGCCTTGCACCCTGCAGGAGCTGTGCCTGTTCCTCATCCTTTCCCTCATCTCAGAGCAGAGGCTGCACCTTTCTAAGGTTCACCTCTCCATCTGGTTAGCCCAAACCCTATTTTCCTACACCGGGGCTTTGCCAGGTCTCTCCTAGCTTAAAAAAAGTGTGTTTTCATTCTTGTTTTTATTTATTTTTTAATAGCCAGATAGTATACTTATTTTTACTTGTTCCAAGGGCTTAGCTTCTGATGGAAGTACATTTTTTTAAGTGCCAAGCTAATCTCATCACTATTGAAATGTACACTTTAAAAAAGTAACTATTTTTGTCAAAAATAGAAAAATGATTTTCTAAAATTGTTTTCAGCTATTCCCCCTTCCCCTTGGGAGATATTTTCCACAATTATCCTTATCATCATCCGTGTCTTAAACTTTTAATCTTGGTTTATACCTTTCCCAGCTCAGCCTACAAACATTCAGAACACACAGAAATTTCTTTTCCAAACAAAGAAAAATTTCCCAGCTCCCCTCAAAGCTCTTGCTCTTCTGGGTTACTGTTTTCATTTGTCGTTTCCTTCATTTCCAAGTGTCTTGAAAGAGTAGCCTACACTTGGATTTATTACTTCCCCACCCTTAAACATCTATTATTATGTTTGGGGGATGAATTGACAAGTATCACCGTGTGTGTGTGTGTGTGTGTGTGTGTGTGTGTGTGTAAACAAAATGTGTTTTCTTGATTGTGCATCCCCAGAAAATCATGTCCTTATTTCCTTCTTTTCCTGTTTGACAAACTTCCACATTCTCTACCTCTCTTCAGTCTGATTCCCATACCTGTGAATCTCATGAAATTGTTCCTTCTGTCATTAATGATCTCTAAATGCCAGATTTGTGCTCTGCAGTGTCATTTGAAGTTGTCCCCAATCCTACTTTGTTAAAACGTTCTTCTCTGTTTAGTCTATGATACTGCCCTTTCCCATTCTCCTCTTGCTCTCCAGGTACTTCTCAGAATCCTCCACACACTTCTCCTGTGTCCCCAGTTCTCATTATGGTCAAGTGCACCCATTCGTGAGGATTTGGACCTTGTCTTACTTGCATTGTCTTCATTTAAAAATCCTCAGCATCAATCCTGGCATTTGGTGTGAACATTGTGCTTTGTAGCATCATTGAATGTGGCGAGGTGCTAGTGTGTGATTCTGTACAGGGGATAAATAACTTGTTTGGGGATACCTTGAAACACATTTTTGATTTGCATGTGAGCTTCTGAGTGGACAGATGGAATCCCTAATAGATGTTTGGGAGCTCCCTGTTGAGGTACATTTTCTCTTTCACAAAGCACCTGAGCCTCATTAGTATCACTGTCACGTCAGTCATCACATACTGTCTCACTTTGCAGCTCTGCCTTGAACTCAGCCCCCCTCCCCATGCCTGCCTCCTCTAGCTGACTTCCCACTTCCCCTGCAGAGACTCACAGGACTTCCCAGATGTTCTAGGTTCTGTTTATAGCCAAGAAACATTCAGAACTACTGTGTTTTTAAATCATATTCTAACAAAATGGCTTTCCATAAAACAGGATTTGGGTGCATTATTATTGGTATCTGGTATCTGGAAATGATTAATCTATTTAGCAATTTATGAGGACTGTTTTCTTAGTGATATACAAAGAATAATAAAATATGAAAGATACGGCTTTTGTGGCAATTATAAGCTAATAGGAAAAGAATATACACATACCACTTAATTCTAATACAGGCACAACATGATAAAGATACAGAAGCAGGGAGTTTTACAGAAGGTTTCATGAAGGGGGTGACTTGAGGAGGACCTTGAAGGAGGGAATAAGGATTTCAACAGGCAGGGACCAGAGTGAGGATGAGGTGATTCAGGTGGAGGGTGTGACATGAAGACAGGTGGTAAAAAGTGGGGCTTGTGCTGGCTTATGTTGAGTATCCAGTTTGGTGGATATAAGGGCACATTAGGAGGTAAACATGGAAGGATTAGTTGAGCCACAAAATAGAGGACCTCTAGTGCCAGTCTAAATGGTGCAGAGGGGAAAAGTGGTGGGGTGCCGTTCAGGTTTTGTGTCAGAGAAATGTGAAGATAAGGCATTGAGAAGAAGCCCTGGCAGCAAGCAGTAAGTTGAGCGTATGGGAGGGTTCAAGGTTGGGCGCCTGCAGCTGGGTGGCTTTCTCTTCAGCGTGGGGGGTGGGGGGAGGCAGAATCTGATTCTAGGCTGAAACTGTGGCCTTTGGGTCTTCAGCTTCTTAGACTTAATCTTTTCCCTAGATTTCTGCTAGTTCAGTCTTTCTGTCACTACTCTATTCCACAAGTATTCAATTATGTTAGAAATGGATGCCCAAAGGTCAGGCAGCCAGAGGGAGGAAGAAGAGAAACTGCTTACAGGATGAATAATTTAAAACTGCATGAAGGTCCAAGAGCATGTGCTCGTAGCTGAACCTATGTGATGGCTCTAAGATACTTGGAAAGCCATGCCTGTAGGAGGCGGATTCGTAGGGGACTGAAAAAATCTGTAATTAAAATGTTAGTACTTGCCTAAGTTTTGCATTTTAATAAGAAGATATGAATTATCCACACTGGGGAATTGCTAGAGTGTTCCTCTGTTTTTAAAAATTCAACTGATTTCTTCTGTATTTTCTTCATCTTTTTACCCACTATTCCTTTTCCACCATCAGTGCAAATGTCAACACAGTGAAACAGGCAGATAATGTCTTAGTATTATTACAAATATGGTTTTGACCTCATGGACCCTCTTACATGGATCACACTTTGAAAATGCTGGGGTGTGTGTATATCCAACCATCTTTCGGTTATTGCAGCCCGCTTTTGTGGCTAGATGATACCAGGTACTTGCAGCTCTCAGTTGCTGTGATGTTCACTTAGTGTGTCCTCACAGAACCATCTGTGGGTCTGAGTGGTTCTACCCATGTTGTGGCTCAGGATACTGTTGGCTGACTGCTTTTGTGTCCAGTTTTGTGGTTTGGGGTTAGGATCAGCTATACAGCTGGCTATTCAGACTTTAACTGTCAAAATGATAAATATGGGGCACTCACCCTCAGATCTTCCTCCTTGGTATTTAGAAAGCTGTGAAGAATGCTGGGGATTTAAAAATTCATATAGATGTAGCTTTGCATTCAAAGTTGTGGCCTGAGAAGTCTCAGGGTTTCTGTGTCTAAAACTTACTGTTGAATGATGGAACAAGGAAGTAATGATTTGCAGGCTTTGTTTAACTAAAATTTACTTTTGGGTATGCTAGGTGATGACTGTAAAATAACACGATAATGTGATAAAGTCTTGACGGTCTTGTGCATTTCTGTAGTGTGGGGCATGGCTGCCCTCGTTCTGTTTATAAGCCTGGGGCTAACATTTTTCATGAGAACCAGAAAGAAGTATCTATTCTCACAGTTTGACTTCTTTCATTTTCTGTTTATTAATCTTTATATATCTTATAAATTCCGACTCTTTATTTTTTATTTCCTGTTATTTTAATGTTACTTTGCTTTATTGTGGATTTATTTAAATTTTTTTAAAAATTCTTGTTCAATTACATTTTCCCCCATTACTCTCCCCTACCCTACCTACCCCCCACCTTCTACATTCAGCCCTCATCCCCCATTGTCTTTGTCCATGTGTCCTTTATACATGTTCCTTGATGAGCTTTCTCCTTCTTTCCCCATTATCCCTCTTCCCACTCCCCTCAGGTCACTGTCAGTTTGTTCTTGATTTCCATGTCTCTGGTTCTGTTTTGCTCACTTGTTTGGTTGATTAGGTTCCACTTATAGGTGAGATCGTATGGTATTTGTCTTTCACTACCTGGCTTCTTTCACTTAGCATAAGTTCCATCCATGCTGTTGGAAAGGATAGGAGTTCCTTCTTTCTGTTGCTTAGTATTCCATTATGTAAATGTACCACAGTTTGATCCACTCACTTACTGATGGGCACTTAGTCTGTTTTCAGCGCTTGGCTATTGTACATAATGCTGCTATGAACACTGGGGTGCGGAGGTTCTTCTGAATTGTTTTTTCAGGATTATTAGGGTGTCTCTTTGTTAGGTAAAAGCATACAATATATCTAACTTTAAAGATTCTTTATTTTTTTAATATATGTGTTTGTTGAAAGTATAACACATAGTTACATCTGTGTGAATAAATGATATGTCATCTACAGACATTGGAAATCTTGAAAAGAGAAAGCAGAAATAAATGGGAAGTGTTGTGGCTAATAGTCTTGTTCCTAGTACTTCTAATAATCTAGGATTTCTGGGCAAATGAATTGATCTTCCTTATTCTTAACAGTGAAATCAATGAACTGTATACCATCTCAACTCTTTAAAAATTAAAAAAACAAAACACATTGAAAACATTTAAATTATAAAATAGAAACATGTTTATACTGGGAAATCTGGAACACAGAAGGCTATAAGAAGAAAATAAAAATCATCCTAGGTTGCCTGGATATGTGTGTATATATTGACTATAAACAGGCAAGAGTAAACTTTTAGGGATGATTGAAATACTCTCTATTTTTTACTGGGCTGTGGGTTTTATGGGTTTATTTTTTATAACTTATCAAACTGGATTCTTAAGGTTTATATGTATATAAATTATACTGTAATAAAAAATTATCCTACAGTTAGTACCCAGGAACCATCATGATTAACATTTTGTATATTTCCTTCTAATCTTGTATGTTTTATAAAAACAATTGAGATCTTATATATAGAATATAAGGTCCTCTGTTATTCAAACACTAATATGGCCTATTTTTAAAAAGTTAACATTGGCCCTGGCTGCGTGGCTCAGTTGGTTGGAGCATTGTCCCATTCACCAAAAGGTTGCTGGTTCAATCCCTGGTCTGGGAACATGCCTAGGTTGCAGGTTCAGTCCCCAGTCAGGGTGCATATACATGAGAGGCAGCTGATTGGTGTCTGTCTGTCTGTCTGTCTGTCTTTCTCTTATCAATAATGTCCTTGGGTAAGGATTAAAAAATTAACATTGTATCTTGAACATTTCCAAATGTCATTAAATATGCTTTAAGTATAATGTTTAATAGCCTCATTATATCCATTAGTCAAATGTACTATGGTTTTATATAATCAGTTCCTACGGTGGACAATTTAGATTGCTATAGTTCATCACTTTAATAAAAAAGACTTACAAACTTAATGGTACAAAACGTTTTCCTGGGCTCTGGGCATTTTGTATATGTACAAGTTTGCTCTAATTTGGATCAGTTCAGCCCAATTCGAGAACCTGTGTTTGAGGCCCACATGCAGATCTGTGAGATATTCCACCCACACCCCTGAAGGGGCCGACTGTCCCGTTGGCCAGATAAAATGAGACTGGAACGAACAGTACTGCAGCTCATTACAGCACACGAGTACTTTGAGCCTAAGAGCCTGCGAGTTTTGGCAAAACAAGATATTGATGAAAATAAGGGTGCAGTATTATAATAGTTACCATTTATTGAAACGTCTTATGTAGGAAGCACTATGTTAAGATATTTGTAGTTGTTATTTCACAATGGCTTTGTAACATAAATATGTTTAAAAAAATAAAACACTACAGAAGTAGATTATATCAGTCAGGGTTCCCTGAGAGAAAAAGAGCCAAAGAGCCAGCAGGAAGGATGGAGATACACACACACACACAGATTTATTACAAGGAATTAAGGATGTATATATAATGGATATATATAATATATGTATAAAATAGATGCTATATAATGGATGAATATATATGCAGTAGATGTGTACATATACACACACATACTCTTTTAAAAAGTAGACTTATTGTGAGGAATTAAGTTACTGTGGTCACTGGCGAGGCCAATATGAAATCCAGGGGGAGCGTGTTGGGAAGCGCTGGCTGGAGCTCCGGGGGGTGAGCCACACAGCTGTGCACAGGCAGACTTTCTTTGTATAGGAACTGTTCGTTCTGCTCTTACTGCCTCCTTGCAACTGATTGAATCAGATCCACCTGGATTACCCAGGGTAACCCATCTTTCTTAGAGTAAATTGACTATAGACTTTAATCAAGTCTACAAAATACCTTCACAGCAACACCTAGATTAGTGGTTGAATAACTGAAGACTATAGACTAACCACGTTGACCATCAGACAGAATACCCTTCCCTCTGCTATATAACCAGTCATAAACCAGTTTTACCGCAGTCGTACCTTCATTCGCTTGTCCTCTTCCTCTTTTATTCTGAAGCAAACCCCAGTCATGCATTTCATCTACAAGTGTTTTGGTCGGTATGTGTCTCCAGCCTGCCCAACAGACTTTTCAGCAATCACAGAAATATTCTGCATCTGTAGCCATTAGCCACATGTAGCTACTGACCACTTGGAATGTGGCTAGTGAGCTCGGGAACTAAAATTTTACTTCTACTTAATTTTGAATATTAATTTTTTAATTATTTTTATTTTTTTTAATTTTTATTTTCATTGTTGATCTTGTACAGTTTTCTGTCTTTTATTCTCACCTGAACCCGCCACCCCAGCCCTCCCCACCTCCCTCCCATCTCCACCCCCCCCCCATAGTTTTTGTCCATGTGTCCTTTATACTTGTTCCTGTAAATCCTTCCCCTTTTCCCCTGAAATTCCCTCCCCTCTCCCCTCTGGTGACTTTCAGCATGTTCCCAATTTCCATGTCTTTGGTTATATTATGCTTGTTTGTTTGTTTTGTTGATTAGGTTCCTGTTAAAGGTGAGATCATATGGTATTTATCTTTCACTGCCTGGCTTACTTCGCTTAGCATGATGCTCTCAAGTTCCATCCATGCTGTTGCATAGGGTATGAGCTCCTTCTTTCTTTCTGCTGCGTAGAATTCCATTGTATAAATGTACCACAGTTTTTTGATCCATTCATTTACTGATGGGCATCTAGGTTGCTTCCAACACTTGGCTATTGTAAATTGTGCTGCTATAAACATAGGGATGCATAGTTTCTTTTGGATTGGTGTTTCAGGGTTCTTAGGATATAGTCCTAGCAATGGAATTGCTGGGTCAAAAGGTATATCCATTTTTAGTTTTTTTAGAAAATTCCATACTGTTTTCCATAGTGGTTGTACCAGTCTGCAATCCCACCAGCAGTGCACTAGTGTCCCCTTTTCTCCACAACCTCTCCAACACTTGCTGTTTGTTGCTTTGTTTATGAGGGCCATTCTGACTGATGTCAAGTGGTATCTCATTGTGGTTTTAATTTGCATCTCTCTGATAGCTAGCGATATCGAGCATCTTTTCATGTGTCTCTGGATCCTCTGTATGTCCTCCTTGGAGAGGTGTCTGCCCAAGTCCTTTGCCCATTTTTTAATTGGGTTGCTTGTCTTCTTAGAGTGGAGTCGTGTAAGTTCTTTGTATATTTTGGAGATTAAACACTTATCTGAGATATCATTGGCAAATATGTTTTCCCACACAGTCGGTTCTCTTTTTATTTTAATACTGTTTTCCTTGGCCATGCAGAAGCTTTTTATTTTGATGAAATCCCATTTGTTTATTCTTTCCTTTATGTCCCTTGCTTTAGGAGACATATCAGTAAAAATGTTGCTGCGTGTAATATCTGAGATTTTCCTGCCTATGTTCTCTTCTAGGACTTTAATGGTGTTACGGCTTATGTTTAAGTCTTTTATCCACCTTGAATTTATTTTTGTGTATGGTGTAAGTTGGTGCTCGAGTTTCATTTTCTTGCACGAAGCTGTCCAGTTCTCCCAACACCACTTGTTGAAGAGGCTGTTTTTACTCCATTTTATGTTGCTGCCCTCTTTGTCGAATATTAATTGACTATAGAGACTAGGGTTTATTTCTGGGCTCTCTATTCTATTCCACTGGTCCACGTGCCTGTTTTTATGCCAGTACCAGGCTGTTTTGATTACAGTGGCCTTGTAATACATTTTGGTATCAGGTATTGTGATCCCTCCTGCTTTGCTCTTCTTTCTCAAGATTGCTGCCGCTATTCTGGGTCGTTTATGGTTCCATATAAATTTTTGAAGAGTTTGTTCTATATCTGTGAAATATGCCATTGGTACTTTAATAGGTATTGCATTGAATCTGTAGATTGCTTTGGGAAGTATGGACATTTTGATGATGTTAATTCTTCCGATCCATGAACACGGTATGTGTTTCCATTTATTTGTGTCTTCCTTGATTTCCTTCTTCAGTGTTGTGTAGTTTTCTGCATACAGGTCTTTTACCTCCTTGGTTAGGTTTATTCCTAGGTACTTTATTTTTCTTTTTGCTATATCAAATGGTATTTTTTTCTTGATTTCTGCTTCTGTTGTTTCATTGTTGGTATACAAAAATGCCTTTGATTTCTGGATATTGACTTTGTATCCGGCTGTTTGGCTAAATTCATTTATTAGGTCGAGCAGTTTTTTGGCCGAGACTATAGGATTTTCTATGTATACTATCATGTCATCTGCAAACAATGATAGTTTTGTTTCCTCCTTTCCAAGTTGGATGCCTTTTATTTCCTTTTCTTGTCTAATCGCTGTGGCTAATACTTCCAATACTATGTTGAATAGAAGTGGAGAGAGTGGACAGCCTTGTCTTGTTCCTGATTTTAGTGGAAAAGAATTTAGTCTTTGCCCGTTGAGTATGATGCTGGCTGTAGGTTTCTCATATATAGCCTTTATTATGTTGAGGAATGCTCCCTCTATTCCCACTTTGCTGAGTGTTTTTATCATAAATGGGTGCTGTACCCTATCAAATGCTTTTTCCGCATCTATTGATATGATCATGTGATTTTTGTCTTTGCTTTTATTTATGTGATGAATTACATTTACTGATTTGCGAATGTTGAACCATCCTTGCATCCCTGGGATGAATCCCACTTGGTCGTGGTGTATGATCTTTTTAATGTGTTGTTGGATGCAGTTTGCCAATATTTTGTTGAGGATTTTAGCGTCTATGTTCATCAGCGATATTGGCCTGAAGTTCTCCTTCTTTGTTTTGTCTTTATCTGGCTTTGGGATTAGGATGATGCTGGCTTCATAAAAAGAGTTTGGGAGTCTTCCATCTTTTTGAATTTTTTGGAATAGTCTGTGGAGAATAGGGGTTAGCTCTTCCTTAAATGTTTTAATTTTGAATATTAATTTTAAGTTAAATACCTGTATGTGGCTAGTGGCTATGGAGGTCACAGCTTTGGGAGATAAAAGCTCATTTTTAGAAAACATAGTCCTAATCATATTTTGTGTGAAAAGTTTAATAATAATTCTTTAATATTACCAAATGTTTTTCTTGTTTACATTTGCACTTATTTTATAAGTGTGATCAATTGTGTATTTTTAATAGTTTAGATCAGAATACAGGTAAGAGTTCTACATTGTAATTGGTAAATATAGTTTTCCTCTCTCTGATTGGCTAGTTATTTATTGAAAATGCTGGGTCATTTGTTCTTGCTAGATACTATGTCCTGCTCATTTTATAGATGATTTGGTGAAGGTGCAGTTGGGTAGTCTGTGTTCAAAGCAGGTCTGACTCCAGAACCTGAGCCCCTACCTAAAATGATGATGACTGTGGTGATGGCAAGTGTCAACATAGCCAGACGTGAGGGCTGGTTCTTTGCAGATACTTTAACTCACTTCGTCTTCACAGTGTGTGCTGACATTCTCATTCCCACTTTCTAGACCGGTCAAGTGACTTCTCCAATGTCAAATAGATAGTAAGTATCAGAACGAAGGTTCAACCCAGGCAGGCAGTCTGGATCCAGAGTCTGAATTCTTAATTACTATTGTACATGATCTCCATACTGTATTTCCTCTTAAACACAAGAGATGAGAAATTCATTTTGACTGCCTCTTAGCAGCCTGGACATGTTTGAAATTGTGTATCTAATTTTACCAAGTGATTTTCCAGGACTGTTGGGAGAATGGAATCAATTAGTGCTTGAAAGCTCTTGAGAATCCTTAAGTAAAAGACTGTTATAGAGAGTGTTTACTTGTCTGTAAAGTCAACTGCCTACTATCCCCAGGTTCTCATTTGTGTTTTGTATGTCAGTTGCTTTAAAACGGAATGTATTCCTACAGGCCACATTCTGAATACAACCCTTTTATTTAAAGCCACTTAAACATTATAGAAATCCTCTAAGAAACCTGTTTAGAAACTATTCTGTCCAAAGTGCCTTGCACAGTTTCCAGGTCATTCTTATCTTCTGGGTAAGGAGAGATTTGTTTGTGTTGACAAAATGGCCTGCTGAAATGCACTCTTAGGAGTGAATGCCTCTGAAGTGTGGTCCTAGTGTCTGGGATTTTCCTGCTTTGTCCCATCTGCTAACTGGAAGCACGCAAACCAGTCCCCTTGACTCTCAGTTGCTGCTGTCTCCTCAAGACCACCCCTTCCGATGTGACCTCCTCACTCCTTCAACCCAGGTGACTGTGGAGCCTGCTGCTCCCACTTGCTGTCTGTGCTGCAGGTCAGTGCACCAAGGGGCAGTAGACACCCCTTTCATGCATATTGGATTAAACTGGTACCCACCGCTGCCCATGGGGAAATTGGCCTGGCTCATCTGGAAAGTGTGCCTGATGCTATTGCCACTCACTAATTCCCACTGCCAGCCCTCCACTCGGGACCGCCTGGCATCCCAGACCTACCCCATTGGATGGGGCACAGTTGCTATAAACACATGGCAGTAAATGCTTTAAAAAAATTTTCAGAAAAGACTGGTGATGAGACAAGGTATACTTCATATGTTTATAATTCAATAGAAAGAGAAGGAGAAGAGAAAGAGCAACAGTGCTAAGTTCACGCGTTTGTGCTTGTGCGTGTGCACACACACACAGTATGTGTTTTTGTAAACTTAGCCCTTGAGGAACTAGTTGTGAGAGAGGGAAGCAACATTTGTATTAGTTTCAATTTGGAAGATTAATGTATTGTCATTGAACAGAATGAATTTTGTATGAGATTTTTGGAGCTTGATAAGGACTCATTCAACAAATTCCACTAGTTTATTGAGGGTTGTGTGTGTCAGACTCAGGGGGTAGGGCAGTGAACTGACATAAGATCCCTGTTATCATTAAGCTGACATTCTGATGGGGGGAGACCAATTACACAGTGAAAAAATAAATGTACAGTAAATGTTAAGAAGCAAAGTAAAGTGGGATGGAGGGGTAAGAGTGGGATGTGGGGAGAATTGCTGTTCAGAGCAGTAGCTGGAGAAAGCCTTTCAGAGGAGGTAACAGTTGAGCAGAAACGTGAATGAAGTGAGGGAGCAAACCATGTGGCTATTTGATGCAGAGAAAGAAGCTGCCCTGCAGAGTGAACCAAAGGTAAAAGGCCCTCGGGTACCTGTTAATGGATCCTTAATTATGCATAATATTTAAGGTTATATTACAGGTGAGTGAATGTTTTGGGCTTGCTGTCTAAATTGGATCTGTAGCCAGGGAATAGATATAGGAGTAAGATGTACATTATTTTAAGTGGATCATTTGTAAACAAAATTCGTATCACAAAATAAAATTGGCAGAAATGTACATGTAGCTACTTCAGAACTAGTGAAGGTAAAAGGTAAAAACAAAACCTGAATGTGCTGTAACAAAGCGGTTAAAAACTGATGTTATATTCTTCAGAGCAAGCATTTCTTTTTATTACTACTTAATCTTTATGTGGGCACTAGAAAATCTTTTCTTACTGCAGGAATCTATCTAAGACTTCCCTGTGAAGCATTGTTAAGGGTTGATTGTATACCTCACAAACAGGGTCAAGTCCTAACTCCCAGTATCTGCGAAAATGACCTTATTTGTTGATAATCTAGTTAAGATGAGGTCACTAGGGTGGGCCCTAATTTAATAAGATTGTGTCCCTATAAAAAGAAGGAAATTCGGACACAGGGAGACAGGAACAGAGAGAAGATGCTGTGAGGACAAGCAGAGGGCTCTGTCTACAAGACCAGGAAAGCCCGAGGCAACGAGAGAACTGTGTTGCTTACCTCCCTCACAGCTCTCAGAAGGAATCAACCCAGCTGAGACCTTGATCTCAGACTTCTGGCCTTCAGAATTGTGAGACAAGAAGTTTCTGTTGTTTAAGCCACCCAGTTTATAGTGCATTGTTATGGCAGCTGTAGGAAACTAATAGAGGCATTAAGGAATGTTTTGTTTTCTTCTAAAGGTGTCAAAAATGAGAAGAGAAGACAAACCTGAAAATACCTTCTGCATCTTGGCAACTTGACACTTAGATGTTGAATAGGGCAAATACAGACATCTGCAAACCCCACCCAGATCACAGCCTGTGCACACTCAGTGTCTACTTATCTTGGACAGATGCTTCATATCTGGTGGTTGATTTCTTCAGGTATAATGGGTCATGTGCTTTTTGGCCACATGGCAGCCACACACAACATGTAACAGTTGAAGAACCCCAATAGAAGCATAATGCGTTTCTAGGAGTGCCGTCACCCTGTTATGTAATTTTCCATTTTCTGCTTGTTGATGCTTTATAAGGCTGCTGCTCTGCTGTAATAATACAGAAGAAAGACAGATGGAGAAATTACAACAGGATGTGATTGTGCTTCTGAAGAGGCTAGTCAACTCATGCTTTTCGGAGGGAGGGGAAGTGGTGAGTTGAGGAAGAATTCTTACAGACAAAGCATGAAGACGTGCTGCTATTATTTCATACAGTGAAATAAGGGCCCACGGATGAAGGTTGGGGTTGTTGCTGAGGAGGCATTTGCATGGAGTGTAGTTGGGCAGCTTTAGTATGCTTGTGACTTGGGGTCATTGAAATCTGGTTGAGTGTTTGCGTGAGGAGGAGGTATGTGGTCAGGAGTATGAGCTTTGAATGACATGACTTGTGTTTGAATCTGGGCTTCATGTCTATTGGCTGTGTGACCTTGAGTATGTTAACCTCTCAGTTTTTCCTCCCCTGAAAAGTGGAATAACAGCTCCAGCCTCGAACAGCTGTGGGGATGAAATGAAATGACCACTGTGAAATACTTAGGACAGTGCTGGCACAGTAAGTGCTCAGAAGTTTATAGTCTTTGTTAGTAGTAGTAGTAGTAGTAGTAGTAGTAGTAGTAGTAGTAATAGAAAGTCAAGTTAGAAGGAAAAGAATAAAATAGAAAGACAGGGCAGATGACACAGGTATCTAGGACAGAGGTTCTGGCTCAGGCGATGGTCCAGGGTGATGCTTGTAACCAGACTCTGATGGCTTCTTAGGGCACAGGGACTTAGACGCTGAAGAGCGAAGGCCTTAGTTGGTTCTAAATCCTATTTGGAAGTAGAAGGATTTGTAAAAATACTCACAGACTCCTCTTCAGGTTCCTGGAGCCAGCGTTAATCTTTGTGATAAAGAAGGGATGGTGGAGCCTGGGGCACAACCAGGCTGCACAGGGGGTCCCTGACAGTCGTAGCAGGTTCTTGAGTACAAAAGCCAGCGTGGGAGAGTCTCATGATGAAGTAGCATGTGCCAGCCAAGCACAGTGCAGAATCCTCAAAGCAGTCATTTAATTCTCAAAGCAGTCCTGTGAGGCAATTGTTATTCCCAGTTCTGTTTTTAAAATGGGAAACTTTGAACTTTGAGAGGTTGCTTGTCTAAAGTTACACATCAAGGAAGTGGCAGAGCTGGGACTCGAACTGGGTCTGTCTGAATGCAGAGCCGGAGCTTTTAGCTTTGGGTAAATCATGCTGATTTCTCCCTTCCCCAGGATCTTTTTCCAGAGGCAGAATCATGATGACCTGGATTTAGGGCCCCTGCACTGTTGGTGTTGGGGGAGGACTATAACAAGAGGAAGGTGATGGTCAGTCTCTGTCATCTGTTCAGGGTGGATATTTTCCCAATGGACAGCCTCAATGTGCCACGTGCACAGAAGGCAATTCTAGAGGAGGCAGGAAACTATTTTGACATATGTCTGCCCTGTTAGCAAAACAGCGTAATCATCATGAATGAATTTTGAGGTGGGCAGCATGCATTCCGAGATATTCATTCTGGCACTCTAGTCAGGTTATTCATTGTTTGACCTCCAGAGCGTGATGTCTAGAGAGGTTCTGCCATCTTCTTCTCTCTGCACTGACACCTGTTATCTTTTCCTGTCCCTGTCTTTTATTGCTCCCTCACTGATGGTGGCCCTTTCCTTCAATGGGAACAGGCTCAGGTCTCTTGCATCTGCCTCGAACTTCTACCACTTACCACCTTATTTCCTGTCTTCTCTTCATAGACAAACCTCTCGAACTAGCATCCAGAGAAGGAGGTAAATAGCCATGTGAGAGAGAAGTCAGGAAAGCAGCAGGACAGGTCACGGTCAAACGCTGCAGCAGTGGCTCTCAAAGTGTGATCTCTGGACCCCCAGCAGCACCTGGGAACTGCTGTGTCATAGTGTCACCTGGGAACTGTGTATTCTTAGATCTCCCCCAGACCAACTGAATTAGTAACTCTGGGTGGGGGATGGGGTGGCAGTCTTCTGTTTTAACAAGGTTGCCTGTTGTGATGTACCCTAAAGTTTGAGAATCACTGTGCTACAGCAAGGTTGAGTTAGATAAAGGCCAGAAATCCCCCTTGGAATTCCTAATTAGGCAATTTTTTGTTTTATTCCTTTGTTCCCTCAGCCCTGCGCAGTGTTGCTCTGTGCACAGCAGCTAGCTGTATGCTCCCTAAGTTGGCAGGACCTCCCCTGCTGACTCTTCCCCCTGCTGCTGGGAGCAATGATACGTGGGAAGAGCTGTGGGCCCCTTGTCAAGAGTTCTGGGTTCTGTTCCAGCCTCCTCCTCTAACCAGCTGGGCCATTTAGAATAGTGGGTAACCAGTCTGGGCCCTAGTTTTCTCATCTGTTAACCCAGAGAGTGAGATTCAGTAATCATTAAAGGCCTCCTCCATCAGATATAAGGTTTTCTATTTTAAGCATTTATTTATGTGAACTATTTCTATACTATGCATTTAAATTCTTTTGATTTATAAATTTGTCTAAATATGTTTGCTACTCTGTTGATGGCAGATTTAAGGATGTTATCTATGGTTAGCAAAACTTTGACTATCTAACATATATTTCAGTCCTGTAATAACGAGCTAGTTTATTAATGGGGGCTGTGCTGTCAGGCATTGACTGACCTTGTCACGGCACCTGATCCCTTTCTTTTAAACCCATCACTGGGGAGGGAGAGAGCTAGTCCTGATGCAAACTTGTATTTGTGGTTTGGTGATCAGATTCTCACTCTTTGACCAAGGAGCAAAGCTGCATTTGCAATGCTTCTGTTGTGGGATTCCTCCACTCTTCGCTGGCACCTAAACCAAATCACCAGGCTTGTTGATTTTTCTCTCCAGCATCTCTTGCATCCACTTCCTTCTTTCCACTCACACTTCCCCCTTCCTCTCACTTTCTTTAATGTAGCAAATGGTTTCTGAGTGCCTGGCGCCTGCTAGGTGGTGCACTGACAGGTCTGTAGACAAACTGTGAGCATAGCAGGAGAGATGGGGAAGGTTGCTTGACATTCTCGAGCAGGGTGGGTAAACCTTGTTTTGTAAAGGATCAGACTGGAAATACTTTGGGTCATAAGGCCTCTGTCACAGCTTTCTGACTCTGCCGTCAACAGTATGTAAAGCAATGGTGTTTTAGTCAAGGCTTAGGTGATAGGCAGATCTGGCCCGTGCGCTGTAGTGTGCCAACCCTGTTGTAAGAGTGAGGCTGACCATTAATGTACATGATAAAAAGTGTGTGTGTGTGTGTCTACCAAGTTCTGATGCATGCTCTGAAGAAAATAAAGCAGCAGGAAGGGACTGACGAAGGCGGGGGTATGCGTGTGTTCTTTTATACATAGGCTGGTAGAAGAAACCTGTGAATCTGAAAAAGTGGGGAAACAGTCACAGGTCATGTGGTGCAAAAGCCTTCCAGGTGGAGGGAACACAGGCAGGGTGCCCCTGTCATGGCCATCTGTTGGGGCTCATTCAGGGAGCAGAGAGGCCAGGCTGGATGGGTGAGCCAGGGAGAGGGCAGGCAGGGACTCTGGGACAGGTGCCAAGGGAAGGGCTGGTAGGAGTTCAACAGCAGACAAGGATGGAAGGGCCTTCCAGAGAGAGGAGGTGGCCTGTATAGGGTCTAGAGGTGTGAGAGAGGACAATTGGGGGACGTAAGAGGTTAGGTCCGGCTGTAGAACAGGTTAGATGGGCCATGTGGCAGTGAGAGGAGCTGAGGTTGGTCAAATAGGCTTTGAACATCATGCCAAAGAGTGTTGTCTTTATTCACAAGCAGGCTTTTAGGGAGAGGAACACTGTTTGCTTGTGTTTTAGAAAAGGTGACAGACTGGTGGCTGTGTGGAGGGTGAGAGGCAGGGAGGGAGGTGGAAGGAAGGATGAGGGACTGACCTGGGACCGAGGGGAGGGGTATGAGGTGATGGATTCAGGAAACACTCACCCAAGTGGACTCCTCTGTTATTTCTTAAGTGCTTTGTCTTCCTGCACTTGTGCCTTTGCCCCTGCTGTTCCTTCCTCCAGTAATGCCTGCTCTTGACCTTCACTTGCAGGGAAGGGCTGAAGGTTTCCTTCTGTGAGAAGCCTGCCCCCCGTTACTCTAGTTATAAGAGTCCACTTTTTCCTCCCAGTTCTCACAGCACCTTCTTCCTGGTACTTCTCTTACCTTGAGGGTCAGAGAGGGCTATTTGTCTGCATGCCCTGATCACTTCTTAGATATTTTAACATTCTTGAGGGCAAAGGATCTTTTATTGATAGTGAGATCTTAGTATACAGTGTAGTGGGGAATATGAACTCAGGAGTTATGCTGACCCAGCACTTACTGTTGTGACCTTAGGTAAATGACTTTGCTTCTCTAAGCCTGCATTTTCTCATCTGTGGAAGGAGAGAGTGTTACCAGCCCCACAGACAGGGCTGTTGTGATAACTGAGATACTGCACGGAAGCACTTAGAACAGAGCCTACACATTTTAGGTGTTCAATACATGTTAGCAGTTATTAGCAGCATTGCTCTTATATGACAGCAGTGCCTAACACAAAGCCTGGTATATAGGGAACACTCAAAACACATTGGTTGATAAACTATGGTACAGATTGACTTTATGTTAGAAGAATGCAGACTAAGCCCAAATTGTGGTAAAGGTGACTGTAACAGATGGGTTTGGTCTCTGTGAAGATGAAATTATGGGGTTTTAGAAAGACTTAAGCATAGCTGGATTTCTTAGATAGTTATTAAAGAGGAAAGCTGGTGAAATTTCATTTATATATGAGTGAAAAATCTCAGTATACATGCATTATCAGTATTAATGATCAGATGTTCTTGAATATTATAAAATTTGCAAATGACAGGTTTTAAAGACAAATATTTAGGGATAATAATTAACAATGCATATTACTTGCAGGCTAAGAGAGCTAGCGTCTTTGTCTGGTTTCCCAGTGGCTCCAGGTAATAACTAGACAGTTACTGTTTATTGTCTTGCATTGCTCAGAATGAGAGGAGAAATGTATGTGAACAGACTGAAAACGAAGCCTCTAATGAGGAGATGCTTTTGCTCCAGAGAGATCAGGAATTGTGTATAGACATAGCCATGTAAAAGTTGAAAGTCATGTAATTGGCCCCAAATACCTTTAGGTTATTTGTCATTTCTAAAAGCTACCACCTGCTCATTATCCTGCAGCTAAAACCTTTTCCTTTCAAACTTTCTGGCCTTCATTAACGAGAAACTGCATTCCTGGTGCCTCAGTGACACAACCTTTGGACCTTTTGGTCATCCCCTTTCTGTACTATTGCCTCCTTCACTCTGCCTAGAGTTCTGCTCCTGAATTCTGATCTCAAATTTTGGACCAAGTTAGTGGTAAGCCCTAATCATAGGGCCCTGTTTAAACTACACAGGGATCAGGAAGTGCTGTCCCACCACTGGGGATGTTTGATGAGCAGCTCTAATGACTACTGCAGGAATATGTAGAGCGTAAAGAGAGTCACACCACTTTTTGATTTGCCTTTTGCAAATGACAGACCATACGGTCTCAATTCCCAAGGTAATTGACAACATGCCCTTTGGTTTGTGTTTTGGTTACTTAGGTTCTCATTACATTATTGTTGGGGAAATCCTAATCAAAACTCTAATTTATGGCTCTGGATGGTGTGGCTCAGTTGGTTGGAACATTGTCCCACAGACCAAAAGGTCATGGGTTCAATTCCCAGTCAGGGCACATACCCAGGTTATGGGTTTGATCTCCAGTCAGGGTGTGTACGAGAAGGCAACCAATTGATGTTTCTCTCTCTTTTCCTTCCTGTCTCTTTAAAAGCAATGAAAAAATATCCTTGGGTGAGGATTTAAACAAAAAGCAAAATTCTAATTATGCTTTCACTACTCTACCCCAACCAATTTTTGGTCTTAAAATTAACTTTAAACTTGTGGTCTCTGATTTTCCAAGGCTCTTTGAACTACCAATGTTTGTCTGCTTTCTAATCCCCCTCTGTGTCTTTATTCATGTTTTCCTCTTACCCAGAAGTCCCCTCCCTTTTCTTTCCATCATTCAGTCCTTCTCATTCACTAAGACTCATTTCCTTCAGGGAGCCGCTCCTTCCCTAGTACATAAGGAATCAGGAAATGCAACTCTGAGGGCATAGAAGGGTTGTACCTGATAGATTAAAAAAAAAAAAAAAATAAGAGTGGGGCGAGTATTGTTTCTAGGCAAAGGATCAATGGAAAGAAGTCCAGTGTGGCTGGGCCCCAAGTGTGAGGGGAGAGAAATACCAGCTGTGACTGATCAGAGCAAGATTATAGAAGGAGGACTTGGAGATCAAAGTGAAGGAAATTTGGTTTTTGTCTTTATAATATAGGGACTGTATTGAAGAACATTAAACAAGAAGGTGTCAAGGTCAAGTTTACATCTTAAAACACTCACCCCAGCTGCTGTGTCCAATTAGGAGGCAGTTGCAGTAGTCTAGATGGCTTGGACTGGATGGAGGTGGTAAGGACGGAGAACCATGGACAGATTTATGTCCAGAAATCTTGTCCTAGTCATCACAATGTCTGGCTAGTTGGGTGAAATGAACCATCTGGAAAACGCCAATTTGTGGGCCTGGGTTAATGGAATTGAATATATAGAAGCAGCTACTCCTATTGGAGTGATTTTTCTCATATTCCTTGTTTTAAAAATGTTTTTTTTTTTTTTTAAGATTTTATTTATTTACTTTTAGAGAGAGGAGAAGGGAGGGAGAGAAACATCAAAGTGTGAGAGATACATGGATCAGTTGCCTCTCCCACGTCGGCCCCACCTGGGGACCTGGCCTGCAACCCAGGCATGTTCCCTGACCAGGAATTGAACCAGCAGCCTTTCGGTTCACAGGCCAATCCTCAATCCACTGAGCCATACCAGCCAGGGCAAAACATTGTTTTGATTATATTGATCCTGTAAAAAATAATACAAGATTCCCCCCAAAAGAAAAAAAAAGGTAGTAGCAAGCAGTACTTTAAGCTTATACATCTATTTTAGGCTTACCTTTTCCCGTTAAAAGATAACAGATTGATCCTTCCTTATGTAAGACCGAAATGATTTCTGACTGCTCGAGAGGGAGGGTCTTTAGCAATGACCCCCTCTGTGAATTTGAAGCTTGGGCGGATTCAGACTCTAGTGCAGGGGTTGGGGGGGGCCTTTGGATTTTTTGCTTTTCATTGATAGGAATCGCTCCTGCTGTCACGTGCAGAGCCTTGGGCAAGCCCTAACGAGGCCTCCCTTGTTGAGGGCTCCTTGTGCCCAATCGGTGCAAGGCCTCCTAGCTCCTGTGCTCGGGCAGAGTGCTTATTCTTGTGCCACATTAACGGAATGATTTTCAGGGTGAGATTTATCCCATTCTTGGTAGTGTGTTTCCCAAAGTTGTTTACTACTAATGTTTTTTGCAGTTCTTCTCTCTACCAAAATCTGATGTTTGGCTTTGCCAAGTGGGATGCCTATGAGAGACACCCATTCCGCTCATCTTTGACTTCTCATTTTCTTAAACTCAGCTAATTGTGCATTGCAGTCTTTGAGGTGACCTGAAGTAGGTGCCGAGCAAGCTGTTTCTGTGTATTTATAGGGGAAACTCATGGTAACAACATCGAGTGTGAACATACAGTAATTCAATGTGATATCCCTCCTGGCTAATCGAGGCCCTGGCAGACAGCCAGGTTGCCAAAGAAGCATTTATGCAAAAGGAGAGCTGGTGACATGTGTCCTGGAAAAAGTGGCATCAGATCTGCTGTCAGTATATAGCAGTCAGAGAGAGAGAAAGAGAGAGAGAGAGAGACTGATGGACTCTCTCATACAAATGTGTAATTGGAGGGCAGTGTGGGGAAGGAAGAGGAGAGGACCACAGGAAGTCGAGTAATTTCGGAAAGACACATTCTCCCCTTGTGGCCAAGCTCTCCATCTCTGAGAAAAGGGACTGCAAACATAGTGTCCTGAATTGTCTCTGCTTTGTGTGCGTGCCTTTGTTTAATATTCATCGACACCCCATCTCCTGGGGCCTGGTGTCACAACCATTATCCTTCCATCTGAGGCTGGCTGCAGCTTCCCGTGGAGACCAGCCGTGCCTCTCCTTAATTGGCTGTAGGGTCAGCAGCATTGACATGCATGTTTTTACTGTTTTCCCTTCCCCCTTTCTTGACATCTCTTCCCTTCCCAATATATTTTTTAGAGGAGAGGGCCAGCAGAACCAGGAGAAATTAGGGGATCTTGCTTACAAAATGAAATCTGCTCAGGGATGCAATTCCTTTGCCAGAGGCTTGCTCCCAAACTGATATGCTCCAAGCCCTTTGAGAGGGTACCTCCATTTTAATTCAATGGAAAAAAAATAGCCCTACATTTATAGAGCTTTTGGTCAGCAAACTGGCTATTAATAATTTCAGTTTTCTCATTTACAGGTGATGGGGTCTCTGTAGTGTTGAGAGAAACCAGGAGCAATGCTTAAATATCAGTACCCACCACCTCCCTGTTCCCACCACCACATGCTGTGTGCTATCTGCGTCTCTGAAGAGCCTCGGACACTAATCTCTTGATGGCACAGCAGGTCAACACTTTTCTGTTGCTCTATGTAGAACAGCAGCAGACCTGAGTAGTTACAAGGGGAGACAGGGTGGAAGCAATGTTTCCGAGTGACAGCAGGGCACCACTTCAGGACCAGGTTCTTGGCATGCTTCCATCTTCACAGAAGGCTCTGAGGGAGGTGGGGGTTTTCCTTTTGGAAGAAGAAGCTGAGCACAGAGGGTTAAGGAGCTTTGCAAATTCACATGAGTATTAAGCAGGGGGAACTGGAATTTTGGCTTTGGTGTGCTTGACACAGAGTTGGTGGCTTTCTTACCATGTCGGTATAAGGATTTGCAAGGATGGAAAGGTAGCTCCTTAGCATGTTGAAAGATGACTTCTCTTCAATAGTTTGAGATAAACAAGATGCACAGGTTAGAAAATTGAACCAGTATAGAAGTTTATATAATGAAGAGGGAAAGCCTCTCACCTTGTCCACACCTCATCCTGCTGACTGCTCTCTCAGAAGGTAATCACCATTTAATTTCTTCCAAATTTATATAAAGTATGTGTGTGTTAATATATTGGTACACAGAACCACATATTTCCTTTTTAACTTATACCAAGAGCCTGTACTCTGTGCTTTGGAGGCAGGACAGCACAGTTGCAAGCGTGAAGCTGGGTTCGAATGTGGTCTTACCACGTTTAAGGCCTTGGGCTGGTTACTCTCTGTCTCACCTGTAACATAGGTTGTTCTGATTGAATCTGATGTGTGAAGAATGTGGAACAGTGCCTGATGCATAGTAAATGCAGAATGAATGTAAACTGTTCCTCTGTATCTTGTTGGTCTGTCGTAAACGTCAAAAATATAAGATCTACACGTACTCCTATTTTTTCCCCTAAAAATAAATTTAGCAAATTATCAGCATGGGCCCTTTCGTTATCTTTCAGTGCTGCAGAGCCTGGGCAGTGCAAAACATGCTGTGGCTGTGTGCCGGCTAGCACTTTATGATGGGGATGAGCCTGTAGCCATGTTTGTGGTGCTTTGTGCCTTTAAAGAGAGCTTCTAGGTATGTTTTACTTGATCTTCCAAGCCGGCCTGTGATGTGGGTTGGGCAGGTGGTATTAATGCATTTTGCAAATAAGGAAACTGGACAGGATTCAGCAGACCTGCCGCAGGTCACACAGCCTTGTCTGGCCCAGCACTCTGCTTTCTTTGATACTGCAGATAACTCCGTGGCCACCTACTGTGGGAAGTCCTGTTCTCTTCAGCTGTGGAGGAGGTGGGGTGCTGAAAGTGTTTCCCCCACAGTAGGATAGGTTTGCTCACATTTATCCACACTCCTTTTCCTGTAAAGAGTGACACATATTTTCAGGACCGTCGTTAGGTTTAGAGAGGTACCGTGGGGACACTGCAGAGAGTCAAGAAGTGGATGTGGTGCAGTGGTGCGGGGGAAAAGAGCAAGGAACCAGAGGTAGGAAATGTGGTCTCAGTGTCTTCACTGTTTAAAATGATGCCTTGGTGTTAAATGTGCTCTAGGCTTCCAGCTGAGGAGTTAGGGCCAGAGAAGTTAAGCAGCAGTTCCAAGTCACCCAGCTAGTTAAGAGCAGAACCAGGACTAGATATCGAAGGTTGATCGTAAAAGAATTAGTGATCAGGGTTGTCAGAACCCGTTCTCCAACCCAGGCCATGAGCTATCACCCAATATATCTAAAATATTATTTCAACATGAAATCAATATAAAATTATTCTGTTTTTCATATTGCCTTTAAAATCCTGTGTGTATTTTACAGCACATCTCGATTTGTACCAGACACATTTCAAGGAATCAGTAGCCCATGTGGCTAGTGATTACTGTATTGGACCACATAGCTCTCAGAGGGTAGGAGCTCATTAGAAAGCATTTTGTTCAAGTTGCTTTGAAACAAAGACCTTGCCTCTTGGCCCTTGGCAACATTCAATGTACATTTTGGTTAAACACCCTTAGACTAAAGAAACTGAATGAACTTTACTTTTAATAAATGCTCCAGAAAATTCTGTTTTCAAAGTCTGAAATTAGGGCTTGGTGATTCAATTATAAAAATAATTCATTGTATGAATTACTTGATAAATTCTTATGGTACATTTGTGTTTTCTTCTAATATATTAACTATTTCACCAAAAAAAAAAAAAATCCAAGGAATTGAGTAGTTTTATTTCATAATTTGCCACTGGAGGATTAATGAGTAATTTCAGGGAAAAGTTAAGTCAATGGTATATATAGTTTGAATGATTAAAATTTTATTTTCTCGCAGCTCTTTAGGGGAATAGCGTTGCTTACAAAATGTTAACCTGAATGACATTTTAAATCAGTGAGCGTGGTAAACATGGGGCGGTGAGGAGAATTGGATTCTGTTCTCACTCTGCTTGTAACTTGACTCTGGGGCTAATTTCTTAGGTTAGATCTATTTCATTACGTATAAAATGGTCTCCAAAATCACTTCATTTTTTAAAAACATGAATTTAGATAACCATCTTTTAATGGTTATTAGATATGCAACCCTTTTCTGCACAGAACTACCACTCTTTATTCATAAGGTTATTTCTTTGGGAAAGTCACATTCAACCAAGGTTCTTTTGATGGATGGAATCTCTCCATCTCCTAATATTTTACAGCATCCTTTCAAAGAACTATCGCTCGGCCAGATGTTGGAGAGATGTAAAACAAAGATCAGGACCAGAACAAACTAAACTGATGGAGACAGCACGTGATGAAAATTTGTAGAACTGCAGTGCCAGTAAAGAGCAGCTTGACTTGCTCACCGAACCCACTGTGAATCCAGCGCGGGCCTGCCCTCCTTTCCTTTCCCATCTTTCTTTCTGTGATTCAGGAGTAGGTGCTGATCATTTGCTCTGTTCAAGAAGCTGCTAGAGCTAAAGTCTGTAGTTTGTAAGTTCTATTGCAGCAGAAAAAAGCCATGTTGTGATATATTCTTAGAAGTGACTTTAGAAGATAGTTGTTAGAATAATTGAATTTAAACATTGAGGACTTCTTTATAAAAATTGTGTTGACTTCACAATATCTTGAATTTCATTTCTTGAAGGAAGCCTTTTTAATTATTCTAGTTGAAGTTCTCTGTTGTGAGTCTTAACATCGCATGCAGGAAGGACCCTGAGTACGGGGGCCCAGGGCGCACATCCAGGCTTCAGTGCTTTCTGGTTCCATGTCTTGGGCAAGTCACTCAGCTGACCTCTCTGAGCCTTAGTTTCCCCATCTGTAGAATTGTGGCTACTCTTGCTTGTTGGACACAGTGGTTGCGAGGGTTGAATGAGGTACTGAAAGTCTCTGGCACAGTGTGTGGTAGGTGCTCCGTGCCAGTGTGTAGAAGGAATACGTCATTGATTCTGTGGTGACCGTTGGTGCTCTGTTGCCTCCGAAGACTTTTGGTTGAATGTAGAGCTGACACAGTGTAGGTGTCTAAGTGTCTTTAGTCATTAGGTTGATTCATAAAAGGAGACAGGGAAAGGAGTAAATTCAATAGGAGTCAAAACAAAGGAGAATGGTGAGTGAGCAGAACAGCAACCAGCCTTGGGGCTGTAAACACCTGCACATCACATCCGTTTGGGGAGGGCTGAAGTGGGGGACAGTAACAGGAAATGGCAGGGCACAGGGACACTCTGTTCAGAAGCACCGTGAGTTCAGAAAGCTTGTAAAACTGTTGTTCTCATAGTAGTTCTCCCTTTTTATATTGTCCCATAAATTTGAGATGAAAAGAAACATTTTCTACTTAAAATTATTCTCATTTACTGCTTAACCAATAATGCCTGGGGTGGGGGGGTGGTGTTATTGCCTTTCCTGTGAGACTGGAAGGGTCCTGTTTGACAGAGGGGCTCCAAGGAACAATTTTTGTGCTGGGGCCGAGTGTAGGACTGGTAACACTATTGGTAGCCCTCAGGTGGATTTCCTTCTGGGTGTGGGGTTGGGCCTGCCTTCAAGGTGGGATAATGCAAAAAAAAAAAAAAAAAAAAAAGAAAAGGAAAGGAAAAAGAAAAGGGAGGGAGGGAGGGAAGGAAGGAAGGAAGAAAGAAAAGAGCCTTGGGCCCTCAACAGTATCCTGGGAAGTTAATGTTCACAGAGAAAGGCAGTTAGTTAGTGGAGGTTTCCAAAGGATTCAGTCTACAGGGTTTTTTTGTTTGTTTCGTTTTTAAAGCACATACATTGACTGCCAGAGCTGGAAAGGACCTTTATTTAGTTGTTATTCCATGTCACAAATGAAGAAACTGGGACCCTGACGGTTCAGCAGCCCACCTGTCGTTGGCTGTGCAGCAAGTCGGGAGCAGAACTGGACGAAACCCAGGCCCCTGGGTCCCTTCACCTGCCGCGGAACATGGATCTGTGTGGTTCTCCTGGCATGGAATGGCCTCCCCAGCGCCTTCTCTTTTTTCTTGGATGTTTTTGAAATTACAGAATTTGAAATGGCAGAAGTGAAATTTGCTGTAGTTCTTTATCACCCATTTAAAACACTATTCTCCTTTTGTAACTAAAATATCTTTTGGGCATCACTTCAACTCAATGCATATTTATCCAATTCTTTTTACTTGTCACATAATTTCTCAGTTAAGGTGACTATTGATGGCCATGAAAGTTGGGGGATTTTATTTTGCCATTCTCAAATAATGCTTTAATAAACATAGCTGGTGATTTTATTTCCATAAAATAGATTTCCCAAAGTGAGACAGCTAGGTCTAAGGGTATGTGTGATAACTACTGTCTGATTACTTCTCAGAAAGATTGGTAAGCTCCTTTACCACTCGCATTTATCATTGTAAATGCTGTATTTGTTTTTATTCTTTCCATCTGTCGATCTAAGAATGCCCAAACTTGTAGAGAATTTTTATGAGAGTTTATTTAAGCCAAACTGATGACATATGCTGGGGAGCAAGATGTCAAATGCTCCGGAGAATAACAGTTTTGCAGCTTCTGTTATGCATTTGAAATTAAAGAGGGAATGTAAGGAAGATTACTTGGAGGTGAGGGCAAGCAAGGTGGGGATTGGATTAAAGGCTAGTTAATAAGATTATGTGTTCTCCTGAGGGTGGTTAAGGTTTATTTCAAAGGTGTGTTAACCTAGCTACACAGAAACAATGGACAGGGCTTGCTTACAGCAAAGTTAAACCCTTTACTAAAAAGTTATATGCCTGGTTAGGAATATATGATAGGATTACCCTGGAGGTTGCTTTCCATAGAACCCTTTTTTTTTTTTTCGTTCACACATCTATTTTGTATTTATCACTTATTATACTTTGTTGACATTCACTCTTTTCCCTTCTTTTGCTACATGGTCAGATTTCTCATGAGTTCTCTACCCACCTCATTAACATCTTTGCTTCTCTGTCCTATTAGTAACCACCCAAGGTGGTTACTTTCCCACCGGCTCTGGTCAGAACAGCCGTAATTAAAAATTCTGTATTAACACATAAAAATGGAATAATAAATATTCCCCCACCTTGGGTTTTTTCTACACGTTAGAATTTTATGTTCTTGTTTTTCTCTTATTGTATGTCTCTTCATAAGTACTTAAGCGATAAAGTGGAAGTTCTTGGTACCTTCATCCTGTTGCATTGTGCCTTTTTTCCAAACTCTTCTTTGTCTTCTGTAACTTGAGATTTCTGCCTAGAGTATATCTTTCAAGACTCCCTCAGATTGGGTTTATTGGTTAAATAGTTTCTTAGTTCTTGAATGTTCAAAAGTTGTTTTTTTTTTTTTTTCCCTTTTTTTGTCTTCCCTGACAGGTGACGAACATCTTGGTTGGGATTTTTCTCTCCGTAGCCATCGTTGAACATATGCTCTGGTTCCCAGTGTTGCAGCTGAGAAATCTGATGCTCATCTGGTTCTTTTCCCTCTATAAGTCCTCTTCGATTTGTTTGAATGACTACATGTTTCTTCTTAATCTTCAGAGTCTCTGACCACTGACTCCGAAAAGACTGCAGAATAAACTGTAGCAGAGCCAAGTTTATTGCCTCCTGCAAGAAGGGAGACCATGACACTGACAGAGCATTGCGGAGGAGGAGGGACAGAGATGGGGAATTTATGAGGTTTGTTAGGGTCTGGTATAAGGCAGGTTGTTCAGTGCAAGGACATAAATTAGAGAAAGTTTTTGATAAAAATAATTTAAGACTGGTGGGCTGAGTAAGGGGAATTTAATAAGGATTAGCTGAGCTGTCTATTGTTCAGATAAATGGCTTTCTGGAATGTTCCTGAATCCAACAATAAAATTATCTGTGACTTCATCTTGCTGGGTAAGAGCTTTCTGAAATAGTAAAGTCATATTAATGCAGACAGTTGAATAGTCAAGTCATGTTAATGCAGTAATACCGTGTGTGGTTGCAGATGACTTCCCATCCCAGTTTGAATATTTTACAAGTCTAGGCATGTGTCTTTTTTATCTTCATTAATGCTGCCCGAGCTTGTCGTGAGGCTTTTCGGTCTAGAGAATTATCCCTTCTTTCAGCTCAGGGAGGTTTTCTTTTGTCCCCTCTCTCCCTTTTAATTATTTCCTCTCCATTCATTAGTGTTTCTTCTCCAGGAAAGCCTGTTTTCTGCATGTCCTGTCTTCTCGCACTTCTCAAAAGACATGTCCTGTCTTTCACGTCTCTGATATTTGTACTTGTGATGTCTGTTTGATCTTTCCGCACACTGAATGGATTTTTAGTAGTGACCATGCCCCTTTGCATTTTGTCTAGTGAAATTTTAATTCCAGAATCATACAGTTTTTAGAAAGCTTTTTTGTGTTCCAGGAGTAGCTCCTTGAAAAGTCCCCATTGCCTTTCCCTACTTCTTCTTTTTTTTTTTTTTTTTTTTGTCTTTTTCTTGGACACTTTTTGTTCTGGTCATTAATATTGGTCTCCCTCATTCAAGTGGGTTGTAATTTTTCTTTCACTTTTAATGCGTGTCTGTCTGCCAGGCAGGCTAAGAGGGCTCATGGGCAGTGGTACGTTGCCCGGTACTAGAGGATGAGAACGTGTGTGTGTTGTGATGGATGAGTGTGAGCCATCAAAGCTGGGACTCATCGGCTGAGCTCTGGGGAGACTCCTTGGTTCTCAAGAGCACTTAAGCTCAGCAGTGCAGTGACACATGAGCCCACTTGGGTCAGTAGGGCTGGACAGCCCCTCCAAGCAGCAGCCACAGTGTCTTCCCAAGTAGAACCAACTAAGACTTCTGGTGAGGTAACTTGAGGGGGCTTTCAAATCTGTGGTTAAGCCAGGTGGGTCCTTGGGCCCAAGGGAATTGTAAGAGCCCTCTCTCTAGCAGTTCTGCAAGACCTCTGGTTGCAGGTGCACTTTCCAGCTCTCCTAGGACAGCGGGAGAGCATTTGGAGCACATGTTCTAGAGCCAGAGAACTTAGATTTGAATCCTGGCTCTGCCATTTACTGTCTGGCCCTCTTGGGAAAACTACTTAACCCATATGTTCCAATTATCTTGTCTCTAAAATGAAGGAATAATAATACTAATTTTCTTAAGTTGATATGAGAATTAAATGATTTTCACCTTTAAGGAAAGAGGCAGAGTACCCTTAGAACAGTACCCAGTGCATGGAAGATACTCAGTAAGTGTTAGCCGTTATTGTCATCTAATAGGGCTGCTGTGAGGATCGAGTTCATATATGTAAAGTACTAATATGTGCCAATAAATGTTACTATTATTATTTTATGTGATGCTGACTTATGGTACTTTGAAATATTACGACATAAAAATATTAACAAAGCACTCTGGCTGGGTAGCTCGGTTGATTAGAGCATCGTCCCAATACACCAAGTTTGTGGGCTTGATCCCCCCATTGGGGCACATACAAGAATCAACCAACGAATGCATAAATATGTGGAACAACAAATCGATGCTTCTTTCTCTCTCTCCCTCCACCCCTCCTCTCCCTGTAAAGTCAATAGATAAAACTTAAAAAAAAAAAAGCCACACTTTATCTTCTATATTTAGAATGTCTCCTAAATTAATTTCATCAAAAATCACATAATTTTAAAGTTGGGAGGGTGAGTGACTGATAAACAGTATAAACTCTTCAATACCCTTCACCCACAGATGCTGTTGTTAATATTTTACCACATAGGCTTTATCATTATTTTTTTCTCTCTTACTGAACCATTTGTAAATTGGAAACAGACTCATTACCCTCAAGTGCATTAGTGCAAATTAGCTACAAACGAGGACCCTCTACTACTCCGTTGTGGTACAACCATCAACACAGGAAATTAGGTATGGTGTGGCCATCTAACCCACAGACTCCATTCAAATTTTATTAGTTGCCTCAATATTGGTCTTTAGAGCAAAATAATCCCGGATTATTTGTGAGACTTTTATCAACATGTTTGTCCCCTTCAATCTAGAACAATTACTCAGTAGTCTCATGACCTTACTATTTTTTTTTTAAATCAAATCAACCGATAGTCTTATGGGAAATGACCTTACTATTTTTGAAGACACTAAGCCAGGTATTTTGTACAATGTGCCTTAATTTGCTTTTGTCTGATGTTTTCTCTGCGTTAAATTTTGGTTAAGTATTTTTGGCATGAAAAAGACAAACACTGTCTTTGTTTCTTGCATCCTTTCAGGTGTCAGTGTATCCCACTATGGGTAAAATTATCTTTGGTTTGGTTACTGGTTTTTTCACTATAAAGTTTCCCTTTTATCCTTTGTAATTAATAAGTATATTGTGGGGAGAGATTCCGAGACCTTGTAAATGTCCATTCCTCCTCTGAATTTTCACCCACTCATTTTAGCATCACCGATGCTTCTCTACTGGATTAATTATAATCGTGATGAACATTTTCTAATTCTGTCATTCCTTCTACATATATTAGTTGGCACTTTGCTGAGAGGAAGTGCTTTCTTTTCTCTCTATTCATTTATATGTTTATATTCACATAGACTCAAGGATTCCTCTCGGGATTGTAATCTGATGTTATCATGCATTTGTTTGTTTATTTTCACTTTTTAATTACTTTATTGTTGTTCAATTACAGTTGTCTGCATTCCCCCTCCACCACTCCCCGCTACCGCAGCCAAACCCACCTCCCTCCTTTGCTTCCACCCTCCCCCTTGGTTTTGTCCATATGTCCTTTATAGTAGTTCCTAATGATGTTTTCATTTATTTTGATGCTCAGATTGTCCCAGATTTGACCAGTAGGAATCCCTTCAAGCTAGCTCCTGCATTTTTTGGAGAAGTTTTCATTCTTCTTTGAGCACTCCTCTCCTGTATGGTATAAACAATTTTTTTTAGGATTTTACTTCCTTGTCTCAGCTTCAAATCATTGTTTTGTAAGGAGTAGAGAATGACGCTTAGAAACCAAGGATCTGGGCACTAGGTGAGATTATTGCTATTGAGGTGTCACTGCTCTCAGTGGGGAGACCTGGAGGATTGAGGTGTGTGTGTACACACACCCCCCTTTTTTTTTTTAAATATTAAATCATGTGTCAGTACATGTGGACATAATACCTCCATGTCTACAGGGTTCATTCTTGTTTTCTCCGTTTCCATATTTGTAACTCCCTTCTCTTAACAGGAGAAACCTGGCTCTGATTAGTGTATTTACTTATTGCTTAATCCTTCTGTATGTAACCAGTTTGCCAGCTCTGCCTGGCCACCGCCTGGCATGGTGGCCATCTTTGCTCAGACACCTGTTTGGCTTAACCTCCAACCACACCAGATAACCACCTTGCTCAGAGTTGGGCCTGTTCATCTTTAACAAGTATTGAGGAAGAGGAATGGGACCTAGTGGCTTTTCAATGGAATTTTTCAATTATTCAGGAAGGAAAGGAGTGAGGGTAGAACTGAATGTTTGTTTCCTAAGCATTTGAGAGATGAAAGTAAAAAAAAATCATCACTCATATTAGGGCCATACTTTTTAAATTTGATAGCACTCTGATTGTACTGTGGAGTCACGGCTGCATGTAGGGCTCAGTTGTAACAGAATTGTCACCTCATAGAACAGTGATTTGCTCTATCTAAACATAGATTGTGTTTTAGGTGAGGGAGTTCATAATTTACTGAACTTCACTTTCTTACAATTCCATTGGTCTTAAAAGGGTGCATTTTTCTGTCTTTTAAGGGGATATTGTACAAGATGAAAAACTCCTCTTCCCAATCCTGAAAAAATTCTAGCAAAGTAAGGGCTTGATCATGCTAGAGAAACAACCCAGCAGTCTGGAAGCATATGTCATGTCTTGCCCACTAGGACTACCACTTGGAAATAGAACCATTTATATTAAGGGGGAATTTTTAGTTAAGGAAACCAAATGTTACTATGCTATTAATGGAGACTCTTAAGAGCTCCAGTTAACAAGCTGGCATCCTAGTACCCAGTGATAAGCTTCCAGGTATACCGGGAACAAGGGTGGAAGGAAGTACAGCAGTGCAGGGATATTAAAGGAGGATATCAAACAGCTTTTTACTGGAAATTTTTGAGCATTTCCTAATGTATGTATTTTACATATCTAACTGTAATGGAAGACAGAAGAATGGTGTCTTGGTATGTGCTTTGACTCTTTTTCTTGGGGATCTGCATTAATAGACTGAGAACAACTGAGTGTTACCATTAGTCTGATTATCTGTGGTTGCGTAGTTATATTTAAAAAAAACTACCCAAAATTTAGTGGCTTCAGACAGCAGGCAGTTTATTATGTTTCATGGTTTGTAGCTCAGGACAGTGAGTGAGGCACCGCTGGGAAGTATTTCTCCATGTGGCACTGACCATGGTCTAGTTGGTATCGATTAGGCAGTCAGTCGGCTCTCTGGAGGACCTAGAAATGTCTTCATGCACAGGCCCAACATCCTGGCAGGTGTCTGAAAGCTTGGGCTCAGCTGAACCCCACTTTTTATGTAGTCTCGGGGTCTCTTCCCATGGTCTCTGTAGCAGGTTGGTTAGACTTCTTTCATGATGGCTCAGGGTTCCATGACACCAACGAGAAAGCAGGCAGTTTAAAAAGCTATACTGGATCTGGCTCAGCAACCTGCGTCAGTGAAAGCCCTCATAGGCTAGCCCAGAAGCAAGGAGAGGGGAATTCGACCTCTTGATGGGAAGAGAGTCAAATACTGTAGTTTGTGGCCATCTTTGCTGCACCACACTTTGAAAAAATTATGAGTAGAAGATGAATGGATTTTTAAAACTTTTTCTTAAGCCTCTATATAAAATAGAATTTTTTTTTTGCTGAAATTATAATTGCTAATATTCAACTTACTACATTTAAAGTTTTGAAATGTAGTCTTTTATTACTCAAATTAAAGCTCAAATGGTTATACCTCAGATGAGGGATTATGTTTGTAAAACACAAATCCGTGGCTTAACACATGTTCTCCTGCTCTATAAGGTTTATGAGCTTTAAAAATGTAAGCATTCAGTAATGGAAAAAATACAATAAAAATAATGTATAATAATAAAATATATAAAAATAAAGTAGGGAAACAAAACCAAAAATAAGTATTTAAGTATCTTGAATAAAGAAAGATTATTGGTAAATTTTCAATATTTTATTTTTCAGGATTTATAGCACATTTTTATTTTCACTTAAACAGTTTAAAGAAAGGCTGTGATTATAAAAAGGTCTTATTGTCCAGTATTTCAGTATTGATTTACTCTTTGACTTGCAATAACTGGAATTGATGTGACAAGAGTTTCTGTTCACTTTGTCTCTTATTACCTATGAAACTTTTTTTAGCTCAAAGCTTAATTTCTGAAAACTTGAAATAAAATCAAATCAGATTTGCAGAAGAGTTGCAAAGATTAAGAGTCCCTGAATACCCTTCACTCAGCTTCTCCTCATGTTAATATCTTATATAATCACATTGTATTTGTTCCATACCAGGAAATTAACATTTTAATTAAAATAGCTATATTTCCAAAACAGTTTTAGTGAGAAAAATGACCTTGTTTTAACATCTTTGCAGATTAATATCTGGCTTATGGAAAATGGTTGGATTCTTATATCTGCTTTCTGCATTGACAGTGGTAGTGATATCTATCATATGCCCTATAACCCCTGGAAACTGTATACTTGTGAGAAAAGGATAGGAAAACAACAAGTAACAAATCAGTAATATTAGGAATATTACTGGGCTGTTGAACGGGTCTCTAGGTCTTCCCAGGGACCCTCAGATCATACTTTTTGAGAACCACTGGTATAAAAGAATGAGGTCAGCCTTTTGTCAAATATTTCTGCAGTGGAATCCTGCCTTTACCACTTATTTCTGTGTGACTGTAGTCAAACTGTTTATCCTCTTCCAACTTCTGTGCCCTTGTTTGTAAAATGGAAATAGAATGCCAAGTTCACATAGCTCTTGTAAGGATTAAATGAGATAAAGTATATGAAAGTATCCAGCATAGTTCTGTAAATATAAATGATCAAGATTTACTTTCTTTTGCAGTAATTGGAAGTATTACAGTGAAGAGGAGTTGAGCAGAGAAAATACCATAAAGAATATAAAATGCATAGGGAGGGAGATCAGGAAGTGATATATGGTAGACTGTCTATAAAGATGATTACCAATGATTCTTCCAGTCACTTAATAGACATTCATGTCTTTCCTTCTACCAAGAGATGGGATCTGTTTCCCTTCTTTTTGAATCTGGGCTGACCCTTCGACTTACTTTGACCAATAGAGTATATCAAGAGTGATGCTATGCTAAGTTTGGGCCTTAGGAAACTGGGCAGTTTCTACACCTCTCTCAGAGCCCTCAGTTACCATGTGATGAAGCAGAATACCCTGCTGGAGAGGGAAGACTTGGAGGGTGAAAGACTGTGAAGAGAGTGATTGAGAGAGAGAGAGCCAGAGAGCCTCCAGATATCCCACTCCCCTCAAGTGAGATGTCAGTGTGTGGATGAAGCCACTTTATGTGCTTGAGCCCATGTGATCCTCTCCAGCCAACATCAGCTAGAGCAGATAAAAGCTGTTTCTTCCAAGCCCTGCCCAAATTGCAGAATTATGAGCAAATTGTGGTTGTTGCTTTAAGCCACTAAGGATTGAGGTGATTTGTTCCCTAGCAATAGATAACAGGAACATTAGATAAAAGCCTGAGAAAAGTTCATTAGTGTGAACAAATTTTTATATATGGTAAATATAAGCAGCTGCTTGAAAAATAAACACATTTTACTTTAAAAAAAAAAAATTGCCAAATGAGGGCTTTCTTTACAAATTCCTCAGTTAGCAGTGAAGATGACTTTTAGTTAAAAACCATTAGATGGTTAAATATTAGCCAGTGATACATTTGGTTGTGGGTTAATACCCAAGATTTGTAAAGAACCCAGACAACTCAACACCAGAACAACAGTCAACCCAATTAAAAAGTGGGCAGAAGATCTGAATAGGTATTTTTTCAAAGAGGATATAAAGATGGCCACTAGACATATGAAAAGTGCTCAACATCACTAGTAGTCACAGAAATGCATATTAAAACCACAATGAGATATCATCTCACACCTGTCAGAATGGCTGTCATCAATAAATCAACAAACAAGTGCTAGCAAGAATGTGGAGAAAAGGGAACCCTTGTGCACTGTTGGTGGGGATGCAGATTCCTTTAACCACTATGGAAAACAGTGTGGACTTTCCTCAAAGAATTAAAAATGGAATTGCTTTATGACCCAGCGATTCCACTTCTGGGAATATATCCAGAAAAACTCAAAACACCAATTTGAAAGAATATAAGCACCCCTATGTTCATTGCAGTGTTATTCACAGTCACCAAGATATGGAAGCAGCCCAAGTATCCATCAACAGATAAGTGGACAAAAAAGCCGTGACACGTATTGGGTTGGCCAAAAGCCCGCATGTTTTTTTCTGTAAAATAAAAGACACATTTTTCATTTTCACCAATAACTTTATTGATTTGCATGTTTTGAGTATGTTGGCTATCTCCAATGTGGTAGGACATTGATTGTTCTCAATGTCTTGATTTGTTTTTAATTTTTAATTTTTTAATTACTTTATTGTTGTTCAATTGTAGTTGTCTGCATTTCCCCCCTCCCACTACCCCAGCCAAACCCACCTCTCTCCCTTGCTTCCACCCCCCCCACCTTGGTTTTGTCCACGTGTCCTTTATAGTAGTTCCCGAAAACCCTTCTTCTCACTGGCCCCTGTCCTCTGGCTATTGTTAGATTGTTCTTAATTTCAATGTCTCTGGTTATATTTTGTTTGCTTTTTTCTTTTGTTGATTATGTTCCAGTTAAAGGTGAGATCATATGGTATTTGTCCCTCACCTCCTGGCTTATTTCCCTTAGTATAATGTTCTCCAGTTCCCTCCATGCTGTCGAAAAGGGTAGGAGCTCCTTCTTTCTCTGCTGCGTAGAATTCCATTGTGTAAATGTACCATAGTTTCTTGATCCACTCATTTACTGATGGGCACTTAGGTTGCTTCCAGCACTTGGCTATTGTAAATTGTGCTGCTATGAATATTGGGGTGCATAGGTTCTTTTGGATTGGTGTTTCAGGGCTCTTAGAGTATAATCCTAGCAGCGGAATTGCTGGGTCAAAAGGCAGGTCCATTTTTAGTTTTCTGAGGAAATTCCATACTGTTTTCTGTAGTGGCTGCACCACTCTGCATTCCCACCAACAGTGCACTAGGGTTTCCTTTTCTCTGCATCCTCGCCAACACTTGTTTGTTGATTTGTTTAAGATGGCCATTCTGACCGGGGTGAAGTGATGTCTCATTGTGGTTTTAATTTGTATCTTTCTGATGGCTAGTGATGTTGAGTAGCCTTTCATATGTCTATAGGCCATCTGTATGCCCCCCTTGGAGAAATGGCTGTTCAGGTCCTTTGCCCATTTTTTAATTAGGTTTTTTGTCTTCCTGGAGTGGAGTTGTGTGAGTCCTTTATATATTTTGGAGATCAAACCCTTGTCTGAGGTATCATTGGCAAATATGTTTTCCTATATAGTTGGTTCTCTTTTAATTTTAATGGTGTTTCCCTTAGCCATGCAGAAGCTTTTTAATTTGATGAGATCCCATTTGTTTATTCTTTCCTTTATGTCCCTTGCTCTAGGGGACATATCAGTGAAAATATTGCTGCATGGAATGTCTGAGATTTTCCTGCCAATGTTTTCCTCTAGGACTTTAATGGTGTCATGACTTATATTTCAGTCTTTTATCCACCTTAAATTTATTTTTTGTATGGTATAAGTTGGTGATCGAGTTTCATTTTTTTGCATGTAGCTGTCCAGCTCTCCCAACACCATTTGTTGAAGAGGCTCTTTATACTCCATTTTATGTTTCTTCCCCCTTTGTTGACTATTAATTGACTGTAGAGACTTGGGTTTATTTCTGGGCTCTCTGTTCTATTCCATTGGTCTATGTGTCTGTTTTTATGCCAGTACCAGGCTGTTTTGATTATAGTGGCCTTGTAATACAGTTTGATGTCAAGTATTGTGATCCTTCCTGTTTTGCTCTTCTTTCTCAAAATTGCTACAGCTATTTGGGGTCATTTATGGTTCCATATAAATTTCTGAAATGTTTGTTCTATATCTGTGAAATATATCATTGATACTTTAATTGGGATTACATTGAATCTATAAATCGCTTTGGGTAGTATGGCCATTTGGATGATGTTAATTCTTCCAATCCATGAGCATGGTACATACTTCCATTTGTTTGTGTCTTCCTTAATTTCTTTCTTCAGTGTTGTATAGTTTTCTGAGAACAGGTCTTTTACCTACTTGCTTAGGTTTATTCCTAGGCACTTTATTTTTCTTGTTGCTATATCAAATGGGATTTTTTCCCCTGATTTCTGTTTCTGATATTTCATTGTTGGTGTACAAAAATGCCTTTGATTTCTGAGTATTGACTTTGTATCCCACTATTTTGCCAAATTCATTTATTACATTGAGTAGTTTTTTGGTGGAGTCTATAGGATTTTCTGTATATGCTATCATGTCATCTGCAAACAATGATGGTTTTACTTTTCTCCTTTCCAATTTGGATGCCTTTTATTTATTTTTCTTGTCTGATTGCTGTGGCTAGGACTTCCAGTACTGTGTTGAAGCGGGCATCCTTGTTTTGTTTAATGTCTTGATTTGATTGCTACAACTTCAACTAGTCTACCTGACCATGGAACATCATCCAGCAAGAAATCTCTGGCATGAAGCTTTGAAACCACTTTCTGACACATTTGATCAATCACAGCACCTTCTCTATATACTGCGCAAATCTTTTTTTTTTTTTTTGCATTTAAGTTGCATTTTTACCTTTCTTGAAATAATAAGCATAATATGCCAAAAATGTTGCATATTTTCTTCTATCTTCAATATTAAAATGACTACACAGAAATTCACCAGTTTTGATGTTTTTTAAATGCATGCTAATATGACAGCTGTCACAATACAGTCTAACAGAGTTGTTTTGAATGAAGGTAAAGACAACTAAGTGCTACTAGAGCTATCTTATGGAAAAAACCAAATGAACTTTTTGGCTAACCCAATATATACAATGTAATATTACTCAGCCATAAGAAAGAATGAAGTCTTACTTTTGCAACAGCATGGATGGACCTAGGGGGTACTATGCTAAGTGAAATAAGTCACACACAGAAAGACAAGTACCATATGATTCACTTATATATGCAATCTAAAGAAGAAAATTAAACCAACAAAATAGAAACAGACTCATAGATACAGAGAACAGACTAACAGTTGACAGAGGAGAGGGGTTTGGGGGGCTGGGTGAAAAAGGTGAAGGGATTAAAAAGTACAATTTGGTGGTTATAGAATCATCACAGTGGTGTAAATTACAGCGTAGGGAATATAATCAATAATACTGTAATAACTATGCGTGGGGCCAGGTATGTATGTGAAACATCAGGGGAACCCTCTGTAAAGTACGTGATTGTCTCACTGCTATGCTGTATTTCTGAAACTAATACAGAGTAATACTGAATGTAAACTGTAATTGAAAAATAAAAACAATAAATAAAATTAAAAAAACCATCAGAGGGTGATTAACAATACTTGGTTTGAGAAGCAATTATCATTTGATTCCTGGAAAATGTCTCCAAGCTTCTACTTTACCTTATCCTGATGGGCCTGAGGTAAAAAATTTTCATGTGATTTAAGTTTACCCAGAGAATTTGGAATCTAATAGGTAAAAATGCTAAATGAAAATATAGTGAATTTTAAAGGCATAACATTAAATAATCTTTTGAAGGATTCATTTTCCCAGCTCTGTGAAGGAGTAAACTTTGTGAAGGAGATTGTCTTAAATGTGATAGTTATTCTGTGCAGCTGGTAAAAACCTGCCTTTCTGGTTTGTAGTGTCAGGTTAGTCAGCAATGGTGTTATTACTCATTTGAAGAATTCTTTGTTCTGGTTGAAAGTCTCACTGATGGTATTTTCTAATAAACTTGTTCTACTTGGGAGTCTTTCTCTAATATTATAAGCCTTTTGTAGCTTCGTTCTTTCCAGAATGTTGGAAGTATGTTGGCAGTAAAAGTAATCTATCGTCATTGGCTGAGATTTAAGGGGCATATAATTCACAATCCAGAAAGTATGTCACAGGCATTTGTTTACTCTCATTTGAAAAGCAAATTAATATATTGCGACATTTTTTTAGTATATTTTTTCCATTACTATTTAGTCCCCTTACACTCTCCTTCCCCTCTCACAGTCACCACACTCATGGTCCATGTCCATGAGTCCTTTTCCCTTTTTGCTCATTCCCTCCACCCCCTATCCTCACTCCCCCTACTGTAACATTTAAATGAAGTTTTTCTGAATAGAGTAATAAAAAGTCAGTTGCTCCTTTATTTTCTTCCTAGCTGTTTCATATCTATTTTGTTTTCCTAATGATAGAAAACCAAATGCCTGTCAAATTTATTTTATTGCATAAAGAAAACTGTACATTTCTATAAGATTTACATGTAAAAATTAATATTGGGTCCCTTTATATTTTGTTATCTTGTAAATTTGAAAAGTGAGCTACTTACTCTTTAAACTAGTTTTAGAGTCCAAGTTTGTTGGAACTATATGATACTGAAACAAATGTATGTTTCTTTAAATTAAAAGTAAGCTTAAGTAGCTTCAAATCAGATATGTGCTGAGGTCAGGAGAACTGAATCCATGCAGCTTTCTCTTTGCTTTCGTGGGTCTGATTGTTTAGGAGACATGGACATCTTCATTAGGAGGCAGGAAGAGAGGTTTCGTTCATAAGCCACCATATCTCCAGTATTACATCTCTCCCTTGCTTGTTGGCCCTTAGCATTAATTCAGTGAACTTTTAGGTATTTTTACTGCGTGCAGATTATTAGACTGCCTGGAAAGGAAATGGTGGATAGTTTAGTACTTGCCTTCAATATGTTTAAATATTAGAAAAGTTAAATAGAAAATGACTTTAGTAAAGGTAGAATAGTGTCAGTCTCAGAGACGTGCAAAACGCTTCGTAGGTTCAGTGGAGGCAGAGGTCATAATGAGGTTGAGGAGAAGGGCCGGCTGTTGTGGAGAAGGTGGCGTTGGAACCGGGTCTCAAAGGCTAAGTGGGGTTTTGATGATGACAGAGCAGGGAAGATATTCCAGATAAAAGGAAGAGGAGAAACAAGCCCAGGCCTCAGGAGGCCTCAGGAATTCCTTTCCAGATACTTGTGTTGTTGTTCAGCTCTCAGGTTTCATTAGTGCGAGTCTAAGACAATTTTTAAATTTATTCTTCCCTCAGAAACTCATTGGGCATGTTGTTAAGTGCCATGGCACAGTTATGTCTTACTTTGTACCATTTTAGAAATTTCTCACTTTGGCAGAGATTTCTGCTAGAAATGGTCAGAAAGAACAGGAATGATATTAAATATAGTCATATTCATGTCTTTGTTTTGCCAAGCACTGAATGAAGTAGAGTTAAGGGACTGGGGGTATGTAGCCTCCACACTAGTGTTTAATGGCCTATAATAGTTAGCTCAGGAAGAATTCAGATTAAAAAGTCTTAAAGTTACTTTTTTTGTGGAGAAATGGGAAGTGTGAATTGTTTATATGTAAACATGGTCAACAAATTGACAGCTCAACACCGCAGTCCTGTCTTGTCTCCATGCATTTTACTTAACAAACCTCTTTGTGCATGAATCGGAGCCACAAAACAGCTACCTCCATGAGCCAAAAAGGTAATGACTAGGTTCTACTTGGCATAGATTTGCTTTTTAAAAATATTTTTGTGCAAGTAAAATGTGTGTATGGTAATTAGTCAGGTGTACAAAAAAAGCTTCTGATGAAAACCGAGTCCTTCCCTGTCTCACTTCCTAGAAGCTTCAGCCACTCTGTAGCCCTCCTGGGCTTCTTTTGGGTTCTGACGGGCCAATCAGTGCTGCCCCCATAGAGGTTCTTTGTGTTACGTTCTGGGCACATCTTACTCTCCTCTGGCATGGTTGTTACAATACTTTTTCCATGTTCTAGAGATAAATCACTTGCTAGCATGAATAGGTACTCAGTAAATATTTGAATGAATGAAATCATGTTTCTTCGATAATATCCTTGATGGTTCTTACTTGTCCTTTTCTAGTAATAAATCCTGAAACCGGCCCTTCCCTTGCCCAGTGTATTTCTGGTTTGTTCTTTGGCTCTTGTGTCAGTTCTCTATTGGTTCTTAATTTTTTTTATTCAAGTATTTCTTTTAAACCTGAAGACTTTTCAACTTGGAACTGCAAAATAGAGCCCACAGACAGTTTCTGTGAGGAACTCACATGGAGAAAGAATAAGTGTGAAAGCAGCAGGCTGATCTGAAGGGGTCAGTTAGGGCAGGACCAGCAGAAATTTGAGCTGGTGATGGGCACCCCCACCTGGTAGCGGATTTATTGCTGGCATCCACTCTTCTGGGTCTTGTCATATTACAGGATGACAGATGAGAATTAAGAGCTTCTCACGGACATGGTTGCTTGGAGTAGTGACAGAATGATAGTAGTTCTGAGGTTCACCTGGCTGTGTTCCAGGTGCCTGTGTAGACACACCTGAAATACAAAGCCATGCAGGGAATCATGAGACATCGTGTTTTCTCATGGGTCAGCTCTGGAGTCATTGCATAATGCCGTATGCTTTCTCTGTGGTTTCTCTGTACAGGGTAACAAGTACACTGAAGGGGGATATGTCTAAGGAATTTTCAGCAGCAGATTCTGTATAAATGCAAAACTGTCACAGAGGATGGACAGACAATGTTCTGAATGTTCTGGTATTTTTGGAATGATTGTTTTGGAAAACGGTGATTTCTTCTTCTATGCATGAAATCTTTGCCATTTCTATATACTTTCCAAACTACTAAACTTGTTTTCCAAGTTTGCTTTTGTGTATATTTTTCATGAGTAGAGTATTATATTTTCTTTATACTTTATAAATAGATTGTATATATGAAAAAACTAACATTTCTTGTGGAAGCATAAAATATTTTTCATAAAGACAGACTTGACATTTTTATATATAGTATAGATTATAAATTGATGTATATATAAATTATACATTATATACAACTATTATATATAAATTATATATTGTACATAATATAAATATATAGTAATGTTTATATATTTTTATGCATATATGATATATATAATAGCACTGAAATGAGGGCAGATTTAAATATTGTATGTATACATTATATTTAAATTTGCCCCCATTTCAGTGCCATAATTTTAAGGATAATTTATTCTCCTTCTGTTTATAAAGCACTTCTTTACCTGCCTGGGACAGAAGGATTAGGTTGGATTTGTGGGCTTTACCTGTTCCAGTTACTCTGTCCGTTCCTGCCTGTGCCTCACTGGGAGAAGGGGCCCAGAGGGAGATTAGATCAAGATGGAATACTAGCCTCATATGCTAGCCTTCCAGAAATATTTTGAAGTAATAGGAAAGATATGTGCATTTTCCACAGCAGCCTGGAAAAATAAGAAAGGCTCATCTCAGCCGGCCAGAAACTATTAAAAAAAAAATTCCTGAGGCAAAAGGCAAATGTGAAACAATTGAAACTGAAAACCATACTCCCAAACCTGGGCAGGACTATGGAAGGAGGCAGTGATGGGTTAAGGATTGCTCCCCATTCAGTGGCTGTGGATGTATGGGGGTTAGGAGGAGACCCAAGCAACCATCAGGTGATGTCTATAGAACTTGCGAAGCACCGAGTCTCTTTCCAGTAATTTTTTTTCATGGTTATTTAGCAAGAGTCAATTATTGTTTGCAATTAAGAATTCTGCTCGATGCACTCACATTCCTATGATAAACTAGTTTGTATTCATAATGATATTTATAGTATACAATTTAAATTTCCTATACTCTTACTCAGGATTTGTGGTTCTTGGGTCCAAATGTATATATTCAGTGCTCTCACAGGGCAAGAGAATGGAGGCTGGTGGAGTGCCTGGCTGTTCCCTTTTAGTATCTCAAAAATGCCAGGAAACCTGGTTCAGGAATTGGTTACTATTACTCATTGTCACAGTTGATTCCACCTCTGTATGAGTGAGTTCTTAATACTTCCTTCACCTTTGCATCACTTACTCAGAAGTCAGAGTCCTGTGCTGAAACCAGGTCATGTGTCACGGCCCAGCTGCTAGGTATTAGGGAGTCTGGATCCTGCTTCCACCAACACTCGCAAAGTAGGACTCCTCTCCAGATAGGGAGGGAGCTTGATATTATACCCAGAACCAAAGAACTAAAATGGGAAATTCTCTATTAAGAATATTTGACATGAAAAACTCTTTTAATATTACTCATACATGAAAGAACAAAAACCATGTAATCATCTCAGATTTCCATAAAGAAATTGATAAAATTTTCACCCATTCTTGATTAAAAAACAAAACAGAACAAAACAAAACAAACAAGAAGACCAAAAAGCAGGAATAAAAAGAAACTTTTGTTTGATGAAGGGCATGTAGAAAGGACTATGGTGCAGTCATTCTAATACTTAGTGGTGAAATTTTAGAAGTAATTCCATTCAAGTCTAGAAAAAGAGAAGACGAATGTTCTCACAACTCTTGGTCATTTTTTATTGAGGCCCCAGCCAATGCAGTAAGAAAAAGAGAGAAACATGGAGGAGGCATTCTGAAATGGAAGATCTAGAACATTTACTCTTTGAAAAGACTCCACAGACAAACTCTTTTTTTAGAAGGTTTTATTTATTTATTTTTAGAGAGGGGAAGGTGGGGGAGGTAAACATTGATGTGTGAGAGAAACATCAATCAGTTGCCTCTCACACACCCCAGGCATGTGCTCTGACTGGGAATCAAACTGGCAACCTTTCACTTTGTGGGATGACCCCCATCCAACTGAGCCACACCAGTCAGGGCCATAGACCAAAACTATGGAAATCAAGCCCTTGTGGGTTTGATTTATGGTCAGGGTACATACAAGGAGCAACCAATGAATGCATGAATAAGTGGAAAAACAAATCAATATTTTTCTCTCTAACATCAAGGGGAAAAAACAACTCTTCACTAATACGAGTTTAGCAAGATAGCTAGGAAATAGACCAGTGTAATAAAGTCAGTTGCTTTCCAGTACACTAGCAATAGCCATTCAGAAGGTAATATAAGGTATAACTAAAACTATAAAATATCTAAGAATAAGCCTATATTAGTTCACTATTGCTGTGTAACGCTTACCACAAGTTGGAGGCTTAAACATACCCCTCCTTATTTTCTTACCGTTCTGTAGGTCGGAAGTCTAGGATGGTGTGGATGGGTTCCCTGCTCATTCTCTTGGCTGAAATCAAGGCATTGGTCAGCTGGGCTCTTATTTGAAGGCTCTAAGGAAGATTCTGCTTCCAGACTCAGATTGTTAGCAAAACCCCATTCTTGTGGTTATAGGACTGAGGTTCCCATTTTCTTACTGGCTGTCAGCTGGGTTCCACTCTCAGCTCCTTAAGGCTGTTCTCACTGCTTTCTCAGATTGCCCCTTCATCTTTCCAGTGGCAAGCACCTGTGCAGGTGTTCTCATGCTTTGAGTGCCTTACTTCCCCTCTGCCTTTCTCTTTTGTTGGAGTAATTGCTTTGCTTGTAAGGTCCCAAGTGATTAGGGTAGATAGACTCTGATAAGTCCCTATATTAAGGCCAACTGTGACATATAACCCCATCACAGGGGTGATATTTATCATACTCACCGATTCCAGGGATTAGAACAGGATATATTTTGGGGGTGGGAACCATTTTATAAATTCTGCCTCTCACAGTGCCTAAGTAGAATTTTATAAGGCCTACATGAAAAAAAGTATAAAACTTCCTTGAGGGATATGAAAGAAAACCATATGGGTTTTACTTTGTAAATATCATGTCTCCCCCACCAAGTCTGTCAATTTAATTTAATTCATCAGATTTCCCAACAGAATTGTTTATTAAATTGGTAAGCTGGTTCTAAACTTGTTCTAGCAGAGAAAAATGTCTAAAAATTGGCAAAGACGATTTTAAAAAAGAATGGTGGATATCAACAAATTAAACTACCATAAACTTATTAAAATCTTACAGGATTGGTTCAGTAATAATGATATGGGAATAATCCCATAATTATGTGGGATATAATGAGGGTTCATTTAGTAGATGATAAAGTTGTTTCAAATCCAAAGAAATGTTGGCCTTTCTGGTAAAAAATGGTGCAGTTGTCTCTCCACTTGGAAACAAAATTAGGCTCTTATTGCAAGCACAAAAATAATTGTGTCAATTTCCACACAGTGTGAAAAGCTAACTATACTAAGTAAAATTGTATTAGAAGTGCTCAGTAGAATTTGCTCATAAACTTTGGGATAGTTAGAGAATGCCTAACCCAAATGTGAGGAAATGCAATTGATTAGCAAGCACATGATAGAGCAGTTACCTCCTTCCCCTTTATTTGCTCAATCAGGTTGGAAAAATTTTGCTCAATCCAAATGTTGGCAAGGGTGTGGGGAAACATACTCTCATCGAATGAATTGTAATGGTCTTTTGGCAGTGCCCATTATAATTTTAAGTATGCGTATCCTTCACATGAGTAATTTCTAGATTTTTACCCTAGCTGAAGGCATAGGTACTGAGCACAAAGATATATTTACTCGATGTGGTGTTGTTATGATGTCAACAGCCTGAAAAGGTCTATCATGGAAGTGCTTTTTGTTTATAAATCTAATGGTTTTTGAAAAGGGACCAATTAAGTTCAACCAAGAGAAGTTAGAGGAAAACAAAATACCTGTGGGATTTGACATAACTATTTTCTCCCAATGTGTGCTTTTATCGCCCATTTTATTATACATTTAATTAAAACATTTCTCTTACGTTACAAATTCATTTTCTAAAAGCAGTGCAGTACTGAGTACTCACCTACAGGAGTGAGCATGCAACATTAAGTCTCCAGGAGAAAACTGACACTGAACAAAGCCCTACTTCATTTCCACAACATGTAACTTCTTGAGGACTTTTTTTTTTTTTTTTTTACTATCCTGTAATAGCTGCCAATGATGGGGCAAAACAAAGGAAATGCCTGTAATCTGTGTGTATACCATTGACATGGATTATTATCAAGATGAATGTGGTATGTGGAATAGTGCTTGCTGGTTAAATGTTTATCTCATAGGTGTGAATAATTGGTATTTAAGCTATTAGGTGATAAGAATCTTAATTTAAAGAATCTGTGTATGTAGTGGGAGGGGGAGAAGAGAGATGAGATTTTTAGATAGGTGTCAGCTTTTATAGAGCAGCCAAGGGGAATGTTTTCTTCATGTTTTTGGTTATGTGAAAGAGATATAGTAAATGATTTTTGATAGGGCTTTTCAAAACGTTAAAATTGACATCTTTAATCTATGAGTTTATTAGTTGAGGATTGAAAATAAAAGTCTTGGCTATTGTTATTTAAAATTTTATGTCTTCTGTATAATTGTGAGAGTAACACTAGTTGAAAATGGATTAAAGTGAAAGATTAAAATGTGTTTTTTGATGAATTTATTAGATGCTCTTTATATAAAAGTTTTTTTTTTTAAATCTCACCTGAAGGTATTTTTAAAGACTGTAGAGAGAGAGGAAGGGAGCAGGGAGAGAGAGGGAAAGAGAAACCTCAGTGTGGGAGAGAAACATCTATTGGTTGCCTCCTGTATTCACACCCTGACTAGGGATTGAATCCTCTGTCTAGATATTTGTCCTGACAGGGGAATCAAACCTGCAACCTGCTGGTGTATGGGACCAAGCTCCAACCAGCTGGGCCACCCAGCCAGGGCTATAAAAGATTCTTTTTTTAAAAAGTTATCTTTATTGTATTTTTTCCCATTACCATTTAGTCCCCTTCACCCTGCTCTCCCCAGCAATCACCACACTGTTGTCCACGTCCATGAGTCCTCTTTCCTTTTTGCTCAGTCCTTCCACCCCTAAATCCCCCAACCACTAGCTGTCATCCTGCTGTCCATCAAGAATTTTGTCCTGAAGATACTTTTCAATTCCATAAGATAATAAGTTTATTATTAATTTAAAACCCACTGTAATTTTAAGATTGTTTTCCAAAGCAATTTCTTTAATACACTTTAGTTAAAAACCCCTTTTCCTTTGTAACTGAGGCAACACTTAATAGGGGGAACTGTGGGCTAATAAACTTGCTCCTGTTGTGAGCGAAGCCAATAAAAGATGAGAAATGTGACTGTGTCCCACTGAGAATGACAAAACACCTTGTTAAAAATAAAGATAAAACTGTGAATTATTTTTGCAGAAGTCAACGAAAGGTTCCATCGTCCTTGACCACGTATTTCGTCACGTAAACCTTGTGGAGATAGATTATTTTGGGCTGCGATACTGTGACAGAAGCCATCAGACAGTGAGTATAATGACTCCATATTAAATCTTTCTGGTTTTAAATTTCACTCTGCCTCTGGTGTTTCTTGCTGTGGTTTAGGAGGTTACGATCCTTATAAATGAGAATGACTTGGAAAACCTTGAACATGTTTTCCCTCGCTAATTTCTTTGAATTCCTTTTTTCCCGCCGAACATCTGTGGAGCTGCAGGATTCACAGCTTGCATGTGTGTGCTGCTCTGTACACGTGGTCTACCCGGCTTCCTTCCATTTTCACAACCGTATTATAGCGAGTACTTTCCATTTGCGCTGTTAGGAGGACTAAGTAAACCGAGTAATGTGTTAGGAGGCAAGTGGCTGATCTTTGAAGTGACAGATGTTACTATCTTTTAAGAAAATGAATGGTTAAAGAGAAGGAATATATACAGTGTAAAAAGTGGCTATCTAAGTTTTAGAAATGGGACAAGCAAGTATAAAGTAAAATAAGTAGAGGATTTTATTCATGAGCTTGATGGAGTTAGAGTAGTAAAGGTAACCAAGCTTTTGATGTCTGATGTCAGTTGTTCACAAGGGTTTGACTCAGAACTTCTTCTGTTTCATGACAGTTACTAAGAAACTCATTACATTGGTTAGTATGGATTGTTTGTGGTTATAAGGCTGAGAAGCTGTTTCTTAGATGATAAACAGAGGATAGACTTTAGAGGTCATAGTTTTGAGGTGCAAAAGGGTATTCATTATTGGCCTTTGTTTTGGTCTAAGAAAGATCTTAAGCCCTGATAGACACATGCTTACCTTAAAAATACCGTATTTGACTTAGCTTTTATTTTTCATGCTGCTTACTTCTCGTTGAAATAAAATGTTGGTTCTTCTTCCTTCATCAGTTCTTCCAGCCTCCCCTGGGTCATCTGGGGTCTGTCTGTCCAGTGAGGGACATGATTGGCTGAGTGGTGTTCCCCTGCCCAGGTCTCAGTAATGTGCTGGGATGAGAAGAGGCAGGCAAATGGAATGTTATTGATGGTGATAAGTTGTGATTTTTCTTGAGCTAGTTTCACAACCTGCTCTGTTTCATAGGAGGATTTCACAAAGTAGGAATAAAAAGTTGGGTGTGTTGGTTAGCTTTCCATGGAAAGGAATAGTTTTCTAAAGGCAAGTAGTCGTTAATGCATACTTCAAAGGAAGGGAATGGCATACGCAGAAGTTCGCTGAATTCTGTCCCGTACAGGCCATACATCAACATAGCAGAACTGTAAATCTACACTGAAAGATTAGATTGAAGGCTGTAGAAGAGATCTTGCATTACATGCATGTTTTTGAAATGACATTTTTCCTAGCAGAAAAAAATGTAGTTTCCTCATCTTATCTCGTATGTCAGACCTTGCCTGGAAAGACTGACTGTCTTGCTAAAAATTATATAGACTGTATCTTTTTTTTTCTTTCCAAAGGAGAGGAAAATGTGAAAAGCTAGAACATTTCAAACAATGGCTTGTATCTTTACAAGAGAATTATCATTTGGCATTGATGGTTTATTCAGAGTTTTCTAGGGCTTATATTAGAACCAAAAATAATTTTTTTCTTACCTTTAGTCCTAAAGTTTGGCATTTGTGATAGTGTTTGTAATACAAGTGTTTTAGGAGAAGAAAAATTACACAGAAGGGGAAAGCTCTTAAGTAATTTTTTTATTCAGGTGAGTAAATCACATGAAAAAGTGAATTTTTTTACCTCCTATTTTTTTTCTGGTGAACTCAGATAAAACAGAGGTGATTTGTAAACATCGTGTAGTCTTTACATGTCCAGGTGTCTGACTGCCTTATGTCCTTTTTAACTGTGGGAAGGCATGAGAATAAGGTCATGAAAACTTGCCCTTCCTCCAGGTAATCCTTTCTGCACAGCGTACAGTTCTGGGGGACTGACAGAGTGTGGCCGGGTAGGAGCGCGTGCTTCCATTCCTGACTCACTCCTCTTGGGTGCTGAGGCAGAATTTCGGATTTCTCTCAGGAGCAGTTCAGGCAGGCTTCTCACTGCAGAAGGGCCACCGCCCAAGGCACAACTTGAAGTTTCTAGGGAAGTTGTTGATAAACCCAAATTCATTTTTTTCCATCTTCTCTCTATATTAGTAGGAGTAGCCCTGCATATAACATAGTTACTTAATGTAGGTATCTCATAATTACCTAAGTTAAATATACATTTAAGGAATAACCCTATGCTGGGAAGGCACAAGACATGGTAAAAAATACTTACCTTAAAAATAGAGAGTAATGATTTTCATAAGTGTGCATTACCGTCCATTAGATTGGATTTTGTGTGTTGCTTTGTGCTTTTTAGTATCTTAACATTTATTTTTAATAGGGAATGCCTGTGTATAATCTGTAGTGTAATTAAGATCTGCACAGAGAAGACTTTGAGGCTCTGAGAAGGACCCCTTAGGTCTACCCTTTAGGCAAATAAAAAGAGAGAGTGGAATGAGCTCTGGCTGATAAAAGGGAATGAAGATTAACAAGGAAAGAAGAGATGGCTCACTTGTCCATGAAAAGCCCTAGGCTCTCCCTTCCATTAGCAAACGATCATGCCTTGGGGCTATGCCTCAAACGCTGGTTGGGATGGGGAGTGGGGTGGGACTGGGTAACGTGCAGCACTGCTAGTCAGCCAGTTATGGACAAAGCATAAGTGTGCAAAATATAAGCAAGTGAATTGGACTGGTAGTGGCTGAAGGGTCAGGGAGGGCTTTATGTGTACATTGGAGATTTAGTGCATGTTGTCTGAGAAGATAGGCAGCTACCCAAGAGCCTGATGAACATGTGCCTAGGAGAGATGGAGCTCACATGGCAGGGAACCTGTATTCCCTGGAGGATCTAGATAGTTCATCATTACCCATCACCATCATTGTCATCAATGCACTATGCGCTATTGAAGATTTTTCCTATGTGGCCATTGCATGCTCAGAGCACCTGTACAAGTTGGTTTTATTATCCTACCATTAGAGATGAAGAAACAGAAGCTAAAAAGGTTAAGCATCCTCCCCAAGGCCACATAACTATCAAGTACGAGGACCAGAATTCAAATTCAAGTCTTCATGTTTCCAAGACTTCGCAGCCACTATATTGCCCTGACTGGAATGCATGCATGATAAAAAGGCTCTCCATGCTTAGGGTACTAGGGAATTCTCTCCTTCTGTGCAATTCCCATGTTAATGTTTATTGAGAGGACTTCAATGGCATTTTATAATAAGCTTACTTCTCAGATTGATCTTGTGACAAGAAAGTAGTTTATTTTGGCATTTGTGTAGGAGCTCACGGGTCCTTGAACAATAATTTAATGAATGCCTGATACAGGCAGGTCATGTACTAGAACCTCCTCTCTTTTTCACATAGTCTCAGGAGTTCTAGGGAAAGGGAATTTACTGTCTGGATTATTAAATGGAAAAATATGAATTTTATTAAATTGTAACTGGGAAGTTCATGTAGCAAATGCATTGATTCAGGTGTTACCTGTGTGTGAAGAGAAACAGCCAGACAGACCTAAACCTTGTTAAAGCAAACTTCTCTTTAAGGCGTCCAGCTAATGTGATTGGAATACTCCTGGCACTGTCATTTCTTAACTTCACCTCTCAGGTGGGGTCTGTCACAGGATCTCTAGAAAATAAAAACAGTTCTCCATGAAGACACATTTACTGAGACTGAATCCATCCAGTGCTGCATGTGTGAGCCCAGGCGTACTTCTATGAAGCAATCTCTTAAAACTGCACCACGAAGTTCACATACTTGCAGTTCCTTTTCCTGAAGAGAAATGTGAAAGCATTTAGTCTGGGCATAGAGCCTGCTTTCTGTCCTGCTCTGGCCCCTGTCATCAGGTTCTTTCTTTATCCGGCTGGTCTGCATGGGGGAGGTAGCTCTGTTATGTCAAGGCCTTGGTTTGACTTAGAGAAAATTCTCAGCATTGATTTAAGGTGGACGTGAAGCAGTCTGTCGCAGGGATTATAAGAACACACATGGGAGTCTGAGGGATCCAGATTTGTCTGATGGTCCCACCCCTTATTAGTTGTCAGTATTTAAAATTCTCTGAAAGTACTGATCATTAATCTAAAGCAGTGGAGCATTCAAAAAGTTTGTTCTCTCCAGGCATTCTAGTACTGCGTCTCACCAGTTTAGTTGCTAGCTCAGCAGGAACACCTGTTGTTCTCCTCATGTGTATGATGCAGCAGCTCAGCTTGGTGTGTCTTTACTTTGAGTGGGTACCAGCCCTCTCTGTGCTCAGTGTCCTACTTCCTTGCACCTGTGAACATGCACTTTGCAAAACAAAGGAGACTTTGTGATTACATAAAGCATTTTATAATGGTGGGATTATCCTGGATTGATTGGGTGTGGGGTGGGGGCTCTGCTTACAGGACCCCTCTCTTCCATCTGCCACAGATGAGAATAAGTCTACCAAGACATGATCTGCTTGGGGAGGAAAGGTGGTTGATCTCTCAAAGGAGAAGGGCCAGGAACCTGTTCCTCAATGGGTTTTTATTGGGTTCAGTTTGCACAGGAGCACAGGTAAAGCTCATTAATCATTGTTAGGCAGTAAGGATCAACAGTAGATAACATTCAAAGAACTATGAGGGCTTATTCTGAGTCAGGGTCAGTTAGCTAAAGGGCTATAAAGCTTTGGGAAACAAACTCATTCTATGCTTGGACACTTATCATTTAAATTAAGGGTATTCTTAGAGTAGGTTTCACAGGATTTTATGCATTCTTTCGTAGGCTTGATGCCCCAGGGAACCCACCCTTTCCAGCACAGGGCTGCACCACCCTCAGGCATTGTTTCAGGCTTAAGTCAGGCAGGGGAAGTAAGGTAGCCAAGAGATTAGCAGATTTCTTGCAGACAGAATGAGGACTCAGGCTATGTCAAAGCTGAGGGGTGAGGGTCCATCACCCCCTTTTTCTGTAGCTCCAAAGTCCTTCCCTGAGAGCCCTTTACAACCATGCCTGTCTTAGGTCATCCCTGCCTTGAGGAATCTTACCCATCATTGTCTAATTAGTCATCCACTCAGGGTCAAGCAGGGTGAAGTAAAAGGGGGCAGAGGCAGCCCCTGCCAGGGAGATAAGCTTTGTCTCCTTAGTAGCTTATGTTCCCAAGGTCTCTTTCTCACACAGCCTTAGTCATGGTGGGGGCGGGGGGGGGGGGCGGGTTATAGCTTCTGAAACCAGGCAGGGCAGTTCCCAACAATCAGGTAAGATCCGTGTAATTCCAAATGTTCTTACACACGAAAGAGGGAGTAAGGAGTGTCAAAGAGGGGATGTGACAATAAAAGCAGAGGTCAGAGTCATGCATTTACTGGAAGGGGGCCTTGATCTAAGGAATGTGGTAGCCTCTAGAAGTTGGAAAAGGTGAAGGATTGGGTTCTCTCTGGATCCTCAGGAAGGAACACAGCCCCACCTGCACTTCAGTTTTAGCCCAGGGCCTTAGTTCAGGCTGCTGTAACAACTTGCCATGGACTCAGTGACTTAAACAAGAAACACTTACTTCCTGTAGCCTGGAGGATGGAAATCTGAAGTCAGGGGTCCAGCATGGTTGGGTTCTGGTGTGAGTCCTCTTCCAGGTTGCAGATAACTGACTTGCTATCTAACTTTACTTGGTAAACAGAGAGCTCTCTGGCCTTTTCTTATGGCTCTGCTCTATGACCTCATTACCTCTTAAAGGTCCCAGTTCCAAATTCTATCACATTGGGATTAGGGTTTCAACATAGGAACTTTGTGGGGGACACAAATAGTCTGTTGCACCAAGTGAGACCATCTTGGACTTCTGCCCCTTGGACTTATAAGATGATGAATTTCTGTTAACAGCAACAGAAATTTATACAAGGGGGACCCCCCAAAATGGAATTTATTTATAAAAAAGTGTGTATTTATTCTTACATGTTTAAACTTCAATCACCTTCAAAATACTCTCCATTTGATGCAGTTCACCTATTGAAACTTTTTTCCACTACTCAAAAACAGTTTTTGAACTCATCACTCATCACTTTTGATGCCTTTGAGTATTTCTGCCATTTTTGTTGTTGTTGTTGTTTTACCTCTTCCATATCAACAGAATGTTTCCCTTTGAGGACACAAAGTCACTCAAGGTGAGATCAGGTGAATAGGGAGGGTGGGGCATGGGGGTCATGCCATTTTTGGTCAAAAACTGCAGAACACTGAATGCAGTGTAGGCAGGCATGATCATAAATCACCTATCACGAAATGGGCAGATACATGGAAAGAGTCTTCCCTTCCATCCCCTTCCCTTCCCTCCACTTCCTTCCCCTGTCCCTGCCCCTGCCAGGGCAGATTTATTGTCGATTCTCTTACACTCTACCTGGGTATAGGCTCACACATTTAATGTTGTCTCTCCTGGCACTACTTGTCTCTGAAATAATTTCCTTTAAAATTATAAGCTAAACCGTGTATATCTTTGTATCCCCCTCTCTGCCCCAGATGCTCTGAGCATTTCTGAGCAAAAATAATCCTCATCCATTGAGCACTAGCAGGCTGGCTCTGTCGTGAATAATGGTGGTGTTCTTTGCATCCTAATTTATTGTATTTTGTGACCTGAGCGAGATTTTACTTTCTGTAATTTCATGTTCTGGCAGGAAGCCATAATGGCTGATAAGATGTGTGTAAATAACAATGTGAGCCCTCTTCCAAAGAAAAAAAGGAGGTTTGTCATGCTGGATTATTACAGATTGAAACTTTTACTTTTGGAGGCCTCTTTGAGCATATGGTGGGGAAACAGGGCAAATAGCGAGAAGCAGAAAGGTTTCCTTCTGTAGCCCTTTGACTTTATGAAGAGCATCATAAACAATGCAGCAGCCTGTGAAGACTGGTGACAATGCATGAAGGGGACCTGGGAAAAAACCTTGGAAAAAACGGTGGCTGGAGGCTTTTCACGAGTGCAGGGGCCGGAAGGGAATGCATCTCCTTTTGCTGCTGTTGAATTGGTATCACTCTTCCCTTGTAATCTCATCTGCTCCGTGGTTTAAATTACTCTCTGACAGCGCAACTGACCCTAAAATTCATATCTCCAATTCACACATCCCAAGATGCATTATACTGTGTGAAGAATACAGATTCTGGCCCTGGCTGGTGTGTCTCAGTGGACAGAGTTCTGGCCTGTGAACCTAAAGGTTACTGGTTTGATTCCTGGTCAGGGCACATGCCTGAGTTGAGGGCCAGGTCCCCTTCTTGGGTCATGTGAGAGGCAACTGATAATCGATGTATCTCTTCCACATTGATGTTTTTTTCCCTCTTTTTTGCCCTCTCTTCCCTTCTCTTTAAAAGTAAATAAATAAGATCTTTAAAAAATACAGACTCTGGATCCAGGCTGTCTGGAGTCATATACACTCTACCCCATCAGAAATGTATGTGGAAATGGAAGAGTCCCTTAACTCTCTGTGCCTCAGTCTCCTCATTTATAAGTTGGGAGAGTAGTAGTACCAACTTCAAAGGTGGTAGTTGAGGGTTAAAGAAATCTGTATAAAACACCCAGACTGGTGCTTTAAATTATGTGGTCAGAACTGTGGCTGGGTAGCTCAGTTGGTTAGAGCAGTGTCCAGATACGCCAAAGTTTTGGGTTCGATCCTTGGTCAGGGCACATGCAAGAATCAACCAATGAATGCATAAATAAGTGGAACAACAAATCAATGTCTGTCTGTATCTCTCTCTCTCTCGCTCTCAAATCAATAAATTAAAACAAATTTTAAAAAATGATCTGTGTTAAAAAAATTGAATGGTCAGTGCTATGTAAGTGTCAGGTCTTATTCCGTTCTTGGGTGTCCCTCAGGTACCTCAAACACAGTGTATTCAGACAGAAGTCATCATCTTCCCATCCAGACCTGCTCTTTTTCTTATGTTTTTGAGAATAGTGTTTTTTCCAGAATTTTATCTTAAGTTTAATAGATGAAGATTTTTGTTTATCATAAATACTGACATTGTAGAATCTGTCATATTACTGCTAAATATATTTGATGAATTCATACATCAGTGATTTTGTACTCATCAACTTTTAAAATAATATCCATGAAGAAGCTTTTCATTAAGTCAGAATTTTTTTACCCCTGGTCTGGTAGTTCAGTTGTTTAGAGCATTGCCCAATACACCAAGGTTGCAGGTTCCATCCCTGGTTGAGACACCTATGGGAGTCAACCAATGAATGCATAAATAAGTGGAGCAACAAATCAGTATTTCTCTTTCTTTCTCTCCCTTTCTTGTATTCATGTTTCACTTTCTTCACAATTTTTTCTTATATTTTTATTAAATATATTTATAACAATATCATACATGTAAATAGAAGTTTGAAAAGTTTATTTCTGAGACCTTTAGACTCTGCTTGTTATGGGCCTTAAGAGTAGTTATTACCATGGTTATCAGTACAAAATGAATTAAAACAGCAAAATCTTATGATTTTAATAATCATTAAACATAAAATATGAACACTTATTGGAAATGCATCTCTTAATGAAATGAATGGGGCTTTTTCTTCATTAGCCCATGTACTCTTGAGGATTATAGTATGTTCTTGGAGTAAGATAAGGTCTCGGCAACAGTTTTATTTCTATTTTTTTTAAGTAGGTATGAGCAATGAGTAATATAGTTTACTTGAATATGTAGATAGAAAAAGAAAGAGTTTGATAAAGGAAAGTCACTCAATTCCTTCAACTCTTGAGTTATATGCCAGAAATCACACTGATCTGCCATCTAAAAGGATTTTAAATAATCTATCATGTGCCTCAAATGTAATGTCGTTGTCGTATTCTTCTCTTAGAGCAGAAAAATCTGCTCTTTTTCTTTATTTTACTGAGGTATAATTGACATGTAACATTTTGTTATTTTCAGGTATACAACATAATTATTTTATATTTCTATACATTGCGAAATGACCACCACATAAATCTAGTTACCATCTGGTACTGTATAGTATTTATATTTTTTTGGTAATGAGAACCTTCAAGATTTGCTCTCTTAGCTACTTTTAAATGTGTGATACACTATTATTAACTATAGTCACCATGCTGTACATTACATCCCCTTGACTTACTTATTTTATAACTAGAAGTTCTTACCTTTTGACTCCCCACTTCACCCCTTTTCTTATGTTCCTGGCATAAGTGATTTCTCAGACCTCCTCATTGGGTCCCCCTTCAATATACTTGAAAGCAGTGAACTCAAAGCTGCCTGACTTGCAAATGATTTGTTAATCATTATAGTAGTTTAGTTTCACAATTTTGGGGAAATGTTTAAGAAATGCTTTACTAATATTTATCAAAAGAGAATTATGCTTATATTCTTCTAGTTAAGGGCATAAGACTTATTCCAATTTAGTTGGAAAGGATAGGATAATTAACATACCTTTATGTTACTTTTAACATACCTTTGCCAATACAAGATTTTTGATAGAGTTCTTTCATCTATTCTGTGCTTTATATATTCATCAGATTTTGGAGCTGCAGAGTTAGTGTATTCATTTTATGGAATATGTCCAATGTAGAACTCTTTGGCAAAACCAGTCATTAAACCAGTCAGCTAAACCAGCTTGCTTTTCTGTCATTTGTCAATTTAAATGAACATGTTAACATGCATTCAGTGAAAAGTATTTCACTTTGGAATTTTATTTCTGAGATGGTTAGACAGATAAGGCACAGTGTTTTGTCACTTAGATGAGTTAGGCTTTGATTTGTTTTATTCTTATGGTACTCTTCCTCCTGAGTTTTGTGCACGAGGTCTGTCTGGAAGAAGTCCAACCATTGTGAATATAACAAGAATGGTTTGCGCGTCATTGATGTAACCTGGCAGCCAAGGAACGTGGACTGGAATTCACCTGTGTGAACAATGATGACTTCACCGTACTAGTCAATGGGGGCTGTAGATTCCATTGAATGCTCACAATTTGTACTGTGTGGCCATTGCATTCAAAATGACTGAGTGAGTAGAGCAATGAATCTGCATCAAATTTTGTGTTAAGCTTGAATATTCCTCTGCAGAAACTATTTGCATCAGAAGGCTGCAGCTATGGGCAACTGGTGATCGACAGCTTCATCATCACAATGCATCTGCTCATGCATCACATCTTGTGCAGAGTTTTTTGTGAAACATCAAATCACCCAGGTGACTCAGCCCCTCTACAGCCCAGATTCGGTACCCTGAGACTTCTGACTTTACCGAAAACTAAAATCACCTTTAAGGGAAGAGATTTCAGACTTTTGATGAGATCCCCTCCCCTTCCCTCCCCTCCCCTCCCCTCCCCACTTGGTCAGGGCAGATTAATTCTTGATTCTCTTACACTCTACCTGGGTATAGGCTCACACATTTAATGTTATCTCTCTTGGCACTATGTGTCTCTGAAATAATTTCCTTTAAAAATATAAGCTAAACTGTATATGTTTGTATCCCCCTCTCTGCCCCAGATGCTCTGTGTGTTTCTGAGCAAAAATAATCCTCATCCATTGAGCACTAGCAGGCTGGCTCTGTTGTGAGTAATGGTGTTCTTCTTTGCATCCTGATTTATTGTGTTTTGCGACCTGAGCAAGATTTTACTTTCTGTAATTTCATGTTCTGGCAGGAAGCCATAATGGCTGATAAGATATGTGTAAATAATAATGTGAGCCCTCTTCCAAATTAAAAAAAGGAAGTTTGTCATGCTGGATTCAGGAAAGTATGATGGGTCAGCTGAGGGCGATTTGGCGAACTGTGTGAGGTCCCAAGGTGCCTACGTTGAAGGGGAATGAGGTATCATTGTTCTGAGTACAGTGTTTCTTGTATCTTGTATCTTCTTCAATAAATGCCTGTATTTTTTATATTACGTGACTGGATACTTTCTGGACAGACCTTGTATTTTGATTCTAGCCAGAAATGTAAGTTGCAAGATCACTAAGTGAAAATCACCATGCCCTCTGCTGCCCTCCTGTATAATACAATTGAATTCAAAATAACCCAATTATGGGCCCAGATACAGTGTTTTTATCACCTTGTCTAATGCTTACCAGAAATATATTTCAGGTAGAAAAAGACAATTTATGGTGTCTTTAGTAAAGGCAACTTTGCCAACATTCGTATTTTAAAATGTTCCTTTGCTTCTACTCCCTTGGACTGGTCGCATGCCGGGGCAGTGTGACATTGAGAGACTGAAGTGGGTGAGTGGTGCTTTTCTCCTTTAAATCAGGAAAGGTAGGATTGTGGAAGGGGATGCAATGGAAAGGAGAACTTGCATCTTAATCTCAGGGCTATTCTTAGGTAGATGAGCTTTAAGACAGACTGCCCATGGAAGCTGAGGATCTGGGAATTGAGTCCCTTAAAACTATTTGTTGCCTGTGTACCCATCAGGGAGTTCTTGTGTACGACATATATCACTGAGTTGCATGCACATCTGTTCGAGTACCTTACAGAATGCCACCACCATTCTGCTTGCTCAAGTGAGGGTGTCATTCCTAACTCAGTCATCTCTTTCCTCACCATAGCTGACCACTCACCAAGTCCTGTCAATTCTCCTTCTTAATAGCTAGAGTGATTATATAATTCATCATCTAACAGATTACTTTTGAGAGTGAAAAGAGCCACTGTTAATAACTGAACTGGGATAGCAGTTGTAAGCGGGACTTGGGGTCACTTGCTAACCTCTTGGAATCAGTCTCCATTTCTGAATTCTCTGTTCGGTGCCAGCACATGAGCTTGAATTTCTGTAAAAGTTTTCTGATTGGTCGTCCTGTCTTTGCTTTCATTCCCTCCAGTGTTTTCTCCACTGCATTTGTAGTTTTCCTTCAGAAAGGCAACTTGAATGATGCCTCCTCTGTGGCTTAAACATTTTTTAATGGATCCCTAAGGGAAAATCTCAGCTCCTTAACACGGACTCCAAAGTCTTTCAAGATACATAGCCCTTGGTTGCTCCTGAGCTGCTTCTCCTGCAGTGGGACTCTTTAGCCCTCCTCCCCCACTCATGCTCCCCTCAAACCACAATCCAGGTGCATTATGGCTACACCTAACTACCTGCACTCCTTACTTATAGCACAGTGCCTCAGAGGGATGTATTTGCTGCTCCCCCAACCTAGACATCCTTCTTGTTCTTTTCCTTCTCATTTTTACCTGGTTAAATCCCACTCCTCTTACCATGCACTTGAGGTATCTCTGATGCCTCTTGAGGCATCACCCCCCAGCTTTCCCTCACTCCCCAGAAAGATCCTAGGCTACCTCCCATTACTTATTACAAAAATCTGCATTGTATTGGCCTCTTAAGTAATATCCCCCATGGGATTGGAACCTCCCTGAGGGGAAAGGTTGTGTATAGTTGATCACTCTATTACCACCTTCTGTCACTGCCCACTGAGTGATCTGTAGTGTTAGTGAAGGAGAGAACTCTCCCCTAGACAGTGCAGGCTGGGGCGCAGGAAGAGCACTTCTCCTTTCCCTGTCTGCTGCATCCTTGCCCTAATGCTGGTTGAGTTTACTGCCTTGTTTCCTTTGTGAAAGGCCTCTCCTTTTCATTTAAACCAGATTTGACCTGATTTTAGAAAAGAAAAAAGCTTTCCTGAAATGTTAGAAAGTTAGGTTGGTAATGTGAGAGATTGTAAGGAATTATAGAACTATATTCTCAGTGTGCTGAGGTAGTATGGTGTGTGGTAGAGGAAAGTGTATGAGGATTTGATTTCAGGTAATGTCACTGGGAGCTTTGTGGCTGTGGATCTCATGATTTTAAAAAAACTTGCGTATCACAAATTGTATTTAAAACAGTAAGTTTAAAAATTTTTTTTCTATAGTCAATGAACAGTTTCTATTAAGAAAGGAATAGGTGAATAGAGGATGTCGTTCAGGAACATATTCTTTTTAATTTAAAGTGTATTTGATCTCTTCTGAGCACGACCGTGTGCTGCATCCTGAGAATCCAGCAGCTGATGCGCTCGGAAGCATCCTGCAGAGCGGCGAGGGGGGCACCGCGCAGCCGCCACCCACGGAGCCGCGGGCGGGCGGCTTTCCTCGGGGAGCACCTGCGGTGCGGGGCAGGCTTTGATTGTTCTTCAGTTTCTTTGTCCTGTGTGTTGATTTGACATGGATTCAAAATGCTTTTGAAGGACCTAGATTTCCTTAGAGCCAGCTCTGGGACTCATCTTGAACTTAATTCTCTTATGGTTTTTATTCCTTCCTTTTCTCTCTCAGATGGTTGATCACAGCACACATGAAGGTGACTTCCATGGGTCGTTTGTAATAAAATATTTATCCCATGGCTTTCATAAATTTGTTTTCTAGGTTTAGGGAGGTGAGGGACTGACTTCTATCTTGCATTAGAATGGTTCTTTCTTTGTTTAGGGCATCCAGTGCCTTTTTTTTTTTTCCCCAATAATAGATTAAAAGGAGGAACAGTTGAAAATAAAGTTGGAAATACTTTAGAACCAAACTATCAGGAGTGGTAGAAACCTCACTGCATACACACATACATACCCACATATATCCGTACGTACAAGAGTGTGTAGGTGTGTTAAGTGTTCTTCTTGTCAAAAAAAAAACCACAACAGTTTTTTGTGACCAATTTCTGTGACCCACATCTTAGTTGTGTAAGTGTGTGACAGGAATATTGCTGGTTCCCGTACTGTGAACATTTTATTAGACTGTCCTTCTCCCCGCTTAAGTCAGAACGAGCTATAAAGAATGGCATTTCAGACAGTTGATGGAATGGCTAGTGGTTTTAAAGTTAATGATTCTAGACATTTTCTTGATTATCATAGGAAACTAGTCTTTTCTTTAATCTAGAGGTTTCATACAAACCTCTGAGAAATTGACCTTTATTTAACCTTATTCTGAATTGTAAGAGGATTTTCTTCATGAATATAAAAAGATTTGATTGGGATGTGCTAGTAGCCTACTGATAGAATGCATAAAATCATTGTTTACTATATTATTTTGTCTTGAATTTTATAAAATTTCAAGTATGTTGTATACACTAACAAGTAAGGTGACTACTTTGTCTATTTTTTTTATGACCTGTTCCAGTAAGAGAGATGCTTCAGGAATTGTTCAGAGTTGGGCAGGTACATTTCTGGGGTTGGGGGCTGAAGGTGGGAGTTACTTCCTTTACCTTTTGGACTGTGAACTTTGAAAGTCGCTCTATGAATTAACAAAAATAGACCCTTTAAAAGCTGATGATATCTGGGGACTTAATTTTTTTGTGCTACATATCCATCAGTTTTTTAAGTTGAAGGATAGTTTATAGGGGATCTTTACTGAGGACATTTTTTGCTTAAAACCATTGAGCATTATATCCCTACTCTTATTGGCACCCCTGTTGTGGGACAGTGGGGAAGAGAAAAGCCTCTGCTATTTCTCATCTCCTGCACCAGATATTTACTGGCTGACCACTGTGTCTCAGGAACTAGGGTGCAGTGGTCAGCAAGAGACAGAGTTCTGGGTCTCAAGAAGTTTATATTCCAGGGGAAAGACAGGCTACATACGTGTTCCAATGTCAGATAGCGATTGGTGCTTTGAAAGTAATATAAGAGGGTGTGCCAGAGAGACTAGGAGGCTACTTCCATTGAGTGGTAAGAAAACGCTTGTCTGACATTTAAAAAAAGCACTGGTTGTGTAGCTTAGTTGGTTATAGCATCATCCAGACGCACCAAGCTTGTGCGGTCAGTCCCTGGTGAGGGCGCATACAAGAATCAACCAGTGAGTGCATAAATAAGTGCAAGAACAAATCTATGTTTCTCTTTCAGATCAATAAATAAAATAAAATAAATAAGAAAAAAGCTTTACTGAGATGTTAGAAAGTTAGTTTGGAAATGTGTGGGATTATAAGGAATTACAGAAGTAGGGTATTCCCAGTGTGCTGCCCACGACCGGGTGCGGTGTGGGTAGCCCTCCCTAGTAAGAGGAAGTGTAGTGTGTGGGAGAGTAAAGTGTATGAAAATTTGGTCAGGTAATGTCACCAGAAGCTGTATGGTTGTGCATCCCATGATTTTAAAAAACTCGTTCATCGTAAATTCTATTTTTAATAAAACAGGAGGTTTTTCTATTTATAGTTAATGAGCAGTTTCTATTAAAGTAACTCTCCTATGATATTTAAGCCGAGACTTTAATGGCAAGAAGGGAGAGGATGGCAGCAAGAAGTAACAGTGGTACTTAGGCAGGGACAAGTATCAGGTGTTGCACAACTGAAAGACCAATGAAATTAGATAGTAGTAAGGAAGAGGGTGATAAAATGGGAAGAGTAGGCAGAATCCGCATCATATAGGGCCTGACAGCCTGAGGTGGGCTACATTTACGTGCATCTGCTGGGAGTTTCAAGCTGAGAAGCTATACGGTCTGATTAAAAGGTAGCTTTTGGGAGCGGGAAGTCAATAGTTCTGTTTTGGATAGATCAAGCTTAAGATGCCCAAGGGACTTCCAAGTGGAGATATGTTAGGTGAGAGGGTTGGGCTCCTAAGAGGATAGAGTCACATTTAGGAGTCTCTAGGTATTTAAAATCATGAGATAAGGTCATTTAGACAGAAGGACTACAAGCAGAAGAGAAGAGGCAAGACTGCCATGTACAGCTGTGCTGTCCATGACATTCAAATGAATGGTCTAGAGTTGGCCACGCTGTGTGCTGAGCGTGGGGTCCAGGTCCTTCTTACTTTGGTTGGCTTAGCTCCTCTGTGCCAAATCACATGGTTAGCTAAAGCTACATTTATATTCAGTTACTAGAACCAAGTTTCAACAAACCCTAACTTAATCATCTGTGTATTTTAATTACTACAGTTTCAGAGTATGTCAGATTTAAGATTTGATTTCAAGATGATGCCTCACTTATGTTGGAAATGTGTAGGTAGCATCTTCAGTTATGCAAAATGTAGACAGAACTTAATAAAGAAGAGCTAAAGTCTCTTGAGTAGTACAAAATGCATACCTTGCAGTTAGCTCACAGGATTCAGCACTTTTCTTGAAGAATCTGTCATTCCTAAGATCCTGTTTGTTTTAATTTTAGGATTTCTTCCTAAAGAAAGGATAGGATAACTGGTATAGACACATAGGGTAGGATAACTGGTGTAGCAACTTCCATTTAGAACAGGTGGAAAATGGGCCCTGGCTGGTCTGGCTCAGTTGGTTGGAGCATAGGGTTTGGTCCCGGTCAGGCAACTGCGTGGGTTGTAGGTTGGATCCCTAGTTCAGGTGCAGGCACACGTGACTCCCGTTCTGGATGCTATGATCCTGGTTTGGGCACCAACACCCTGTCCAGGTATGTACGGGAGGCAAGCAGTCTATGCTTCTCTCTCACATGGATGTTTCTCTTCCTTACTCTTTTCATAAAAGCAATAAAAAGAAAAAGGTGTCCTCAGGTAAGGATTAAAAAAAAAAAGAACAAGTGGAAAATGGTAGGCATATAGCAGTCACTGCTTCATAATAGGTCTAAAGTCTAGCCAGGCACATGTAGCCATTTCATTTTAATTAATTTATTTTTTTAATTAAAGCTTGGTCGTACTGCAGAGGAGTTGTCCACTGTGATTTGACATTCACATTCCGCTTTCTGGACTTTTGTTTTTTCTTCTCTTGAGTTTTTCTTCCATTTCAGTAAAAAGCAATATGTGTTTGCAGCTCAGGCGTAGTCCCAGCCTGCTGTTTGCCTGATGAAGATGAGGTTCCGAAGTCCTCTTGTCGCAGTGTAGTGTCTCTGTCCCTTCCAGCCCACGCTGATGTAAACCTTTTAAAAGCCTTTGTGGATTTCTTATGAATCAATTTATAACCAACTCTGTTAGACAAAGGCAGCACACACAAATTGCTTTGAGATAAGCTCTTCTATACTGTTGATGTATAAATGTCCACAACTGAAAGAATCTTTGTAAGATCTTATTTGAGCCAAATTGATGACAATTGCTGGGAAGAAAGATGTCAAATGGTCCTGAGAACAACAGTTTCACAGTCTTTAATGCATTTGAAATTAAGGCGGGAACTTAAGGAAGACTGCATGAAGGAGCCCGTGAGGTATAGGATAGTGCTCCCTTGAGGGTGGTTGCACCTCCCAGGTGTCTGACAAAGAGGATTACTCTGGCATTTCAAAGATGAGTGAATCTAGATGCAGTTGAACAATAGACAGGGCTTGCTTAGGGCAAAGATTAAAACTTTTACTAAAGTTATAGGATCAAGGGTGGGAAGTAGGGGAGGGTGGCTGGGGTGGGAGGAGTCATGGGAGGAAAATGGAGACAACTGTACTTGAACAACAACCAAAAAAAGAAAAAAAAATTTTATACATATGCCTGGGGCATGACTGCCACAGTGACCTTCAAAGTTAGGAATTTGTGATCAGATCACCCTGTGAGGTTCTTCTCTGTAGGACCCTCTTTTTTATCCACAATACTTTAGATTCCTTATAGGGGTGCTGGAGAACAATGACCTTAAGATTCTTAGAAGAAAGACTATACTCTCAGGGATAATTTCTATAGTTCGTTACTGGAGGAGTTTCTCTGAACGTGTAGAGCACCAGAAACCAAGAGGAGGAGGCACAGTGGTCTCTCCTGAGCGTGAAGCCGGCTTTTGGTGTTGCTCTTGCAACTGCCAATAGCCATTGATAATCATTCTTTTCTTCCTTTGGAAACAGAGGGAGAATGCAGTGTGAGTGGTTTCTTTAAAAAAAAAAAGATTCTTAGAAGACCTTTTGCTCACTTTGATACAGGGAGATCTGATCAGATCACTGGGGTGGAGTTTGCCTGAAGCAACGGTAAACAGCCTAAGACAGGACTGACTGAGAAGCGGAACACCCCCAGAGTGCATGGAATTATGGGCCAGAAGATTTAAAATAAAAAGAGGAAAGAGACTGGCTCTTGAGCTCTCTTCTTCCTCAAGGATACCTGGATGATCATGCTGCAGCTGCTTATGTTTCCCAATGGATGGTGTTTTGGATGGGAAGAAATTCTGGGTGCAGCCTAGGATCGGGCTGGCCTGGCAGAGGGTGGGAAGGTTATTCTTGGGGCGTTCTAGAGGGAATAGGCTCTGAGGCAGAAGCCTGCCATTCTTCCAAAATTTTATAGCTTTTGAATAAAGACTCCTTTCCTTTATCACAAAACCTCTGTCTCCAGAATTTTGCCTAGAGGGTGGTGGTGGGCAGCAGGACCCCCCTTGCTGTTTGGTAACAATTTGAAAGGGTCTGAGGCATCATGTTAGATCTCTTTTGAGGATTAAATAAAGAGTTTTACAGTTCTAGTCATGTTATTGTAAGCACCCTTCATTCAATCTTTATCCGGAAGTCACTTCTTAATTGTAGCACCATTTGCCTTGGGATATGGCTAGGGATGAGACCCCTCTGTTTCAAACCCAGTAAGTCCTGGCATTTTCTAATTAACAGTTCTTTTTTTTTTTCCCCAGCTTATCTCTCTCCTCTTGCATTTTATATTGTAGGCAGCAAAGATGCCAATCTACACTTTCAACAGTCTGCCTGCAAATCTCCTTATCTGGATCATCCATTTCATTAGGTACATCTTTTATTTTCCATGTTGCCAGAGGCAACAGCATTGCTAAATGTATGCCTTCAGATAGTAAGGTCCTCTTTCTTCCTCCTCCCAACAGGTTTCTCTTTGCTTCCCTTCAAGGGTGTCCAACCCTGTGGCCCAACACAAAATTGTAAATTTATTTAAAACTTTTTTTTTTCTCATTAGTTTTTGTTAGTATCTATGTATTTAATGTGTGGCCCAAGACAACTCTTCTTCCAGTGGGGCCCAGAGACACCACAAGGTTGGACAACCCTGCTTGAGTTTAGGCCCTCCCCAGCAGCCTCCTTGAGGGCTCTGAGGTTTCTCCTAACATTCTTCTTGAGGCCCTTTCTGCTGTGTCATCCCCAAAAACGCAGTGGAGAGTGAAGGGAGTGGGGCCAGATTATGTAGGGCCTTATAGGCCATCATTGGGACTTCAGGTTTTATTTAGTAAGAAGGGAAACCACTGGAGGATGTTGAACAGAAGAGCAAATTGATTTGACCTGTGTTTTTAAAGAATTTCTCCAACTACCAAGGGAGAAGCAGGGATACCATTAAAGGAGTTGTTTAAGGAATCCAGGTGAGTGCCCTGGCTGGGTAGCTTAGTTGGTTAGATCATTGCTGATATGCCAGGGTTGCAGCACCATTTATTTTCCATGTTGGGGCACATACAAGAAGCAACCAATGAGTACATAAATAAGTGGAACAACTAATCGATGTTTCTGTCTATTTCTGTCTCTCTCTCAAATCAATAAATAAATATTAAAAAAACAAGGTGAGCAATGCATCTAGACTTTTATAGCCTGGACTGCTACCTTTCACAGCTTGAGAGAGAAAGCCATTAATTCAGTTTAGTTACTTTTTGTATTGTTAACACCTGGAGTTGGAGTGGAGGTTCTCTGCTTGTCAGCATGTAACTGAACTCAGGTCTGGCTGGCTGGCTGCCAGAATGAAAGTCAAACTCGAGAGACAGGTGCTCGTGGAAAGGAGAGTGGTTTATTCATGCACTGGGCACCTGAAAAGATGGGGGACTCATGTCTCAAAGCCCATCCTAACATCTCAGTGCAAGCAGAAGTCCCTGCAAGCAGGGAGAGGGAGAGCAGAACAGGAGATCCATTCTGACAAGGACCTCGAAGCTGGTCAAGCTGTGGTCTAGTGTGCGTCATCCTGGTTTTAGTCACCATGCTTTTATGTCATCATGGACTTACAGTTGGAGATCAGCCAGTCTTCCAGAGCTAGGACGACTAAAGGTCAGAGTGTGTATCTTTTGAAGTTAGTTCCTAGGATTCTTATAAAAACATGCTGTTTATTTACAAGCTACATGTTAGTCAGAGTCAGCATTTACAGAAACAGTGTTGAAAGAATCGTGGGATGTGTTACAGTTCCCCACTGTTACAAGCAGGTAGCCTGGCAGTGGCTTGGAGTGGTCTTTTCTTGGCCCTCAGCCTTGTGGAGGCCAAGGGTGTCAGCCCAAACTGCTAGATATGCTTTCTAAAAAATAAACAATACTCAGAAGAAGAAGAGGGGGAGGGGAGGGGGGAGGAGGAGGAGGAGGAGGAGGGGAAAGAAGAAGAAAGAAGAAGAAGAAAGAAGAAGAAGAAGAAGAAATCCAGGTGAATGGTGGATGGCTTCTTGGAGTTGGAAGTGGTGAGAATGTGTCAGATTCTGTTTCTATTTCTAACATAGAGCCAACAGGATTTGCAGGTGGATGGAAGAGATAGATAATAAAGAGGTTTTGACCACCTGGCGCCAGTGCAAAAGTGTTATCTGTTTACTGAGATGGGGAAGACTGCAGGAGAACAGGTTTTTCTAGGAGGGAGTAGTAGAATCATTATTTCCCTTTGAATGTACAAAGTTTGCAATTCTAATAGGCATTTAAATGGAGCTGTTAAATAGGCATTTGGATTCAGGGGACAGTTCTGGTCTGGCTCTGCATTTGGGAGGTGTCAGTATGTAAACTGCATTTAAAGCCAAGAGCCTTGGTGTTAGGTATGCACCTGGGGCAATCCAGCTTTCCCTGGTTAGGGAGATCCTGAGCAGCCAGCAAAGGAGATTCTAAAGGTGTGGCCTGGCCAGTGAGGTATAAGGAGAAGCCAGGTGTCCTAGAAACCAGTGACAAGTGCACTGCAAGACAGTGTGTGAAGACTCTGCATCTATCATTACATTTAGCAACAGTGCAGGGGTCATTGCATGGTACTGGAGTGGGTTCTAAAATGGACTCAAGAGAGGAGAGAGGAGACAGTACAAAACAGTGGTCCCCCCTCCCCAATCTGTTTTACAGTGTAGAAGTGAAATAAGCAGATAGAGGGGTTAAAAGGTGACTTAAAAAAATATGGGAGAAATAAAGCCTTCTATTCTCCTAGAAATTATTTTCTAGAAAGGAAAACTTTGGTGCTGGAAGGAGGGCAGGAAATTGCTGGAACCATATTTCAGAATAGATAAGGGAACAATTCATTCACAGAAATAAAGAAAGAAGATAGGACACCAGCACAGAGGCAGCCAGGCTGGTAGATTTGGCAAAGGCACACATGTTCTCTTCTGATGGCTTCAGTTTTCTCAGAGAGATTATCCACATCATCAGCTGAGAGTGAGAAAGCGGGGAGGAGTTACCTAGACAAGTGAAAGAATAAAGTGTGGTAGGATTCTGGATACTCTCTGGTTATTGATAATGAACTTAAACTGAGCCCACCTGTGGTTGTGCAAGTTGAGTCTCCAATTATGTTCAGCCTGGCATGGAGAAGGCAGAGAGGTGGTGTTCTTTCTGGTTTTCTTCCTCTGTACTAAAGGGAGATTGTACAAGGTAATTGAGGATGACTACTAGTGAATGACTATAACGAATAGAGAAAGAAGTGAGGACTTGGGTGGGGGGGCAGGGAGGAGGAACCATGAAAAAATAGTAGGATTGTGGAATTGCATGTCCTAATGTTACAGAATGAACCCGTTGGGGAGTCCAGATACTATTAACGAAACAGCCCCTTCCCCCGGGGTCTTTCTGGACTATGGTGCTTCTTGCCCACCACCAGGTGTTAGGAATTGTGGCTCTCAATGCCAGAGTTTGGTGAAAAGGAAAGGAACTATTTATTCAAAAGTTATACAGATTTAGATTAATGGCAGAATGTTGCCATTAAAACACCCACAAACACACAGTCCTGCCTCCCCTTGCTAAACCACGCCAGTCAGGAAAAGAAATAACAGGGCCCAGCTCCGCTGGGCAGGTCTCCCCCAGTCCCCAGCACCATCAGCTGTGTTGCTGTGATCTCCAGTTCTTAATCCAAAGCCATGTGGTACCTCCTCATGTCCTGGCAGCAAGAGTCCTTTCACACCTTTGCTTCCTGCATGGTCTCTCATTGTCCCCACATCATCTCCCTTCCCACATTGTTCTACCCCACACCGTCCCCCCCGCCCTCCGTCCCCACATTGTCTTGTGGTGCTGGCGGCCTGCCTTTTTGTTTAAACCCCAGCCCAGAACCTCCTCCATAACCCATTTCCAACTCCCCCCACAATCAACTACACCTGCTAGCACTCCCTTATTCTCTGCCTTTCTTGGCTGCCATAGTTAGTCTGGGCAGGAGTGGCCCTGTGGAGTGGTGTGAACCATCTCCAAGCTCTCACACAGGTGCAGTAAACAGGGGGACCTGCCTCCCAGCTACATCACTGGTCAAAGTCACGCCCATCTCCCTAGCTAGCCTGCCGTTGATATGTGAAATAACTGTTTTTGCATATGGGCACGAGGCTAGCCTGCTGTTTCTTGTATGCAAAGTAACTCTCAATGGCCCTGCTCCATGTGTCCCATCCCCCAGCCAGACTTGTGTGGGGAGGCTCTCTCAGCCCACACCCCGTTACACTAATGGGATCAGAATATGAGGATGTAGTGATCTGAGAGGAGAGGAGCTGGTAGTCGTGTGTAAAAATCTTGAAATTGAGCTTATGCATTCCTATTCAGACAAGACTCTAGAGCAGCAGTCTTCCACCGGTGTGCCACAAGAATTTTTAAAATGTGCAACACCTGACTATTCAGTGAGGGGCACTGACCTCTTTTTCCTTAGGTTGTCAAATAGAAAAAATGACAACAGTCAACACAACAACAGATGTCCAGTGTTAATGAATCAAAATTATACCTATTTTTTATCAGGTCAGCCAAAAATATATATTTTGGTGTGCCACAGAATTTTAGTGATCAGTTTATGCTATGTGTGCCATGAGATGAGAAAGTTGAGAACTGCTGCTCTAGAGAGCGGCTTGGCCTGAGATTCATGTGCAGGGGCTTCTGTTCCCTGGGTCTGCTGGTCTGCACTTTTGAGCAAGTTCTTCAAATACCCCATGTTCCAGTCTCCTCATTTGTAAGGTGGTAATTATAGCAGTTCCTGCTTCATCACCTTATTAAGATAATTAAATGAGTAAATATAGGTAAAACCTTCAGTAGTACCTGACACATGGTAAGCTTTTAATAAATGTTAGCTGCCATTATTATTATTATTATTATCATCCCTATAACTCTATTAAGTGGCGCCAGGGCCCATGGGTGAGCACTGGGCCAGTGACACTTCATGAGGAGCCAGATGGCCCTGCAGTGATTCAAAGGGGTCCACTTTTGTTGAGAATTGGGGCCTAATGACAGTTTCTCCCATTCATTGTGGATTGTCCAAGGATAGGCTCTTGTTTTTGTCCCTGCTGTGCGCTGGCTCTGTGATGGTGACTTGACTTGAGGTCTTGAAGCTTCTGCGATTCATACCAAGTAGCAAACTAAGACCATGTCCTCTTAATGTTGCTTAGAAAGCCCGAGGTCTGTCTACAGGGGCATTGGGAAAAGCCAAAATAGCAATCTCCACAGTCCTGGATTTCTTGGATTTTATGCGGCACATTACGTTGAGTCCTAGAACTCCCTGGGAGTGAACAGTGGTACCATTTTTGAGCTCTTTGTGGCTTTATTGTCCCTTATAGACCGTCAACTCTCTTTACACTGTCTTAGATCAAGAGGTGGTTTTGTTACATTGACAAAAGCTGCATGTGTATTTAAAGCCTTTTTTTTGATTGATAGGAAACATTATTAAATATCATTGTAATGTTCTTAAATTCTCCAAAGGAGAAATGACATTAAATCCTGAGTGAAATAAGATGCAGCAAACTTTTGTTATTTCATGGTGTCCTTGTTTTATGTACAACTTTTTAGGGCTTATACTACTATTAGAACTCTAGGAGACCCCAGAAGAACAGTTGTCAAATGAAAGGTTGGACCCTGAATTTTGAAGGTTAGGATATTGATTTCCTAGACAGTGTCAGACTTTTAAAATCTAATTCTGAGATTGTTACCCAACATGTTGATGAGTTGAGACATTATCAGCCAAGGTGAATGAAAGACACTCAGGGTGTTTAACTAAGACTGTCAGAGAATTAGAAGGAACTTGCGCACCTTTGTCATTCTCCCTGATACATAAATGCTGTTGTTAAGATGGGCAGGACTGAAGAGGTAAGAACATCTAACTGCTGGTCTCTTGCAACCTGGCAAAGGGGTCAGAGCCAGGAGGGCTCCGGCCTCGGCTCTCTAGTGACTGGTGTCGGGGTTGCAGTCTGTTCTGTTCCCCTGTGTTAGGAAGCCCACCGCAGAAATCAGGATGAGAGAGCACGGTCTGCTTCTGTTACTTGTTATGTTCGCTGGAACATAAATCCAGCTCAGCGCTGCATTGCTGCTGAGCATAGCTAATGTGCAGTGGGCTAATCGAACAGTGTTTGACTGAGTTTTGGCTTTTCCTTTTTTTTTTTTTGCTTCACAATTGTAATTTCTAACTCATCTCAGGATCCTATTCCTATGAAATAGGATCCAATTTAGTTGGATATAAATTTGAAATTGGTGAGAGAGGAAGGAGGAAAGGGGAGGGAAGATTGAGTAATTGAAAGATTTTTCTAGAGAATGAACAGCTGGAATGTTGAGAGCGAATGGGAGAGAGGGCTGTCTCTCCTGATGGCTGGGTGGGCAAGACCATGTTAGAGAACAGAAAGAGTTTGTCCACCCGGAGCTCTCAGAGCCAAACACTGAGAATTGCTGTGGAGAAAGTAACTATTTTATCAATGAATGACCTGGTACCATCTAGGAGAACGGGAAGCTAAGGCTGAAAAGCCTGAATTTCCTGATCCAGGTTTCTGGGAGGGTTTTTAAGAGGTTAGGGGGAGCAGGTATGTGGAAGTGCTGGCGAGGCAAGTTTTAATTGGAGGGCCTTGGAACCTGTCATTCACAGTAAGGGGTGTCAACACAGGATCTTCCTGGACCACGATCCTCTGCTTCTGCAAGGGTTCTGGTGTTCAAGTTCAGGTTCTATCCTGGTTCTTTGGTTTTTTAGAGCAGGGAGGGCCCAAGACTTTGGTTCCAGATGCAGCTGGATGTCAGAGTTCTCTCCTCTGGGCTTGCTTCAGCTGTATGACTTGTGGTTTTGTTCCATTGTCTCCAAAAAGCAACTCAGTATCTTTTAAAGAGGATAGAACCATTTTGAATTGGTTCTGAGGTTACAATAGGTTTGTTCACACTCAAGTGCAGTTCGGAAGAGCCATTCAGTCACCTGATGCATAGTAAATTGTACTCAGCTCTCTGCTCCTCCCTTTCCCCCTCCCTGGGACAGACAGAAGGACTGAAGGGAGCACTTCTTTCTGGAAGTCCTGCATGAGCATTGATTTCTTAGCTGAGTATTTGTTAGCTATTGGGCAGAAATGATTTCAATATAGCACTCAACTATAAAGGACCTGGAGTATTACATTCTGTGTTGTCACTTAGAAATGAACCCAGTTGAGCAGATAGACGTAATTTTTATAAAAATTTAAGTCTTTGTTCTCCATTTCTGTATTTTGGGAAAGTTTTTTTTTTTTTTTTTTTTTTTTTAATTTGTAAACACATTGTTCAAAGGTTTCCTCTTCAGTGACACTTCCTACACTCACCCTGCAGAAGTAATTTTCTTTGTACATAATTTTATTATCTCATAAGTATTTGTGTTATACATATTATTATCTCACTACTGTATTGTATTGTAGTTCTGGGTCTGTATGTCACCTGCTAGATTTGACTGCCTCAAGGTTAGGGGTAGGTCTCAGTCACCTTTGTTTTCTCACACTGCCCAGGACAAGGTCTGATGTGACATGTATAGTGGGTATTGTGTAAATGTTAAATGGGTGAATGAACGAATGATATCCAGTTTTACAGCCTGCATCCATTCTGGCTGTAGGTGACTATTCTGAATGTAGTCCTTAAAATTGTGATACTCTGTTTATTGGCAGATTCCTGTGGCCTTTTTCTCATCAGTTATGGGTAACTGCCTGACGTGTTCCATGGTGGTCAGACGTGCCCCGTTTGATTGCTTGTTGACAATGAGCAGTGACAAGTGCCATTGAGTATGACTGCTTTATTTCAAGGTCGTTTCTTTCCCTCTGTTGAACTGAAGTGGGTTTTACACTTTGAGATGTTAGCTTATGAAACCTGGTGGCTCATGTTCTGGAGCATTTATCACTGTCTGACCTCTGTAACCCTTGGCTTCCCTTTGGATCAAATGAGATTTGTGCATGATGAGCGCTGGATTGATGCTGAGCATAGCTAATGTGCAGTGGGCTAATCGAACAGTGTTTGAGTTTTGGCTTTTCTTTCTTTCTTTTTTTTTTGCTTCACAATTGTAATTTCTAACTCATCTCAGAACCTTCATTATACTTTTCACCTCACAAATCAGATTGCTCTCAAGGAGAGAGATTCGTTTTTAAAGTGTATAGATTATCAGTAATGTGAAAATTTTTAGTAGGTTAACCAGTCTTTCCTGTTATAATTAGTTAGAAGTTCCCTTTCTATTTTCTTTACCTGGCTTTTTAATGACGAAAAAACATTTTGGAGGCATAAAGAATTGGTTTTAGGAATCTGTAAGGTTTGTGTTCTTGGGATGATGATATTAGGAGGAGAGATTCAGAAGCTTTCATCCATTTTCTGTTTCTTGCTAGTTGCAAGGTGAGATGAGACAGAGCAGTAAGGCCTTTCCCCTCCTTTTGTCTTGCCCCAGTCACTGACGGAGTCCTCCTGTGTAAGTGTGGCTGATGCCTACAGTCCTGCATTCCCTGATGCAGTGTGGGGAACCAGCAGAGCCCCTAACGGCTCAACTCCAAGTCCCTTCCTTACAGTGCTCTTATGGGTAGGGTCCCCTCACCAAATAATCCTCCAGGATGCCAGCTGGCTGACATCTTGGTTTTGGTCTTGTGAAAGAAACTAACCTCTGGGGGGGTTGGCTGGGATGGGAGTAAAAGACAGAAAACTGTACTTGAACAACAATTAAATAAAAGAAAGAAAGAAAGAAAGAAAGAAAGAAAGAAAGAAACTAACCAACCTATCTCAGAACTCGGAGACCATGAATGGGTACTGTTGTAAGCCTCTAAGTTTGTGGTACTTTGCTATGGCAGCAATAGAAATCTAATGCAAGTGTTTAGTTTTTTTCAACAACAGACATTTGTTCCTCACAGTTCTGAAGGCAAGTGTTTTGAAATGGTTAGTGGTATGTGTTTTTCTTGGTTTTATCCTCTTTGAAAAAATCCAGGGACAGTCAAACCTTTTAATTTAATATCCACCTAGTGTTTCCATTCCATGAGAAATATCCATAGCTTTATGTCCTTAGAGGAAAGGGCTGTTCTGTGTCCAGCACACACTTACCATTTGGACTAACTTCACTCTACTCGTGTGGATCAGTGTTTCCACATGAAAAGTGATTTTCCCACTAGAGCCACATCTTTAGTCACTGTGGACCCTGAAACAGTTTACTGATTAGAGCCTCTACTTCAAACATCTTTTTTTTTTTTTTAAAGTGATGTTCTAGCTGGTGTGGCTCGGTGTGTCTCAGTGGAGGGAGTGCCAGCCTGCAAACCAAAGGGTTGCCGGTTCGATTCCCAGTCAGAGCACATGCCTGGGTTGTGGGACAGGTCCCCAGTGGGAGGCCCACGAGGGGCAGCCGCACGTTGATGTTTCTTTCCCTCTCTCCCTCCTTTTCCCTCTCTCTAAAACTAAGTTTAAAAAATCTTTTTTAAAAAAGGGAGTGGTTCTAGGCCTTTAGCAATTGAGAAGTGATGAGGAGCAGAATAATAAACATTGTGTTATAAGTTGCTGCATATATATGTTACTTTTTAAAAAGTTGAAAAACAAACAGCTCTGTGAGTGGCAAATAATGAAGATTATATATGTATATGAATAGAGTTTAGTCCTGTACTAAAATCTTGTAATAAAATGATTATGACACACATTTAGTGTGAGTAATTGTTATATTAGCTAATTAGGAATAAAAGGTAGGAGGATTAAAAAAAATTACAGTTTCTATTTATAATTACTGCTATTGTTACATATAGCATGACAAGCATTTCTGCACTCAAGGAAGGGGGAACCAGGCAGGAAGGTTCTCTTGGACTTCTTTGTCGACTCCTGACCCAGGAGTGCCTGGGGAGTGTGGACGTCTTCATGGGGGTGAACATGAGTGCTGGGGATGAAGTGTCTCAAGGTGGGCCAGCTCCCACCTCCCTGCTGTGAGAATTGCCCGTTCTTCATTCAGGAACATAAGACAATGGAAACTGGTTAGCTAGGCCCTTGGGATCTCCCGTAGTTGGCAAGGATAGCCGAGGAGATGTCTCGCTCTGCCTTCTCTGGCCTTCCAGGGCACTGGAATCCCTCCCCGTGTGTGCGTGCTTCCAGGGGAACTCAGATGCCCCCTCTCTGCTTCTGCCTGCTTGTCTCTTTTTCTTCCAGTAATTTTATTTCACACGGGTGAGATTTAAAGGAAAGTCTCTCCCCAGGGCCAGTAATTCTCCCATCACTGTCTGAGGTTCTGCTCATTAAAGATTAATTTGAATTCATAAACAAGCACCATAGGCTGGTTAAAGGCACTTATTAAGACTGACCCTCCCACCTTAATAATAGTCATCACTATTACTTAGTCATGTGTTGCATACTGAGTGTGAACCAGGAGCTATTCTGAAGATTTTACATGAATTAATGCATTTGATCCTCACAGCAGCCTGTGAGGAAGGGTCAGAGATGGTCCAGTACCTTGTTCCAAGGCGATGGCGACTGAGGGCAGAGCCAGGACAGCATCCAGCTGGATTGGCTCTCGGACTCGCCCCACAGCCATGGTACGGAGCTGCCTCTGCTGGACACTTAGGCGGGATTTGATATGATTTGATTGCTTTCTTCCTTCCATTCAGGAGCTACACCTGTAAGGGACAGGACTGGAAGTGAGGAGAGTGAGGGTGTGGTAGGGGAAGACATGACTGTGGGGGCTTGTGATGGGGACTTTGGAAAGAGACTTGGGAGGCATTGTCTATGGCCATTGTTTTGCCACCAGAAGCAGTAAGGCGCATTCACTAGCATCCTGATATTACTCATCTACGTATAATTAGTACAAGAATTTAACTAAGAACCCAGCAAGTACTGCTTTGCTTCTCTTCTCTGCTGCTCTCTGAACATGGACTTCATTTTTCTTTTACTTTAACGTTCTAGCCACAGGAAGCTCTTATGTATGTTTGTGCGTATATATGATAAATTAAATACTTTACTTAATATTTAAATGTCATTTAAAATAACACTTTTCAAATGTACTTGAAGTACAGGTCAATGAAAAGCAACTAATTCTTGTAATTACCCTTTTGTTCCTCACACAGTATTGGCTGGATCCTGCAAAAACCCTTGCCGAACACAAAGAACTGATCAACAGTAGGTATTTAATTTTAGCTGTGTTAAGAGATGCCTTGAAAACGCTATAATGTCTGTGGTTAGCTGGGCACAGAACGAGGCCTCAGGGGAGTGTACTAGAACTCAAGTGCCAGAACCTGGAGGTGGGGGTGTGTATTGCTAGGTCTCTACAAACTCTGGTTATACTTGAGTTGATACAGACTTCATGAATCTTAGTATTGAATTTTGCTTGTCGTTTCCCTGTTCTTGACTTCAGTTTGTGACTTTTCCAGTTGCTTGTCATTAAATTTTCACCTTAAAACAGAAAAGGCAGAGAGGCACTGATGTGGAAAAGGTAGTTGTCATCCACCTTTTTAAATCTTCTGAGTTTCTTGGGTTAGAGAGTAGTTTTGGTCACTTTGCCGAGTCAGTAACTAAGAAGTGCTTTGTGACCTGACCGATTTCTATGGCTTCAGTAAGGACCCCCCCGCCCCCGACTTTGCTTCTGGTTTTATAAATAGGAATCTTACCATGTGACTGAGTAAAATTAAGGTTATATTTATTAACATTAATTTCCATCACCCAAAATTTTATTTATAAATGCGCATATGTACACACACGTATTCACTGTCCTTAAGTGTACAAAAGAGTAGTTATTTTTAAAAGGCTATCTCTTAGAAAATTGTGATAAAGTGCATAACATAAAATGTACCATTTTAACCACCTGAGGATACAATTCGGTGGCATTAATAAGTACATCCATGTTGCTGTGTGACCACCACTGTCTGTCTCCAAAACTTGCTCATCATCCCCAACTGAAAATCTGCACTCACTAGACCAGTTTGTTTTAATGTGCAAATTATTGCTACAAGACGTAGTCGATTCCTCTGGCCTGTACTCCCCCGCTCTGAGTCTGTGCTTTCCGTGTGTGCGGGCTCACTCCCTGTAGAAAACTTGGTCATCTGGTGCTTCGTGGGTCCCAAAGGCAGAAATGTATACTGAGAATAAAACATTTTTATTACAAATGAAGAAAGATTATTTAACTGAAGAATACATAATTTTTATATTTATCTCATGAGATAGTTTGATAATTAATGAAGGAGAGTCAGAAGAAATATCTGTAAAAATGATAGAATACTTGCTAGTCCCCAGGATTCTCATGGGTAAGTCTTGATTTATCATAATCCTTGTGCTAATGGGGGACTTTATTATCATTATAGGTCTTGAAATTAGTCTTCAAAAGGTAGATCAGAGGATTCTGTTTCTGGCTTCTGTACTTTTGGCTAAAGTGAGACAGTATTAACTTACTTTGCATAAGGGTTTCTTAAAGGCAGACGTGAAAAGACGTGGATTCAAGGTCATAATAAGTTGGAATTTGCTTCATCAGGGCTTGATTTTTATAGTTAGTCTTACACATATCCGTGCTCCAAAAGCATCCATTTCCATTGCCTTAGATTGAGTTATAAAGCAGTGATGTTTATGAAAGATTTTGCTTACTCTCTAGTTATTATAATTCCCCCCCAAAATGCTGTATGGAATTGTGGCCAGAAAGCACTAGGTATTAGCAAACTTGGTTCTTCATTTTGTGATCTTTGTGAACTTGGAACCAAGTTGCCTATCTCCTTGGAGCCTCACCTGCCTTGCATATGTTACCAGGTGGATGTTGAAAATCAAATACTTAGGAAACATTTTTGTACTTGATCAGATACAAGCAAATGGTAACAATGCCTTACGTTGAGAACACAAGCCATTTTATGTGTAAGCGGAAACAAAGGACTGGCTTGGGCTACAGGTCCTCTAAGAAAATTAGCCCAAACCAAATGTTTTCAGTTGGGCATTTTGCAAACGTCTGCATAACTGCTCATCTCCAAACTTGTTTGAAGTGGCTGGGCTTGGTCAGTAGGATGTAATCTGTCATGTTCCAGAGGATAAAAGCAACTCTGGACTCCAAACAAGGCCCTCTTCCTTTCTGCACTGTCTCAACAGCGTCTGTGCTTTCCCCACCCCCAGATGCCAACCCCAGTGGCCTGCAGGCACAGGCCGACCCATCTGCTCCATAACACAGGGCTTGATTGACAGCGACCGATCAGCAGAGGGTGGACTTCCTGGCTCTTCTAAATATTTAATAGTCTGTGCCTCCCTGATATCTATATTCAGGGAGGGGGGTATATTTGTCAGCAACACAGTGATTAAACATAGAAATCGAACATAGAGGATCAACTCTCATGGTCAAAACATTACAACAAAGTTTCTTTTAGAATTTAGTTTTCAAAGAAGCTCTAGCATAAGGGGGGCCTGTTCAGGAGGGCATAGATGAGAGGAGACTTGATTGTCTTCTGTATACCAGGAACAGGGCTTTGGGGTTCTACAAACAGCATGTGTGGGTCATAGTAATTAATAATAAATAATGACATAGTTTGTATGTTACAAAAGCATTATGGGCTTTTTGCCTTTTGTTCCATTTAATTTCTTTTCCCCGACTTCTAAATTTTTTGACTTCATTTACTCAGTTAACAATGAAAATAGAAAGACTAGGGTTGCTTCACATCAATTACACAGTATCAGAGACTAGGGAATCACGTGTAGGTGGAAGTATTACTGAAGTGCATACTTTATATCTTTTTTATTTGTGGGGGAGACTTTTGTTGAAGAAAAAATTAGAAAGTATGATCACCATTTGGTGCACCAGGTAGCAAATCCTTTTAAAAACAGTTTTAATATAAGACCTAGTTAACACTCTGCTCGGAAGTATGCAGTTTTGCAAACAGTGCAAATTAGATTCATACTCTCTGAAATAGAAATATTTCTAGTAAAAGCAGAATAAAATGTGGTTTGATGCCCAAGAGGCTTGTGTCCTCTTGCACAATATGAACATTAATAATTTTATATTTGCACACATAGGCACATTCCCAGGCTTTGTTTTCATATATATTTGGTATTTGTGCAGGTAGTTCTTATGTGTGTGGTAAGTAAAATTTTTACTTACCACTTCAGTAAAATTCCTTTGAGGACTCTTTAAACTTGTTTGCCCATTTCATGATGGGTGATTTACGAGCGCACCTGCCCACAATGCGCTGAATGTTCAGCAGTTTTTGACCAAAAATGGCATGACCACTGTGTCCCACCCTCCCTGCACCAGTCTCACTCCTGGTGACTTTTTCTTGTTTCCCTGGATGAAAAAAGTCATCAAAGGGAAATATTTTGCCCACACAGAAGAGGTGAAACAAAAAAACAGGAGAATCACTAAAAGGCATTGAAATCAATGAGTTCAAAAACTGTTCTGAGTGGTGGAAAAAAGTCTGGATAGGTACATTGCATCAAATGGAGAGTACTTTGAAGATGGCTAAAGTTTAAACATGTAAGAATAAATGAACAATTTTTTTATAAATAAATTCTGCTTTTTGGGGGGGTCCTATCTCATCTACATATACATAGATACCTGCATAGTTGAAGTTCTACTTTACAGAATTCTTTTTTTTTTTAATTTAGTTTATTTTTTTAGAGAGGGGAACGGAGAGGGAGAGAAAGGAATAAAAACATCAATCAGTTGTCCCCAACTGGGGACCTGGCCCACAACCGAGGCATGTGTACTGTCCGGGAATCAAACTGGTGACCTTTTGGTTTGCAGGCGGGTACTCAACCCACTGAGCAAAACCAGTCAGGGCCAATTTTATAGATTTCTGACCCTTGTTTTTTCTTTTTATATTTTCTTGTGTCTTTAGAAATTCTTGGTGAGTGTGATTTTTGGACAAATTTATTGAGATAGCTATGCCATGTCAAAATTGTATATGATGTTTTGATATATGTAGATGGTGTGAAAAGAGCAACACAATCAAGCTAAATAACCTAACCACCTCTACATAGTTACTGTACAGTACCACGGCACCGTAGTTACCATAGCTGTGTATGCCACAGTGTGTATGGCGTGTGTGTATGTGTATGTGTGAGAAAATTTAAGTTTAATCCTTTTAGTGTATTTCTGATAAACAATACACGATCATCAACTACCATCACCACAGTGTGCCTTAGGTTCCCAGGACGCTTTCAGCTGGCATAACTGAAACTTTGTACCCTCGACCAAAATGTTCTCGTTTCTTCCTCCTCTGACCCCTGGCAACCACCATTTCATTCGGTTGGCCAAAAAGTCCATTTAGTTTTTTCCATAAAATAAAAGACATATTTTTGATTTTCACCAATAACTTTATTGATTTGGATATTTTGAGTGTGTTGGCTATCTCTTACTATTGGTGTCTAGTGGGTAGAGGCCAGGGGTGCCGCTAAACATATTCCAATGTGTAAGACTGCCCCACAGCCCCTTTGATTTGCAAGCCCACGCTCAACCAATTGCTGTACGCCAGCCAGGCTGATAAATTTTTGTTTTTAATGCATGCCGATATGACAGCCCTCAACAATACAATTAAATGAAATTGTTTCAAAGGAAGTTAAAGACAACTAAGTACTACTAGAGCCATCGTTTGGAAAAAACTAAATGAAACTTCTGGCCAACCCAATAATTTCTGCATCTATGTGTGTGACTGTTTTATTTTATTTTTAAATTATTTTAAAATATTTACTTTCAATTATAGTTCACATTCCATATTATTTTATATTCTGTGTAACTATTTTGGATGCCACATATAAGTGAGGTCAGGCAGTATTCATTTTTTTGTGTCTGGCTTATTTCACCTAGCATAAATCTCCAGGTTCATTTATGTTGCCTCAGATTGGAGGTTTCTTTATTTTTTTATGGCTGAATAATATTGCATTGTGTATGTATATGTATGCACCCCATTTTATTTATCTGTTTTTTCATTGATGGACACTTCGATTGCTTACATATCTTAGCTGTTGTGACCAGTGCTGCAGTGAACAGGGCTGTGCAGATACTGCTTTGAGAGTCTGATTTCATCTCTTTTGGATAAATACCCACTAGTGGTATTGCTGGACCATATGGTAGCTCTATTTTTAATTTTTTGAAGAACTTCCATGCTGTTTTCTATAATGGCTACACCAATTTACATTCTCAACAATACTTTTGTCTTTCGTTAACTTTTTTTTTACAATTTTAATATTTTCAGCAATATTTGCCTTTTTGATAATTGCTATTCTTACAGGTGTGAGGTTTTGATTTGCATTTCCCTGGTGATTAATGATGTTGAGCATCTTTTCATGTATGTGCTGGCCATTTGTATATTTCACTTAGAAAATATCTATTTAGGTCCTTTGTTTTTACATTGTGTTTTTTTTTTTTTTTGCTATTGAGTTGTATGAGTTCCTCATATATTTTGAATGCTAACCCCTTATTTAGTAAATGGCATGCAAATATTTTTGGTGAGTATAATTTTTAATTGTTATATAATATACTACTACTTTGATTAATTTATAATGTGAAATTAAATTAAGTTCTATTTCTTATTTTAGCTGGACCTCCGTATACTTTGTATTTTGGTATTAAATTCTATGCTGAAGATCCATGTAAGCTTAAAGAAGAAATAACCAGGTAAGGTATTGACTTTACTTATGAACAGTACATGTATGGCATATACAAAAGGCTGTATTTAAAACAAATGGGGTCAACCATTTGGATGTATGTCTACCTGCATTTTGTAACACATCGAGTGTGGGAGTTTAATTTAAACCAGCATTGCATGAGGCAGATCAATGTCTGGTGATAGATGTGTTTGAACAATGGCATGAACCCTGCTGACATGATGAGAGATTTTGCATCTGTTGCGATGGATGTTTCCATATCTTTGTTGTGGAGGATGCATTCAGCCTTTGTAGTCAATAAAAGTAGTCGTTTGAACTGCGTAAAGGAAGGTTTGTTGATGCTCAGTATGTGTATGTAAATATAAATTTGAAGAGCCAGTTATTTTTCTTTAATTAGTTGTAGCTTAAATGTCAGCTGTCTAGGGGTTTCCTTTATCTCTGTAGGAAATGAAAAATTATTTTTAGTATTTTATGATGTATTACTTCACCTTTGTCATCAAATGTTTTATTTCAGTTAAGGCAGAATTTTCAGTTGATATTGATTCTATTGTTGAAATAGTCCATGCCAACATTTGAAAGTGGCTCGTGAAGACCAGACCACAGTGTTATATTTTCACGTATTCTGCATGGGCCCTGACTGCACAAGGCAGCGAAAATAGAAGTGTTTGTCCAACTGAGCTCTAATTGGTCAGCTTTGCTAGTAAACCCTCATCACTGGCTCCAGTAAAACCTAATTTGTTATTCCCAACATTTGAAGTTATATTCTTGATAACTAAGGCAGTCTGTGGTTTTGTTCCTATTTCATTTTATTCATCTTTTCCCTTAGACTTTGTTTTGTCCTGATCCTGGACTGGGTACAGAAGAGTGAAGAGGGGAGGCTAATTGGATGTTTTCTGTTGTGCTCTGAAGTGCTATAATTAGGCCTCTTTTTTAGAACTGTGCTGGTGTCTGTGTGCGCGTTTTCTATCACCACCTTGTTAGTGAGCCTTTGAAAAGCAGGCCGCCCATGCAGGCTTCCTGCGAGCACACCTCTGAGGGAGAGGTGCCCTTGTGCTGGGGCGATGCTGAAGGGTGTGTTTACATTGGAGTTTCATGAATAGTCTTCACCGTCAAGAAGGATTTCTGAGTCTTGGGCTCGTGGGGAAACTGAGTCCAAGTGGTATAAAAACACATTCATATCTGTAACTCATTACAGAACTGTAAGGGAACACCACTTTATGAAAATACAAGAAATGTCTTTCATTTTGAGGTTGTCAGTAACCTCTCTGTGCCTCAGTTTCCTCAACCAGAAAACTGGAGATGTGCCTGTCTCATAAGGTTTCTGTAAGCATTCAGCAGAGTAATGTGTGTGAGGGTGTCATACAGTTGACCCCTGAACAACACTGATTGGACTGCACAGGTCCACTTGTATGTGGATTTTTTCCAGCATAATTTATATGCTTTTATTATTTTTAAATTTTTATTATATTTTTTCCATAACCATTTGATCCCCTTACATCCCCTCATCACCTGGGGTTGTTGTTGTTTTTTTTTTCCCGATAAATACTTAAGAGTATTTGTCTTCCTTTTGATTTTCTTAAGGACATTTTCTTTAGCCTATTTTATTGTAAGAATACAGTATAATACATATAACATACAAAATATGTGTTAATTGACTGTGTAAGTGATTGCTAAGGCTTCCAGTCAACAGGAGGCTATGAACAGTTAAGTTCTGAGGGGGTCTGAAGTTGTCTATGGATTTTCAACCGCTGAGGGCATCTGCCCCACTAGTCCCTGCGTTGTTCTAGGATCAGCTGTAGTTGATTGTGTTTGTTAGTGGAGTTTACATCTTACTGAGAGTAAGGTTCCAAAAGACAGATATTTAATGTTAAGAAGGGGGCTGGAAAGCAGTGTTTTGTAATGCATTGCTTTGTATCTGTTCACCAAATATTACTGATGACCAGAAATTTCTTAACAGCTCATTAACAGAATACATGGATTTGTGTTATGTCCAACCCCATAAATGATTCAGTCCCAACTGTTTTCCCTCAAGTATTAGACTAAATCATATAGTTAAGAACCAGATGACATAATGGACTTATGTCACAGGTAATGACTGTGATCTCTAAGAATTTATTTTTGTTGCTGAAGACATAGAGAGTTGAATTTAGATAAATTAAATATGATATCACTATGCACGTATAAACTAAATGATTAGCATGAATACATTAAATTGATAGACATATGGACCTTAAGAAAGGAGTCAATTATACAAGATAATTTTGGCAAAAGCAAAAACTGAAACCAAAAAAAAAAAAAAAAAAATCCTTCAATATATGTTATTAATGGGAAAGTCTGCTTCGGCCAGCATTTTTAAGTTGAACAGTTATTTATCTTCAACTCTTTTGAAAAATTTTCTGGCCTTCTCTGTATTGGATTGTAGGTTGTTTATAATTTTTTGATTTGAAAAATACTATGTGGTAAACATGGGACACCTACTCTTCACGTTTCGTTGGTGATCCTGCTGCCCAGCCTCTTTCACTGTTGGCCCCATCTGTCTCACTCCTGCACAGTGTTCGGCGATTTAGCCACTCCCTGTGGTTGGCTCTCCAGCTTGTTTCCTGTGTTTAAATTATAGATCATGCTGCATTGAATCTTCCCCAGTGCATACATGATTATACTGGTTGTGGTAGTCCAGAAGGATGTTGTATGTAGGAAAAAACCCCTAAAGGTAAATGAGATATACAGGAAAATAAGGTTCCCGACCATGAGAAATGTAAGTGAAAGAATTCATATCAACTTAGAGCACCTGTCATGTGCTCTAGAATGTGTTCTGATATAAACAAAGTTGGGTGACTTCAAAGTCATATATCCTAACCCCCACCCTTACAGAACATTTCTGACAGTTCAGCCAGCTTTTTCGTAAACATTTTAAAGACAGGAAATCTTACTGACTCATGGAAATTCAGTAAGAAATAAATGCCTGTAACTTCTGTCATCAGTGCTAGGCTTTCTTTCTAGGTTTGTGCGCAATAAGTCTAATCTCTCTTCTCTTTGTTAGTCCTTTAAATAATTCGCGTCCTTATGATTATCTGTTAAACTCATTTTCAATTCTGATTCAAAATATTATGACAGCCTTTCATGTATTCCATGTTATTCACAGCTCCTCATCCGCTGCAGATTTGATAAGCATAAAACAGTACGAGGTTAAGAAGATGGGCTTTAGAGTCAGACAGGCTGAGGTTTGCATCCTTGCTTTGCTGCTCCCTAATTGTGCAATCTCGAGATTATCTTGCCTTTTTACAGTCTGTTTTCTCATCTGTAGAATGGAATTAAAGTATTCCTTGAAAAAGGTGTTGGAGGAATATAAGACAGTACATGCAAAGTACTTACAGTGCAAAAATGTAAGTGTTCAGTCAATGGTATGGGTTAGCTAAAATGGAAACAATAATAATTATTTTACATTTTCGAATGATTGATTACAAAACAAGGGAGGAAAAGACCAACTTGGAACCCTGGGGTAGGTCTTTCAGGTTAAAATCAATCCACTAATCAGAACTTTCTGGGTGTAGTTCATTTATCTATGAATTATCCTACTACTGCCTTCTAGCCTGCATTTCTTGAATTTGTGTAAAAAGACAGAATTCACTTACTTTCCTGCCCTTCATTCATTCAGTAACTACATGGAGCATCATGTTGCAGTGCACTGAGTACCAAGGAGATTCAGTGGTGACCAAAGAAAGACAAGAGTTTCATTCCCTGGAGAGGGAGAGGATAGAGAGACGGCCCATTGCTTTGCTGACAGTGCCGTCTGTGATGCCACTGAAATTTTCCTGAGCTTCTAAGGATCTGACAACTATTTCTATAAAAGAAAATAATGTTAATTCCAAATGACTTGTTCATAGTGAGCACTTTTTAGCTTCTAAAAATAGGTCTTTGTTTTTTAGTTTGTTTTGTAATATTTTATAGTATTTTCTGGGGATTGATATTAGGCACATCAATGATTATTACTTTGGTAGTCCATATTCACGTTGTGGGGATTAGCTTGTTGCAGCTTCTTTGCTGGCTGAGTGACCTTCAGTTCCACTTCCACTTCCGGAGTGCCTGTCTCTGAGTGAAGATAGTGGTCTCAGTTCATCAGAGCTGAAGTGAGGGTCACTGTCCAGTATGGAAAAAGAAATTTGTGAGCTTAAATGGACTATACAAATGGCAGGTGATATTTTTGGTATTTGTTCCTATATTTTAATCATCAGTTTTAAATCCCTGAGACAAAAGTGTTCTTCCACTTCTTTGTCTCTTTCTCTTGAGAACTTGTGGGTGCTTCCTCTACTGTTCTTCTTCTAAAGCTATATATGCCATTTCCTCCACAGTGTTTAATATCATGTTCTTATTTAAGCATTTCCCTCTGTCCCTCACATTTAAGTTTGTCCAAATGATGAGGCCCCTGTCGCGTGCTGTGTTCCCTCTCTGGGGGACGGAGAGCACAGGCTCACCTTTGGTGGAGGGAGGCACTCTCCTTCAGTGTCACATTCAGCTGGCACCAGGAGTCAGACGTCCACTTGTTTCCACGTCTTTCCGTTGCTTCATTGGGGTTTCAAGTCATTGTAAGGTGCACCTTGGGCTGTTGTGGTATGAGCATGCTGGCTGTCTTTCAGGAGAAACTTCTGTGTGGGCTCCTGAAAAAGCAGGGTCTTTCTGCCCCTTCTCTCAGCCAATCTTCCTTTCTTGTTCTCCTTGCCTCTGATGCACATCAGCTTATACGTCCTCGGTGTCAGTTCAGCTCTTTTCATTGAACAGCAGGTCCCTGGAAAACTGTGAGGCCAGCATTTCAAGCCCTCCACCTGTGTTGTACAGGTTGTGGTGTTGTGATAAGTGTGGAAAGGAGGGAATATGGTGCACTCCTCTTCAGAGCTCACAGTCTAGCTCGGGAGATGGTGCATATACACCAGTGTATTAATTTGTGTAAAAAGATAACCAGGGGTGGCTTTGTGAAGCTCTGCTTTGCACAAGAATGTGTTTTGGAAAGCTTCCTTATTAAGTAAATCATTTTTAGTCACTATATTTTTCCTCCAATAGGGGAGCACTATAATTCAGGTCACAATCTAATTTATTGTCCAAACCCTGACACTTTGGAGAATGACTAGGAGAGTTATTAACAATTAGGTGTGTGTAATAGGCACAAAGTAGAACTCTCCTTGGTAAACTGGAATGTAGATTCAATCTAATTAAAGCCAGAGATATCCAGTGACTCAAGCATCTATTCATAGCCTTAATCAGAATGGCATAGAGGGAAAGACCCAGCAACTCTAAATATGTAATTTAAATAAATATTTAGTTGTGTTCTAAGTCCCATAAAATGGATAAAATAATTCATATACAGTTAATTTAAAAATAGGATCATGATAAAATGTTTGTTTAGCATGTAATTTATGATTTTACTATATCATAAATTTGTTTTATAGAAAATAATATAATACTTACTGTCATAAAGATTAATCAAGTTCCTAATTAAAAATAGTCTACTTGTCTTTGATTTCAGTGTATTTTTTATGCAGTGACTTTAAGATTTCTGGTATCTTTAAAAGGCAGACTGTCTAGAGAGGTTTAAACAGATGTCCTTTTTTTCTTTTTCCTTTATGACTTTCTCAGAGACAGCGAAGAATGTCCAGTTTTTTCCATTTTCATCCATCTGTCTCTCTCTTCATTCACATTGCCATCTATCAAGACAGCAGTTCTTCATTGAGTAGCTACTGTGTGCTGAGCCCTGTACAGTGGGAATGGAATGGACAATGGGTTATGGCCCTGTCTTTTGTGTCTGTTTGTCTTTCTCTCTTTGTTTCAGCTCTTTGTTTTTTTTTTTTTTTTTTACCTCTCTTTCTCTTTCTCCTTCTCTTTGAAGCAAACTCTCCCTCAGTTTCTGTATCTGGCAAGGGATTTGACTGTTCAGTCAGATGTTATAAAAGTCTTAATAGAGCAAGACAAATATGCATCTGTGACCCATTTCCTAAAAAAAAAATGCACTTCAGGAGAAGAAATTCCAAGTTAACAATAGAGAGAGTGTAGCTAAACACAAATTTCCAGCAAGCGGCAGGAGTTCTAGCGAAATGTCTTGTTAGTTTATAAGCTTTTGCATTTCGTTTCTGCTGATACCACTTTACTCCTCTTTAAGAGGAGCAAAGATGGTTAAAACAAAGTGGATTTGTATCCAAGCATTCAGGGAACGGAAAGTAATTAAGTGGGGCTGGGACTGGGAATGCAAGTTAGGAAGTGGTGGTGATGGGTAGTCAGTGGTTATTGCAAAAGATTTGGCTGAAGAAGTAAGCAAAAGTCTTAAAAGCTATCTTAAAGATCTTGAACTTTATCCTGAAGACTTTTAAAGGTTTGTTTTTTGTTTGTTTGTTTTAATCAAGAGAATGACGTGATCCTCTTTACCTCTTGGGAAGGTCATTTGGAAAGGATATGAGTATGAATGATGCAGAACAGGGAAGGTTTTAGAAATCCAGAGGGTGGTGGCCTGGCCTAGGAGATGGAGAGAAGGGTGTGGGTTCCCAAACAGCAGACTGAGAGATCGAGTGTGGGCGCCTGGGGTTTGTTCCCAGGTTTCTCTTACTTGGGTGTCGGGAGGACTGCAGTGCCCCTTCCTGAAACAGGCAGTGGGAAAACTCGGGCTGTTAAGCAGATTTTCACTTAAGCCTGGGGGTACAATCAAAGTTGATATCAGTTTCCTAGAAATAATAAGAGTAGCATGTAGCCTTTGGATATCCTTACTAAGGGCTTTGGTTGTGAGCATTTGGAGAAGAGAAATTTATTAAAGCTGATTTTTAGAATTCATTTTCTTTGCTTTTTTCTGCCTTTTCCCCAATGGCATCAAGAGTCACCTAGCAAAGAAAGATAAATCTCAAAGGACAGCCTGAAGTGCGTGTCAGAGAGAGAGTTAATGGGAGAGGGGCAGGGAGACAGAGACAGAGAGACAGATTTGAGAGATCGACGAGGGCTTGTGTTGATGATTCATGCATCACTTCATAAACCTCTGGCTTCACATCACTGGCAGAAAGCCTGAACATGGAGTGGGGGGAGGGTGTCATGGAGGGTGGGAGGCTAGCTAGAGTTGCCCAGCACCCTCATTAAGACAGATTTTCTAGAATCCAGGTCTGGCTGTGCTACTTAACTGTTGGAAGATCTTGGAGAAGTTACTTCATTTCTTTGTGTCTGTTAGTTTCTTCAGCTGTAAAATGGGGTGATAATAGTACTAACTTTATTGTAAAGTTATTGTATATAAAATACTTGGGATCACTATATTTACAATGTTTAGAACAGTGGGTAGCACCATTATTATAACAGGTTTTCTTTAGGCAAATGGAATGAGCAAACCTGCAGATGATGGGCAGGGTCTTAATAAGTGGGAGGAGTGATGGAATTATACTATAATGACCTTTTGTTCTGTATCTGTGATTTTAGGCCCTGTGTAGATACACAGGCCATCTAGCTTGGGTCCTTCTGATTTGTTCCTCCCATTATGAGCATGTCGTCATAGTGTTAAGAACCGTGTGTGTGTGTGTGTGTGTAAAATCAGTCTTACCAGTCTCATGAGGTGTAGATACTTCTTCTGGATGAGGAGACTGGCTGTTCAAGAGGTCAGGCAGCCAACCAAGGCCACAGGCTGTGGATTGCTGGAGCTGGAGTGCAATCCAGCCAACCTAACCTGAGAGCCTTCACTTTGTAGCTGCTATCTTGTCTGGCCTCTGTAGAGTGTCCTCCAGTAGTCTGTTTACTCAACAGCTTCCTTTGTACAAAAAAGCAGAAGGCACTTTATTGTCAATAGAGATGATTGGCTGTTACATTGATTCTCAGGCTCTGAAACTTCAGGTCTGGGAGTGTGTAAGGTTATCATTAATCTCTTCTTCCGTTTCTCTTGTAGATACCAGTTTTTCTTACAGGTGAAGCAAGATGTCCTTCAGGGCCGACTGCCCTGCCCTGTCAACACTGCTGCTCAGCTGGGAGCGTATGCCATCCAGTGTAGGTTCTGCTGAAGTAAATTTGCTTCAGATATTTATTTTTATTTTTTTAGTTTTAGAGAGAGGGGAAGGGAGGGAGAGATAGAGGGACAGAAACATCGATGTGAGAGAGAAACATTGATCGGTTGCCTCTCACACCTGCCTGGACTGGGGACCACCCCCACAACCTAGGCACGTGCCCTGACTGGGAATCGAACTGGCCACCTTTTGCGTTGTGGGATGACGCCCAACCAGCTGAGCCACACCGGTCAGGGCTACTTCAGATATTTTGAAAAAAATATTTGAATTTTTCTTTTTAAGCAAGTTTATATACTAACATTTTTCTTATCAGAATATTTTGCTGAAAGACATTGAATTTATTCAGAATTCAAGTTTTAATCAGTGTCACTTCAGAAGACATGAACATGAAGCCAGTTGCACATTCTTTGTAGTGGGTCCCCTGCAGTTTTACTGGCAGGGATACACTGGTTCTTGTCTAAGGGGAGAGTCTGGAAAACCTGTTACGTCCTGCATTCCACCCGAGTCCACTGATCCCCAGGAGCTGTTCTGTCTCAGAGGTCACACTGCTTCCAGGCAGCTGTGGTGAAGACTCCACGCGAACAGGTGCCCTCACCAGTTGGGTGTGGTTCCCGTGAGGGGCACTTCAGGTGGCGTTGTCGTTTTGGAGACTGAGGCTGAGGCTGGGGCTGGGGGCAATGAGGCAGCCTGTTTCTTGCCTTTATGGCCTTGTAGCCTAGGAAAAATATCCAAGGAATAATGTCTCTCAGATGAACTTGGGCTTGGAAGGTGGGTTCATGTAGGGAGGAGAATTTTTTATCAGAACGTGGTGAGCTCTCTGGGATTGCGTGCAGCAGGGCATCGTATTTCCATGCCCCTTATTCGGGGCACATGCTCCATTTCTCGGGGTCGTCTTCTGAGAGGCTCTGTAGGGGTCATGGCTGTTACTCACCTCCAGTGTTTCCATCATACATGCTCTGAGTTCTGTCTACAACACTTGTTTTCATATGAACTGCTAAGAATAATTGAAATGAAAATGATGATAAGTATAGTCTTTCAGAAGCAAAAATACAGAACTTAGGTTTTTAAGGTAAGTCTTACTATACCATTCATATATGCTCATCAGTTATTTTTTACTGAAATTATTTATATGTGAACTTATTAATAAGGCATTTGAACACAATGTTTAAGTAAGGTTGGAATATTTGTATTTCTCTATTTTGGGGAAATATTTCCCTAAAATGAAAAAAATTACCATGTTTTTCTATTTAGCTGAACTTGGAGATTATGACCCGTATAAGCATACCACGGGATATGTGTCAGAATATAGATTTGTTCCGGATCAGAAGGAAGAACTTGAAGAGGCCATAGAAAGAATTCATAAAACTCTCATGTAAGAACTGCATTTTATTTACTGTAACTAACATGGTGTGCATTATTAGGTCCCTAGAATCTCGTCTCCTAACGAGAGGTTTCTCCTCTTTCACTAGCACAGCCCGCAGTCTGATGACCAGCCCCTTGTAGCCCCTGTTCCATTTCTGTTTCTACAGAGTTGGCTTTTTCATATTTTACATACACGTGACCCGGTGTTTGTTTTTCTCTGGTTTATTTCACTTAGTAGAGTGACCTCAAGGTCCATCCCTCCACTTGAAAATAGTAGGTTTTCAAGTGTTCTCAGCACAGAACAGAAATGCTAATCATGACTGGGTGGAGGTCTTAGCCGAGCTGTGTGGGGAATCACGTTGCAATATCCAAACGCATCAAATGAACACACGGCACACCTTAAACCTGCACAGTGTTGTCTGTCAGCTGTATCTCAGCAAAGCTGGGAAAAACATCTTATGTTACATCAGCCACCGTCCTTTGCTATTGGCGGGCTTAAGAAAAGTTTCTAGAAGATAAATTCTTCACCTTTGCCTGGAACATTCTAGCATTCTTTTTTTTTTTTTTTAAAGTTTTACCTGCTTATAACACTAAAAAGCTCATAGAAAATCCAAACAATTTATACAGTATAAGAGAGAGAGTAAACTCCAATATCTAAAAGTCACGGTATTTTTGGTTAACAGCCTTTCAGACCTGCGTGTATCATCTACCACAGAGAAAATGTACTAGGCATAGATTCATGTGTGATTTTGCATGAATGGAATCATTCTGTGTACTGTATTTTGCAGTCTCTTCTACTTTTTCGGTCACTGGTACCTTGTGAAATTTGTTTTTTAATTCTAAGTATATTTTATAACCATAAAAGCCTTAATGTATTCTGGGTTTACTGTGTCATAAGTATGTAAATTTTTCACAGTTAGAGGCAAAGTCCTATTTGGTCTATGGCAACGAATCTGAGAGTCCTGGGGACTCCAGCATGGAGCCTCGGAAGGCGTGAGGTCAACCCTGCACGCCCTTCTGAGCGTGTGTTCAAGCCCTAGCAGGGTTTTTAGTCAATGGCTTGCAGCATTGATGCTGTAATTTAATTATAGTTATTGTGGTTAAATCCTCTCTACTGATTAACTTTCCTTTATTGCCTCTTATGTAACATTCCCTCTTGAATTTGCTTGGCTTTGGGTCTATTGTAGTTGAGGGAAAAAATGTAGAATTTATCTGGCCAACAAAAATGTTTGCCTAAAGGATCTGGTTCAGTGAGTAGCAGCAGAAGTCAATTGCTGACTTTCCATAAGGGAAGCCAGGCTCTCATCTTGCCTTAGCACACACGAGAATGCTCTTCAGCCTGATTACAGAGTGCTCCATTTTTAAAGTTTTGCTGAAGTTGAAGTGCGTGCTTAGAAAGTGCCTGTTACAACACTGTGAAGGGCAGTGTGTTTGGCATATTCTGAGAGTACTAATTCTACTAGGGGTTTCAAAATACAATTAATGGTATGTATTTTGAAATTATTAGGGGGCTTTGGGTGGAGAGCCTATGTGTTTTATGCAGTGGTGTTGACAGTGTGACTGTTATTTCTAAGAGAATAAAGTTTGACCAAGGTTTGGGAGCTTTGTTGTGTCTAATTTGCGATGAACAGTATTCATAGCTTTTAAAAGTATGATTTGTTACTGGTCTTCCAGGGTACCATGGCTGGGTGATAAGAATGCATCAAAGAAGGATTGCTTAATTTAAAAAAAATCACAGCTCCTTTTGTTAGTCATTAAAAATCTTTTTCTTTCTCACACACGCACACACACTTCCACTCATCCGTGGAGATAGATTCCTTGCAGATGCTCACCCTCATTTGGAATGAATGCTATTTTCTGTATATTACCACCTATGAAGATTTCGGGAAGATTTCTGTGCTTTGTATTAAGACAATGACAAGTATTTGTACAATTTCTAAGTGTTGCCTAGTGTATTTTCACACTGCTCTGCTCAGGAGAGGCTGATGCGACCCTGGCTGGGTGGTGGGGAGCCCACTGTCCTCTTCCTCCCCACCAGCGCTCTCACTGCTTCTCCTGGTGGGGAGCTGCAGGGCATGGAGACAGTTACTTGTCTTTGTCAGGTTATGCTTTTTTAACTTGAGTGCTTATGTTCTTAATAATCTCTTTGGGAGTTTCTGAAACAGAGAATTCTTAATATATGCTAGGACATTGGGATTGGCTATACTGAGCAAAAGTAGATGTGGTAAGTGAAATTAACTCCATACAAGTATCTTCTCACAGTATACAATTTTGTCATCAAGAAGGTAAGAGTCTTCTTGAAATGCAAAGACTTGCATTTGCATTAGCGCAAAGGAGCACTTGTTTTTCCGGTGAATGCAGTGAAGATGGTTGGCATTCCCGGCAAGTGCAGCAGAGTAAGGCTCTTTGTTTCCGTGCGGGGTGTAGGGGTCAGGCTCCTTCTGACGCAGAGCTGAATTACTTGAGGACTGCGAAATCCCTGGAGATGTACGGCGTTGACCTCCATCCCGTCTATGTGAGTAACATTTAATTAACACAAAAATATTTTAATATGTTGACATTTACTTAAAGTGCCACTGAAACTCCCAAAGGAAAGCTGCAGTCCTGTTGTTTAGTGAGCAGATGATGCTTTTTCATCTGTGTTTTTCAAACACAACAAATCTCTTGTGTGGATTAAACCCTAATGAGTTTTGCATAAAAGTCTGTGATTATATTTCCATGTGTAGAAAACAATTAACTGAGCTTGAAAACACAATCTGGATAACAGCTCCAAAGGGCTCAGCTAAACGTCAAAACAATTTAAAATTGGTCTGTAATTGATTGTATTAGGCAGAAAACAGGAGGGTTTCCTAAAAATAGATTTTGTGGCCGAAAAGCATTCAGAAAATTACTTGCCAGGTAAAGTAGGCTTTAGGCAGCAGATTAGGTGCAACTATTTGTGGTTCTTCATTGCATCTGCAGGTTCTGTCAGTATTATGGTTATTGCCTATTACAGTTCTTGCCTCTGCATTATTAGAAATATTTTTGCAGGTCTTCTTCAGTAAATGGCAAAAACTTGCTGAATAGAATCATTGAGCAATTACATTGAATCTGTGTTGTATGTTCTGGATCTAGGTCTTAACCTGTGAGCCGCCTTTCTAAGATTGTCAGTTGATTACTCTGCACCAGTGAGACTGAAATGTGATTGCCTTTCGTTTTATCAGTTTAGTTAGCAATAGTCAAATTTGATTGAGAAAATGAGCCAGGTACCTTTACACAAAATGAATTGCTAAAGATCACATATGGACAGAGTGTTTGTCAGTTGAATGATGGTACTCAATTTTTAAGGAACCCTGATAAAACTTACAGTGCTATAACTCATTCATGCATTCATTTTGGAATATGTCTTTTGCTGATCAGAGTTTGGAAGAAGTTAGATGCATCTCTGGGTACACCATTAATATGGCAATAAAAGTTATATGTTTGGGGAAAGTGATAGTTCTCAATACATTGGATTTCAGTCTCATTAGATCACTAAGTGCTCTATGCTGCTGTGCTTTATGAACACGTCTACAATTTGTGGGATAGTTATCTTTTCCCTTTCTAGCCACATTAATTGTGTTAGGTTTAAAGTTTTTTTAAAAAAATACTTTTTTTTTAAAGATTTTATTTATTTCTTTTTAGAGAGGGGAAGGGAGGGAGAAAGAGAGAGAAACATCAATGTGTGGTTGCCTCTTGCATGGCCCCCACTGGGGACCTGGCCCACAACCCAGGCATATGCCCTGACTGGGAATCGAACCTGCGACACTTTGGTTCGCAGCCCGCGCTCAATCCACTGAGCTACGCCAGCCAGGGCTTAAAAAAAATACATTTTATAGGAAATATATAAAGAGACAGTCTTCTGCAAAATACTTGTGCATTTGTAATGTTTACCACAAGTCAAAAACACTCTTTCATGAGTAGGGGGAATTTATGGTGAACAAACTAGATACATTAGAATATTCCATACATTCCTTTAAGGTTGAATTTTTAGGGATGGAAGTGGAAAACAGTTGGTATTCTTTCATAACTTATTATTTGACTTATGTTCCTTGGGAATATAATTTTGTAATCTGTTATTTGACCTTAGAGTAGAAATAAGATGAACGTAGACAGTTCTATTTATATCCTTGGTACCCACTCTATAACTTTTTTATTTCAGAATTCCATTTTCTTTTTCTAAAAAATACGTTAATTGATTTTAGAGAGGAAGAGAGAGAGAAAGAGAAACATTGGTTGGTTGCCTGCCGTATGGGTACCAACTGGGGAGTGAACCGACAACCTGGCTATGTGCCCTGCCTGGGAATTGAACCCTCACACTTTTGGTGTGTAGGATGATGCTACAACCACGTGAGCCACACCGGCCAGGGCAGAATTCCATTTTCATAATTGAGATCATTGCTGGAAATTAAGGGCCTTCAGTCCTTACCAGAGGAAATTACATTTTTAAATTTCGAGCAGTGTTAAAGTCACAAACGGAAGAAGAAAGAAGCATGATAGTGACCTAGAAAATCCAAGTGTGTGCCTGCAGGGGGCTGCCTGCACTTTCTGGAGAGGGTGGTGATGACTGAGGTCTCACGATTGTTCACATCAGAAAGTAAGATCAATGAGTCCTTGGAAGGGACCCTTGATAGAAGCCAGTGGTTCTTAGTCCTTGGCTGCACAGGAGAATCACCTGGAGTATTTACGTGTGTTTGATACCTGGGCTGCTTCACGACAGATTTGGATTTAACCAGTTTTGGTAATACGCGGGCATCAACATTTTAAGCTGCGTGGGTGATTCCAATTAATGTGTAGCCAGGGTTGAACACCACCGTGGAAGCAACACGGGCTGGGTCCATCAGTGGCCTGGTTATTAGTCCAACTGGATCTAATATTAATCTGACAAATTATGTTTGAATGGCCAATTACAATTTGACAAAGTGCATTTACATGACTAAATTTATAGTTACAAGCATGTGTTTGTTTTTGCAGGGAGAAAACAAATCTGAGTATTTCTTAGGATTAACTCCAGTTGGTGTTGTTGTCTACAAGAATAAAAAGCAAGTGGGGAAGTATTTCTGGTGAGTAACTATAAACCGTGGGCAGCATTGCTATTAAAAGTCATATAGTCTATGTATTAGGTTTATGGGGTTTGTGTGTCAATAAAACATTGGGAAAAGAAAACAGGCACATTTCCAGTGTTTGATAAATATGAGTGAAATTGGGTGTGAGATTCCTCCCAATGCATAGCAGGATATATTTTCTCTGTCACAGTTTCAGGTACTGGGATTCTGGACTCTTGCCCGTGGGAGCTGTGTGTAGTAGGATTTCCTGCCCGTTCTAGTGTGTGCTGGTGGGCTGTGGTCCCAAGACTGCTCTGAGTTTTCACCGTACATGGGGGAGGATCTGAGAGGGGTCAGGAGTCTCTGGCACCACCGTGTGTCTGGGAGAGCGGCACTGCCAGGGCCCGGGATTTCCGAGCTTGTCTGTGTTTACTGGGGAAGCACAGAATGACAACGGAGTTTTGTTAAGGAAGATGTCGAGGGCAGAGGACACACAGGGAACTTTGCGATTATTGCAACTGTATATAAGGGAGCCAGTATGAACCAATCTTTTTCTACTAGATACTTGTCTGAAATTCTGAAAGCTTAATTCTGAAAAACACCACCACTACCTGCTTTTTCTTTTTCTTTTCCCCAGGCCTCGGATTACAAAGGTTCACTTCAAGGAGACACAGTTTGAACTCAGAGTACTGGGAAAAGATGTAAGCTTTTGTTTGGCACTTAGCTTAACTGAGAAGGGGGGATTCTTGTCTACTTACTGATAACTGAAAAGACATTGTAAAGTAAAACTGCTGTGTTTTCTTCAGCTGTAACCAGGAGCCTGGTTAATTGACTTACATGCGCAATTTATCAAGAAAAGGAAAGGGAAGTGAGTAGAACATCAGTGAGTTGATAATGAAGAAATGTTACTGTAGTTTTAGCAAAGGGAAATAAATCTTTCTAGGGCAGAGAAGAGAAGAGCAGGCGATAGTTGTGATGAGTGTGATTTGCTCTTCAGCACTGTTCATGCAGGTAGGACTCATGTAATCAGAAGGGTGCAGTCTGTGTATGGGCTAAAAAGGGTCCTGATTTTGTTCCAAAGTAAATTAAACAGTCTTTAGGGAGTCACACTGCTGCTACTTCCCTAGACAGGTATAGCAGAGAAACCAGATGGGAAATTCTGGGTGCTATCAAGGGAGGATGCAAGGCGAGGGTGCAGAAATGCTGACCTTCACTCTGCAGCGTGACGGTGTCCTCCAGGATTGTTTGTGACATGGGCACAGCATTTGACAGCCTGGAGGTGCTTTCATGCCTTGATAGGTAGCTTTTAGGAAACTAGGCAAAATAGAGCAAAGATATGAAAGCTTCCTTTTAATCTACCCATGAAATTAATGCTCCCTGAAGTGCTAGTACCGGAATCCGTGTTTATGGGATAAAAGTGAAGATAGGATGCAACAGAACCCACCTGTCTCTGCCTTCAGTGCTAACTTTGTTAGAACAAAATCCTAAGTGAATGACCTTGAATTGATGAGATATTTCTTGTAAAAAAAAAAGAGGTTAATAAAATCTGTGCTTATACATTCTCAAGGTGAGACACAGGAAAAGTGTGGCTGTCACTACAGCTGGAATGTGGTACCTCACATGTAGCAGGTACTCAATAAATACCTGCTGAATCATCAATGAACCGATCTACTGAGATTATGTAATGCCAGATTCGAAAGCCTGATACTACTATTTGCTCCTCTTCTAGAAAAAAGGTGGTGATCCCTCCCTAAATTGTGTGACATGCTGCCATTTATTGATGAAATTAAAACTGGATTTTTGAAATGAGCTGTAAGGAGGGAGAAAGTCCAGATTTTTAAAGAAATGATAGCCCAGAAACCTCAGAGTGGTTCTTAACAGTCTAGTTTGAAGGAAGTCTGGTTTTCTTCAACTCATTAGAGGTATCAGTTTTAAATGTGCTAATATAAGATTGAATTAAAATCATCCAAAAAGTAGTATAACTAACTAGATGGTCAGGTTATCCAGTTTTCTCCCATCTTGCCCAGGCTTCACGTGACTTGATGCAAGGTGTACACTTTGTTCAATACATTGAAAATAATGTTTCACGTTTTTAGTAGGAATATGATAATAAAATGTAAGACTTTTCATAGGAGCATTGCTGTTATTCAAAGCCATTTTTTCCTTATGTCTAAGTTGTCTTTGTGAGTGAGGTACTTTGGTGAACTACTTTTACTTTATCATTATACTGCCTTGAAATGTCTTCTACTGCCTAGGGATAAATATTTGATAAAGTCACAGCTAATTTAAACTTTTACCTTCTAAGGTTTCTTCATAATTAGCTGACAGCAACAAGAAAATTGATATCATCCTGTTATTTTTTTACTGGCAGTCTGCATGATGTGACCTGGTTTCTTACACACTCAGCTCAGTGCCTGTCCCTTCTGCAGCTATGAGAAGAAGTGGATGTTTGGGTGGGGCCCAAGGCACCATGCGCTCCTGGGTCATTGGGTCTGGTGTCTGTGATCTTTAGTAAGGTGGTACAGCAGGTCACGTAACTCAGGCTTGAATCAAAGGAACTTTTAAAAAATTAAATAGCACCTTAATTTAACCAGAGCAATTTGTCTGCTGAGCATTCTTGCTTTGAGGGGTCTTCTTTCTCCGCCAGGGTACTTCTTTCTGTGAGGCAGTGATTTACATAATGGTAGAATTAAGTTGATTATTATGGAGGCCTAACTGTAATCATGGATTAAATAGAAAAGTCCCCTGAAACCCATCACCTGGAACAGTAATCACAGTCAGCTTGAAAAATGGTTGAAATGCTTATTCTGCTGGTTTTCTGGTTGGCTGGTTCGGTCAGAGACTGAACTCAGCATGTTCAGTAATATTGTGGCCAAATTCAGAGACTCAGTTCCCAAAAGAGCAGCAGTGTCCTCCTGATAAAAGATTTTTCTAGTGTCATGCTGTGCCACTAATACTGTCCAGTTCCACTTTTTAATGTTAACTGTTTCCAACATTACACATTAACATATCTTACTACATACTAATAATATATTAACATGTACTATTTACATATTCATATATTTCTTTGCATCTACAAATAAGTCTCCTCTTTCTCAGATATAATAACCTTAGTGAGTTCAGTGAGCTGTTCTTTTTCTTTTTTAATTATATTTTATTAATTATGCTGTTACAGTTGTCCCAATTTTTCCACCCAGCACCCCCCAACTCCCTCAGGGAACCCCCACACCCATTGTTCATGTCTGTGGGTCATGTGTGTAAGTTCTTTGGCTACTCCATTTCCTATATTGTACTTTACATCACCACGGCTATTCTGTAACTACTACTTATTTGTATTTCTTAATCCCTTCACTTCTTCATCCATTCCCCCTCACCTCCCTTCCATCTGGTAGCCATCAAAACACTCTCTGTATCCATGATTCTGTCTATGTTCTTGTCTGTTTAGTTTGTTTTTTAGATTCAGTTGTTGATAGGTATGTCTTTATTGCCATTTTGTTGTTCATAGTTTTGATCTTCCTCTTTATCTTAAGTCCCTTTAACATTTCATATAATAATGAGTTGGTAATGATAAACTCCTTTATTTTTTCTTGTCTGGGAAGCTCTTTATATGCCCTTTGATTCTAAATGACAGCTTTTCTGGGAAGAGCAATCTTAGCTATAGGTCCATGCTTTTCATAACTTTGAATATTTCTTGTCAATCCCTTCTTGCCTGTAAAGTTTCTTTTGAGAAATCAGCTCATGGTTTTTTGGGAATTCCCCTGTAGGTACCCTATTTTTCAGACTATAAGATGTATGCACTTTCCTCCAACTTTGGGAGGAAAAAGGGATGCGTCTTATAGTCTGAATGTAGCTTACCTGGCTTGCTGTGGTGGGGGTGGCGGCCTATGTTATTTATGTTATTAAATATTTTACCACATTTTTTGCTTCAAATTTTTTTCCTGTTTTATTCTAAAGCCTAGGTGTGTCTCATGGTCTGGTGCATCTTATAGTCCTAAAAATATGATAACTGCTTTTCTTTTGCTGCTTTTAAGATTCTCTCTTTATCTTCAACTTTTGGCATTTTAATTATGATGTGTCTTGGTGTGGGTCTGTTAGCATCCATCTCAAGAGAGCAACAAATAGTTGTCTTCAGCTAAATACTGTATTTGTAAAAATTTATTCCTCTGATAGATTCAGAAGCTAATTATTAGAAATATTTTAATGTATTATTTAAACTTCAAAATGGGTAGTATCATTTAAATAATACCTCACAGAAAATTAAAACTTTTAGTAAGAAGATCTTACATGTTGATTGTAGAAAATCTGGGAATTCTCTATAGAAAAGAAATTTAAAGAGGAAATTAAAATTAACTATTGACTTAAAATTTGGAGGTAATGATTATTATTTCAGTGCAGTCCCTTTCAGATTTTTCCATTAGGGATGAATGTATAATATATATGTGTATACATGTATGTACCTTTTTCCCATGTGGTTTTGTACACAGGTTTTATACTTCATAAGCATTTCTTTTTTTATTATATTTCTTTGTTATGTGCCTGCACCGTGTTTAATAATGTTTTACTTTATTTTTATGCATTTTGCTTTTTTTCTTAATATTGTGGATCAATTTTTTTCTTGCATCATGTCTTATAGCTAGTTTTTGCTGGTAGAAGTGAAAACTATGTAATTTTATGTATATTTCAAACTGGCCATTTTGCTGAATTCTTATATTGTAGCCAAGAGTTCTTAATTTGATTCTCATAAATTTGTATAGATGGTATACATTACTTGCAAATAAAAATAAATTATTCCCTCATTTCTGTTATTTATGTGTATTTTATAGTGTTGTTCAGAACTTCTAGAAGAGTGTTAAGTAATCTAGCAACCTAAGGCATCCTTGGTTGGTTTCTGATTTTAATTAAAAACCACTATTGACCATTTATGTATTAGTTCATGGTTTTAAAAATATATGTTTATTGCCAGGGTTTTAAATTTTTAAAAAGTCTATTATCAAATGTTTGATTTTCACCGAATACTTTGAGATAAAAAATATTGCTTGTTTACTCATTAACAACTAATGGTGATTTCAAAACTCCAGGTGAGACAATAGTGGCTGAGACCAGGGTAGCACACTTCAAGGTGCTGAGGAGCTGTTGGACTCTGGATTTGGCCACATGGTTTTGTAGATTGGAGAGGTATGAGAGAGACAGGCATACTGGTGACTTAAAGGTGTTTGGCTGGGAAGGCAGGAAGAATGGAACTGGAGCTGGAGAAGGCTATAAGTAGAACATTCTTGATGGTGGGGTTGGATGGGGGTGGAGATTGGAAGTCCTCTTTTAACATGTTGAGTCTGAGATGACTGCTCCATATCTAAGTGGAGATATACAATAAGTGGTATACGTGAATCTGGAATTTGGGACTAATGTCTGGGCAGAATATTCAGATTTGAGGATCATTGACATATCGTGGTATTAAAAGCCATGAGACTGACTGTGTGAAATCACTAGGAGAATGAATATAGATAAGAGAAGAAGAAGAACCAGAAAAGGGGCAGAGAAGGAATAACCAGGGAGGTGGAAAGGACACTAATTGTCTTCAGCTTTGCCAGGTAAAAATCATGTATTAGGTAAGCACTAAATAATGCTGATGTGTCAAATAAGATAAGCCCTGAGAATTGACCACCAAATTTGGGAAGTGTAGGAAGTCATTGAGAAGACCAACTTTGGTGGATTGAAGAGTGAGCTGTAACCAGCAATTCCACTCTTAGGTCCAGGCACCCTAGAGAATCACAAGGGGCATGTATGTTCATTGCAACACTTGTATGAATGTAAATAAAAACAAGTGATCCAGAAGTTCATCATAGGCGGATGAATATCTGAACTGTTGCATATTAAGCAAGGAAAAATAAAAGCAGTAATAGTGAAACTGGAGATGCTGTAGGCAACTCTTTTGAGGAGTTTTGGCACAAAGGGGAATAAGTCGGAATATGGTTGAGAGGGGAAACAGGTAAAGGAGGAGGTATATTTTTCGTTTTGTTTTTAAAGCTGGAAGAAATAATAGTACATCTATACTCCAATGAGAATGAGCAACACACGGTGAAAACTTGGCACTGTAGGAGAGAGAGCATTGCTGGACTGGTGGTATTCCATGAGTAGATGACAGGGGATGACTTCCAGTGTATAAATGGAGGATCGATTTTAGAGGGCAGACAGGACAGAGTCCCCCTGTGGTTAGTTAGCAGGTGGGCAGATGGAGCAGAGGAATGTAGATGAGGGTAGGTAGGTAGTTCTTATATAGTCATTCTGCTTTGTATTTTGAGGGAACGAGGTGGCAAGTTCATCAACTGAGACTGAGGTTGAGGAGGAGGTGCTGAAAGTCCAAAGGAAGAGGAAGATACGAAATAGTAATTTTGGAAAGAAAACAGACAAGGACCATGTGGCTTGATGGTATAATATGATAGCACGGTGGTACGGAGGGTCGTGTATTTAAAGTGACATAGTCACAGGGTGCTTTTCTCCAGCCACGTTCCACAGCGCTGGTGCAGGCAGGAAGCAAGTGGAAAGTTGGCTTTGTCAAGAGAGCAGTGCAAAGAGCGGGGAGGACAAGGAACTCCAGTGGGTCAGGGGAGCAAGCACAGTGACTTACCACGGCACTGAGACTGGATAAGGAAGTAAGTGAGGACAGTGAAAGCATAGACATGTCTGTGGGTGGCAATCTTGGTGGCTACGAAAGATTATCGGGGGTGGAGTACTGGAGGGAGTAAGCTGGAGAGAAAGGGTGGTGGTCAGAAGGGGAGGTGCTAGGCCTTGAGATTATGGAGCAACTTCAGTTATTATACATGGAAAGGCCTAGGGCAATGGTTCTCAACTGGGGTCAATTACTTCTTACTCCCTTCCTCACATCCCCCAGGATATTTGGTATCTAGAGACATTTGTGGTTGTCACAGTGCTGGGTGGGATAGGGATGCTACTGTCATCTAGAGGGTAGAGGTTGGATATGCTGTTAAACACTTCAAAATATATTGTAAATTGGCAAAGGACATTCCCCCCCAAATGTCAGTCGTGCTAAAGCTGAAAACCCCTGCTGTAGAGTTCTGGGCATGGGAGGGGGTGCCTGGGGTTGGGAGGAAGCCCGCATCATTGGAGGAGGGGCGTTCAGGGAACTGAGATGTCTGGGTGTTGGAGGGATCATTTCTATTATTTATTTATTTAAATTGCCAATAATTAACACAAGACAGAGTGAGAGCGACTGCAGTGGCATCCACATGTGAGAGAGATGCCTGTATGGATGACAGCGGCCACAGAGACTGCGGGTGGTGTGACCTGATCCGATTCAAAGCTGGGAGTTTAGAGGGAAGGGAGAGAATGGTCTGAAAGTGGCTGTGGGAAGAAAGCAGGATTCCCCCTTACTTTCAGCTCCAGTGGCAAGAGAACAGTGGGGACAAAGAGGGAACAGCCAGCACTTGAGATGAATGCAGATGAGACAGTATGCTCAGCAGAGAGCCAGGTTCCCACTGGCCCAAGAGGGTAAAGGCAGCATGAGAGAATGGGTTGAGGAAGTAAGGGATTTTGCTGATGACAGACCATGGATTCCAGAGGGCCTGAAGGGAGGGTTTCAGGAGTTGGTAGCAGTGGGAGAATGGGAAAGACTAGGGGATATGCTGAGCATTATGTGGGGTGACTGACACAGAAGATAGGGAGTACAGTGAGATTGGATTCAGTGGATTCGTGGCAGGTGGAGGAGGAGAGGCTGTGAGTGTCAGAAGGCAGCAAGGGTAGATTTGCCATGCCTGCCCATCCACACTGGCGATGGGGGTGGGAGGTCCCAGTGCACCAGTTCAGTCTTACTTTTCTGGGAGAGGCCATCTCTTACCTGTATGCATGTGCTCTATCTTGACGCTGGCTGATGAACTTCAGGGGTATCTGGGTGTTACATCAAGTCCTGGGTTTCGCTCACTTTGACCAGATTTACATTTCAGAAAGAGCGCTGGCTGCAGGGATGGCACATACAGGTGGAAACAGGCGGGCAAGTAGGAGACTGCAGACTAGTCAGGGAAGATGATGAGGGTGGTCCCTGCAAGGGTGGAGAGGAGTGGGCTGATTTGGGAGGCATTTTGGAGGTAAAATTGCTTCTGATTAATTGTAGATTGATTAATTGTAAATTCTGATTAGTAGCAGATTAAATGTTTTTGTGAAAGATACAGAGGAGTTTTGGATCATACCCAAATTTCTTGGTTTCATCAACAGGAAGAGAATGCATTCTCCAGCAGTAGGCCCAGAAGTTGGCATGTACTAACTAAGCACATTTGTTGAATAAATGAAAAAAAAGAAAAAGAAAAAAATCTGCTCTAATTGCTTTTAGGTATAATGCCTCATGAAACGAACCTCAGCTAAACTTACCCAGTGACTGGACGTAGAACAACAAGACTCCTGGCACCTCTGGCCATGCGTAATCAGACCCGTTTGGCCGAACTCTCGGGGCTGCTTTGAGAAAAGTGCACAGGAAGTGAGGATGGCCGGGAGTTGTCACTGTTTGTCAGCAAGTCCAGGAGGTCTCTCTAGGCTTCCTTCACATTTTCAGTGGAACTATAGATTTTTTAAAAGTCTTTTTTATTTAAAAATAACTCCAAATTTACAAAAAGCTGCAAAAATGAAAATATCCCAAAATCAGTCCTGGCCAGGTAGATCAGTAGGTCAGAGCGTTGTCCTGTACACCGAAAAGTTGTAGGCTTGGTCCCTAGTTGCGCACAGACAAGAGCAACCAGTTGATGTCTGTCTCTCTCTCTCTCTTTCTCTAGAATCAATAAACATGTCCTCAGGGGAGGATTAAAAAAATAAAGTAAAAAACGTGGTTACTTCTTGTTACTCAGATTCAGTTATTTTCTTTTTCATTTGTTATCTACACACACACACACGATGTTTTTCTGAATGATTTAAGAGTAAGTTTCACATGTCGTATGTCTTTAAATACTTCAGTATGTATTTCCTGTATTTCCTAAGAATAAGGATGATCTGTGATGTAACCAAGGTACAGTTATCAACTTAATAAATTTATGTTTATCTGAGGTTTCTGTCATCTACTTTCTCTGTTCGGGTGACCTAATAATGTCCTTAATAGTATTTTCCCCTTCCAGGATAGAATCTAATTAGCCTCCTTTAATCTCTGGAACATTTTTCCCCTCTTATTTTTTTATTATAGTTCACATTCAATATTATTTTGATTATAGCTCACATTCAATATTATTTTGTATTAGTTACAGGTGTAACTAATAATACATAGTGGTTCATCTAGAACATTTTTGTAGTATTTTTGTTTTGTATGACATTGGCATTTTTGAAGAATACAGTTTTTTTCCACCTCTGAAAAACAGAAAGTTTCTCATCTCATGCGGGTCTGTTGTTTCCTTGTGCTCAGACCGAGGCTCTGTGTTCTCAGCAGGAAGGCTGCTCAGGTGAGTCTGTGCCCCTCTCAGAGTATCGCAGCTGGAGGCACATGGTGACTGCCGCCTGCCTTTCACTGGTTAAATTTCACCACCCAGTCCTGGTGTTGCCTGATTGATTCCTAACTGTATCATTACTGGGTTTTTTTTTTTTTTTTCCTCCTTTGCAACTAATAAGTGATCAGTGGGGAGATACTTTAATCCAATGCAAATATCCTGTTTCCCTTCAGAATTTCTCTGTAGATCTAGTATTCATTGAGGCTTCATGCCTGATCCAGTTGTTTGTTATAATTCTTGCGTAATGCTGATTTTCTAGCTCTCCCACTCCCTCTGTATTTATCAGTCAGCACTTGGCCTTCCACTGTAAGCAAATCACACCATCCCTCTCTTTTATTTGCGTTTTAAAAATTGATATCTACCATTTACAAGCACCTTGTTCTTGACCAGTCTTGGCTGGTGAATGAATGGCTTGTGCCACGGCAGGAAGGGGAGCCCTGGGTTTCCAGGCCCAGGGACTCCTTTGTTTCGTTTACTGGTATGTGTGTGACAGTCTCCATAATGAAAACACATAGGTCATTTGTTTAGAAGACATTTTTTAATTGTGCTATAAAATTTTTTAATAGTATGAGTAGATCTTACTAAATATATCTTTATTTTTAACAAGCTTAAGTAACATTTATTATTAAATTTTTTTAAACATTTGTGAGACTGGGAATGATTAATTATCATTAAAAATTAAATCTGCAAGAGAGAAATGTTGACATTTTAGTAAATGCTACAGTTTCTCTAAAGAGTAGATGAGGAAAAGATAGAATAAAAACAGCAATAACAAGCAAACCAGCTGGAATTCCGGGTTGGTATCTGAACTTTTTTAAATAGGAAGCAGAATAAGGTCAACATAATAGTTTTCAAAGTTTACTGAAACATGGTATCAATAATTTCTAGTGATTTGGCTTGTATTCTTCTTTTTTGAGTTCTGGAAGAAAGGAAAAAGAAGAGCAACACAATGTAACACAACCAACCCTATAATTTATGTTTTATGAACCTAGAAAGAGTTACATGAGATTATTCGTAAAGCAACCAATTTTCTCATCTGTAAATGAGATAAAGAGGTTTCTCACATTTAGTACATATTTTGGATATATAACCTACATAACTGACAAAAGAGTACTGGAATATTTGTGCTGTTTTTGTTCTTTTATTGTAAACTATAACATGTATGCAGGAATGGAAATTAATTTTATTCTCTGAGTGCTCTGCTGAAATGCTCATGATTTTTAATTTGAACCATATTACATGCATTTTAAAAAGAATTGAGAAAAAACTGGTGTTTGTAGGGGTGTTTGTGTGGTGTAATATTTTTTAAGCCAGAGTGATGAAGAAACATTTCCTTGAAAAAGAAAAGTTCTTTGTTTACATAAATCAGGGAAATGCCAGCTACTTTACCAGCTCTTGGAGATTCACAGTATACATTAGTACATCAAAAAATCTGAGTATTTCAGCTATAAGAAAGGCTGAAATATTGCCATTTGTGACAACATGGATGGATCTTGAGAGTATCATGCTAAGCAAAAATCAGATGGAAAAAGACAAGAACCACATGATTTCATTCATATGTGGGATATAAAACAGAAAGCAACAAATAAACAAACAAAACAAACTCATAGACACAGAAACAGAGTGGTGCTTACCAGAGGGGAATCGGGTAGAGGGGGGAGGAACGGGGCAAAGGGGGTCAAGTTTATGGTGACAGAGGGAGACTAGACTTCGGGTGGTGAGCACACAACGCGGAGCACAGATAGATGGTGCATCATAAAACTGTGCGCTTGAAACTCACATAGTGTTACTAACCACTGTCACCCCCAATACATTAAAAGCTCTGAGTATTTAACCCATTTTGTTCCCCAAACTTACTTGACCGTAGAACTCCCCGCCCCCCTTTTTTTTTTGACAAGCTCATAAGACAGTAATGTAAGAAACACTCTTTAGGGAGCATTGTGTAAAGAAAAAGCTTGAATAAAATAATATTTCAGTCAGTGTTTTAAAATTTCCTTCTAACATCCTTTCCAAATAATGACGAGACTGGTGATTTTTGTTGTTGCAGCTCACCCTGAGCTCCTCCTCGGGGTGGGGCAGTGGGAGATCGGAGGGCGGTCGCTGAAACAGACTCTGTCGTCTCATACAGGTTGACTTCTCCAAGTGCAGTTATCCCGCCTCGCCAGTTTTAAAGAGAAAATGTCTCAAAATGCTTAAAATTTTATGATACCTCTTAGTCTATTTTCAGTTAAAGAATAAAATAAATCTTTTCAATTCCACCACTTGCCTTCCTTTCCCTTATCTGTAGTTATGTCATTCATTTGCTGTCAGCCCCTCTGGTGATTTTGGTTTTTTGCCCTCCTCACTCTTCAGTGCCTAAAATAAGTTAACAGTTGCCAAGTACATATATTGTAAATCTTGTAGAGATCGAATGCTTAAAAAAAACAAAATCCCTCAGTACTTTAGTAATCTTCACACTTATCTCCTCTGCCCCTGGAGGTCACGGATGCAGCCTCTCTGCTGCAGGTTCTGACAGTATGTAACGACCATCTTTCTCCCATTACAGCACTAACCTATTTTACTTTTAAATATCTGACCTATGCACTGTACCTTAGGTTACTTCTGGTGATCTTGGGGATGGGCAGATGTACAATAATTTGAGAATTATTGAGGATTGGCATGTTCATCCTCATAATTCCAGGGAGGCTGGAAGGCAGACTGACTGTCCAGTGGTGGCTGCTTCCCAAGGCAGAGACAGAAGAACTGGCTGGAGTGTGGGCCGTGTGTGCCAGGGCGGGTCAGGTTTGGGAGAGGCAGTGAGGCCTGTCCTGGCCCAGGGAAAGCCCATTGCTGTGCGGCTTGCCATGTGAGCCCCTCCGTGACCCTGTCTGTAATCTCAAAACACTTAGGAGAAGCTAAGCTAAGGTAGATTTCTTTCTTCAAGATTGCAAAGAGAAACATTGACAGCAAAGATGAGAAAAGAGACTGAGAAGACCAGAGGGAATTAGGTTGCGAATTCATCAATATGATACAGGTCCTGAATTCTTCACACGTGACAGAATTGGGGGTTTGAGCCAAGTTTACCTATAGATGCACCCCAGTGGGGTTCCCGCATGATATCTGAGTTCCAGGTGATTTGAGCTGGATCAGTCCACAGAATGAAAAGAAATAGATTCAGACCACAGCTTCTGGCGTGAAAGGACAGAACCGTGAAGGTGTTTGAGTAACTTTGCCAAAAGCAAACACTGTTACACGCTTGGATAAAGTTTTTTGGCAGTAGATTGGGATGAATTTAAGCAGAGCCTCATCTTTGTATGACTGAGAGGACAGGTGCTAATTGTCTCTGGAAAAGGCTTCGTAGGAGGGGAGCGAAGGAAGAACGGCATTTGCAGTGCTGCGTCAGTCGCCTTCGTGCCAGCAGTTGCTTGAAGTGGCAAAAACATGCCCAGTTTATTCAGAATCCTTGGTTCCTTTTTTTGGTCGTTAACCCTCCTTTTAGTACTTGGATTATTCTGCTGACAATGGGAGAAAACACGGGCAGCTGCTGTCAAAGCCCTGCTAAAGGGAGGGTGCGTTTATGCGTGCTGTTTGCACACAGAAGTTGTTAGGAGGCCTGCGGGAAGCTCTTTTGTTCCTTTAACACATTTGTACCCAGGGGAACTTGAGAAAACCCGTTTCTGGTTGGATCTTAAGTACCCTTTATCCTTTCATTAAGTAATAGTTCTTTGGAAAAATACTACAGATTAGATACCTTGTGACCAGGTCTCTATTTGAAAAGCAAACAAATATGAACGTTTATGTGAAGAATGACGTGAAAATCAGTCCACAAAAACTTTGAGATTTTTTTTATTTTTAAGATTACATGCTTTTTGGTTTCACCTTTACTTTTGGACACCTGGATTCTATGTAGTTTAGAAACTTGTTGAAAATTTGATTCGGGTATGTAACCGCCACCTTGTTTGTGGGTGCTCTTGCTAACAGGCAAGAGTGCCTGTGTCACAGAGCAGTCATTGCCAGCCACCATTTCTTGTGGCTGGTGATACCCAGGAGGTCCTGCTTCAGGCACTGAAAGGCACAGGAAGGTGGGGGTGCACACGTTGCCAAGGGTGGCGGAGGGAGGGCAGCCAGTCCTGTGCTCACTTTGTCGTCATCATTGATCTTGATAACAATGCAGTTGCAAACAAAATTGTTGTAAAATACACAGCCTCTACATTGTATTTTTGGATAATCCAGTGACCTTAAAAACATTCACCTGTTATTTAAGGAATGCGGAAAGGTAGTTGCCTCTCTGGATGTGGACTGGAGACAGTGGTTATCGTTGTGTATCCGCTTTGGTAACTTTTGGTGTTTGTACCATCAGCGTGTGTGTACTACATGCTTAAAAAAAGAAAGTCAAAGGGGAAAAGGGCTGTCTAAGCACCCCTGTCTGCTGACAGGATGCTTGCTTTCCCACCCCGCCCCTCGGACCTCTTGTGATTTCCCCGGCACTCCCTTTCCCAGCCCTCCCCCAGTTTCTTTTACTTTCGAGGACAACACTTTCTGCATTCACTGACTTTTCTTCCTCACCTCTAATTCTGTACTCCCTACCCCTTTCATGAATGTCACCGAAGATTTCTCACCGTGAAATGCAGTAACCTCCTCTGAAACCCTCCTTGACCTTTCTGGGTCACTTGAGACTTGCGCTCTCCTCCCGGCCTCCCTGACCGTTGCCTCCTGGTCCAGTGTGACCTCTCTCATCTCTGCTGTGATTCGGCTTTTCTTCACTCTGTGCTCTCTTTCTGAGCAGGTTTTTCTTTTTTTTTTACGTACTCTTGGGTGAAATCACCTGTGTCAGCAGACACGACATGGTTTCAGCTCCACTCCTGAGTGTTTCCTGGCCAACTAGGCATGGTTAGTTCTCAGTTTGACAGGCATCTCAAACTCAAAGTAGCCTGAACTTACCGTCCATTCCCTCGCCATCCAAATCCCTGTTTCCCCCACTTGCTGCATTTTACTACTTTGCAGCACCCAAGCCAGAAACCCGGGAATTGTCCTGAGTTCTTCCTCCACCTCACAAGGTTTTGGAATTACGGGTTGCCTTGCTGTAACATGCATGTCTTGGCTCCGTTTTCATCACACCCTTTCAATTTTACAAACTAACTTCTAAATTGGGCCTCATTCCAGATGGACTTGGGGGAAATTTCATGCATATAAATGTTCTGTCCTTATTAAAAGTAGCGGGGACAGGGAGGTATTTTAATTATTCCTCTGCATTGACAATCTTGTTTATGAAGCCATAGCAACCTCATTCCAAGGGCATTTCTGCAATTGAGACATGAGCTTGGTTTTTGTTTGAAACTAGATTAGCAATTATGTAACTTCGCAGAGCTTGTGGCTTATTATTTTAGTGCTTATGCTGTTTTCCTACTCAGTCTTTAAAAACATAAATGGTATCTTCTCCTGCACAGTTTTAATGACCTCTACTATTACCTTTGTTTCTTATGTATTAAATATAGATAATTAAGTAACCACCAGATTAAAATTATAGTTAAAATTTATTGTATACTTATTACATGATATTTTACATAGGCCATATCATTTAAAAATTTAATTCACCCAGTAGCTTGATGCAGAATGGAGAGAGTCAGAATCAGACATTATTTAGCTTGCTCAGATTGTGCTGCCGTGCTGGTTGTTTCTCCCTGTGATTCTCTCGAGATTTGTTAGGTACCAGTTTAAGTGTGGCCTGATATTCCTGAAAGTAATACATTTGTGGGCATCTCCATTTTATTGGGAGTTGATTTGCACATGGTCAGTACTTTTCCTGTTTCGATGCCCATTTGGGACCGAAGCGTTTGTGGTACTTCAGTACCATCCCCAGGTTACTCATGCTCATGGGTGCTGGAGGAGTAGGTAGTAAAAGTCATGGCGTTAAGATTTACATGGAACTTATATTGTAACTATAATTAAAGTTTTAAAGCAAGCTACCAAAAATAGCTTCAAAGAGATCATTTTTCTTGGTTTTAAGTGTTAGCAATAAATTGCCTGTTTCCTCGAATTTTTGTTGCCTAGAAGAGAATTCAGGTGGCTGTCCTCTGAAACACATTGCGGTTGGTAATTCATGTTCTCTCTCTCTCTCTCCTCTCTCAGTGCAATGAGACCTCGTTCTTCTTTGAAGCCCGAAGTAAAACTGCTTGCAAGCACCTTTGGAAGTGTAGTGTAGAACATCATACGTTTTTTCGGTATGTTAATGTGAAAGTTTTGTTCATTGTTCTAAAAAGTGAAAATCACATTTGCTTTTATAACAAGAATTCTGTTCTATCTGTAAGTAGAAATTTAGAAGTTTTTCTCTTTTTCCAGTCACTTAATTCTCTTGATCACATTAATACAGATAGGTATATATGCCCTTACATACGCATACACACACACACACACACACACACACACACACACACAGATATCTTCTTTGCTTTCTATGCTCACATTATAAGAAAAGGCCAAGGACATTATGATGATAATGATGATGATGGTGGTGGTGGTGGTGTTTATGGAAACAGTGTAGCTTTGGTATTTGTGGAAATAGTGCTCTGCTGCGGACATGCTAAGTTTGAAATGCCTGTTGTTACCCAAGTGGAGATGTTGGATGTGTAAGGCTTATGAGAAAGACCAAGGTTGGCCACGTAAATGTAGTTAGGATTTAAGCAAAGAGGGCTGGAGAAGGTCACCTACGAAAAAAATGAAGAGAGAAGCAGAAAGCCAAGGGCAGCACGGTGGGACCCTGCCAGCATTTGGAGGATAGGCAGAGCCAGCCCTGGGTTAGAAGAAGGAGTGACCAAGAAGGTGCTTAGGAAAACAGGACACGAGGGAGGCAAATGGTGGTGAGTGGGAGCTGGCAGCCCTCTCACTTGCTGTGCCCCAGGGAGGCGAAGATGAGGGAAGTGAATTGACCATTGGATTGTGGGGACACGTTTTGTTCATGTCACATCCTTATGGTGTAAAGACACAACTAAATTTTATTAGGTACTACATTAAGCTTTATTTGTGTTTTTAATTTTAAAACTAGATGAATTCTTTCCCTTATTCCTGGTTGATTTGCATGGAATACTTCCCCCAAATAGCATGATGTGGGAGAAGCATTCTTCTAAAATGACCAGTGTCCTTTATAGAGTTTGTATTAGGAGAAGGACGTTTCCCAGAAAGCCTGAGACATGACCTCTAGTTCAGTGGGCGGGGTGGAGGAGCGTGTCTGTGGAAGGCCCCCCAGAATGGGAAGTGCTGAACCACATGGTGCAAAGAAACCGAACCACCACGTCAGGTGTGAGTAAGTGCCGTGAACACCTTGGCTTGGCCAAACCAACATAGTGACAAAACTTCCCACGGGTACTTAAGTAGAGAGAGTAATTTGATTCACAACTAAAGCTTCTGATGACAGTGATGTCTTTAGGAAGTATGAGTATTTTGATGTTAGACATATATAAATTTCTAGAATGTGGTTGTGTTTCAATTGTTAGCTTGTAATAACTGATTATTATTTCCTGCCAATATGTGGAATAAATCGGATATTTTGATTAGCTGTTAAAGTATTACATTATTATATTCTTCATAGTTTTTGCTCAAATATTGCATAAGTATCTGTATTTGTGAGTCTTTATTTAATTTTATTTTAAAAATTCATCAGGATGCCAGAAAATGAATCAAATTCATTGTCAAGAAAACTCAGCAAGTTTGGATCCCTGAGTAATAAGCACCGGTATAGGTAAATGGCATCTTTTCCTTGGGGAGTATATGTGAATACATAAATATTTAACTTAGCTGTCCACATACATACACATTCCAGGTTTTGAAAAAAAAAAAATTTCTACAATACCCATGAATTTCATAAGCATACTAGTGTATTTAAACTTTTTGACAAAAAATAGTTTTTCAGGATTTATCTAATGTCTATATGAGCTATATTAAGTTTAGGGCTTTTAGAATGTATTAGAGCCTGTCTGCAGAAATGTACTTTGATGCATATTTGACTTATTTCTATGCTGTGATTATGAAACAAAGTAGATATTTTGAATGCAGCTGATTTCCATTTGTAGGACATTCTGCTGACCCCAGGTTGTAACATAGTGTTTACTTCATACTGTGGATCAAATCATGCTTTCTGGGGCAGAAATCCTACATGTAGTAATGCTAGCAATTATATCTAAACTTCATCGAGCAGTTGCTAAGTGCCATGTAGTATGCTAAATGTTTTCCATTTATTATTTCATTTAATCATCGCAGTCTTCTTAATATTATCCTCATAATATATGAGGAAACTAAGGCTTAGCTACCCCGAGTCACTTCTGAAGGGAAGCCAGCTGGCAAGCAGTGAAGTGGGGCTGCCACGCTGGCAGCCTGACTGCACAGCCTGGGCTTTTATCCATTAGGCAGACTGTTAGCATGTTGCAGGGGAAGCCCGACTGTGGTTGTCGGGAACCACAGTGGGATCGTCTGGGCATGTGCTTGAGTCTTTTTCTAATACACAAAAATGGGGGCCTTCTCTGTTCTGAAAAATAATTGTTTTGTTTGAACTCCTTCTGTTAAGTGGAGAGCCCGTGATGGGCAAGCACTACATGGCACTGAGTGCCTAGAGATACAAATTTCAGAGTGAACCACCTCTGCCTCAGAGAGCAACAGCATGAGGCTGGTCCCAGGCCCTGTAACCCCAGAGCAGGGTTCTCAAATGCTGCTCAGGAGGTGGGACACTCTTCTGTCAGTCCCACTGGAGACATCGTGAAGGAAACCTTATCTGTGGGACTTGAAAATAAAGCCGAGTCAGGGACAAGGGTATGCCAGGCTCTGATTCCTCTCTTCCATAAACCACTTTTTTGGTTTTGAATTTGAAACCAGAGATAATCAGTAACAGAGTGCTTAATATTAAATGTTGGCTGCATCCATCTTTAAATATTACTCACTTGGATATTTTGCCCATTCGATGACTTAAATAAAACTTAAATTATTGTAATATAGGTGTTCTCGGTGTTTGGTATTCATCACTATATAAAAATTTGGCTTTTAGGTTCTTGAGGTTCTTTCCCAGACAGTGATATAATTACCAGGAATTTAAGGGAAGAGTATGTACTTTTATGTTGAGGACAGCTAATAGTCACCATTTTGGCTGTTCTTCCACTTAGGGTGTGAAACATTTCAAGGGTTATAGGGAAAATGTGTCAACTCTATCTCTGTGTTCCTATTATTAAAATTGTAATTATGCTGTTTAACATATGCTGTAGTTGGTTTCCTCAAATTTACTTATACCTGATTTCTCAAATTTATTGAAATGCAAATGTGTAGCTACTGGGAATTATTATTATTGGATTTTGCATATTAAATATCGTTTCTTCCAAGAAAGTAATTAAAAGTAACCTTTGCAGAATTGGAAGCTCTGCTAAATCTGTTCTAATTTGCTAGCTGGTCTTAACTGCCTAGTAAATCTTAATGAAACCCAACTCTCCAAGTCTGTCTGTAGAAAGTGCCAACATTACAACAGCCCTGGAAGGAATGTTTCATCCCACTGCCCGGAGCTACGCTTGGAGAGGGGTGGGTCTCTGACTGCTGGGTGGCCGCCAGCACGTAGACAGTAGACCGAAGACTGTTAATTGTCAGAGGAGGAAAGATAACCAGCCTTTAACAAACTCCACAGCCTGCCCCTTTCTTGAGATAGTCTGTAGACCTGGTGGAATGAAAGCAGAGCTCTGCAAAACCAGAGGGCCTCCTTCTTTACTCTGTGGGCCTTAGAGATTGGGGGATAAAGATCAGCATGACCAGCCCTGCGTGTGCGACTGAGGGAGTGTCTCCATAGGTGTGTGTGGTGTAGGAAATCAGAGTTCTCGTCTTTGTCCCTTTCCTACATCTTTGGACTTCCAGAACACCAAGGACATTCCAGCATCTTTTAGAAAGATTAGTCATTACTTAAGAATGGAAAAATCAGACTTGTTTAGTAATGTGTGACAGCCAATCTTTTCCAAAATTCCAAATTAAATTTATGGGGAAAGGCTGAGCTGAAACCTGACAATCTAATTCTTTTGTTGTTTTATTATCAGATACCAATAATCTAAAATAGAAGTTGATTAAATATTTGATTAAAATATTTTATTACACACTGATACCTCTTTTTCTGAGTCCCTTAAAAATCAACTTTGTTTTTACCTCTTGTTAAGTTTGTAGGGAACTCTTAGTTTTGATGAGTGAATGAGTTGTTTAGAATTTCTATTCCAGCAGTGAGAATTGGGCTTGAGAAACACCCCTGAGAACCCAGACCTTTTTGTAGGACTGAAATCACACGAACTTTCCACATTTCTTAAAGTGTGGAAGACAGAACAAGTTCTTGTGAGAACCGCCCATGTGTCAGGTGTTTTCACGTGTGTTACTTTATTCATTCCACTCAGTGACCCACGAAAGGAGATAATCATATCCTCACTTACACAGACAAGAAATTTGAGCCCCTGACCCCGAAGTAAACTAACAAATAAAGACCTTTAACCAGCAAGTGACAAAGCTAAGATTTGAACGCAGATGTCTCTATTCTTATTCTCTTTCCACTACCCCACTGATTGCCAATTGTGCCCCCAGTTTGGGGCTGAGAAAGGCCACCTGGCATAGAATGGGAGTGCGTGTGCCTGAGTGAGAGGAGGAAGCTAAGTGGGTGATCATGGGAATAAATCTCTGTCCTGTCACTACAAACAGGCACTGGAAATCTCTCTAGTTATCAAATACTTTCTGCTACAAGAAAATAGTAAGAAAACTGCACAAGAATATTTCTGCTAGGAAATAGTAAGAACAAGTAGAATATGTTATAAATAATGAAAACAAGGCTCCAGGAGATTTAGAAAATAATCTGTTGAAGACCACATAGAGCTGTAACAGAGCCATGTTTTTTAGACCAGACTTGCAACTTCAAACCCAGTGACTGAGTGTTCCCCTCCGTTGCCCACTCTGCCAGGCTGCACCACAATGATTAGCTGGAGGACAGAAAGCTTGTTCTAGCCCTGAGTCTCACACAGCCTGTGGCACATCAGTTTATGTTCCTGGACCACAGTTTTATTAATCTTCTGATATGATCTTGTCATTTCTCCTTTATTCCTGGGAGAGAAGCCACAAGGAAAAATGGAATAATGTAAAATCTTATTATAAAATGCCTCAGTGGTCCACTTAATGGGTTATATTTTTAGGGCAAATTATTTTTCCTCTATGCAATAATGTACATAGTACCCAAGTGTTACAGCTGAGAAAGTCTCTTGAAAGTATTTATAATAATGGAATTTTGCTCTCTGTATGGATTTAAATTTTTTTAACTTTATTTCATTGATTATGCTATTACAGTTGTTCCATTTTTTTTTCCTTCCCGTTTATCCCCTCCATCCTGAAACCTCCTCCTCCCTCCAGCATTCCCCTCTCTTAGTTCATGTCCATGGGTTGTATATACAAATTTTTTGGCTTCTTCATTTCCTATATTATTCTTAACCTCCCCCTATTTTGTACCTACCATTTATGTTTCTTATTTCCTGTACCTTTTCCCCCATTCTCCTCCACTCCTTCTGATAACCCTCCAAGTGATCTCTATTTCTGTGATTCTGTTCCTGTTCTAGTTGTTTGCTTAGCTTGTTTTTGTTTTTTAGGTTCAGTTGTTGATAGCTGTGAGTTTGTTGTCATTTTACTGTTCAAACTTTTTGATCTTCTATTTCTTAGATAAACCTCTTTAACATTTCATATAATAAGGGCTTGGTGATGATGAACTTCTTTAACTTGACCTTATCTGGGAAGCACTTTATTGGCCCTCCCATGCTAAATGAAAGCTTTGCTGAACAGAGTAATGTTGGATGTAGGTCCTTGCCTTTCATGGCTTGGAATCCTTCTTTCCAGTCCCTTCTTGCTTGTAAGGTTTCTTTGAGATATCAGCCGACAGTCTGATGGGAACTCCTTTGTAGGAAACTCTCTACTTTTCTCTTGGTGCTTTTAAGATTCTCTCCTTGTCTTAAATCTTGGGTAATTTAATTATGATGTGTCTTGGTGTGGTCCTTCTTGGGTCCAACTTCTTAGGGATTCTCTGAGCTTCTTAGACTTGCATGTCTATTTCCTTCCCCAGTTTTGGGAAATTTTTCTTCATTACTTTTTCAGATAATGTTTCAATTTCTTGCTCTTCCTCCTCTTCCTCTGGCATCCCTATGATATGCATGTTGGAAGAGTTAAAGTTGTCCCAGAGGTTCCTCAGCCTCTCCTCAGTTTTTTGAATTCTTGTGTTTTCATTCTGCTCTGGTTGAGTGTTTATTTCTTCCTTTTCTTCCAAATCATTGATTTGAGTCCCAGTTTCCTTCCCATTCACTGTTGGTTCCTTGGATATTTCACTTTGCACAGCCTTCACTTTTTCCTCTATTTTATGTCCATACTCAATAATTTCTTTGAGCATCCTGATTACCAGTGTTTTGAACTCTGTATCTGATAGTTTGGCTATCTCTTTGTCACGTAGTTCTTTTTCTGGAGGTTTGATCTGTTCTTTCATTTGGGCCATTTTTCTTTGTCTTGGCACACCTGTTACATTATAAGGGGAGGGGCCTTAGGTATTTGCTAGGATGGGGCTACCCACTTCTCTGTATTGTCGCGCTGTTGTGGGGGAAGGCTCAGAGGGGGAACAATTCCACTTGTTCAGCTCTTGCACCACTTTCAGTCACTTCCCCATTACCCACAAGCGAATTGGGCCCTTCTGGTGCTGATTTGGATGGGTGGGTTTGTGTACGTTCTAGGATTACAGGGGTCCCTCTATTGGACTCTTCTATGAGACTGGGACTTTCTCTTGCTGCCACAACCCTCACAGGTTTTTATAGCCAGAGATTTTGAGGCTTTATTTCTCTGTGATAGAATCCTGGGTTGCATGATCTATCTCGCTCCCAAGTTGTTCCTCCTGGTTTATCCATATGCAAATGTGGGACCATGCAATCCTCCAGCCACTGCCTTGACAGTGTATCCTTTCTGCCCAAGCTGCCCTTCTCTGCTCCTCCTACCGGTCTGGATGAATGTTTCTTTAACTCCGTGGTTGTCGGACTTCCATACAGTTTGATTTTTCTGGAAGTTCTGGTTGGTTTTTTGTTTTTAAATTGGTGGTTGTCCTTTTGGTTGTGCTGGGAAGCAAAGCGAATCTACCTATGCCTCCACCTTGGCTGGAAGTTCCTGGATTTTTTTTTTTTTTAATCTTTTCAGAAGAGAGGTGTTGCTATTTGTATTACCTTATGTACTAACCTTAAAAAAATAGTTACATTTCAAATGGAAGAAAACATGCCTCAGTTTGCTTCCCTTGTTCTCATGAATTATTGAATATGAAGTGTACTCAGGAATGGAATCTGATATCTCAATTTATGGTAACTCATATCAAGTGGTGTGCCCAGTTAGTCTGACAAGAAGGCACTTTTTATGAGTGTTTCAAGCATTTTAAAAAAGTTTTTTAAAAAAGATTTTTATTTATTTATTTTTAGCGAGAGGGGAAAAGAGGGAGAAGGAGAGGGAGAGAAACATCAATGTGTTGTTGCCTGTCATGCACCCTCTACTGGGGATCTGGCCCGCAACTGAAACTTGTGCCATGACCGGGAATTGCACCAGTGACCCTTTAGTTTACAGGCTGGTATTCAATCCACTGAGCCACACCAGCCAGGGCAATTTTTTAAAGTTTCTAATAAAGGTGGATGGGTTAGTGAGGAGGGGAAACTTTTACTGAGGCATGTAGGAGGTGAATTTTGCTGTATAAATGCCATTTGGGAGAGATTCACTTATGTTTATTCTGTAAATATAGGGTCAGTAGGATTTGGGGCCATTAAAAGGCTTTTCATTGATGGCTCTTCCTGAGGTGAATCAAACTGGACAAATGGAAATGCATTTTTTTTGTACCTATGTGCAAAAAAGGTGAAAGCCAGGGTCATTCATTGGCTTAAATTTAGCATCTGTGAACTCTGTTTTCTGTAGAATGAATGTTCACTGAAATCCAGCAAATGAAATTACACAATTCTTTGAGATTCTTTGAGATTTGAAATTCTTTGTAATTTCAAATTCTTTGAAATTGCACAAAGCTCACCCTCCCGAATCCTCACAGACCCTTCAGAGAAACAGGGCTGTGCCTGGGTTTTTAGGCCTGTTATAAATCTTCTGGGTACCTGGTTTGGCACAGGTGAGGCGGGATAATAAATGGTTGATGGTGCCATGGCAGGGTGACAGTGGACCACACAGTGATCCTGAGGAGGCTCTACGACTTGCTGTGCAAGTCCAGCATGGGTCATGCTGGTGCGTGCAGTCATTGCCCTCATGTAATTCAGCCCAGTGTAATTTCTTCATTATTTTGTGGTAGAGCTGGAAGGCACTCAGCATTGTCTATGTCCAGCTCATCATTCTGCTTAGACTGTACTCCTTTTTTTTTTTTTAAAATATTTTATTTATTTATTTATTTTATTATTATTTATTTATTTATCTTTAGAGGGGAAGGGAAGGAGAGAGGGAGAGAAACATCAACGTGCGGTTGCCTCTTGTATGTCCCCTGCCGGGAACTGGCCTGGCAACCCAGGCATGTGCCCTGACTGGGAATCGAACCGCGATCCTTTGGTTCGCAGGCCCGCACTCAATCCACTGAGCTACACCAGCCAGGAGACTGTACTCCTTTAAAGAACCCCCTTTCTCTGTTTCTTCTCCTGAAAGATGTTCCTTCTATCTAACCTCAACGTTTCCTATTGGAATTGAATGCTACTCTACTTCCTTGGTAATGAGAATCAGTTGGAAACCCATATATGCTTACAGCCCATGTGAATGTGTGTATTTTCTTCTTTTCTTACTTTGCAGATATTCTGAATGAGCTGTTGTTTAATTTTGTGGCTGTGTGGTTTTACCTGTGTTAACCAAAATGTTGCATTTTCAAGTGGCAGGACAGCATTGCAAATGAGTCGAGATCTTTCTATTCAACTTCCCCGCCCAGATCAGAATGTGACAAGAAGCCGAAGCAAGACTTATCCTAAGAGAATAGCACAAACACAGCCAGTGGGTAAGTCACTGATGTAAACTTGCATTTCCTTTTTGGTTGGTGTGGCATAAGGTATGCTCAGGTAGTGACTGTAGTCCAATAGTTTTTTAAAAAATTATTATTCATACTAGAATTTTTAATTTGACCCTGAAATTTTCTAAGCAACCAGAAATTATTAGTAAGTAGACAAGTAGTCTACTTGAATCACCATAGCCTGCTTAATGACTATACTTTCTCTTCGAAGAAATTAAAATTTCAACTGAGTAATTTTTTAGTTGAGTGTATCTGAGATTGGAATTGAAACAAACTCTTAGAAAAAGTCTGTAAAAACTAACACTGTTGATATAATCTATACAGAATTTACTTATTTTTTGTAATTGTTGGTATTTTGTGAAATATACATATAGAAAAATGTGTGTGTGTGTGTGTGTGTGTATACATACACACAAAAAAATTAACATTGCTGCAAGCCAAGAAGTCCTTCCTACTTGCCTGTTCACATCTTTACCATCCCATCTCTTCCCAACCATAAAAAAAAACACTACCTGATTCTGCAATAATTATTTCCTTACTTTTTTGTTATAATTTTACTACTTACATAGCTTTCTCTGAGCAAACTAATTTATTTTGCCTGTTTTTAGTGTTATGTGAGTCAATCATGGCCTGTGTTCTTTTGTCTTGCTTCTATCAATGTTATATGTACTATATAAAAAAGTGCATTCATTTTTTTTGCTGCAAGTATTCTAATGTATGACAGTTTCTTTATCCATTATATTGTTGATGGACATTTGGGTTATTCATATTTTTTTTGTTTGTAATGCAGACTATTTCTTTAATAAAATCTATCAGTTTTAATCCCTGTTTAATGTTTAGCACTCAGAGAACTTCACTGACTTTAGTTGTGGCTTGCTTACAGATCACCCTTGTCTGACACTCTCCACTGTTCATATGTGTTCTCTCACCTGAGCCTCACAATAATGTTGAGGTGTGTAGGGCAGGGCGAAGAATATATTCCCATTTTGCAGATCAGGAAGATGTGATCCAGCAACTAGATAGTGGTGGGGCTGGGATGAGAGCCTGGGTCTTCTGGGTCATTTTGCTCTATAGTAATTGTGTGAAGTGAATGGAATTTTTAATCACAGTGCTTCACATCTGAACATTGCATGACAGTTGACATAACATGACATCCATTGTTGCATTTGCCTCTCAGGCCAGGGCCATGAAGGAAGTGTTTGGGTTTGCTCCTCCGCTGTTAGCTGTGAGAGTGTCACTTGTTTCTAAAGCCAAATTATATCTGATTCCTGTCACTGGGCTGGGAGGAAATTAAATTCTTTCTGATGGTCCTGGAGTGGCAAAAAAGAAGACATGATTTCATTTTGCAATAAATTACTTTACTACCTAAGTATCATCATTATCTCAGTTGGGTGATGAGGAAACTGAGATTTAAAAAGGTAATTTGGTTGAGATTACATAATAAGCAGGTAGCTCAGGACAAAAATTTTAGCCTTAATATTTGCTATCTTTGTCTTAATCTTTTGTATTTATTTTTGTGTATAAACAATCTTTAATCTAATTTAGATTAAGTCCAGTATGGTATAATCAATAAACAAACTTTCAAATCCTGAGACCAGCTGAGATTATCAAAAGTATTCCTTGCTTTAAGTCAACATTTTATTCTACTTGCGATGCGGGAACGATTACATATGCTTTTTATACAAACCTGCTCAGGTTGCTTTTTTTCTTCTCATATGTTCTTATAAAAGCATCTGCCTCTGTAACACTTTTTTCCAACTCTTTCTGGAAGCCCAAATTCTAGAAGCTGATTAATTTAGGGACAAGAGGTGTTGTTGGTTTTTTTTTTTGGTTTTGATTTTCTCATGCCTTATCCAGATCCAGTGAAACACAGTTTTCACAAAGCAACCTGAAACTGTTGAGCCCTCCTACCTACCTCTCACCCTAAGCCCCACCTCCTTGTGTCCCATTGGAAGGCCCTCCCTCTCTGGGTGGGGAGGAGGGTGTGGCTAGTGCTCAGCCCAGGCTTCTCTAGCAACAGGCTCTCAGCATCAGGTGGATCTTTTAATAATGGAGCACAGGTTGTGCTTTTATTATTATTATAAAATACCTGCTTGCTTTAGAAAGTTTAGGAAACTTAGAACCTTCTCACCGAAAAAGAAAAACAATTTCATGTTCAATTCCATCATCGTAGAACTAACACTGTATTATATATAGTGCCTGCTACTCATTTGTATATCTTTTCTGCAAAAGTTATATAGTAATGTTTTACAATGTACCTTTCTTATTGAATAATATGTCATGGATATGCTGTAATAAATTTTTTTAATGTTCTCGTACAGCACCATTTTAAGATCTGTGTAGTTTTCTCCTGCACAGATGTATAGATTTGACGTAATTTATTCAACAAATTTTTAGTTCTTGAACATCGAAGCTGCTTCAGAATTAGGAGATTATAAATATAACTAAAGTGAATGCCCTTGTAGTAATACCTTTAAGCATTCATGCTAATTTATTATATGTATCTTAAACAGTGGTTTATTTTCATCAGTTTTATTTTTAATGGTGAATTAAACAATGCTGTGTTTAAAAACTAAGGCTTTGCTGTGCATACATTTTATTTTGATTTAAATTACTTTCAGCCTAACTTTTCAGGTCTGTATTCCACAAAACTGTGGTGTGTCCTGAGGACCCAGAGATGACCCTGCCCTTGGCGGTGTGTGATTGTCCGGGATGGGGAGGGACCCTCCAGCAAATGTCAATGATGCAGTGTTACCATTGGCTGTCATGTACATTTCTATGAAGGATGTTGGGCCAGGGATTAATGTTCTGTTTCTTTAAATGTTATGTTTTCTCTTTCCTCTAATTCCCATGTGCTCTACTTTGAGCCTTAGCTGACTCCAGCCAATAGAGACCCAGTCTCAGCCATCTCCCATTCCTAAGGTCATGGTTGGGTTCCAACTTGCAGAATATTTGAAGGGGGCCCTCTGTCTTCAACTACATCCGTCACCACTGAGCTTTTTGTCCCAGCCCACCCGGGCCCGTGAAGGTGGGCAGTTCTATGTGAAGCTGGTTTGCTGCCTGTGGGGGAGGGGAGGGTTTTCTGGTGAACCTCCTGGATTTAGGATTGTCAGTCAACGATTGTTGGAGCCAATTCAGTACTTACAGCGACCCCCAATTTGGGGTGCGGTGAAGAAGGAAACATTATTCAGTATAGATATCTCAGTTATGATGCAGCATGGCTCAGTAGTGGCTATCTACATGGCTGTAGATAGCTCAGTAGTGGTACAACTCAATTATGAAACAGCAAGACTGTGGAACAGCACAGCTCTGAGGTGGCACTCACTCTGCTGGGCCCTGCTGCACTCTGCTTTACTCTGCCCTGTCCTGCTCTGCTCTGGTCCAGTGAGTTGTCTTCAGTGTTTCAGCTCCATCTTGGAAATGCAGGCTCTAGTCTTCAGTGAAAAGGGAAAGTTGCCCTTTCCTAGACAGAGGGAAGGTGACTTGTATATAGAGAAGTCCCTGCCCCAGTCTCTGATTGGTTTGTCCTCATGCAAATGAGGGCTCCAAATCTTTGTAGTTCGATTGGTCCAAAAAGTACTGTTCTTATTGGTCAGAATGAAGCTGCTCTATTGGTAGGTGAAGATACTGATGGGGACAGAGCTGTGCAGCTCCAGTTGGGCAGGGAAAACCACAGTCCTATTGGTTGAAGTACAGCTCCAGGAACTCATTTATTAGGGCTGGCTCAGATGGCAGGAACACAGTGCAGGCAGGCAGTTTAGTGCAGGCGTCGCCTTGAAGTGCAGTTTGTGTGAGACACCCCTGTGTAGAAATGGCTGCTAGGCTCTGTTTTTAAAATTTGTGCCCAGCTAGTCACCAGGAGCCTTTCTTAGTAGGTATCTTCTTTCTCAGAGTCCACAGCTATTAACCAGAAATCGCTACTGTGGTCACTTTGTGTAATGAGCAAAGACCAATTGTAGCTGAGCAATTGTCTTAGCAAAGGTAAGATTGGAAAGGGAATTTGACTTAAGACAAAATAAAACAAAACAAGAACCTATAAAATTGTAGGTCTAATAAATCAATCATTAGCTACGTATGTTGGAATATTATCTAAAGGAAGTAAGTGGTGGTTAGGGTCAAGCCTGCCTAGAGAGACCATGCTCCAAGGCCCGCTCCAAGGCTCTGCTGCAGAGTAGGGGTGGGGAATGGCCTGCAGATCTTTAGGTCACTGTAGCGCTGAGGCCTTTGTCCCCTTCCCCACCACCCAGGCAGTCCCTCCCTCCCTGTCACTTCATCCTTTCACACTCTAAGCTCCAGAGCAGCCCCTCCCCGAAGCTCCCTATTCCTGGAACTCACTCATGGGTAGCTGAGCAGGAACAGTAGCTTTCTTTTCTTTAATTTTGACAATTAAAAAGGTAGAAAAAAGATTTGAAGACATAGCAAAGTTTTACTAGAGTGTACTATATTTGGCAAACATGGAGTTGTGGTTTAAATAGAAAGTAAATTTTATTTGACTGTAGTAAGTTTAGCTGTTAATTTTCATAGATTGAATTCTGTTGGTATTCTCTCTAAAGTAAAATTTTAGAACTATAGTTTCAGGAGTTATCGGTATAAATGTTCACTTCTCATTTAACATTTATATATAATAAAAAACAAGTTGTGCTAGAAAGGAGACTTGCTTTTTGTTAGTTTGTGTCATTAATTTCTTGTGCATGACTTGTAACTCTAGAAGACTTTCTTTTATTTCTTCTAAAGTTAAAAAAATTCAGTCAAACTTGGTGACTGTTCTCCCTAAGTTCCCACTCAGTTCTTTGCAAATTAAAAAAACAAAAAAACAAAACCCTTTGTTTCACCTCTCAGCCAGGAATAATGAATACCCTGGTAGCTAACACGCCATTGTGTTTAGAATCTGCCAAGGTTAGGCCTTGGCACCACTCTGAGGAAGTGCATTCCAGAACCAAGAGCCCTGCACCCTGCCTGCCTGCTGCCCCACCCGGAGGAGTTCAGCGCCAGGGCAGGTGGCCAGAGCATGCCTGCAAATCTAAATGGCTTCTGAGGAGCTTGGGGTAAAGCAGGAGGTGAGGCGATACGGCAGGAAGGAAAAGGGAGTATTTGTACAGCCCTGTCTCTGGCAAGGTCTTGGCACCTCATGTGGGTGCGTTCTTGTTAGAAGAGAGTCTCTTTTATAAGCAGGCAGTAAAGACAGGATATTTGGCTGTGATCCATAATTAGGTGTAACAAAAGTGGTGGGTGAAGCCATTTGCCATGGATAAAATAATCCTATGATAGTCTGACGCAGCATTTTAAGTTCTTAAGGATCTCACACGGGAGAACAGAGAAATAAACAGTTGTCTACAGACAACCGAAAAGCACGGTCAGGTGACATTTTGGCATTCCCACTTTGCAGAGTGGAAGGCGCTGAGGACACTGTGCCTGGGGCGGGGGGGGGGGGGGTGGGGGGCGTGACGATGACTCATGAGCGAGGTGGTTTGTGCTGCTCAGGCCGAGCCCGTGGTTCCTGGGCAGGGGGCAGGCCCAGTGCCATGAAATTTCCAGTGTTGTTTTTTCCTTTTTAATTTTAAAAATCCTCATCCAAGGGTATGTTTTTATTGACTTTTAGACGGAGGAAGGGGCAGGGCTGGGGCGGGGAGAGGGAGAATCATCCGTGTGAGAGACATGGGTCAGTCGCCTCCTGTGCGCACCCTGACCTGGGATTGAACCTGCACCACTTCTGGTGTATGGGACGATGCTCCAGCCAACTGAGCCCCCGGGCCAGGGCCAGCTCTCCCAGTGTTTTCATGGAATTTGGATATTTATGTAAATTTTCCTGAATTTTAAGTGTGGGTAATAATTTCCTTTTAAAGAAAGACTCTGTGTGCTAAATTGAACATTCCTGTGGGCCAGCCAGGTAGGGCCTGAGGACTGCCTCCGCAGTGCGGATGGCTGATCCACCTGCCTGGGGGTCACTGTGCGGTTCTCCAGTGTGCTCGGGGAGCATTTCTGATCAGGTCCCATACTCCGTGACTCCCAGCACGGGCACTTTGTGGTCAGCAGGTCAGTCAGCTAACGCCAGGGGATGACGGTGCCACGGAGCTCTGGACCCTGTAGCGAGCGATTCACATGTGGGTGGGTGGCTGACCTTCTTGGTGACCTGGGGTGGGTGCAGCCCAAAGCAGGAGGGACAGAAATGCTTTGATATAATGAAGTAAAGTTTTACTTGATGCAGTGTATAGCTCTGGGCTGCTGAGAAATTGTAATGTCAAGAAAGTAATCATCACTGGGCACCATTTCTGAATGGCTTATGCTAGATGTGATGTCAGCAGAAGCCCACCCTCGCTTGTAGCGATTAGAAATATATTTATAAAAATGTTTTTAAGGCGGACGAAAGGCAAGGTGTGTGAGTAGAGACTGGTGTGTCAGATCACAGCAGCGTGCTCTAGTGAGCTACATGTGATAAATCCAGGTTCAGCCTCAGAGCTCTGTCCTAGCTGTGGAATGTTAGGAAGTCACTTAACCAGCCTACACCTCAATTTCTTCATCTGTCAAATGGGGATATTACTCCTGCCTCACGGTCGATGTCATGAGAATAGTGCTGAAATGGGCAGAGTTATCATGCCCACATGTAGGGGTTTGGGGCGCTTCAGTTTCCTTCTCTTAAACCAAGGGGAGTCCTGGCTGGTGTAGCTCAATGGATTGAGCGCGGGCCTGCAAACCAAAGGATCGCAGTTCGATTCCCAGTCAGGGCACATGCCTGGGTTGCAGGCCAGTTCCCAGCGAGAGTTCCCAGCAGGGGACACACAAGAGGCAACCATACATTGATATTTCTCTCCATCTCTCCTTCCCTTCCCCTCTCAAGATAAATAAATAAAAAATCTTTAAAAAAAAAAAAAAAAAAAAAAAACCAAGGGGAGATCTCTTATTACACAGTGTAGACTAATCTCTGAGTCCAGCTGTGAGTCTTGATATTAAATTTACCATATAGCATCAATTTCGCATCCAAAGGATAATACGATGTCTGGAGGAGGTATGACCTTTTGTGAGAGATGAGTGGAGAAAGACATTCAGGTACAGTGAGTAGGGCTGAAGGAAACTGGGTACCCCTGCTTTATTCTAGAAGATTTGGTAGAAACAGAGTATGAGGGAAGGGGGCAAGTCAGAGTATCCTCTCTGTGAAGTTTTTCTGCTTTGCTGGCAGATCTCTGAGCCCTCAGGGGCAGCTGTGGGCAGGTGTTTTTATCGGCCCAGAGTTACTACCTCTCAGAGAAGCCTTTAGTTCACCATTTTCCTTCTCTGATTTTTACCTTCCACCTCATGCTCACTGTTCTCCAGTCCCATTGGGATAGTCTGTGGCTGTGAAGAGGGAGCAACAAGGTCCTCACAGCGAGTTCATAGTAATGATCACACTGCATGATAGTTTAAAGTTCAGATTTAATCATTCGTTTTCCATGTAAGGTGGTTCCCCAATTTGGAGTAATTAGCTGCTAGGCCTGCGCAAGTGCATTTTTCATGTCAAGCACACAATGGAAACAGAAGACAAAGAAAGGGCGAAGCTGAAAGGGCTTGGAGAGGGGAAGCGGAGTTGTTGAACTGAGGAGTAAGCAGCAGCCAGGGCTCTGGGCCGGGGATTTCACAGGTTAATCCTGGCCTCATCTCCACAACATGAGCAGACATGTTGCTGTGTTTGTCATCGCAGAGATGACGAACTACCTGAGCGTTTGAATTTGGGTCAGTCTGATGCTACAGGCCAACAACATTTTCTGTGAAAGGCCAGGTCCCATGAGGAGCTCCACCAGGTAGAGGAATGTTAGTGACTAACAGTCACTGGGCATCACTGTGTGCCTGGTGCTATACTGGGCACCCCACAGGTAGTGTCTCACTCATTTCTTAGGAGATGTGACTCTCAGTGGACAGGTGAAAAGACAGAGGCTGGAATTTGCTCAGGGCCCCAGAGCTGGAATTGGAACTCAGGTCAGAGTCCACAATGTCAAGAAGAAAAACAAAGAGAACGTGGTAATTTTTATGCGCTGATATGGAATGATATTCAGTAAAGAGCATAAGCAAGGGAAATAAAAGCACAGGGGTGAGTTAGCAGTGTACGGTACACTCCCATTACATAAAAAGACATAAAAATTTGGGGTTGGAGGTATTCATATATATATATATATATCTCCTTGCCACATGATAGCTGGTAACATTAGTGGCCATGGAGAGGGTTTTTGAAAGAATACAGCATTTGCATTTTTACCATGTCATACTTTTGAAGAGCCTTACAGATAATTGTCATGAATGTGTTAAGTTCACAAAATAATTTCAAATGCCCATTCAAACTTCCCACAGATATTCTTGAAAAGCTCAAAGCTGAGGACACATGTTATGCTAGGGAGAGTGCATTGTAATCCATGGAAAAAGTAATGGAACAATACAAAAATGATGATATAAAATTCAAACGTTGCAAATTTCTACTGTGTTGTAACAGGTACAGCCCAAGTCTCCAAGGCAAGGAGCATAAGACACATTCATACCTTGCATTTTAGTCCAGGACTTAAAGTATGGCAGATTGTGGTATAGGTCATCAGGTCAGAGCATGCTTTGTTTCAAAGGAGCAAGACTCATAGTGGGACCCAAAGTGTTTGGATTAGATGAAGTAGAGGATAGTTGCTCTGTGTCATACATGAGGAAACTGAGACCCAAAGAGGTGAAATGATTTGCAAGTGTAGCAAGCTATGGAACCTGGCGGATACCTGGATGAGAATCACTAGGCGCGGTGAGGAACGTCTGGAAGAGCATGGTGCCATAATAGCTCTCACACCTGTTGGGTGCTTAGTGGGTATTGTGCAGTGTTGATGGTCTCTGGGTTAGCCAAGACAGGTAGGGAAGGCATTAGCATAAATTCTCAAGCGAGGGAATTGGAACAAGGCATTCTGATCAAGAGCTGTTATTTGGGTCGTTTTGGAGAAAATTAACAGAGTGCTAACTTTGTTTTAGGTGGAGTGTGTCTGTCACTCTCCTCCTTCAAAGTGAAAAATCAGAACTACATAATCTACTGAGATGTGGTCCAAATTTGTGGTTCTCCTTTCTCTTCACCCTGACTGTAAGAGTTCCTGCCGAGGAATCGCCTCTTGGCTAATGATGTAAGACTTCGCAGCGAGAGGGCATGTGGTGTAGTGGGAGGGAGAAAATAGTTTACTTGAGTGGACTGAAGTTCTGGGTCTGACTTGGCCATGATCTGTAACATACCGTAAAATGCTCAGAGCTTTTACTTGATTATCTATAAAATAAAGGAATTGGGCATGTAAAATTTAAAGATCCCTCTTCTTCCTAAAATTCTGTTTTCTTTTCTCTGGCTTACCTGTCACAAAGTTGAAAGGACCAAATATGAAAAAAAAAATTGGAAAACTTTTTATTTAGTATGTTTTTTTAATCATCACTTCAGAAGCCTTATAGACTTATAAAAATATCTTCCCAGATTACAAAATACATTTTCGTCATTGGAAATATACAGTGTTTTTGTATGCAAAAGTAGAGCTGGTTCTTTAAAACTGGAGTTGAAGTGAAACTCTTATTGACAAACTGAATGAAATTAATTGCAATAACTTTGCACCCAAGCAGCTTTTTGAATTATTCTTTTAGTTCAAGTTAACCAGATGAATCTGGGCTTTTACTTCTTCGGTTAAACTCGTAGTTAGAGACTAGTGCTGTCTTGCTGGGCACACATGAACAGAGGCCTTTCCGGATGGGTTTCGCACGGCTCTGTTTCTGCCTTTGACTCCTGTGGGAACATAATGGTAGACTAGTCCTCGCCTGAACCCTGTGAGTTTGAGTCGCTTTTACAAATCAGCAGTAAGATTTGGCTCCACCTTGGCCTTTGTGGTGTCAGTTCATGGTCTTGCCATAAAAACCATGCCATGGTTCTGCCTTGATTTTATTAACCGTTTAGGCAACTTTCCCTGCCTTCTTACCCTTTTTCTCTTAATAGACAGAGATTCGAGGGTGTGTCTCTCACCTGTTGGAGCTTCTCTTTTGAGACAGATCTCTTACACAGTTGGCATCTGAGGATTCCACACCTGTGTTTTACTATCAGATTCAGGATTCATGGTGGTGATTCCTCCGCCAGCCATTTCTTGGGATGTTGAGAAATCTGGGATGAATTTCTGTGGTTCTGTCTGCCTTACTTATCAGTATCAGTGTGAAAACTGTTTTGGAGTTTCCAGGATTCAAGGTTCTTTTGGTGGGTACAGGGAGAGGAGGTGAAACAATGAGGAGAGGAGGGAACAGTTTGCACTGTGGAGCACGTACCTTGTGTCAGTACATTGAAAAATGCACCATGCTGATGTTGGACCAAGAGTTCTGTAGAGGTGACAGACAGCACAGCCCCCCTATAACAGTGGCCTTGCCCCCTCCCTTCTCTCCTGGCCTCAGAATGGGGCATCTCTGGGACAACCCAGAGATGCTGGAATTGGAGCCCAGGGGATGAGTCCTTCAGCTGAGAAAGCGCTGCCTTTTGGGGCTGCTGTAAGAGTGTCATGAACATAGAAGCTGGGTTGCAAAGAGTAGACTCACTGTGAGGAATGCCGAGGGACCCTGCCGCTCTGAGAGGAGGACAGGGTAGAAGATTTAGTAGTCATAACTTCCAGTCTGTGAGAGCCTGCCCTGTCTTTCGGATGAATCCCTACTGTAACCTGGTTTCCTTGCATCTTAACAGTGAATAACATTACTTAAGATAGCCCTTTTGGGAAACCCATGAGGAAGGTGGGTGGTATTCTCATTTCACACCTAGAAAAACTGAAGCTCAGAAACATGAAATAATTATTCAAGGTTACACAGCCAGTAAGGACAGTGTCAGAATTTGAACTCAGGTCTTTGGAGGACACATATTTGGAAAGCAAATGGAAAATTAAAAAGGTGAAAGGCCTAGAGTTATTTGAAAATATTCATCCCCTGTTTTTCTCATTATTGTGGAATTTATTTAGTTTGCTAGATCCACTGTTTCTGCAGGTATTCTTGAGAAGACAGTATGTTCTGCTCATTTACGGAGGAGCAGCAGGTCAGTCTGCTTTTATATCAGGTCCTACTAATTTTTTTCTTTTCAAGAAAATGCCTAAGTTCTGTGGGGCATTTACCTAACAAAGAGGAGAACAGTGTTAATTGCAAGGAGCATCACACCAGGTGTATGTTTGTTGAAGGATGTTTTCCTTAAAGTGGATGTTTATTTTCATTCTGTAGAAGATTTATTAATAGATGGCAACTGTGGTTAGATTTTTTCTAAAAAGTTAATGTTTCCACTCTTCCTAGGAGAGTTTAGCATTCCATGCATAGCAACCAAAATTAGAAAAGCAAGCAAGACTAAAGGCCTATTGTATATTCGAGATAAACATCCTAGTTTTAGTGAGTTGCCCTGAGTGTCACTTAACCCCCCTTTCCTCCTCATTCAACAGGAATTTATTGAATACCTGTTTTGCTTAAGACCAGTGATATTGTGATTTATAATAAGAATTCTGTCTGGTTTTGATCCCTGTCTGTGACACAAAGCTACTAAAACCCTTGGAATTTCCTAAGTGGTGAGAGTGCTGATGGTGATAGGAGTGACTTTTGTGATTCATAACAAACTCCTTTAACCACAAAGGAGTTGATGTTGATAAGGTGACTTTTAAATCAACAAAGGAAAAAAAACAAACAAAATATAAGCAGAGACATTGAAATTAAGAACAATCTAACAATAGCCAGAGGGGAGGGGAGAGGGGACAGTGGGGAGAAGGAACTACTATAAAGGACACCTGGACAAAACCGAGGGGGAGGGTGGAGGCAAGGGAGGGAGGTGGGTTTGGCTGGGGTGGGGCGGGGGGGGGCAGTGGTGGGGAGAAAATGCAGACAATTATAATTGGACAACAATAAAGTAATTTATGGGGAAAAATAATAAAAAGCCTGAAGGATGGGGGCTGGCTGCCAGAGAGCCCACTGTGCAGTTGGAGAGGTAGATCTTTCAGTCCCACCTGTGGTTTCCAGGAAGGGGTTGGAGGCTGAGTCAGGTGCTGGTGGCTGATGATTTCATCATTCATGCCAGTGTCATGAAGCCTCCATTAAACCCAAAGAACAAGGTTCTAAGGGGTCGGCGAGCACATGGAGATGCAGGAAGAGGGGTGCCCTCAAGACCACGACGAAGCTCTGAGCCCCTTCCTGTGCAACATGCCCTCTGCATCTCTTCCATCTGACTGTTGCTGAGTTATATCCCATAATAAACCAGCAACCTAGTAAGTAAACTGTTATGCCGAGTTCTGTGAGCTGCTCTAGCAAATTAATCGAACTGGGGGAGGGGGACATGGAACCTCCGATTTACAGCCCGTTGGCCTGAAGCACAGATAACAACCTGGACTTACCATTGGTGTCTGAAGTGGGGACAGGCTTGTGGCACTGAGCCCTTACTCTGTAGAATCTGACACTGTGTCCAGGTAAATAGTGTCATAATTCACTTATCTTGCAGGACATGCAGTCAGTGTCCCCTGAGAACTGAAGCATTACATGATGGTTTTGGAAAACAGACAGCAGAGACCCTATTGCACGGAGCACAGAAAAATGAGTAACACTTGGCCCCTGACCTAGAGGAATTTAGTCATATAAAAATCATACAACTGTTGTTTAGCATTTACTAAAGGCCAAGAACTGTGCTAAGCACTTTATATAGATTATCTAGTATAATCCTCATATCACTGTATAAGTAGTCGGTAATCTCTCTGTTTTACAGATGAGACAATGGAGGCTAGAGGGTTTTAATAACTTGCCCAAGATCACACAGTAGGTAAATTGGCAGAGCTGAGAAACAAGTGTAGATTTGCATGATTTTCAACCTTGTACGCTGCTAAGACATGTTGTCAGGCTGGAGAGGTGAAAGACGTTCTTAAATGCCAGCAGGATGTACCAAGTGTCAGAGCAGAGCACTGAAAGTTGTAAGTGGCCAGAGGATAATTTGCCTAGGGTTGAAGGTAATCCATGCTGTTTTGTGAAGGAAGTGGTTTTTGAAGGACAGATGGGCTAGGGCAGATTTCAAGCTGTGGGATGCAACTCCTGGTGGGAAAGGGCTTTCTAAGGGTTATGTGGGCACAGGCCGGTTTAATTGAATCAACTTCCAGATTCTGTATCCTGGAAGGGATCTGCTTGGGGTATTAAGACTTTCAGGTCCTTCTCAGCCTGCTCTTCTCCAAAGGACTTTTTCCCATTTTCCAAAAGAAAGGCAGACCTCTTCAGCATTCAGAACCTGTTAAACTGCTTTCTCCTTAAATGTTAAACCTCCTGGGTGCATGTGGGCAAGGTAAATGACCTTAATTATCAAGTGACACATCCTTTTCTAAGTCATTTTCAGTACATACAGAACATCTGAAATCATTTTAGATGATATATCACTGCTTATAGTTGTATAGTCACAGAGAAATAAAATAGGGTGATGAATAAAAACTCTGAAGCATAAAATGTTACTTTGGGATAAATTTTTGCAGAGGAGGTGACATTAAAATTAAAATACAAGGAGGAAAAAGAATGCTATGAAATTTCCAACTGTTAAACTCATTGCATGGACTTTTAAGACAGATGACTGGATATCGAATTTCTACAGCATTTTATTACACTGGATACATTAAAGAGAATCATGAAATAGTTCTGTTTAAAAAATGTCAATATATACTGTATATGACAGATGATATCCTTTGGTACTATTAAAAATTTTAAGGCAAAATGTTAGATATTATCTTAGACATACACACTGAGGGATGTAGTTTTTCTGATTCCTTTGGTGGGTACTTGGGTAAAGTAGCTTGAGGAATACTGAGTCAAAGCCTCCTAGATATGGGTTCAAATATGGAAGCAGAAAAAAAAAATAACAGGTTTCCCAACTTTGCCTTAGTTAAATAATGTTGAATAAATAAGCCTTTTTAAAGCAAGCTTTATATACAATTTATGTACTGCTTGCTTGTATATACTTCGTATACTATTATAGTTGCATCAGTCAAAACTGCTGAAGTAGTAGGCGAGCTCACTCCTCTGTGGGAACCAACTCTGGCCAGGTGTGGGCTGTCTGCCCCTGTACCTGAGAGAAGATGGCTGCAGAAGGCTCGCTCTAGGCAGCTCTAAACTGTGTGGCCCTGTTGGAGGGGTTGGTGGAGGGCAAGAGTACAACTACCAGGATGGGATGTGAGCATTTTAATCAACTCCCTTCACACCTAGTCCTCATATCACAGGAAGAAAAGCTTGGCATCCCAGTGATTTGCCACACCTCCTGATTCCAGCCAACCACTCACAAACGGGTGTTGTCACTGGGCCTAAAAGAGCTGGGAGGAAAGATGACTGTCCCTCTGCTGTTACCCATCTGGCAACCTTTCCAGCATATGCAGGTGTAGGCACGCTGCAAGTTCTTCAGCTACTAGAATCCTTCCATTCTACTTGGAGGGTCTTAAGGAAGGGAGCAAATGCCTTCCCAGGCTCAGAAGTGCCTTTCTTGTTTTTGAACCTGGCATTCTGATGCACAAGGAAGGACGTCTGTGACCACCTCTCACCTAGTGTGTGCCTCTGGTGGAGCGGCAGAGGATGAAGTGCCTTTGTTGCCACCTGACTCACACTCCCAAACTGGTCATTTTGGTCCTGAGGGAAGCAGAGGGACCCGGGAGAGTGCTGGGTTAGAGAAGAAGAAACTGGAAGCAGATCAAGCAGAGAAGGATTGTTCACGCATGGACAGATTTTCCTAGCATCTTTCTCATCCACACCCATCTTTATAATGTGCCCTCCAGCTTTTTAGCAGAATGCCTCGTTTGATTTTGCAGTTGACATGTAGCAAAATCAGTGTCTTAAAACTCTGTGTTTTTGTGGTAAAGAGGTAAACGTGCTTAAATACCACCCATGGGACTTCTGAATGCAGAGACTCTAAAGAAAAGCAGGAGCCTGGCTGTCTCTTTAGGATGAGTGGCCGATGCCAGGCATTTGAACTTTAAGAAATTAGACGTTGGATTCAGAAACGGCTCTATTTTCCAAATGGTGTGTTTTGAAATTCAATTTGGTTTACATAAATTAGTGAGTTTTCTGCCAAGTATAAAACCTTTCATGAGGACAGGAAAAAATGTATATAAGGTTTCCTTGGTCATTTTACTTTTGATCGTAATTTGTGGTGTTAGAAAAATATTTGTTTTAATTTCCCAGATTGTTATACTATCTGCCATTTTTTCCATAGTACTCAGTCTAAAGTCAATGAAACCAAGGCAGAGTGACTTTATACTGTTTGTATGAGAAATAGAGCTAAAATATATTTGTTTATTAGCTCATTCTTAATTCACTAATATCAGATTTGTTCTGAGAAGTTATACTGAGTTAGATAATATTAAATCAGATTGGCTTCACTGGAACATAATCATCTGTTGTATTGAGAATAGTTATAATCTGTCTGGGTTGTTATTTGTTTAAAGCATCAGATACAGAGGGTTTTTTCTCACTTAAGTTTAGAGAAGATATGTGATTAAGTGGGATAAAATTTTACCTAAAAGTTTACAAATTTATCATATTTGAGAGTTCTTAAAATGAAATTGCTTATATATTACAATCCTGCTTTCCTAATTGGCTATTTGTCTTATTGCTCATAAAACAGAATAAGGCATTTTTACTTGCAAATATACATATTTTCCATTTAAATGTCACATATTTATCCTCCATGTCCACTCTGTAAATTAAAATCAGTGGCAACATTTAAGTAACATCAGATTTAATTTAGGTTGACAGGTATCAAAGTGAGCTACATATTTTGTGAGACTCGTAACTATTTAAATGCAAAGTGGTTTTATAATTGAAAATCCATGTATATTCATCAGCAAATCTTGACATCATAGAGATGACTTTTAAGAGTTGCCCCCAGATCAAGTAGCTAAATAGATCCGGGGAGAGTTGATTCTGTTTCTGACAGCTCCTCTTCCCGGACCAAAGGCAAGGGTCCTTGGGGATGGGGGCATTCAAACGTGAACAGAGCCGAGCCACACAAAAGCCTGGTAGGGGTCTGGTGCTCTCAGGCTGGAAGCCTTTGCATTTAGGGTGTTAAAAAGCAAACAGACGAGAAAAAGAAGATAAAAATATGACAGTGAAAAGACAGCAAACTCACAGCTATTAAGAACCACATCTAAAACAAAAGCAAACTAAGCAAACAACTAGAACAGGAACAGAACCACAGAAATGGAGATCATATGGAGGGTTAGCAACAGGGGCGTGGGAGGAGGAGAGAGGGGGAAAAGGTACAGAGAATGAGTAGCATAGATAGTGGGTAGAAAATAGACAGGGGGAGGGCAAGAATAGTATGGGAAATGTAGAAGCTAAAGAACTTATGACACATGGACATGAACTAAAGGGGGGAATGTGGGTGGGAGAGGGTGTGCAGGGTGGAGGGGAATGATGGGGGAGAAACGGGACAACTGTAATAGCATAATCAATAAAATATATTAAAAAAAAGAATTAAAAAAAAAAAAAGAAAAAAAAAAGCAAACAGACGAGACCGTGGAACATTGGACACTGGCACCACAGTGTCATCGCCACTGCGGGGAGTTGTGTCGGCCCAGGTGAGGCCGAGGTGCTAACAGGCCAGACACAGAAATGCTCACAGGTGGTGAGCTCACTTTGGCTCCTTAACAAACCCTAGCCGTCCCCTGAGTGACTGATTCTCCCCAAAGTGGCCAGCCTCTTGCACTAAAGCCCTTTGTGCTTTTCATGTGAACCATGTATAAAATGAATTGGATGCTTCCGACAAATTTGTAAGTGGCTTTGCTACAGTTAATATTTCACTTTATCTAAAATTCAACACAGATTTACTAAGGAGCCTTGATAACCGTATGTCAATAACCAATCTTCGTTACAGATAATCTGTGACTGTCCTTTAAAAGAGCAGTGTGCCCCAGCCCAAGGCTGCCTTCAGAGCTCTGAGAAGTAGCCCACCCCTGCAGGGCAGGGCGCATGTCCTCTCGGCCTGCGTCACCCTTACTACCACAGTCAGCGTTTGTTATTGTCTTAGCTTTGACACTTTCTACATGTGATGTGATTATCCTGACCGACCATGTATAACACACTGTGCTGGCAGTCTTGGGGGGAGGGGCAGTGGTGTGTCCTCCATTTATTACGATTTTGAGGCCACAGGAAATAAATAAGTCCTGGGGACATAACATACAGCATGTTGCCTGTAGTTAACAACACTGTGTTGCATGTATTTTTTTATTTTACTTATTTATTTTCAGAGAGAAGGGAAGGGAGGGAGAAAGAGAGGGAGAGAAACGTGGATGTGTGAGAGAAACATCAATCGGTTGCCTCTTGCACACCCCCATTTGGGGACCTGGCCTGCAACCCAGGCATGTACCCTGACTGGGAATTGAACCGGTGACCTTTCAGTTCATAGGCAAGCGCTCAATCCACTTAGCCACACAAGCTAGGATTGTGGTGCATATTTCAAAATTGCTAAAAGAGTAGATCTTAAAAGGTCTCATCATAAGAAAAAAATTTTCTGTAGTTATGTTTGGTGACAGATGTTAACCAGACATATTATAGTAATCATTTCACAATATATACAGATATCAAATAGTTATGTTGTTAATATCATGTTATATATGAATTATGCCTCAAAAGATTTTGAGACATTATTAACTTCTATTAAAAATTTAAAAGTTAATAATTTTATTGTGTATACTATAAATATTTTATAAAATGAACACATAATGCTTTCTGTTTCTAGATATATTTAGATGGAAACTGACTGTTGCCCCAAATGGGTGATTTGTATAGTGTGGGAAAATTGCCCTCATTGTTTATTTCTTGAGGTGAGGAGTGGTTAAGTAGCCATTCACTTTATAATAGATTGTTAAACTGTTCATATGTTTATTTTCAGGGGTCCGTTATAATTTACAGAATGGAGAAGAAGGATTCCTCCAACCTCAAAATGTCCCCTGGAACAGCCTGAAATTTTATTGTTATCAATTAATTATTTTAGCGAATATTTGGCTTCTCCTTTTTCTCTTTCAAAGGGAACTATTCTGTGGCCAATAATCCGTGAAGACACGAGCCCGTCGTGTTTAGGGCTTGTCAGATCACCTTTTCTCCTTAGCTGGAGAACCTGAGCTAACGCAGAAGGGGCGGTTCTGGAGGGTGGTCTGATGAGGGGAGAAAAAGCCGTTAGTGGATGTCAGCAGAGTGGAAATTCAGTGGACCTAAATAGCGCATAACCTGTATTTCCCACCTCTTCATATTTCAGGAACCAACACATAACTAGCTTTATTGGCTTGCATAGCTTTCTTCTCAAACGGTAGTATCAGCACAATCTCACTAATTTGACCTAATTAGAAGATGATTAAAATAGTGTCTTAAAAGTGTAGTTATTACTTTTAAATGCACATTTAGTCATATAAAGCTAATAAGTATTGCTTTTTAAGAACCCTACATCCATGAATAGCAAAGAGTATAATTTTTAGTTAGCATTTGAATATTATATGAATGGATCCTTCAGAAGTGCTTTTAGTAAGTTACTGCTTGGAAGGAGCTTTTGCCCCTGTAAGTCTGTGTTCCTAGTAAGGGTCTTAAAATCTAGGGTTGTCCTAAGAGTCCTGAAACACCAATTTAAAAGAATCTATGCAACCTAATGTTCATAGCAGGTTTATTTACAAATAGCCAAGGGCTGGAAACAGCCTAAGTGCCCATCAGTAAATGAGTGGATCAAAAAACTGTGGTACATTTACACAATGGACTTCTATGCAGCAGAAAAGAAAGAAGGAGCCCCTACCCTTTGCAACAGCATGGATGGAACTGGAAAGCATTATGCTAAGTGAAATAAGTCAGGCAGTGAGGGACAAATGCCATATGATCTCACATTTAAGTGGAACCTAATCAACAAAACAAACAAATGGGCAAAACAGAACCAGAGTCATAGAAACAAGGAACAAACTAACAGGGACCAGAGGGACAGGGGAGAGAGGAATATGGAGGGAAAGAGGGGAAAGGGTCTAGTCAAGGAACAGGTATGAATGACCCATGGACAATGGGAGGGGTGGCGTGCAGGGCAGGGAAGAGCAACATGGGAAAATTGGGACAACTGCAATAGAACAATAATAAAAAAATGCAATCCCCCCAAAATCCAGGGTTGTTCAGTTCACATGGTTATAGAGTAGGGGAATCCCTGTGAACAGATTTTTAGTCAGTAGCCCACCGTTTTCAGTATAAAAGAGCCATGAATTAGGTTGTATGATTGGCTATATCTTACCTCACTTAGGCCGTGTGTGTGACAGTTACGACTGCTGTGTTAGTGACAGAGTCCTGACAGGTGAACAGTCCGTTTTGAGGAAGCCTGGCTGTGCTGCTTGTGAGTGTCTGAGAAAGGCAGAGCGTGTACATGGTTTTATCCTCCCCAAAATTCTTTTGGAAAACAGTTCGTCCAGTGTTTCATGTTAAAAATTATGGTTGGGATATTGTGAAAAACCAAATATTGGTTTCTTTAAGAAAATATATATGTACATATAGTTTGACTTTTTTCTATTTAAAAATATTCCTCAGTTGTTTGTCTACCTGTTCATTAATTTTTTTGGAAGAGTTGGATGGAAGGAGTAAAAGTGAGAAGCCGCCTTATGTTTCCCATGGTGATTAGCTGTTAGATTAAAAAGACACTGATCAGTCTAACAGGATGGGGGTTGGAGCAAACCTGGGCTTATTCTTAAACTAGTTACATGAGATTTGGTTAATGTGGCGTTGACCTTTACTCGGTGCTCCTGGGACAGGGGCTGTGGGCGGTGGGAGTTGGTCTCTCTGCTGTGCCTCTTCCCCCTCCCAGCCTGGGAATGCAGCCCGAGGTACTTGAAGTTCCCTTTCATTTATATGAATGAATAATACCTGCTGAGAACAACAACAACAAAAAAACCCATTTATTAGGAATAATGTCTGGGGCCCAAATGAATTAATCCCTCCTGCCACTGCCCCAGGGTCGTACCACATAGAGTCCCATCTTTGAGAAGCAGCTCCTTCTCAAATCTGTGCCTGCAATTTTGGGAGTCTGTCCTTATGATTTTATTAATGGCCCTGGCAAAATGAACAGTGGCCATTGCTGTATCAGACAGCCCATGGGGTTGTTGAAGGGAATTGTGCCCCATTTATTATGGGATTTCCTGGTGAAATTTCCCATAGGCCCCAATGTCATCATTTTCTAATGCCTGGATTCTGAAAGTCGCTTTAGCTCCCGCTGGTCTTCAACACCACATGTGTCTTCAGGCGCACCACTCCGTTTCAGGGTTATGGAACAGGGACCAAATCTGACACTGAATTCATGTCCAATTCCTTAGACTATAGATTTTTAAACCTCTTACTTGAAATCACTGTTTGTCTTCTCTGTCCAGGGTATATTCATTCATGTTTATCTTTCCTGATGGGAAGTCAGACCTGCCTGCAGACTGCTGTGGAAGGAATTCCCAACTTTGGGGTCAGGGAGGCGGGTGCTCAGTGTTTCTCTTGCAGACTTGCAGTCCCAGTTGCCCTTGAGAGAAAAAAGTTCTCCTCTTAGTCATCCTCTCGGATGCTCTCCTCACGGGACATTCTTTTCACTTATTTTCTAAAGAGTCTGTTTGTCCTAGTGGACTCCTCATGTGGACTGACTTTTTAACTCTTGGAGGGTGGGGCACAGAGGGCACATGGGGGACTGTGGGTGCTGGTGGTTGAGAGCTGTCTCTGCGGCCACACTGTTGGGTTCCAAAGCCGCTCCCTCCCCCACCCCCACTCATAAGCTGTGGGGACCTTGGGAAAGGCCCGTTTTTTAATCTTTCAAAATGGGGATAATATCAATATTTACTGTATATGACTATTTTGAGGATTGCATGGCTAGAGAGATGTGAAGTGCTTGGAATAGCACCTGACACATAGTAAGTGCTCAATAAATATTAGTTTTTATTAATATTACAAATTCATTTCATGATTTGAAAACTGTTAGTGGTAATGACACTTTGTACTGAAGGACTCACACTGTGCCTGTCCCCCCATACTATGTCTCTCTGAGGTGGGTATACCTGTGTGGCACCAACTTATTTGAACAAGGACCTCGGGCATCCCCTTGCTGGTTTCCCCTGCAGCATCCCAGTGAGGAGCATGTCATTTGTGAAGAGACATCATCAGTGCCTACACATTTCACCCTGTCCCCGTTCTGAGCATGGGACTCAGACTTCCAGATGGGCTCTCACTTAGCTGTGTGTAAGCTCCTGTGCGTGTCTGCTGGGGGCTCCCTCTGCTGGCCCACCTAGCATGTATGCAAATCTGCGGAGTAACAACTTGTACAAAGTCAGTTTTAGGTTTTCAGGGATGTTTGCACAAATACACTTGAAAACTTTACGTGTGTGTGAGTGATACAAATCACTTCTGAATTTCTCTTTTTTGCCATTTGTATAATGAGTTGGACTATTTTCACATTTTCAAGTTTGAAATTGTCTTGTTTTAGAATGGAAGCTATCAGGGCATAGCAACAAATAGTAACTTCTTTACAATGTAGTTATCAATTGTTAGGTTTTACATTTCAAGATATAGTACTAACTATCTTAGAATCTTATTTTTAACAGTGTAAAGCAAAGACTCTCCATGATATAGGGAGTTAACTCTTAACCTCTCAAAAGGTACCATTTTAAAGTGGTGTCAAAGCCCATACCCCATAGGACATTGTTTTGTCGAGGGTTGAGGTTTTATTTTTACACCGTCAGAAAGCAGCACCTCAGATTTATTGTCTGATCTATTATTTATTTGGAATTGTAATTTATTGATACATTGTGCCATGACATCCGAAAATTGCATTTTAAAGTAACGCTTTTGTGTCTTTGCATTTTCCTGATCACTGTGTCCTCTTCTCTGTCTTTTCTTCTCCCTCTCTGTTCCTAGGGTCAAACAGCCTAAGTCAGGTGCCTGCAAATATGGAAAATGGAGAAAATGAAGGAACAACTAAAATCATTGCACCTTCACCAGTAAAAAGGTCAGTCAGTTAACTGAAGGAATGTAACACTATACGTAGGCTGTCACAAAGATGATTTTCCCTGTGAGCAAGATTCAGAATCTTTTCCCTTTGATAATTCACTTATACTTTTGATCAAAATAGTCTGGGGGCCAAAGAATACTTTAAAATGCCAGTGAATTATGCAGCACCAGGCCCTGCCCGTCTCGTTTGAAGGAGACGTTCCTGCTGTCACAGCGTGGTGAACTCAAAGATAATGAGCGGTTTGCGTTCTCGGCAGCGAAGTGAAAATTCTGTGTGATTTTTTAAATGGCGTGATATAATGGACTAACTCGGAGGGACCTGTGAAATAAAGTAGATGATATTCATGTTTAATGTACTATGTTCATCACAGCGGCGCACTGAGCTGTGGCCTTGGAAAGGGGGTTTACGGCATTTAGCGGCGCAGGGCTTCAGAAGTCAGCCGCTGCATATGTATGAAGAGCTGTCATGGTCCTCTGCATCAGTTTTCCCAGCAGCATTCCCCGGTGGAAAAACCTTCCTTAATGTATTACACGAACTGTTTCCCTGAAGATCAGCCTTGTTTTCTAAGACACAGTTTCGGTGTCATTTTTTCCTATCTCCAATTATGTTCATGGGACAGCGTGGTAGAAGTACAATGAGCAGCTTTCATCCGCTCACTCTCTCTCCAGAGATCGCTCCGCACACATCACGGGGAAGGGCAAGCAGTCAGAAATGCACGACCTGGAAAGAATTCTTCGATCATCTACTGCATCTTTTGTCAGTAAATAATGGTGTCTTCATTCGTCTGGACTGCGACTACTTGGGGGAATGCAGTTTATAATTTCTCAGCAAAATAATTTCAAGATATGAGGAGTCTCAGAGTTGCAGTGTTCCCCACCCCCCCCCCCCCCAGGGTTTTGATTGTATTTCCTTTTGTTTAGGTTTAGAACACTCCCTGTACGATTCTCTTTTTGGACTGACAAGTTCTTTGCCTTTGCAGGCACTTTAGTGTGCTGTGCCTCCCTTAGTCAGCCTCACAGCTGTAGAGAGAGTTGGCTTAATCTGTATGTACAGGGTGTGCTGTGTAAGTCCAACAGAAGGACAGTAATCTTCCGTGAAATTCAGATCCAAAGCTCTTTAGAATGTATAGAAGGAGTTCAGTCTCCTTTGTAATTGTGTTCTTGCCAATAGGGCAAGAACCTAAAGCCCTGATACCTAAAGGGCTGCCAGAATTTTCCCACTCAAGCTGTAGATGAGAAATAGCTTAGGGAGCGAATGCTATTAATTTGCTGCCCAGGATTTTATTGTTCTTTAACTTAGGCCTACTCTCCCACTTCCCCTTTCACCTTGCTATTCCATTTCTCAATCTCCCTTTTCTTGCTTTTCCCTCTGATTTACTAAACACACTCACGCATATGTGTGCACACACTTTCTACCATTGTACTCAATACTTACTGTATTTATTACTTTTCCTCAGTTCAAATGTAAGCTTTTGCTTTGGAAATTTGATCTTCCAAAGATTTTTAACTTTATAAAAATAACATATTCTTCATCTGTAATAGGTTGATTATTATGATTATTATTATTACCATTTACTATGTACTAATACTATGAGTTATGTGTTTTTGTTGAGTATATTTTCAGACTTATATTCCTATATGTTTATAATATGCTACATGTTCATAATGGGATACAAGTTTCTTTTCATTTTTTGAAATGACCTTGTCAATTTTTTCTCTCCTTTTTCTTGGCTGTTATAAAGAACCCTGCTATGACCATTGTTTGAACACAATTATGTAGAGTTGTCCTCAAAAAGCCAGGGTTAAAAGTGCGTTAGGAGTTTGGTAGCTCTTTTTCTGAAAGCTGAGACTCTGAAAGCAGGACGGGAAGTGAGAGGTGACACACCTTGTCTCCCCCGCTGGTGACGAAGGCTTCTAATTCATCCCTTCCGGTGTCTCCCATGTGTTTCTAAAACAATTTGTTGAGATTGAGTAACAACCCAGATATATTTACTTTCTTAGGGCAGAAAGATGATACTAGGTCAGGAAATAGCATTTGAAAGTCATTCTGAATTGGAAGGATGATGCCAAGAAATGGCGGAAGCTGGGGGCGGGGAAAGGTCAGTGGGGTAGCCCCGGCCTGCCCAGAGCTGACCAGCCTGCACAGATTCGGACCCAGATCCAGAGCCAGGGGGTCTCTGACCACTACTGAAAAGAGGGAGCCAGCTCACCAGCCAGGATGCCCTTGCTTCCCATCCTGCAGGTGGGCTCTCTTGAAAATTTCTTAACAATGGATGACTGGGCTTCTGTTCATTTAAAGCAGTAAACATAGAAAGAGGAGTAAAAAGACTCAAAAGTACAATATTTGCTGGATGTGTCTTTTTTTTTTTTTTTTTGTAGGCAGCCACTCATATTCTTTTTGGAATGAGTCATGGGTATAAATAAACACATATTTTAAAACATTTGTTAAGTAATTTTACTGAAGAAATAAGTATGTGGGTTAACTTACTTTTATTTCCTAGTTAATTTGTTTTCTGTACTGTTTTTTAAATTAAAGCTTTAAGAAAGCAAAGAATGAAAACAGCCCCGATACCCAAAGAAGCAAATCTCATGCACCATGGGAAGAAAATGGCCCCCAGAGGTAAAGGGAATCATTGTTTTTCTAAAGGAGAACCGTAGAAAAGGGGTTAGCAATTGCTCCTGTCAAATAATGGAATCCAAGTGCTTTGTGGCTGCTCAGGACCAGCGCTGGCCATCAGAGGGCTAAGCCAGTGTGACCAGGAACTTCTGACATAGAGACCCACGGGACGTGTCCTAGCGTGAAACTCTCTCGTGGAAAGACGGAAGGGAAACCAGGGGGCATTAAGAAATTGCCCAAGAAGGTCATTGTGATGGTTTAAAGTAATGTCTTCCTGAAAACTCTAAGTGAAATATATTGATAATTTCTCCAATTTCTTAGTTCTCTTGAAAACTTTAGTTGAAAACTATAGTTTATGAATAGGGATTCTAGAAGACCTTCATTCCTAAAAATGTGTATTTCATTTCTTTTGTTCATAACGATCAAACCAGTGACAGACCTGCATTACAACTTATGGGCTAGATAGTTATGGTGGTTTCAAGCACAGCCATCCAGGGGTTACAGTTCTATCTCTGCCACTTTCTAGCTCTCTCTCTCTCTCTTTTTTTTTGTTAAATAGGCCTAATAATTGTATTGCAGTACTTAGGGTTGATATGACGATTAGCTAAGGTAATTAATACAAAGCCTTTATTTAGCTCGGTCAGTGCCTGGCCTTTGGTAGGTTCACCATAAACGCAATTTGTTGTCATTATTATTGCTATCATTTGTTTCTGTCCATTTCTTACTCTGGAAGTCCACCGAGACAGATCCATTCCTGCAAAATAATGACTTTATGATTTGTTTTACCATATCTTACCTGTCTTTTCTTTCAGTATACCTTGTCAGCCAAAAGAACTGTTTGCCCACAATTCAGCATTCCCCCCAAAGTACCCGCTATGTAATTATGAACACTTCCCTAGAAGCACTGGGTTTTGGAGTTAAAGTGCTGCTCCTCCAGGTCCTCTGCGGGGATTATTGACCATTCTTCTTCCACTCTAGTGGACTCTACAATTCTCCCAGTGACCGCATGAAATCCCCGAAGTTTCCCTATGCTCGCCGCCGAAACCCCTCTTGTGGGAGCGACAATGACTCTGTACAGCCAACAAGGAGAAGGTAAGCTGAACACAGCCCTGGTTTTCATTTTCAACAGAAGCTCTGGGTTCCAGTCACGCTCATGTTACAGGTTATTCTCATAATGTCATGGCTGACTCCCCAAGGTAACAGAAAGCTTAGGTTTTCTGAGAAAAAGTGAGCTAAGGATCCCAAAGCATTTCTCTTAAACAGCCAGAGTTTCAGAGAATAATTTAAAAAATATTAACAAGAACTTGCTGTCTGTATTGTAGTTAAGATCAATAAGTTAAGAATATACATATATTTTAACTATATATATAGTATAGCGTGTGTATTGCATTATATAACATATTAAGGATGTATATTAGTACATGAAAGATATTAAACATACTGGCCTGAGAAGACAAAATTATGTTCATAGATTAATCTCAGCTGAAGCAATGTGGTCTGTTCTCCAAGCTGATATTATTGTATAAACATGAGTAAAACTCCTTTCAAAGCACAGAGAAAATGAATCCTGTTACATTTGACTCAGCAAGTTAGATTGTTTGTGTGATTACATTTGCATGTGTGTATGCTTTAATTTTTTTAAAAATCCGTGTCTAGAAGTTTGGGACTCTCTTTGCAAAGCAGGCTGGGCAGTGTGACAGGTCCAAGAGGAGACCTGGAAATGACTTACCAGTGGCATCCACTTTATTCCCACATGTTGGGGGTGGTGACTGAATTTGGGTGCTCACATAAGTGGTATTTTATAAGTTACTTTTATAATTATGAGAAGTTCAGGTCATGTTCTCGGACAACCATCACAGTTCCTTTTGCACACACTGTGGGTCAGGAAAACAAACAGGCCTGTCTTTTTTCTGTGCCCTGTTTGTACTTACTGCTGATCTACCCTGTTTTATTCCTCCTCCTCCTTCCAGTTTTCCAGAGTCTTACTCCCCAGCTTTCTCAAACCAGGTCCAACTTCACTGAAATCCTTTGAATGGTTAAGAAAAGAAAGGTCTATATCACCCTCAGCTAGTGGGACTGATAAGGGGGAAAGAAATTATGACCAACAGTGATTAGATAAATAATGGGATAATAATTGGCATTTGTCATGTTCTAAGTATTGAGTGAATTGCTTGCTGTATATTATCTTACTTGATTCTTATAACCATGTAGAAATGGGCATTCGTATCATTCAGTCATAAGGAATTAATTAATTAATTAATTAATTAATTAATTTCCTCACCCAAGGACATCTTTTCATTGCTTTTGGTGGGCGGGGGAGAGGGAATGTAAGAGACACATTGATTGGTTGCCTTCTTGTAAGTGTCCCAGCTAGGGATCGAACCTATAACCCGGGTATGTGCCCTGACAAGGAATCAAACCTGTGACCTTTTGGTCCATGGGACAATGTTCCAACCAACTGAGCCACACAGGCCAGGGGTTCTGAGGCATTTTTAGCAGAGAGGCATTAATGCATGGAATTTTGATGCAAAAGTGTCCATGGTTTTGAAGGAACAACAGACAGCAGAGATGTGGTACAACCCTGAGATCTGGATGCTGTGCTGCCCCTGGGCTGGAGGAATAAAAGGAGACAAGGGGGTGTTACCTAGAGATCCAGAAGCTGCTTCCTCCTTCGAGCTGGCTCTCGTGAGCCTGTGCTTGCTGCTGACATTGCTGGAGGAACCACCCCACTTCTCAGCAATGCAAGAGTAGGTGCCACACCTACTGCCAGAGCACAATTGTTTCCCCCTTCCCCCTGCCTTCACATCTCACCTGAGTGTCTCTTTGAGTAGAACCCAGCTGGCAACGGAGTCCAGAAAATGTAATTTTCAGGCATCTCGTCTTGGCACTACAAGGGCAGATTGCAGACGGGATGGGATGGGGATGAGTGCCTCTGCACAGTTCCTGGCCCCGCATGGCCACCTCACTTCTGCAGTCGCTGTCCTTTGTAGCACAGCTGTGGGATTCGGAGCCAGGTCTGTACACCTGAAAAAGGCAGGGATGATGGACTGTCATTTGAATAAGGCAGGGGGAAATGTTTTCTGCCTCCTTCCTTATCAGGGATTGGTTCAGTTTGAACAGCACTTAAAACTGGGACAGTACTGCTGGGAAATACTTTCAAGTGCACTTGTGTTTATATGTGTGTTGAGGAGGTGGGGTCCGTGGGATTCGCTGAATATGTTAAGAACATGGTACTGTCTGAGTATTGTTAGATAGGTTATGACAACTTCTCATCCTTAATTATTAGTGTTCTTTGTTATCATTCCTTAAATAAAATAATTATACATGTTGAACAGGTGGTCATTTTGATTTTAATGTACTGAAAAATGAGCTTATCTAGTTTGGCTAAAATATACCAAAATTTACATTTCTTTTTCAAACTGAGTGCTTGAAATAGTTTGGAGCATATACATTCTCAAATCCAGACTTAGCGACTTCTGCACTGAGATACATTTTCTGTTGGCTTCCTGTGAAACAGAGACGTGATTGTGGTGAGTGGTCGCCGGGCCCTTTCATTGGCACTGTCCAGGGCAGAGGCTGGTCTGCTGCTGCCTGAGCAGCCCCGGAGCCGTCTGCCTTGGCTCTGTGCGTCGCTTGAAAGGTCTCATTCAGCACGTGTGTTCTGAGGAGACTAGCCGTTGCCGCATGCTGGCATGGATGAGCTAAAGCTCCTCCTTTGTTTCTTTCCTCTATAAGTGCCCTATAAATGTCCCTGTCCTTGTTACTCTTGTTCTATCTTCACACATATTTTACTTTGCCCCTGGACACACACCCCTAGATGGATGCATTGATTCCGACATTTAAAACCAAGATTTGTCATCAGCATGGAAGAATCTCAAGGACTTTTACTAACAGGACATTCCTTTTTTCCTATTTTAATTTTTTTAATTTCTACACTTTTCTGTGATACATGACCAGTATACTGCATTGTGTGTGCATTGGGTGTGCCCATCAACTTCCAAAGTCAATTATCTTCCATCACCATATATTTGGCCCCCTTTGCGACCCCGCAACCCCTTCCCTCTGGTAACCGCCATACTGTTGTCTGCGTCCATGAGTTTCAGTTTTATGTCCCACATATGAGTGAACTCATATGGTTCTTAGCTTTTACTGACTGAATTATTCACTTAGCATAATATTCTCAAGGTTCATCCATCTTGCCGCAAATGGCAGTATTTCATCTTTTCTTATGACTGAGTAGTATTCCGTTGTATATGTACCACTTCTTTATCCAGTCTTCTATCGAGGGACACTTTGGTTGTCTCCGTGTCTTGGCATGCTGCAATGAACATAGGGGTGGATATATCTTTGCAAATAAATATTTTCAAATATTTTGGCTTGGTACCCAGAAGAGGGATTGCTGGTCATATGGTAACGCTGTTCTTTGTTTCTTGAGGAACCACCAGACTATGAAGTTCTGTTTTGTAATGGATACCAGGACACCATGTTTTGTAAAAGATATGCAACTTTCATGTTTTGCCAGGTGTTTGTTATTAGGTGAACACAGCTGTCAAATTCTGGCAGAGCCTAGAACATTGGTTCTTAAACTTTTTGGGTGATAGAACTCTGAGAATCTGGTGAAATGCTGGATTCATTCTCTAGGCAGGGGGAAGTACATTATGAAATACATAGACAAACATTTTTGTAATTTTCCAGGTTCATGGAGACCCTGAAGCCTGCTTGTTTAAACTTTCCTATGCTAGAAAAAGAAAGCCCATGTACTTTCTGGAAGTACAATTTATTTTTCACCCCCATTCATCTTTATACTTGAAAATGTTTATTGAGTACCTACTTTATGCTAGGCACTGTGTTAAATAGCATTAAAGAAAGTCTCTGACCTTTGGGAGTTTACAGTTTTGGGGGGAAGAAATATACAAATTACAAATGTATTTTTGTAATAAACAGTGCAGTTGTGATTGCTGTATATTCTCAAGGGGGAGTTATGTGTAAGGGAATTCAATAAAATAATTTTATTGAAACATAACATGCATACAGAAAAGTACATGTGTTCTGAGAATAATGGCTTGATAAATTTTTACCATTCAAATACCTGTGTAGCCAGCACTGTTAGAGGAAGTTTGGCTGAGTTGCTGAATCAGAGAGGTCAGGAGGGGCTCCCTGAGGCTGGATGCTGGAGCTAGAGTCTGAGACAAAAGCAGACAAAGAGAGGGAGAGGGGCTAGCATAGGATGGGCCTTGAGGTGGGAGGGAGCAGGGAGCATTCATGAAAAAAATAAAAGGCCAGTGTTGCTCAAGCATTGAGAGTGGACAGAAAAGTGCCAGAAATAAGCCTGGAGAGAAAGATGGGGCCAGACCTCATAAGACACCTGAACTTTGTTGAGGATTTTGGTTGTTAGACCAGTAGTTTTTAGAAGGGATGATTTCAAGGTCACATTTATTGTGTAAAGGTGACCCTTACTGTTCTGTGGAGAGAAGGTGGGAAGGAATAATCGCAGAAACAGAGAGACCCGGCAGCAGGCTCTCCTATGAGTCCTGGCCAAAGAGAAGGGGATCTTGAGCCAATGCGTTGGTGTGGAGACATAAGGCTGTAGGTGGTTTCGAAATCCATCTGAAGGTAAAATTAATAGAGCTGGCAGGATCAGTATGAGGGTGAGGGAGTGAAAGATATCAAGAACGAAGGCCACAGTTGCGCAGTTTCATGGATTTAAGTGTAATGCACTGAAATGAGAATCACCAGTATATTACAGGCTTGAAAGGGACAACTTTTTGTTTTTTGTGTGTTGAATTTGTGGTATCTATGAGAAGTCCAAGTGCAGGATTCACATAGATTGTTGGATATGTCAGGAACTGGATTAGCTGTCTCAATTGAAATATGAATTTCTTAAAGATTAACTGAAACATGAAATAGAGATGAGGCTGTCTGCTATCTGTATACTGACAAATAGTGTAGACAGAATGCAAAGACCAAGCCAATGACAGAGCTGTGAGAAACTCTAGCATTTATTGAGTGTAGTTGAAGAGAATTAGCTTGGTAAAAGAGACCAAAATTGTGACAATGGGAAAAAAAATCTGCTTCCTAAATGTCTCCCTTCTCTCTTCATTCCCAGAATGCTAGAATCTAGAATACTGGCTTGTATGTCCCAGGCATGAGATTAGAGAATCTCACAGTAAGAAGTGGACAGTGTGGTGATTGCAGGAGAGTCAGGGGTGGGTGGAGGTGGAAGAGGTTATGGGAGGATAAATGGTGATGGGAAAAATAAAATTAAAAAAAAAAAAGAAATGGACAGATACAAGAGAAAAGATAGATAGAAACTTGAAGAGGATTCTCCAATGAAATGGTTGAGACTACCCACATCACTTTTGTTCCGCACGTCAGCGAAGCCATCAGTTAGCATGATCTCCATGCAGAGATTTCCAGTCTTTTTAGTGCACAGTGCTTGAGAGAGAGAGCCGCAATCACCTTGCATTTGAGGACACTTTTGTTTGGAGAGACAGAGACTGAAACGATTAGGGGTTGTTTTGGGGGGGGGTTAGGGGGACTCACAGAAAATAGAGATAATATAAGAAACAGAAAAAAATTTTGAAGTATAAATGTTATCTTTGGGAAATGAAAAATTTGATATTAAAAGGAAAGTGAATAAAAGTTCTTATTTAGACTTTAATGTGGCAGAACTTAAAATAATCAATAGACGTTTTAGATGATAAAGTTAAGAAAATCTTCCCAAAAGTAGATTAAAAAAAAAAAAACCAAATATATGGAAAGAAGGATACAAAATGATCAAACCTGGATATCAAACATTCAACTAATAAAATGTCTAAGGTAAAGTCCCTAGAAAATACAGGAGAGGACACTATTAAAGAAATAATACAAGAAGAAATGCCAGAACTGGATGATCTCACTTTGTAGAGAACCCACTTAGTGCTTGGCATAATAGATTGAAAATTAGATTCATACCAGATTCATTATCATTACATTTCAAAGCATTATAGATTAAGAGAGAAATTTTAACACTGTGAGGGAAGAATATGGAGGGAAAAGGTCCACGCACAGCTGGTGACAAGTCAGGACTGTGGCACTGGGCTGCTTAACAGCACTATCAGAGAAAAAAGATAATGAAGCATTGCCTTCAAAATGCTGAATGGAGATTATTTTCAGTTTAGGATTCTATGTCCCAATAAACTATAATTATATGCATAGAATAAAGAGATTTTCACAAATTTTAGCTCTTAAAAAAATGGACCTGCCATGTTATTTGGTATAAGTGTATTGGGGAAATGAGGGAAATGTAGGTTATGATGGTGGTGTTGAAGAGCTGTATATGCCCCGATCACAGTGCAAAGCATGTGCAGTAAAGGATGTGGGAACTGAGACAAGGGGCTGGGACACCTCTCTCAAGAAGTTTGGCATTGAACGGGAGAGAAGAGACTGGGAAGAAGATGAAGGGGAATGTGTGGAGTCATGTGTGTGTGCATGTGTTTAAATGGGAGAGACTTGAGAATGTGAAAATCTGTTAAAAGAGTTTTCCATGAGGACAAGTTGAATATATGTGAGGTAGGAGGGTAGTTAATGAAAGTCATTTAAAAGATGAGGTGATGGGACTCACATAGCGCAGGAGAGAGGGACTGACCTTAGTTATAAGGACAGATCTGTAAATAACAGAGAGGGAGATGTTGCTAAGTTTTATTTTTGGTAACAGGAAGATGAGCGAGTTGCCATCTGAAGGCTACTTTTCCCTTTGGAAGGAGAAAACAAAGTCATCTGCTGAAGCAGAGGGATGGTATGTCAGAAGGTTGCGAGGTAAAAGAGTTGAAAACTGCTTTGCAGAAACAGAGCGAGCACTTAGATCAGAGAAAGGCAGTGCAGTTGCTGGGCCGTGCTGTGGCTGCACTTGAGGTTTATGAACATGGATTTATAGTGTAACTAATATGCTCTTTTGTGTGACTTCTCCAGCACTGCTCAGCAAGATGTTGAGGTCGGGCCCAGAGAGCTTGGATAGTTGGTTTCACTCATGCTTGAGGTCTTGCCAAAAGGACTGAACAACAAACAGAAAGTTGGAGGAAGTTTTGAGTATTGGCATGCATGTTATTGGGGTGACAGAAATCTAAGCTGAGTCAGGGAGGGAATGAAAATAAGTGAAGAGCTGTTGGAAAGTTGTAAGGTCAAGAGACAAATAATCCTAGTGAGGTCAAAGAAAGGTAGAATGGAAGTAGTTAAATAAGCACTAATAACAGCTAACATTTATCGAGTGCATACTATGGGCTGAGTCCTTCTCTGTGCATTTTAAACAGATTAATTCATTCTATCCTCATAGCAAGCCTTCATGGGAGGTTCTATTAAAATGGAGGCCCTGGCCCTGGCTGGTATAGCTCAGTGCATTGAGCATGGGCCTGTGAACCAAAGGGTTTTGATTTGCATTCAGAGCACATGGCTGGGTTGTGGGCCAGATCCCCAGTACAGAGCATGTAAGAGGCAAGCACACATCGATGTTTCTCTCCCTCTCTTTCTCCCTCCCTTCCCCTTTCTCTAAAAATAAATAAATAAAATCTTTTAGAAAATTAAAAAGATATTTTTAAAATGGAGGCACTGAGTAGAGAAATAATTTAAATCACAGAACTCATCATTGGAGGAGATGGGATTTATGTTCAGGTTGTCTGGCTCCAGAGCCTGCACATTTAAGCAGAATGCCCGGTTGAAGCTGTTTGAAAGTATATAGAAGTGGTAAACAGGAAGGGGAGGAGAATGTGGTCGGAGAACAGTGTTTAGAGGTGGTACAGAGGATAGAGTGCAAGGGTGACATGATGAGGATAAAGTCCAAGGTTGCTGAGTTATTGTGAAGAGATTATTAGAGAAAAGGTCAAGGGACTTGGAGGCCAGGGTGTTAGGAAGGGCATCCAAGTGAGATCTGTTTAGAAATTCTGCCAAGTCAGATTATGGCAGAATTTGGCTTGGTGGATTGCAGACCTGGGAATTGCAGACTAACCCCATCACTGGGTGAATGGAATTTGATAGACATGTTATGCATTGTTATTTATAGACTATTCACAGCCCCCATTAGGTTGCTGACTTCTTGAGGCCAGTTGGTATATTTCTGGGACCTATCTTGTAGGGATGGGCATGTATGTGTGATTTAAACATTTGGTAATGAATGAATACATAACAGGTGCACATTAAGTGAAGTAAAGCTCATTTTGGTGTGCTTTCCTTAGCCAATTGATAATTTTCTATTTTCTTTAATGTCTTCATTTATTTGTTTTCCATAGGAAAGCCCATAACAGTGGTGAAGACTCAGATCTAAAGCAAAGGAGGAGGTAAAACAAAACGAAACAAAACAAAAAACCCCGAATGGGAAGGAGGGTCTGGGAGAGGGAGGAAGGATCAGCAGATTAGCACAGCTCAAAACGGAGGCAAGAGTGGGGACTTTTTTGGTTTGTTTTACTAGTGACTGCTTTAAGAGTATGGTAAATTGGTTTTTTTCAACTTTCAGATTGACTTCAGCTGGTTCTCAGTCTTCCATTCTGTAGCATCCTTAGCAATTTCTCTTTTTTCCCTGCTCCTCAGGGGAACTGCATCTTGCTTGAGCTGTCTTAGTTATCTATTGCTATGTTAAAAACACTCCAAACCTGGTGTATTTTATTTTATTTATTTTACTTTTATTTATTGATTTTAGAGAGGGGAAGGAGGGAGAGAGGAAGTAAGAGGGGTATGTGGGTTGGGTTGGGGGAGATTTGTTGTTCCACTTATTTATGAATTCATTGGTTGATTCTGGTATGTGTCCTGACCAGGGATTGAACCCTCAACCTTGGCATATTGGGAAGATGCTGCGCTACTTGGCCAGGGCAAACTTCGTGTATTTTAAAGCCACAATAACCATATAGATCTCTTATAATTCTGTTGATTGAACAGGAAGTTCTTTAGGTAGTCTTGCTAGTCTCAGATGAAGCTTCAGTTAGATGGTGGCCGAGGCTGGATTATTCATATCTGGTGTCTTGGCAGAATCCATGGTCTCTCCACTGGCTAGCCTAGGCTTCTTTAGATGGTATCTGGCAGGAAGCAGGAGCTACCTGCCCTGTTAAGAGATAGTCCCAGAACAGGCAGAGTATCCCTTCCACCTCATTCTGTTGGTAAAATCAGTCACAGGACGAGCACTAATTCTAGGGCATGGGAAATAAACTCTGCCTCTCTTAGTGAAGGGTGGAAGTCTGGCAGGACTCTGAGTCCATATTTAGCGTGCCAGAGGGGCACAGAGCTTTGCATGTCAGCTTTCTGTTGGAAGCGCTTGGTTCTGTGGTCCTTTCTGGGAGCTTAGTGCCATTTTCCTTAATCTACTTTCACATTTCTTTAGACTTATTTAAATGTATGACTGAACTAAGAAACACAATGGGGAAGGGATAAAACTTATGTTTGGATTAGTAATTTTACTATAGAATTAATTCTAGAGAACCAATACGAACCTTTCTAAAATTTTTCTTTTGTCTTAAATGAGGGTTTTTCCTTTTGCTCTTATTTTGTCTTCAGGTCACGCTCACGCTGTAACACAAGCAGTGGTAGCGAATCAGAAAATTCTAATAGAGAACACCGGAAAAAGAGAAACAGGTAATGTTAGAACATTATAGTTAACTGGGACTCCAAACTCAGCGGCTGCTGCTGGTGGTAGAAGCTGGGTACCCTGTGTGTTTTTAACCCTGATTGTTTTGTCAGTGTTTAAGAAGCAATCTTGCCCTATCCTAAAGCACTATTTTAGGAAACCTTACCTCTTTGAACTGAGTCTCTTTTCTTTCTTTCTTTCTTTCTTTTTTTTTTTAAGATTTTATTTATTTATTTTTAGAGATAGGAGAAGGGAGAGAGAAAGAGAGGGAGAGAAACATCAGTGTATAAGAAAAACATCACTTGGTTGCGTCTCTCATATGCCCCAACAGGGGACCGAACCCACAATCCAGGCATGTGCCCTGACTGGGAATCAAACTGGTGACCTTTCACTTTGCAGGGTGACACTCAAGCAACTGAGCCACACCATTCAGGGCATGAACTGAGTTCCTTATCTTTATAATAAGATGATTAAACAACTTGACATTGAGGTTTCTTCTTGTTAATTAAGAAAAAAAGTTGATCTATATTTAGGTACAACATGTAGTAACTTGGTCTAGGGTGGTAAGAAATTTTACTGTTAGTAGAGGGATTTCTCCCTGAGGTATCTTGTAACATGATGTGACTATATTTTGCCCAACCGAAAACGAGGGACTCATTGTTTTATGGATGTCATAGTTTCAGCCTCGTGTAGATATAAATGCAAATGTGTGTTTGTATTTATGTCGGGCACATACCATTAGGTGGGGAAATGCAGTTTGTTAATATCTTTAAGACTCATTTTTAAAAGCTTTTTAATAACATCATTTGACATGTAATCAATATTAGTGATGACTTACTGCATTAATCTGTTCTCCCTGGTTCCAGAATGTTTATTTGGAAACAGGGGTTGACATAGTGAAAGAGTACCGGGTTGAAAGTGAGAGGGATTTGGTTGCTGGTTGTACCAGTTTCTGGCCCAGTGGTGGTTCTCCACTGCAGGCCATGTTATCCTCCCTTGTCTACTCCCTGAGGATATTGGCCATGTTTTGATGAGACACTTTTGATGTCACAGTTGGGTGGGGGGATTGCTGCTGGCCAGGATGCTGCCAAATATCCTACAATGCACAGGACAGCCCCCACAACAAAGAAGTGTCTGGTCCAAAAATGTGTCAGTAGTGCTACTGTTGGAAACCCAGTCTCACCTGAGGTGGAACTCTGGCCCGGTTACTTTTGCTTTTCTGGGTCGTCTTTTTATCTTCTGTAAAATGAGGAAGTTGGATGAGATAATCTCCAAGGTTCTTCTTTAGTATTTGGAGCCCTTATGCTTGGCACACATTGAATCAGTCTCCCTCTCCAACTACAAAGCCGGTGCAATAAAAGCTCAGACAGCATTGTGAGACTGGACCATTTTCTTGGGAAAGTTTTCTCTGTGCAGCCTTAGGGGCTGGAATCACACCAGAAAGAGGTGAGGTCTCAATGGTTCTGACGCTCTTCTCCAGGAAATAATTTCATTTTCTTCACCTGTAAAAACCCAAGGGTAGAGAGCAGCTCTCCTTATGAGAGGTGCCCTCTTCCTGTGCTAAAATTCTGAATCTTCACAAACAACACAAAGCAAAGCAAAAAAAAAAAAAAAAAAAAAAAAAAAAAAATCTCACCTTCTCTCTACACTCCCCCCAGCACACATGTATACTTACTGATCAAGCCAGTATCTTAACAAATATATTTCTGTTATGCTTGGTATATTTTAAATTTTGTTCATAGATGCGCTCTAGTCTCAATTTCTTAGAAGGTGACCTGTTTAAAAACAGTGTCTTTTGGGACCAAAAGCATTCATGGTGACATTTGCTGTTCGAAATGAAACAGTATTTAAAGGTTGCCAACAAACTCTTAAAGAGCTCATTACTGATTTTCTTGCACCAACTTCAGTAATTACTATAGGTGTTTTCTCCCTCAAGAGTTTCTCCCTGACCCCACTCCATGCACAATTTTTTAGATTGGAATTTTTCGTATGGATAAAACGTATTGGATAAATAGTGTATTTTAAAACAATAGTGGTTCTGAGTGTGTAAATACTAATATGCTTTGTAAGGCTTTAATGAGAAATCCCTTTTCAAAACACTGACACAAAGGCTTTCAAACTCATTTTACCTGCAGAAGTACTGCTCCAGGGTTTCATAAGTTGCCTGTGTCTGTAGAAGATGAGTGTAGATCTCAGGGGCATAGCAAAAAGTGGGCAGAGGAAGAGACATGTCTGTCAGTGCCAGTCACCGCTCCTGGAAATTCTTGCGCAGCAGGTGACAGTGAGTATGCAGGAGAGGCTGCAAACACAGGCTGCCTTCAGGTGCCACTTGCCCATCATTCTATGCTTCCACTAACCCCTCCATCCCATGAGGAGCCTTTTAAATTTTGCCACAACCCACTCATTCCACATCAGGATGTGTAGGTCTGAATATATAAACTGCAGCCCTGCTAGTGGTCCTAATATTTCTTCTGTCTGTGATGGAGGTTGTTTCCTGATGTCTGATTTCCTACTTGTGCAAACAACTCCATTTTGGGGGAAAAGGATAAATTTCTTCAACCCCATCTGTCCCTCCTTATCCCAGAAACAGTATGACTTAGCCAAGCTCTCCACAGAGTCCTTTGGGCTTTCATTAAAGGACTCTGTTCACCCTAAAGTGAGGCAAACTGCATCTTGAACATGCTGATGCTCTACTCCCTGCTAGCAAGGTCTCAAGATTCAGCTCCAGGTGCTTTCTCCCTTTACAAACCAGAGCCTGTACCAGACACACCCTGCCTTCTTGTCTCCCCTTGGAAACTGCAGCCTGGCCAGAGGGGCAAAGACTGTGCAGATTTGCTTTTCAGTCTCTGTTCTGAAGCCCGTGTTGTGCCCAGTAGAACTCTGGACAGTCAGGTTTACTTTCTGGAGGTGGCGTATGTTCTTGGGATGTTGTTCACTTTGCCACATAGGAAGTCTTTCCCGTTAAGTTTTGGGTACTCTGTGGAGATTTTTTTTTTTTTCTCTCAAAGTCCTACCCATTAGAGCTTAAGCTGCTTTGTCAACAATTTAAACACCTCTCATTTGGGGTGAGGAGAAACAAAAGTTAATAAAAGAATGTTTACAAATCATTTTTATCTAAAGTAGTGGTTGTGGCTTCTAACAACCTTTAAGAAAAAGGTCATAATCTCCATCACTTTGAAAGGCTAATATTAGAAACAAGGATTTTTTAAAAAAGATTTTATTTATTCTTTTTTAGAGAGAGGGGAAGGGAGGGCGAAAGAAAGGGAGAAAAACATCAATGTGTGGTTGCCTCTAGTGCACGCCCAGCTGGGGACCTGGCCGGCAACCCAGGCGTGTGCCCTGACTGGGAATCCAACTGGCGATGCTTTAGTTTGCAGGCTGGCACTCAGTCCACAGAGCTACACCAGCCAGGGCAGAAACAAGGATTCTAATTCGTTTCAGTTTTAGGACAACATAACCCTCTTTCTCACCTGCGGGCCCAGAGGTCAAAGTGTATAAGGGCACTCTTGTCACCTCTGCATTAACCATAGGGTCCCGTGCCGCATGGTTTTCTACAACACCAGAAGGCCTCAGCCTCCTCCTTTTTGGGGGGGAGAGGGTTTGTTTATGTCTTTATGTCTTTGTTTATGTCTTTGTTTATGCCCTTTCCTACTTTAGTTGTTCTTTCTTTGCTAGTTTTATGATCTGAATGAGTATCCTATAATTTTCTAGGTTTTGAGGTTTGAGAACAGAATTTTCTTCCTTTTTATAACTAGCTGGAAGTTGGAACACAGTTTCTTGTTATAACGTCTAAGATGACAGAAAGTCCTTATTTCCCCCTTACTATCTGCTACTTACATTCTCATCTCATTTCTATTCTCTTTCCTCCTTCTTTAATCTTTCTATCCCATTATGTTTCCATACCCAGTTCCTTTGTCTTTGTTTTCTTAGTTTCTTTCTCTGTCTTATGTCCTTTCTTTTGTCTTCTCTGACTCTTAGGAGCCAATGATGTGTTAACAAACCTCAAGGATGTGGGTCAAGGGCTTGGTTCCATCATCACTAATACTTGACCTTGGGTATCTCTTCTAACCAATTTAAATTGTAGTTTTCTTACTTTAAAGTGGGGTGTAATAATAACTTTTGGTTGAACGAGTTAGTGTAAAGATGAAATGAATCTCAGAGGTAAGAGCACTTTGGGGCACAGCACTGCACAGTTCAGCATCTGATTTTGGAGCTCCTGTCTCTCTGCCCGTCCCGCCTCCCCTCCACCCCTTTTCCAGCCTTTTCTACTTTCCCTTTTGTCCTGTCTTCCATTCTCCTACCTTCCCTACCTTTACACTTTGTATTTTCAGACCAGTCATTTTTATCCTCTGAATCATGGTAGGTCTTAGGGACCTCTTAACCCCATGAAATTGTATGTAAAATTCTGTGTGTTTCTAAGTATACATTTTTCTGGTGATAGGTCTAGTTTTTATCAGGTTCTTAAGAGGGTGTCTGTGTGAACCCCCAAAAGTTATGTAGTGGTCATTATATAAATAGTGAAGGAACTGATTGATATTGGGAAATGAAACTGGTATTTCAGTTTACTGGTAGGATTAAAAATTAAAATGCTTAAATTTTCTTTAGAGATTACTTTGCTATACTGATTTGTAAAACAACTGGTTCAATTAAATTCATCAAATTGGGAACCTAGCAAGTGCAAGGCAGTATGAAGTTAATGACCTGTGTAAATATTAGATTGTATTAGATTGCATTCATTTCTGCTAGTTAGAATTTTGAACCTTGTACCTGAGATCAGAAGGGTCAGCCAGCTTGTCTCTCGAGGCTGGAGCCTATGGGCCATGCCCTTGACTTGCCCAGGGTGTATATTGAGGGAGAACCTAGGAAGTAGACTTACCAGAGGGAAACCTTTCACAAATCAGCTTTCCCTGAAAATACCTTGAGCTTAATAAAATATCCTTCACATTCAAAGACACTAGTCTGCAAAACATCCTCCGTGCTATTGATGAGAATCGGCAGTCCTTTGAGTGTTCACCAGGGAGAATCTGTGGCTTACCCAGTCGTTAGCTTTGATGTGTGGCTAGGCTTTTCAGATTTTGAAGTGCAGGGGGTGGAGGGGCAGTGACTGGAGAAGTAGTCTGGTGTTTTTAGCGTAAACGTGAAAGTGAAGTAACTCGGGAGCATGGCGAGGAGTAAAAGAGTAGAAGAAATGAGAAAAGTCTGGGGTAGGAGCAGGACTAGAGTAAATTGGCAACAGGGGACCATTTGGGCCACCTGAGTTATGTACATGAGGCTGTGTGTGTGCACATGTCGGTGCCATAGAGCACAGAACAAAGTATTCGAGAGCCTGTGTTATGAATTTGACCGGGCTTTCAAGAACTCCATGGCTAGGAGCTGGTTATCTCACCCTCTGAATCTTAGTTTTCTCACATGCAAAGTGGAATAATACCTGTTCTGTCTTCATCACAAGAGGTTTGTAAACATCCAGGAGATAATAGATGTGGTTTGAAAAGTAGAAAGTGCCGGCATAGGCTGCTGCTGTTAAATTGATGAGAGCAGTCTGTCCGTACCGCTCTGGTATCTGAAGTCCCTGTGTGTCTGTAACGCAGGGCCCAGCTCCCTTTAACAAAGAGGATGCCAGTGTTTGTAACGTGCATCTTTTCTGCCACAGATTTGTTAGTTTCTTCTTGCCTTTTAGATGTCTTTTAGAATCTGTATCTGAATAATGGATTAAGATGGCTTTAAATATTTTAAATACATTCCGCAAGGTCTTTTGTGGAATGTGTCTTCTGTGGCCCTACAACTAACAGAGACAGTACATCTAAGCAGGGCATGATTTCTGGTAGGATTTTGTGGAGTGGTTAAAAAAAGAACCCGATTGTCCCTGTGCCCTGGGCATGTGCGTTTTGGAGGATAGCAAGGTTAAACCAGTGGGGCATTTCATCCAGAGAGCCTGAAAAGAGGTAACTGTTTCCCTGCTCACGTTCCCTCCCACCCTGTTTCTTTTTTTTTTTTTTTTTTTTTTTTTTTTAAATTTTTTTCTTTTAGATTTTATTTATTTATCTTCAGAGGGGAAGGGAAGGAGAGAGGGAGAGAAACATCAATGTGCGGTTGCCTCTTGTATGTCCCCTGCCGGGAACTGGCCTGGCAACCCAGGCATGTGCCCTGACTGGGAATCGAACCGCGATCCTTCGGTTCGCAGGCCCGCACTCAATCCACTGAGCTACACCAGCCAGGGCCCACCCTGTTTCTGATTTGAGTAGAGGCTGTGCACAGGTGGATAGAAACTGTGGGTGTGGAGAGAGCGGTTCATACAAAGCCGATGGAAACAGAGTATTCACCATGCTGCAGACTGCAGGCATTTCTGATTTCCACTCTAATAAGTTTTATCAAAATTTAGACATTTGCTGTGGATGATTTAGGGCTTCCATAGCATTGTCAAAGTTGACAGAGATGACTGTGGAAATGCAGAGCTGCAGCAACTGAAGAATGACGTCAGATTATTGAGTGAGGGCAGCCTGAAGAATTAGGAAAACAGGGAGAGTTTGAAAGAGAAATTTCACACAAAAGGCAGCTCATTTTGTAGAGAGAGCGTAAGGAGTAAGTGGAAGAGACAGAAGCACCTTTAAGAGCAAATACCAATAAGTTATTGGTGATGAGGGAAGGTTAGTGAAAGCAAATGAATTTTTTGTTTGCTGGTCTTAAGGGAGTAGTATGTCGACAGATGCCTGGAACCAACATAAATTTCCCTAGGGCAGAAAAAGTACTGAAGAAAAAAAAAATAAGATTAGTTTATAGCAGGTGATCCAAAAATGAGTGCAGTTGATGAGAAACACAAGTGCACCATCAGCTGGGACCTGTGAACTTAATGTTAGCGATGGAGTGGCCATATGAAGCAATTGTCTGGAAAGCTGTGCTGTACAGGAAGAGTAGAAGTTTGTCTCAATGCATCCAACTGGCTTGAAATGCAACAAAATAGAGAAACAGAGCATTTTAAAGCTAGAAAGGATCTTCATAATGAATAGGTAGATGAAAAACTGAGACCGGACCAAAGAACATAAGCAATCGGCCCAGATAACGGCAGAGATGGGACCAAGCAGAACGTAGGAGCACCATGTAGTAACTCCTATCTTCTTGAAGCTTCATTATACCTTCGCTTTGTAATGTCTCAGGTTCAGTGCGGGGGACCCTGTCCTGGGCGCCAGATGTGGGGGGGCTCCTCCCGCAGAGCCCCATCCCTCCGTCACAGATGAAAATAAAAACTACCCAGACATGACTGCTTGGGGAGGAAAGGGGTCAAACTCTCAGAGGAGAATGACCCAGAGCCCCATCCTCACTAGGCTTTTATTGGGCTCAAATACACCGGAATACAAGTTTAACATGTCAAAGCAATCTGAGGGCTTAATCTGAGCCAGTGTTTGTCAGGAAAGGGGGTTGCCAAACTTTGGGAGACATACTCATTTCCTCCTCAGACACTTATCACTCTTAGCAAAGCAGGTTTCACAGGGCTTTAGGAATTCTTTCTTATGCCGATCACCCAGGGAGCTGTCCTGGCCTGTACAGGGCTGCACCACTCACCCCCACAGTTTCAGGCTTTAAGCTGATTAGGAAGCAGGAGACATCGCCCAGATGGAAATGAGGACTCGGGCTATGTCAGAATAGCCAGGGGGCAAGGGTCCATCACATCCTCTTTGCTGCAACCCCCCGAGTCCTTCCATGAGGCCTCCCAGGTGGTTGCGTCTGGCTTAGGTTGCCCCTCCCATGAGGCGTCTTACCCGTCATTGACTGCCAACCAAGCATTGGGGCCAGAGATGAGTGAGGCAGAAGCAGTGCTCTTGCCAGGGAGGTAAGCTTTGTCTCCTTAGTAGGTCACAGCCTTGTGACAGAACAGACCCAGATGAAGTGGGTCCCTTTGGCTCTTACACAGCCCACCATGGGGTGAGGGTTACAACTCCTGAAACCAGGCTGAACGGTCCACAACAGTTCAGCAGTAAATGCTGTCTTTATCTCAGTGAATGAGTAGTGAATTAAGAACTGGTATAAAGGGAGGCCCTATTAGGAACAAAATTGCCTGGGCAAAGTAGAGAGCAAAGTGAAGCCCATGGGGGTTTGTGTAAGAATTCATCTAATGTGAAGAATTCTGCAGAAGAGGCAGAACTGTAATTGGGAAGACAGGAAAGAAGGGCTAGGAATAGTCATTATCTTCATTCTTGTTATCAAACGGTTATATATGGTATTTCATCTTCAAACCTTTTGCAAACTTTAATTAAGTGTCACATGCAGTTACAATCTCAATTGCATGCATGGCCTGGAAAAGTAGGGTATTGAACTTTGGTGAGACATGGGAGAAATATATTAGAATTCTCTGGTTCTGAGACATCATGGCCATTTGTTCTGTTTGCAAGCAACCCTCTTCCTTGTACATTAAAAAATGAAAGCCTTGTTATGATAAGGCTCCCTAACTCAACTATTAACTCTCCATACAGTTACAGATAAAGAAATAGACTAAATATGATAAATTTAGAGTTATTCCATATGAAGTTATAGGAAAGAAACAGTTAGCATTTCTGAGGTTCACTTTAAATGCAACATTTGAAACTGAATCTGTTCCAAATGTAAATTGCATTGGACTGTTTTTTTCCCTTTGAGACTTTCCCAACTATTTGTCATGTAAGAGAACATTTTGACTTCTTTTTTTAAATGAAAGTTTTATTTTATTTTATTTTTTTAAATTTATTTATTTTTAGAGAGGGGAGGGGAGGGAGAAAGAGAGGGAGAGAAACATCAGTGTGTGATTGCATCTCATGTGCCCCTACCTCGGACCTGGCCCACAAGTCAGGCATGTGTGTGCCTTTGACTAGGAATCGAACTGGCGACCCTTGGTTTGCATGCTGGAGCTTAATCCACTAAGCCACTCCAGCTAGGGTTGACTTTGTAAAAGTCACTATTTTAATGTAAATCCATTCATCATAATTAAAATGTAGCAGGAAATGAGCAAAAAAACAATACTTGTGCACTCTGCACTAAGGACAGATGAGACTTGACAAGGCAGAAGCGTGACAGGAAACATCTTTTACATTTAAAAGTTTCTTTATTCTCTTATGCATAAATAAAATAGTCAACTTCTGTCTCTTAAGGACCATGCGTTGAAATATTCTTGCTTTTAGAGCTAGCTCCACGTAGCACCTGTATTTTCTGGAGTAGTTCATCGATGGAAGAAATGACACGTTCATCCTTGTAATGAAGCCCCATTAACCAGAGGCCTTTTGTAAGGGTGTAATTTCAAACTTCATTACAGACTGAGGCAGCCACACCACCATTACTCAGGAAAATGTGCTTCTGTTGTGACTCTCCAATGAGCCTTACATTTTTAATGCACCTTGTTAGAATATTTATGAAACAGTGTCACCAGTAGAGGGCATCTGTCTTTGAGACAAGTGCATTGATTGCAAGGATGTTACCTGCTAGGGTGTCTCTGCCCTCATTTCAGACTTTAGAAAAAAAGTCAAAGGTACATGCCATTGTCTGAAATGCCTTCTGACATCTAGTTCTTATTACTAGTGAGGTACGGGAATGCTGTGGGCTCGTGTTTCAGGAGTTTTAGTTTTCTTTTCATCGGGGTAAAGTCTGAGTATGAAGGTAGCTGGCTAAATTCCACAATAGAGAATGGGCATATACTAACTGTGCTTCCTTTTATTTTTTAATTAATTACTTTTTAAAAAAAGATTATTTTTACAAGGGGAAATGGAGGGAGAAAGAGAGGGAGAGAAACATTAGTGTGTGGTTGCCTGTTGCGCACCCCGTACTGGGGACCTGACCTGCAACCCAGGCTTGTGTCCTAGACTGGGAATAAAACTGGTGACCCTTTGATTCTCGGCCTGGCACTGAATCCACTGAGCCCCACCAGCCAGGGCTGCTTCCTTTTAAATGTCTGTCCTCTCGGAAAAGTATGTTTGCCAAAGTCAGGCCTCAGCCTTGCTCAGAGGCTTGACCTCTCAAAAATATTTAAAGATGCTGATTTCCTGAGTTAAAAAAAATTAACATTGTGAAGTTTAGTCCTGCCCATGACTATGCAGCTATCTAGTTCAGAATGGAAGCTTTAAAGGGTCAGGAGTTAGGAGACCTGGGTTTTATGTCCGTCCCCAGGCAATGTGAGATGTAGGTTCCCAGGGCCGGGGGGCGGGGGAGAGGAGATACTTCCCCACTGACTATGTCCCTCTAACTTTGAATCCCTGGGTCCTGGGAGTGGCCAGGACTGCTTCCCCACCAGGCTGCCACATAATGCAGAGGATGGTCTGAGGTGTAGGATCTGGCCGTGAAAATACATTACGTATGATTATGTGTGCACACACATAGCATTTTCAAATGGCAGTGTTCCAAAGAATGGTTAATAATTATGATCTCAAGTAGTTTACCTACTGTTATTTTTCTTCAGATACTTCTAACATGAAGATCCATGGCAGCATATATCGAACTTTAATTTCCCCTGTACCTGCCATGAGAGACGGAGCTGTGTTCTTGAGTCTGTGAAACTTGCCGTGACGGCATCCCGCTCATTTTCAGAGAGCCTGTTAGAAATGAAAGCTTTAGCAAGGACATATGTACAGTTCAAAAGCTTGAAGTGTGTTACAGATAATTTTTCACTTAACACAATTTGTCTTTAATCTAGAGGAGCTTAAATGGTTTCTTCCTCACAATCTACTGTTCTTTTTAACTTGAATTTGTTGTACATTATCTCTGTTATCTGTGAAATGAATATTTGCCCCCCATCTACTGATGTGCATTTTTAAGCAAATCCGTGCATCCACACCACCATTGCTATGAAGTGCTGTCACAGGGCAACCGAAAGATACCTGTTCAGTGAGAAGATACCTCTTCCTTTCGTTTCTGTTCTGAAGCATCTTTGCTCACACAGTCACAGTTCTGGGATGATTACGCTGCAATTTGGAGTGTCTCTCCCACACCCTGGGAGTCTCAGTGTGTGAAATGAACACACTGGGGCAGTTTCCTGGAGGGTTTGCATAAATTAAAAGTTAAATATTCAAACAACAGGTGTTTAATTTTTGCAAGGCATCCTTGTAGCTTCACAGCATTGTTGCAGTGCATCCCAGACAGTATCTGCACATTAATTAAGCACTTGCTTTATTTAAGTACTTGCTTCACCTCTCTCCTACAGCACCTCACCCTTGGTACTAAAAAGACGATATTGCAGAGGTCCAAAACTTCTTCATTGTGGTCCAGGGATGGGTTTTGTTAGGTCCATGTGGTACCTTTATGTACAGAATGAGTTGCCGTTACTTAAAATTGAAAGAGTCACTTTGAACATTGAGGTTTGTAGGTAATCTCTTAAAAATTAAGGTTTGGTAACATTGTCTTATGATCTCACTTGGTGGGTGCCTATGCTCCCAGTTCTGTCCTGCTCTGGATTTTGCCCTGGATTTCCTGGTCCCTCATTTACATCTCCTGCCTGGCCCTGGCCACTGAGTATTCACCCCTCACTCCCTCTTCAGCCTGGGAGCAGCCATAGCCGGAGGAGTGCCCTGTGCCTACTCAGCTGCTAACGCATGGTGACACCATGTTTAACTTTTCATGCTTCCAGTTCTCTTTCTTAAAAAATGGGGATTATGTTTGGCAACTATTATCCATGAAAATCTCAACAATTAATAAGCATTTTAAAGAGTATTTTAACATAAAAGTATTGCTATCTTGATTAACATGTTTTAAAAAACTATTTTGTTTTATGGTTTAAGATTGTATAGCAGACATGATGGTTTTCTTTAGTCTAAACTTGAATATGTTACATGTCAGGTGGGTACCAATCTTACAGGGGGGACCACTTTGTCAATTAAGTAAATGTCTAACCCTTGCTTTACCCCTGACACTAATATCATATTGGATGTCAACCGTGATTGAATCATAAAAATATTTTTAAAAACTTTAAATATATTTTAAGTGATTTTTTGTTTGACACATCATTTTCCAGGAACATTTTAAGCCAAAGATAGACATCTGAAAGTAACTAATTATATGCTTACATATTTATGTGTAAAAACTATAATGTTTATAGATATATACTTATGGATATATTAACCCATTTAACACATTCTTAGCTTTGAGTGATGATAATGAAATTGCTTTATTTAAAATAACTTTTCACTTCATAATATCTTCTAAATAACTTGCTTGCTAATTTCTTAATGTTGTATAAAAGCCACTTTAGGATGAACAGAGAAACAAAGCACCGCATGGTGCGTGCTAACTTTAGACGAATGGTCCTTCTTTTCAGAATACGGCAGGAGAACGACATGGTCGATTCAGCGCCTCAGTGGGAAGCTGTATTGAGGAGACAAAAGGAAAAAACCCAGGCCGACCCCAACAACAGGCGATCCAGACACAGATCTCGCTCGTACGTGGAATCTTTTTATACCTTGATTCAAAAACACTGAGCTTGAAGTAGCATGTGGATTCTAGGGCAGACTGGGCTGTCTCTTTGAAGTCTTCTAATGTGATTTAGTTCAGCCATGATTATCCTGTTGTTTATCTCATATTTACCTTCTTATGTTTGTGACATTCATTAACTATGTCTGAAGCTGTAGAAGTTGGAGCTCAGTCAAACCAAAATGTCATAAAAAAAAACCCAGGGCAATCAAAATTGTATTTTGGTTTGTTTATTAACAAAAGCATACATTCAACTGAAAAAGGAGGAATAGTCTCCTTTGTTCTGGAGCCCTTGATGGTGAAATACCTGCTGCTCCTGTCAGTTGGAGTCTACAGAATTCTCTCAAGTCTTGTTCCAGGTTGAATGAGATGTGAATATCTTCCCATCAAATTACCATTTGTGAGCAGCAGTCAGGGAGTGATTCATTACACCCTAATGTTGGGATTTGCCTGCTCTTTCTGTTGCTAGGCAGTGCTACGTGTGAGCACAATTACCCCATAACAATGAGGTTACCAGTCCCCCAAATTAATTTCCTTCTGCGCTGACAAAGTTTGTGTGAGTTTTTTTAAATACATGCGTTGTCCAGATTTAGACTCTTCACCCCTACCCCACTTCCCAAAGCCTGCCTTTTTAAAGTGAGCTGGTACTAACTACCCATCCCTTTGTGGCGCTGGGTGGTTAGATGTATGGTGTTGCTTACTAGTGGAAGGAAGGATTAGAGTCTCAGACAGGGCTGAGGCAGGGTGCTGGAGAGTGGAGTTAGGGACAAGCTGTGCAGGTAGGTGGGAGCCCTGAGGGAGCCAGGCAGAGGAGTTCCAGCTCAGGTTAACGGAGGCCAGAGGGGCACTTTGCAGGGTGTACCCCAGAACCTTGTGTGGCTCCAAGGGATGCTATTTAGTCTCAGATGCTTACTTTTTAATTAGAAGTATTTTTTTTATCTGTAGTGCCGCAGAAGGAGCGATATCTGTTTCTTTTGTAATAGGAAATTTGCAAGTACAGGAAGCAGTGTATAGTAGGTTTTCACTTAATATTGTCAATAGGTTCTGTGACTTTAAGCAAAACAATGTTTAACTAACCAGTTTTTTTGTAGGCTAATTGATACAAAGAGTCAAGTTCCTATAGCACCTCATCAACATTATAAGGAGCGGGTATTATTCGGAGACCTGCTGTATACCCTTATAGATTTATTCATTACTCTACAATGTTTTTGTCCTGAAACCTAATTAAAACGTTCAATTTAAAGCAGAAGTTAAAAAGCTTCCTTTATCCTGTATACTATCTCTTTGCAACTCTATTAAAAAAGAGAGGCTTAGATCTGGACCAATCACGAGCTCACTGAAGGCAGTCTAACAAAAAGTCACAGAGACCCGAAATCAAGTCTCAGCACAGTCATGGGGGAATCTGTGGCAACCATGTGGAATCTTCTATGTGGGACTTGTAACACAAGGTTTTGTGACTTCATAGTAAATCTTAAAATAGCATTTAGTTTTTCTAAACATTTCTAAAGCACTCTAAATTCAATTGAATACAAATAGCAAATCTCATGTATTAAAAAAGGGAAAAAGAAAATAAAATTAGGAAAAATTCTATAGATAGATTTTTAAGAAGTCAAAAAGCATTACCTGAGACAATACTAAATAAATGAAACTATATAAATAAAATTTATAAGCAGAACAATCCAATATTGTTGAGTATTATAGTTACTATAATGCAGTTGTATTGTAGGGCAAATACTGGGTTGGCCAAAAGGTTCATTTGTTTTTTTCCCGGTAAGATGGCTTTAATAGCACTTAGTTGTCTTTAACTTCATTTGCAACAATTTTATTAGATTGTATTGTGATAGCTGTGATATTAGCGTGACAAATTGGTGAATTTTTGTGTGCCATTTTAATATTGAAGATGTAAGAAAATCAGAAAATTTTCAGCTTACTATGCTTTAGTATTTCATGAAAGGTAAAAACATAACTGAAATGCAATAAAAGGATTTGTGCCGTGTATGGAGAAGGTGCTTTGACTGATCAAAGGTGTCAAAAGTGGTTTGTGAAGTTTCGTGCTGGACATTTCTCACTGGATGAGACTGTGGTCAAGTAGACGAGTTGAGGTTGATAGCAATCAAATCGAGAACAATGAGTATTTTACCATGTGGGAGCTAGCTGACATACTCAAAATATCCAAAGCAATAAAGTTATTGGTGAAAATGAAAACTGTGTCTTTATTTTACAGAAAAAAAATGGAAGAAAAAAACTAAACGGACTTTTTGGCCAACCCAATATTTGTAGATGGGCGTGGTAATTGAATCATTTTAATAGAGTGACCTGCGATTTATTTGGCAGCCTAAGGAATAAACTTTTTTTTAACTGACAGTAATTTGAGGTGAAATTTATATACAATGAAATGTTCTCATCTTAAGTGTACAATTCAATGAATTTTGACAAATGTTAACAGTATCCATCATACCAATCAAAATATAGAATAAAAGCATTCCCTCATGTTACTTCTAGTCATCCCCTTGCTCCATAGGCAACCACTGTCCTGATTTTTACCACTAGAGATTAGTGTTTCTCTCTTACTGAACCTTATATTAATCTAATTATATGATATGCGCTCTTTTAAAATCTGGCTTCTTTCACTGAACATATTTTTGCATGTTGTATCTGTCAGTGCTTATTTAAATTTTTTTTTATTAATAATCCATTGTATGAATATACTGCAATTTGTTTATTCATTCTCCTCTTGAAAGACATTTGTAATGTTTCCAGTTTTGCTGTTACGTTAAAAGCTGGTGTAGACATTCCTTACAAGGGTATCTGTAGAGTATATTATATTTTACCTTGGGTAAATACCTGGGAGTGGAATTGCTGGGTTAGAAGATATTTGCGTATTTAATTTTATAAGAAACTACCAAAATGATTTCCAAAAATTTTATATCCCCACTAGCAACGTATGAGAGTTCCAGTTGTGCCCTATTTGCCAATATTTGGTTTTGTCTGTCTTGTTAATTTTAGCTAGTCTGATAGGTTTGAAGTGGTATTGCATTTTGGTTTTAATTATCATTTTTCTGATGACTAATTATGTTAACCACATTTTCCTGTGCCTGTTGCTTGTTCATAAGTCTTAATTTTTATAGTGTCTGTTCAACTTTTTGCACATTTTTAGTTGGGTTGTCTTTTTTTAATTATATTTTATCGATTACGCTATTACAGTGTCCTGATTTTTCCCCATTTGTTGCCCTCCACCCAGCACCCCACTCCCTCTGGCAGTCCCCCCAACATTGTTCATGTCCATGGGTCATACGTGTAAGTTCTTTGCTGGCTACACACCTTTTTTCTCCCTTTTTCCAGTTTTGATTATTCCCTTGACCTATTTTCAACTCCATCAACCACTTTTATCCCCTGTACCCAGTCTGTTAACCCCAGGCTGTTTATCCTCAGTCTGTTAACTCACTGAATGTTATACTTCCCTGTTCTAGAATTCCAGTTTTGTTTTTTTAATATGTTGCATTTCTCTGCTGAGATTTTTCATCTATTTAGTATGTCCATATTTTTGCCTAGATTATGGTTATATTTTCTTACCTCTCTTCATGTACAGTAATTTTTTTATTAGATGCTGGAAGTGTTAGATGACAGTGTTTGTAGTTTTCAGTTATGTTGTCTTCCATTACAGAGTGTCAAATGGTGTTCTGGCAGGCAGCTAAAATACAGTCGGAGGCTCCTGAGCTTATTTTTAATGTTTTTAGATTTTGTCATTAGCCTAGGATGTGTTCTTTACTTTAGGCTTGACCCTTACTCCTAAAGCCTAGCCTTTCTGGAGTCTCAGTTGAACGCACACAGTGCTCAGCACGGTTTCTCCACGTGCGGCTGCAGCAGAACTTCATCTCCTGCCACTTCACACACTCGTGCCTCTGTCCTGTTCCGGTCCGGCAGCAGCTGCTGCCTATTAGGTCTCAGAGTCACACTCTGCGAATGTACACAGTGCCCTGAATGTTCTCAGCAGCCGCTTAAGGAAAACCCCATGCAGACTTCTGGTCCCTTTTCTGCACTGTAAATTTCATTGTATCCACAACCTCATATTCTGATCTCAGCCTCCTCAGCCCTGTGCAGCTGTTGCCCTCTGAGCCCCACCACCCTGCACCACACTGGGATTGTGTCCCTGGGTCGAAAAAACTGGAGCAAATGAGGGCTTTTTTTTCCTCTCAAAGATCGCAGGCTATAGCAATAGCTGTCAGTCTCAAAGACCTGTAATAATCATTAAAATATATTGTTATGATTGTATTTTATTAGTTATTGTCATTAATGTCTTACGGTGCCTAATTTATAAATTAAACTATCATACGTGTATGTATAGGAAAAAGTAGTATCCATAGGGCTCAGTAGTGCCCACGGTTTTAGGGGCGTATCCCTGGGGGTCTTGGGACGTATCCCCCACGGGCGGGGGAGGACTGTTCAGTTCCTACTGCAGTGTCTATAAATCGCTATGTGGAGGTATTCACTGGTTTAGAATGTTATGGTACATTGTTCACACGTGATTTATTTAGTCTGTTTTTTAATCCCAATGAAAATCTAGGGAATTGTATTCATTATTAAATACCGGAGACATACACCAGTATGCAACACAAAACCTTTCTCTCCTAAAACTTATTAAGCTGAAATACTACTGGATCTTATCTAGTAAAATATTGAGAAGCATAGTTCTATCTCGTACATTTTTCACCTGCTTTGACATGTCATTCATGTTTACTTATCTTTAGAAAACTGATGAAACTGCTTTTCTTCGTGGGTGAACCTTTACTGTTGGGATATTTGGAAGCAGCACTGAGGCTAAAACAATAGCTCTAGGTTCAACTGTCTGTGCGAGAAGGCTTGGGCTCCCTCTGGTGGCAATGATGTCTTACTATTTTTATTGAAAAAAAATTGTTGATAATGTGGGAGGTGAGGTTGTCAGGGTGAAGTGATGGTTCCAGTTAAGCACAAAACAGACATCTGGTGCCTTAGATAAAGATTCAGCACGAAGCCCCTGAAAGGGGCTCCTGAGCAATCATCCGTAGCCAGGTTGCTTGGTTCCATGGCTTCTCACCCTTCTTTCCTGGTGAGCAGGGCAAAGGAAAGGAGGGGAAGGTTAAGGCATCTCCTTATCGAATCTATTCTGACCATTCAGGAATGTGATGAAAAGCTACTGAGATATTTATGAAGCACTTTGAATTCCTTAAATAAAGATGTTTTGTGAACTTACAGTTTTCTTAGTAACATTTTCAGCTCTAAGCTTCCTTTTAGAGCAGTGTTCAGTCATAAGACCACAAAAATAGTAAGTCAAATGCTACCATACTTATTAAGTGTAAAATAGTTTACAAAATTTAGAATATGATATACTATAATATTTTCAAAGTAATATAAATGGAATATTTGGGGAACATGGAAGGAGACTATTTATGCAATGATGGGGGTTAAATGCTGTGTAGATTTATGAATGTTATTATTTTAGTGTTTTGGAAGAAGGAAAATGGATTCTGAGTGATGTCACATCAAACTAATTTCTTTGAAAATGAATTTAAATTGGGCTATAAGGTGTGGATGAGGGATGCTTTTAAAGAATATTGGACTATGGGACTGGGTGTGTATTTTTTATATACGTTTGTATCTATTGACAACGCAGGGTTCTATTTCCTCAAGGACTTATTTGGGGAGTTCAAGTAAAACATCTGCAAAATTAAGGGCCTTTTAATTAAGAAAAATGACTTAAATTTTCACAGTTTTCTAAATGTACAAAATGTTTTTGAGCTGCTGATCATAAATTCATCCTAAATTATTGATTAAATGTGTGCAGATGTAAGCATGAAAATAATACATTCCTCATTAGCATATGTTTATATTTGTTGAATCACAGGTGGTCTAGCAGTTGGAGGAAATTAGCATTTTTTTTTTAAGCTTTGGAACTTTTCCCTGCCTGAAAGCTGTTTGAACTTGCTGGCCATTTCAGAACTCTGTAGTTAAATATATGAGTGAAGGTGCTGTAGACCTTTAATCATCTAGACTAAATTCCTGAATCTTTCAGGACCAATATTTATGGCTGGAAGGACTGATATTCTCATTTATGTTAAGATAACATTTCTGCTAATACTTTAAAGATGGGAATGAAAGGCATTGAAGCAATAGTAATTTTTTTTGTAACATGAAAATACCTTGTTTTTTCTTCTTCTGATAATAAGGTAGGAAATTTTCTTAGCTGAGAAAAAAATGAGAGAAGATAAGTCTAAATAAAAGTGAAACTCCTGCAGTTCTAACACTCAGAAGTATGCACGTTAGTGTCTTTTAATATTGGGACCTTCCCTGGCAGTGTTATGGGATGGTTGACACATCGCCCGGTGAGTTGGGCCAACCAAATGCAGGAAAGGTGGATTCCATGCAGGAAATCCCCCCAAGGAAGCACTTCTTCAGATATTTTGAAGCATGCAATTTTATTTTTATTACAAAACCTATTAACAATATTCTATTTTAATGTCTGAGACCAAGATTTTATTCCCTCTCCTTTCGTGTCCATGTTTTGACTCCTTTCGAGTTGAATGAAAGATCTTTACCAGGCAGTTAAAACTGCTTAGTTGATTTAGTGCTGAAAAGTAGCTTATTATGTTTTATGCGCTCAGAAAGTCCTATCAGGATGCTTTGTGGTGCCCTTATTGAGAAAAATGAAAGCCATGATAATACCATGTGTTGAAAGTGATACTGATACAGATAATGAATATAACATTCCACAGGGCATTGTACATCCGTGGCTTTGCTTAGCTCCAGGCCTTCTCATTGGTAGGTTTTGGGTCTTTCTTTGGGCCCATTATTAGATCTCAGTTCTCTTGAAAGCATGGATGAAAGCTTATCATTCTCTCACTAGCAGAAAGACATTCAGGGGAAACAGTTGCAGTGCTAATGGATTTCTAGTGCTCGTTGGTGTGGTGGGGAGTGTGAACACATGAATGCTGACTTCGAATTTCCTATTCTGGGAAGTTAAAGGGAGGGGTGTACCTACTTTCTGCTCAAGTCACTCTTGCTAGGAGAGATTTGCGGGTCTATATGTAGGGATGGCGAAGGGCATATGGGAGACAGCATTTGTGGGCACATACCGTTGCCCAGAGATGTCACAGCATCAGATGTGACATGAAAGATGGGTCCGTGGCACCCAGTCTGCCGGTCTGGGCAGTCCCACCGTTTCCTTTCCTCTTGTGGTTGCTGTTTTTACCAGGTAATCACAGATCATGTTGGGAATCTTTCTCCCAGCAATCAGGGTGAGGTGTGTGGTTGTTGTTGGTATTATTGCAGTTACTGAGAAATAGCTAGAAGGAGCAGAAATGGAAGCCTCAAATTATTCTTCACTGGAATATCACTGCTGCAGGGGGTGCAGATCTGCCCCTGCAGTTCCAAGCTCTGTCATCAAATGAAGCCCTGTTGTGGCCGCTTTTAATGTGGTTCTTGCTCAGTGGTACTAGCAGATAAATTATCCTGGTGTCTTTCTACCAACCATCCCACATTAGTTCTCCCGGCCCAGCCTTTCCTTTTCAGCTCAGCTGGCAAATAAGAACTTCACAGTCTGAAAACTCCCAACTATTAATGTTGTAGCTCTGTTAAAGTTAGCTGCGAGATTGTTAGATGAAGCGTGTTTGCAGAGATGACTGCTGTTTTCTTGATTTATAGGAGAAGCCCTGATATCCAGGCTAAAGAAGAGTTATGGAAGCACATTCAGTGAGTACTGTTTTTTTCCCACATTGTTTTAAAACCCGTGTGGTTTTAAGGCACTGACGAGGAAGACCCCTGTCACTGAGAGGCAGCCCAGGGCTGAAGCCTGTCAGGCAGCCTTCATCACCTTTGTCACCGGAACGCAGAGCTCGCAGTGGTGGTGCCTGGCCATGCCAGCAGCCCCGACATCTCTGCTCCTGAGGCCACTTAGCCTTGCTTGTAACTGGGCTTTCTATAGGCCAATACTTTACAAATAAACACCAAGGAAAACAGATTCAGAAGGAAAAAAGATACCTACTGCAGGGGAGAGAAGCAGAGAATTTTGTAGAGAAACTAAGAGAGGCTGGAGAGCCACCTACACTGGATATTTATAAGTTGGAAGAAAGTGGAAGAGCTACTGAAAAGGTTTTCCTCCCCCTTTACCTTGAATACATTCTAGCTTTTAAATCTCTGTTCCTGGCTTATATTTCTATTTGGTGTGCTAATACCATGTTTTGGGACATGTTGTGAAAGGTGTTAGTATTTATACCTGCATCATAGCTTTAATTCTCTCACTCCTTTCCAGGAAGGAACTTGTCGATCCATCAGGACTGTCAGAAGAACAATTAAAAGAGATTCCATACACTAAAGTAGAGTGAGTATGTCTTTGAAAAATCTTTTGATAGAAGTTTTATTCATACTTGGAAGTCAGTAATTCATTCTTGCTCTCTATTCAGTGCTTAACTTTGCCTTTACATTTTAACTAAAATGAAAAAGAACTATAGGGAAAGAGGAAGAAAGAGTGTATTACAGCTCATCCTTCCCCTTTTGTATACAGGCACTAATATCCCCTATTAACTGACTGCTTGTATGTGGTAGGTACAAAGGGACTTTTGATGACGATGTTAGTTCTAAAATAAATTCCTTTTCTGAGATACTCATTGATTGGTAACAAAGTTTCTTTTTATTCATTATTTAACACCAAGAGAATTATGTTGACCACAAACCCCGTCATGTAAGTCCAATCCAATCCTTATCACAGAACCAGCACATCGAGTGTGCTTCGTGAAAGCATAGGGCTTTCCCAGTCACCACTCAGTGTGGCATGCAGCAGGTGGCCTGTTTACGCAGTTTTCGTCCCCGGCTGTGATTGTCAGAGAAAGTAGGAGTCTACTTCACTGCTTTATTTCCCTTCTCTAACTCATGCTTCCTTTTCACTCCAATTTGCAGGTTGGTACACACCCTCCCCACCTCCATCCCCCAACTCCCTCATTTTTAGGCCAAAGATTGAATTCTTAATGACAGGATGGTTAGTAGTTAGACAATCACCAACTTTGTCTGGTAGGAATGCCCTTTGTCTGCGTTGTAGAACTACAGGAAAGAATTCAGCTATAGGGAATAATCTCATTACAGTCTAGCAGTTGAAAGTAATATGCACATAGTAACATGTATATACAAATACTATAAAGTGTTTCATTTTGGTGTGCGGTTTTGAAGAGCAGTGTTCTATTGTTAACTTGTGAAATTGAAGCCATTTAGGATTTCCAAACCCAGAGGGGTAAAGTTTTTTTTTTAATTCTCAAAATCATCATTCCTTTGTGGTATCAATATTAAGGAATTATCCTGTTCTGACTTATGGTGTGCTTGTTTCCACGTTTTTTGGTTTCCTGTTCAGGACTCAAGGAGACCCGATCCGCATCAGACATTCTCACTCTCCGCGAAGTTACCGCCAGTATCGCAGGTCCCAGTGCTCAGACGGAGAGCGCTCGGTTCTGTCGGAAGTGAAGTACGTAGGCAGGCCTGGGCGCAGCATGGCCCTCGTGGCTCCAGAGCAGCACAGTCCAATAGAACTTCTTGTGACGATAGAAATGTTTTATACCTGTGGCTATTAAATATTCGAAATGTGGGTAGTGTGACCGAGAGCTAAATGTTGCATATTATTAATTTTAATTAATATAAGTAGCCATGTGTGGCTGGCTAGTGGCTACCCTATCGGGTAGTGCAGATTTAGACCAGACAGACTAAATCGCGGCACTTCCAAGCTACACACTAGAGCTTTCAGAAGAAAGGAAGAAAGTGCAGAAGCTATTCTGTTGTGAATGATGCAGCCATATTTGAGAGAAGGTGGCATAAGAGATTTTGTTTTTTGGTTTGATGGCATTTTGCCTTTTCTTTTCCCGCAGCAAATATCATATTACCGTCGTTTATTTCTTTGCTTTTTTTCTTTTCTTGTGAGGAAAGTGACCATTATCTGGCTTGACATGATAGGTGATATACTATAAACGAGTATGTTGATGAAATAATTATGCATCCTTTTGTAAAAGTACCATAATCATAGAAATTCATGTTCTTTGTATTGCTGAGTAGGAATGCTAACCAATAAACTCTGAATTAAGGAACAAAACTTTGATAAACACTAATACACCGGTAGATAGGCTAGCCCAGTGGAGAGAGGCATAGGCCAGGTTTTGTTTATTTGTTTTTTGTTTATAAAATGTAGGTGATGGCTGTCTACAGCACCATAGGTTCATAAAAAAGTACAAATGGCTAGTAAATGTTAGAAACAAAAAGTCATTTATACAACATGTCACAGTAAGATAAGCACATACTTTATTCTTGGTTCTTCTGTTCATTTGATTCTGGGCAAATTCCTTAACCTGTTTAACTTAATTCGGAAACATTCAACACCTCAGCATTGTGGTGGGTACTATAAGGAATACAAAGAAATATAAAACGTGCATCCTAGGCTGTAGCCCTCTTTCAGCTCCAATTGTGATTCTCAGAAATAATTCTAAAACTCGCCCTCTGCAGCTCAAAAACGGACCTTGTGCCTCCGCTTCCCGTGACCCGCTCTTCTGATGCCCGCGGTTCCGGTGGCGCCACGGTTCATCAGGTTGGTAGTGATACAGTTTTAAGGAGGTCTTGTACTGATGACAGTTTTGAGAAGTGCTTTTCTGAAAGTTACTTGGGGAGGCAGGAAAATGAATCTTTAACTTTACTCGGAGATTCTGTGTTTTAAAAGAACATGCACAAAACATGGAAGGAGAAGGCAGGAGAAGGGGTTGCGTGGCCCAGACAAGGCACGACCAGGGAAGAGCTCTGTTGGGAGTGAGAGAGAGAGATAGTGTAAGGTCTAAAGGGGTCTGCGGCTTGGGGCAAAGCCAAGGATAACAAAGATTGTAAGATTGTTTGGAGCCAGAATAAAGTAACAATGGCTTCACTAATTCAAAATGAAAACAAAAACAAAAACAAAAACAAAAAATGCTCTCAAGATTCTTAGATATTTTTGAGTCTGAGAAAGTGGTCAACTCTGGGTGGGGCAGATGCTCGATTGTTATCTGATGGCAGACAGGAGGATTACTCAAGTCCTGTTTTATTTCTGTCTTCTCCATCAGAGGGAATTACTTTTGTTCTGGACATGTTTTAAAAATGTGGTTAAAGGGGAATTCAAGGACATAGCAAAGAATCTAGCTGCCTTAACAAAACTAGTTTAACATTCAGTTGAATGAGATATTTCAGGGGAGTACTGTAGCAAACATTTCAGCAAGGTGTTTGACATCACTTCTCATGGTATTTTTTTTTTTAATAAGCTAGGAAGAAAATGTAGTCTCTATAAGATCAGTGGGTGGATTTTTATCTGGTTAAGCAACCACTCTGAAAACAAAGTTGATGTCTCTAATGGATCTAACTGGATGTTTACAGTAGGTCAGTGTCAGCCTGTTGTTTGCTGTGCTGTGGTTTTCAGTCTTTGGACTGCAGATCCCTTTAAAAAGCCAATATAACTACTGTCTCTCCCATAAAAATGCACGTAAGCACATAGACAGCTTTGTATATAAATTCTTGGAGTTCAAGGACAGCCCAAGAACCCTGACCCCGGCAGTATTCATCATGTGTTGCCCTTTGCTTGTTCTGATTCATTTTGCTAAGAACAGAAAAAAAACCTATGCTCATTTTTAGGTTAGGTTCTCTAGAAACAGATTCTGAGATAAGCGTTTTGCATGGAGGAAATTTATTGCAAAGCGCTTTTAGGATTAATACCTGCTGGAGAGTGGAAGAGGTTTGGGCAGAGAGGCGAGATGAACTGTGTAGCTCTCATATATCCCTGACAAAGTCATCGCTGATTCCACAGGAGCTCTGGAGCTGAGACAGCTCTTCTGGTTCATCCCACCTGGACTCAAGGGGGTTAGGCCTTCACACACTCACACTCACTATGTAGTAGTCTTTGGATTAAGGGGGTCCCTGAGGGGGCGCATGACCTCGGGTGAGGTAGCTCTCTTCAGCTGAGGGCATTTCCTGCAGGGGGTTTTGAGCTGTACTGCAGCCTTTACTCCCAGCAGCTGGGGGAATGAATGCCTCCGTCTAGAAGGAGGTCAGGTGGTTAACCCAGCTTCCACTACAATCTGCATAATGTTTGATTAGATGAGTCTGGGAGAGCTAATAGGCTGTTCAAACAGACAATTTGTTTGAAATCAATAGCGCTTTTAAAAAATTACTTTCACATTAGTAATTAGGGTTTTGCATCGAGACTGACCTGCATTTGTGTCTCCTCATCTCCACATACGTGTGTCACTTTGGGCAAAGAGTTTCACTTCTAAGCCTCAATTTCTGTGCAGTGTAGATAATAACCTGCCTTTTAGATCACTGCGAGGAGTAATAAGCAGTTATCTTTCAGAGCTTTTTTTTCAATCATAAATTTAGGGTGATTTTAACACAAATAGGAATTTTACTTTATCGTAGTTTTGCTTTTCTGATTACTCCCTAACTCAGCAATTTTCAACCGGTGTGCCACCAGAATTTTTAAAACATGCAGTACCCAACAAGTCAGGGCACTGACCTCTTTTCCCTTAGATTGTCAAATAAAAAAATGACAATAGCCAATACAACAATAGCCATCCAGTGTGAATGAATCAGAATTATACCTACTTTTTTGGGGGGGTCAATTGGCAAAAAATACATTTTTTAGTGTGCCACAGAACTTTAGTAATTAGTTTACGTGTGCCATGAGATGAAAAAGGTTGAAAATCACTGCCCTAGGTGATCATCACCACTTAGGAATCTTAAAAAACTTGAAGAATTCACATTAAATGCCACACATAAGAACAATTCACTTACATCTTCGGATCAGCGACACTGGTTCTAAGCTTGTCACTGGGACACCTTTGATTTTGTACTGAAAAAAATAGCTAATGAGCACATCTGAGGAGCAGCAGGCACCGGTCTGGGCAATCAGTAAACCACAGCCTGTGGGCCAAATGCTGCTGCCTGTGTCTGGGTCGCTCAGAAGCTGGTCATGATTTTTACATTTTTAAAGAGTTTTTAAAAAAGCAGTATGTGACAGAAACCAGAGGTAGTTCACAATCTGGCCCTTTATAAAAAAATGGTTGCTGCCTCCTGGCCTACATGGACGAGTGTCAGACATAAAAGTAAACAGGCAGACAGAACACAAAAAATTAGGTAAGCGTTACAAAGGAACAAAGGCCCGATTAGAACATCAAAGGGGACCTTTCTTCTGTAGGGCAGTCAAGGAAAGGCCTTCTCAGAAAGTGACAGGTAAGCTGAAACCTGACAGGTGAGGAGGTGCCAGGGGAGAGGGAGGGAGGCTGGGACAGGCCTGGGTGCTTGAGAAGCTGTGCCTGAGCGTGGGGGAGTGGGGGGAAGGACAGGTAGCGCAGGGCCTTAGATGCCGTGGGAAGAGTGGATTTCAAGTGCCAAAAGGAAACCACCGCTGCAGTTGCTGTACATGTGCAAGCAGGAAAGTCGCATTTCCTGAGTTCCTCCTTGGTGCCAGAACAGGCGCCTGACCTGCCTGTGCGCCGCCTTGCCTTTTCAAACAGAAAGCTGGTGGAAGTGAGGTGCATCAGGGACTCTGATTCGCTCATTTCCTTAAGGGTTTGCGGGCAGGGGGACATATTCGGTCCTAGGCAAACTTAAAGACACGTAATGTTTCAGGTAACCTCCCAGCTCCTGTCTGGTGATGCTTCTGATGTATTAGCTCCCTTCCCGTGCCCTGACTTTCACGTGCACTGGTTTGTCCAGAAACCTTCCATCCCAGACAGTTACCTGTTCCAAAGTTGTCTTGATTCATACTCCCCACACGTGTTGTTCCTTCAGTGCTTCTGTGAATGCCAGTAAAACAAATTAAGCCAGTCATAGGAACTTTTAAAGTGATGATTTTTTTTTAACCCAAATTAATCCAAAATAGAATTCTGGATCGTGAAGCTCATTTTGTGTGGCATATAGTTTTGGGGGATAGTAAATATGCTTGTTACCTGACCTACTGACCCATGAGGCCATCGCTAGGAGGGAAGAGCAGGAAGGTTCAACAGAGCAGGGAGCTGTGAGGCACTGTGTCATTCTCAGGGCCTCTGCCTGGCATCGTGAGGTGGCTGGGGGGAACACATGATCCAATTCCACAAGTGCTGGGTAGGCTCTGGTAGTTTGGTTCCTGTCTCTCCACGATGAGGTCATCCTCCACCCCAGCTGACAGGAATCTCTAGTCCCAAGTAACAGGGGCCTCTAGAGCACTGTGTTATGGGAGATTCATTCAGTGACTATGGGGATATAATCAGGGGAAATTATAAATTGCCCACAACTTCCTATGCTCTTTGCCCCTCCTTAGAAAAGTGGGAGGTGGGAGAGCCTGGTTGAGGAATGGCTACAAAGAAAATGACAATGGGACAGCTGGGTTGAGATTTATGCCTAATTTTCATGAATAAAACTTTTATGCATTTAACTGCCAGAACTAATTTTTCTATATTAAGATTTAAACCCAGTCATGTTATCATAGGTAACTAGAGGGAATATTTGAATAGCTTTTGATTATTATGAACTTTTCTTGTAACTTGATGTCTTTCATGTAAGAAAATATTAACTTCTGATATATTCATGAATTAACTTACTTGTATTTTCTTCTGAATCTTACTATTTTTTTCTTCTAGAGAAGAAATGGGTCTAAAGATAGCCTGATTGAGGAAAAATCTCAGGCATCTACAAGCAATCTGGCTGGAAAACATATAGCAAAAACAATAAAAACTATCCAAGCTTCACGCCTCAAGACAGAGACTTGATCCCAGTGAGGGGCTTGGGGTGTGGGTGGGGTGGGAGGGTGTGTGTGCTGCCTTTACTTCGAAGCTGTGAATTATCATTATTCAAGTGTCTTGGACCTGCAAGTGTTTGTTCAGAAGAATTGAGTCTGTTGCTTCTTTTAAAGGTTTAACTACAGTGTATTTGTGCTGAAGGGCCTTTTTGTTTGGTAACTGGAAGGATAGTCTTGTAAAAACTCGTTCACTGGATCCATATCCACAACCAAAACCAAATGCTTTCGATCCGAGGTCTGGAATCCCGGACTGCAGCTGGCTAGCTGTGCAACAGCAGCACGCCAAGCGGGATGCAAAGTCTTCCCAGCTCTAAGTGGGTCTTGGCCTGTGCAGACAGGTGATGACTGAGCTCACATCACTTTGAGACTGTAGATATATTCATATAAATGTTCTTTGTAAAGCTGTTGTATTTTGTGGCATTAAGTTCCACTGGTTATTTACAAATGTAAAGCTTTTTGTTTTAAAGCATTGCTTTTAATTTCTAGTGTTCTTTCATTAAAAAAAGCTGTATGTGGATTTTGGCTTATAAATTTGTGATTACCCTCAACCTCAAATGGTCCCTCCATTCTGGTGGGCTATCTAACTCTCCTCAAAGACTATTTCAGACCTTTCCCCTGTGCAGATGACTTTGCTATGTACTTTACATGGAAATACAGACTTAATACGAGCCATGTTTTACCTTCCCCTTACCACACCTCTTCCCCAAGTGGTTCTTTCAAGCTCGTCTCCTTAAGGTTCATTTCTATAACTGAGAGAACAGGACAGTGTTCTTCCAGGAGACCCAACAAGTTTAAAATGCTGCTTCCCCAGCTGGATTTAGGGCATTATTGTGCTCGTCTACACACGTATCATATGGACACCTCCCTCACCTACTGCCAAGTTGTTACCTCTGCCCTCCATAGCTTAATTATCCCTCTACCAATCTGCCACCAAATTGGCTGTGGTAACCTCCAATTGGCCCACCTGTATCCTTTTTCTTGCAAATGTGAACTAGTTCTGTACCATAGGGTTTCCCCTTGCTTCAAACATAGCCTTAAGTGATCTGGCATCTTCAGTCTAACATTCCCAGCTTTCATTATAGCCACCTACTGTGCTTCATTGAGCACTCAACTCTGCCTGCATCAGAGCACTAATGAGGGAAAGCAGCCACAACTGTCACAAGTAGAGATTTATGGCCACACCCTCTCTGGCTAAAGGCCCTATGCACGTGCCATTCCCCCACTTGGCCCAGCAAAACTGTCACCTACCCTTGGTCCCAACTCTGCTTTCTCAGGTTTCCTGACTTAGTCGGATTTATCTCACAAAGGAGGCTTTACATTTGTGACGACACTTCCCTCCATTCGTTTGTAATCTTCCAAAGGGTAGGACTGTTTTACTCACTATTGTATTCCTAGATCCTAGCACTTACAATAAATTTTCTGAATTCTTTAACACATCATTTGTTCTTTCCTGAAAAGTGAAGGCAGAAGACATGCCAACGCAAAAGCATACCCGTGCCCTACACACCAACTAGTCTAGTTCAGTTCATCAAGAGGCACCGGAAGGCACATCTCTCCCTGGGCCTACCATAAGCCTATCAGTTATAGCAGTGAATATTAATCTCAACTGCTGAGACTTGGAAGTTTGAAGTTGCTGGGCAAGGAGGGAGAAATCCTGACTTTTCTGTACAAGAACACTATTTTCTGGCAGTCACACAATACACAAATCCCCAAGAAGCACATTTAAACATTCACAGACTCCTTGTTTGAATTGTGTATTTACAGATTGTGGGGAAGTAGTAAGGGTACTCCACACACTCTTTGAAAATTTCAAATGATCCAAGCAACTCCTCTGAAGATCGGGTTTTCAAATTCTTCATAAAAAAATCCTACAAGGAAAAAAAAAAACTCAGCTTTACAAGCAAATATTTACATACATCATACCTTAATCAACTCTGAATACATGCTTCTGCACTGCACTGTTATGCGTTTATGGAGTCAGATTTAAATGTCAACCCTAAAACATGCCTGAGATTTGGCAAGGGGTTCTTTTCCCCTTTAACTACTACACACTGAAACATAGGTTATCAAAAATTAGATGGAAACAAGCTATCCCATTTGCTATTAACTTCAGCTTGTTAATTACAGATGTAGCAGTACTAATGAGTCATTAATACCCAATTTAACACCCACAAAAAAAGGCACCCTAATGTAGAAAGGTGATCAAGTTCACATTACAAATAACTGCTTCTAGACAGAGCTACTTCAACATCTCCTCACCTTGGGCCACATGTGCTCCCAGGTAGTATTCAGCTAGCAGCAGTCCATGCTTCAGGCATTCATTTTTCACCTGGACAAAAACGATAAAACCGGTTATGAGAAACTACACTAAATGTTGGCCGACTCAAGATCCCACGTGCAAACGAATGTGAGAGCATACACTGTTACTTAACGCAGCTCCTACACCAAAGACATCGTATTCAAGGGCAGGAAAGGGCTGCAAAGTGTTTAGTTTACGCCTTTCTTGACACCACATTCACTAGTTTCCAAAAGTGAACGGGCAACACAAAGGCAACACCAAACTGCTACATAAAGACCACCGGATCTAGGGCACAAGGTTGCTGACCCTAAGGCAACCAGCTGAGATGAACCGTTGTTGATTAGAGCTGGAACGAGAACGATGAACTAATCCCAGGTCTATATCTCTTTTACAGTGCGAAATGCGACAGCGTATGAAAACTGAGACACAAAGTGTTTTTGCATGGTTAAAATTTTAAGTTTCATGAGACTGGTCTTTTTTTTTTTTTTTTTTTACACTAACATGAAAACTCACCTGCAGAGTTGGTGCTACTTATTCGATTTCCGCCAAGTTCTGCACCTTGACGCGGCTGTTATGATCTAAATCTTAAGTGACGCTTTACTTCCACGCTGTGACAGGCCGTTCTCTTCCACAAAAATCCTCGCTCATATTAAAACTCCCTGGCATACACGGTCAACGACCAATGAACTCAAATGCACTCAAACCAATGTCCCCAGTTCCTGGCGTGGGAACGCAGACTGAGGTCCGCCTCGTGAGGTTCCACCGACAACGTGGCCGAGAACAGGCCAAGCCACTGCTGTCCAAGCAGTCGGGACCTCGGACCCGGCCGGGCTGCTGCGGGCGCATCGCCGGGCTCAGGGCGGCCGAGCGACTTGCCTACCGCCCCTGCCGGCAAGAGGCCACGCGGTCGCGCTCCGCCGAGCCAACGCCATCCAGGAATCACAGCAGCTGCTCCTTACAGCCCGGGCGCGAGGGCAAGAAAGGCCTCGCGATCTTCCCACAATGCTTTTCTACCACTGGAGGAATCCACTGTCCAAAAGGCGCCGGGAGAACGGGCTGTACCACCCGCCACCGCGCTCTCGCGGAACGCCGCCTCGTGGCGGGAGGGCGAAGTGCCCAGTGATTGACAGTGGGGCGGGTCTCCAAGGCGGAAGGGTCTCCAAGGCGGGAGGGTCTCCAAGGCGGAAGGGTCTCTTGCCGTACTCCTTTTGCTTTGTGCGCCCAGGTCTTTCCACGGAGAAGTTTTTTTTTTCCTTTGTAAATCAAATATGTATCTCCACCCACCTCGGCTCCCAGTTTCGGGAGCACTTGGTCAGCGCCGAGCTGCCCGTGTAGCCCAAGGGACTTCAAACCTTGTTCTTGGGGGAGGACAGCGAGTTCACCTCCGAGGAGAGTAAAGTCATTCATTCAAAAAACATTTACTGAGGACTTTGCTTCAGGCTGCGTTTTAAATGCCTGGGAATCCGGTGTGAAGGAGACAAGCGAGATTCCTGCTTGCTGTCAGTCCGGATAGTGTGAGCACCAACAATGGAACAATAGTGCTGTCCTACCGAGTACACTGCGAGCCGCGACGGTGATGTAAACTTTTCAAAGTGTCACATATGAAAGTAAGAAGAAACATTAATTTTAATAGTAACTCAACACAGGCTAAATATCATTTCACATGATATTCAAAAATTAGTGATGTACTTTCCATTCTTTTATTCCTACTAAGCCTTAAAAGGCCGGGGTAAGTTTTATATTTCTAGCACATTTCATCCCGACTAGTCACGTTTCAAGTGCTCAGAAGCAGGCCTTGGCCCATGTGGCTGGGGCAACCAGAGGAGTGCAGAGGGGCCTAGGCTGCAGTGGGAAGGTACAGGCAGCAGCAAATCATACAGAGCTTCGTACTTGTGGTAAGCAGTTGGGATTTTATGCTGAAATTTTAGGATTGATTATTACCATAAAAATGAAGCAAAGGTTGTTTGCTGGCTTTTTGCTGATAATCATAACTCATTGAAGGGACAGGGACTGAGTGATACAGACTGTATGGGAACAACTGGTGTCTTTGCTCCTGTAAGTCCTGATAGAGACTGGTCCAGACACCACATTCGAGCACCTTTGTTTGTTTATTTGAGGTTTACTGCTGAAAAACAGAAAGGCATGGAAGGGAAGGAAGGAAAGAAAGTTAAGCCCATCGCCCAGAGTGGTCAGCGCACAAGGGCTAGCCTGGAAGATAACCTCAACTTGGAGACAGCGTGGAAGAAAATGGCCACACAGAAGAAGTAAATGTATAATCACAAGAAGGTAAATAACTCTAAGACCTTCATTAGGAAGTCACTGTAACACCCCAGGGAGAGGAAGTTTGGGGATGGAGGACGACAGCTCCAAGAGTGTCATTTACAGACACTGAAGGGTACAGTGTGGGGATTGTAACACCTTAATGTTGCCTTCTTGCTGGAGAAAGTTGGGGAGAGGACATTGCCTTGGGCTGGCACAGCCAGCGGACCCAGGTTTAGGTGTCTCCTTGGGTAGATGAGCTCTTCTCTGAGCCCAAGCTTCCTCACTAATAGGATGTTCACTGTTACATGCTATACCCACGGACCGAGTAGGTTAAAGAGTTAAGAAAGGTTTGTGGAATCCTCTAGAACTGTGTGATACGTAGTAACATCCAATAAATGGACCTTAAGGGGTTAGATTCTTCCTCTTGTTTACCGCCACCCAGGTATGGAAACTTTTTGATTGAGTTCTTAAGGAAGGGGGAAATTTGCTGCTGTTTTTCTTTGAATGCTCCCGCCTTATTTTTTTCTGTTCTTTTTATATATTTTCCCTAAATTCTGGGCGATTCAAGAGTAGGGGGAGCATTTGTTCCAATTATTGGAGTAGGGTCAGTATCTAGAAATCAGTTCTAAATTCTTTATCTTCCTGTCTGCTTCAACCTCGCACATCCTGGTAAGGAAAACTCAGCCACTAAGCAAAAGCAAGCAGAAAGTACATGAGAAAAAGACAGGGGATATTTTCTACCCAGTCTCCTTCCCACCCTTGCTTGCTGGGGCAGAGGCATTACATAAGGATGTCCAACCTGTGAACAGTATTGGTGTAAACATGGAACAACCGCAGTTTCCTTGTGTAGAAGGCAGGCTAATGGTTCCCCAAAGATGTCCACATCCGAATCCTCAGAGCCTGTGCATGTTTCCTTACATAGTAAACAGTGCTTTGCAGATGTGGTTAACGTTTGGGACCGTAATATGAGGAGAAAAAAATTGAAGGGGAAAGCAGAAGACTTAGAGATGGGGCAGAAGAGAAGGCAGGAGAGGGACTTAACCTTACTTCCTGGATTTGAAGATGGGGGAAGATCTCTGCAGCCAAAGCATACCAACGGTCTCCTCTTAAAGCTGGGGATAGCTCTCGGGTGATGCCAGTGAGGAAACAGGGATTTCATTTCTGCAAAAGCATGGAACTGGCTTCTGCCAACGGCCTGAATGAGCATACAAGCAGATTCTCCCCTAGAGTCTCCAGAAAAGAACACGGACTTAAAAAAAAAATCCTCACCTGAGGATATGTTTTTATTGATTTTCAGAGAGAGGATGTGTGGCGGGGAGAGAAACATCCATAGGTCGCCTCTGTATGTGCTGTGACTGGGGATCGAACCTGCAACCTAGGTATGTACCCTGATTGGGAATTGAACCCACAGCCTTTTGCTCTATGGGATACCCCTCCAAACGAACCACCTGGCTAGGGCAAAACACAGCCTTTTTTATGTTTTGATTTTAGCCCAGTAAGACTTATGGCAGCCTTCTGACCTACAGTGCTGTGATAATAAATTTGTGTTGTTTTAAAAGCAGCTCAATTTGTGTTTATTTGTTATGGCAGCAAGAGAAAATTAATATATCCTGTAACATGGAAAGTGAGAATTGACTTGTTCTCTTACTTCACTCCTTGTCCCACTCCAATATTCTCATCAAGATCATAAGTAAGATTTTGCAGAGGAGTATGCACATTTATTTTATTTTAATTATGGTGGGTGCTTTTGTTTATGGTGGGTGCTAGGGATCCAATTGAATATCCAAGTCATGTTAAATAATTTGCATACTTTAACAAATTATTTTAGGTCTTATTTATTTATTTATAGAGAGAGGGCAAGGGAGGGAGAAAGAGAGGGAGAGAAACATCGATGTGGGAGAGAAAAATTGCCTCTTGCACACCCCCAACTGGGGACTTGGCCTGCAACCCAGGCATGTGCCCTGACTGGAACTGACCTTTCGGTTTGCAGGCTGGCGCTCAATCCACTGAGCCACACCAGCTAGGGCAATAATTTGAATACTTTTTATAATTTAAAATACTTTGTAGGTTTTTGGGGGAGGGGTTTCCCTTAAACAATTGTATCATCTGTAGAAGCTTTATTTCTTCCTTTTCAATTCTTACACCTCTTCTGTGTGCCTGTGTGCTCGAGCATGTCCAGCAGAGGTCCCCAGAACAATGTTGAATAGAGTGATAATAGTAGATACCTGTGTCTTATTCATGGTTTTAAAGGAATGCTCTTAAAGTTTCAGCATGTGTGCTTGATATTTTTGTGCCTTTCCTATTGTTTATTGGGTTAGGGAAGTTTCCTTCTATTTATATTTCTAGTTTGCGGTTTTTTTTTTAATCATAGATGAATGTTGACTTTTATTAAATGTCTTTTCTGCCTGTAATGAAATGAGGGTTTTTCTTGTAATTTGTTTATGAAGTGATTGTATTAATACATTTTGTAATGTTGAACTAATCCTGTGTTTCTGGAAGAAACCAAACTTGTCATTAGAAAAATGTTTTGTTTGGGAGTACTGCACTTATGTTTACGGGTAAGATGGGACTGTGGGTATCTCTTTAAAACCATCTTTGATAGTTTTGATGTTAAAATTATACAGACAGTTACTTAATAGTACTGGTTCATTCCTGCAAATCAGATGTTCTATGCAAAACATTAACTGGGAGCTTTTCTCCCTTTATTTTAAATGGTGAAGTTATTATAATGGGTTATTTGTTAAGCCTAACCAATTTCATGAAATGCATCTAAAATATACATAATACGACTTTAGGCTGTCCTTGTTCCTGGCTTTGGCGAACAACAGAGTTGTTAACAAGTAGTTGCTTTGTCAGCAGTAACATATTCTCTTTCTTTGTTATTTCTTTTCTGCTTGCTTTGCTTCCTTCTCCACTGTTCCTTAACACTTTCTCAACTTTTTTAGTTCTCATTCTACAAAACTAGAGAAAGAAAGGGCAATATGAAATATGAAAGGCACTGTGGAAATGTGTCAGAGGAGGATACTTCAATGCTTCTTTTATTACGGCTAGTATGTGTGTGGAATAGCCCCTTCTTTGATATTCAGTATGCTTCTTTTAAATCCTTACCTGAGGACATGCTTCTTGGTTTTAGAGGGAGGGAGAGAGGGAAAGAGGGAGGTAGAGAAGCATTGATGTGAGAGAGAAATATTTGGTTGCCTTTTGAACCAAGGACTAAGCCCACAACCCAGGCATGTACCCTGACGAGGAATCGAACCTGTGACCTTTCAGTTTACAGAACGATGCTCCAACCAACTGAGCCATATTGACCAGGGCTCAGTATGCTTTTTGATTTGCTGATACATGAAGTAGGTATTTGATTAATTGTATTTTTAATGTAACTCAAGGCATTCCCCACACCTGGGCTTTGTTTTTTTTTTTTTTTTCCCCAGGTTTTTGTTATTGGCAAAAACGTTGCATTGAATTTTGGGGACCCAAATGTAATTTTCCTATATAAATATCAGTTGAAATGTTGTTTTCAGAGATACGTATGTTGTATGGTCTTGGATGTTAAATACGAACGGTGATTTACTGGGAAAACACTCAGGAAAGTGTTCTGTGGAATGTGCCTGCACCGGCTTTGTACCATTAGTTGGAGAGCCGTTCCTGTATCTCTGTTCTCTGAAAAATGTAATATAATGTCAGAGTTATTATTTTTTGTTAACATTTGAAGTAAATCTCACTTTGAAAACTGTCTAGGCCTAGCATTTTCTTTGTGGGAAGATTTTAAACTACTGATCCAATGTCTTTAATGGTCTTAGGACCATTTAGATTTTTTCTTCTTTAGTCAGTTAAGTCATCTTTCCTAGGAATGTGACCATTCTTCCATGTTTTAAAATTTGTTGGTAGAAAGTTGTTCATTATTGTTAGCTGTTTTCCCCTCACACCAGTCGATTCTCTGATTGTCGCGAAGTGGGTGTCCAACAATTGAATTAAATTCTGACACTAATTCTCAGAGTTATTATCAGACTCCACAAGTTAAGGGCTTGCTCCCACAAGACTGTCCCCATTTCAATTGTCAGCTACGATGGGGTGCCCGGATTACCGGCACTTCTGCCCCGTTGCCTACAAATACAGGTGTTCACATGACTCTCGCCAACCTCAGGTTTGGTAGTTACTTAGAATGACTCAACTCAGGGAAACTCTTTACTTACTATTACCAGTTTATTACAGAGGATACCACTCAGGAACAGCCAAATGGAAGAGGTTCACAGGGGAAGGTATGGGGTAGGGATGGGACACAGAGTTTCTATGCCTTCCCTGGGTGTGCCACCCTCCTGGCACTTGGATGTGTGAACCAGCCCGGAAGCCCTCTGAACCTCGTTGTTAACAGTTTGTAGAAGTTCCATTACACAGCCATGATTGATTACATCGTTGGCTATCGGTGATTTTACAAAATCTCCAGCTTCCCTCCCCTCCCCAAAGATGGGGTAGTGTGGGTAGGGCTGAAAGTTACAGGTCTTTAATCACATGGTTGTTTCCCCTGGCAAGCAGCCGCATCTTGAAGCTACCAAGGGGGCTGACCAGAGGTCACTTTTGTTGACATAAACTCAGGTATCATTGAAAGGAGTTCATTGTGAATAACAAAAGATTCTCCTATCACTTAAGAAATCCAAGGGTTTTAGGATCTATGTGCTAGAAACCAGGGACAAAGACCAAATACCTATATTTTATTTTACTTTAATGACATTATCTGATTATATTTTTATTTTATATTTATTTATTATTTGAGATCTTTCTCTTATTGTAGGCATTTATTGTTCTGAACTGTTTTTGCCAAATTCCATAAATTTTGGTATATTTCCATTTTCATTAGTCTCAAGAATTTTTTGATTTATTTCTTGGTTCTTTTTTGATTATTGGTTGTTCAGTAGCATACTGTTTAATCTTCACACATTTGTGGATTGTCCAGTTTTCTTGTAATTAATTTCTAGTTTCATGTCAGCATGGTTGGAAAAGATGCTCGATACAATTCTGAGCTTCTTAAATTTATTAAGACTTGTTTTGTACCCTATCATCTGATCTAACCTAGAGAATATTTCTTGTGTGCTTGAGAAGAATGTGTATTCTCTGCTTTCGGTTGGAACGTCCTGTCAGTGCCTGTTAGGGCCACCTGCCTTAACCGGAAGTTTAAGTCCAGTGTTTCCTTATTGATTTTCTGTCTGGTGTATCTATCCATTGATGGAAATGAGGTCCCCTACTAGTATTGTATTGCTATCACCGCCTTTAGTTCTGTTAGCATCTGCTTATATGTCTAGGTGCCCTTATGATGGGTGCATGAATATTTATAATTATTGTATCCTCTTTTTGAATTACCCACTTTACAATTATATAATGACCTTCTTTGTCTTTTATTACAGTCTTTTTCTTAAAGCCTGTTTTGTCTGATATAAATATAGCTAGCTCTCTTTCTTTCCCCAGGTTAAGAAATACATTTTTCCATCCCTTCGCTGTTGGTCTGTGTCCTTAAAACTGAAGTGATTCTACTGTAGGCAGAGTATAATTGGGTCTTATTTCTTTTTAAATCCATTCAACCACTCTATGTCTTCTGATTGGAAACATTAGTACATTTACATTTAAAGTTATTATTGGTAGATAAGGATTTATTGCCAGTTTGTTCACTGTTTCCTTGCTGTTTTCCAGTTCCTTTGTTCTTTCTTTCTTCTTTGCTTGCTCTGTTCCTTTGTTCCTTTGTGATTTAAAAAATATTTTTAAAAAAGCCTCGTCAGGCTTGCTCAGGTCTTACCTCCTGACACAGATGGCCCTGTGAGGCCTGAGCTCTAAGCCGCTAGGGATAGGTGGATGTCCCAGGCAAATGTCAGCCCCAGAGCTTGCTTTGGATTCATGTTACTTTTTATTTGCGGCCTTTGAGGAGTCCAGCTACTTTTCAACCAATTCAGTAATGCATTTAGAATGATATTTTAAAATATTTTATTCATCGTTTTAAATTATTCTGAATTAGGGGGTTTCTCTGCATATCTTTCTCTTGCCATACCACAAGCACCAAACATCTTTTGAATTTCTTCATCGTTTTGTTACTTGGAAAACCACCCGCTTAAAAGCATCAGCACAGTTTATCCCTAATCCTGCTTTTCCCACTAATAATCTATGTGTAAAGATAATGATTCCTTTCCAAATAATTTATAATTTACAATAATTCTGTAAATTATATGCAAAGTGCTTTTCTTAAAGGACTTCATCAAATTCTTTAGGAACCTAACTTTTATATTCTGAAGTTCACTGGGATCAAGAGACTTATGAGAATAGGCAGAATGACTGGGAAGAAGAAGAGTAATGACGGAGAACTAACTCCTTCCTTAACACTGAGTATTAAACATAGCCTAATATTAAATATTAAAACATATTCTAAACTTTATGAGATAATTACATCAGCATGGTAATGGCACAGGCATTCATCTATCAATGTAATGAGAGCTATGCCTCATACATAGTTTTTATTATATGTTAAACCTTGATATGTCTTAAAGCAAACTTCCGAAATCATCAGGGAATCAAGGGCTTAACCCACACATGTTGCTAGCAAGAGTAACTTGTCATGTTGAAAAAAAAAAGAGTTTAACTTGATACAAGGCAAAATAAGGCCAATGTGGTTTAAAGAATTAAATGATAGAAAGGGTTAGTAAAAATATTTCTTTGATTGTAGAAAGGGCTCACTAAAAACCTAAAAATAATGGCTGTTTGTGGAAAGCGTTAAGAAACTGGTTCTAATAAATTATGAGATAGTAGAGAGAGACTTTTCTTACTTTTTGACCATAAGAAAGTCTTACCTTTTATGATCTACCAGTGTGGCTCAGTTAGTTGTGTGTTGTCCCACAAAGTGAAAGGTCGCTGGTTCAATTCCCGGTCAGGGCACATGTGTGGGCTGTGGGTTCGGTTCTGGTTGGGGCATCTATGAAAGGCAACCCGATCGATATTTCTTTCCCTTTCTTTCTCCCTCCCTTCCCCTCACTCTAAAAATGAATAAATAAACTCTTTAAAAAAGGGAAATATTGACTTTTCAATGATAGTGATAACTGCAAAGAGGCTGCTAAATGAATGCTAATTCAAGCAATTCCTTCTGATGTTAGCACAAACAAGAAACCACCAGATGGCAGTAGAAGCCAAGCATAAAACCCACACCAGTTTACAGAAGCACTTTCACAGTTACTCCTCAACTGGAGTGAAATTAGCATTTGAACAACCCTATTTGAGTAGAATTATCCCACCTCCCTAGGTATTTTTTAAACCTAGTTTTATACTAGGTTTCCAGAGATGAGGCTTTGATTTTTTTATTTATTTGTGTTTTAAATCTTGTATAGGAAAAGCCTGTTTCAATACGTTGCTTGGAATAACCCAAAACAACACCTTAGGTATTCCAGCCCAGACAAGACAGAAACATCTTGGAATGGTAAGATTGATTCCCTGTGCCCCAGAACCATATGTCCTGAGCTAATCAGGAAGATAAAGCTGGTGCTTCATTCAGGAGTCAGCTTGCCAGGAAATATATACATAGCTGTTGGGGCTGAATTATAAATAGACAGTTTTTTGTGGGTTAGACAGATAAATCTGTCTTAATTCTTTTTAAGTCAGGTATGACTTGATTGCAGTGCTTAGTCACATATTGACACATAAATAGTTGCTGGATAAGAATATAATTTTTTTATTTTTGTATCTAAATATATGTGGCATGTGTTTTGTGTCCATACATTTTTAGAAACATGTTTCCATATCAGTAACTTAGCTCTTTCATGGTGCTGGAGACTGTCTTTGGGGGAGTGGACTGTGGTGGAGGACGTTCTGTGAGACCGGTGCTCCTGTGGGGCACAGAATAGCTCAAATAGCCACAGCTGGTGTGGCTCAGTGAATTGAATGCTGGCCTGCAATCCAAAGGGTTGATGGTTTGATTCCCAGTCAGGGCACATGCCTGGATTGCAGGCCAGGTCCCCAGTAAGGGCAACGTGAGAGGCAACCACACGTTGATGTTTCTTCCCTCTCTTTCTCCCTCCCTTTCCCTTTCTAAAAATAATAAGTAAAATCTTAAAAAAAAAAAAAAAAAGAATAGCTCAAATAGCATAGGACCCAAATCCTAGGTTTCTAGTGAGTGACTTTAGTGATATTAATGTTATATTTGTTTTAACTACTGAAAGAGAATTCCCAGCTGCTCCGTTAGAGATTTGAAGTCTCTCAGCTGAATACATTAAATCCCTGAAATTGAGCACACAGAACCTCTCTGAGGGATCTGTAAGAAATCATGGACAGCCCAAGAAGAGCTAAAAGATGGGAGATATTTGAGGATTTGGGTCCTTCAAATTTTCAAAAAGGGGGAGAAGTAATTTCAACAAACTCTGGTCTATAATAATGAACCTGGTTTCAATTCTGTAATGTACTATTACATCAATGATTGCTGAGTCCTTCGAAGCAGCATCACTTACTCAGGAGAAGTCAGAATGGGTTCAATACCCCATCACAGCAAACTTCCTTTTTTACCAGGGTTTCCAGACTTCCAGAGCTGGGAAGGGTAGAGAACCTAGAAATCTGAATTTGAACAGAACACTTCGCCAAGACTCATAATCCACTTCTGCCTGAATTGAGATGTAAGTTTCATTATGTATTTTGATAATTAATTTGAACAGCTACCAAAGCGATGCTGTTTAATAGGATGATGTCAAATGGAGAGATGTTTTTAGGAATGTCCTTGGTCTTTTTTCTTTAATCCATTTTATTGGTGATTTGGATGAAGATGTTAAAGGCACTCTTATAAAATTTGAAATGATATGAAGTTAAAGAGAATAAGTTAAATGGTCCAATTGGGATTCTAAAATCTTAGACTAGTTGAACTTGGTAAGTGTTAGAAGAATGCTTTTTTTAAAGAGAATGTATGTAAAGGCCACTCTTTGCATCCTAAAATCAACAGCATATATACAGGGTAAGTCATATGTCAGCTATGGCACATCTAGAAAAAACTTAAGAGAATGTAGTTGGCAGTGAATACAGTATAAATCAGCTGTGTCCCATGGCTGTGAGCAGAGGAAATGTTAACGTACATGTCATTAATCAAAAAGTGTGGCATGGAGAAGGAGAGAGGAGGTGTCCCCTCTTCTATTGGCTGGACCACTGGATCACCCTCCCTTCAATTCTAGGTGCTGTACTTCAAATGGGACATAGGCAGGCCAGGGACTGTTCAGGAAAGAGACAACCAAGGTGACAGAGCAACAGCAGCTGTTACAAGGGCCGTGGCTGAAGGAATTGGGTATTAGAAAATGCAGTATCAGAGGATGTCAGCTTCACATGTTTGGAAGTCTCTCACATGAGAGAGGGGTTGGACTTACTCTGTGTGATCCTAATGGATCAAAGTAAGATCAAGGGTGGAAACCTTACAGAGACAGTTCGAGTTCCATATAATGACTTCCTGATGGTGAAAGCAGTCCCAGATGGGAACGAGCTGTTTCAAGAGATGGTGATTTTTCCATTATTAGGGTGTTCAAACATGGATGGGTAAGAACTTGGAAATGTCTTAGCAACTGATAGATACTTGAATGAATTTAAAAGTCCTTCCAGTTCTGAAGGTTTATGATTATTTTATTAATCCATTTTTAAGCTAACAGGAATTCTTAAGAAGAGGCATCTTTGAAAATTTCTCAATATTAATTTATTCCAATAATCCTAGTATGTACTTTTATTCTTTTTAATATCTTTAGTCAGCAGAGACAGTACCAGGATTTTATTTTATATATTTATTTTATTATATTTACTGGGGGGGGACATTTATTAATAAGATCGTATAAATTTCAGGTATACATTTCTGTGATACATAATCTATATTTGGTATCGTGTGCCCCCCACCTGAAGTCAGATCATTTTCCGTCATATATTTGGCCCCTTTTACCCTTTACTATCCCCACTCCCTTCCCTTTCGTAACCACCGTGCAGTTGTCTGTGTCCATGAGTTTCAGTTTTATATCCCACATGTGAGTGAACTCATATGATTCTTAGCTTTTTCTTTTCTTTTTTCTTTTTTTTTGCTGTTACCCCATATGAATTTTTTTTTAAATTTTAATTGTTGCTCTTCTACAGTTTTCTGTCTTTTACTCCCATTCCAGCCCACTGCCCCAGCCCTCCCCACCTTCCTCCCATTACCACCCCCCCTAGTTTTTGTCCATGTGTCCTTTATACTTGTTGCTCTAAACCCTTCCCCTTTTCCCCTGAAATTCCCTCCCCCTCTCCCCTCTGGTGACTGTCAGCCTGTTCTCAACTTCAGTGTCTTTGGTTATATTATACTTGTTTGTTTGTTTGTTTTGTTGATTAGGTTCCTGTTAAAGGTGAGATCATATGGTATTTGTCTTTCACCACCTGGCTTATTTCTCTTAGCATAATGCTCTCCAGTTCCATCCATGTTGTTGCAAAGCATAGGAGCTCCTTCTTTCTGCTGCGTAGAATTCCATTGTGTAAATGTACCATAGTTTTTTGACCTGTTCATTTACCGATGGGCACCTAGGTTGCTTCCAACACTTGGCTATTGTAAATTGTGCTGTTATGAACACTGGGGTGCATAGGTTCTTTTGGATTGGTGTTTCAGGGTTCTTAGGATACAATCCCAACAGTGGAATTGGCTGGGTCAAAAGGTAGATCCATTTTTAGTTTTCTGAGGAAATTCCATACTGTTTTCCATAGTGGTTGTACCAGTCTGCAATCCCACCAACAGTGCGCTAGGTTTCCCTTTTCTCCACAACCTCTCCAACACTTGCTGTTTGTTGCTTTGTTTATGATGGTCATTCTGACTGGTGTCAAGTGGTATCTCATTGTGGTTTTAATTTGCATTTCTCTGATAGCTAGTGATATCGAGCATCTTTTCGTGTGTCTCTGAATCCTCTGTGTGTCCTCCTTGGAGAAGTGTCTGTTCAAATCCTTTGCCCATTTTTTTAATTGGGTTGCTTGTCTTCTTAGAGTGGAGTTGTGTAAGTTCTTTATATATTTTGGAGATTAAACCCTTGTCTGAGGCATCATTGGCAAATAAGTTTTCCCAAACAGTTGGTTCTCTTTTTATTTTAATACTGTTTTCTTTAGCCATGCAGAAGCTTTTTATTTTGATGAGATCCCATTTGTTCATTCTTTCCTTTATGTTCCTTGCTCTAGGGGACATATTAGTAAAAATGGTGCTGTGTGAAATATCTGAGATTTTCCTGCCTATGTTCTCCTCTAGGACTTTAATGGTGTCATGGCTTATATTTAAATCTTTTATCCACCTTGAATTTATTTTTGTGTATGGTGTAAGCTGGTGCTCAAGTTTCATTTTTTTGCACGTAGCTGTCCAGTTCTCCCAACACCACTTGTGGAAGAGGCTATTTTTACTCCATTTTATGTTGCTGCCCCTGCTGTCGAATATTAATTGACCGTAGAGACTTGGGTTTATTTCTGGGCTCTCTGTTCTGTTCCACTAGTCCATGTGCCTGTTTTTATGCCAGTACCAGGCTGTTTTGATTACAGTGGCCTTGTAATACATTTTGGTATCAGGTATTGTGATCCCTCCTGCTTTGTTCTTCTTTCTCAAGATTGCTGCCGCTATTCTGGGTCGTTTGTTGTTCCATATAAATTTTTGAAGTGTTTGTTCTATGTCTGTGAAATGTGCCATTGGTACTTTAATAGGTATTGCATTGAATCTGTAAATTGCTTTGGGTAGTATGGACATTTTGATGACATTAATTCTTCCAATCCATGAACACAGTATATGCTTCCATTTGTTTGTGTCTTCCTTGATTTCTTTCTTCAGCGTTGTGTAGTTTTCTGCATACAGGTCTTTTACCTCCTTGGTTTTTTATTTTTCTTTTTGATATATCGAATGGGATTTTTTTCTTGATTTCTTCTTCTGCTGTTTCATCGTTGGTATACAAAAATGCCTTTGATTTCTGGATATTGACTTTGTATCTGGCTGTTTGGCCAAATTCATTTATTAGGTCAAGCAGCTTTTTGGCCGAGTCTATAGGATTTTCTATGTCTACTATCATGTCATCTGCAAACAATGATAGTTTTGTTTCCTCCTTTCTGATTTGGATGCCTTTTATTTTCTTTTCTTGTCTGATCGCTGTGGCTAAGACTTCCAATACTATGTTGAATAGAAGTGGTGAAAGTGGACAACCTTATGTTGTTCCTGATCTTAGTGGAAAAGATTTTAGTATTTGCCCATTGAGTATGATGTTGGCTGTAGGTCTCTCATATATGGCCTTTATTATGTCGAGGAATGCTCCCTCAGTCCCACTTTGCTGAGTGTTTTTATCATAAATGGGTGTTGTACCTTATCAACTGCTTTTTCCACATCTATTGATATGGTCATGTGATTTTTTCTTTGCCTTTGTTTATGTGATGTATTACATTGACTGATTTGCGAATGCTGAACCATCCTTGCATCCCTGGGATGAATCCCACTTGGTCATGGTGTATGATCTTTTTAATGTATTGTTGGATGCAGTTTGCCAATATTTTGTTGAGGATTTTAGAGTCTATGTTTATCAGTGATATTGGCCTGAAGTTTTCTTTCTTTGTTGTGTCTTTATCTGGTTTTGGGATTAGGATGATGCTGGCTTCATAAAAAGAGTTTGGGAGTCTTCCATCATTTTGGATTTTTTGGAATAGTCTGTGAAGGATAGGGCTTAGCTCTTCCTTAAATACTTTGTAGAATTCTCCTGTGAAACCATCTGGTCCAGGGCTTTTGTGTGTCGGGAGTTTTTTGATTAGTGCTTCAATTTCATCAGCTATTATTGATCTGTTCAGGCTTTCTGCTCCTTCTTCATTGAGTTTTGGAAGATTATATTTTTCTAGAAACTTGTCCATTTCACCTAGGTTTCCAAATTTCTTGGCATACAGTTCTTCATAGTAATTTCTTACAATTCTTTGTATTTCTGCGGTGTCGGTTGTAATCTCTCTTCTTTCATTTCTGATTGTGTTTATTTGAGTCCTCTCTCTTTTTTTCTTGATGAGCCTGCTTAAAGGCTTGTTGATTTTGTTGATCTTTTCAGAGAACCAGCTCCTGGATTCATTGATCCTTAGAATTGTGCTTTTAGTCTCTATGTCATTTAATTCTGCTCTGATCTTGGTTATTTCCTTCCTTCTACTTGCTCTGGGCTATCTTTGTTGTTGATCCTTGAGTTCTTGTAGGTGTAGGGTTAGGTTATTTGTTTGAAATGTTTCTATCTTTTTTAGGTAGGACTGTATCACTATGAACTTCCCTCTGAGGACTGCCATTGCTGTGTCCCAAAAGTTTTGGGTTGTTGTGAGTTCATTTTCATTTGTTTCCAGAAACTTTTTGATATCTTCCATAATTTAATTCTTGACCCATTCATTGTTTAATAGCATGCTATACAATCTCCATGATTTTGGGGGTCCCGAAGAGATTACTCTAAGCTGTCTGTGTTCGGTGATTCAGCAACCAGTCATTGCTCCCCTCTGGGGTTGGAGTGGACCAGCTGGTGAAGATGTGAGAGAGAGAGTCACTGGGGTGCTGTGAGATGCCCAACTCCCATGGGGACTGCTGGGAGGACTTGAGCTGTGTGCCCTGGTGTTTATGAGACTCCAGGTTGGTGATGCCCACCAAGAGAGGCTGTGGCTGCAGCTACCCATGCCTGGAGGTGGCTCAGAAGAGAGAGAGGGCGTTGGGGGGAACAATCTCTACCACCACAAAAGGGATGTGGCAGAGGCATGTGTTTCCCCTAGAGCAGAAGTCAGGTTATTTTACAGGGGACCTTGCCCACCAGGGTAGCCTTACAGGGGTGGACTGCCAGCAATCAGGGCTTATGGGGGAAATTATTAACAGGCCATGTCTGGAGACCAATGAGAAGAGATTAAGAAAACCGACTAGAGCCAGACTCTCTAGGTTCAAATCCTGCTCTGCTGCTTATTCATTGTGTGATCATGGGCAGAGGTGGAGCAAGAAAGGTAGAAGGACCTAACTCTTTAGCCCTACATGCCCCTTAGGGAGATAACTCAGGGGGACCTATTTAAATTAGGTAAGATTTTGAAATTTGGACAGTAAACTAAAAGGACTTGAAAAGTACTCAAGTAAGACTATTGTTGACACTTAAAGGGATAGAGAGAGCTATGGAACCTTCTCAGGTTTCCATTCAGGGGGAGAAAAGGAGTCCAGAAAGACAGTTTGAAGAGATAGTGGAAGAAAGAATAGAACTTCTTTCTGCTTGCATCCTGTGTAGACCAGCTCAATAAGTACATAAATTTGCAACAGCTGTGAGCGGGAATGCCGGCATCATGGACAGATGGACTGCAGGTGCGGTTTGTCACCAACAAGCAGTATCAAGAGCAAGTCACCCTGCTTCGTTGAGTCCCGAGTTTCTTCCCCTGTAGAAGATCCACTGGTTTCTTTTAGCTTTGTAGTTTCATTTTCATTTTCTTCATAATTAAGATTTGGTGCATACACACACACATGCATATATTTATATATGTATATGTATGCATGTATGAAATCTATATATTTATAAAGTTAGTGTTGCAATGTTTATAAATATTTATCTATAGCCACATTTTTTTCCAAAAAGGGTTTAATTAACTAAACTTTCACTTTTTCTTTCTATTGGCATACTGATTGTGTTTTGTACCTAGATATGATGTTAAGGTTATCTTTTGTGTTCCTCTCTGCTAAACTTATGTAGATAAGCTTTATTAACATGTGGCATTTTGAGTCCATGTATTTTAAGAGTCTTACCTGTACTAATTCTACTGATTTAGTTTACATGTGGTTTTTACATTTTGTAGATGAAAAGTCACAGGTAAACTAAATTCAAGGAAATAAAATGGATGGTCAATTAAATACAATTAAATATTAAAGAATTCCTCAGAATTCTTGGAATTCATGAGATAGTTCTGATTTTTTACTCATGTGTGCAAAAATAGACTTAGTTTGTCCTAGAATTTTAAACCTCTTTATAACACAAGTATCTAAGGTAATTCAGTTATCTGTAAATTCCAGTTAGAGTGTCTGACCGGCCCTGGAAAGGGTTGGCACAACCAAATTATGTCTTTAACTAGCTTAACTGTGTAAAATTATACAGTAATGTGCATTTCAGTTCAGATAAAAGTGAGACACTGATTAGAACATCATGACGTAGACAAAATGAATGGGTGACATACAGCTTAATCTGCTCAGTTCTCTGCTGGAATTCCTATTTTCTGGATTGATCTTTTGAGCAATAGCAAGAGTTTGTTGTACATTATGCTAGATTGTGTATTTATTAGTTTTAACTTTTATAAGACATTCAGCCTTTGTAACGACAGTGAATAAAGGGTTTTCAAAGTCTAGCGCCATACTTGGATTGTATATTTATATATACAACATCTATATTACACACTGAACTAGGGTAGCTGGAGTAACAATTGCAGCATCTGGGGCCTTGAAGCCTGTAACTTGAAATGTTTTTGCTGTTTTCATCCAATTTAGATTTAAACAATCTCAAAGTTTTCTTTTATCTCCACAATCCTATGATTCAACTCACAAGAGAGTTTATCTTTAAAGCTTAGGTATAAATTCAGTCATGGCAACTTAAGCCTCTAAAATCTTGGTATCCAGAACACCCAAAACCTTGTTGGAATGCAGTGAGAAGATTTATACATTGGTAAGAGAATGGAAAGTCAAGTATAATAAAGTGCCTTTCCTTGAAAAGACATGTATAGTAGTTTAATCTCCCTTATATACCCAGAGTGTTATAAAGAGTGATTAGCGAGAGAGAAGTAAGCAAAGAACCCTGAATTCTGTTTCTGAGGGCAGTTTGTTTTCCACCTCATGGACTATAGACTCCAAGTCCAAAGGTCTAGCCCAGTGATAATGAGGCGCAATTGGACCTGTAATGAACCGAAGGACGGCAATAGCATAATTTTTTGTACAATTCCAGGATTCTGGTAGTCTTATTTTTGCGACCCAGCACTTTCCTCTTCTTTAGTGCAGACTCTGCTCCCTCTCTTATTTACACAGGGATCAGCACATAACCTAATGACATCAGAGAGCCATTGTCATTGGTTCAGAACTGACACATGACCCAAGCTGAGTCAATGAGAACCCTTGTCTGCGGCTCGCCTATAGTGCAGTCAATAGGGAAAACTGCTTTGCTTCTGTGTTCCTGGAACTGGAAAGAAAGCTGAGGATGGCTAATGGTATATCATCCTGTGGAGGAAGCCCGTCTGCAGTTGTCAGAATGGAGAAATGGAGAAAGAGAAATGGAGAGGAAAGGAGAGTAATGCTGATGTTGTTGGAGGTCTGGATCTGGTTCTGATGTCAGCACTAAACACTCACTTCATTTTGTTTTGTATAACTTGATTTGTATTTCTCTCATCTGCATCCTGACTAAAACAGACTTCAAACAGAAATATTAAAAAAAGCCCTTTGATGAAGTATTATTTCATTAACACAAGAATAGATAATTTTGGTTTGAATCATAATAAAAGTAACTGTAATTTATCAAGCATCTACTAGGTACTAAGAACCTCAATAAATAAATTATTATTATTTAAATTTAATCTTTACAACAACTGGTGTAGTACCTGTATCAGTTAGCTATTGCTGCTGGGTAAAAACTTAGTGGTTTAAAACAATTAGAATTTATTTAACCAAGTCTGTGGTTTGCTTTGGTGATTCTTCTGGTTTAGACCAGGCTCAGCTGATTTTTAAGTGGGTATGCTCACAAGCCTGCAGTAAGTTGGCAGATTTCTGGGGAATGGCTGACTGGTTTAGAATGGGCTCACTCATAGGTGTGGAGTGTGGTGGTCTTTTCTGTTGGGCCCACAGGGCTGACTGGGCATTGTGTTTCCAGCAGGCTAGCCCAGGTTTGTTCAGTGGACCTTGCAGGCTTCTGAGACAGTGAGTGGAGCCATGAAGCTCTCTCAAGGGTGAAGGTAGGTGCCCATGCTTTTCTGCTGCTGCATCCTGCTGGCCAAAGTTCAAGGCCAGCCTTGAGAAAGTAGTCTCTACCTTTATGAGAGGAAGTGAAAAATCAAAGGGAATGGATATAGGAAGGTATGAAAAAAAATGGGAGCACAACTAACTTACTAAAAAAGGTATTATGTGCATGCACTTCAAAAATTAAGAAATTTACCCAAGGTCACATGGTTAGTAAGCAGCGGAGTAAGGATTTGAGCCTCAATCTTCTGACTAAAAATCTCACTCTCTTTCAACATTTCTCTCCAGTATTGCTGATTGATCTATGAAGTCCAGATATCACAACTTAATTAGTTTCTAAATTCCTATTCTTAGATCACTTTTGAATGACTTCTAAGTTATTATGAAGAGTTCTTCACTATCACAAAGGTATTAACTTTCTATGAATAGGTTATTCTTGAGTTACATATAAGCATTTTTATTCATATTCATATCTACAACAAAATGTAGCTCATATTATCATCTTGTATCACAACTAGATTTGAAATACCAGATGTTATTTTAGGAAAATAGATAAAATAACTTATATCTAGTAAAATTTTTTAAATATTTGCTTATTTATTTTTAACTGCATTTTCCATTACCATTTATCCCCCCACACACTCTTCTACTTCCACCCACCCCCTTCCCAGTCACAGTCACAGTCACCACATTGTTGTCCACATCCGTGAATTCTTTCTCTTTTCTTCCCTTTTTGTTTCATCCTTCCACCTCCACCCCAACCCTCAGAGCTGTCCATCTATGAGTCTGTCTCTGTTTTGTTTGTTAGTTCAGTTTGCTCATTAGATTCCATGTATGAGTGAAATCATATGGTATTTTTCTTTCTCTAACTGGCTTATTTCACTTAGCATAATGTTCTTCAGGTCTATTTATATTATCACAAAGGGTAAAATAAAATTTTCTTTAGTTTTAATGGCTGAGTGGTATTCCATTGTATACATGTACCATAACTGTTTATCTAGTAATTCTTAAATAATACTTTGAAGGTGTTGGAGAAACAAAGTGTTCAGGCCAATGGGAAACTAGAAGATGGTGAGAGCTATAACGTGGAAAGAAGGCTGTCAACAAACAGCAGAAAGAGACAGTGGACCTTAGTCCTGTGGGATTCTAAGGAGAGTCATGGTGGCAGTGGCTGCCTTTGAAGTCGAGGAATCTTAAAGCCTAGAGTGAAAGAGGCATGTTCTAGGAACAGCCTCCTCAAAGATCCTTAAAAAGACAGAATGTGGGGAACAGAGACAGTGCATACAGAGCCTGGCACTGCACTGCAAGACTCAGATGCTTCCCATGTGTCTCTTCCAGAATAGGTTAGCTTGTACCCTGCCTTGCATGCTTAGCTTAAAATCTGAGTGTTGTAGTTGTTCTCTGGAGTAGTCCTAAGAGTGTTGGTGGCAGGGGCTGTCACATATGCAACTCTACCACATGAAATTCAGTGATTAACATGCACGATTAATGTGAGTAAAGGAAGGAGGGTATAGAGAGAAACAGATAATAGAAAATGGAAGGAGACAACAGCCAGGAAATGAAGTAAGAGCTTCTCTCAGAGGCTAACAATAGGCAGGTAGAATTGAATGCTTGGGAACATCTCAGAGATCATTCAGTTCGAGATGGAATGACTGGAGCTCACATTTGGGATAGAGGCATGAGAAAAGCGGAGAGGGTCTTCAGCTGGCTCAAATGAGACAGGAGGGGGTGAAGGGGGATAAGTAAAAGTACATACAGATTGGTAAGAAAACCGGATGGTTTTATGGCTTACAAGCTGGCTACTGGGGGAAAAGGTGATGTGTTTAGTTTTTAATATCATAGTGTTTTCTATCTTCACCTTCTTTTCATTGCATTGGTAAATAGTCACTTTAAACACCAGAATTAGGTTCTGATTTTAGGATCAGGAAAAGATGGGGTATGAGAAGCACTGTGGTGTGTTCTCCTCAGAGGGAACAGTGCGGGGATCACACTCTCCCCGATGAGCTAGCTTCCTAAGTGATTTGTCCTAAGAAGGTTCCTGCATTGTGTGTTCAAAAGCACAGAGAACCTTGGAATGAAGAATTGGTTGTCTCTCTTTTCTGTTGGTCACCATCTGCATTCTGGGACTGGATAACTCTGGAAAGAGAGGGTGCCCATTCTGCCCAGGGTGGAGAAGCGTGGCCAGCAGTCAAGGCTGGATCCCTGGGCTGTGGGACCTGACGTTCCTGGACTCCATGTCTGTGAGGTGTTGCCTGTATCTGCCTGTCATCTGACTGCAGATCCTTCCTCTACAGCAAAAATGTACCTAGTTCTAACCGCAAGAATGAGACTTCTGTGTAAACGAGAAATCACTTTTCAACACGAACTATTTGAGACAATAGGTCCCAATTTATGTTAATAGGGAAAATAACCCAAGGAAATTCAAATAGATAATGTCCACTAGGTAAGAATGTATCTCAGAAAGAAAACACACACACAAAAAAGTTCAGCTAGGACAATTCCACACAATCATTTAAGGCTTTTATATCCCAGGTTTGAGCTGCAGGAATGCCTTTGTTGATAGACACAGAGGGAGGAGCAGCCATTGGAATAATTTATCTTGCATTTGTCCAAAGCGCTGAACAAATTAGAGCAAATTTTGTAGCATTTGGAATTTTACTATCATGTGACAAATACTCAAAGAAAATCAAAGAGTTGTTGAATCTGAATAATATTTTTTTGTACTGACTGAACAAGTAACCAAATATGAAAGCAGTTTCACATTCTTCACCTGCAAGTTCTGGTTGAAGATATTTAAAAAACCAGGCGGGTTTCCATCCTTGGTGACTTAGACATGCTTACAAAAACAAAATGTAATCCAAGCAGCTTCCAGAGCATTGTTGTCAATCTAAGGTTATTTTTTACAAACTTAGAGATAATCACTGCCCCTAGTTTTGCTGCCTATAAAAGGATGTCTGTGGATTTTTTATTGTATCAGTCTCTGAATTTTATGTCATAAACCAAATATGCCAACTTTGCTTAAACATGCTAACTATTTTTTAAATACACTTTGTGCTTTGGAATAATTTTATATATACAGAAAATTTGAAGAATATAGCAAGTTCCCACATATGCTTCACCCGTCTTCCCCTCATGTTAACATCTATAGTGAATTGAATGGTGTCCCCCCAAAATATATGTCCACACCCTAACCCCCAGAATCTGTAAAGGTGGCCTTATTTGGAAAAAGAGTCTTGGCAGATGTAATTGAGGATGTTGAGATGAAATTATTCTGGATTATCAGAGTAGGTCTTAAAAGTGATGACAAGTGTCCTTGTGAAAACACACACAGGAGAGAAGAAGGCTGTTTTTTATTTTTATTTTTTGACTGAGATCCCTTTTCTGCTCTAGGATCCAATCCAGGAAGCCACACTGCAGTAGTTGTCACGTCTCCAGGGTCTTCTCTGGCTCGTGACAGTTTCCCGGTTTTTCCTGGTTTGTTATGAGCTTGATGGTGTTGTGCAGTAATGGCCAGATATTTCGTAGACTGTCCCCCTCTGTGGGTTTGTTCACTATTTTCCTCACTATTAGATGATTAGACTGGGTTATGAGTCCTGGAGAAGAATGCCACAGGGACGCTGCGCCCCTCTCTCATGCATCATAAATGGTGTATATACCCACATGATTCATCCCCGTTAATCCCTGTTAATCTTGATCACTTAGATAAGGTAGAGTTTTCCAGTTTTCTACATTATTAGGTCACTATTTTCCCTTTCCTCTTTTAGAGGCTACCTTCCACACCCTATATTTTACCATTATTTCCACCCCCTTCAATTAATTAAAACTGGGAGAGAGGGGAGAGAGTGGAGAAGCTTTGAAAAACGAAACCACTGATTGATTAAATGTTTTGCTTGCAACAATTTTTTAAAATATATTTTTATTATTTATTTACTTTTGGAGAGAGAGGGAGAAAGAGAGGGAAAGAAACTCATGGAAGAGAGAAACATCGATCAGTTGCCTCTTGTATACTCCCCAACTGGGGATCGAACCCACAACTCAGGCATGTGCTCTGAGCAGGAATCAAACAGGTGACCTTTTGCTTTGCAGGACAGTGTCCAACCAACTGAGCCATACTGGTCAGGCCTGCTTACAGCATCTTTTGACATAGTGTCACATACTACATGGTTTATTGGTCATTTGTACATTTATTTATTCATTCATTTAGCAATGTATGATAGCTTCAAGGCAAATACGACGTTTCTGACCCCAGGATATGCTCTTCCTGAGATTTTGGAAAACTCTTTTTCCTTTATTAGTAGCACCTGTGCACTTATAGGCCATTTAGGCCCAGCCACCTGAGCATCACTTCTACCAGCTGTCTTGTGAACAGAAGTAGAACAAGTAATTGTAATAGAACCTCAATGTAATACTTTCATAATCTTGAGCTGTTCACATTGAATTCCTCAAAAATTACATTAAAAACTGGGGAATTTTGAAGAGTTACTGAAAAAAGGATAATATCAATATTTCTTCCATTTGAATTCAACTTATCTTTAAAATAGGTCCATCCACCTTAAAATAAAATTGTTTCTTCTAATTAAAAAAAAAAATACTCCCTTCAGAACACTTGAAAATGAAGAGAAATCCAAAGGAAAACAACAAAAGCCACTCCAAATTATATACCATAGCATTAACATTTTGATACAGAAAATTTCCACATTATTCTTACACATATTTATACATATTTACACATAGGGGATCCATATGTTTAACACCATTCAGAAATATATTCTGAATATTTTCCTAAGTAAATAATTGTTTTAGCATGGACCTGCTCTACTCACCATTGTTATCACTGAAATCCCCACACGTGTGAGTTTCTACCCTGTGGGCACCTCTGCGCTCACCCAATAAACACACGTTGACTGCTCACCATTGTCTGGGCACTGTGTTGATGGCGCAACGAGAGGGTGCCTGGCACAGGGGAGAGCAATTTGGGAAACTCAACTTTTGTTCCAGCTCTGCTAATAATTGGCTCATGTTTCTGGACAAATAAAAACTAACAGCTAACATACAGAACCTTCACTATGCGCTAGCTACTGCTCCAGGCTCTTACACTCTCATGTTTTATCACAACACCTCAGTGAGGCAGAGTCTATTATAACCACACTCATTTTATAGAGGAAAAGATCGAGACCAGAGAGATTAAGGAACTTGCCCAAGGGCACAGAGCTGGTAGGTGATGGGGCCAGGATTTAACCCTGGTTGCTGATTCCATTTCATGCTCCTAACTGCTACTCTCTACTTTTGAAGTAACTATGAGCGTAGTTTGGCTCTCTGGGCCTTAGTTTCCTTGTGGCAAAATGTAGGGGGTGAGGAGTAATACCTGTGTGTAGAGTACATTTTCTTCGCAGGGATGCAAGTATTTAATCCAGGAGGAGGATATGACTGAATAGTTCCTTTGGGATTAATTATTTCATTTCTTCTGGCATTTCCCTCCCCTCTCCATTGGAGCAGATGGTCAGGTCTGAGCTCATCACCTCAGGGAAGGGAAGTGACAGCATAGGAAGAGCCTCTTCAGAGTTGTGTTCCAAAACTTGAGGTCCTGAGGGAACTAAGAGTATTTTGGGTATGGACAAAATATTTAGAAGAAGTCGGAGGAAGAGAACAGGGTTTTCCCCACTATTAAAGAAAGATTTCCTGGGTTGGAGGGTGAGAAGGGGAACCAGTTGAGCCTCAAAGAGGGGCTCCAAGCCCTGGCGCCTGAGTGCAGACCTGGAGGAATTGCTGTTTGGGATGCTGAGTGGTGCCAAACAGCCTCTCATGGTCCTGCACGCCAGGGGCCTTGCAGCAGCAGCAGTTTCCCACCCCGAGGTTTCTAGACCCTGCCTTATCACAAGTGTCCTAACTGTGGGTCTCCGCATCCTCTCTGTTCTTTACACTCAACAGTCTTCCTGGCCCCTTCTGGTCAGATAGCTCTCTCTGCTGCTGCTTCTATGTCAGGCTAGAGGATATAGGAGTGTCTTGTGCTTGGTTGCCATGCTAGGGCACAGACATCTGTGTGAGGCTGTTGGTGGCCTGACTGCCTTGATGTACTTCAAGGTCAATTGCTGTTTGGGGCCCTGATATCTCTCTGAAGTCTCACTCTGATGCCAGGTACTGGCACCTTCAGGTTCTTATCTTCTTACTCATTACCTCTCCTTGGCAGAAACTGTAATGAGGCTCAGAGGAGCATAAGGAAAAATATTTTTCCTTGCTAAAAAGGAAGAAAAAATGTTTTATAAGAACCCAAAGGCTTACATATTCTCATACGTGTATTGGAAATTCAAATTCTCTTGGGCCTCCTTCCCCTACTGCCGGGGACAATGAGTGATGGTCAAAGGTGTGCAGTTCACTCTCGTGGAGGTAAACTGGAATCGTTTTCATAGTGACAGCACTTTGGGCATTCCGAGTGAGTTTCTGGAGACAACAAATCGGGCTCTGAGAAGCAGACAAGTGTGGTGTGGAGAAATGTTAGATCAAGCTCCTGCTGCAGACCTCCAAATCACATCGCTTTCCTCTGAATTTAGTATGAGCCTGGTCTGCACTGGCCTGTCACAAACAGAAGAGCTACATATTATTTAGGGGCTTGGTCATAAAATCAACACTATGGCAACATTTCCCAGTGAAAATTACCCTGAAGCTTTCTTAAATTTTCAGTTGATTTCCATATGTAGCAGGTGCCCTGTATTTAGGGACAGTGTTGTGTTTTAACAAGTTTCTTTAGATTCTGGAATTGTGGAGTGTGGTGAGATGCTCACGTTGTGAGAGGTACATCAAGGGGAGTGCGAGTTACATCTCAGATGAATCTCAATTTGGGGGATGAATGGAATGTGGAGCAATTATGTACATGTTACTTATTACCTTTATTATATTTATCTCTTTTTGGTAGAGAAAGTATAGAACTATGTTATACATGGTTGAAGGTACTAAGAAACATCCAAGAACTTGTTCTCAAGGAATACACAGTTCCACTCCTGGGATAATAGTAACGTAAGAAGTACATGGCAATATAGAAGTCTCACAATGGTTTCACACCATCTCTTGTCTCTGTATCATCCCCTGTGGCTACGTTCTTAGGTTTAATATACTGGGAATATTTCTGTCAATACTTCATGTCTTCCAAGTTATGCCGATAGGACCAGGTTTGTCCACAGTTCCAGAATAGCTAGCTCTTTGCAGCCCATTGGGTCTGATTGGTTCACATGCCCATCCCAATCTCATCATTACCACAAAGAGTGCATGGTACTACATGGTTTTATATGGTAGCATTTAATTCTTTGATTGATTGCGCTTTAATTCTTGCACACATTTGGAGACAGGGGGTGAGTTAACTCCACAATAAACACTTGGACAGAATGAGGAAGAAGTTGGTTTCCCAGAGGAAAAGGGGGGTAATATAATCTGGAAAAAGGTAAATAGATACTGGGTAGAGAAATGCCATTCTTAAAAAAGTTTCAAATGGGGAGTATTTCTAGGGAAAAAAATGATATTCCATAGGATGCATTGTAAAGCTTTAGACAGTTGGTAAAAGCGGGGTATGATGGGAGGGAGAAGTCAGATCAAGGGAGCAAAGGGCTAAACTGGATGGAATTAAATTCTAGGGACAAGGTAGAATTGCACTGGGGGGTCCTGCCTTGGAATGGCATGGATAGAGCAAGAGTTCAGAGTAGGCAATGAGGAATGGACTGAGTTCTGGGCCCTGCTTGTATTCTGATGCAACGTTGTTTGGTATTCACCTGTCAATCCTAAGCCTGTTTCCTTCTGCAGTGTTCACAGAGGGCCTGGGATTTTAAGTGTAGCTCACCAGAAGAGCTGGCATTTAGAGGAGCATTTTACTTAAGTAAGGTAAAAATAATTTCCAATGATTATTAATGGAGTGCGAGTGGTTGTACCTTGCTCATTTACCCTTTCTCTATCTTTTTTCCTGATTAGGGTAACTATTTGAAAACTGTGCAGAACAAGAGAAAATTAGGTCCCTAAAACATCACTGGAGCTTTCTTCTGTGCTTTCGCAACACAAAAAATGAGATTAATTGGAAAATGACATAATTGAAGATATGTTTCACTTGCTTTAAGAAAAGGTCAGCTCAGCTTCAATATAGAGCATTTGTATCTTTTATTCTGAAAATTATGAACTGCTTTATATATAAAAGAATTCAATTGCTACTTAAAATCATTAAATTATCCAATTGTGTTCCTACACAGCTCCTTTAAAAATTTGTAAAAGACAAAAACAAGGATATTCAATATTTTATAAATTATCATGTGAAACTGTTAATTTCTCAGCAAGGTCTACATTATTATTGCATTTAGAAATCTATGTCATTATTGTGTTTGAACTGGCAGCAACTTGGACAGAGGACTTTTATAGAAAAATTAAGAATGGAAGCTCCTTTCCTATGAGAGTGTTGGTTAGTCTTGCATTGGTGTTGGAGATCTAATAGCTGCCATATGTTGGACCTATTAAATGAATGATGTAATTTAGGCTGCATGTTGTCCTGCCAACTGCTCCATGCTGCCTTCTTACTTTTAGCACATATTACTCCAGTACGTCCATATATCACCCAGCAGTCGCTTCTTATACAACCGTGTTAGTCCTTGGGCCCTTAACCCCATCCATCACCTATATGGCTCCATCTCCTCCCCTCCAGAATGGAAACTAATGGAAAATAATGGTAAACCTTGGCAAAGAGTGTGCTTGCAGGAAAATCAGTTCAATATTCTGGCTTGTGGATAGAAAACAAGGGAAAGGTTAAATCATAAGACAAAAGCACAAAGTATGATTAAGAGAATTCAATCTTCTCTATGCCTGAAAGACAGAAAAATGCTTTCTCTTTTGTGAAACATGAAATGGTACATTTCTCCACTCTAGTGAGCAGGATGATCAGAGCAAAAATAAAGTCACTTGTATATTGTATGCTCTTTGCTTGTGCTATTATTTCTGATGGCTCCTGTCCCAGGAGATAAAAAGTTTAATCTTGGTATTCCAGATATTTATGTATTCATAACCCATGTGTTTTCCATTTTATAATGGGTAAACAGGGGCCACAACTGCTTAATGACTTGTTTCAATTTGCTATTTATGTAGCAGTACTTATTAAAAGGAAATTTATAGGCATTAAAGAATTATATTGGTAAAATCCATTATTAATGATTCTATAAATTTAATTAAAATCTATTTCTTACCAGCCTAAACTGCACTGTGCCACAATTATCTTAAGCACTGGTTTTACTACCATTTTCCAGAGAATAAGCCATTACGTAAGACTTTTTTTTTCAGTATTATAAAAGAATCCTAGAATTTGCCAATGTGTAGCTTGAGACACTTACATCTTTGTATTATATCTTATGTACTCAAATGTTAGGACAACTTATTTTAACTCAGTACCCTAATATACTTTCAATATGGCAGTTTTCTTTTGCTATTTTGTATTTTCATATTTCAGTGTTCTATTTTTTTTTAAACCTGGGATTGGAGAGATAATTTTCTTTAATTTACACCTTTACATGGGCCAGCAGGACCTAAAATTAATCCTTTCCTTTATGGGGAGTGCATAACAGTTGTACTCTTATGTAACCTGTTGGCTCCCACTCGTCATCTTAATGAACTTCCCCATTTCCTACTGTTTTACAATCTGTCCTTTTGGCATCTTAAAGCTTCCTGCCCTCTTCCTCCATTGGTAAGTGTATTAGTCTGCTCGGGCTGCCATAACAAAGAACCACACACTGAGTGGCTTAAGCAATGGGCATTTATTTTCTCACAGTTCTGGAGACGAAAAGTCCAAGATTAGGGTGTTCACAGGATTATTCCTTCTGAGGGCCGTGAGGAAGGGATCTGCTCTAGGCCTCTCTCCTTGGCTTGTGGATAGTCATCTCCTCTTTGTGTCTTCACATTGTCTTTCCTCATACTTGTCAGTGTCCAAATTTCCTTTCCCAATAAGAACATCAGTCAAGTGAATTGGGCTCACCCTAATGACTTCATTTTAACTAATTACCTCTGTAAGAACCTTATCTCCCAATATGGCCACATTCTGAGGTACTGGGTGTTAGGACTCAAACGTATGAATTTGGGAGTGGGGACACAATTCAGCTCACAACAGTGGGAAAGATGAGCACAGAATTATTTAATGTTACTTGGCATTTCAGGGGTATTGAGATTCCAGGAATCTCAAAAATACAGATCTTAATTATCAAGCAAGAAACATTTGGATGTGTTATATAGTGGTATTAGTCTTCTAGCAGGCAGAATGCTAACCTGGCAGGACTTACCCCCACCCCACCCACGTATAAAGAAAAAAATGCAAGCTGAGTTAGCAAGTGTGTAGGGAGTAGAGATTCTAAAACAGAAACAGGAAAGAGATCCTACCAAATGGTAACAAAAATGAGATGTTCTTTTTAATCAGGTACAGGTATTTTAATTAAGGTTATAATACACACATGTAAAGTACAACTTACCCATCCCCAAATTTCAGCATGGTATTGTACTGAACACGTACTATTTCATGGGTGTCATCAATGTAGATTCTCTATTGTGTGTTCAAGTCTTTAAATGTAGGAAGCGATTCTGAAATGATTATAAATATTGTATAATAATTCCAGAGTAGTCAAAACAGATCAGAACCTGTTTCTTTGAAGGATAAAAAATAGAAGTATATAAAGAATCACATATTCCTTGAAGGCAGATGAGATCAGAAGCTCTGTAAATAGCTTTTGACTTAAAAATTATTTTTAAAGATTTTATTTATTTATTTTTTAGAGAGGGGAAGGGAGGGAGAAAGAAAAAGAGAGAAACATTAATGTGTGGTTGCTTCTCGCGTGCCCCTTACTGGGAACCTGGCCCGCAACCCAGGCATGTGCCCTAGAGTAGAACTTGAACTAGCAACCTTTTGATTTGCAGGTTGGCACTCAACCACTGAGCCACACCAGCCAGGGCACTTTGACTTTTAATGCCATTATTTCCTCCTTTGAATCAGAAGTTGTGATTGAACTAGGGATCTGAATGTGTTTTTCATCATGACCTAGTGAAAATGACTTAGGGAGGTTGGTTAGTGGTTAAATTCTAGAGATGGAAGTTAGCCTGGGGGTTGAGCCTGGGAATTTTTACCAGATCAAATCTATGTCTGTCTGCTTGCTTAATTCTGGGTACAGCCCAGGGATTAGATCTTGTACAGGTAAAGAAAGTGTGGAAGGGACCTACCCCAGCCTCCTCCTCCATGGAAAGTGACCTGGCCTTGCAAATTGTCACTCTGGATTAAGGATGCCAGGCCAGATCTGTTATGAGCCAGAGTGGTCACATTCAGAAGAGAGTAAAGGAGGAAAATGGGAGCACCAGATAGCTCCACTCAGTTGCTTCTACCAAAAGTTCTAAAAAAGCCTGGCATGGTACATATTAAAATTTAAAATGCTCTTGTAAAAGCATACATTTCTGCGTGCGGCCCATTTTGCTTCAGTTAGTTCTGGATAAAAATTACATTACACTGAAGTGTTTTTAGCAGGGCCTTGGAGTTTCTTATATTAATCTGCTTGCTGCGCTTTAGAAGTCACATTTTTAGATTTACATTTAAAATAGGGTGAGTTTACTTTAGAAACAATGCAGAGTGCTGTCAAGTGTTTTATTTCTAAGCAGAATTTTCTGGAGCTATTATAAAGGGCAGTGCTCAGTAATATGCTTAAGTCTAGAAATCGCTGTTTCACTAATGGGTAGAAACAGGACAGCTTATCTCTTTTCTCAGAAAGTATTAGTGATTTCCTGTGGGAGGAAAGAAGTAGGAGAAAACCCTTCCTACACTCTTCCCATTTCCTATGTTATTTTCTGTGGCCTAAAGAGAGATGCATACTGTTCTCCTTCCCCAATTTACCACTTTGTCTCTCAAACTCAACCCCCACACACCCACTGGGACCAATTCTCACTTGTACTGTTTTTATTGTGAATTTCATTTATTTCTATAATCCTCCCAAGTGACTCAAAAAAGTAGATGTATATATATTCTTAGAGGTGTCATCTCACTTGTTTTTAAATTATAACACCAAATGGAATTTTAATCACCATTCTTAGACCAGTTAAATAAGAAGTTTGGGTATAAACCAAGAGTTTTAGCTGCTATTATTTATTAAATGATAATCCTTTATCTTGTAGATTAGGTAGTAGACTAATCTAAAGCCTCTTTCCTGTCATTTTTATCCATGACACGGGTACATCAGTTCAGTGCATACGTTTTTCAAATTCTTAAGAGACATCGCTCAGGGGAGGGGCTGGCCTCATGGTATGTGTGCTCTGTCACTTGGTAAAGTGATGGATTTCCTAGACTCTTGTGTTGACATTTTAGGGCCTTTTTTCCTTTTCTTTTCTTTTTCCTCCTCCTCCTCCTTCTTCTTTTTCTTCTTTTTAAAGAAAGTTAAGCACATGCTAGAGTCAGTGGCTGTGTTAGGCTATATACTTTAGAGGAAAATTGGTAGGATTTGGAAAGGATTTTTAATGAAAGCCTTAGGGAAAGTGTCTGCTTATTTTTTGGAGCAGATAGTAAATGAATTAGCCAGAAAGTGGTTGGAAAATAGGCATTTATTCCTCTGGGTGTTTGTGTGAGGGCAGAGGGCTGAAAACAAAATATTTACAGGCATGTTGATTGATCTGGGTGCCAACTGGAGAGTGTTGCTAGAGAGAGACTGTTTTTGATAAACGGTGACCATCCTCAAGATGATAAAAACATGTAGCAGAGAGATCATACTTCTTCCTTTTTGTAGGGCCAATCGATTTCACTTTATATTCCAACAAATTAAGCCATTTGGGAGAGGATTCCAAAGAGATATGCAAATACATTTTCAAAAAGAGAAAGACCATCAGTTTAGAAGCAAGTATTTTTAATGTCTTCACTGGTCAGGAGACCAGGGATATAACCCTAAGTCAAGTAAATTATCAGTTAGTATTGCCCCTTGTGTAAAATGTCTTAACCTGGTAAAGAACCACTTTTACAGAGGGGTGAGAAAAGGACATAAATAATGACTGAGGCTTTTGAAAAGTAGGCTAAGCTACTGTAATCCATCAGAAATTTATTAATACTTTATTGGACTCAAGGTATATTTGTCATTTCTTATCCCCAAATGAGCTAAGGACCTGCAACGTTGCTTGGACAGTGAGAAGAATTAATTGAAATCTAACACGTCCAACTAGTCTTACTATTCCAATAAAAAGATGTTTTAGGCAAATAAAAAGTGCAGAGAAAAATGGGACCGGGAACAGGGCTGGATCACACAGCCAAAGCCCTGGAGAACGCCAGGAAGATAAAGGAGCAAGTGCAGGTTACTGCAAGGCAGCCTGACAGCCAACGAAGGAGCCTTGGGGTGGACTGGGAGATGCTGTTCCTCAGCCAAGGGCCCAGAAAATGGTTAAGGTCCCAGGCTTGGAACTATAAGTCTCTAAGTATGATGCAAGGTCAGTAAATAATGGACTGGAACCTGGGCAATCTGAATATTTGAAGGATAGGTGTGAGGGGGCCCTGCAGAAGAAGAACAAACTGCAGAGAAACTACACCAATTTTTGGCGAAAAGGAATGACCATGCAGCCAAAATCTGACAATGAAATAATGAAGCCAACCTACAAGATCTATGTCTGTATCCAACAGGACCGTGAATCAGGGCTGCATCTGGGATCCTGTTTCCTTGTAACTAGGTGCAGCCGTATCCCACACTTAGCTAAGGAAGTCCAGAGTAGGGGCATGCAAATTGCAGCTCTCACTGCCTTAATGCTTCCCTAGAATCTGGGGGCATGGCCATGTTGTTAGCATTCCTGAAACAGGAAATTTGTCAGGATTACACTTATTAAGTCTTGTCAGTTTTTACCTGTTGTGAAAAATTGTTGAAAAGAAAAGTGTCATTTGCTTGTTTCAGTAACAGCCAGTATGGAAGAAGCGGGGTGAGGGAGGGTGTCTGTATTGGCCTTTAGGGAGAATCAGGGGACAAAAGTGTCTCTAATCGGTGATGCTCAGTGTGGGAGTGAGGTATTTTGCTCCAGAAGAACATTTGTCAACATTTGGAGTTATTTTTCATTGTTAGGACTGTAAGAGAGCATGATAGTAACCTAGTAGGGAGGCCAGGAACACCACTAATTATTCTACAATGCCCATTCACACCCATTCTATCCCCACCCCCACAGGAAATTATTGGGTTGGATATAACTATAGTGCAGATGTTAAGAATCCCTGGTTTAGAGGCAAGGAGATGGTTCAGCTGAAAACAAGGAAAGGGAATGAGTCTTACCACCAGTCCTGGTGCAAGAAAGGGGTGAAGACCCTGTGGGTGGGAAACTGTTAGTAAGCAAATAATGTCCCCAGGGTGGGTGTGGGTTAGGGTGCAATGGAATGGGGAGTATTTGGAGAACTGTCCTTCATCCCTTAACAAATCTACCTAGAAGAGAACCCAACATCTGTTACTTAGAGGCGGAGTTAATTTTCTCCCTGTTCTTTTTCTGGAGGAATCTGGTCAAAAACACTTCTTGCCTCCATATGCTCGCTTTTCACTGTATTCAGAGTCAGAAGGCGGAGATAACTACTACCTTTTCTTTTGGGTCTCCACTACCTTGAGAAAAACCTTCACTTGACATTGCTCCTTCCTTGAGCTATCATTTGATTTTCTACTATCTTTAATGGCCACTGAGTGGCTTATGCTTAGTGCTTCATTTTCTTCTCACATGTGGTCCATCCCTCCTACTATTTGACCGAGCCTATGCAGTGGACATAATGCCTTCTGCACTGCTCTACCTAGCATCATTTAATTGTCCTTATTCCTCTTGCTTCTCTCTGGCTGTTGACAGTGTTGTCTACACATTTTTTTCCATTAAAATTCTGTCCTTCCTTTAATTATCTTCATTGTTCTCGCTTCGTTTTCATTCCCAAATCCTTCTCTTGCCTCTTTTCTAGCTCAGTGTCTACTCCTGGCCTTCATAGCTATGTCCCCTGTCCTTTTTTCTTTAATATATTTTGCTGGTGATGTCACCTCCTCACACTCCATCAACTCACTGTGGATAGTTCTTTTACCTTAAGTCACCAGTCTTCTTTTCTCTCTTAAATTATGGACCATTAGTACCAACCAACTGGATAATCCTACTTCACTGCTATGCCATGATCTCCAAATATTTGAGTACAAAGCTGATACACACACACACATATATATTCACACACATGTATGCATATGTGTATATGCATATCTATATCTATATCTGTCTGTCTGTCTGTCTATCTATCTATCTATCTATCTATCCATGTTCTTCAAGGAGGTTGCATGATGACTTTAAGATGCTCTAGGGCAAAAGTCCTCCAACCTATCCCTGATTCACTTCTTCGGTGGCTGGCTCTCCTTGTATCTCTTGAATCAATTTTGCCTCAAGACTTTGGATTTCTGCTCTAGTAGGAAAACTTATTTTTTTCTAGTAAGTGAACAACCATTATTCACCATGCTGCTTATTCTTCAAGGTTCCACCTGCCTCATTCCACCCATACAAGTAAATTGGAGATGAATTTCCACTTTAATTAGCTTGGATTTCACAGTCTTCCATAAACATGCCAAACTCATAACTCTTGAAAGTATATTCTTTTCCCTGCCACTTAAACCTTGCTATGCTACCTCTCCTCTGTAATAATGATAATTAGGCAAGAGTGTCTACTTCCTTGGGTCAAAGATTAGAAGCTATGGAAATTTCTGGCTCTGAGGTAGAGAGAATCCAGTGGGCAAAATCACATAATACGGGCAGCTGCCACACTGTAAGCTTGGCTCTGGCATAATTAATGCCTCTTCTGTTTAAATTTTCCTGTTTCATATGGCAATTACCACCTTGCAGAGCAGGAGCAGTGGAGTCTTCAGAGCTTGTCAACAAGAGTAAAAGAAAAGGATATGGGATGGAGAGAAGTGGAAGGAAATTAAACTTACTTCTAGGGTTTCCTTTTTCTAGCTTCCATGCAAATAATTTAATAAATTGGGTATGCTTTAATTACAGTTTTAAAAATTTGCGTGAAATGAATTTCTGCAAATAAAGTGCTATTTCAAAATTACTGTTTAAAATTTGCTCTGATAAATTCCATTAGGTTGTGAAGAGTGCTTAAAAATAATCACACTTCACTTCATAGAAGCTATACCTTTTAATATCAGGTTTGCTAGCATTTATTCCAAATTCGATTTTCTAACCACAGGTACAGGAAAAAAAATTCTGTCCTGCCACTGGTCAATAGCTATGTTAAAACTGCTTTCCCGAGGCTGGTCCAAAGAGAATTTAATAATCAGATCTTCCTTCTGCTTGCTTTTCTTAGTGTTCAAAGCCAGGATGAGCACTTTAGGCTAAAATAGTGCTCCAAAGCCCAAATCAGGCACACTACATGAAATCCTTAGCAGATTTTCACTTCTTTTTGTGTTATTCCATTTCATTCTTTAATGCCAACTAGCTTCTTTTCTACTCAGGACAATAAAATTATTGGAGGTTATTTTCTGAGTTATTCTTGTTTATATTTCTACAGGTAAGTAAGGGAAATTAGTGAGGGCAATGAGAAAGGTGTGGTATTGTATTTAGGCTGCAATAGGTTGGCATTTACCTCAAGGTTTGATTAATTCATAAAGTAGATATGAACAAAGTCAGAAATTCATATAATTTAGAAACACATATAACTTATTTTAAGTATATTTTATTGATTATGCTATTACAGTTTTCCAATTTTCCCCTCTTTATCCCCCTCCACCCTGTACCCCAAAACTCTCCAGTATTTCCCCCACTTAGTTCATGTCCATGGGTTATACATACAAGATGTTCGAGTTTTCTGTTTCCTATACCATTTTTGACTTCTCCTTGTCTATTTAATGCCTACCAATTATGCTTCTTCTTCCCTGTACCTTTCCCTCACCAATCCTCCCTCCCCCCTCCCCACTGAAAACCCTCCATATGATGTCCATTTCTCTGATTCTGTTCCTGTTTTATGGTTTGCTTAGTTTTTGTTTTCATTGTTTTTCTTTCTTTTTATTTTTAGGTTCATTTGTTGATAGTTGTGAGTTTGTTATCATTTTACTGTTCATAGTTTTGATCTTCTTTTTCTTAGATAAGTCCCTTTAACACTTCATATGATGAAGGCTTGGTGATGATGAACTCTTTTAACTTGACCTTATCTGGGAAGCACTTTATCTGCCCTTCCATTCTAAATGATAGCTTTGCTGGATAGAGCAATCTTGGATGTAGGTCCTTGCCTTTCTTGACTTCAAATACTTCTTTCCAGCCCCTTCTTGCCTGCAAAGTTTCTTTTGAGAAGTCAGCTGATAGCCTTATGGGCATTCCTTTGTAAGTAACTCTTTCCTTTCCTCTTGCTGCTTTTAAGATTCTCTCTTTATCTTTAATCTTGGGTAACTTGATGATGATGTGCCTTGGTGTGTTCCTCTTTGGGTCCAACTTCTTTGGGACTCTCTGGGCTTCCTGGACTTCCTGAAAGTCTATTTCCTTCACCATATTGGGGAAGTTTTCCTTCATTATTTGTTCAAGTAAGTTTTCAATTTCTTGGTGTTGTTCTTTTCCTTCTGGCACCCCTATAATTTGGATATTGAAACGTTTCAAGTTTTCCCAGAGGTTCAAAAGTCTCTCTTCATTTTTTTTTTTTAATTCTTGTTTCTTCATTCTGTTCCAGTTGGATGTTTATTTCTTCCTTTTGTTCCAAATTGCTGATTTGATTCCTGGTTTCCTTCCTGTCACTGTTGGTTCCCTGAATATTTTGCTTCATTTTGGTTATCTTTCATTTGTTCTTTCATTTTTCAACTAAGTTCAATCAGTTCTGTGAGCATTTTGATTACCAGGGCTTTAAATTCTCCATCAGATAGGTTGGCTATCTCCTCATCGCTCAGCTCTCTTTCTGGAGTTTTGCTTTGTTCTTTCATTTGGGCCATATTTCTTTATCTCATGGCACCTGTTAAGTTGTAAGGGGTTAGGATCTTAGGTATTCACCAGGGCAGGGCACCCCTCCTTGCTGTGCTGTGGTGCTGCCTGTGGGGAAGGGGCCAGAGAGGGAACAATGCAGCTTGCCTGCTTGTCTTTAGCCCACTCTCCAATGGACTTGCATGTGAGACTGGGAGTTTCTCCCACTGTGGCAACCACCATCATCCACTGCCAGCTCTGAGTCTCAGTTTCCCCTTCTGTCAGCCCTGCCTGCAGGGTCCACCGCCTCATCACAAGTTCTCTCTATCCGCTGCCTTACTGGTCTGGTTGTTCTGTTTGACTGTTATTTTAATTCCACGGTTGTCGGAGTTCCATGCAATTTGATTTTCTGGCACTTCTGGTTGTTTGTTAATTTTAAATTGGTTATTATCCTCCTTTTGGTTGTGTGAGGAAGTGAAGGATTTATACCTATATCTCCATCTTGGCTGTAACTCCTAAACACATATAATTTGTTTTTGCTACCATTTTAATTGTATTTCCTGAAGTATTACTTAATGGGAGAAAAATCAAGCTAGAACTTATTCGTCATCTACGTCATTGGGTATTTTTTAGAGTTGGCAGAAAAGTTCAGTAGATATCTAAAACACCCATAGTGATTCAGTTTAATTAAATTGATACTTCAAAGAACTTCAGACTAAATCCTATTGTTTCTGTGGGTTGATATTTGGGAAAAAAAGCCACAACATTTCACTCAATAATTTAAAAATTAGAGGGTTTTTTGGTTTGACTTGTTTGTTTTCTATTTCTATGGCACACTGCTGTTAGAGATAACATTTTCTCCATCTTAAAAAGTGCTATTTATAAGGTAGATGAAATTCTATTACTACCAGTTTATAGAAGCATGAATTTCACAATGGCAAAGCAAAGCTGAATGAAGCCAGTGGGTAGTCCTGTTCCTGATTGTTTCATCTTGCAGAAATGTCACCAAAGTATAATTTTGCTATTTTGTTTAGAAATTATATGGTGTAGCTAGGTCAAGTGTGAGAGTGCAACATCAGGGTTTGAAATAAATTGCCAGGGCCTGAGGAACAAGTGAAAAGGATATCTATGTTGCATTCTAAATCATCAGGATTTGTTTGTTTCTATATTTTTAAATTAACATGATACTGGCAAATTTTCAGTTGCATAAGAAATATCAGTTATTTTCACACAAAGGATTTTTTTCTAATGTGAAAAATTCTACCCTTAGTTTCAGAACTGTCCTCTTCATGTCCACATGAAAATGTCTATGGGTAATTATTTGCCAAGTACTGACAGACTTCCACATTTCTAACATTGTCCATTCTTCCTTATGAAATCCAAAATAATCTTTAAAGTTTTAATCAGGTTATATTATCCTGCTTAAAAATCCTGCAATGGGTTTTGGTCCCCACTGAGTTTGAAATAAGATCCATAGTCTGCACTACAGTCTGTAATACTGCACACCAGCAGTTCTCATTCATTGCGGCCTCAGGTCACTTTGTGCTCTTAAACATTATTGAGGTTGCTCTAAAGGCTTCTTTTTATTGAGTTATAGCTATCATATTTATTAAAACAAAATAAAAAATATTTATTAATTTATTTTGAACAATAATACATAATACATGTAACACTTTTAATGAAAAATCACCACATTTTTTCAAAATGAAAATTATTGAAAAGAATGGCATTGCTTTACATTAAATTTTTTTTTAACATTTGGCTTAATAAAAGATAGCAGGATTCTATCTACTTTTTAATTTAATTTATTGCCGTAGCACATATTCTTTGCCTCAAATGCTTAGACCCACTTCACTCTGGTCTCTGTAGAGAGGTCTTCATTTTCCAACTGTTGTGCAGTCTCCCTCTGTCCCATTGCTTTGTTTCTCTTTCTCCACAGCATTTTAAGTTATGCACAATTATATTACTTGTGTTTGTGTTTATTATCCATCTGTACCCACTCAACTGTGAGCTTCACTTAGGCAAAGGACTTGTTTGTGTTATAAGCCATTGTGTAATAGTTTTCTATTGTTGCTTTACAAATTTCCCCCCACATTTAGCAGCTTAAAACAGCAAACATTTATTATTTTACAGATTCTGTGGTTCTTACAGTTACAAAATCTTGCTGTGGCACATAGCTGGGTGCCTGTGGCTTGAGATCTCTCCTGAGATTGGGCTGAAGGATTTACTCTCAGGCTCACTCCTGTGGTTGTTGGCAGGCCTGGGTGATCTACTTCTTGTGGGCCAGGGCTGCCTCCCTACATGGCATCTGGCTTTCCCTGGGGTGATTGATGAGTGAGTGTGTGTGTGTGTGTGTGTGAGAGAGAGAGAGAGAGAGAGAGAGAGAGAAGGGGGGAGAATGATTGTGTCTTATATTACATTCCCTAAAATAAGAGCCCAAGACAGGGATTTAGGCCTATGTGGGTTAATGAGGAAGTGTTTTTCAGGACAGATCTCTAAGGGAATGGAGGAAGAAGGATAGGGAAGGCAGAAGAGTAGAGCAATGATACTGCCGCGGATGAAGTTTAGCCTTAGCCTGATTTGGAAGGACAAGAACCATTATAATGTAAGATTTATTTCACCCCCCCCCCAAAAAAAATCTATTTTTGCCCCTATGGGACAGTATTGCCCCATTGAGGGCATGCTCTATGAAGCCCTGATTTATTTTAGTGCAAATATTTCAAGACCTCAATCAGCACTAGGGACATCTCACTATTGTAGTGTTTTTAACATCTTTACCTGCATCTCCTTTTTTCCACACTGGGAATCCCATGATTATTCCCTTGTTTTTATTCCACATTGTACCACAACAAATTCACAAAAACAATGCTAATGCTAATATCACCAATATGATTATTCCAACAGTTAAAAATTTGATCTGTGTATGTTCTTCTTACTCTCCCTGCTTCCCTCCCTTTTTGTCTGAGTTTACAGCCATCAAGTACTATACTCTCTCCCATTAATACTCATTTAGTTTTAGTTCCACTTGAAACTATTTAATGCTTACCACCATGTCTTATGGTAATCTTTCTCTGGCCATTCAGATTGTCTGAAGTTTGAAGCTTGTTCTTTAGTGGATTCCTCAGGAGGGTTCATGGGAATGCTAATCCCTAAGGTTTTGCATATTGATATAGATTTGTCTGTGCTGTTTACATTTGAAAGTTAGTTTGGGAGACTTCCAGTCAAGATGGCCAAGGCAGACGTGGCTTGCATCTTTATATAACCACATCAAAATTACAACTAAACTATAGAACAACCATCACCCAGAACTATCTGGTAGGTGGGGCACAGATGTGGAACAGGTTGGTCCCACACCCTGGTGTTGTGGATAAAAGTTTGGGAGGGATATCTTGGGAACAAGGAGTCCCAGACCCACACAAGTCTCCCCAGCCAAGGGTTCCAATGCCAGAAAGATAAGTCCCCACAATTTTTGACTGCAAAAACCAGCAGGGATTGAGTCAGTGGAAGAAACTTCTGGAGCCCCAAGAAGTTCTTAGAGAACCCACACACAGACTCACCTACTCAGACTCACTCCCTCTGAGCTCCAGCACCAGGGCAGCAGTTTGAAAGGCACCAGTGGTATACAGAGAGAAACTGAAGTATCTGGCATCAAAGAGAGCAGAGGCCATAGTCCTTTTTCTAAACCCTCCCCCCCCCACAGAACTGGTAAGCTGGTGCCATATCTGAAACTCCATCAAGCTGGCTAATACTGTTTGACCCACCTTGGAGATCCCCAAAGACTCTGCCCCAACCAATTTATGGGCCCACCCAAGCTGCTTTTCCATATGAATGGCTGGTCTTGGCTCATGCTTCACAACTTCCTAAATCCTATCAAACAAATAACAGCTGGCCTCAGTGAGCCCCAAGCCTGGCACTAGCAGCACCCAGCTGAGATTCACAGCTTGGCTTCACTTGGAAATCACTAAGCCCAATACAAATAGTAGCTTTCTCAGATTACTTTCTAGCTCAGTCAGGGTGCCCTGGGCAAAACACAGGTGGGGGGCTGACCTTGGCCTGCACCACCTGGGAAATCCCAGGGCCAGTGCACCCAGTGGACAACTACAGACCACTTCATAGTACCACCACCCTTGCCCTGCACAGTTGACCCTACATTGAGGGTGTAAATTGGTGGTCAGTGGTCACAGCCAGTCTTTGCAGCTGACTGGCCTAGGTAAATTCCTCCCATTGATCTGCCAATAGCAACCAAGGCTCACCTAGAAGAGGTGGGTGTAGTTGGCCCACAGGAAGGGTGCACCTCAAATATCCAGCTTCGGTGGTAGGGGAGGCAGTGCCACTGGACCCAACAGGACACCTACTACATTAGGCCACACTACCGAGACACAGAGTCAAAGGAGCTCTACCTAATGCATAGAAACAAACACAGGGAGGCTGCCAAACAAGAAGACAAAGAAACATGGTCCGAATGAAAGAACAGATCAAAATTCCAGAAAAAGAGCTAAGCAAATTGGAGATAAGCAATCTATCAAATTCAGAGTTCAAAACACTGTTTATAAGGATCCTCAAGGAACTTAGTGAGGACTTTAGCAGCATAAAAGTGATCCAGTCAGAAATGAAAGATAAACTAATTGAAATAAGGAACAATTTACAAGGAAACAATAGTAGAGCGGGTGAAGCCAAGAATCAAACCAATGATTTGGAACATAAGGAACCAAAAGACAATGATGCAGAACAACAAGAAAAAAGAATCCAAAAAAATATGAGGATAGTGTAAGCAGCCTCTGGGACTACTTCAAGAGGACCAACATTTGCATCACAGGGATGGAAAAAGGAGAAGAGAAAGAGCAAGAAACTGCAAATTGATTGGAAAAAATGGTGAAGGAAAACTTCCTTAATTTGGTGAAGGAAATAAACATGCAAGTCCAGAAAGCACAGAGTCCCAAACAAGATGGATACAAAGAGGCCTACTCCAAGATACATCATAATTAAAAGGCCAAGGGTTAAATATAAAGAGAGAATCTTAAAAAATAACAAGAGAAAAGAAGTTAGTTACCAGATGGTTGCCAGATAGGAAGGGGTTGGGAGAGAATGGGTGAAGAGGTGGAGGGATTATGAAGTACAAATAGGTAGTTACAGAATAACCATGGCAATGTAAAGTACAGTACAGGAAATGGAGTAGCCAAAGAACTTACATGCACGACCTATGCATATGGTAGGGGTATTGCCTGAGGGAGTAGGGGATGTTGGGTGGAGTGGAGCCAAGGGAAAAAAATAAGAATAACTGTAATAGCATAATCAAGAAAATGTAATTAAAAAAAGCAAGTCAGTTTGGACTGGATAAAATCTTTGGCTCCCATTTTCTTTCTTAGAATGTCTTAACTATGTATGTTATCTCATTTCTTGTGGCATAACAGTGCCAGAAGATGACAATTAATTAGATTAACATCTAATTTTTCTTTCCTTTGCGTCACTTGCTCATTTCTTAAATGCCCAAAAGGTGTTTCTTTCTTTTTTTTAAAAAAAAAGTCCAATAATTTTACTAGCATATGCCTTTGTGTTGGTAACTATGATTCTCAATATGTAGTTTTGGGGAAAATTTTGAGGGATGTTTTATTGAATTTATAGTTTTTAGCAAATGTTCTCAAATTTTGTTTAGGCTTTCTTTTCTTCCTTCCTTCCTTCCTTCCTTCCTTCCTTCCTTCCTTCCTTCCTTCCTTCCTTTTCTTTCTCTTTTTTTTCTTTCCTTTTTTTTTCATTTTTCCTGAAGACTACTTAGTGTGGGATTTTTATCTATATACAATATTTGTCACTTTATCTTAAATCCTTTTTAAACTGTCTTCATTACTTTTGTCTTTACTCCCTTTTAGCTTTTAATTTAATACTTAATTTTACCTTATAATTATCTTAAGACACTGTATTTATTTGCTTTTCTCCTTCCAGTTTATTTATCATTACTGAACTGGTTTTTAAAAATTTTATTTCTAATTCTTTTATGAGCCCTGCCACTTAATTTATGATTAATTTTTCTGATTCTGATGTCATTCTTTCATATCTTGTATAATTTCTTAACATCTATTCAGTTATTTTGAAATAGGTTTGGTCTGCTATTCAGGCACAGCTTTCCGGGATGCTTTTACCATCGGTAGTGTTTTTTTCCTCCTTATTCTCTTTCTTATAATTAAGTATATGAAGGATTTTTACCTCAATTCTTGTCTTTCCAAACCTTTACGAGAAATTAGTTTGTCTCAATGTTTAGTATTTCCAACTTTCATGTAGTCTTTACTTCTGTGACTTGCATTCCAAGATTTCCTGGTGTCTTCCCATAAGCCCTTTCTCTTCCTTTGTCTATATTGTCACTGTCCTATTCAATTTTATCTACTCATGCATTTTCTCCTTAGTCTGTCTTGGAAGATAGCCCCAGCTGATCACTTCTGAAAGTTCATAGACTGCTCCAGTCTCTTCAAAGATTACCAGATACTTCTTTCTCTCACTCATTTTAGGTTTAGAAACTTTACCAGTTTCAGCCTCCATTCTCAAATTGGTCTACAATGCTTTCCAATGAATGTTTATTGGCTTTTAGGGAGACTCCCCCATTCTCACATTCCTCATCTACTCTCTTAATACCTTTTGCTCCTTCCCACACAGATGCTGATAAAATGCACATCTTCTGTAGATGTTGGTGACTTATCCTTATATGCTTCTCTTTTGGGTTTTATGACAATATCTTTTTTAATTTTTAAATTTAATTTAAAAAAATTTTTAAAAATCTATAAAGATTCCAGTTATAAGTGAGATCATATGATATTTGTATTTCACTGCCTGGCTTATTTCACTTAGCATAATAGTCTCCAGTTCCATCCATGCTGTCACAAAAAGTAAGAATTCTTTCTTTTACACCACTGTGTAGCATTCTATTATGTAAATATACCACAGCTTTTTTTCCCACTCATCTACTGATGGGAACTTAGGCTGTTTCCAAATCTTGGCTATTGTAAATAATGCTGCTATGAACACAAGGGTGCATATATTCTTATGAATTGGTGTTTTCGGATTCTTCTGTTATATTCCCAGAAGTGGAATCAGTGGGTTAAAAGGCAGTTCCATTTTTAATTTTCTGAGGAAACTCCATACTGTTTTCCAGAATGGTTGCACCAGTCTGCATTCCCACCAACAGTGCACTAGGGTTTCCTTCACTCCACCTCCTCACCAGCACTTGTTGTTTGTTGATTTATTAATGATAGCCATTTTGGCAGGTGTGAAGTGGTATCTCATTGTGGTTTTAATTTGCATCTGTCTGATTGCTAGTGATGTTGAGCTTTTTAAAATATGTCTGTGAGCCCTCTGTACATCCTCACACAGGAGAAGTGTCTAGTCAGGTCCTTTGCCCATTTTTTAATTGGATTGCTTGTCTTCCTGGTGTTGAATTGTATGTGTTCTTTATATATTTTGGAGGTTAAACCCTTGTCCAGTGTGTCATTGGAAAATATGTTCTCCCATACAGTGAGTTCCCTTTTCATTTTGCTGATGGTTCTTTAGCTGTGCAGAAGCTTTTTAATTTGATGTAATCCCATTTGTTTATTTTTTCCTTTGATATGGGAATATCTTGTCATCTACTTTGGCTAAGAGTATTGTCAATAGTTTGTTTGGATTTTGCTACTTAGATACCTACTTGTCCTTCCTTTCCCTTCATCCCTCCTGCTCCCCTCTTTCTTTCTTTCTGAGGGTGTTTGGAAGATTCAAAACTTTGCCACTGCTGTTGCCATTATTTTTCAGACTTCGTAAAATATTTTTGATACTTACCTTCCACCTTGCAGGCTATACCAATATTATTGCTTATTGAAAATGAGAAAACACCAGTATAAATTGCAGTGTTTTTTTTGAGGAAAGGAGTAATCTTATTCTAACTACCTCGTTTTAGAGATGAGAAAAGCAACGGTTATGCTGATTAATCATCAATCATTTTATTTATTTCAGAGATCTGATAATAAGGGTAAGTGTACTAGGCATTCAATGTAGCAGAGTACTTGAAATATTTTGGGATCTCCATATATTTTATTGACTTTAAATCAAATGGACATTTTCCACGTAATCATAAAGTTTGTATTATAAATGTGAAGTTGTGTTCTGCATAAACATACGAGATGGTTTTCATTATTCTTTAGTTTGCTTCAAACTTATCTTGGAAATAAGAGCCTTTAAAGACAAACAGGGGCACACAATGCAACATACAGATAATGTATCATAGAACTATACACTTGAAACCTATATAATTTCATTAACCATTGCCACTACAATAATTTTTTTTAATTTTTAAAATTAACTTTATTGAGGTACAATTTGCATGTAACAAAATGCATCCATTTTAAATATACATATTGATGAGTTTTGATAAATTTGTCTGTGTAACCATTGCCACAATCAAGATACAGATCATCGGCCTCTCTCTCCTTCCTTCCTTTCTTTCTTCTTTCCTTCTCCCTTTTTCCTTAGCACCTTCCTTCTTTTCTCCTCTCCCTCTTTCTCTCCCTCCTTCCCTTCTTTACTTCCTTTCTTCTTCCCCTCTCTTTTCTCCCCTCCTCCCCTTTCTCTTCTCCCCTCTTTCCTTCCTTCCACCTTTCTTCCTTCCTTTCCAAGGTTTCTTTCCAGAACCTTGATCTCTCCTAACCACAAGGCTAAATTATTTGTCTAATCTCAATACTTCTGACGCCAAATATGTGGGTTTTCCACACCAAGCAATTCTCTATTTTTCTGTGGACATTAACCAAGTATCCTACAATTCAGTTCAATCCTGACACTAAGTACCTGGAGTTAGTACAGACCCCACAAGTTAAGGGTTCAGCAATAAATTTAATTAATGAAGAAAAACATCTGTGGTGAAAAAAATTAAAACTATCCTGTTGTGCTAAGTGACAAAATTCAATGTAATTATAAAAAAAGAGACTAAGGGAGAAAGACTTTTTTTAAAAAGATAAAAATAAATATAAAAACCAGTTAATTCTTATTTTGGGGTTAATTTCTTTATCTAAAGAAGCTTTTCACTTACAGTCTTTCAAAGTGTAACCTGCTGGATTTGTTTGTTTTAACAGAATAAGCTAATCAAAAGAATGAGAATAAGAATTTTTCCTTGTTTGGTTTTAAAAGGAAAATGAGTTTTTAAATTATAAAATTAACTCACCATTTTCATTTTTTCTTTCTTTTTTTGGGGGAGAAATATCTCTTGCTAGTTAAATTTATAAAATGAATTAATTTATCCTTATTTTAGCAACAGGTTATCTGAGTCAGGGTTTTAGCCTGGACATATAAATAATTTTCATGATTTATTTTTTCTTCTATTTTTTAATGATGCCTAATTTCCAGTTAGAGCATTCTCATATTTGATGACTTCTCATATTATTAAGCCAGGAGGGAGAATTTGTGCTGAAGACATATTTATTAATTGTCACTGAAAGAATCCATGTGCTTCAATGACTGAAATCTTCAAGGAGAATTATGAGAACTGTTAAATAATTCAAAGAGCATCATAGATTAAGGAAAGAAGAATATACAGTAAAGAATAATAAAAGATGAGATAGGAAGAGAGAAAGAAAGAAGGAAAAATATGGGAGATGAAATTGTGAAGGTCGTTCTCAAGCAGATTCTAACTGTTGGACCAAATCTGAATGCCACTGATAAACTTCCATATTTCTCTTCCACACTAAAGCAAAACGCACACACCTCCCTGGAATGACCTTTCATTTTCAAATCCATATTTAGATATAGTTTTAATATGCATTTCTGTAGGAGTTTTCTCAGTGGGGAAAGAAAACTTGCCTGTATTATAGACTATCTACTGGGATTTAGGGACACTACTTAAAATGATATTTTGACACAATCACTGTTGTCATTAATCAGGTCACCTCAACTCAAAGACTATGGGGTTTTCAATATTTGCATTTTGTATTTCTATGGACTTGTAGTTACTTATTATATTCAAAAACATTTAACAAATAATGATACTGAGGCCCTGAAAAGTCCAATGTCTGTGTAGTAGTAAGGACTGGATTGTAAGAGTTCTTCTATTGACTTATGCCATAGAAACCAAGTTTGTAAAAAGGCATACTCAAACATGATCACAAGTCTGTATCTGTAAGTATGCTTTGTTTGCAGTAAAGAGATCTGAGGTAAGGAATACAGCACATTTAATGATTTATGTAACTGGAAGTCCTGAGTTACAGCAGACTTAGGGTTGGCTTGGTTCACCAACTGAAAAATGGCATGAAGTGTCCATTTTCCCACCATTTTCCTACTGTATCTCTTGGCTTCATCTTTATCTCAAGATTGAGAGCTGAAAAGGATGTTGAGACACTACAAAATGTTATAATATAACTGCCAACTACTCCCAGGATTACATGCTCCTCATCTAAATCTAGGGAAAGAGAAAGAGGGCTGGGTTTTCATAGCTATGTCACAAATGTACCAAACAATTATTACTGTTATTATTACTATGTTTAAAAAATAGAAGTTTTTCTAACACCATCTTCTTGACTGTTATTAGTTGTCATTCTGCTGTCAACAAGTTTTTCCTTTGCCTCCTTCCCTCTCTCCCTCCCTCCCTTTTTTCTTTTATTTCAATATGAAATCATATTCCTATTTTATCCAATAGATTATAACTGGTGATTATATTTCTTACTTTAATTCTCAAACTGTTCTAATTTTTATTATATTCTGAGCACTTCTTACTTTTAGAAACAACATGTTTTAAGTTTATCCTGTGTTGTCCCAACTCTAGCCCTTGAATGAACCATTTCTCCCAAGAGCCTGTTCGTTTGAGCAAAGAATAGTATTTAGAAATCAATATTTGCGTGCCATGTGTCCTCAATGAACCTAGGCCCACTTAGAGGCTAAGCTATAAAAAATATATACATATATACTTCTTAAAATATGATTTTAAGGGTAGATTTGCTATATAATTGTAGTTGAAAATGAAAGACAATTTGTGATTTTATAATTCTAGTTGCTAAAGTACATATAAAGAAAGCCATTGAATACTTTTAATCAAAGATAGGGTTTGAATCCCTTGAATAATCTGTCTATGCTTCGGTAACTCAAAAAAATGACCTGTTTGTGACATAAACAGATTACTAATGAACTAAAGAGTGGACCTGAACTTTCAATGTTAGTAAGAACAGAGCCTTGCATATATCCATATATCTATTGATCTACTTTGGTATGTATCTGTGACATAGATAGATTTGGACATATTATGCCCATTTTACAGATTACAAATCAGAGAGGACCTTTAGGGTCTTAGTTACAATCTTACCAGGACATGTCTTTTGATTACTAGCTTAATTCATGTTCCACAGTTTCTACTGCTTTGTGATCAATGCAGTTTTTGCGGATAATGCCACCATTTTAAGCAATGAATACTTTTACACTATTTCTTTTGGTGGTTGCAATTGTCCTACTAAGGAGTCTACCTCATTAGGCTTTCAGAGGCTAATTACTATAAGAAAAAATCCAATCCCAAAATTTAGAGGATTTGTGTCCTCCTCACATGAACCTCAATAGTTCTTGTCAAGCCTAGGGTCTTCTTTATGGAGTTAAGAATATTCCTTTATTTTCTTTCCAGGCATAGTCCATGGTTGCCAATCAGTCTAATTTATAATTGTGTTACAGTTTTTATTTATAAGAGGTGCTTGGGATCAAGTCATAAGAAATGCTCTGTGATGCTGGAATTTGTGAGATCAGGTGCATGATTCTGTGGAAGTTAGAGATGGCATATATGAGTATTACTTCATCACAGGCACATAGGATTCCTTTTTGAGAGAACTTAAAATACATTAAGTCCACATGTACTCTTTTTTATTTTTTTAATATATATTTTATTGTTGTTCAAATACATTTGTCTCCATTTCCCCCCCACCACTCTCCCCCACCCTAGCCATCCCCACTTCCCACCCTTGATCCTACCCCACTTTGGTTTTGTCCATGTGTCCTTTATACATGTTCCTGAAAAACCTTCCCTCTTCCCTCCAACCCCTGTTATCCCCTCCCACGTCTCCTCTGGTTACTGTCAGTTTGTTCTTAATTTCAATGTCACATATACTCTTTTCAATGAGGGAGTAATTCAAGGTAAAGTTGTGGGAGAATTTCTTCACTTCCAGTGGGGTGGATTTGGGCAGCCCACCTGGAGTGAAGTTGGCTTCCTTTATAAAAACAAAAATATTTTTAAGTCTTTGTATTTAGATCTTAAAGTTTACTCAACTGAAATATTTTAAGTAAAAACAGTAAGAAATAGATGTGAGAAGATGGGAGAGGGATCCGGGAAGTATAAGAGGGAGTGGGTCTTTATAGTTGTTTTAAAAAATAAAAGTAAGTCTGTAAAAACACTTGAACACTCTTAAAACACTTTAAACTACTTTACTCCCAATGTTATATTTCAGTGAGATTGACCTGGGAATCTTCTTAAGTTCTGTATTCAAAAGAAGGAGGAAAACAATACTTGAATTGTAGTTGCATTGTGGGTTAACTGACTTCATTTAGGGTGACTCTTCTTTGTTTAGTAAGTGTATGTTATATCTTTACTAGGTACTGTTCATAAGATACTTTTAAAGTGGAGGCCTGCCATTTTAATATTTCATTCCATTTTGGTTTTGTTCCATGGTGACTAAATAGAAGTGATTGGATTTTATGTATAACTCAGAACAATTTATTATACTTTATTCTCTTCATTGTATATACAATCCATGTTTCTACTGTGACCACTGCATATTTGTATTTGATGGTTCTATAGATGACCCTTCTTAAGTTGCTAACATTAATTAGTGGTTTTTCTGGATGAGTTCTTCCTGGTCATCTATTGATTATTGTAATTGTAGAAAATTTAGTGTTTATTCTATAATATGAGACAATAAGAAACTGCTGTATCCCCTTTATTTTTCTAGGTTACATTTTCTCCAAGCTCTTATCCTGGTAGACTGCCAAGAAATTCAATCTCAGTCATTGCCAAGGCTCTTTCTCTGACACCCTGATCATCCAAAGGTTTTAAGGGTCCTCAACAGTCAGAACATTATGTCCCTCAGTCTGTAAGTTTGACTCTCTGTTTCCTAAGCCACATAGCAGTATTGTTACTTCTGTGCCAAAAACTGGGTACAAGATCTTTCCCCAAGGTGTCCTTTGATATAATTCTTAGTAATTTATGCCCATTACTCTTCTACAGGTCACCTTTAAGACACATCAGAGGGTTTGTCACATTTTGGGGATATAGTGTGGCTACATTTGGGTGGAGATTAGCTATGCTTCCCCTACTTTTCAAGAGCAACTCCCCTACTTCCACCTCCCCAACATCAAAGCCCCCCATCTGCCTTGTTTCTTTCTCTGGAATGACTCAGTGATGCCTTCCATAAGTTTAAGTTTTTGAATATAAAGGCCAGGAGAGGGTGTTATCTTCTAGGTTCCCAATATTCTGTTTTATATTTGGACACAATAACGCTTGAGACAGTGAAAGGGGGCACATAAGCTTAGAAACCTCCTTGGGCTAAAGAGGGGGAAATACCTTATAGTTGGGAAAATAAAAAACACATATTGATGATTTGATAAATTATTCAGCCTCTTATTCATTAGTTTTTGTTAAAGACTTTATTTTATTTTATTATTTACTTATTTATTTTTAGAAGAGAAGAAGGGAGGGAGAAAGAGGGGGAGAGAAGCACCAATGTGTGATTGTCTCCTGTACATCCCCAACTGGGGACGCAGCCCACAACCCAGGAATGTGCTACAACCAAGAATTGGACTGGGGACCCCCTGGATCACACGCTGGCACTCAATTCACTGAGCCACACCAGCCAGGGCTATTATTTTATTTTTAAAAAATATTTTTAAAATATATTTTACTGTTTATGCTATTACAGTTGTTCCAAATTTTCCCCCATTGCCTCCTTCTATCGGGTACCCCCATTCCCTCCAGCAATCCCCCTGCTTAGTTCATGTCCATGGGTCATGTGTATAAGTTCTTTGGCTTCTCCATTTCCTATACTGTTCTTAACCTCTTCCTGTCTGTTTTGTACCTACCAATTATGCTTCTTAATCCCTGTACCTTCCCCCCATTCTCCCTCTTACCCCTCCCAACTGATAACCCTCCCAATGATGTCCATATCTATGATTCTGTTCCTATTCTGCTTGTTTGCTTAGTTTGTGTTATTTGTATTCAATTATTGATAGCAGTGAATTTGTTGCCATTTTAACATTCATTATTTTGATCTTCTTCTTTTTCTTACATAATTCCCTTTAGCAGTTCATATAATAATGTCTCGGTGATAACAAATTCCTTTAGTTTTACATTGTCTGGGAAGCATTTTATCTGCCCTTCAATTCTAAATGATAGCTTTTATGTAGAGAGTAATCTAAGTTGTACGTCCTTGCTTTTTTTTTTTTTTTAAAGATTTTTTTAAGTACTTTTTTTTTTTCTTTTAGATTTTATTTATTTATCTTTAGAGAGGAAGGGAAGGAGAGAGGGAGAGAAACATCAATGTGTGGTTGCCTCTTGTATGTCCCCTGCTGGGAACTGGCCTGGCAACCCAGGCATGTGCCCTGACCGGGAATCGAACTGCGACGTCCTTGCTTTTTATCACTTTGAATACCTCTTGCCAGTCCCTTCTAGCTTGCAAAGTTTCTTTTGAGAAATTAGCTGACAATCTTATGGGAACTCCTTTGTAGGTAATTGTCTGTTTTTCTCTTGCTGCTTTTAAGATTTTTCTCTTTATCTTTAACCTTTGGCATTTTAATTATGATGTATTTTGGTGTGGTTCTCTTTGGGTCCATCTTGCTTGGGACTCTGTGCTTCTTGAACTTGTGCATCTATTTCCTTCACCAAGTTAGGGAAGTTTTCTTTCATTATTTTTTTCAAATAAGTTTTCAATTTCTTTCTCTTCCTCTTCTCCTTTTGCCATCCCTATGATTCAGATATTGGTACTTTTAAAGATGCCCCAGAGGTTACTAAGCCTGTGCTAGTTCTTTTGAATTCTTTTTTCTTCCTGCTGTTCTGATTGAATGCTTTTTCCTTCCTTGTGTTCCATATCATTGATTTGATATTTGGCATCATCCTTTCCACTGTTGCTTCCCTGTAGATTTTTCTTTATTTCACTTAATGCAACTTTCATTTCTTCCTGGGTCTTTTTTATGGCACTGAAGCACCCAGTGAGTTCCTGGAGCATCCTGATGCACAGTGTTTTGAACTGTACCTCTGATAGGTGGTTTTTCTCTATTTCATTTAGTTCTTTTTCTGGAGTTTGGATTTCTTCTTTCATTTGGGCCATATTTCTTTGTCTCCTCATTTTGGCAGCCTCTCTGTGTTTGTTTCTGTGTATTAGGTAGAGTTGCTTTGACTCCCTGTATTAGTGCACCTGTTAAGTTGCATAGATCAGAGCCTTAGGTATTTGCCAGGGTGGGGGGCAACTTGTGTCACCATTCTGTTGCTCTGTGTATGGGAGGGCTCACAGAGCGGGCAATGCTGCTTCTTTGCCTCTGGAGTCTGGAGTTTTGCCTGGAGGAAGCTGCCTCCCCACTTGTACTTCACTGTTTCCCCATATGCCCCGGTACCCTTCCAGCTGTTGCCCTGGTGCTCAATCCAAGAGGGGTGGGTCTGTGTGGGTCCTAAGTTTGTTATGGGCCCTTTAAGTAGACACAGTTTTTTCTGCTCCCCCAGCCCCCAGTGGTTTTTACAGCCAGAAGTTATGGGGATTTATGTTTCTGGTGCTTGGACCCTGGGCCGAGTGGTCTGGATTTGGGCTTGGATCCCTCGTTCCCGAGGCATCCCTCCCATTTTTTATTTACCATGTGTGGATGTGGGACCACCTGTTCCTGTTATTCTGTGCCTCTCTGTGTCTCCACCCCTCCTACCCATCTGGATGAATGTGGCTTCTTTAAATCCTTTGTTGTCAGACTTCCACACAGTTTGATTTCCTGACTATTTTGAGTGATATTTGTTTTGTACTGTAGCTGTATTTTTGGCTATAGTTGTGGATGGAGGTGAGGAGTGTTTACCTATGCCTCTATCTTGACCAGAAGCTTATTTAAAAAAAAAGAAAACACTTGTATTTTTTCATTACTATTTATCCCCCTTATGCCCCTCTCCTCTCCAAGACTTTATGTTTTAAGAATAGCTTTATGTTTACAACAAAATTGAGACAAATGTGCAGAGATTGCCCATATACCCCTGCCACACATGAATAGCTTTCCCATTATAAACACATTATATATGTTCCCCATTAGAAACATGTGAGTGTTCCTGTTGAACCACATAACTTATCAGTTTTTGGTAATGTCAGCGTTCTGGATTTTGGCCATTCCAATAGAGGTGTAGTAGTATCTCATTGTTTTAATTTGCTTTTCTCTAATGACATGTAATATGGGGAATCTTTTTGTATGCCTATTTGCCACCTGTATATCTTCTATGGTATGAAGTGTCCGTTAAGTTCTTTGGCCTATTTTTATTTTATTTTATTATCTATTTTTATTGTATTTTTTCCATTACCATTTAGTCCTGTTATATGCCCCTCCTCTCAGCAATCACCACACTGTTTTCCATGTCCCTGCGTCCTTTTTCTTTTTGCTCAGTCTTTCTCCTCCTCTCTTGCTCCTCTGGCCTATTTTAAATCAAGTTGTTTGTTTTCTTATTTTCATATTATCTTTATTTTTCCTGAAAGAATAAAAATAAAACATATTAATGTCCAATGTTTAATTGTTAATATGTGTTCTCTCATAATATATTAGGAATCAAAGATTGCGGGGGCCCCTGTCCTGGGCGCCAGATGTGGGGGGGGCTCTGCCTGCAGAGCCCCATCCCTCCGTCATGGATGAAAATAAAAACTACCAAGACATTTTCTGCTTGGGGAGGAAAGGGGTCAAACTCTCAGAGGAGAATGACCCAGAGCCCTTTCCTCACTAGGCTTTTATTGGGTTCCAACACACTGGAATACAGGTTTAACATGTCAAAGAAATCTGAGGGCTTAATCTGAGCCAGTGTTTGTCAGGAAAGGGGATTGCCAAACTTTGGGAGACATACTCATTTCCTCCTGGGACACTTATCACCTAAGTAAGAGCACTCTTAGCAAAGCAGGTTTCACAGGGCTTTAGGAATTCTTTCTTATGCCGATCACCCAGGGAGCCATCCTGGCTGGCACAGGGCTGCACCGCTCACCCCCACAGTTTCAGGCTTTAAACTGATTAGGAAGCAGGAGACATCTCCCAGACGGAAATGAGGACTCAGTCTATGTCAGAGTAGCCGAGGTGGGGGGAAAGGGTCCATCACATCCTCTTTGCTGCAGCCCCCCGAGTCCTACCATGAGGCCTCCCAAGTGGTTGCATCTGGCTTAGGTTGCCCCTCCCGTGAGGAGTCTTACCCATCATTGACTGCCAACCAAGCATTGGGGCCAGAGATGGATGAGGCAGAAGCAGTGCTCCTGCCAGGGAGATAAGCTTTGTCTCCTTAGTAGCTCACGTCCTTGTGACAGAACAGACCCAGATGAAGTGGGTCCCTTGGGCTCTTCCACAGCCCACCATGGGGTGAGGGTTACAACTCCTGAAACCAGGCTGAATGGTCCACAACAAAAGATGACTTCATTCTAGTCAATATGTTGTAAACAGAGAATGGTTCTTATTAATGTAACTTCTTTCCCAAAAATAGTTAGAGAAGTTGAGCCAGTAATTGAATCCAAGGTGGAGATAAATGGATGAGAGGAAACTCTTTTGGGATGTGCAGCCTTGCAGAAGCAGGACCAGTTGGGCAGATATGTCAGGCTGGAGAGGAACCTGGTGGGATTAAGGATGGGATTAGGTAGACACCAAAAAGGATCCAGGTATTTGGTGCAGACCTGGTCTGCTGTACTGGCCTTTTCTCCATCCTCCGTAAGTAATTCCTCTGACTCTCCATGAACATGTGTCTGCAGGAAGTAACATCCAGGGAAAACCTACGAGAGAATCTACACTTGAAAGGAATTTAAGGACATTTGAAGCAAAAATATATATTTATCAGATAACTTGTAAAATTTCTGTGAAGTCTGTAGGAGATGATTATTATGTAAATAACTACAAATGGGTAAGATATGCAGAGTTAAACTTGTGCCTAGTTCTAGGTAGTTTTGACATGACATGCTACTGCTTCATTGCCAAGTTAGGGAAATAGAAAAACCTTAATTTTAATAATTTTCTCTTAATTCTTAATTTTTATTTTTGAAGAAAAGCATGAAAACCTTTGGGTAAAAAGTCAGATGCAGTTACAACATAGAGATTATGTACACATATTTAAAAGAAAATACCTAGAGGATGAGAACTACTTAATTTCTCATTTGCCCTGTAAGTGCCTTGAAGAATGTACATTATTTAAGGAATGAATTCTGGTTAGATATTTTGTGTTCAACACTTGTCAGGCCTTCTAAGTGGGATGAGATTTCAGTTTTGTTTACTAGATAATATGACTACTCAGCTTATCACAAAGCAGAGTGTGTTTATATTCTAAGACCCGTGATTTGATGACTGGACCTGCTCAGTACCATTTTGATGTTGCCAACTAGTTGCTTCACATGATTATCATATTTCACAATGTAAAACTGTAACTGAGACTTTAAGAAGTCTCTAATTCAGTGATTTTCTCAAAATTTCCTGTGATACCTTTAAAAATATATAAATATCTAAACATCATTCAATCAGAATCTTTTGTTAGTGGAACCCAAGAACCCACTGATTTTGTTCATCACTTCTTTTTCAGAAATTATACCACCAAAACCTTCTGTAAGTCAGGTAGTAAATTGATAAGTGGGGGTACTGTAACTTTATTTATTATTTAATCTGACTTTAAATATAGCAGCAGAGAATTCTAAAAACAGAAAATGGCGTCAAAATGAAGACAGTTTAGTTATAAGGTCTCTCTATTTCATAACTTGATTCAATTCAAAAGAGAAGATGTTGAAGTATTCTGAAGCTCTCTGAAATCTTTCATAACTAATTGGTTGGAAGTGTTGTGGTCCTCAACAACACTCTCTTAACCTGCCATCACACTCTGGGATAGAATATGAACTTACTTTGTTTGTGATGTTTAGATGATATTTTTATAATGTTTAGTATTTATTCATCATCTCTGTTGACATTTCTGGTGTTATAAAATTTTTTTCTTTTTACCTTTAAGTAAGAATTTGGTAAAGTACAGAATGAAGATAAAGACATTGATGGTGTCTATTTTAGAGAAGAAGGACTCCTTTCACACGCAAAAAATAACTTTATATTTAAAGTCACAAATTTTATAATATAGACAACCATTTTATAATATGGACAAATTGTTAACTATGCCACTAATTTTTTTCCTTTAAGTAAGTAATCAAGTCAGAGAAGAATTACTTTGTTTAGTTTTACCTATTTGAATTCTATACATGGAATCATTCTGTATAGTTCTATAACTTCCTTCTACTGTTAAATGATATGTTTTGGGGATTCTTCTCTATTTACACTGTTAGTTTATAGCTCACTTATTTCTGTTGTGGACATTGCAGAGTAGAAATATACAAGTTTATCTCTCTGTTCTACTGTTTTTTTTTAAAAAATATTTTATTTATTTATTTTTAGAGAAAGGGGAATGGAGGGAGAATGAGAGGGAGAGAAACATCAATGTGTGGTTACTTCTGGCACCCCCTAGTGGGGACCTGGCCAACAACCCAGACATGTGCCCTGACTGGGAATCGAACCAGTGACCCTTTGGTTTGCAGGCTGGTGCTCAATCCATTGGGCCGCACCAGCCAGGGGTCTCTGTTCTACTGTTGATGGATATTGTATTACTTTCATTTTTTGATGTTACAAACATTATTACTGTGAATATTTTTATGCAAATTTTTATTGATATATAATTTACATATAATAAAGTTTACTCTAAATTTAGACTGTACATATAGTTCAATACGTTTTATTGTATTTATAAAATTATGACACTATCACTAAAATCTAATTTTCAAAGATCTCCATACACCATAAAGAAACCCAGGATTCATTAATAGTAACTCCCCGTCTCCACTCCACATGTTCTCTCAGTCTCCGGCAACCACTAACCTACTTCCTATCTTTATAGATTTGCCTATTCTGGACATTTTATATAAATGGAATAATATAACATGTGGCCTTTTGTGTCTGGCTTTCTTCATTTAACATATTGTTTTCAAGGTTTATCTTTATTGTATGTGTCAGTACTTCATTCCATTTCACTGGCAAATACTATTATATTGTATAAATAGACCACATTTTGTTTATCCCTTCATCAGCTGATGGACTCTTGGGTTGTTTCCATCATTATGTACAAGTTTTTGTGTGCACATACATTTTCATAAATTTCATATGTAGATACCTGGGAGTGAAATTGCTGACTTATATAGTAAACTTTATGTATGATATTTTGAGGTAGTGCCAAATTGTTTACCAGAGTGGTGGTACCATTTTACATTTCAAATAACAATGTATAAGAATTAAAAAATTTCCACATCCCTGCCTTGTTAGTATATATCTTTTTGATAATAGCCATCCTAATCGTATGAACTGGTATCTTGTAGTTTTGGTTTTCGTTTCCCTAATACTAGTGATGGTGAGCATCTTTCCATGTGCTTACTGGCCATTCATGTATCTTTTCTGGAGCAGGAAGGTATATTCAAACCCTTTTCCTATTTTAATGTTTGACTATTTGTCTTTTTATTGTGGAGTTGTGAGAATTTGTTATATATTCTGGATACAGACCATTAGTTAAATATATGATTTACAAATGTTTTCTCCCATTCTGTGTTTTTTTTTTTAACTTCTTGATGGTGTTCTTTAAGGCATAAACATTTTAACTCTTGATAAAGTTCAACTTATCAATTATTCTTTCATTGCTTATGCTTTTTTGTCACATCTAAGAAACCATTAACTAATGAAGAGTCCTAAAGATTTATGTTTTATTTTCTAATAGCTTTTATAGTTTAGCTCTTACGTTTAGGTCTTTGATCCATTTTTGAGTATATGGTATGAGATAGGGTCCAACTTTATTCTTTTACGTGTATGTACTTAGTTGTCCCAGCACCATTTGTTGCAAAACTGTACTTTCCCCATTGAATTGTCTCGGTATTTTGTTGACAAACATTGACTATAGATTTGAGTTTATTTCTGGGCTCTCAGTTCCATATCACTGATCTGTATTTCTGTCCTCATGCTAGTTCCACACTTTCTTGATTACTGTAGCTTTGTAGTAAGTTTTGAAGTCAAGATGCACATCTTTTATTTTTTACATTAATTTTAATTTTAATTTTTTACATTTATTTCTAAAGTTTACATACTAATAGCATAAAATTTTAAAAATACAGGGTCTGGCACAAATAATGTCTTTTTAATTATAAAATCTTTTATGACAAAATTCTTAGCATGTAATTCTGTAACATAACAATACCACACTCAAGCACATCATATGGAATTTTAGTTGGAATGTTCAAATGAAAACTATAAATTATTACAGCCATATTTTTACCCTACCAACCACACTCAAGCAGGCATTACTTCTGCTGGACCAAGTTTAACAAATAAAGAAAAAATGAATACCACTCATAATACTATTAATTGGAATTAGTATTTTAGGACATCTTTTTTATCTCTTTTTAGGCAGCATTATAGGTTTAATTTTCAGTTGATACATATGCAGTGTGATAAGCAGTGGAGATATTTTTCTTCCGAGACAAGAATTTTCGTGAAGTTCTTGTGTAATATTTAAAATTTTATATTTTAATAACAGATATAGCTGAAACACATAAATGGCAATTAATGACAAAGTGAGTTTTCTATTGAGTGTTTCATCTTATTTTTATAGTTTTCAAATCTGTTTACAAGGGGACACGGTTTACTTTCTAATATAATGCAGAGTTTTTATTGAAGAGTTGTATAATGTAGAGTTTTAATTTTATTGAAGTAAGATTACTTTGTGTTCTATGGTTATCTTTACTTTTAACAAGCTCTTAATTCCATCACATAATTTCTACTATACTCATAATCACATTGGAGTCTGACACTTAGAAGGGCTTTCTGAAGACTTTGTCAAAACCAGTGTTTACTCAGTTAAACAACAACAGTCAGAAAAATTATGAAATATAAGCAGATTCAGATAGAATCAACTGGATTCTAAGTATAGACAAGTATCAGCATACTATTATTTCCCCAAAGAGAATTGTCTTCCAGGAAAAGTGAAGATAGAACCTTTTGCTTATATGTAATCTGTTCTTAACTCGAGGCTATGGAATTTTAATGCTTACATGAGACCTCTGTACAGCACACTTCACTTTTCCTAGAACTAAAATATTTAGGTTCTCTTCAGTTCCAAAATTTTAAAGAGTTATGTTTTATCTTTTTTGATGCTGAACAATAAAAAGGAAAGTATATCAAATTTTCTGAATAAAGAATATCTTTATTTTGCACAGTGCTATATAGCTTAAAAGGTATACATGAATTATCCCACATGAAGTTCTTAATGTCTCCATGTCTTTTCTTTTCCCAGATTTATGCAGACCAAGAATAACTGAGTTTTCCAAGATTTCCTTTTCATTATATCATTTTGCCTATTCCAAAGAATGCTGTGTAACATGTTTGGGTTGGGATAATTCAATCTTTACAACATAAAATAATTTCTATTTTTAGTTGAATTTGGAAAATAAAAGCAACTGGAGATGTTAAAGTAAACATTGAAGAATTTTGCTATGTATAATCTAGTTTGAATACTTCTATGAATAGATTCATGAACATAGGTAAAAATTCTGTTATATTTATTTTCATTCCTAAAATATGTAAATAATATAACTTGAAATATGTTATAGTCTAAATAATGATTCTGACAATTCTTCTAATCCAATTAACAAATTAAAATTTCTTACCATTAAGACTTGTACTTTCTAGAATGGCATGTCAGGAGTCCACGTAAAGGAAAGTGAAGATCTAGAGGGAATAAAATTGAGAAAGCTCACTAATAAATTTCCATCATGCACATGTAATAGTCTGCTATGTTTCTAATAACCTCTAAGCCATAATTTTCTAATGGAATGAAATAACTGTTAGAGGCAAAATCAATACCTTCAAAGTACACACTAATGTTCTGTGAAATTAGAAATTGACCTTTTTTCTTTTCGTTTTTTCTTTTAAGGATTAAATACAAGTGGGTTTAGATATTTGGATTATATAACATTTGAAATAGAAATCTCTTGATTATATTTGTCGAAAAATAAACTTTAAGTGTTATAAGTGTGTTGCTGTATCCTCCTTCTTACTGATAATAGATTAAAAATATAAATAAAAACTTGATTCTCTGAAATATGATTGGTAATCAGTTAAGACAATTATTATTTTAACACTTGCCAGCATATGTTGCTAAAATTGCAACTTGAACAGAAATGATATATATCAAAACTAGACACTTATCAATTAAAAGGTAACACTATTATCAATGCTTTTACTTAAAATTCATACTATCACTAAGTTGGAGTGAATATGCATATAAAATCTACCATATAATACAAATTTTTTCCCAACAAGTAACACATTGTTGAGTATAAATCGAGCTGCGATAATAGCTCTATGAACTAGCTATGGAAACATTTTAGCTATTAAGATATTTTGAATTTGTCCTTGTTGATATTGTTGAGTTAACTCACCCAATTAATTTTTATTAATTTCTTACTCTTTTCAACTCATTTGACCAATTGTTGTTCTAGCTGTACTGCTTTGAAAGGAAAGGTGGATGTTCCACATGAAGAGTACAGGGGTTTCACCCTGCTTAGCGTGGCTCAGTTGGTTGGAGCATCATTCCATAAACCAAAAAGTCACTGGTTTGATCCTGGTCAGGGCACTTCCTAGGTTGTGGGTTCCATCTCCTGTCAGGGTGCATGTGAGAGGCAACCAATCAATGTTTCTCTCTCACATCCATGTTTTTCTCCCCCTCTCTCTCCCTCTTTTCCCCTCTCTCAAAAATCAATAAACATGTCCTTGGGTGAGGACCCCAAAAAATAGTACAGGAGTTTCTAACTAGTTCCTTTTGATCTATCTGCATGTTAGCTATTGGACTGGCACATATTCAAGTTATTTTTTATGCTGCAATTTCTACCACTACATTCACTTCTGTATTGGCTGCTGTTGAGGTAGTATTGTATATGACTAAGGGCATAAGCTCTGGGGTATATATGGGTCCAAATCATAGCTCCACCTGTTACTAGTCATGTGACCTTGGGCAAAGTATTAATTTACCTGGGACACAATTATTTCACTGTTAAACGGAGATGAAAAAGTTCCCATGGGTGTCCTGAGAAGATAAAATGAGATGTTGCATAAAAAGAACTTAGAGCTATCCCCAATAATTCTCCCCCAGATTGTGGAGATGGTGCTTGAGATCTACCTTGACTCATAGGAATACCAGCCATGTTCAATCTGGGAAGTAAATAGAAGTTAAAGTAAGGTGGAAGACATGTATTGCAAAGATAGGAATATTTAACCCAGAGAAGGAATCCGAACCCAACTATCACTCACAGACTTAGTGCATAGACTGATAAGGAGGGGTTACAGGCAGGCATCATCACTGTGAGTCTGACATTTCCTCCACTGTGGTACTTTTAGTTCACCTTCTTCCTTGACTTAAGATGCTCTCATTCTTTCATTCTTTGTTGTTGTTTTTTTCTTACCACTAAAAGTTTACATGTTAGCTGGTAATTTGGGTTTTTACAATTGTGAAATTGGTGGATTGCCTTAATCAGAGTTCTTGTGTCACTGGATCTGATTAGAATTGGATTTTCTTTGGGAAATGGCATCTTCTACAATAATGCTTCTGTATTATTGGTCATTTCCTTTGTGCTGTAGGCAATGACCATCAAGCTAGAGAAAGGAGCTCTGGGCAGGTGGAATGAGATGATTATTTAGCATGGAACTTAAAAAAGAAAGTGTGTCACTGTAGAATATTTGGACACAGCAGGAGGGAGATACGGAGATACAGACCAGTGAACAAGGTCAACCCAAAGTGCTCACAAAGTACTTTGTTAAAATTGTGGTAGTGCCCATTCCATTGTATTACTAGTATTTTCACATCTTTTCCTCAACGAGATTTAGGGCTTTTTGTAGGCAATTATATAATCTCACTTGAATTTGTATTTTCAGTGTTCATATGTGCTAAATGAAGGACCGAATGGATAAGCAAAGTTAGGACCATTTATGACTGTGTGGCTGTGATGAAAGGTTTTACCTATGATGTGGTAAGTCATGAGTGAGCAGAATCTTATTCAGGGGTCTGGACTGTTCATTCCAAGAGCTCTGGTGGTACTTCTAACTCCCTGAAACATTAGATCTGTATTGAAGAATAATGCCATGATTTATTGTACAGCTATCCAAGCAACTACTCTCTAGACAAGATTGGGGCCTTTCATGAATTGCTTGTTTAAAGTCCATTTTTATTTTGATTAAAGTGAAACAGATAGAGTTTTAAAACTAAATGATTCTAAATACCTGCAGTAAAATAAATTACTATTCAAAATTAGTTAATTCTATCCAACCCCCAAACAATTCTTTTCTTACTGGCCTCACACCATAGGGGGTTTTTAATTCTAAACTCAGTAGTGTCAGATCTGGCTATGTAACTTTTTTCCGCCAATACCATGTGAATGGAGGTGACCTGTGTCACTTCTGAAGATACTTTAAGAGCCAGAATGTATTTCTTCCATCATTCTTTTTCTACTGCTACAAAATTGGCATTTCCAGCTAGGGGCTACTCCTTCAGCCCTGCTCCTGTAATGAAGATGTGGAGATGAGACACTCACAGTGAATGTGAATGGGACTCCCATTCATGTTGTTGTCAGCCACTCAGATTTTAGGGTCGTTTGTACCACAGCGTAATTCTGCTAAGCTGTCTGATACAATGGTTTATATTAAAGTGATTGCATAGTATGTTGTCAAACCTGGACATCACTGAGAGCTGAAGGAGGTTTTGTGATCAATTTGTGTAAACTGGCATTGTCCCAGCAAACAGAGGTTGTATGGTCATCCTAGCTGTAATTGGAATAGTGATACATAGGGTCATTCTGGACTTTTCTTTGACACTCTCACTCTCCTTTGTTGGAGCCCGGAATGCATGAATTTCTCTTTCTTGACTGACTCCCTTGTTTTCTGAAGCCTACCCTTTATGGGGACATTTGTTTACAAAATTCTTTTGTGTCTAAGCTGTCTCAATTTTATCTTCACACTTGATTGATATTTTGGCTTGGAACAACTTTTAAGTACAAAAATATTTTTCCCTTAGGTTTTTAAAAACTCATTTATTTATTGTTGTACAATTACAGCTGTCCCCATCCCCCCCCCACATTACTCTCCCCCCACCCTACCTTCCCTCACCTCCCACCTTCAGTCCTCACCCCCACCATCGTGTTTGTCCCTGGGTCTTTTACACATGTTCCCAGATGACCCTTCCCCTTCTTTGGCTCGTTATGAAAAGTGTTGCACCACTGTCTCTTAGCTGTCGGTATTGCTGCTGGAAAATTTGATGCCACTTGCACTCTCATTCTTTTGTACTGATAAGCGTTCTCTCTCTGGAATCATCTAGGATCTTCTCATTATCCCTGGCATTTTGAAATTTTGTAATGATGCATGTTCTTTCATTGTTCTGGTCACTTAGCTGACTCTTTCAAATGTAGACTCCTTTCTTTCCATTTTGGAAAAATGTCTTACTACTTTTTTGAACTGTTTCTCTCCACCAGCCTCCCTGTTCTCTTGTGTTAGTATTCTTATTATTTTCACTGGCTGTCCTAGATCAAGTGTAGAGGAATTATATTACCCCTGTTTATCACATTTTCTGACTCTTTCGTTGTTTGGTTTTACTTTCTTGGTGATGTTCTCTCTTTTAACTTACAACCATTTGATTGATTTCTTTATTTTGAATGATTTATGATGGTTAATTTCTAAAAGCTTTTTCTCCTGTGATCATTGTGTAGTTTCCTCATATTGTTTTATGAATACAATATCTATTCTTATCTCACTGAGGATATTATTTATAATTGATTTGAAATTTTCTCTGCTTTTGCTTTATTTCTGTCTCTTCATTTTTTTTTTTTTTTTTAGCAGCTGTTTATTCTTTTCTTTGAGGTTGGAGGCAGGTTTAGCAGAAAAGGGTTAACTTGGTAGGCCTGGATTGCTTAAACCCTGTTCACTACAAAGAAGTAGGCCTGTCTTCAGGACTGGCCCTTGGCTGACTCCTGCAAGATAAATTCTGAGCCCTTGGAGTATTTTGCTGATAAAGATTGATTTTGTATGTCTGAGGCCTTGGGCCACACTATACCAGTTTGATCTGATAGTTTATGCTAACAAATAATGTGATTTATGATGAAAGCCTGGTTTTGCTCTGGGGAGAGAGGCTGAAATCTAAGTAGCTGAGGTCAGTCATAAAGGTACTGCTTGTCTACATGACTGACCCCCAATGAAACCCGCGGACGACAAGGCTCAGGTGGGCTTCCCTTGTTGGCAATACTTTACATGGGCCATATATCACTGCTGGGAGAATAAAATGCATCCTTACATGACTCTACTGGGAGGGGACACATGGAAGCTTGTGCCTGCTTTCTCTTGGGCTTTGTTCCATGTGCCTTTTCCCTTTGCTGATTCTAATCTGTGTCCCTTTATTGTAACAAAATAAAACCACAAGTGCATCAGCTTTTCTTGTGTTATGAATCCTTCCAATGAATCATTAAACCTGAGGGTGGTCTTGAAACCCCCAACACAAAGGCGATACTCAATTAACTCTTCACATTTTTAAGCAGGGGACTAAACGCACAATGGATTTTCAGAACGTGGGGATGGGGTTGGTTTGCTTTACTGGAGGGCGATGGCTCTTAAAGTGTTGTTCAAGGACACTTGAGTTCTCAGAGAATCTTGCAGAGTTTCACGAGCTAAAACTATTTTTGATTAATACCAGATGTTCTTTGCCTTTCATCTATGTTAACATTTGCACTGATAGTGCAAAACATTGTTGGATAAAACTGCCGTGGACTTCGCCATGGATAAAGGAAGTGGTACTACCTTATACCAGCATTCTTTACACCACATGCTGTTGTAAAAACTATGCCGGTTTCACTTAAGGTCGCCATTGGTGAAACAGTAACACTTAGAAATTCGGCGCATGCATGTCTTTTAATCTTACAGTGAGAGGTATGGCAAGTATGTCTAAGGCAGTTTCACTGCACACTATAATGCAATGACTGTCTCAGGAAAATGCTAGTGCAGTCACTTCCATTAGAGTTGAAGTGACTGTATTTTTTTTTTCATGGAAACCATTTTTACTTGAAAGAATGACAAACTATGGTTATTCAAACTTGGGTATTTGGCATATGTTTTCTTGAAAATGAATAAAGTGAGCCTGTCACTTTAAGAAAAACAACTATCGATATTTATGCCAATGATAAAATTCAAGCTTTCAAGAAAAATCAGAAGTTTGGAAGATTTCTGGGAACTTGACAGCTTCCCAATACTTACAGAGTACTCTGATGTGGTCAATGGTAATATTAAGAAATGCAATTTTTTTGATACTGTATAAAGAAATGTGTCAAAATTTGGAAGATGTGTATAGCCCAGTGAGCAGAGATTTTCCAAATGATAAATGCATGATGCTACGAAATCATACATGGGTAAAGAGACATTAAAATTGCAAGATAGACCAATGGACTTCGACATAACAGAGTACAAAAAGCTCACTGGTTTTAAGTGCACAATTCTGTAACATATCATCTGTGTATTGCATTGTGTGCTCACCACCCCACAAGTCTCCTTTCATCACCATATATTTGACCCCCTTTACCATTTTCTTCCACCCACTTTTCCTCTGGTAATCACCAAACTGTTATCTGTGTCTATTAGTTTTGTTTGTCTGTCTTGTTTATTTATTTGTTGCTTTAAGTTTTATAGCCTACATATGGGTGAAATCATATCGTTCTTGACTTTTTTTGGCTTAGTATGGTATTATAAAGATCCATTCATGTTGTTGCAAATGGTAGTATTTCATCTTTTCTTATGGCTGTAGTGTTCCATACCACATCCCCTTTATCCAGTTATTTATTGAAGGACACTTTGGTTGTTCTCCTGTCATGGCCACCATGAATAATGCTGCAATTAACATAAGAATACGCATATCTTAAACCTATATAATTTTATTAACCAATGCTACCCCAATAAATTCGATAATATAAAAAAGTTAAAAAAGACTATGCCTCATCTTGTAACATGAAAACTTTTTTCCCACTTGGTGTTTGTATTGCAGCATTTAAAATAATTTATTCATTTTTATAATGTAACCTCATGTTTTTCTATAGTTTACTGCTATCATGAAACTTGATATAGAGCACAATTTACTGTTAGGTATACAGTCTTACGTCTGATATGTGTTTCTAAATTGTCCATAATTCTTCTAATTTATATTTGAAAGCTATATGCATATTATAAATGTTACATATGCATATTCTAATAATATGCATTTACAACATACATTTATATTATATATCACACACACATATAGATTTATTTTAACAAATAGTTCACAAGTATGGTTTCAGGTTTTGCCTTGCTACTAACCTTTAAGAAACTACTGCTTTTCAAATGTTGGTGTAGTTTCAATCCATTATTACTTAAAAAGGCTATATTTAGCCTTTAGTATTACCTAAAAAATACTTTTTCTTTTTGCACCTATATAGTAATGTGAGGCTGCATGTTATTCATATATTTCAACCAAAACAACTCGTTACAACAGGTTAAATGCAGAAGCACATATGAAAACCCAGATGTATTTTATGATGACAGACATCAAAGAGGTAGCCAAAAATAGCACTCTTCCACTAAAACTTTTTTTTTTGTTTAGGATAATATGTTTTCCATGAAAATAGTGTTCTTTATGTTATGTAGTAGGTTGTCACTTTGGAACAAATTAATGACAAATTTTTAAAAACTTCTAGGATGGTAATACTCAATAGTTCTAGCTTGAATGCAAAAGAGCTCTTTGAAGTCTCCAGTGATTTCATGAGTTTAAGGGAGTGCTGAGACCAAAAATTTTGGGAATGGCTACTACTGGGCTTAAGGGAAGGAGCAGGTCTTTTCATTGGGGTGACCTCAACTGTTACTGTTTGTAGGTGCATTTTTCTGAACTTGTTCATTTTCGTCCGATGAGTAATCCCTTGGTCCCTCGACTGGACTACATGATGCCATTTTGGGGTTGAGTCAGATGAAGGGGCTTGCAAGTTGCTTAGTTCACTAGGTAGACTTTGAGTTCATCTCCTAGCGTATATCCCTGGCTGCCTTCCGCTTTTCTACTCTACTTGATGGCCATGGCTGTGAGGCCGTTCTGACTTTATTTCTCCAGAGAATAATCCCTGCTTTCCTGCCAATAGATGCAGCAGCTCACTTTTTTTTTTTATCTTACTCACTTTTACTGTTCTATCCTCACTGCTCCATCTACTTTAATCTGCTAAAAAGCTGTGCTTTCTTAGATACTTAGATGCTGATGCTGATTCCTTTCCTGATATCTTCTTGGGCACGTGGTAGGCTGAATGATGGCCCCACTCCTACCTCAATGATATTCATGTCTTAATCTTTGGGAACTGTTAGTATTGTTCCCTTATGTGGCACAGACTTTGCAGGTGTGATTTAAGTTAACAAACTTGAAGTGGGAGCGTCTCCTGGCTATCCAGGTGGGCCCTATATGCAATCACAAGTATGCTTGTAAGAGGAAGGGAGGAGATCTGTTACAGACGAGAGGGGAAGGAAATGTGAACTTGGGGCAGAGACGAGAGTGACGCACCCATAAGGCAAAAAAACGCCAGCAGCCACCAGAGACTACAGAAGGTGAGAAATAACTTTAGCTCTTGCGTCTCCATTTCTGACATCTTGATTTCTGCCCAGTGATATTAATTTGAGATTTGTAGCCCCTAGAATTGTGAGAGAATGAATTTCTTTTGTTTTAAGTCACCAAGGTTATGGAAATTTGTTACCACAAACAGCAGCTTCAGTAAACTAATACAGATGTAGTATTTGTTGTTGTCATTGCTCTTTTTTCAAAAGAAAATCTTTCCTTGTCACTTTACTAGGGTTTTATGGGGTAAATGCATGTGGTCTATATAGGCCAGGTGTAACCAGAAACTTTTCAGTGAGTCTTTAAGTGGCAAGGAGGGGAGGGTGGAAATTTTGCTAGAGTATATATTCTTCAGATGTTTTAGAGTGACTCATATGGCACCCCCACACCCCGGGTGAGGGGAGTTGTCCCCAGATTTCAGTCACTTAAGGAAGCACATCTAAATGGCTGTAACTTACTGGGAAACAGCCAATGACAAGCATGAAATTTGTTTTCTCTCTCTTTTTTATTGTTCAAGTCCAGTTGTCTCCATTTTCCCCCTACCACTCCCCTCCACCCCAGCCACCTCCACCTGCCACTCTCATTCCTACCCTCTTTTGGCTTTGTCCATGAGTCCTTTATACATGTTTCTTGATGACCTTTTTCCCTTTTTCCCCATTACCCCCTCCTACCTCCCCTCTGGTTACTATCAGTTTGTTCTTTATTTCAGTGTCTCTGGTTATATTTTGCTTGCTTGTTTGTTTTGTTGATTAGGTTCCACTTATAGATGAAATCATATGGTATTTGTCTTTCACCACCTGGCTTATTTCATAATGCTCTTCAGATCCATCCATGTTGTTATGAATGGTAGGAACTCCTTTTTTTTTCCTGCTGCATAGCATTCCGTTGTGTAAATGTACTGCAGTTTTTTGATCCACTCATTTACTCATGGGCACTTAGGTTGCTTCCAGCACTTGGCTATTGTAAATTGTGCTGCTATGAACATTGGGGTGCATAGGTTCTTATGGATTGGTGTTTCAGGGCTCTTAGAGTATAAGAGTATAGGAATTGCTGGGTCAAAAGGCAGGTCCATTTTTAGTTTTCTGAGGAAATTCCATACTGTTTTCCATAGTGGTTGTACCAGTCTGCAGTCCCACCAACAGTGCACTAGGGTCCCCTTTTCTTCACAACCTCTCCAACACTTGCTGTTTGTTGCTTTGTTTATGAAGGCCATTCTGACTGGTGTCAAGTGGTATCTCATTGTAGTTTTAATTTGCATCTCTCTGATAGCTAGAGATATCGAGCATCTTTTCATGTATCTCTGGATTCTCTGTATGTCCTCCTTGAAGAAGTGTCTGTTCAAATCCTTTGCCCATTTTTTAATTGGGTTGCTTGTCTTCTTAGAGTAGAGTTGTGTAAGTTCTTTATATATTTTGGAGATTAATCCCTTGTCCGAAGTTTCATTGTCAAATATGTTTTCCCATACAGTTGGTTCTCTTTTTATTTTAATACTGTTTTCTTTAGTTGTGCAGAAGCTTTTTATTTTGATGAGATCCCATTTGTTTATTCTTTCCTTTATGTCCCTTGCTCTAGGGGACATATCAGTAAAAATATTGCTGCGTAAAATATCTGAGATTTTCCTGCCTATGTTCTCCTCTAGGACTTTAATGGTGTCATGGCTTATATTTAAATCTTTTATCCACCTTGAATTTATTTTTGTGTATGGTGTAAGTTGGTGCTCGAGTTTCATTTTTTTGCATGTAGCTGTCCAATTCTCCCAGCATCACTTGTTGAAGAGGCTATTTTTGCTCCATTTTATGGTGCTGCGCGCTTTGTCAAATATTAATTGACTGTAGAGACTTGGGTTTATTTCTGGGCTCTCTGTTCTATTCCACTGGTCCATGTGCCTGTTTTTATGCCAGTACCAGGCTGTTTTGATTACTGTGGCCTTGTAATATAGTTTGATATCAGGTATTGTGATCCTTCCTACTTTGCTCTTCTTTCTCAAAATTGCTATGGCTATTCAGGGTCATTTATGGTGTCATATAAATTTTTGAAAAATTTCTTCTATATTTGTGAAATATGTCATTGGTATTTTAATAGGGATTGTGTTGAATCGATTAATTTCTTTGGGTAGTATAGAAATTATGATGATGTGAATTCTTCCAATCCATGAGCATGGTATATGCTTCTGTTTGTTTGTGTCTTCCTTAATTTCTTTCTTCAGTGCTGTGTTGTTTTCTGAGTACAGGTCTTTTACCTCCTTGGTTAGGTTTATTCCTAGGTATTTTATTTTTCTTGTTGCTATATCAAATGGGATTTTTTCCTGATTTCTGTTTCTGATATTTCATTGTTGCTGTACAAAAATATCTTCTATTTTTGAATATTGACTTTGTATCTTGCTATTTGCCAAATTCACTTATTAAGTTGAATAGTTTTTTGGTGGAGTCTATAGGATTTTCTATGTACACTGTCATGTCATCTGCATCAATCACAGTTTTGCTTCCACCTTTTCAATTTGGATGTCTTTTATTTCTTTTTCTTGTCTGAATGTTGTGGCTAGGACTTCCAAGACTATGTTAAATAGAAGTGGTAGAAGCAGACATTCTTGTCTTGTTCCTGATCTTAATGGGAAAGTTTTTAGTTTTTGCCCATTGAGTATGGTATTGGCTGTAGGTCTCTCATATATGGCTTTTGTTATGTTGAGGAATGCTCCCTGTACTCCCACTTTGCTGAGTATTTTGATCATAAATGGGTGCTGTACCCTATCAAACGCTTTTTCCACATCCATGGATATGATCATGTGATTTTTGTCTTTTGATTATGTGATGTATTACATTTATTTATTTGCAAATATTATACCATCCTTTCATCCCTGGGATGAATCCCACTTGGTCATGGTGTATGATCTTTTTACTGTATTGCTGGATGCAGTTTGCCAATATTTTGTTGAGGATTTTAGCGTTTATGTTCATTATCAACATTGACCTGTAGTTTTCTTTCTTTGTTGTGTCTTTATCTGGTTTTGGGATTAGGATGATGCTTCATAAAAAGAGTTTCGGAGTCTTCCATCATTTTGGATTTTTTGGAATAGCTTGAGAAAGATAGCTTTTCCTAAAATTTTGAGGAGGTTAGCTCTTCCTGAAATGTTTTGTAAAATTCTTCTGTGAACCCGTCCGGTCCACACAAAAAGCCCAAAAGAAGGGCTTTTGTGTGCTAGGAGTTTTTTGATTACTGCTTCGATTTCACTGGTTGTTATCAGTCTGTTCAGGCTTTCTGCTTCTTCTTGATACAGTTTTGGAAGATAACATGTTTCTAGAAACTTGTCCATTTTACCTAGGTTTTCAAATTTCTTGGCATACAGTTCTTCATAGTAATTTCTTACAATCCTTTGTATTTCTGTGGTGTCAGTTGTAATCTCTCCTCTTTCATTTTTGATTGTGTTTATTTGAGTCCTCTCTCTTTTTTTCTTGATGAGCCTGCTTAAAGGCTTGTCAATTTTGTTTCTTTTCAAAGAACCAGCTCCTGGATTTATTGATCCTTAGAATTGTGGCTTTAGTCTCTATGTCATTTAATTCTGCTCTGATCTTGGTTATTTCCTTCCTTCTACTTGCTCTGGGGTTTGTTTGATGTCATTCCTCCAGTTTTTGTAGGTGTAGGGTTAGGGTGTTTATTTAAAATGTTTCTATCTTTTTTAGGTAGGCCTGTATCGCTATGAACTTCCCCCTCAGTACTGCCTTCTCTGTGTCCCATAGGTTTTCTACTGTTGTGAGTTCATTTTCATTTGTTTCCAGAAACTTTTTGATTTCTTCCTTGATCTCATTCTTAACCCATTCATTGTTTAGTAGCATGCTATTTGATCTCCATGAATTTGAGTGTTTTTGAGTTTTTTTCCCTTGAGGTTGCTTCCTAGTTTCAGGCCCCTGTGGTCTGAGATAAACAAGCATGAAATTTTGATCCAGCCCTAGAACTTGGAAGATTTGGAATATCACCAGATTAGGAGTGGGGGTGGAGGGATGAGTGATAGTTCACAATTTACACTGTTGCCCTGATGTGGGGACTTCTACCACTATCCATCTGAGCTTATGATTCCTTCCTATATGATTATCCTGTGAGCCTTCATGCAGTTTAAATAACAGAAGAGGGGTTTCTGCATCCCCATTTTCCCCCATGTTTGATGTTAGTGATGCTTTCCACTTATGTTGTCTGCAAATGAGCCAGAGATCCCAGAGAGCTGAAAGGGAAAGTGAGATCTGGAGCAGCCCAGGATGGGCATCGCAAGGCCTGTGGGGAGACTGGCTGATGGAGGTGGACCCTGGAAGGCATGCCTTCCTTTCATAGTCAGTGAATATTTAGGTAGCACTCATCAAATGTAATACACTGTACCACAGCCTTATACAAGTAATCGCAGCACACAAGAAATTAAAATGAATTAGAAAGGAATTCAGTGGAAGGAATAATCCCCAAATTCCTTATATTCCTAAAGATAAGTAAGAATTAAAGCAAAAAGTTTAACATCTAGAATTTACAACATTAGAGCCTATAAAAAGACTATTATTCAAATTTTCTTGATACATTATTACAGAAATAAATCTTAGAGTTTAAAACAAAGTTGAGACTCGGCTATTTTCTACAAATTAGATTTTTCTTTCCTTCATATGACTAGAGTTGCTTGGGAATTTTGTGTGATAGATATAAGCCTTTAAAAATAATGATTAATAAGAGATGACTGGCCTAAATTGACAGTGTAAGCCAAATAAATAGAATTATATTAGACAGAAGCAAGAAAATGGCCATTTTTGGCAGCATGCCCGCTGGGCTGTAATGAGGTCTAATGCTGTTGTTCCTGGTACTTCATATGATGCTGGTGGTCTGTGACAGTTTAAAACACAAGCAGAAACATATTCTGCAGTAATAAATTTTACTTTTGCTGCACAGAGACATGAATATACAAATTGCTTCCTACTAATTCAAAAAACCACTTCCCCTGAATGATAACTCCACTTTAACCAATATGTTTCAGTTTCTTGACAATATTGAAAAAAATGACGTAATAGCAAGAATGGTTTAATGGCATTTCTTGAATATCAGATAAACTGATTAAGTGTTCATGATAAAATGAGGGAAGAAAGATTGGAAAATACAGGGTGGAGAAGGTCACAGATGAATAATGTGTGGAGTCACGTGGGTGTAAATTAAAAAGGGCTAGAGTACTAAATCCTGGACTCAGAGAATTCACAGTGTCTTTCTTCTACTGCCTGCCTTGTTCCACAGACATCCACAAAGGGCCTCAAGTTTGTGTCCGATATTCTAGAAGCCATTTAGAAAAAGAGGTATATGGGACACAGATGTATTTGTGGCTCCAGAGGTATAGAAGCATCCATGAGGTCAGGCACTTTCTGAAGTCTTAAGGGAGTTGGCATCATGTGATGGATAATATTCTGAACAGAGTCCTCTTTGGTTCTAATGATACGTTTCTGATGCTGTTGATTACCTAGGCCTCTGTGACTTCACGCCCAACAACAAATCATTCCTACCAGGTGGTATTAAACTGAAAATCATATATACAACTGGATGGAAGAAACAGAATTTGCTTCTGAGGCAAAGGAACAAGTTGCTTGGATAAGGAACAAGTAGAGACAGCTGAGCCTTCTCTGCCTTTGTGGCTTTCTGTGCTTTCTCTGTGCTTGAGTCAAAAAGTGAGTAAATACATTTACCCATACAGAGAAGAAAGTGATTTTCTGCATAAAAGCTAGAAAAATGGAAATGACTGAGGTTCATTATAGACATTGAAGCAACCAATAGCTACATCTTTCTCCATTGGTTACATGATTTCCAATGTGGACCTAGACAGAGTAGATTATTTTTCCTCTGGATGAGTGGGTAGTTCTATAACCACAAGATCAAAGAGTATGGATAAAATACAAATATGTTTTAATGATCTTTCCTATCTTCCCTGGACAAGACCCAGTGGAGTTTGCCCAGAGCCACCTACATTGCACAGCTCCAGAGGGCATCATTTGGATGAAATGTTAAGTGACTGTCCATCGGTGCCTGGGGCTGTGCTACCTAGAAGTTCTGGGAGGTTGTTTTGCCAGAGAGAAGATGTAAGGGTTAAAGCTTCCCCCCATTATGAGCAGGGTAGAGTGCACACCGATGTTAGAAGAGAGATGAAGGTGCTTGCTCAAGTAAGCTGAGTCCTTTTTTTGTCAAGAGAAGATATCATGCTTCTATGAGTAGGTAGTAGAGATTCAACCCCAGCAGAGTCCAGGGGCCAACCCAGGTGTGAAGGGTCCTGTTGGAGTGATGCTGTTAGACCCTTCTGTGAACACAATTTTCAAAAAGTGGAAAGTGTAACTCATACAAATGCCTGTCAGCACTTTCACCTGCTCATCAATTAATGAAGGACTCAGTAAGATGGAAGGCTGATTCTAAGAACATTTTGAGAAATGTGGACATTCATAGGAAATTTAATAAGAGGATATTAGAATGAGATCACTAAGTTAGATTGGAACCTGGTTGATGGCCTATAAGGCAATAAACTGTAACAAATGAGAATACTTTTTTCTACCAAATAGAAATCATTTGGACAAAATTTTGTGACATTCCTTTTACAGAATTAATTGGGTGCAATCCTGACTCTTATGATGAGATGCGAGGTACCTTAGTCCCAGTAGAGCTAATTTAGGGTTGGGGGCTGTTGAGTTTTTAAATATTAGTTTTTACTAGTTTTATCCCAAAAGCATACCCAAAGTATTCTGGATAAGAGAGTGATTCCTTAAGCACACGGTGCCTCTTGTCCCAGAACTCATCTCTGGGGCGTTGTGATAAAAGTCAGGCCAAATGTCTTATTGGAGTGGCTGAATGTTCCTTAGGTGAGAGACAAGGAAAAGGATTTTTCTTTGCTTCTAACAGGGAAGGAGGCAGCTGTCCCTGTCTCTCCTCCTGTAAAGGTCTCCTTGGAAACATAATGGGCGTGAATCCTTACTCCAACCCCTTGGTTTATAAATAAAATTTGTCCAGGAGCCAGAATGCCCTGTGGGTCTTGGCTTGTACTACCAAAAGATGTCTCCAAGTTCTGGACCTTATTCCTTCTTAAAATGTAAATACCTAGGGGGATAACACGCCAGTCTGGTCTGGAACCTTTTGGGGTCTTTTTGAATCAGAGCAATTAGCTCCATCATTAGGGAAACGATTGGTTGCAGATTTACTCTTACAGCATGTAAAGAATGTTTGTCAGAGAAATGAAAGCCAACTCTTTTTTTCTAAGATTTTTTCTGTTTTTATATTGTATACATCCTTGTATCTTAGGAAGCTAGGGCTTTTTGCAGGAGTAAACACTGTAGGTCAGCCATTCTCAAAATGTGGTCAGCCTCACTCAGAAATTTTTAGAGGTGTGAACTTTCAGGCATTCCATTACAAACAGACTTACTGAATTAGAAAGTCTGGGGGTGGGGTCCAGCAATCCGTTTAGCGAGCTCTCCAGGTGATTCTGCTGCCGGCCACCGTTTGACACCCACTGTGGAGTCCCACGCCTCCTGAGCTGGTCCTAATATTTTTCTTTATTTTCTACCATCCCCTTGCCATCTTCTTGCTTCCTACCATGCATTGTCGGTTCATTATTATTAACAAAGTCTATCTGCTGCTATGATAAGGTCCACTCTGGCCATAGGAAATTTGGTAGTAATCCAAAGAACGGATTTTTATGTGGGAAGCATTTTAGTATAATGAGATGGTTATGAGATTCCAGTTTCTGAAGCATTTTAAAAATTAGAACAACCACCTATTTTGGATGATTTAAATATGTATACCTGAGCACCAGCAGGTGGCCCAAATGCCTGAACGTTTTTAGTTTTCTAAAGCAGACAATATTGGGGAGATCAAATAGTAAACTGATTTCCTGAAGGAAGAGTAACTTCCTAGCAATATCAACTCATGTAGATCCATCATGCAAAAAGCAGATATTCAGAATATTACATATTTTATATTGCATGTTATATCACTAGTACATGTAGGAAACAATAATGACTACTTTTAGATGCTTCATAGGTGTTTTCATGCTTTTAGGAATTCTGGGGTCATCTATCTCTCTTGATACCATAATCATTTAAGGCATCCTGTGATGTCTGCCTTTCGCCTTCCGGAACTCTCGCAAAAGTGGGATTAGAATTCCCTTTATCTGGGAACTGGGTATTCTCTTACACAAAAGTAGATTCAGTCTCATCAGTTAGGTCTCTAGAGGTCTAAGAGAAACTACCTATTTGCTCAGGCAATGTGTCCTTCTGGAAAATTAGTAAATGATATCATACCATATAAAATTCCACTTCTAAAATAACCAAATGAGATTCCCTTCCAGTTTTATGAATCTAAGCAAACGAAACATGTGGGATTTATTACAAACATTTTCAAAATTCTTGTTGTATTTCCATGAACACAAATCTGATTTGCTTGGCTTTCATGACAAAGATCATAAGAATTAATCCACAACAAAGAAGAAACACATAGGAAGGAAAATATAATTGCTAGCATGTGTGTTTCTGTATTGCAGTATATTAATGTCGACCCAAGAGCAAATGTACATAAGAAAACAAAGTAAAAAAAGACACCTAAATTTAGATAACACTGTTACTTAAAATTAAAGAGGGGAATAATCTAGGTTAGTATAAATACTAACACATGAACCATAAATGCTTCAGAAATAGAGAATGATTCCTTATTTCTTATAATGTGTGAGTATCACCCACTTTCATAAAGCAGAATCGTTTTTATGGACTGCTGAATTATTCCTTGCAGCACTATATTCTTTGTTGCTTCTGAGACTGGTTTGGAAGGAGCAGTCATTACTTTAAGAACAGCCAGTGTTTATCCAGGATTCTGTGGCCATTTTGTTGAAAGTTTCAGAAGATTTTCCAAACATGAATATCCACGTATATGCAAAGTGCACACATCTTTTTTCTGTTTCCCCTTGACGGCTTGCTTTTGGGAGGGATATATTTTTTAAGCATTTTAAATTTTATTTTTTAATTTTATTTTGCAATTACAGTTTACATTTAACATTATTTTGTATTAGTTTCAGGTGTATAGAATAGTGGTTATACAATCATATACTTTACAAAAATGATCCCCCTTATATTTCAAGTACCCACTTGGCATTACACATAGTCATTATAATATTATTGACTACATTCCCTATGCTGTAGTCTACATCCCATGACTATTTTGTCACTATCAATTCATACTTCTTAATCTCTTTACCCTTTTCACCCAAGTCCCCTAACCCCTCACCCCTCTGGTAAGTATTAATTTGTTCTCTGTATCTCTGACTCTGTTTTATTTCTTCATTTATTTTGTTCTTTAGATTCAACATACAAGTGAAATCAAGTGGTACTTGTCTTTCTCTGTCTGACTTATTTCATCATACCCTCTAGGTCCATCCATGCTGTTCCAAATGGTAAGATCTCATTCTTAAAAATAGGATTCCTTTAGAGCAGCAGCCCCCAACCTTTTTGGCACCAGGGACTGGTTTTGTGGAAGACAGTTTTTCCATGGAGAGGATCGGTGGTGGTGGGAGACAGGAGGCAGAGCTCAGGTGGTAAAGCAGCTACTCTGGCATTCACGGACTGGGAGGAGGAAAGTTGGGGACCCCTGCTTTGGAGGGAACTTGTCTATGTGATAACTCAGGCAGCTGTCATTTTTCCTCTCCCCTTTCCAATTCTAGCACTCCTTGTCCTTGGATTTTGAGACTGTTCAAAACATCATGTCATCAAGAATCACATTAGCCCTTTAGTTGAAGGAGATTTTGGCTCGGCTTCCTGGCCCACAGCACCAGAGAAGAGTAAATGCTGGGACATTCTCTACTGAACTCTGGGTAGGGAGAAGTGGTCTGGCCATATATTCTTCAAGACAGAGAAAATCAACTAGAAACATTTTGTGTAAGGTGACCTTGCTGGGTTGGGTACACTTACCATGGCATGGTGCTTTACCTGAATGCAAACCCAGCCCACTATCTCCAAAACTGAAGGCAGAACAAGGGTCTTTCAGATTGTAATTGCTGTGATGTGACCTTCTCCTCATTCACTTTAATCTGGCCCAGATAAGGCTGGCCCTTGGGCTCTGGGGTTCTCTCTTGAAGGTCTTCTTTTTAAACCAATCCTGGAATCCTTCCTTGTTAATGATGCTATTACGTGCTCCGTGTGTGTGTGTGTGTGTGTGTGTGTGTGTGTGTTTCCTCTTTCCATGATCCTGGCTGAGGGTTCATATGCATGCCTTCTAGTACTCCTTTACTTTTGGTACTCAAAGACAGAACACAGAATCTTTTTTTTTATTTTAGTGGTTTAACAACTAATCCACTTTTATTTTAGTTGGTTAACAACATGAGGGGCAAAGAAATATTATAATAACATGAGGAATTTCAGGAAGTTAAGTGTTTCTTGGTTCCTTCAGGTTCTTTTCTGATCCTTCATTTATTCCATTGCCTACTGAAAAACCAATTCCATAATGGCAAGAGTGTACGTCTGTGGGGTGGGCAAAATTGATTTATAGTTGTGAGTATGTAAAATACAGAGCTTATTTTTGTATTATTATTTATTAATTATTGTATTATTTTCCACACAAACAACTATAAACCTACTTTTGCCCACCCCTTACATTTCTTAACATAGCAAAGGAACAAAAGAGGTTGGCTACAGAATACATTTTTTTCTAAAAACTTAGCTCAGCCAAAGGGTGGAGGAAACACTGATTTGGTTATAAAATTAATTTCTAAACATTAAGTTTCCATGGAGTAGGATTTATTAATTAAAACAGGGCATAGAAATAAAGAACAAACTGACAGTAACCAGAGGGGAGGGGGGGAGAGATAATGGAAGAAAACAGGGGAAGGGCCATCAAGGAACATGTATAAAGGACCCACGGACAAAACCAAAGGGGAATAGGATTGAGGGTGGGAGGCAGGGATGGGTGGGGTGGGGGGCATGGTGGGGTTAAAACGGAGAGGACTGTATTGTAAAAACAATAAAAAACAACAGCGTAGAAAATAGAAAACAAAATCTATTTCTTATTGAAACAGAGCAGACAATAACCTTCCCTTGCACTTAAAATAAAGGGCCGCAGGTGTCTCTGTGGATTTCAGTACCATCATAACTAAGATGTACAAATACCACATTCTATTCTGCCCTAAGGAACCCAGGATGATTATCTTCCTATCTGCCCCATTGTCCTTTCGACTTGTATAATTTGTGTACTTGTATACTGTAATTATCTATCCCTCCTGTCCAGCCAGTACAGTTCCAATAACTTCTGGAAATTTGTTTCTCTGTGACCACATGGCACTGAGCAATATGTCCTAAGTCTAATATTGTGCTCTTCCTTAAGAAGAAAACTAATAATGCTAACTATAAAGTTAACTATAGCACAGTAAGCCATCCACATTTGATGGGTCTAAGCTTTTATTCTTGGCAGTGGAGATATGCTTGGTAGTTAATTTTACATCAGGCTACAACCCAAGAGTTTGTATCGGAAAGCTTTAATCAGAGAAAATGAGTATTTTTAAAACAGCCCAGCAACTATTGCTACGAATCATGTAATTTGGGGACTACAAATGCGTAGTGAGTAAAATCTACTCTATTCTCTAAGTGTGTTGTAATTACCTGCTCCTGCTATGAAAAGAAGAGTGGACATTAAATCTAGAACCCATTTTCTTTAGCTCTGAGGCTGCCTATGAGAATTTTCCTCACTAAAGGATGCATTAAAGCAGGTGAGAGTTCTTACACTAAGCTTCTCTTTGGCTTCCTCAAGTGCCAGGTTGCCCAGGATGGGGAAACAGGAGGAGGCAGGGAAGACCCGAGTTTGACTTCCTGTATCAGGCATAATAACAGCACTATCTCACAGGGTACTGTTGGGATTAAGTGAGAAATGCACATGAAACTCTCAGTACGGACCTGGTGGATACTACACAGTAAACAGTTATAGCTGTTGTTATTATCAGCTGTGCCCTTGGGCAATTTTCTGAGTCTCAGTTTCTCCGTCTGTAAGATTTAGAACATAGGAATCCTTACTTTATCATTGTTAGCTTGTAAGAACAAAGGGCACACCCTGAGTGTGGGTAGAGAGCCAGTTCTCATTATCTGTTAGTTTTCTTTCCTCAAGAGTTCCAAAGATGGTAGCTCTTCTACGCTGGATCTGGAGGTGTTACCATGTGCGCATGTCATTGGTAGGATCCAGCAGGAAGCAACTTCATTACATTATTTATTTTTACTTTGTCCTTGAGCCCCTCTGTCTGATCTCCCTTCTCCATCCCAAGAAACTAGCTTGGGCAGAAGTCATAGTTTTATAGTCACATTCAAGAATTAGAGTCTCATTTTCAGATGTTGGAAAGTTCAGTCTTGTCTCAATCTAAATGTTTATTTCTTAATCAATTAAAAACTTACCACCTGCTCCTGAGCGAGGCTTGGAAACCCACAGAAGGCAAGAGGGGCACAATTTGCTCCTGGATTACACCTCCTGCGTTTCGCCCCTTTTCAGTCCTGTCCCCAAAATTGCTTCTTGTTCTTCCAGGGTGAGGGTGGGGAAGAGGGTGGAGAGGGAATGGGACGTGTGAGTCTAAACTGACCAGGCTGGTGTCTGTGTCTCTGCATGGCAACTACCCAAATGCTACCAAATGCATTTCCTGCTTCCTGTCCTGAGTTGAGGGTTTGCTTCCTATGTAGCCTTCCAGATGTTTTTCTGTTTACATATGTGTCCATGTGAAAATATAAGGGTCTTTTTTGGGAAGTATTATATTGTCTATGTTGCTCTGATATTTGCCTTTTTGCTACAAAAGTGTATTTTGGTAAACCACATAGGTAAATAGATCCATCTCATTCTTGTTGTCTATTGAATTATACCCATAAAATGGTTTTATGATTAGTCATTCTCTTATTGAGGGCTCTTTAACTTATTTATCATTGTTCATCCTTTGAAACTATGTTTCAGTGATCTTTGTACATGTATCTTGTGTATGTTTCTGAAGTGGCCAAAGGATAGGCACCTTCAAAATTATGGAAGATACTGTCCTATGACCCTTTAAAAAAAGCAGCACTAACCCTCATTCCCACTACTGGGTATAATAGTACCCATTTGCTCACACTCCTGCCAGTACTGAGTACTATCAATCTTTTACACTTGGGTGTTAAAATTCAATCTTATTTTTTGTTTTAATTTGTGTTTAGTTTGGATTCTCCTTATACTTAGCAAGGTTAAATGTCTTCCCATATATTTATTGGTTATTTATATAATTTCTTCTTTTCTCATTTTCAGTTGTTTACTGTGATGATTATGTTTTTCTTATTGACTTTTGGAAGCTCTTTATCTATGGGTATTAATCATTTGTATAATGTGTAAGATGTAACTATTTCCTTCCAATTTGTTACTTATTTTTAACTTTAAAAACATTGTTACTCAAAAGTGATAGGGGGTGGGAAAGAGTGGTTCAAATGGTCTTGCCCTTTGGTATGACAAGATATTCTGGGTTTTTATCTTGTATATTTCCTTCCCCGGACCTGGAATCAATCATTTCTCTAATGCAACTTCATAAAAATACCCCAGAATATTGCTTTACAGCTTAAATCTTGCTCTTTGTATTTCTTGTTTTTAAAAAAGTCATTTTGTAGTAAAATAAAGCATAGCTAGAGAAAATCACAGAAAATATAAATATAGTTGACGGATTTTTACAAGGTAGACAGACACCTTCGTAACCATCACCCCAGGTCAAGAAATATATGCGCCTACCACGTGCAGAGATCAAATCAAATCACCTCCTTCCAACAAAAATAGCCAATACACTAACATTACCATCTTGTTGCATTTTGAAAAGTGTATTACTAACATGTGTCTCTAGACACTGTAGTTTGGTCATACCTACTTTTTTAAAAATTGGATGTGTCTTTCAAATTTTTTAATATACAAATTTCCTCTCCAGTCCTTTCTGTTCCTTTCCACTTCATCTGTGGAAAGACATGAGGTGTCTGACCTGTGGAGTGTCCCAAAGTCTGGGTGTTGCTGATTGCACAGCCACAGTGCAGTTCAGCATGTCTCTGTCTGGTCTGTTTCTTGCAAACTGACAACTGGATCCAGAGCTCAGTCAGAATTTCAGTTCATTCCCCTTGATAGAACAGAAAATGGTGGTGACACTCTGTCACCAGGTGATATATAATATTTGGTTGTCTTGTTTTTCCTGATGGTAATAGCCATTGGTATTTATGCCTACATTCATTAATACGTTGGAGGTTGCCAAACAATAATACTCACTTCTATTATTTCTTTTCCATTTATTAACTAAAATACTTTTATAAAGAGGTACTCCCCCTATCTACTATTTGGTTATCCAGTGATGTACTTCATATAGTAAAGCGGGGGTGCCAAGCTCATTTTCATCGGGTGCTACATCAGCCTCGCACTTGCCTTCAAAGGGCCGAATGTAATTTTAGGACTGTATAAATGTAACTACTCAACAGTTAAGTGAGAGCTTGACACTGCCACAAGGTAGAAACAAGGTGTCAGGCCAGATAAAACAAGGTGGAGGGCCAGATTTGGCCTGGGGGCCTTGTGTTTGCCACCTGTGTAGTAAAGGAAGCCTTAATACTTGCTTTTTTCCACTTACTAAATATTTTTCCAGATAAAGATTTTGCTTCATATCATCTTCCAAAGGTACCCAATTAATTTTCAAAATCAATACGAACTAGTAGACTTAAGTATATTTGATGGATTTTAATCTATTATAGTTTTTCTCCTTATTGAAATGTAAAATTTTCCAATTTTGACCAGTGAGGGCTTCTACACATCGGTTATTGTGTTCTTTGTCATGACTCTCATCTTAGGTCTCATCTGTCCTATTTGTTATGTGTATTAGTTTTCTATGGCCACTATAATAAGCTAACATAAATTTGGTAGCTTCAAACAACACACATTTATTTTCCTCCAGTTTTGGATGACAGAAGTCTGAAATCAAATTTACTGCACCAAAATCAAGGTGTCAGAGGGGCCATTGCATATTGCTTTGTTCTGTGTCAAATTTCCCTCTTGTATGGACATTTATGATTATATTTAGTGTCCTCATGGATAATTTAGGATAATCTCCCATCTCAAAAATTTTAACTTAATTCTACCTGCAAAGTCTCTTTTGTCATATAAAGTAATATTCATAGGTTCCAAGGACTAAGACTAGGTATCTTTGGGGGACATTATCCAACCTATCATAGTATGACAAAATGCTCTGGGGCCGTCTTGTACAATTCTTGTCTGGACCTAGTGGTATCAACCATTTCTCCAAGTACCTCTGATTTCTTTTAGTGGGAAGTATTATTTCAAGACCACAATCTGGGATGACAAATGTGCATCGAGTACTATGATATTCATTGTTGTTTATAGGTCTTTTCAGTGTTAGAAAATTTATTTTGATACTTCCAATTCAAATTCAAGACTTTAGAGCTTCTACTTGACATCTTATAGAATGCACCTGAATTCTTTTTTTTTTTAAGCTCAATATTCAGGATTACTTTTTTTATTGTATTTTTTTAATTTTTATTTTAATTGTTGATCTTGTACAGTTTTCTGTCTTTTATTCCCACCCCAGCCCACCACCCCAGCCCTCCCCACCTCCCTCCCATTTCTAACCCCTATAGTTTTTGTCCATGTGTGCTTTATACTTGTTCCTGTAAACCCTTCCCCTTTTCCCCTGAAATTCCCTCCCCTCTCCCCTCTGGTGACTGTCAGCCTGTTCTCAATTTCAATGTCTTTGGTTATATTATGCTTGTTTGTTTGTTTTGTTGATTAGGTTCCTGTTAAAAGTGAGATCATATGGTATTTGTCTTTCACCGCCTGGCTTATTTTACCTGGCATGATGCTCTCCAGTTCCATCCATGCTGTTGCAAAGTGTAGGAGCTCCTTCTTTCTTTCTGCTGTATAGAATTCCATTGTGTAAATGTACCATAGTTTTTTGATCCATTCATTTACTGATGGGCACCTAGGTTGCTTCCAACACTTGGCTATTGTAAATTGAGAATGTACCTGAATTCTTAATGGCTGATTCTCAAGGACACAGTGGATCATAAAATTAGAACATTCCATATTCCACAGACAATAATCCCAGAATGGTAATATTGATACTACCACCAACAGTATGATATCTGAAAAGGTGAATTTTTAAACATATGCTCTGCGCTGTTAAAAAGTGGTATGTTATATCTACATTGTCAATTCACATAACTATTATGTACTTTATTTTCTCCTCTTCAATTTTCATTTAGTCATAATTCTATAAGCAAGTATATATTTAATTCAAACCAATAATCCTTATACGAATGTCTTTCTAGATGGTTACATTATATAAAATTCTTCTGTAGGGTAGGGAATATCATAGAAATAATGTTTCCTAAATTCATTAATGTTGGTAACATCTTGAAAATGAGTTTTATACTTGAAAGTCACTTTAACTAGATATAATACCTAGACTTGCATCTTTCTTTCCTTGAGTAACATGTATACTCCTTTTCCTTTTCATATAAAATCTCACTGTTGGAAATTTGTTTATAATCTACATTTTTCCCGTAAAATTTTTTTTTTGCCTAGATATTAAAATAATTTTTTTAAACATCTAATAATTTTATAAGAATGTGTCTTGAAGTTGGTCATTCTGGGTCATTAGTCTCATGTATGTTGTATAGTTTTATTCATTTTTTAATTTCAGGACAGTTTTCTTGAGTTATATACTTTTATATTTGGTAGGTCCTTTTGTTTGGTTTTAATATTCATGAAGTTCTATTATCTAAACAAGACCTTTTTATTTGTTTTCAATATTTGTTCTTTCTGTCTATCTCTTTTTATCTCTTTTCTGTTTTTTACCCTATTATTTCTAAGGAATTACATGTTTTGTATATTTGTTCTTGTGTTTCTACTGGCTTAGTCTTCATTTCTAAAATGAATTGTTCTTTTTTAAAAAGTTTTATTGTATTTATTGTGGTGACATTGGTTAATAAAATTATGTAAGTTTCAAGTGTACAATTCTATAATACATTATCTGTATCTTGTATTGTTTGTTCACCACCCAGAGTCAAATCTCTTTACATCACAATCTATCCCCTCTTTACCCTCTTGTACCTCCCTCCACCCTCCTTTCCTTTTTTTATCACCATACAAGACATCTGTGTTTGAATTGGGTTTTTTTTTTTTTTTTTTTTTTTTTTTTTGGTTAATCCTTCACCTTTTTCACCCAGTCCCACTACTCCTTCCCTTCTGACAGCTCTCAGTCTGTTATCTGTGTCTTTGCATCTGTTTCTGTTTTGTTTATTTTGTTCATTAGATTCCACATACAAGTGAAATTATATGGTATTTGTCTGACTAAACCATTTACATTTAAAGTGATTATTTATTGGTGCATATTTATTGCCATTTTATTCTTTGTAATTATTGCCCTCTGTTTCTCCTCCTCTCCCCTTCCTCCTCCTCCTTCTTCAGGAAGACCCTTTAACATTTCTTGTAATACTGGTTTGGTAGTAATGAACTACTTTAGCTTTTTCTTATTTGGGAAGATCTTTATTTCTCTCTCAAGTTTTTAAAAGCATATTTTATTGACTATGCTATTTCAGTTGTCCTAATTTTTCCCTTTGCCCCCTTCCATCTGGTACCTCACTTTTCCTCTAGCAATCCCTGCCCCCTTAGTTCATGTCCGTGGGTCATACATATAAGTTCTTTGGCTTCTCCATTTCCTATGCTATTTTTAACATCCCCTGTCTATTTTGTACCTGTCAATTATGCTTCTTAATTCCTGTAAATTTCCTCCTATTCTCCCCCTTCCCTCTCCCAGCTGATAATCCTCCAAATGATCTCCATATCTATGATTCTGTTTATGTTCTAGTTTGCTTAGTTTGTTTTTGTTTCTGTTTTTTAGATTCGGTTGTTTATAGTTGTGAATTTGTTGCCATTTTAATGTTCATTGTTTTGATCTTCTTTTTCTTAAATAGTTTAACATTTCATATAATAATGGCTTCATGATGATGTATTCCTTTAGCTTTACCTTGCTTGGGAAACACTTTTCTATCCTTCAATTCTAAATAATAGCTTTGCTGGAGGGAGTAATCTAGGTTGTAGGTCCTTGTTTTTCATCACTTTGAATACTCCTTGCCTGCAAAGTTTCTTTTGAGAAATCAGTCTTATGGGAACTCCTTTGTAGGTAATTTTCTGGTTTTCTCCTGCTGCTTTTAAGATTCTCTCTTTATCTTTAACCCTGGCATTTTAATTATGATGTATCTTGGTATAGTCCTCTTTGGGTCCAACTTGTTTGGGACACTTTGTGCTTCCTGGACTTGTATGTTTATTTCCTTCACCAAATTAGAGAAGTTTTCTTTCACCATTTTTTCAAGTAAGTTTTCAATTTCTTGCTCTTCCTTTTCTCTTTCTGGTACCCTTATAATTCAGCTGTTGGCACTTCTGGAGATATCCCAGAGTCTTCTTATACTCTCCTCATTTTTTTGAATTCTTGTTTCTTCATTCTGTTCTGGTTGAATGTTTATTTCTTCCTTATGTTTCAAATCATTGATTTGAATCCTGGCTTTTTTCACTTCACTGTCAGTTCCCTAGGATTTTTATTTATTTAACTTAATATAGCCTTCATTTCTTCCCTTACATTTTTTGCTGTACACAATGAGTTATCTGAGCAACCTGATAACTATGTGTTTTGAACTCTGTATCTGACAGGTTGGCTATCCCCGTTTCATTTACTTTTTTTTCTGGGGTTCTGTTCTCTTCTTTCATTTGGGCTATATTTCTTTGTATCATCAATTTGGCAGCCTCCCTGTGTTTGTTTTAATGTATTAAGTGGAGCTGCTTTGACTTCTGTCTTAGCACACCTATTAAGTTGTATGGGGTGGAGCCTTAGCTATTCACCAGGGGAAGCAACCTATTTCACCACCTTGTGGCGCTGTGGGGGGTGGGAGGTCAGAGAGGGGACAATGCTGCTGCCTGGCTTCTGGAAGCTTATCTGGTACTTGCCCTGTTCCATCACTTCACCCACTCCCCATTCTGGACTGTCACCCTTCCAGCTGTTGCCCTGGTGTTGAATCCCAGAGTGAGTGGGTTTGCATACATTTTAAGATTGTGCAGGGCCTTTTAAATGGGCTCTCCTGAAAAACTGGCAGTTTCTTCTACCTCCCTAACACTCACTGGTTTTTCCAGCCAAAAATTACAGGGTTATCTATTCTTGGTGCTGGAACCCTGTGCTGTGTGGTGTGGTCTCAGGCTGGAATCACTCATTCCCTAGGTGTCCCTCCTGGTTTTTATTCACTACATGTGAATGTGGGACCACACATTGTGCAGCCACCACTGCTTTCACCTCTCTGCACCATACCACATCCGCTCTGCCCCAGCTCTCCAGCTCTGTCCCTCCTACCTGTCATGATGAATATGGTTTCTTTACATCTGTGGTTGTTGGACTTACATACAGTTCAATTTTCTGGTAGTTCTGGGTGTCTTTTGTTTTGAGGTTAGTTGTGATTCTTCTTGTGGTTGTGCAAGGAGACAAAGTGTCTACCTAAGCCTCCATCTTCTTTCTTTCAATTTTAAAGTATAGCCTTTCTGGGTAAGCTAGTTATAGTTTCTTGCTTTTTATCACTTTGAATATTTCATGCCAGTCACTGCTGGCCTGAAATGTTTCTGTTAAGAAATAAGCTGACCGTCTTATGGGAGCTCTCTTGTAGGTAACTAACTGCTTTTCTCTTGCTGCTTTTAAGATTCTTTCTTTGTCTTTAAACTTTGCCATAAAATATTTTTTCTTTTTTAAACTTTTCCTTACATTGCCCATCTCATTTCCAAATCCTTCTAATTCTGAATTGTGTTTTTTTCTTTTGTCTTATATAATTTTCTTAACTTTTAGCTCCATTTGATCTGGGGAGTCATGATTGGATCTGTTTTGCAGTTATATATATTTCTGGCATCTTGTCATTATTTAGATCAATGCTATTCTGTGTTTTTTTTCTTTAGTAACTTTATGTTAGATTTGTCCTAGATACTTTTGTGTTGCTCTTGTTTATGTGACTCGAGTTTTTTTCTTTTTTAAGATTTTATTTATTTATTTTTAGAGAGAGGGGAAAGGAGGGAGAAAGAGAGGGAGAGAAACATCAATGTGTGCTTGCCTCTTGCATGCCCCCTACTGGGGACCTAACCTGCAACCCAGGCATGTACCCTGGCTGGCAATGGTACCAGTGACACTTTCATTTGCAGGCTGGCACTCAACGCACTGAGCCACACCAGCCAGGACTCTAGTTTGTTTTTAAGTTTTGAGAAGATGTGACTCTTTTGCTCAAGATAGCTTTCTTAATTTCTTTTTTTAAGACTTTATTTATTTATTTTTAGAGAGAGGGGAAGAGAAGGAGAAAGAGAGGGAATGAAATGTCAATGTGTAGTTGCCTCTTGTGCGCTGCTACTGGGGACCTGGCCCGCAACCCAGGCATGTACCCTGACTGGGAATTGAACTGGTGATGCTTTGGTTGAACCAGTGACGCTTTGGTTCTCAGGCCCACACTCAATCCACTGAGCTATACCAGCCAGCGCATCTTTCTTAATTTCTTAGAGCTCCCACTCATTTTTATATTATTTGAAGTGGTAAAATATATTTACTTACTTTTTGAGGTTTTCTGACTGTTTATTTTCCCTGGCTACTTGGAACATCTCTTTCATTTGTCTTTATTGTCCAAATTCCTACTGACTTTTGATTTCATTTCTGGAAGTTTCTCCTCAGTGTGGAGCTCTCCCTTAAGGAATGGAACTGTGGTTGTTTGGTTGTGATAATTCATATCACCCATACTACTTCAGTCTTTTTCATACTTTACTATGGGCCCTCTGTAATTATCCACTATTAGGTTGGGCAAAATGCTTTCCAGTTCCCAAAATGCTGCCATTTCATATTGTCTGGTCTTGCTTCTCAGGGAAAACTTGTGTGCTTTTTTCTCTCTTATTTTTCAGACCCATCAGACACCTCATTGCTTCCCTCTGTCTTCTCCAACACAGACACTGACAACTGTCGATCTTGCAGCTGTTTAGTCTATTGTTACCTCCTTGCATTTGAGGATTTGTGGGGCTATTTTGTCAGTAGGCTCTGTTGCAAAAGTTGTTTTGTTCTCCCATATAGTTTATTGCTCTTATTATGTGAAATTGTTTACAAAAATATTTTACTGTATAAACATGAAGCGATACCTCCAATGAAAGAACAAATTGTATTATTTTATAAGTAATATGTTACTTTCCTTTTAAAAATCAAGTGTGATTCAATAGTAAAAATAATGTTAAATTCTCTATTCCCCAACTCAATAGCCAGTAAGAATCAATGCTTAAATGTTTCTTTCATTAAGTCTAGCCTGTTGTAGAATTCTGTAAGATGTCAAAAATAACTTAATGCATTATACTATTTTCTTATAACACTTATTTCACCCTTGCCATACTCAGAACCTCAACGAACAGGATAAATACAAAAACATTTATTTTTGTTACTCCTCGAGGTAGCAGTACAGTAGTCATATTTAGTTATGTTTGATTTTTACATATGTGCAATACTTGAACACTTGCTATTTAACATCAGAGCAGTACTAGAAAAATAAATGAAAATTAAATTTCACAAGAGCTTTGCAATGTTAATTTATTAATAACAACATTTTTATGAGAGGCAGTAAAATGTAAAGACTATTTCATGAGCGAGCACACTAAATGGCCAGTGTGTAATGTAGTCCAACTTCTGGAAAATCCTGTGTGTGCTGCTCCTTTTGCCACTGAGTTGACATGAGCAGTCGATGTTCAGCTTCTTTACATGGTCTCAAATCAATTGCTAACATTTAAAAATATATATAGCCCTGCTGTGTGGCTCCGTTGGTTGGAGCATACTCCTGTGCACCAAAAGGTTGTGGGTTTGATCCCTGTTCGGGGCACATACCTAGATTGCAGGTTTGATCCCCAGTCAGGGTGGGTGTGGGAGGCAGCTGATTCACGTTTCTCTCTCATGTTGATGTTTCCCTCTGCCTTTGTTCCTCTCCCCCACTTCCTCTCTCTCTAAAATCAATTAAATATATATGTATTTAGAGAGAGTGAGTGAATGAGTTGTGGAACTTTAGTCCAGTCTCTAATTTCTTAGAAGGTGTTGGATATTACTCTATAAAATAATGTGATATAAATAAGACAAATCCATATTTTTGCTCTTTATGTAGATTTTTAGCCCCGTAGGTCATTGCTTCCTGAATCTTGAAAATATGTGTATCTTAAGAATAGTGAAATGAGGATGGTAGATATTGGCCATTGTCCAAAGTGTGTGATAGAAATTAATAACTTTTTGTTTGGAGGGATTTGTTCTTCTAAAACTGTATTTTTCTTTTTATATGCACTAATCCACAGACCAATTAACAGAGCTTAGGTTGGAAGATGATATGAAAGATAATGTTGTATAAATATTGAGAAATGAAAAGTTCTCAGTATTTGCTAGACCACTCTTGGAAGTGCCCCAATGTTACCATTTCTCAAGACTTTCTTTGGCTGGCCAGCTGCTTCCAGCTGTATTTCAGCAAGTCCACTGATGCTGGTCTTTGTAACTACTGACCATTCCTGATGTGCACATTGTGAATGGCTCCAGCTCCCTATCCTGCAGTCTTTCTGGATTAGCTCAGTGTTAGCTCCAGCTGCTGGGAAGATGATTCTGTCAGCACAATATGATGTTCAGCGTGGCTTCATCTGTATGGCCCACTTCTTCCCCACATGACAGTGAATTCATACTGCAAACTCCTTGCCCTAGCTTTCTGCTACATGCTGGAGTTGGCCTGGCATGTGTTCTGTGTGAGCAACTAAATGTGTATGTGTATACATACATCTACATATTTGTACATATGCAATATTTGTACATGTATGCAAATGTGTATATAGTTAAAACATTTATGCAATTTCCCATTACATAGGAAAAAGTCATTGCTAATTGCATCTGCATGGCCTCTGTTTATTTCAGGCACAATTGTGATCATCATTAATGTTTTGGTACAGTAAGCAACAAGCTAGCTGAATTAGGTAGGGTCCTAAAAGGAAATACGTGACATACACAAATTAGGAGATTTGATGAGGGCCTAATTACAAATTTGTGAGTGGTGTTATAGGGCACTCACAAAGGTAGTGCAGAGAGTCAAAGCTACTAATAGTGGAGCTGTTACCAACCATAGGCTGGAAGCCAGAAGGGGCGGGGGAGGTTACTGGGAACCAGAAGGATGAGAATAGGGCAAAGGCCTTGAAAGACCAATGACTATTTTTTGAGGGACACAGCTAGATTGAGGTGACTTCCCAGGGAGAGAATTAGGGGAAAAATACCCTGACCATATTCTTTTCTGTCCTTATTTTCTTCCTGAGCATCCCTATTGCTTGAACACAGCCAGAAGCCAAATGCATGAGAGCCTGCTGGGTAAGAAGAGCAGGGGAGAAGGGAGGGGAAATGGGTCTGCATTAAGCAAATGGAAAATACTGGGTTGCAAAAAGCCCTTTAATTTTTTCAAATAAAATAAAAGATACATTCTTCATTTTTACCAATATTGATTGGATATTTTGAGTATGTCGGCTATCTCCCGCATAGTATAACATTGATTGTTCTCAATTAATGTCTTGATTTGATCGCTATCAACTTCAACTGGTCTTCCACTACCCAAATGTAGAGCATCGTCCAGGAAGAAATCTCTTGCACAAAACTTCATGAAACACTGAATTATTCAGTCAGTGGCTTAAAACAGAAATACATCAAGTGAGGCCTAGTAGCCAGTATCTGCCCTTCACAGTCATTCAGGGACCCAAGATGAAGAACGAACCACCATCTCAGGACACTGACATTTTATGTGTTTATATGATAAAAGCAGTAGGTGGAGAGAACTCTGTGGGGCCTCATGCTAGTAATTAAATGTTTCTGCCTGGAACAGGCACCCAGCACTTCCACTCATAAAATTGACCAGAATTAGTTACTAGGCCCTGCCCAATCACAAGTGTGGCAGGAGGTGCGGTCTTCTGTCCCAGCAGGAAGACCTGCATGTTAGCATGGGTTGTGTTAACCACAGTATGAGGTGTGTTTTTGTCCTGAATTGAATGAGATCAAAACATCTTTTGAATTAACATCCTTTCTCTTTTGTACTTCTCTGTTGATCCTCAGTCACAATCTGCCTCTAATTTTAACCCCTGAACACCTGACACCAGTATTTCTTTCCCAGGTCAGCTGTGGTAGAGTTTTGCTCACAAAACAGCTCTTGTTTTGTATTTTGGATCTGTCTTAAGATGATCACATTGCATACTTTGCTTAAAGATCTATCTAGATGCAGACTAAAAAAGATTAAGATTACTTTATACTAAATGCATAAATGAAGTTTGAATTGAAGTGATTGTGAATTACAGTTGTCTAGCAACTATGAGAGATGTCATCCAGAAGATGAGAAGGGAGTAAAGAGGCAAGCTGTTGCCTTTCTTCATGGAGGACACCCAGGGACACTCAAGGTATCTCCCCAGCTACTGACGCTGTGTCAGTGCTGACTTCAGTTTCCGTGAGCCATCTCTGTGCTTATCAGTGGGAAGAACAAATATTCCTCAGGGAAGTTTGACATCATTTTCTTTGCAATAATTTGTATATTAGTTGGGAGAGTTGGTTACTAAAGTGTATTTTCCAAGTTCCTTTCATGATTTTTATCATTACCTATGCTGGGAATATATACGTATGTAGAAGCATACAAATGAATAGGTGTAAATTGTTTATTACATAGATGCCAATACAAAATTAAATCTTTATAGTACTGAAGCAACGCTAGGAAAGAGTCAAACATTTTAGTACAAAAAGTGAACACCCTCTTCTTCACACTGCAGGGCAAGGATAGCAATTCCTGGGAGGCCTTTTGCTGATAAGACATTTCCAAAATATTAATAAGAAGCAGGCCTGTCCAAGTAAGTTCTTGGATTTTTAGATTTATTGGAAACACCACAAACAATTTTGATATAAGCAACTTTCTGTTCCTTCCCCAACAGGATTCTTAGATTGCTGACTTGGCAAAGCACAATCATTTTCATTCCTTTCAAATAATTATTTATATAGCTCAGTGCTAGCTTTCCAACATTTCTTGCCTAATGGCTCTTAAGATCAACAATCCGAGCCCTTTGTAGGGAAATAGATTATGCTGGTGTGTAGGGTTTTAAGGGGTGAAGGTTTGATGGAGACCATTTCATTCTCCTCTATGTTCGCACTGCATGAACAGAGAGGATGAACTGGCCATGACCAGGATGAAAACCAGAAATTTTATCTATGCGGGCTCCAGATACGTACTCGGCAGAAAAAAAGGTAACAAAGAAATCAAGTAAGAAATACCGTCTTGTAAGCTTACCTACATTTTTATTTTACTTTGAAACATTAAATTACTTCAAAGATAATATATTCTTGTTATTAGAAATTAAATGCTGCATAAATAGTTACAGTAAGGTGAAATTCCCCTATAATCTCATCACCCTTTAGAAATAACTAACCTTTTGTATATATTCTTCCAGACTTTATTTTTAAATTTTTATGGGATTCTCCTCTCCTCCTCTTCTTCCTTTGGTTCCCCCTTTTCCTTTCTCTTGCCCCTCTTCATCTTTCTCCTCCCCTTCCTTCTCCTCTTCCTGTTCCTCCTCCCCATGCCCCTTGTTCTCATCCCCCTACTTCTTTCCGATTCTGTTCTCTAAATTAGTACATGTGATATTGCTGGATCAAAGGTTCTGAACTTTTCAAATTTTAGCATATTGCCAATCACTGTTATTAATTGCTTTGCCAAATGAAGTTGTATTAAGTGACACCTTTCCGGACACTTCAGTATTGGCTAGTGTCAATTATTAATCTTGCTAATTCTGTTTTAGTGTAAAGTTACTTAATTGTCAGGTTTAGGGTTTTTTTTTTTTTAATAAGTTTATTGGCCTACAGTATTTCTTCTGTGGGTTGCCTATTCATGTACATTTTTTCGTATTGGGTTATCTGACTTTTAAAATACTGATTTTAATGTATATGTTAATATATGCTAATATGTACTAGGTATATTAGACATTTGTCTTTTCGCGATATTGTTTATACTTTCCCCTGATTGCTTCTGTGTTCTTAATTTTCTTTATGTTATCTTTTGCCTTGCAGAACTTTCAGGTTGTTATGGGAACCTATCTGTCCATAATTTATTGTATTGCTTCTAGATTTTATATTGTGCTTAGAAATGCCTCCTGCTTTTCTAAGTTTATAACAAATATTTACCATTGTTTCATGTAGTTTCTTTATAAATTTACTTTCTGCCTTTGTATGTAACTTTTTCATTCTTCTGGAATTTATTTTGTAACAAGATATAAAGTATAGATTCAGTTTAATTATTTTTCCAAATTGACATTCTTTTCCAAATGGCTGGCTCATACTACAACCTACTGCTTTTAATAGTTCATTTTCTCCTCCACTGATTTGGAATACCATCCTTATCAAATACTACATTTCCATACATTTGGGTCAATTTTGTTGCATTAATTCTGCCTGTCTTATTTCTGTGCTGATCCTGGGATGTTTTCATTACTGTAGCTTCTATATATTTGGGTATTTAAGAGACCTTCCACTTTCTGTTGCTCAAATTGTGGACCTAACTTTAAAGGTAAGGTGGGGCCATCGATTTTTATGACATTGGATTTATAGATTAATTTGATGAAAAACATACATTCATACTATTGAATCTTTCTACCCAAAAATAAAATACTAGTTTTTCAAGTTTTCTTTTATGTCCCTCAGGGAAGTTTTATACTCTGTTTCTTATAGTGACTATGTACTTATCATTAAGGGTTTCCTGAGATATTTTGTATTTTCTTTTCTGATTATCAATATACTTTCCCACTTTTATAATAAAATAGAAAATATTAATTATTGTATATTAATTTTGGGTTCAGCTCAATACTGAATACTTTGTTTTTTTTTAGTACTTTTTCAGTTGCTTATCTTTGATTTTCCAATCATATGTCTATAAACAGTAATGACATTGCCTTCCGTTTTCTTTCTTTCTTCTTTTTTATTTTTTTGATACTTCTAAAGTTACTGCAGTGATGTTTTCATTCTTCCAGAGCTAAGTGAACCTATAGCGGTAACATTGGGCATCTTCTCACCCTGCTCCTTACTTTGACACTTATGCTTCTGGTGTTTCAACATTAGCCATGATGCTGCCCCTTGTGTTATGTGTGCTATTTCCTTCATTGGAATTTAAAAAATCAACAATCAAGGACTTTTAAGTCAGATTTCATAAAAATTAAATTTTAGCAAAAGCATTTTTGTTATCTATTTAGATAACTATATGGTGAATATTATGAATAGAATTCATAATTTTGATTCATTCCTGCCTTCTGGGGATGACTAAAACCAGATAAGGGATATATATAAAAGGTGGCAGTGATATGCTAATTTTATAAATAATCTGGGAAGCATTTCTCTTTTTTATTGTGTGCTCCAGTACAGTTTAAATAACATGGGAATTTTATTCCCTGGGGATTTGAAACAGTCTATTTGTGAAATTGTTGGGGTTTAGTGGCATTTAGGGAAGTAGCTCTATAAAATTAAAATTAAAATAATAATCATGGACTATATTGAATAATCTCAACTTATTCATAGGGCCATCTTCATAATTTTTGTAATAAATTCTAAATTAGGACTTGAATTGTCCATTTTATCCTGGTCTAAAGATTTTCTAGCTTTTAATGTTAAACAAGTATTTCCTTATAATTTCCTTAATTTATGGTATAGTTGTATTTTTCTTTCATTCTTATTCTTAATTTGGTACATATTGAATTATTTTAAAATACATAGGTATGAAGATAATTATCTTATTCTTTAGGAATTACCTCTGAGATTATTAATTCTATTGTACTGTATTCTCTAATTTATTAATATTGTTATTATTTCATTCTACTTTCTTTAGATTTATTTTGTAGTTTAATTTTATTTGATTAGTTTATTTTTATTATTTTCAGTAACATCGAGGTTTTAGGTTGTAAATATTCTTTACTTTTTTCCTGTTGTTTTTGTTGGACCATGGTGGAATTTCTGCATTAATCACTTATTGCATTAAAATTAATACTTACATAGCTTTGCTTTCAGAAATTATAATAATATATCCCATATTATTTATATTATAACTAATAAATTATAATAATTATAACTCTTACAGTATATTTTAATAGTAGTTTTTAATCAGTATGTACCACCAGTTCTTTCATAGTGGGTTTTCTTGTGAGTTTTTTTGTTTTGATTCATTTTTCAGTTGGGTCTATTAAAAATTCATTTATATTTATTTTTCAAGAAGACCTTTTAGTACTTTTTTCCCAGGAGTATTGCAGAATCAGACATTTCTTCCTGGATATGTAGTTTTGGATATTGTCTCTTTCCCCTCAGCCCAGTATATGTAATTCCTTTGTCTTTTTTTGGCCTTAGTATTGCTGAAGTGAAGTTTGGAATCATTCTGACCATTTTTTTAAACACTTGGAAGAGGTCTAATTTGCATCTCAAATGCTCACCAGTTTCTCTTTGTTTTTGAAATTCAATCATATCTTTAGTAAATGTGCTTTAATTTTTTTCATGGAGCATACTGAGCCCTTTTAATGTGAACATATGGGTGTTTTTTTAGAAAAGAAATATTTTTACTGATGAATGATTTCTATATTCTGTTTTCTTCTTTATCATTTGACTACCTTCTAAATGTGTTATCTTCACTTCTCTGTTATGTTCTTCAGCTTCCCCTCCACGTTACAAGTGTGTTTTGACCAGTGTTGGTTCTTGTATTGCTGCTTTTAATTTGACGTTTATTTCTGCAACAGCGTTTCCACCTTACTTTGCTAGCTCACTTTTAAAACTTTCTCAATTGAAATCTCATCTCACCTGGTTTTCTTGCAATTCTTCTCTTAGATCTAATTCTACATATATAAAGTATTTTGTCTACAATTTTCTTCTGTTTCCTGGAGTATCTCCCATTTCTTTTTCATTTGTTAGATAGGTTCCTTCCCTTTTTTTTTTTTTTTTTTAATAGTATCAACCAGCCCTGGTTGGGTGGCACAGTTGTTGGAGCATTGTCCCATACACCAAAAGGTTCTGGGTTTGATTTCCGTCAGGGTACATACTTAGGTTGTGGGTTTGATCCCCTGCTGGGGTGCATACAGGAGGAAACTGGTTGATATTTCTCTCTCATATTGATCTTGCTCTCTCTCTCCCCCTCCTTCCTTAGTAAAATTTGAGAAATTATGATTACTGAGAAGTTAGATGTTAAAGTCTACGATATGTATGACCATGGGCATAGATGGCTAAAATAATGTGGAAGACGAGGTCACTGGAAGAGAGGAATTCAGGGAACTGTGAAGCTAGGGAATTTGAAAGATTATCTACATTTGTATTGAAGTCTCCAAAAATTAAGAAAGGAGTCATCATGAAAAGAAGGACAATAAGCCAGAAGTGAGTCTTTGAAAAGTAAGAGGAAATAACCAAGAGGAAGGATTGTAGATAGAGCAATACTGAGGAGTAACATAATCTAAGATATAACTATAATATAATTGAGATTATGTAATATCTCATTATATGTAATTGAGATAATATATCTGATGCCATAAAATATAAAGCTTTTTTTTTTTTTAAGTAGATGGGAGTAGAAAGCAACGTGTGAAAGGGAGGATTTTCACTTCATTCCCATGTTCAGTGATATAAGGGCTGTAGGAGGAAATCAGTCTTTCCTTCAGATGGCTGTGCAGAAAGCAGTGTCTTCAGAGCATTGCCAAGTTTCCTTTCCAGTATGAAGTTAAAAACAGCATCAAAGAAAAGGGTAAGGATTATACCAGTAATGGAGTTCCAAATCTAGTCAAAGGATTTCCGTAGAGATGGGAGAGGGGAGTAAAAGAGGAACTTTAAGAGCCTTGTGGAGATTACAAGGTAGAAGATGAGGGAGGATCTAGATACCTGGGGCTATAGATAATAACATAAACAAGGAGTTTCACCCTGATTGATTCAAGTCAGAGAATGGTAACAAGATTGAGTGTGTTGCGCAGGAACATTGGGTGCTTGAGCCCCCTTTTGAGTCCTGTTGATGGAGGCTACAAGAAATGGGGAAGTGGGTCTTTGACCCAGAGTATGGATTTCCACTTGACTCTATAATACAGGGTTTAAAATGCCTAGGGAAGGCATTTCCCTGCCTAGACACAGTTTGGGATTTGCTCTTGACTTGTGGGGAAGAGGCTCTACCTTGATCTTAGTGGAACTGGGATCCTAGGAGGACTTTTTGTTACTTCATGTGCACAAACCTCACTCTTCACTGATAATCTAAGTAGATGGCCTAGTGGAGGATAGGTCTCAGTCTCTGCGAACCAGCCTTCTTGATGCCTAATGAGTAAATGGGATGGATCTCCATCATGTTTACATGGGCAGTGTTTAAATTGTTTCCTTAAAACTTTGGTGGAAGGTAATATTCAAGTGTGTGTTGGGGGGTGGGGTGTAGGGGAGACAATGATGTGTGAGTTAGGGTAATGGGCAGCTAATAATCTTGGTTCAGGTATGTTATTTTTAACCACTTTCCAGAACTGATGAATCATCTGCTTTGAGTCATGTCTCACTTGGTGGGGGTGTGGGAGTTGTGGGCAAGAGGTAGGGGTAGTATATTGGAAAAGTAGACTGTCTCCTGATTTTGTTTGAAAGCTTGTTATAATGGATTGTCCCAGTTAGCTTCACAAAAAAAAAAAAGATGGCACAGTACATGGTATCTTCTTCAAACTTGCCTATTATTTGTCCTTGAACAAGCAAATATGACTCAGGTGGATGCATCTTTTTTTTTCTCTTCATGACTTAACAAGACCATTGTTATTTTCCTTTTCTAACAAAGGTATGTTATCTTTTCTCTAAAAAATTCAAAACTGCACCCTAATCAAGATTATGGAGATGGATTTTAGTTCTTAGCATTCTCCTATGGCTGGATCCAGTTGGATCCAAGTTTCATTGTATCTGGAAGAGTAGATATTATTGCAAGTCTTTAGTATAGATTGTAGTAGCTCCATAGTATTATTATGAGTGAGATTTTGGTATCTAAAACAAGGCCATTTTATTTTTTTTTAATAGACCTCAAGAAGTGTGGTTATACACACATACTCTCATGGTACCATCTTCTCTTGTTCCTAACTAGGTATCTCAGTGTTATGGTTTAAAAGACTTTTATTTATGTCATTAGAGTATGTGTTGGCTAAAATAATTGTGCTACTAACAACAAAGAACAAAAATAACTAGGTGATATTGATGCCTGCACATACCCATGTTACTCACATTTTTTAACAACTTGAGGATGGAGTTCAAAACCTCATAGTATACATAGCATCATGAACATACCAAATGCAGGTCTGGCTGCCTGCCCCTTCAAAAGCCAACACTCAAGAGACAGGCGCTAATCTCATGGAAAGAGATTTATTTAAGCACCTGTCACTTAAGAAGATGGGGGACCCATATCTCAAAGCCCATCTTAACATCTCAGTGCAAGCAGGGGTTTTTATAAGGAGGGAGAGAGATAGCAGAACAAAGAGATCAAGGGAAGGAGTTATGCAGTTATCTCTATATGCAGATAAGCACAATTCATTCCAATAAAGCAAGTGATGGTATGGTGTGTGTCATCCTAGTGTAGTCATCCGGGCTTCATGTTATCCTGGCTTTACATCATCCTGGCTCTATGACTGAAGGTCAACAAATCTCTCAGAGCTTGGATGCCTGAAGGTTGGGGTTTATATCTTTTGAAGTTACTTCCTAGGATTCTTCTATAACCATATATCTACAAGCTATGTATTAGTCAGAGTCAGCATTTACAGAAACAGTGTCAAAAGAATGACTTGGTGGGTTACAATTCCCCACTGTTATATGAACTCTGTGACTAGTTTGAAATACTTTTAAATATTTCAAAATACTTTGAGATTGTATTAGTCTTCTGTTTTTGTGTAACAAATGACCACAAATTTAGTGGCTTATGAAAATACCTGTATAATAGCTAGTCTTTCTGTAGGTTAGATTGTCTGGCATGGCTTGCCTGGGTTCTCTGCTTAGATTATCAAAAAGCTGAAATCAAGGTGATGGTTTAAATCAATTCTCTGTTATCTGGGGACCCTGGGAAAATCTGTTTCCAAACAGATCACTATCATTCTTGTTGGGAAAATTCAGTTCCTAGCAGTTGTAGGACTAAATAAAGGTCCCCTTTATCTTGCTGGCTGCCAGCTGGGGACTGCTAGTAGCCCCTTCAGACTACCCACATTCCTTATCCTGTAAATCCTTTCATCTTCAAAGCCAGTGTGGTAGGCTGAATAGTGCTCTCTATCCCCTCCCCGCTTCAAAAATCTGCATCCTAATCCTCAGATTAAGTTAAGGATCTTTCGATGTAAGATTATTGTGGATTATCTGGATGGGCCTTTCGATGTAAGATTATTGTGGATTATCTGGATGGGCCTGATGTAAAATCGCAGGAGTCCTACTAGCGGAGAAGGCAATGGGAAGACAGAAGCAGAGACTGAAGTGATGCAGCCTCTAGCAGCTGGAAGAGTAAGGTACAAATTCTCCAGTGGAGCCTCCAGAAGGAACAGGTCCTGCTGACACCTTAATTTTAGCCCCTTAAGACTTATTTTGGGTTTCTGACCTCTAGAACTCTAAGAGAATAAATTTTCATTGCCTTTAGCCACTAAATTTGACATGATTTGTTAAAGTAGCAGCAAAGGGGAATTTCTCCCTCACGAAATTTCCCTTGCACTTTGAAACTCTCTAGCCTCCTCTTCTGAAACCAATGGGAGAAAACTGTGCTTTTATAGGGCTCATCTGATTAGGTCCAGTTCACCCATATAATCTCCCTAATTTAAGGTCAATTGATTTGGGACCTTAATTACATTTGCTGAATCCCTTTACAGCAGTACCCAGATTGTGTGATTAAATAATGGAGATAAAATGTATTCACAGGAGATATCAGGAATTTGGCAGAGATAGAGATATCAGAACTCTATCTTAATAGAGTTCTGCCTATCACAGAAATTAAAATAATTAAAAATATTTTAGAAGTCATTTAAACATTTAAAAATAACTTAGACTTGAAATTTACTTAGTCTTACAGATATTAGAAATTTATTATTTTTGTTATTATTATTATTATTAAGTTTTTGGATGTATTTAGGAGTCCACTGATTTCTGAATTTACACAGCAAAATATTTTATCTATCAATTTATACAATAGTAAAATTCAGAGTACTGCCCCCACTTCCAATACTTTCTTTTCTTGCTTTCTTGGAGTTTTTTGCTTGCTCACAAGGCCTACTGCTTTACAATGCATGAATGTACAAGGAAAGGTTTCCATGGTTCCCCTTTAGTTTGGTCAAAGAACACATGCAATTAATTTACTTTGGAGACCTGCCTGTGGACTTTTTCTTGACCACCCCTTCACCCAGGGCAGAAATCATGATCCCTTGATGTTTTTCTATTCCAGTTAGTACATGTGGTTCTCAGAGTTCCCACAACCTATAATCTCCACTTCCTTGTTTTATTTAAATTTCTAATCCAGCACATAGTGTGTAGTTGATGTTCACTGAAGGAATGAATAAATAACAGCTTCTGGCTATTCCTTTTGTGGGTATCGAGTGGTCTGTTTTTGTCTATTCACTGTCATTATTAACTCCCAGCTCTCACCAGCAAGTAGAGTACTGTGTCTCTTTGCCTACTTCTCTCATCCAAGCTAATTTTTCTAATTATCATAAAGATTTATTTTCTATTTGTGTTTCTTCATGAACATTGTTTCATTTTCTGTTTATTTGTGTATTATTTTGTACATTTTCTATTAAAATAAACTTTTGTGAATAGCAAAGAATGTCTTATGAGAAGAAAATCACTTTTGTTAGGAGTTTCATCATAGTTTATAAACAATGTTTATCTGATAAACTAGCACTTTAGTAGGAAAAAGAAACCCTGTGCCCTCTGAAAAATTAAAACTGAATTACATTAAGAGGCTCAGTGTTTTTATAAACTTCTTAACATTCAATGTATAGTGTTTTCAATGTTCATTTTTCCTTCTGCACCAACGGAGAGATACAGGTTAAGAGAGTAACAAGGTTTTTTGAATGTGCCAAGTGCTTTTGTTATAAACTTGAATATTTCATAAGAATTATTTCACAAGAAAGGTGTCATTACTTTATGAGCCCTTCCCGGGGCCTGAAAACATGAAAACTAGGAACAGAAATGTCTAAAATGGAAGAATATAGTGAGATTTACTTGAATTAAATACATTCTTTTAGCACTGTTGGTGGGATTGCAGATTGGTACAACCACTATGGAAAACAGTATGGAATTTTCTAAGAAAACTAAAAATGGACATACCTTTTGACCCAGCAATTCCACTGCTTGGATTATATCCTAAGAATCCTGAAACACCAATCCAAAAGAATCTATGCACCCCTATGTTCATAGCAGCACAATTTACAATAGCCAAGTGCTGGAAGCAACCTAGGTGCCCATTAGTTAATGAATGGATCAAAAAACTGTGGTACATTTACACAATGGAATTCTATGCAGCAGAAAGAAAGAATGAGCTCCTACCCTTTGCGACAGCATGGAAGGAATTGGAGGGTATCATGCTAAGCGAAATAAGCCAGGCAGTGAAAGACAAATACCATATGATCTCACCTTTAACAGGAAGCTAATCAACAAAACAAACAAACAAGCATAATATAAACAAAGACACTGAATTTGAGAACAGTCTGACAGTGTCCAGAGTGGGAGGGGAGGGAATTTCAGGGGAAAAGGGGAACGGTTTAGAGCAACAAGTATAAAGGACTCATGGACAAAAACTATGGGGGGTGGAAATGGGAGGAAGGTGGGGAGGGCTGGGGTGGTGGGCTGGGGCGGGGTAAAAGACAGAAAACTGTACAATATCAACAATTAAAAAATACTGATAAAAATAAATAAATAAATAAATAAATAAATAAATACATTCTTTTAGCCAGGCCGCCAGGATCCTGCTTTGATGAAGTACTGAAGTGCATTTTCATTCAATGTAAAGCCTAATCTTGCTAATTTGCAAAAAAGAGTCCAATTAGTGATTAATTTGCTTTCATCAAGATGTTTATTGGAACCTCACTATATCAGTAAAATATTATAGTTTCTTTATTTCTTAACATCCCAGTAATACATCGTTGTGACTCTTACCAGTTAATACTAATAGATAAAAGTTGGATTACAAAATTTAAATTTCTATTTTACATAGTTGACAATTTTTAATACTAAATCTATAACTGAATTAGAAAATATGGAGGAAAAACACTAATTTATTATTGTAGTTAACTGTCTAAGTATTTTTTTAAATTATGTATTATTGGAGAATTCTGACCGAGTTTATTTTAATGTATATATTGTATTAATCGGCATTACCACAATAATACCACATTAAATACTCTAAAACTTCATGAGCTGCAACAACATGACATTATTTTTTTATGCCCAAAGGTCTATATTGGACGATGTGATCTAGTCTAGAACAATTGGGAAACTCTTCTTCAGGCTACTGATTGAGGTTATACCTGCTTTATGTGTTTTTCACTGCTCTCAGACCGGAGTCTGCTCAGAGCACATTCTTATCGCAGAGAGCAGAAACACATGTGCTGTGCAAACACATTTAAGACTTCTGTGCTCATCACCCCAAGGTTCCAATGGCCAAAGTCAGTCATGTGGCCAAGCCCCGAATCCATAGGGCAGGAGAATACACCTCACTCATGGAGGGGTGGGGAAGGGTAGAAGGAGTGAGTATTTATTGAACAGTGATCTACACTATCTTGTGTGTTTTATTGTTTATGATGGATGGTATATAAGATTGAGAGGATCCCTATCTGTGACATCATATGTGGATACACTGTACACTATCCCTTCTTCTTATTTTTTTAATCCCTTCTTGTTTTCATTGTATCCTATATGTTTATTTTTAGAATCTGAGGTAAATTTTATTTTTATGTGTTTAATCTATTTGCTTCATTTTTGGTTATTTTCAAATATATAGGTATATTTGGTGGATCAATATAGAGTTCAGTTAGTACTTTTTTCTCTTATTTTACCTCTAAGAATAAATGTATCTTTGGCAGGAGAGGAGAGATGGAAGAGTGGATGCCCCACCCAATGGCTATACTAGGGCAGAGGTCATGTCTGTCTCTGTTGGCTGCTAGGTCTCAGCAGGCAGCTCAGTGTTTTGCTCTCAGCAGGCTCTCAATAAATATTCAAGTGGCTGATCACCAATTTACAGGAGGGACTGCTTGTTACCCACCTCCACCTCTGTGGTGTTTTGTGTTAATACATACAGTCCCTGAGAACACAAATAATATTTTCCTTACTGTGGTAAATACTCATAACATAAAATTTACCATATTAACCATTTTAAAGTGTATAATTTGGTGGGATTAAGTACATTCACAATGTTACGCAACCATCACAACTCTCTAGTTTCAGTACTTTTTTGTCATCTCAAATGGCATGCTGTCCCCATTAAGCAGTTGTTCCTCATCCCTCTTCACCAAAGCCTCTGGCAACCACTAATCCATCTTCTGTCTCTATGGATTTGCCTACTCTGGACATTTCATACAAATGGAATCATACAATATGTGGATTTTTGTGTGTATCTTCTTCACTTAATGTTTTTAAGGTTAATCTGTGGTATGTAGCAAGTGTCAGTATTCCGTTCCTTTGTGTGAAAAATATTCCATTGAATGAATATACCATATTTTATTTATCTGTTCATCAGTTATGGAGTTTAGGCAGCTAATATTTCATACACATGCTAATTGATTTTAGATGTCATACGAGGTCTAGTAAATTAACTATTTCAGAGGTTTTATTTTCCTCTGTAGAAAATACTAGTGAAGAGGAGCTCTTTTGCAGAACTTGGTTGGAAAGGAAAGAAGAAAAAACTGGAAGACTTTTCAGGAAAATAATATCAAACCAGTGTATATTGAATTCCCACTGTCCAATTGAACTGTGATAATGGGATTTTTAAAAGTTCTGCCTAGATTAATATCGTCAGATATCTCAGTCACTTGACAGCAATTTGGTGGGAAACCAAAAGTCAGCAGCTGGTTATTTTAATTGTGACTTTAATCTTGCATCTTTTCCTTATTTGCTGTGACACATGCCTTAGTTTTCTCTTATAAAATAATAACATCCAAATGGTACTTTCCCACCCCTTCCCATACTTTCTGTGCCAGTGTTACATGTGCTTTCCAACCTCCTCCTGCTCTCCAAAAATATTAAATCCTAGATCATGTCAGATTCTGATTTAGGAATTAAAAATACTTTCCTTTTAGCAGGTCTGTTACCCAATTGGAATCTGAAAGGGGCTGCATGACTGTTTTGTTATCCATAGAGTCCAAGAGGGGTGTGATGGAATTAATTTAAAAGCTTGGGAAAATAAGATATATGAATAAAATGAAAGGAATTGGAGTAATGTAACCTGGAGAAATGAAGACTGAAATCTTTAATACATGAAGGACTATTATACAGAGGAGGATGAATGATTTTTCTCTGTCTTCCATGAGAATAGAATAAGAGGAAATAGATTAAAGCTATAGCAGGCAGGATTTAGATTAGAAATAAAATGCTTTCTAACTTTAGAGAATGTAAGACAGTTCATCAGTATCCTTGCTAAACCCCAAAAGAGATTTAAAGAAAACAAAGTAGAAGTGAAAAATTGCTTGTATTGTTGACATTGTTTATTAAGAGATGTTTCTAAGTACCTTTTCTGTGACTGTTTAAAGGAAGAAAGATACCTACCTGTTTTGGGGTGGTCTCAGCTCCTGAAGAAAATAGGGAGCACTGTTTTTCTCCTCTATTGAAGTGTCTATCATGATTATTTGCAGGTAGAACCCTCTTAAAAAATTAGTGAAATGAATAAGCCTCTCTTCTTAAAGATGAGAAAACCAAGGCTGTATAGTAACTGTTTGCCCTAATATCCAGCATGTGTCTGTTGTTAGGCTCAAATTCATAGCTATTTAAAACAAAATGTAGACTTGAGACAGTAAATTGACTTCTACCCATTCTGCACTGGATGAACAACCCAGAACTGGACTTAGTTAGGTGCACGTTCTCTCTGCTACACCCTTGATGCCTAGACTGTTTCTGGATCAACAATTTGGTACTTTATGCAGTTGGTTAAGTGAGTCAGTGACCTGGTCCTAGTGAGCAATATATACCTAATACTGAGCAGTTTCTTTCCAAATGAGTAAAAATAATGTATTCAGTAAATATTAATGGAGTTCCTACAGCATATGAGGCATTATGCTAAACCCCGGTGCTAGGCAGTGCACGAGATCAAAAAGTGCTTATGAAATAATAGGGAGATAAACTATCCCTTCTTTTGAAGGCATCTGGTAACATTCAGGCTACATGTCAAGGAGAAAGATAAAAACAAAAAAAAAAAAAAGAAAAAAACAGGAGCAGCTTTATGTTTTCTCTGAAGGCCTCAGGGTGCAGGCTTCACGCCTCACGTCTGCTCCCTCGCGCGCCTTCCTCTGCCCTGGGTTGTGCAGCCAGGCGGACTGACCAGCCCTCTCACTCTGCCACTGTGTCCGGCTTCAGCGTGTGCTTGCCGTTCCACCAACTCCTAGGCCTAGATGGACTGTGACCTACATTTTCATTTTCTTGATTCTTCAGATGTCAGGACTTGTGGAGTCCTGAATTGAGAGCAAAGTGGCATTTGAAGGCCTGCTGTGTTAGTATAAGGTGGGCAAGGCACGGAGAGGGCATGGGGAGTGGGGTGGGGGGATGCAGACGTTGTCAGACTAGAGCTTTGAGCCTAAATTTGAGGTGCTAAGTCTAGAATCTTATTTTAACTTCTATGAGTAAAATAATAAGAATGAAATCTACCATGAAATGCTGAACACTATCAAGCAACAATGACAGCAGGCACTAGGAAATAAAGAGAAAAATGTTAAAAATACTACTTTCGATAAAAATACAGTGTCAATTATGCATACTCACCACATAGCACAATAACAAAGACTCATTATTAAATATGTCAAATTGATTTTGTATTATTTAATTTAATTTCAATCTAAATTATTTATGTAGCTTGCTGTTCAAAATGTCTTGCTTTTGTCACATGGTTGACTGTTCAGAGCATGTAAAACAATGGAGAGGACAATACCCATCCATGGAGGACTCACTGCATAATTATACCACTTGTTGTTTTGTAAATAGCACTGCTTAAAAATTTGTGGGTTTTTTCCTGTTGAAATGGAAAGACTATTTCAATGATATTTCTAAATTATAACAATTGACATATTGTAATACTTGCCTTAGCTGCCTTCCCTAAAGGAAATATATTTGTTTTCAGGGCTGACTAGTCTTGGCATAATAATAGATTGTTCCTAATTAAATTGACAAGAAATTTAACCAGACTGTTTTAATTTGGGTAATTTCAAGATTTCTAGGTTCTATTTTCTGCTTCCCAGCAAAACTGAACAGAGAATATTTGATTTTCTGCTCAGCAGATACTTTGTTCAAGCATCACTTTTTAAAAATAAGATTTAACCAAAAGGTAATCAAAGGAAGTCTCTTTCTTGGTCATCCCTCACCCTTGATCATGCAGTATTTTTAACTCTGATAAAGTAATATGAAGTTATATTTTGACTTTAAGATTAAAAAATTAATGTAGGCACTAAGGCAATCAGCTAAAACAAAATTTGGGATTAAACTTTTACAATTAAGGAAAGAAAAAAAAAGCAGCCAGTGATTTCATTATTAGATAGGCCCACGCTGACGCACTTGATGCAATTTCTTTAACACCTAGTCTCTGTTATGCGGGTTGAGCTGTGATTCTTTATCTGTCATCAATTTGATTTTTTCCCCCTTTCCCTTGAAGGAATTATTCCAGATTCTTGGCAGCCTCACTGAACTGCAGTGGAATCAAAGACTTTTATGTGTTCAAGTTCTTAATTGTAAACATTGTGACAAGCACTGGCACACTGGGATTTGGCAGAGTCCGTATGATGTCATAGAAAAGAATTTCCTTTGTTTTATTTAAAAGTAGTTTCCAAGTTCTTCCTCAGTCAGTCTGGCTTTTATCTCAAGCTCCAAGAGAGCCCTTCACCAGATGTCAGAACCAAGACATTATCTTTGACTTCTAAGGCTGACCTGGATTACTCCCCTTCATGAATTGAATGCAAACTTCTTAAATAACACTCTGTTTCTCCAGGACAATGTTCTGTCTTTTCTTCCATTTATCTTGCTCTATCTATCCTCAACCTTTGTTGTAGGCAGTCCTTTCTCTCCTCAATTTCTGTAGCGTAAAAGTGATTCTCAAACACTATCATCTCTCTAAAGCATTTTCAAAAAGAGGTATTGATCCCCAACCTGATTTCATCCTCTATAAATAGACAAGTTACAGATTGATGAATATGATGTCAATTAGTGGCAAAATATAAACAGAATATTAAAAAGTGGCTTGTTAGCACTTAGGAAAAAAGTCAGTGATAAATTATGAGACTCTGCATGAATTTTCTAAGAACAAATGCAAACCGATCTCCCCCTTAGCTTAGTTACCCTGCGTTGGGAAGCCAGAGGGACCTAGTGGAGCATTTTGAATCCATCAAAGCAATTGAAGTGGTCGCTTAAGGTGGCGTGATGGACACAGTGGAGAAAATGGCTGGGTGGAATGGCCACTTTTGCCAGAACAGGTAGTGAAATGATATATTTTAGAAGCTGATCTTTAGAGGTATGCTGCTATCCTCTAGGTTTATAATTAGGATGAGTCATGGAAGGGTCTTTTCTTTCTTTCTTTCTTTCTTTTTTTTTTTTGCATTTTTTAATTGTTGTTCAAATACAGTTGTCTGCATCTTCCTGCCACCATTTTCCTTGCCCTGCCCTCAATTTTCCCTCTCTTTGGCTTTGTCCATGGGTCCTTCATACATGTTCCTTGAGGACCTTTTCCCTTCTTTCCCTGTTAATGCCCTTCCCCCTTCTCTCGGGTTACTGTCAGTTTGTTCTTTATTTCAATGTCTTTGGTTCTATTTTGCTTCTTGGTTGTCTCTATATTTTTTTCTTTTCATGCAGCACTTGTTATTTTCCAATAAACTACGTTATTTTATTTATTTATCAGATCCATTATTTGTTGTTTTTCTGCTCCTCCGGAGTGCAGTTTCCACGAGGGCAGGAAATTCTGTTCTGTCTGATGAATGAATCTCAAATATCTAGCTAGATATGCCTTCATGTTGTGGGCACCTAAACATTTTTGTTGAGTGAATAAATATTAATTTTAAGACTTCACAATTACATAATGGAAGAGTTGTGACTTACCATTTACTTGTATGGAAAACAATGAGTTTTAGTCAGATGTAAATACAATATACTATTATCTTCTCATTTCTAAACAAATTAAGCATTAGCTTGTATAAAGAGAATAATTTTTTCATTGTACAAATATTTATTAAGTGCCTCTTATGTATTAGTATCTGTCACAGGTTCTGGAACTACAACAGTGAACAAACAAAACATCCATGACCTCATGGAATTAGAGTCCAAAGCACTTTGTTGTACACTGCCTTATCTAGTGTAATAAATACACTCTATTCCATGCAGGCTATGCCCAGCCAATCATATTGCATTTCTTTTGGTCATTACTCTTTGAATAATACGTCATGCTGGTTAAGAGTTTTGAAGTCAGTGAGACAAAGATTTGGATCTTGGCTCAGCCAATTGTTTGACTTGGGCAAGTTAATTAAACTTCGAGGCCTGGTTTTCTCATCAATAAAGCATGGGTGCTAATACCTACAGTAGGTTATTTACTTAGACTGTCAGGGCCTGACCCATTCCAGATTAATGTTTTATACTTTACATATCTTAACTTCAAAAGAAGACAATGATTTACAAAGACATTTTAGTCTGACAGTTTTGGCATATATTATGGGATGTCAACTATGGTAATAAATTAATTTATTTATTTTATTGTTGTTCAAGTACAGTTGTCTCCATTTTCACTAAACAAATTTAAAATGCATAGAGATGTCTTATAAAATCTTTTTTTGACTTAAATACCATGCAAATCACTTAAAGAATTTATTACATATCTGTGAATGTTTTTTTAAATATATTTTATTGATTATGCTATTACAGTTGTCCCATTTCTCCCCCGTCATTCCCCTCCACCCTGCACACCCCCTCCCACCCACATTCCCCCATTTAGTTCATGCCCATGTGTCATAAGTTCTTTAGCTTCTACATTTCCCACACTATTCTTGCCCTCCCCCTGTCTATTTTCTACCCACCGTCTATGCTACTTATTCTCTGTACCTTTTCCCCCTCTCTCCTCCTCCCACTCCCCTGTTGCTAACCCTCCATATGATCTCCATTTCTGTGGTTCTGTTCCTGTTCTAGCTGTTTGCTCAGTTTGCTTTTGTTTTAAGTGTGGTTGTTAATACCTGTGAGTTTGCTGTCTTTTCACTGTCCTATTTTTTATCTGTGAATGTTTTACACTGAATGAAAATATTCATTCCCGATAAAAGGAAAATATATAGCACATAAAATTTAAATATTTAATTGTATAAGCTATATAATTAATATATTTTCCTACCAAGTTTTTACTGCAAAATTTATAAACTATACTCATTTCCTAAAAAATGGTACAAGTAGAAGCATCTAGTAATTTTTTAAGTACAAAATTTATTTTAAAAACATGAAATTTGTTCCTAACATGCAGAAAGAGGTTTGGGAAGACTGCTAACCCTAGGAGTTGCCTCTTTCTGTAGCAGCCACGGGAGAGGATGGTACAACAGGTCCTTAGAGAAGACCAGGCAGGGCCTCTGCTTGCTTGTGTCACCTTTCACTCTTCAAGGCTCTCTCTCAACCTATACATCTGCAGTAACTTCTGCTTTCCAGTGATTTGGAAAGTTTGTTTCATGGGATTTATGAAATTTTCACAGCGTCAAAGAGCCTCACCAGAATCATTTTCTAACCATCCTTTTTAATCCACACCACTTTGTTCATTTCATCATCACCTGCCTGTTGTTCACAGCCTTGGATATCACACCACCTCTTAGCACAGTATATTATAGGAAAGTGATATTTTATTATTACGCAGTGCTACTAAAACTAGATGATCATAAAAATCCCTTTCCAAAGAATCAGTTATTTAAATGCTTATAGTATTTAAACTCTCAGATACATTATATTCTATTTTACCATATACAATTGTTATAAGGAGTTCAAGTAATAAAATGTATAAGAAAAACTTAGCACAATGTATAGCTCAGGGTAATGCTTAACAAATGGCTTCGATTATTATTTACAAAAAATATGGTGTATGTTTAGAGGAGAATTCCAGGGAACGTGAAGTGATTCAGTATCGTGAGGAATTTTTGAAAAAGTAATTATGCTTAATGACTCATATGTACATGATTTGTATATTCATATTTGTTTAGAGTTCTCCCTGTACATTATCCATATTAGCTGAGGGGTTCCTTGGTGACAAAGAACCATGCCAGTTTAAGTTGTTTTTATTCCCAATTCTAACCAAGCTATAAGAATAATGTAGGCACACTCTATTTGCATTAGACCAAACTAATTGCATATTTTTCTTTCCACTGAAGGACACTGGGAGTTTCCAAGATTCCTAGAAATCATTAAATTAGGATTAATGATTATCTATACAGAGAATCTCTATTGCATGGATTGATGTTAGACAAGGTCAGGGATCTGCATTATTCATTCACTTATTCAGCCTATCATTTTCAAATTATTCAGTAAACATTTATTGAGCATTTATCACTCCTTATTAAGTATGCTTGCTGTTGGGGAATTAGATTACAACAACTTTTAGGCTGTATTATTCCAGTGATATATATTTGTGCTGGAAGACTCATTTGATGTGTGACATGGGAGAGGGGAGGTTAGCCTGCTTCATCTAAGGAAGGACCCTAGGTTATACCATAAAGTTTTATCTTGAATATAATTACATACCAATGCCTGATTGTACTAGTCAAGTTTTATTTTTATTTTTTTATTTTATTTTAGTTCAAATGATAGAAAACCCAATCCAATCTGGCTTAAGTAAGAAAGGGAACTCATTGGCTCATATATTTGAAAAATCCAGGGTATTCCTTGTTTGAGCAATTCTAGATCAAATTTATTTATGCAATCAGAACCAAATCGCCCTTTTAGTCTTGGTTCTGCATCCCTCTAGAATTTGGCTCTCCCATCAGGTAGGCTTTCTCTTTGGACTTTCCTTAGCAGCTCAGACTTTTATCTTCTGTGCAGCAGTGCCTGTACTAGAGCTATCTGACATGGTCATGACCTCTTTGCTTAACTAATTACTGTGCTTAGGGGCAGAGGAACAGTGTTCCAGTCTGTCCTTAAAGATCAAATGTCCAGCCCTAGACCTACGGTAGCTTGTTTTATCTGAACCACTTTTTCTACAAGTTGGTAAGAGGTACTGGGCCCATTACTCAAGGGAGAGGGGTTACAGCAGAGGAGCAGTCACACTAAGAACCACAGCAGAGATCCCTGTGACAGGTGGGGGACTGTTCAAACTGATGGCATTGGTAACAGACAGGAGAAGGGGCTTCAGATTAACATTAATTTTATTCTTTTACCATTTACATTGCTGATCAGACACCCTACCTCAAAATACTATCATTGTGCTTTTGCTTTCCTTAGTTGTATTCTGAAACATTTCCTGTAAAAAGTATAAATATATTATTAATCCATATCAGGATTATTGTATATGAAAATTATTTATGTTGACCCAAGTTCTCTTTCCAAAAACTCCAGATAAATAGGGTGGTTATTGTCGATACAAACACATATAATGAAGGGTGTGCATCTAAAGATCGTTTTCTCTTTGTGTTGCTAGATGTTTGGCTATTCACAGATGTGATTTATTTCCTAATGACACAATCCTTCCACTTTATTTAAAAACAAAAAATACAACAAGAGCAATAGCAACACAACAAAACACTCCATCTACCTTTAAAGGTATGCTGTGAACATATTTGCTTATTTTCAGAGGGGGAAGAATTCAACATTGTGTAAGTATCCAATGGATGCATTACAGGCACCTTCACTCTGCCAGATGCTGTAAATTAACAACCTCACATAATTACTGAAACCCCCAGCAAGACAGATCTGACCTCCATCTTTCACATTTTTCAAATGTCTGATCACTTTGGACTGTCTGTTTCTATTTAAGAGGGAAGCAGCAAAATACTGATCGGAATTGGTGTGTTTGGCTGAAGCTTACAAACTGATGGATATCATCAAGATGGTCAGCAGGCTTTTCCATCCAGATGTAGTTTCTGTAGATTTTTATTTTGGAACAATTCTCAGAAAGAAAACTGTTCCTGCCCAGAGGACGCAATGTTGGTTTCTAGCACACTAAATCTGAGCAGGGTTAGGACTCTGGAATGTCACTGTTTATTATGCGTATAAAATTTAATCCTCCAGTTTTCAGCAAAGCATCAGTCCCACCCTCTTCTGTGCTTGGTGTCCTAATCTGGAGCCCTCTGGTTCAGTATTTTGTTGGGGTGAAAGAGGCGTGTTGCCTGATTATGGAGGTGAGGACCTGAAGTTCTCACTGCTTCTTATACAGAATTTCAAAAAGGCTTCCCTAATGGCTGTGGCCTCCATTTCCAGAGAAGTTCCAGGATTCTGAGGATCAGAATGGCTTTCTTCTCATTTGTACCATGCTGTTGTAGATTTAATTTTCCTGCTGCCTGGTAAGTCATTTATAATTTTTCTTTTCTTTTTTTAAGTATATTTTATCGATTATGCTATTATAGTTGCCCCATTTTTTCCCTCCCCTTTATTGTCCTCCACTGTGTACTTCGCCTCCCACCAGCATTCCCCCATCTCCTTAGTTCATGTCCATGGGTCGTACATATAAGTCCTTTGCCTACTCCATTTCTTATACTGGTCTTAACCTCCCCCTGTCTATTTTGTACACACCATTTATGCTTCTTATTCCCTGTACCTTTTCCCTCATTCTCCCTACTCCCCCTTCCCACTGATAACCCTCCATATGATCTCCATTTCTGTGATTCTGTTCCTGTTCTTGGTGTTTGCTTCATTCATTTTTGTTTTTGTTCTTAGGTTCAGTTGTTGATAGTTGTGAGATTCTTGTCATTTTACTGTTCATAGTTTTGATCATCTTCTTTTTCTTAGATAAGTCCCTTAACATTTCTTATAATAAGGGCTTGGTGATGATGAACTCCTTTAACTTGACCTTATCTGGGAAACATTTGATCTGCCCTTCCATTCTAAATGACAGCTTTGCTGGATAGAGTAATCTAGGTTGTAGGTCCTTCCCTTTCATGACTTTGAACACTTCTTTCCAGCTCCTTCTTGCCTGTAAGTTTTCTTCTGAGAAATCAGCTGACAGTCTTATGGGAATTCCTTTGTAGGTAACTGTCTCCTTTTTCTCTTGCTGCTTTTAGGATTCTCTCCTTATCTTTAATCTTGGGTAATGTACTTAATGATGTGCCTTGGTGTGTGCTTCCTTGGGTCCAGCTTCTTTGGGACTCTCTGGGCTTCCTGGACTTCCTGGAAGTCTATTTCCTTTGTCAGATTGGGGAAGTTCTCCTTTACTATTTTTCCAATAAGTTTTCAATTTCTTGCTCTTCCTCTTCTCCTTCTGGTACCACTATGATTCGGATGTTAGAACGTTTAAAGTTGTCCCAGAGGTTCCTAAGCCTCTCCTCATTTTTTTGAATCCTTGTTTCTTCATTCTTTTCTGATTGAATGTTTATTTCTTCCTTCTGCTCCAAACTGTTGATCTGAGTCCCAGTTTCCTTCCTGTGAACTGTTGGTTCCCTGTACATTTTCTTTTATTTCACTTTGCATAGTCTTCACTTCTTCCTCTATTTCGTGACCAAACTCAATCATTTCTGTGAGATGCTGATTACCAGTGTTTTGAACTGTGCATCTGATCCATTGGCTATGTCTTCATTGCTTAGTTGTATATTTTTTGGAGCTTTGATCTGTTCTTTCATTTGGGACACACACACGTGTGTGTGTGTATGTGTGTGTGTGTATTTATCTTGGCATGCCTGTTATGTTGTAAGGGGAGGGGCCTTAGGTATTGGCCAGGGTGGGGCCACCCATGTAGCTGCATTGTGGGGGAGGAGTCCAAGAAGGAACAGTGCTGCTTGCTTGGCTCTTGGTGGGCTTTTGGTCACTTCCACCACTAGCAAATTGGACCCTTCTGGTGCTGATTCCCAGGTGGGTGCACTTCTGTACATTCTAGGACCCTGTGGGTCTCTATAATGAACTGTACTGTGAGGCTGGGAGTTTCTCCCACTGCTGCAACCCTCACAGATTTTTACAGCCAGAGGCTTTGAGGTTTTCTTTTTGCACGCTAGAACTGTAGGTTGCGTGGTCTGTCTTGCTTTCCAGTTTTTCCTCCCAGTTTATCCTGCACAGGAATGTGAGAGTGCCTGGTCCATCAGCCACCACATTGCTGTGCATCCTCTCCACCCCAGCTGGCAGTCTTCACCCCTCTTACCAGTCTGGGTGAATGTTTCTTCTTTAACTCCTTGGTTGTTGGACTGCCATACAATTCAATTTTCTGAAGGTTCTGGTTATTATCATAATTTTTTAAATTTGTTGTTGTCTTTCTTTTGGTTGTGTGAGAAGGCAAAGTATATCTATCTATGCTTCCATCTTGGCTGGAAGTCTCATTTATCATTTTGCTATCCACTTTCTGCATTTATATGTATATGGTTCAGGGTTATTTCTGTTTTGTTGTTATTGTTGTTGTTGTTATCTATGTTTACTGAGAATAATTTTTAAAAGAAGAGGGAAAAATGTTTTTGCTATTTTGCAGCCAGATGCCATTTAATTTATAAGTCTTTTTTAAATTAAAAATAGATTTTTTGATTTACAGTTTACATTCAGTATTATTTTGTATTAATTTCAGATGTAAATCATAGTGGTTAGACAGTCATATCCTTTACAAAGTGTTCCCCCCAATATTTCCAGTACCTACCTGGTGCCATACATAGTTATTACAATATTATTGACTATATTCCCTGTGCTGTATGCTACATCCCCATGACTATTTGCCAATCTGTACTTCTCAATCCTTTCATCTTTTTTTATCTACTACTCTAATCCTCTTTACCTCTGCAATCACCAGTCTGTTCTCTATCTATTAGTCTGTTTATGTTTTATTTGTTCATTTATACTGTTTAGATTCCACACATAAGTGAAATCATGTGGTATCTACCTTTCTTGGACTGACTTATTTCACTTAGCATAATACCCTCTAGGACTATCTATGCTGTTGCAAATGGTAAGATCTTATTCTTTTTTATAGCTGAGTAATATTCCTTTGTATATAGGTAGCACCACTTTTTTATCCAGTCATCTTTAGATGGGCACTTGGATTGCTTTCATAGCTTGCCTATTGTAAATAATGCTGTAATGAACATAAGGCTGCATATATTCTTACAAATTAGTGTTTTGTATTTCTTCAGATATATAGTATATCCAGAGGTAGAATCAGTGGATCATAAGACAGTTCCATTTTTAGTTTTTTGAGGAAACTCCATACCATTTTTCATAGTAGCTGCACCAATTGGCATTCCCACCAATATTGTAAGAGGGTTCCCTTTTCTCCACATCTTTGCCAACACTTGATTTTTTGTGACTTATTGATGATAGCCATTCTGACAGGTGCAGATATGAGATATCCCCTCACAAAGGTAGTTTTAATTTGCATTTCTCGGGTAATTACTGATGTTGAGCATCTTTTCATGTGTATTGTCCATTTGTAAGTCTCGTTTGGGAAGTGTCTATTCAGGTCCTTCACCCAATTTTTAATTGGTTTTTTTAAAAAAATTTTTTAGTGTTGAATTGTATGAGTTCTTTATAACTTTTGGATATTAACCCTTTGCCAAATGTATGATTGGCGAATATGTTCTCCAATTCAGGGGGCTGTCTTTTCACTTTGCTGATGGTTTAATTTGCTGTGCAAAAACTTTTTAGTTTGACGTAGTCCCATTTGTTTATTTTTTATTTTGTTTCCCTTGCTCAAGTTGACATATCAGAAAAAATATTATGAAAAATGTTTGAGATTTTACTATCAATGTTTTCTTCTAGCAATGTTATAGTTTTGAGTCTTACATTTAAGTTTAATCCATTTTGAGTTTATTCTTATATATATGGTGTAAGAAGGTGATCCAGTTTGACATTTTTTCATGTACCTGTCCAATTTTCCCAACACCATTTATTGAATAAACTGTCTTTACCCTATTTTATGTTCTCACCTCCTTTGTCAAATATTAATTGGCATGGGTTTATTTCTGGGCCCTCTGTTCTGTTCCATTGATCTATATGATTGTTTTTATACCAGTACCATGCTGTTTTAATTATTATATTCTAGTAGTACAGTTCAGTGATTTTCAATCATTTGCATCTCATTGCACATGTAAACTAATTACTAAATTTCTGTGGCACATCAAAAATATGTATTTTGCCAATCTGGTAAAAAGATAGATATAATTTTGATTCATTCACACCAGATGGCTATTATTGTGTTGACCATTGTTATTTTTTTATTTGACAGTCTAAGGGAAAAGAGGTCAGTGTCTCTGACTAAAGAGTCAGGTATTGCATGTTTTAAAAATTCTTACAGCACACCGGTGTGCCATACCACACTGGTTGAAAAATTGCTAGTACAGTTTGATATCAGATAGCATGATACCTCCAACTTTCTTCCTCTTTCTCAAGATTGCTGTGGCTCTCTCTTTGCAGTCTCATGTGGTTCTATAGAAAATTTTGGATTAGTTGATTTACTTCTCTAATACACTATTGATATTTTGATAGGGATTGCATTGAATCTATAGATTGCTTTGGGTGGTATGGACATTTTAACAATGTTAATTCTTCCAATCTATAAATCCAAAAGAAATATTTTAATTTCTTTCTTTAGCGTTGTATAGTTTTTCAAAAACAAGCCTCTTACTTCCTTAGTTAAATTTATTCCTAGGTATTTTATTTTATTTTTTTTCTTGGTGCAATTGTAAATGAAATTGTTTTCTTAGTTTCCCATTCTGAGAGTTCATTATTGGTGTATAAATATAATTTATAACTCTCTTGACCTCAGTTTTCTCATCTGTAAAATGAGCTAAAGGTAAAAATTTTGTCATTATTGTTTTCATATTTATATAAGAGTGTGTGTTTATCTTTTACATTTCTAGTTTATTGGTCTAGGACAAAATTTTCCTGTCAAGGAGGTCTGAAAAATTAAACATCCTATATGTTTATTAATTTTATTTTGGGTATCCCATATAAAAGTGATTAGTTAATTGAAACATACTTTAAAATAGACATCTTTTCAAGCAGACCAACCCATACAAAAAGAAACGTGATTATTTACTAACTGCTGTAGTGTGAGATCTTTGTAGCTTTGAAAAAATGACTTTCTAAAATGGAATAAATCTAATCTTAGGTGATACAACTACAAGGTTTTAAAATTTATAATTTAGAATTTAAAAATACTAACTTTACATAGGAACTCTAATACATCTTTATTTTTTAGTTGAGCCATTTATTCTAGTAGGATTCAGCTGCTAACTCATGAGCTGGAGAATTAATGATTTTTCTTTTCTTTTTTTTTTTTTTAAAGATTTTACTTACTTTTAGAAAGGGGAAGGGATGGAGAGAGGGAGAGAAACATCAATGTGTGGTTGCCTCTCATATGCCCCCCCAGTGGGGACCTAGCCTACAACCCAGGCATGTAAATTGACTGGGAATCAAACCAGCAACCCTTTGGTTTGCAGGCCAGCACTCAATCCACTGAGCTATACCAGCCAGGGTGAATTAATGATTTTTAAACCGTTTTTTAAAAGTTCTGTATTCTTCCATTGTTAAATCTTGGGATATAACAGGCCCTCTTTGGGAATTCACTCTTATCAAGCCAATTATAAAATAATATAATTTAAAGCAAATTTCAACACTATTTGGTATTTGAGTATTACCCATAATTCTGGTACATAAGTCCAAAGAGACATATTTCTTATTTATGTGTTTCTGTTTTCCTTTCCCCCTTCCCTTGCTTCCTTCATTTCTCCCTCTCTCTCCCAAATGCCTTTAGTTCTATTTTGTCACTAAGAAAAAGTTTCTACATGTCTGGCCAAAGGCCAAAGGTGAATGCCAACTAAACTCAGTCATCTCTTTGAGGATTAATAATGGGGTTTTTACCCAGCATGCCTTAGGTTTGCTATGTTTAAGTTTTGCCAAGGTAAATCTCTGGGAAGCCCAGTATTTGTTTTGAAGAAGACTTGACAAAAGTTTAATCACTTGGTTGGGTTTACTTTTTGACAGGTCAGCAGAAAACTGCTTTATTTAATCCACATTAATATATTTAAGTAAGATTCAGGAAATAAAGAGTATTGGTTTTGGCAGCAGGGCTGGGCAACAACAAATGCAGGGAGTTCTTGGGTGAGCCACCAATAGGCATATTTATCTCTGGGAAAAATGTCACATGAATTCATAAAGAAACCGGTTTTCTAGTTATGTGGACATCAATTGTTTCTAGACAAAGTTGGATAGAGAGGGGAACATTGGGCCCTGGCTCAGGTTCATCATATGACCATGGTCTCTCACAGTAACCACATCAGCAAAACCACGGGTTCCCTGAAAATCTTTCTGGAAACTTTAGTGAAAACCTTGCAATGGAAAACTTGAAGTTGAATTACCATGCACTAGGGATGAAGGAATAAAAATTGGGGTTCAGGTACAGAATGAATGTTACCAAAAGCTAGAGGGAGAGGAGAGCAATTAAAAAATAATTAAAGATGTTCCAAATAGACATGTACTCCTGCATGCAATGTCATCTGAAACAGGCCAGTGACATTTGGTCATCTTTTGAAGTCCAAATGGCTTATATTTCCCAGGAATGACCAGGCCCTGAGAATCTGACTCATGCTTACCAAAATATTTGTATGACTGAGGTAGACATCAGAATGATAATTTATTAACAAAGGAAAATATAACTACTCTGTGGCCTGGGAGTACACATGAGAGCATGACCAACACTGTTCTTCTCTGTAGACAAACCTCCGTGAGAAGCTTCACATGGTTAGAAATCATGGAAAAATACAGTGATTTCAGGAATAAAAATTTGTATCATCAGTCTGTTCTTTCCCCAAAGTTCAACAACTTGGGAATTGGAGTTTTTTTGTGATCCTGGACTTAGAACAAGGGGGCTTTAAACAAACTCAGTGTGACATGGCATCAATTCAGGAACATGTTGATACCTCCATCTCTTGAGTGGGATGCACGTGCCAGATGGGCCAGGGTAGTCACAGTCTGATGGCAATAGTTTCCAGAATCCAGCTCAGCAGCAGAGAAGCTTTGCAACTGGGCTGGAATAAGTATAGCAATCTCCTTTTCAATTTACTTTTTTCAGAATTTCTTAAATCCTACCCTTAAACCCACTTCCTATTTAATAACTGGTTGCTCCTGGGAACAGCTTTATTTATAGATTATGTTTACCCACCGTGACTCTCCAGCATCCAACCCTCTCTTCCTTTGACCAACCAAGCTGGACAATTAAGTGGCAATAGAATAGAAGTCACCACCCATATATTTCAAATTTCCACATTAGCCAGTCCTCAGAATTGCAGCATGCCTTTTGGTTGAATACTGTGATGGGGGAGAGGTGTTTCAGAATGTTTTATTTGTTACCTACTCCTATGTTCTTTACTCTATAGATCAGGAAGCTATATGGTGGCTCTGTGATTATTTAAGGACATTGTTTCTTCGGCTCCTGAGTCTGTAATTGCAGATAATTCCATAATTGATCCAGAGACCTCCTGGACCCACTTATGAGGCTGTCAGCATTCCATTTTCAATCCAAATCCCCTACACCCTCCCTCCCCTCCCTCTGGCCAGCAGACTACAGTTACAGTTCTGGGTCTCTAGAAATTGGCATTAGCTCAGAGCCAGAGTGCCATAGTACAAAACCATTCAAGTATCACATTCCCTAGTGCAAAGTTATCCCAGTTAGTGCTATAGGTTTCTGTATAGACAGATAATAAGAATGGATAATGTTTATTGAGCACTTATTACGTATCAAACACTATTCTCCTACTTATTTTTAAATGTTCTAAATTCTAGTATCTCCTTTGCCAAGTATCCAAAAACATTGGCATAAAACATATTTTTCTGGCTCCTGCCAGGGAGCACATAGAAGGGTTGGGTAAGTATTCCTATCTTGTGAAAGGAGAATTGCCTTAAAATAATAAATAGTTCTGCAGGCAGGATAACCAAAAGCGAAACAGAACAAACAGAGAGACCTGGTAAATGTCCCCTGTTGTACGTATATGCAGTTCCACCTCATCCCTTTAACTGCTGCATAGCATTCCGCTGATTCAATTTCCCATAGTGTATTCACAACTCCTTCAACAGACATAGTTTTCCTATTTATTGCTACTTCAAACTATACTTCATGAGTATTTTTACGTCTCTGAGCATATGGGTGAATAAATTTTCTAGGATTTGTACCAAAAGAAGGGTTTCATTTTCAAGTTTGTATTTTGCCTCTATGTTGAAGGGACCTGGTCACTCCTGGGAAATACAAGCCATTTGGACTTCAGAAAGTGACCAAATGTTGCTGGCTTTGCTTTCAGATGACATTGCATGCAGGAGCACATGTCTATTTGGAACATCTTTAAATTTTTTTCATTTCCCTCCTCTCCCTCTAGCTTTTGCCACTTAAAGGGAAACTTCAAAGTAATTAGAGTTATGAATTATGGCTTTTCAGAAAAAAATACCCTGATGAATAGGAAATGGAACTTCTCCAAACAAACAAACAAACAAACAAACAAATAAACACAAACGCAACTACAACAACAACAACAAAAAACCCACTTCAACCAACAATCTTTTCCTAATAATGAAAATGAACCTTTATAAGTATTTCAGAAAACTGAAAAAACTTGGATAGATAATTTATGTTCCTGAGATTCTGAGTAGGAACAATTAAAACTAGAATAGGCTCCAACTTTCAAAAGGCAAATTTTAAAAATGTTTAGTTTTCTAAGCCAAATATATACAGTATGTGGTTTACATATCCAGTGCCCTCCCCCTTCCTCCCCCCACAAGCTTACAGGAAGGCACTGTTTATTTTTGACATTTGGGAAAGCTGTTTCAGCCCCAGTGTTGACTGATAGCAATAGATACTAGGATTAATAAAATAGATGTGTTCAGTGAGTCACCAGCATAAGAGCTAAAACAGGTCACATCCCAAGGTAAATGAAGTGGGTCTCAGCATCACCCCATAGGTTTTTGAAGATGTGATTGAGAACTCAGAAGGGAGAGATATATATTCGCCAAGAAACATCAATGCTTTTGACTGCTTTCAAGCTAGACTGTTTGGTGGCTTTACCAGACAGTTGATGAGGTCTGGAGGTGAGGCTATAAAGCTAAAGTCAAAAACCCCATTGAAGTGAATTTCCTTTGGCTTTTTATTTTAAATGCATGGATGTTTCCGGGTGAAAAATTTGAAGTGAAAGATGTTAGCATGAAGTGATAGGCCAGTTCTCACTCATGTCTAGGCAGGTCTTTCTAATTTTTCAGTAAGGGTGAAAAGCCAGAAGATTTCATGTTATACACATATTCCTACTTAAGTCCTATTAATGTTATTTTTCAAGAAAATCAACCTAAAAACAAAAAGCTTGTCAATAATATTACCTTAATAATGAAAGTTAACCTCTATGTAGAAACCAGAAAACTGAAAAAAAAAAAAGTTAGGATAGACAATATTATTGATTTCATATCTCACATTATAGTAACATCACAGATACTTGATCATGTTTTCGAGTAAAGGAACTTCATACAGAATTAACTCTGATCTCATCATAAATAATCCTAGATTATCTGTTCACTTTGCAATTAAAAAGGTTTCTCTAATTTGCTGATGAATCTATACCTTTGAGTATTACTGTTTTTAGCATGAATTTGTAAGGGCAAAATATGAGGACCAATATTGTCTCCTTCAAGTTACCACTGCTTCTTTTCTAATTAAGAATATCTATGTCCTGGCTGGTGTGGCTCAGTGGATTGAGCACCAGCCTGCAAACCAAAGGGTTGCACTGGTTAGATTCTCAGTCACGGCACTTGCCTCGGTTGCAGCCCAGGTCCCCAGTACGCAATAGGCAACCATATGTTGATGTTTCTCTCCCCTTCTTTCACCCTCCTTTCCATTCCCTAAAAATAAATAAATAAATAAATATTTTTAAAAATTATCTTAAAAAAAAGAAATATCTAGGATTCCTTCCTTCATCTAGTGTGGGCTCTTGTTTGAGCTTGGAATTTAATTCCATTGTATGATCTCTGGTGAACTTACTTATTTGGAATTAAGTGATATGACTTTGACTTTATTCTCCATTCACTGTGGCTCTTTTAAAAAAAACAACTTAACAAAAATATATAGGATTTGCTATGGGATGAATTGTGTCCCTTCAAAAATTCATATGTTGAAGGTTCTGGCCAAGATGGAGGTGTAGGTAGAAACCCTTCACTTCCTTGCACAATGAAAGGGAGGATAACAACCAATCTAAAATCAATAAATAACCAGAAGTACCAGTAAATCAAACTGTATGGAATTAAAGAGACAGTCAACCAGATCAACCAGACTGGTAAGGAGGCGGTGGACATAGAGAACCTGAAAGCCTGTGGACCGTGGGGTTGGGGCTGGCTGTGGTGAGGTGATGGGTTGTGTGGGTGGGGCTGGCTGAAGGGGAAACTGAGACTCATAGCTGGCTGTGGACTATGGCAGTTGGGCAGCTGCCGAGGTGGGAGGAACTCCCAGTCTCACATGAGAGTTCGTTGGAAAGTGGCCTAGAGACTAGCAGGGGAGCTGCATTGTTCCCTCTCAGACCCCGCCCCCACATACAGCATCACAACCCAGCGACTGGGCTGCCCCACACTGGGGAGCGCCAGAGGCTCCACTCCTCACTATATAACAGCACGCGCACATGTGCAGATAATCCAGGTGAAGGGGAAGCGGCGGAAGGGACCGGAGTCCAGGAGAGAGTGGAACAGGCACCATTGTTCCCTCTCGGACCCCACCCCCACCTATAGCGTCACAACCCAGTGACTGGGCTGCCCCGCCCTGAGGAACACCTAAGGCTCCACCCCTCATACATAATAGCCGCGACCAGACTAAAACCAAAACAAAACAAAACAAACCCCACCAAAAATGGCTCAAACCGGAGAACAAATAAAAGCTCCAGAGCCAATTCCTCTAAGCAGTGAAGAGATAGCCAACCTATCAGATGCACAGTTCAAGGCACTGGTCATCAAAATGCTCACAGAATTGGTTGATTTTGCTCACAAATTAGATGAAAAAATGCAGGCTACAATACGTGAAATGAAGGAAGATGCATGGGGAACTGATAGAGATGGAAGGAAAACTGGGGCTCAAATCAATGGAGTGGACCAGAAGGAAGAAACTAACAACCAAACAGAAAACGAGGAAGAAACAAGAATTCAAAAAAATGAGGAGAGGCTTAGGAACCTCCGGGACATCGTTAAACGTCCCAACATCCGAATTATAGGGGTCCCAGAAGGGGAAGAAGAAGAGCAACAAGTGGAAAACTTATTTGAACAAATAATAAAGGAGAACTTCTCCAATCTGGCAAAGGAAATAGACTACCAGGACGTCCAGGAAGCTCAGAGAGTCCCAAAGAAGTTGGAACCAAGGAGGAACACACCAAGGCACATCGTAATTACATTAGCCAAGATTCAAATGAAGCAGAGAATTCTAGAAGCAGCAAGGGATAAGGGGACAGTCACCTACAAAGGAGTTCCCATCAGACTGTCAGCTGATTTCTCAAAAGAGACCTTCCAGGCAAGAAGGGGCTGGAAAGAAATATTTGAAATCTTGAAAAGCAGGGACCTACATCCAAAATTGCTCTTTCCAGCAAAGCTGTTATTTAGAATGGATGGACAGATAAAGCGCTTCTCAGATAAGGTCAAGTTCAAGGAGTTCATCATCACCAAGCCCTTATTATATGAAATGTTAAAGGCACTTATCTAAGAAAAAGAAGATAAAAATATGACAGTGAAAAGACAGCAAACTCACAGCTATTAAGAACCATACCTAAAACAAAAGCAAACTTAGCAAACAGCTAGAACAGGAACAGAACCACAGAAATGGAGATCATATGGAGGGTTAGCAACAGGGGTGTGGGAGGAGGAGAGAGGGGGAAAAGGTACAGAGAATAAATAGCATAGATGGTGGGTAGAAAATAGACAGGGGGAGGGCAAGAATAGTATGGGAAATGTAGATGCTAAAGAACTTATGACACATGGACATGAACTAAAGGGGGGAAGAGGGTGGGAGAGGGTGTGTAGGGTGGAGGGGAATGATGGAGAAATGGGACAACCGTAATAGCATAATCAATAAAATATATTTAAAAAAAAAGAAAACCTGTTTGAACAAATAATGAAGGAAAACTTCCCCAATCTGTGGAAGGAAATAGACTTCTAGGAAGTCCAGGAAGCCCAGAGAGTTTCAAAGAAGTTGGACCCAAAGAAGAACACAGCAAGGCACATCATAATTACATTACCCAAGATTAAAGATAAAGAGAGAATCTTAAAAGCAGCAAGAGGAAAGGAAAGAGTTACCTACAAAGGAGTTTCCATAAGGCTATGAGCTGATTTCTCAAAAGAAACCTTACAGGCAGGAAGGGGCTGGAAAGAAGTATTTGAAGTCATGAAAGGCAAGGACCTACATCCAAGATGACTCTATCCAGCAAAGCTTTCATTTAGAATGAAAGGGCAGATAAAGTGCTTCCCAGATAAGGTCAAGTTAAAGGAGCTCATTATCACCAAGCCATTATTATATGAAATGTTAAAGGGACTTATGTAAGAAAAGGAAGATCAAAACTATGAGCAGTAAAATGACAACAAACTCACAACTACCAACAAATGAACCTAAAAAAATAAAAGAAAGAAAAACAAAACAAAAACTAAGCAAACAATAGAACAGGAACAGAATCAGAGAAATGGACATCACATGGAAGGTTTTCAGGGGGGAAGGGGAAGGAAGGAATTGGGGAAAGGTACAGGGAGGAAGAAGCATAATTGGTAGTCATTAAATAGATGGGGAGAGGTCAAAAATGGTATGGGAAACAGAGAACTCAAAGAACTTATATGTACAACCCATGGGCATGAACTAAGGTGGGGTAGGGGGAATGCTGGAGGGTTTCAGGGCACAGAGGGGTGGGGAGAAGGAGGAAATTGGGAAAACTGTAGTAGCATAATTAATAAAATCTACTTTAAAAATGTGTATGCTTAAAATGGATAGGAAATACATATAACAAATGTTAAAAAAAATTCATATGTTGAAATTCTAACTTCCAGTAGCTCAGAATGTGACCATAGTTAGAGACAGGTTCTCTATGGAGGTCATTAAGTTTGTATAAGCCCATTAGGGTGGGCCCTCAGCCAATGACTGGTGTCCTTGCAAGAGGAAATTTGGACCCAGACAGAGATAGAAGGAAGGTGCCGGGCAAACTAATACAACACAAGTCCTTTATCCTTCAGACTTTTCTGCTTGAAACTTCTCACACATTCTTCAATTTACTTGTCCAATACACTTCATACACAAATAAAAGGTCATAACAGAATTGTTTCTCTTTGAAACTGAACATGGTATGACACACACATTCTTCACCTAGGACATATTTTAAACTTGGACCATCAAAATGAAATCTATCATCTCTGCCTATGATTTATGTGTCATTTTAACTCTCCTAGAGCTCTGGTTCCCTGGAACCCAAGGCAGGTGTTACCTGCATTGAGTATATACTATAGGATCTCAACTAGCATGAGCATTGGCTTTCTTCAGATTCTTTTCTGAGCAACAGAATGGTTCAGTCCTTTCACCCCCTGCTATGCTACATGACAGGCAAAGTGGAATTCAGTGTCAGGGTAACCCCGAAAAATATCACCAAAATTAACCCTTTAGAGGTCTGAGTGAGAAGAAGAGCAATGATGTGGTAATAGGCACAGAAGGGGGAAAAGGGGGCAGTCTGCTCTGCCAAGGAGGTTCAAGCTCTGAAGTACTCCTCTGCCCCGTACACGTTTTCTTAGGTTGGCAAGGGGTACAGGGAATGGTACCTCATCTGCCTCCCATTCCATCCAAACACAGGGAGCTGTAAGGGATGCTGTCCAGTTGACTCGCCCTAACCATTCATGTAGAAACTAAAAGCAGCCTTTTCAAACAAACTTGAGCCCCGATGGAAGATCAGAATGATATCACCGCAGGAGTAATCCATGCCAGCTATGAACGGACAATCACATATCACCAGATAGCTGGTGAAAACCAACAGAAGGAACAAGATGACCTAATGGAACTAGTGATCCAATGTTATAAAGAAAATGATTCAAGAGATGAAAACAAGAAAAAAAAACACTTAAAATATCTTAACAGAGTCCAGTGGCTATTATTTATTATAAGAAAAACAAAGATGAGGGGATGGGGAGGAAGAGGCTCCTATAAAGATGAGTAATTAGAGAACACAAATTGGTTCTAAAAATTAAAAATCTCATTGGCAAAGTAGAAAAGAAATCAAATGCAAGTGATGAAAACAGAATGAACATTTCTGAAGGCTGAATTAGTTCTGGGTAGTAAAATATTTCAAAATCTGGAGAAAAATAATAAAGTGATGAAAAAAAAAACCCTAAAAATTGAAGCAATAATTTTAATACACAATGTTAAATACCCACCTAATAAGAGTTTCAGAAAAAGAGAGTGTAAGAAATGGAAGACATGAATAAGTTTAGTTTAGCCCTCTGTTTCCCAAAACATACTGATCATCCAGTCACCTGGGAAGCTTTTGGAAAGTGGAGTTCCATAGGCCCCATTCCAAGCGATGTGGGTTTAATTGGTCCAAGGTGTGGTGTGGGACTCTAGATTCTAAAGAGCTCCTTATTGGGAAATAATTGGCTTAGTCCCTAGACACTGGTGACTCAGCTCCATTAGCTGTTTGGCCCACGTGGGCTGCACTCCATGGACATGAGCTCCAATCTAGGACTTGTTACTCCTCGTCCTAAACCACAATGCTGACTCAGTGTGCTGTATCTGAGGTCATATGTATCTCGTGTGGTCAGAACCCAAGCCACAAAAAATAATATCCGTGGTTTCTGCTTTATTTGAGACTAAACATGTCCTAGATGACAAACTAACAAAATTTGTAAAATATGTTTTGTATTTCTAACTCTATTAGAAACTGTTATCATGCATTTCTGACCCACCAATTGATGTTGGAAGGCTTAAATTTCACAAATGAGATAAAAAGCTTGGCAAGAATTTTGTGGTCAAATTGCAGCTGTTCCATTCATGTGGATTTAATTGAGATTAAATTATGTTAAAAATTAAAGATTTATCACATATCACTACAGGATTGTCTTATCTGTAGCGAAGCCCCTAGAGTTGCCTTTTCATTCTATCAAACTTATTATTAAGAGAGAATGTTTTACACTGACCACATCTTCACAAGTCACATTAAGTAAAGCAGCAGCTTCTAGAAAAAGGTACATGCTACAAGCACTGAGCGGTAGGATCAGAATCACACAGGAAATGACCAACCCACAATCCAGTTGGATCAATAAAGTCCTTATTCATGCTGTGGGTGCTTGAATTCACTGCTCTTCTTGCATATGTAAAGGTAGAGAATACAGATTTTCTGCGGAGAGCCACCGAGAGAAGGTATGCCATCCCTATAGTGGAATGCTGCGGTATTAGGTGGTGTGAAACTAAGTCAAATTTTTCTTTTTTACCTCGAAGAGTATTTGTGAGAATTAGGAAAGAAAATGTGTGTGGGTGAAAGTACGTTGTAAATTCTTCACACTAGTCAGATGGGAAGCACTTACGTTAGCGTTATTTTTATTATTACTGAAGCACTGGCAGACTTCTGAAGGCCCTCTCCTTTCTTTCCTGTTGGAATTTGTTTTCTTACTCCGCTCTAATACGATGACGATGACGTAGACCCATCAAACACTGTGACTGCATTTCTCTGCGCAGCTCCTTTCCCACTCCCTGACTTCCCTCCAATGTGCTCCTTTGTTCCCTTCCTTAGCCTCCTTTAAAAATGCCTTCAGACTTTTTTCAATATTAAAGAGGAAGAAAAAAGTACACACATGGAAACATTTGTATAAATCAGTTTGATGAGTGACTGCGATCCATCGTGGCTAAAGTAAGCCTCACTGTGCTGAGTTTCTGTTCGTCTGTCCAGCTGGCAGTACTTCCCCTTGAAGGTTCAGACAGCCCGCCAATGTCTTTGATATGCCTAATGGTTAGATAGTTCTCATTCTCGTTTTCTAATCAGAAAAGAGGGCTAAAATAAAATTTGGCTTCAAGGAAATCTCTTTGTTCAGCTAAGTATGTGTTGGAATTTTCAAAAGATTATATTCCTCTCAGGTCAAAAAGTTAGAGGGAAATTTTGATCACAGTGCCTGGTACTTGTGGTGAATGTGATTAAAAACTGACTAAAGGCCTATCAAAGGCAGCAAAGATACTGGCTGTAATTTTAGAAGTTAATAAAAATCATGACTTCCATGTTTCTGAATTTCTTGTGAAACTAAAGAATATTTGCTTGAACTGAGGAAATAAAAACAAAACTATATCCTAGTAATCAGCTCCTAAAGATTGTGTGTCCAGGGGAGAGGAGACCCCAGCAGTTCTACTCCAGCTGTTGTATGTTTATGATATTTGTTTATATATGTTAAGAGGCCAGTATGACACATATTCTTTTTTCTCTTTAAATTGAAGACACGTTGAGTGCCTTCAGCACAACACAGGAATAAAATACTGATTCTATTAGAAAAAAAAATGCTAACGTTTCTTTGGTCTTGATTTAGACCCACAGGGGTGTCCAACCTTTTGGCGTCTCTGGGTCACGTTGGAAGAAAAATTGTCATCTTGGGCCATACATTAAATACACACACTAATGAAAATTGATGAGTACAGAAAAAGCCCATGAATAATTTACAATTTTGTGTTGGGCCACATTCATAGCCATTCTGGGCCTCATGTGGCCTGCAAGCCATGGGTTGGACACCCCTGATAGGGTAAAATTTATGTAAATTATCAAAAAAGGGCAGGAGCTATGACCTTAGTAGTTTCCTGATAAATTTCAAGTTAGATCAACATATTATTGGTCCATACCAAATGGTAAATTTTGCATTCATCCTGTATAAATTTTTTCTGAGATTTCTGATTATATTTTTATTATTCTTAAGAGAAAACAAAATGTAGTCTGGTCACCTCTTACAGGTAGTGAGCGGTAACCTTGACCTCCCTCTTGGGCATGTGGTTATTTGAGGGCTCGTATTTGAAAAACATCTGGAACTGGCAACATTATTGATGTGCAGCTCATTTTTTGCATTTTCAAAAATTATTACTAGTGGATTTGGTATCCATAGAAATGTGTTAGGAGTTTTGAAACAATAGTACCATGTGCTTTGTTGTTCCTGTTATTGTAAGAGTCTTTGCGTAGAAACAGTTATAAATACAATATCACATTTAAGTATTTATGAGAAAAATAGCAAGTTTACACTGTAGTTAAATAAAAAGAAGTGAAGACTAAAGTTTAAAATAGACTTTGCCACATTTTTGATGAGGCTGGCACTTTTGGTCTTGGTTTCTATTTTTTACTGTAGAAAAATGTTTCTAGGGAACCTCAAGTGAAGGCATGTTAGACATAGAATCACATTGTAGATATATATGGAGTAAATATAGCTCTTTATTTGTACTTCTAAGAAACAAATCATATTCTTCCTTGTATATTATTATTTTTGATATATAACATCCCATTCTTAGATTCCACACTCTTTGAAAGTTTAGTGCCTTCCCCGGGTGCAGCCAAATCCTTGGCCTACAGGTGCGTTGATATTAGATACATAGAGGAAAACTCAAGTTTGTGCTTCCCATCTGTATCATCAGGCCTGGAATCAGTCTCCAGTCTATCGGAGGAGAAGGACTTGTGAACTGTTAATGCAAAGCAGGTGAAACAGGTACTTTAGTGATGACATAAGAAAAATGATGGCGAAACTTGAAGTGAGGGTAGCAGCATGAACTTGGGGGTGGAGGAAGGAAGCGAATGAGGAGTCCTGCACAAGAGGGAGCCGCACGGAGCCAGAGTCTTCCAGGATCAGGAGCAGGCCCACCAGGAGGCGAAGGAAACAGCAGCCGGCAGCCTGCCCGCATTCCTCTCTCTGTTGCTCCGCGCAGCACGTTGGGCTCCACCTGTGTAGGTCTCCGCTGCGTTCTTCACAGTCTCACACTTCCCTCTGATTTTGAATATTTTATTCACTATGCCACATGTATGTTTCCCTTCTCTGTAGTCTCTGAAAATCTATTCAGGTTTTAAAAACTCAGCTCAGATGTTCTCTCTTTTATGGGTGTTTTCCTACTCTCCTGTACCCCTTGTATACCATCACTCCCTCTCTGGACACCCAGAGCAATAGGTTTATTCCTCTTTTATAAATGAATCATGTAATACTACACCCCTATCAGAATGGCTAAAATAAAAAATAATGACAATACTAAATGCTGGCAAGAATGCTGAGAAGCATGATCACTCATGCGTTGCTGATAGGACTGTTAAATGGTACAGACATTTCTGGAAAATAGTTTGTCAGTCTCTTAAAAAAAATCTAAACAGTATACTCTCATGTGACTCAGCAATATCCCAGGGAAATTAAAGCGTATGCTCACACAAAACCCTGTACATGGATTTTCATTGCAGCTTTATTTGGAATAGCCCAAAGCTGGAATCAGCCCAAATGTCTCTCAACAGATGAATGGTTAATGAATTGTTATAAATACATACCATGAAATACTACTCGGCAATAAAAAGGAACAACCTATTGATATACGTAATAACTTAGGTGAATCTCTAGGGTACTATGCTAAGGAAAAAAGTCAGTCTTGAAAAGTTCTATACTGTATGATTCCACTTGTGAAACATTTTTGAAATGGCAAAATTTTAGAAATGGTGGCTGCCAGAGGTTAAGAATGGGGAGGCAGTGGGGTGAGGTGGGTATGGCTATAAAAGAGCAACACAACACTTGCAGTGATGAAATTGCTCAGTGTCTTCGCTGTGGTGGTGGGTACAGGAACCAACACAAGCAATAAAATTCTGTAGAACTACACGCACATACACACACACACACACACACAAGTCTAAGTAAAACTATGGCTATCTGAATAAAATGGGAAGATTGTATCGATGGAAATGTATAGTTTGATATACTGTAGTTCTGCATGGTGTTACCGCTGGAGGACATGGGGCAAACTGTACAAAAGACCTCTCTGTATTATGTCTTAAGACTGCATGAATGTACAATAAGCTCAATGAATTTTTTTTTTTAAACAACTAACCTAATTACATGGGACTGAAAATTGGTTTTAATGGCCATATACTTGAGAGCAAATACAGTGACATATTTCTTTGCACTCCTAACCCCTAGTATGGTGAGAGACATATAATAGGAATGTAATACATTATTGCTAAAAGAATTAATTCAGGGGACAAAGGAGAGTAAAGATTCAAAGATGACTGACTTTTCTATTCTGCAATATTGGGAAGATGGCAGTACCCATAATTAAAATAAGAGACATGAGTACAAGGTACAGATTTGAGTTGAGGTAGATAATCTCTCTTTTGCTCTCTCACACTCTTTTCACGATGTATCAAATTTGAAATTTCAGTGGGATATACAAATAGAAAAATCTAGCAGGCAGCTTCAAATATTTCTATACTCTCTAGTGTTCTAGTTAAACAACAAATGTTCTAGGTGCGACTCTGTATTTTAAGGTTATATGTATCTCCATGCATTTCTTTTTTATTGAATTTATTGAGGTGACATTTTGAAATAAAATATAGAGGTTTCAATATAATGACAATATAACACATCATCTGTATATTGTATTGTGTGTTTACCACCCCAAATCAAATTTTTCCCCATTACCGTTTATCTCTGCCTTACCCTCTTCCCCTTTCCCTCAGGTAATCACCATACTGTTGTCTGTGTCTATGAGTTTCACTTTTATATCCCACATATGAGGGAAATCATGTGGTTCTGAGCTTTTTCTGATCGATTTATTTCACCAAGACATGGAGATAACCAAAGCATCCTTCAATAGAGGCTTGGATAAAGAAAATGTGGTACATATATTCAATACATTTCTTGAAAGGGACTTGATTGAGCTTTTGTAATCCATTTTCTAGTCTGTTTGGCTAGATACTTGACCTGGCAAACCCCCAATTAAAGTAGAGTTGATTGTCACATTCTGAATAATCTTCTCATTTTATAGCTATAATCTGTTTATTGGTAATAATCTTGATCCAGAGTTTAAATTATTAACTCTTTGTCAGAGAGATGATCAGATGTTTTCCCTTAAATCTAAGGAGTTAGGTAATGCTTTCAATTAAAGGTGAATAATAAGTGGATATAAGAATATTTGACATGAAATCATGTTAGTGCAATGAGTAAAGATAAATCAGTTATATATATTGTAGTTATATACCACCTTTAATATCACTTTGTAGGAAACTGTGGACTGTAAAACCAGGGTACAGATTTTAGCATTACCAATCTAGAAAGGAACTTCAATAATCATCTAGTTTTATGATTACAAAACTTTTGGATAGTAGTCAGTATTCTTCTTGACAATCTCTAGGCATTTATATTACATATGCTTCTTCAGACAGTTCTTGAGTTTTATCACTAAGTGTTCAAAGAAGTAGTTGTGCACTACTTCCAGTGGCAGAGACTATGCTGTATGCATCTTCATGCTTCTGCAACCTCCTATTGTGATGGGCAACAAGGCAGATGCTCATATTATGTGTCAATAGCTAAATAAATGCTGTAATTGTGTCCCTTTTCCTCATGTCCAAGTCTCCAGGGAAAAGAAAAGCATAAAATCTCTTCTGATCATGAAGATAATAATCAAGTCAGCCCTTTGTGTTCTCCTCTCCAAGTTAAGTAACTGGAATTAATTTAACCTTTTCTCATAGAACTTAATTTCCTTTCCTAATTAATCATCCTCCCTATCCTCCTTTGAATCCACATTAGCCTTCATACATCCTTTAAAAATTTGTCACCAGTTGGACACTCCATTCCAATAAGGACCTCATTAATTTAAAATATATTAGTTCAGTTACTTTGTGGCTTATGTACATTATTCATTTGTTAGTTGGGTTTTTATGTCCACACTATCCTGTGACTGTTTCTGCCATGTTGTAAGCTTTTGATAAATATTTGTTGGATGACTGAATTGTTTATGATTTGGTCACATGAATAGATCTTTCTCTTTGAGAAAAGGGTACCAAGCCATGTTCCTGTCAAGTCTAATATCCTACAGATCTTTGTGCAAACAGCTCTTTCTGCTTTTATTCAAAGTGCAAAGGAAATATCCAATTGTCTGTCAGGCACAGGCTGTCAGAAGTACACATTTATGACAAAGAATGTATTTCTACTGGTTGGACATATCTAGCTTATGATAGTTTAATGAAGGTGCCATATTAAATTTTAGGGATAATAGCAAACAGTAAAGATTCATTCATTGATTTAAGCTGGTATTTTTATGGCATTGATATAGTAAATTTGAGAAGTATTATTATTTTAGCATTCCTGGGTTCTATTTAATTTACAGTCTATTATTATACCAAACAGACATTCAGTATTTTCCCAGTGTTTTCTAAACTGGGAGTTGACCCTTAGGGAGATCATGGGTTGCTCTCAGGAAGTCACAGAGACTGCAGCCCCAGCACTCTGAATAGTTGCTTGGGGAAGAGGCAGTGAACTATGGGTGACCCAGCATTCTCCATCTACTGCCTCCCCTTGAGCACTTCCTCCTTTCAGATTTGCTGTGATACTGAGAGAGAGACCAGAGCTACTGTAGAATCAGTAGATGAAAAGTGAACTTATTTTTCTGTGGACAGTTGTTGTGAGTCATGGAAAACCCATGGGAGTTCACAGGATGAAAAAGTTTAAGAAGTCCTGAGGTGACCTCAGGCTGATGCTAATTGAATTCCCTTGACAAAGGATCTTAAATGTTGTGGAGCAGTTACTGTTTTTAAATGAGTGCAGGGAAAACAATTTTCCCAGGGTGTTTTGTTGGAGACCAAAAGTCACTCAGATTCTGGAGTTGCCAGTCATGTGCAAATCAGTCTTCGGATTAAGTGAGGGTTCTGAAATGAGAAGACTTGGATTTGCCTTGCTAATTGTATTTTTCTTTTCAGGTGAAGACAGTGTGACTTTATTTTGCCATCAAAGCTAAACATATGTGAAGTAAAACATTGAAACTTCTGTTATCTTTAGCAGAAGGAGTTCAGGATAATTTAGCATAGCTACAGTCCATTAACAAGTGGCAGCAGGCTGATGTCTGTTTGTTGTGCTCCAGGGCCCAGGCCTTCGCCTTTCTCTGTGTCTCACACATCTCACAGAACAATCTCACCAGCCCCATGGTCCCGGCAGCTCCCACACAGGGCTTTCTGGGGACATACTCAATTTATGCCTGTTCCCTGGGGAAGTTATTGGTAGCCCTCCTGTCATTCTCAAAAATGTGCTATAACATTTTTGAGAATCTAGACTGATAGGTGTTTTGGAGGCTTAGACTGGTAGGTATTTTTAGACACCTCAACCTTAAAAGAACATAGGCACGTTTCCCTCACTGTGCCCAACACTGAACTGATTATACCCGCAGCACTCCTTGTTTCCCTACATTCCTTGCTCCCTTGACACACCTCGTCTCCTATGACCTTCATGTGAAGTTCATGACCCTCTACTCTTCTTGGAGTTGTTGCTGATAAACTTTGTGGGTGCTCCTGCTCATTCATTGAGGGTTCTGGGCAGATTCTTGTCCCATCCCTTCCACCTTAGTCCCACGGTCTATCTGAATTACTTCAGTGACCAGGTACATGGCTGTGGCAAACACCATTGGATATCTACCCCCAAGCCATCTTGTTCTCGGACAAATGAACTCTGCTGTTGTTCATGTAGAAACGTACATGAAACTCTAGGAAATGAACCATGATTAGTTTCATTAGTGGTTCTCATTCCTGGTAACCTATTAGAAGCTTCTTGAGCATTAAAGAAAAAATGCCAGTGCTGGGAGCCACCTCAGAGATTTGGATATATTTGATCTTAAACGGGGCACAGATGTTACTGTTTCCTATTATGCTGGTTACTCGGCAGGTACTTTTAACATGCAACCAGGCAGGACAACCATGGCTCCAAACTCATCATGGCAATCTCAGGTCCCTTTGTGATCAGTCCAAGGCTACCTGTGCAACCCAGTTTCTACTAATGTGTTTTAGGGAAAACTTTGCTTTCACGATAAAAAAGAATTTCATGAGAAAGTCTTTTTTGTCCTTTACTTTTCTGCCCTTTTGGATGCAGTCCTATGAAGATGCTTGTAGCTACTGCAGCCATCTGGAAAGTGATTTACCATCTGAAGTGGTAAGTCGACCTTGTGGGTTGGCAGAGTGCAAGAGGGTAAAGATCTTGGGCCTCTGATGTCACTGTAGAATCTGTGAACCAACTGGACATTGGCTAACTCTGGACTGTAAGTTAGGGAAGCAATAAGTATTCTCTTTAAGACCACTTTCTGTCAGTCATGTATTTTGCTGAAAGCACACTTATAATGGAGTATTCCATCTAACTTGCTAGACCATGGCTCAAATAACTTTTTCTATTAAGAGCAAGATAGTAAATATTTTAGTCTTTGTGAGACACATACTGTCTGTTGTAACCACTCAGTGCTGCTGTTGAAGCACAAAGTATCACAGACAACATGGAAACAAATGAGTGTGGCTGTGTTCCAATAAAGTGTTAGTTACACAAATAAGCAGATGCCCAGATTTGACCTGTGGGCTATACTTTGGGGACCCTTGTCCTAGATTATCATTAAGAAATATCATGGTATCAGTTTCTAGAGGGCTAACTATATCTTTGCTATTTGGGGGGTAAGATAAGATTAGCTTCTTCTTGTTGGTCAGTGTAGTAAATCACTGCAGAATTGGGAGTTGAGCACAGGGGAGGCAAACAGAATACTACCTGAGCTCAAAAGGTAAGGAGAGGGCATGTGGAGGCAGGAACCTTAGACAGAGTTCCTGTAGTGGTTTTAGATGGTTATGAATAATTCCACAGATTTCTGTGTCATGGGAGTAGAGAGGAAATATTACTTTCATCAACAAAAGGTGTATAGAATTTCCTGAAGCTTTAAAATCTATTTTAACTGAGAACTTCAGCATTTGTTATTTGGAGAGAGAACAATGTTCTGGGGCATGTAAATGATGACGGGAGGACAAAAGGTCCAGATGAGATTCTGATTTATCAGGCTGGGCTTCTGTGGGTCTTTTTCTGAATGGACAGGTTGTTCTTACTGCAGCAGTTTTATATAATGGGTCAGTTTTTGCTATAAGATCTGTTCTTTCTTTGAAAGAGGCACCAGCTGACTTTAACTCATCAATTCACATATATTTTGAGGAGAAGCTAATAGATGCCACCTGACTTGTACAAAGAGCATTTGCTGGAATATGGTAGAGCGGGGTGTCAAACTAATTTTCACTGGGGCCACATCAGTCTTGCAATTGCCTTCAAAGGGCCATATGTAATTTCAACTCGGTAAAGTTAAGGAGTAGTTACATGTATACAGTCCTAAAATTACATTCGGCCCTTTGAAGGCAACCACGAGGCTGATGTGACCCCTGGTGAAAATGAGTTTGACACACCTGTGTAGAGGTACTCAGGTCTGTGCTGTGGAATTTCTTTTCTGAGATTTTTAGCTGGACAATGAGACTTATTAGAGACCATGGGAAAAGGAAAGGAGTTTGTTCTTCAGGTTCAAGACCGCCCGGCCTGCCCACAATTATCCAAGCAAAGTGGGCAGCATTGCTTTTCTCTCTCATTTTCTTTTTAAGGCTACCATTGCTCATTTACATTTGAATCCATTTATATAAAAATCATAGAAGCACAATGGTTACCTCTAGGAAAGGAGAATAGGAGGCCGGGGTAGATAGCCTGGGAAACTTAGCGTTTTATTGGGTATCCTTGCGTAGTATTTAAAAAATTCTATTTGTATGCTTATGTTACTTTATAAACAATGTAAAAGTTACGTGCACTTAAAAAACTGCTGGATGTGTATGTGGTGGGTAGGGTTCGTAGATGAAGGTATGAAGAAATGAGTGTATGGTGAAATTTATTTCATATTCTGAGCCCTACCAGGGACCAGTAGGTATTCTCATACATTTAGCTGTGGCCAATGTTTATGATTATTTACAAAAGAATGCATATATCTTGCCTTGCCTAAGGATACAAGCTTCAACATAAACACTGATAAAACTACACACCAGAGATCTATGAAGCTTATCCACCAGGATTTAGTAACTTGGTAATGTCAATCCCAGGGCTTGCTTGGACCACAACCCTTCTGCTCTAGGTCATCGTCAGCATCCCAGTTCCCACTCCCTGCCCACCCACATGACTGGGCTTGACACAGGCAACTAATAATAGGAGCTACTGGTATAGCTGAGTGGGAGCTAAAATTCATGTAGATAAGTGTCATAAGGTAGAAAAGGAATTATGAACAAGTAGAAGTTAGAAGAAGAAAGAATTGGTAAGTAGAAGTTTGGGAGTAGCTATTGAGGAAACCAGTTAATCATAGAAGAGAGCTAAGCATCCACACCAATAAAGGAATGGTAACTATGTGAAGTGACGGAGGTGTTAGCTGATCATTTTGCAACATATAAGTTTATCAAATCAACACATTGTGTGTGTTAAACTTACAGTATGTTACAGAGAGTAAGCGAGTCTCTTGTTTTTGGATTTTGCTGTGGAAGACCCTAGAACTTCCCCCAAAGTAACTCCTATCTTTGTGGGATTTGCTTGTTTCTGCTCTTAAATTCCTATGAGTTCTCTGATTTTTAAAAAATAATTCACCCACTTTCATTGACTTAGCCTGAGTAAGTCTGTGTTGTTTCCAAAAACCTAATTTAAGCCTATTGAAATTCCTGCTCCAGATTTACATCATTTTCTCCCAGATAGAGATGCTTTACTGGGGAGACTAGGACAGCATTATCATCCGTATGGCCATGCCATGAATCTTAAATCCATCATTTCATTTTGACATAGAATATACAGGGTCCGGCAGAAGGAAGGCCTGCTTGAGTGTGGTTGGTAGGGTAGTAATATGGATGTAATAATTTATAGTTTTAGTTTGAACATTCACCTAAAATGTCATATGTTGTGCTTGAGTGTGAAGTCGTTATATTACAGAATTACATGTTTATGATTTTGTGATAAACAAGGGGTGTTGTTTGTGCTGGACCCTATATAAAACACCTCCAATAGCCAAAGGATATTTCAAGATCAACAAGTAAAAATTTAAAGTGATATGCATAGATTGAATATAGAAGAGTGTGTATGTGGGAGGGAGAGGTCATTGAGTGGAGGAGGAGAACACAAGGGACCGGCCAGGGCCAGCTCTGAGGAGAGTTGTGAAACAGACTCTTGCTGTCTCTTTCCCTCCCTTCCTTCTCCCAGCACACATCTTGCATCCCATTTCTACAAGTCTTGGCTCCCCACAGCCAATCTTGTTTGAATTTTTATTGTTATAACCCATCTTTCCTCATCCACACCTTATCTTCATACATCAGGAAAATTGAAAGATCTCAAGTTAACAACCTAACTAGAACCTAACTTTCTAGTTCTCAAGGAACTAGAAAAAGAAGAAAAACCAAGCCCAAAGTTAGCAAGTAGAAGGAAATACTAAGGATTAGAGCAGAAATAAATGAAAAGGAGAACAGGAAAGCAAATAGAAAAGATTAATGAAAACAGAGCTGGCTCTTTGAAAAGATAAACAATGTTGACGAAACTTTAGCTTTTTATTTTGGGGTTGAGATGTCTACAGAGGCCTGAAAGGTAATGTAAATTAATGAAGTAGTGGAGGAGAAACTGTATTGCTTATTAAACTTGCAAGATATTTTTCACTTCCACCGAAAAAAAGTGCATTCTCTTTTAGTTCAGGCAGTCAAGACAGCTAACTGCTGTAACAAACAACCCTCAAATCTCAGTGGCTTAACATACTATGTTTCTCACCCACATCGCAGAGTGCAGTAGGGAGCTCTGCTCTAAGCTCTCATTCAGAGATGCAGTCCACTGCCACTTCTGGCTCCACCATTCCCTAACCTTCCACTGAATCACTTGCATGGGGCTAGAGAAGAAGGTATAAAGAAAGGACATCCATGTTTAATCCTTTCAACCTGTGTGACTATATCACTTGCTTACGCTCTATGGGTTTAGACCCAAAAGGGCTGGGAACCGTAGGGCCCAGGAAAAGCAGGAGAACACAGATATTGGTGAACACCGAAATTCTCCACCATATGCTTTTCCCATATTTTGGAAATGCCCCACTAGTCAGTATTTTCTTTTCTACTTTTAGGTGGAGATATAATTACAAGAAATATTTCTTGATTATAGAAAAGTTCCAGTAAAAACACAGTGGTAAATAGTAACTGACATGCCTCATAAAGATAGGACAACAATAGGTAGGGATAGGGGCTGTGACAAATAGGAGAGCGAGTGCCCCATCTGACAGGAGAGGCTACTATTTAGAGCTGACTGAGTATTACCGTAAGAAAATGTAGACTCAGTATTTCCGTATCATCTGATTTTTCAAATGAAAATGAGTCTGGATTGTATGTGAAATGTCCCATTTTCAATATATAGTCTTGTTTATAAAATAAAAATTGCCCATTTTGGTTTCCTGTAATTTATGAAGTGATTCTCCAGGGAGGTAGCAAATTGAAAATCTCATGTGTGCGTGTGTGTTTGTATTTAAAACCAACTGCACTATGTGTGTTTTTAAAATTATATTTTATTGATTATGCTGTTACAGTTGTCCTGATTTTTTCCCTTTTTCATACCCCCACGTAGCACCCCCTGCTCCCTCAGGCAATCCCCCCACCATTGTTCATGTCCATGGGTCATGTGTATAAGTTTTTTGGCTACTCCATTTCCTATATTATACTTTAAATTCCCAGGGCTATTCTGTAACTACCTATTTGTACTTCTTAATTCCCTCACCTCTTCAACCATTCTCCTTCTCCCTCCTCTTATCTGGCAACCTTCCAGTAACTAATTTCTTTTCTTTTGATTTTAAGTCTCTCTTTATCTTTAACCTTTGGCCTTTTAATAATGATGTGTCTTGGAGTGGGTCTCTTTGCATCCATCATAATTTGGACTCTCTGTGCCTCTTGAACTTGTATGTCTATTTCCTTCACCAAATTAGGGAAGTTTTCCTTCACTATTTTTTCAGATAGATTTCCAATTTCTTGCTCTTTCTCTTCTCTTTCTTCCATCCCTATGATGCAAATGTTGGCCCTCTTAAAGTTGCCCCAGAGATTGTTTACACTATCCTCATTGGTTTGGATTCTTTTTTCTTGTTGTTGTTTAGAGTGGATGTTTTTTGGTTCCTTATGCACCAAGTCATTGATTTGATTCTCAGCTTCATCCATTCTACTGTTGTTTCCCTGTAAATTGTTCTTTATTTCAATTAGTGTATCCTTCATTTCTTTTTTAAGTGTTATTTTTAATTTTTATTTTAATTGTTGTTCTTGCACAGTTTTCTGTCTTTTACTCCCATCCCAGCCCACTGCCCCAGCCCTCCCCACCTCCCTCCCATTTCCACCCCGCCCCTAGTTTTTGTCCATGTGTTCTTTATAATTGTTCTAAACCCTTCCCCTTTTCCCCTGAAATTCCCTCCCCTCTCCCCTCTGGTGACTGTCAGCCTGTTCTCGATTTCATTGTCTTTAGTTATATTTTGCTTGCTTGTTTGTTTTGTTGATTAGGTTCCTGTTAAAGGTGAGATCTGATGGTATTTGTCTTTCACTGCCTGGCTTATTTCACTTAGCATGATGCTGTACAGTTCCATCCATGCTGTCATGAAGGGTAGGAGCTCCTTCTTTCCTTCTGCTGCATAGAATTCCATTGTATAAATGTACCATAGTTTCTTGATCCATTCATTTACCGATGGGCACCTAGGTTGCTTCTAACACTTGGCTATTGTAAATTGTGCTACTATGAACATTGGGGTGCATAGGTTCTTTTGGATTGGTGTTTTAGGGTTCTTAGGATATAGTCCAAGCAGTAGAATTGCTGGGTCAGAAGGTAGATCCATTTTTAGTGTTCTTAGAAAATTCCATACTGTTTTCCATAGTGGTTGTACCAGTCTGCAGTCCCACCAACAGTGCACTAGGATCCCCTTTTCTCCACAACCTTTCCAACACTTGTTGTTTGTTGCTTTGTTTATGATGGCCATTCTGACCAGTGTGAAGTGGTATCTCATTGTGGTTTTAATTTGCATTTCTCTGATAGCTAGTGATACTGAGCATCTTTTCATGTGTGTCTGGATCCTCTGTATGTCCTCCTTGGAGAAGTGTCCGTTCAAGTCCTTTGCCCATTTTTTAATTGGGTTGCTTGTCTTCTTAGAGTGGAGTTGTGTAAGTTCTTTATATATTTTGGAGATTAAACCCTTGTCTGAGGTATCATTGGCAAATATGTTTTCCCATACAGTCGGTTCTCTTTTTATTTTAATACTGTTTTCTTTAGCCATGCAGAAGCTTTTTATTTTGATGAGATCCCATTTGTTTATTCTTTCCTTTATGTCCACTGCTTTAGGGGACATATCAGTAAAAATGTTGCTGCTGCGTGAAATATCTGAGATTTTCCTGCCTATGTTTTCCTCTAGGATTTTAGTGATCTCGCGGCTTATATTTAAATCTTTTATCCACCTTGAATTTATTTTTGTGTATGGTGTAAGTTGGTGCTCGAGTTTCATTTTTTTGCATGTAGCTGTCCAGTTCTCCCAACACCACTTGTTGAAGAGGCTATTTTTACTCCATTTTATATTGCTGTCCCCTTTGTCGAATATTCAATTAGTGTATCCTTCATTTCTGACTGGATCTTTTTTATGCTGCTGAGGTCCTCACTAAGTGCCTTTAGCATCCTTATGACCAGTGTTTTCAACTCTGCATCTGACAGATTGCTTATCTCCATTTTGTTTAGCCCTTTTTCTGGATGTTTGATCTGTTCTTTCATTTGGGCCATCTTTCTTTGTCTCCTCGTTTTGGGAACCTTCCTGTGTTTGTCTTTATGCATTAGGTAGAGCTACTTTGACTCTGTGTCTTGGTAGTATGGTCTAATGTAGTAGGTGTCCTATAGGGTTTAGTGGCACAGCCTCCTCTATCACCCAAGCTGGGTGATACTAAAGTTGTGCCCTTTGTGTCAACCAAGTACACTCTCCTGTTGTAGTTGAGCCTTGGTTGCTGTTGACAGATCAATGGGAGGAATTTACCCAGGCCAGTCAGCTACAAGGAGTGGCTGTGACCACTGACCACCAACTTCTGTCCTCCATGGAGGATCAGCTGTGTAGGGGCAGGATGGTGGTGCTCCAACATGGTCTGTAGCTGTCCACTGGGTGAGCTGGCCCTGGGGTTTCCTGGGTGGTTTAGGTCAAGTTCAGCCCCCACCTGTGTTTTGCCTGGTGCACCCTGCCTGAGTTGTAAAGCTGTTAGGGCTCACTAAAGCCAGCTGTTGCTTGTTTGACAGGATTTAAGAGCCAAGACCAGCCATTTACATGGAAAAGCAGCTTGGTGGGGCCCATAAATTGGGTAGGGCAGAGTCTCTGGGAATCTCCAAGGTTGGTCAAACAGTGTTAGGTTGATGGAGTCTCAGATATGGCACCAGCTTGCTTGCTCTGTTGGGGGAAGGTTTAGCAGAAGACAATGGTCTCTGCTCACCTTGGTACCAAACACTTCAGTTTCTCTCTACATTGGACTGGTGCCTTTCAAGCTGCTACTCTGGCACTGGAGCTCAGGTGAGTCTGTGTGCGGGTTCTTTAAGAGGAACTGCTTGGGGCTCCAGCAGTTTCTTCTACAGACTCAGTCACCATTGGTTTTGTCAGCCAGAAGTGGGAATTTATCTTCCCTGCACTGAAACCCTGGGTTGGGGGCCTGGTGTGGGTCTGCGACTCCCTGCTCCCAAGATATCCCTCCTGAATTTTTGTCCACGCAGGTGTGCCAGCCTGTTTCGTGTCTGTGCCCCTTCTCCCAGTCTGGATGGATGTGATTTCTTCAATTCTGTAGTTGTCAGACTTCCATTCAACTCGAGTTCCAATGTTCCTGAGTGATGGTGGTTCTATATTTTAGTTGTAATTTTGATGTGATTGTGTGAAGAGGTGAGCCATGACTGCCTACATCACCATCTTGACTGGAAGCCTGCACAGTAGGTTTTTATATTGTTTCTATTACCTCTTTTTTTTTCTATTTATTGCCCTTGATTGTTTTAAGGTATTAGCCAATACAAATACATATGTAAGAGTCTGCTCATAGGTATTTGCACTAAAACAATAGACTCTTGAAAACACAAAATCAAAATAATCTAAAGGAGTAAATTTCTAACAGTTTTAGATAGAATTGTTAAGGATATTTTTTCAGTAGAGCCATTATTCTGTGACCTAATCACATCTTGTGGGTGGAATTCATTTTACTTGCTTATAAGGCTGTGTTGGTTAAAGAAAGTCTTTCATTTTTTAAGCATTAGGGTGCTGTATAAGGTGCCTGCCTGTGTCACCATCTTCTGATAACCTGACCGACTTGGTACTTATGGCTCTAAAATGATTCCAAATGTCCTCCCCACTGTCCTCTGTCCAGTGTCCCCCACCAAACTATTTGGCAAGTTTCAGCTCTGTGAGAAGTGACTGGCACTGTTATGGAATGAATTATGTTTCCTCAAAATTGATATAGTGAAGCCCTAACTACCCCCACCCCCACTGTGACCGTATTTGGCAACAGGGCCTATGACAAAGTAATTAAAGTTCAGTGAGTTCGTAAGGTAGGACACTATCTTATAGGGCTGGTGCCCCTATAACAAGATGGAGAGACACCTGACTTTTTTCTCCTTTGTGCATGCACAGAGGAAAGACCATGTGAAGACAGAGAAGGTGGCTATCAATAATCCAGGAAGAGAGGTTTCACCAGAAACCTCTGGTGAACAAAACCAACCATACTGGCACTGTAATCTTGGACTTCTAGCCTCCAGAACTGTGAGAAAACAAATTTACATTGTTTAAACCATCCAGTCTGTGGTGTTTTGTTATGTCAACCCAAGCAGACTAATATAGGCACATATCACCTGTGACCTCAGAATGTTAATGGGCTCCGATGAGTATTTAACTTTCTTTGAGAAAGTCATGCAGAAATGTTAGAACTGAAATGTTGGCAGTCATTCGGGTGTTGCAAAGTGAAGGTCCACGGGATACATTTGGCCTACAGAGGAGATTTTTCTTAGCCCAGTGCTTTCAAAATGTGAATTTGAGTATTTTTTAAAAGATGCATGCATTCTGCAGTTCACTCCAGTTCCCAGTCCTCCCTATCACTCATGGCCGCCTCTATGTATTTTGTTTTGGCCTATTTCCCAGAGGCACTTGTGTGATCTGAAATGAGTGTAGTGTTCCTATTTCACCAATGGTGTAGAGGTATTTGGGGGAAATCTGAGGAGTGACTAAGGAGGTCAGAGGCAAGCCACGCAAGAGCCTTGGTCTGGGAAGAAAGAATTTAAGTAGGCAGTGGGGCAGGAGTATCATGTATAAGAAAAGGCCAGCAGATAGATGGCAGAGCCTTCTATTTGCTGACTCAGCGACCCTTCCCTTCTTTCATGTTGGTTGATCCTAGAACCTAATGTCAACCATGGTGACTGTAAAAATGTCAGATACTTGCTTTCCTAGCATCTCTTGCAGCTAGGGATGACCCTAAAACACACTTTCAATGAGTCATGACAGGAACTAGTGCTGACTTCTTGCCACATCTATAGAGAAAAATGTATAAGCATTGTTCCTGCCCCTTCCTTCCTCACTTTGGGTGCAGCTGAGTGATGGAGTACTGCACACTCATGGGGCAATAGGCTGGAAGATAAAAAACCAATACGTTGAAAAAGGTAGGGCAGAAAGAGGCTGCATTCTTGAGAATATTATTGAACTGTTGAACAAATACAAGACCTTCCCAGCTTCTGGATTTCCTATATGTGAAACAAAACAACAAAACCCTTTATTTAGTCTACTTTCTGTTGGTTAGTTTGCCACTTGCCTCTGAAGACATCCTAACTAGTACTCTCAGCAAGAACAGGTCCAGTGGTGAGGTGGGGATAGGAAATAATTCTACAGTTGAGGTCCAATTAAACTGCCTGTGAAGGAGAGAGACAGTGCCTTGGCTTGGAAGGGAGTCAGAGAAAGAGGAGATTAAGCCTACAACTCTCTTCTATACAGCAGTATATGTGGGGATTAACGGTATAAAATCTGGATTCAGAAAGATACTGGCTCAGATTCCAAGCCTACCATTTGTTAGTTATGAACAAGTTATTTAACCTTCCTAAACCTCTATTTTCTTATCTGTAAATAGGGATTAAAATAGAACATACTCAGGATTGTTGCAAGGCTTACATAAGATCACATAGGTGAAGCTCTTAGCAAATTGCCTAGCAAGTTTTTAATACATGTTAGCCCTGATTTATGTTATTACTGATCTTTAAGCCCCTTATATCTGCTACTGTATACCTCTCCCTGGAATGCCCATAGATAGCTAATGCTCCTGGTCCCTGTTCTACCTCTTCCTCTCACTATATGATCTTTATTTCTGCTAATTAGGAAAATGTCTTGGATATAGCAGAAAGACATGTAGTGTTCTGTGTAAAACTAGGTGCTTGGGCATAGATAGATTTAATTCACAGAGTATAGTCTGTGCTGTCTGGTTTTCCAAGGAACACAGTAAAAGTCAATCTTAGCTTACTGATTGAATTTGCTGACACTCTTATCATTTCCTTTAAAAATTTTTATGGTCCAGAATGACTCTGCTGGCAGCATCTTCTGATAGAAGGAATTACCTTTCCAGGCATTGCAATCATACTATTTATCAAAGGAAGCACTGGACAATCAGAATAGGTCAGAACTGAGTCCTGAGCCATCTGGCTGAGTCTTGGCAAGAAACCTCTTGGTCCTTTAGAGGTTGAGCTTTATCCCCAAGCACTGACATAATTGGGATCAAGGGATTTGGAAGTATTCAGTTTCAGTATGGGAAGAAGAGCTTACTGTTCACACTTGAGAAGGGACCTTCTTAAAGAAAGGAAGCAGTTAAAGGATGTTTAGTTCCTGCCTCACTGACCTCTCCATTTTAACCTTGCTCTTTTTACTTGGGGAATGTTTTTACCTATATTTATGAACACAAACACTGTATGTAATTCATTTATTTGCTATTTACTGAAGGCCTACTATGATCCCAGTACTGTTTTAGGTGCTGAGATAGAGTGAGGTTCCTGCTCCTCTTGAAGCTGAGCCCAGCCTTGGGGTAGGTGCCTGGTATAACAGACCTGGGTTGAAGGCACTTGGGTGAGGTAGAGAGGAATGTTCCAGTAAACAAATGGCAAAATTGGCATTTATTGTATGGTGTCCTTAACTTTAAGAAATGAGGGTTCTACAACAATTGTTTACATTCTACCTCCCTGCTTTGCTGTCTTTGTTTAACTAAGGTAGCAGCACATAGAACTCTTTCACAATTTAAGCTGCTCTTTCTTCTAGTTGGAGTAAAACTTTTTATAATGATAACTGAGGGGAACTGAGCTAACCCTTAAGTATAGATTAACTATGTTGTGTCAGGATTTAATGGTGAATATTATGCTTTGAGGCTTAACATTTTACTAATTTTATATTATAAGGAATCGTTACTGCCTTCATTTAGAAAGGATTGTATAACAGTTCCTGACTTAAATAGGACCTCTGACTATTTCAGTGCTATATAGTAAAATATAAATAAAATCATGACTACAGGAGAAATACACAACTTTAACATAGACAATGCAGACATTGAAATTATTAAAGATTTTGCTTGCCTTGTTTCGATCATCAATTCAAATAGAGACTGCAGGCAAGATATCAAGAGAAGGTGGAGACTCAGAAGGACAGAAATAAAAAAATTAGAAAAGATCACCAAGAGCAAAGATGAGTGATCAGAGGCCAAGGCTAAGGTCATCCACACCCTCATATTCCCAATTACTAGGTGTGGAGGTGAAAGCTGGGCAGTGAAGAAGGATGATAGAAAAATAAGATACATATGATTCATTTGAAATACAGCGCTGGAGGAGAGCTCTGTGGATACCCTGGACCTCCAGAAAGATGAACAAGTGGGTCCTAGTGCTACTGAAGCCTGAAATACCACTGGAGGCAAAAATGACAAAACTTCAGGCACATCATGAGAAGGCAGGGTTCTTTGGAAAAGATGATAATGCTTGGAAAATAGAAGGCAGCAAGAAAAGAGGAACACAGACATGAGAATGACTGACTCCACCGGAGAAGCTAAAGGAATGAGTCTATAGAAGCTGAGCAGGGCTGTCGAGGATGGGACACGGAGGATCACCAGAGTCAGTCTACTCAGTGGTATATGGCTCACACACACAGCGGAAAAGGTATAGTTAGAGGCATGATAGGAAAATTTGTATTTGTTTTATAGCATCCTTAACACTTCAAGAAATGTAAGTTCTACATCCACTGTCCACAGTCCACCTTTCTGCTTTTTTTGGTCTCCATTTAAATGCTGGCATAGAATACAAAGCAACAGGAAGTCCTTAAGATAAATGCATTTCATGCTTATAATTGCAGGTGAACTTAACTATTGGGGGAGAAGAGTAACAGGAATGAATCAATTCTGTTTCAGGTTAGCATTTTTTTTTTTTAAATTTTGAATATTTATTTATTTATTTATTTATTTTTTTAAATATATTTTATTGATTATGCTATTACAGTTGTCCCGTTTCTCTCCCATCATTCCCCCCACCCTGCACACCCTCTCCCACCCACATTCCCCCCTTTAGTTCATGTCCTCGTGTCATAAGTTCTTTAGCTTCTACATTTCCCATACTATTCTTACCCTGCCCCTGTCTATTTTCTACCCACTATCTATGCTACTCATTCTCTGTACCTTCCCCCCCTCCTCCTCCCACGCCCCTGTTGCTAACCCTCCATATGATCTCCATTTCTGTGGTTCTGTTCCTGTTCTAGCTGTTTGCTTAGTTTGCTTTTGTTTTAGATGTGGTTCTTAATACCTGCAGTTTGCTGTCTTTTCATTGTCATATTTTTATCTTCTTTTTCTTAGATAAGTCCCTTTAACATTTCATACAATAAGAGCTTGGTGATGATGAACTTGACCTTATCTGAGAAGCGCTTTATCTGTCCTTCCATTCTAAATGACAGCTTTGCTGGAAAGAGCAATTTTGGATGTAGGTCCCTGCTTTTCAAGATTTCAAATATTTCTTTCCAGCCCCTTCTTGCCTGTAAGGTCTCTTTTGAGAAATCAGCTGACAGTCTGATGGGAGCTCCTTTGTAGGTTACTGTCCCCTTATCCCTTGCTGCTTCTAGAATTCTCTGCTTCATTTTAATCTTGGCTAATGTAATTACAATGTGCTTTGATGTGTTCCTCCTTGGGCCCAACTTCTTTGGGACTCTCTGAGCTTCCTGGACGTCCTGGTAGTCTATTTCCTTTGCCATATTGGGGAAGTTCTCCTTTATTATTTGTTCAAATAAGTTTTCTACTTGTTGCTCTTCTTCCCCTTCTGGGACCCCTATAATTCGGATGTTGGGACGTTTAATGATGTCCTGGAAGTTCCTAAGCCTCTCCTCATTTTTTTGAATTCTTGTTTCTTCCTCGTTTTCTGTTTGGTTGTTAATTTCTTCCTTCTGGTCCACTCCATTGATTTGAGTCCCAGTTTTTCTTCCATCTCTATCAGTTCCCCATGCGTCTTCCTTCATTTCATGTATTGTAGCCTGCATTTTCTCATCTAATTTGTGAGCAAAATCAACCAATTCTGTGAACATTTTGATGACCAGTGCTTTGAACTGTGCATCTGATAGGTTGGCTATCTCTTCGTTGCTTAGAGGAATTGACTCTGGGGCTTTCATTTTTTCTCCGGTTTGAGCCATTTTTGGTAGGTTTTTTGTTTTGTTTTGTTTTGGTTTTAGTCTGGTCGCAGCTATTACATAGTGAGGGGTGGAGCCTCAGGTGTTCCTCAGGACGGGGCAGCCCAGTCGCTGGGTTGTGACACTTTAGGTGGGGGCGGGGTCCGAGAGGGAAGAATGGCGCCTGTTTCACTCTCTTCTGGATTCCGGTCCCTTCTGCTGCTTCCCCTTCACCTGGATTCTCTGCGCACGCGCGCGTGCGGTTACGCAGTGAGGGGTGGAGCCTCAGGCTCTCCCCAGTGTGGGGCAGCCCAGTCGCTGTCTTGTGACGCTGTATGTGGGGGTGGGGTCTGAGAGGGAACAATGGTGCCTGCTCCGCTCTCTCCTGGATTCAGTCCCTTCCGCCACTTCCCCTCCGCCTGGACCGTCTGCGTGCGTGAATGTGGGACCCCCTGGTCAGCCAGCCGCCTTGTGCGGCCTCACTGGGTCTGCACAGTTGCCCCCCTTTGCCCGGGGTCCGTCAGCTGCCGCCTGGGCGCCCGCGGACCGCCAGCCGCCGCCCGTGCACCTGGGAACTGCCAGCTGCTGCTACTTGCGTTCCTGGGTCCTCACCTCCACTTTCTCCTGCCGCGACTCCGCCCCTCTTACCAGTCTGGATGAATGGTTGTTGGACTTCCGTACAGTTCAATTTTCTATAAGTTCTTGTTGTTTTCTTGTTTCTGAATATCTGTTGTCCTTAATTTTGGTTGTGAGAGGAGGCACAGCGTGTCCGCCTACGCCTCCATCTTGGCCGGAAGTCCCAGGTTAGCATTTTGATGTGAGGTTTTAAGTATTTGTAATTCCAAGTTGAGAAGCACAAAATGTGCCATGTTAGTTTTTAGCATGATTTTCTGTTTATGGATGCTACATATAACACGTATATATTGTCAGTATAACCATTTTCCTTCCAAACACTTTTCTTAGAACCACATCTCTTTCTCACTACCCTACATCCGTTGCATTCAATTTTAGGTTTCCTGAACGAGTCTTTTTGTTAGTCAGCTGATCCTCTACCTTAGCCAGTCAGTGTCCTTCTCAGGGATTTAGATATGGGAACAAAGCCCGTTCTCCCTGTCTGGTTCTGAAATGTTGAGGCTGTAAGGTGAGGGTGTGTGTGTGTTGGGGGTGGGGGCAGGATGTTAGTGTCCATGTTTCTCACCAGAGAAGATGAAGCATGAGCACAGAGGAGCAGAAAGACGGACAAGTGTGCTTGGTTCTGGTTGTTCCCAGATTCAGTGCCAGATTTCTGTTCTTGAATTGTGCAAGATACTCTGCTATCCCAATTTCCCCTTTTTGATTAAAGTAGTTCAAGTTAGGTTTCTATTGCATGCAACCAAGCAATTTCTGACTAATGCAATTGTCCTCACTCCTGCCCTACTTGAGCCTTTCATTTAATTCAGGCTCTTCGCTCTCTTTCCTAAACTCCACTTGTGTTCCTTCCTCTACACCTCTGCATTGGGACCCCCGCCATTCTCCCCCTTATGGAAGTTTAATCCTTACTACCATCCAGCCAAGTCCCACTTGCCTCACACCTTTCCCTGGCTACCTGGGCATTCTGTCTATCCTCAGAACGATGTGACCTTTGTTCTCCGTATATGCTCACAGGCACTTTCCTTTTCCCCCAATGAGACCATAAACTCCTTCAGCGCTGAGGCAGTATATCCAACCCTGTGTCTCTCCAGTGCCTTAAACACTGCAGGGGCTTGGTTTTGATAAAGATGATGTTGCCAGCCATTACCTTATATGATAATCTTGAAGATACAGTTTAAATGGAAAATGAACTTAAATATAATGAACTCATGTTAGCTGAGTAAGTATATTAGGATTAGGTTAAATTAAATAGCAGTAGTCCTTATAGTGATGAGTTTTACACAGAGACGCTATTTTGTGATATGTGCATACCCTGTTTGGCAAAGAGGATGCGGTATAGGATGCAAGGCTGCTAATAATGTCACACAAGGTTGTTACAGCTCAGCTGTCAAGACCATGCATTCCCGGCATTTCATATCGACAACACATACCTCTTCTTTTCTCTGCAAAGGACTAGAAGTCATTTCATGCTTCTGGCTTGCATTTTTTTCTAGATGTTTTTCAGACAATAGCAGGTCAATTATCCCAGGCTACAGAGATGTTTATGATGCCCCTCTAATGTCGCTTGTTTTCCACCAGCCCCTGAATTGTCTGCTGAGCCTCACTCTGTGTTTCCACATCTATTACTTTGAGGGCCACATCAGCTACCTTGCAGCTTGTATAAATATAGCATCCACCCTGATATTTTCCTCGCTTTCTTTGAGGCAAGTCCAACTCTATTACTTTCAAACAGTTTGCTATCTATTAGGCGTAGAGAGTCTTGATCAGATCCAAAACAATTGTCAGAGATAAAGGCTGAGGGGGAAAAGGACACCATGCAGAACACGCGAGCTGTGGGGGAGCAAGGCTGTGCTCTGAGAGGAAGGGTTTTTGCAGTCTCTCAATTCTTACTGGCTGGGTGCCAGTAAGTGTAGGTAGCACTCAGTGCATGGGGAAAATGTTCAGTAGTAGATCATGGGAACGGAGTGTATACATATATTGACATATGTGTGTGCAATTTGGGAAAAACATTTCAGAAACAAATTGCCTTATAACATATTGGGCAAACAGCATTTTGCTGGTAACTTGGATAGAAAAGGGAGAAATTAAATGTAAATATGTACTTAATAACTTATAAACATGCCCTTTTTTTTTTGCCAAACACAAAGGAAGGATTCAAAACTCAGGACATAAGAAATAAAAGGAGAGAGGTCCTTAAAGGTGAGAAATTAGATTAAAACCATAAGAGACTATGTCACAATATCAGGGCAGTTACAAGACTGATCTGAGGTGACCGTCACTCCAGTAAATGAAGACACCAGGTGGAGGGTGACTGCTGGGTGAGCAGCTTAGGGGGAAATATAAATGTCAGATGGATTTGGCAGGCAGCAAGAAACTTGCTGTTCCAGGGGACAAGATCAGAGGGGTGGATCACGTGTGCTCCCGTGAAAACCCTGACAAACCTCCATCCTTGTCAAACGACTTCGGCCATCACATTATTTAAAAATAGTTTTGGTTAACTCAACAATGTGGGAGAACAATTTTTTCCTCTAAAAAGCTAATGCCCACAAATGTTACATGTGGATAAGGCCATCACTGGTCCATTGGATTTGGGCGTATCTTAATAAGAAAAGACGTTTCAACCATTAATTTAAAAAAAAAAAATGAGCTGGCAAATTTGCCATGCAGGGAAAATGATAACTTAAGACTTCAGCTTCAGGCGGTGCAAGATCAGAAGAAATGCTGAGAGCTGTATTTTTGAGAAATGAGTAAAATAGAAAGGAAAGAAGTCTCTTTTCCTATTGTGCTCTTGAGATGACAGCATAACATTGTCACATCCCATTTAGTCTCTAGCAACTGCAAGGTTTCTCTCCCCAGCAGGGGCAGCCCCATGGGTATGCACCCCAGAAGAGGCCCTGTGCTTGGTTTAATGCTCTGCTGGCGCTGTTAGGACATTATTAATAAGTTTACCTTTGAACTTGTGTTTTTGTAAGTGGAGCCCACTGTGACAAGGAACATATGCGCAAGCAGGGGTGCTATAGTGGGGGTGCGCGCTGGCGGGCACAGGCCCCCAGGCATTTGGGGCAGGGGCAGCAGTGTGCATTGCCTTGTTGGCACACTCACACCCAGAATGGTCCAGAATGCTGTGGGGCTTCTGAGGGGGCACCAGAGCCTGGGTCCTGGGTCTAGACTGTCACTAATGTTGAAAGCTAAAACAGACTGAAATCATCGCTTTAACATTGATATAAGAAGAGGAGACCCATGGGTGTGGGCAGATAGGTTAATTCTATTTGATGTCTGGGGAACACAAATTCAAATAAATAAATTAAGAATACAAATTTTAGTTCTAAGTGTTACTGAACATGGTCCTGACCCTGAGTGGGCCTGCCTAGGGCCAGCTGTAGTGTGTGGGTTCTTGACTTCATGTAGGAAAGATCTCACAACATGAGTCCAGGTGATTGTGAGAGTATATTTATTAAAGCTGGGGACAGTGAAACAAGGAAGGGCTTGGCATAGAAGAAGCAACAGGAGACTTAGATTGGGTTGCCTCAGCTCACTGCCTTAGGGCCCAGTTCAGGGAATAAGGCTAGGACAAGCTACCAGATGCCCATTGCCTTAGAGTTTAGGAGACAGTGCCTGTGGAGAAAGAAGGGGAAGACAAAGGAAATGGAAAATGGCATCAGCTGCTTCCCAGAGGGAGAAAATGTCCTTTGGGTCCTTTGTCTTGAGATTTTTATCTCTTTCTCACAGGCAGGAACCTTAGGGGTGGTCTAAGCATAGGGTTTCAGTAGAATACTCATCAGTTCTCCAGGTGTAACCTTTCATGGTCTCCTCTGATTGGTCAATGACAAGACAGAGGGTTTTTATTCATTGCAATTGGAACTGGTGTCCCCTACCTGCTTTTCTGGGCCTGGAGCTGAAATACAATTGAGGCATAGATGTTATCTCCATGGAAAAGTTACCCTGGGGGCAAGGTTTTGCCCCCACCAGGCACTCAGAGTCCTCTCCTTGGTGGCCATCTGCACCTGGCTGTAAATTGCTCAGCTATTGTGTTCAGCTGTCTGTCTCAGTTTTCCTATTCTACTTGCCAAGGAATTTTCCTAGCTTCTCTCTATCCTGTCTCATAAGGACCACAAAATGTATTTTACAATTTATTGTTAGGCCTTAACTTGTTACACTTGAAAAACTACTCCTGGAAAATACCTACCAAAATCTACATTTTACACAACTTAGAGATACTGCAGGTTTAGGAAGAGGAAACATTTTAAAACTTTTATAAAGCATCAAATGGGAAGAGAATTTTTCCTATAATTCTATTACAGGGAGTGAATGTGGAAATTCATCTCTTTAAGACTTTGTCCAGAGAAAGTAAGAGCTTTGCTTCATAATTCCTGAGGATGGAGCAACTTTCTCTCACTAATCCTCATTTTTCTCGATCAACTATCACAGCTTTACCCAATGATTCTCTGGGTTATTCCAAATTGTAGAATCTTGGTGTTCAGAATACCTAACAGTCATTTCATTCTGATCACCTTTGTAGGACATGAATCCCACCTACAGCATGTGTAAAACTAATCCAGTCTAGTAATGGAGACCTTATTTTCTCCCATGGCAATTTTCAGTGTTAGGAAGAAAATTCAAATTTATCTATTCATATCTTACCCGCTGTATGCTGAACTTCTAAGGGCTGCTTCTACATGACATCTCTTTAAATATTTAAAGAGAACAATCAATCCACCTTCTTTCTTCAGGCTAAATATCCTCTGTTCCTTCACCACTTAGATTGTTGAAGACAGAGGAACATTTATCTCCTTTATTATAGTTACTGTATGTCTATTAATACAACCCAAGGTCATATTAGTTTCATTTTTTTTTTTTTTTTGGAGAGTCACATGTTGACTTATATTAAGCTTGCAATTGAATAAAATATTTAAGCCTTTTCCATAAATGGTCCTGTGATATCACTGTCTCCCTGCCTTGTAATTTGGTAATTTGGTTTTGGAATTGGTTGAATTTCATCTTCTTTTGTTCTATCTGGCCTGGCTTTCTGTCTCCTCTTTCTGCCATTCACTATATTTGCTTTCCTTCTCAGGATCATGATCTTTAAATGTGATTGTAACCGGAAAAGACACCAGCGTTCAGGCTGCCTGTCACTACCAAATCCAATAAGCAATGACAGTGATTGAATCTTTTATGAGCGCTTTATTCAGATGGCTGGCGATCTGAGAAGATGGTGGGTTTGTACCCTAACAAACCATCTTCCCTTCTCTTTCCTGGCCAGAATTTTTATACTGGAGGTGGGGGAAGACAAACAAGGTGTGGTGAGGGCTTTGAAATTCAGGGAGGATTAGGTGAGCGAAGCTGCAGCATTTGTTTTCTGGGCAGTGCTGTCCCAAGGGGAGGGGGAAGGTCTGTCTCCTCGGTGATACAAAGGCCTGGATGCCTCCAGCTAGTCCCCAGGAGGTAATCTCTAGCCAGTGCCCCAGGAGGTGGGCTGTTTCCCAAGAGCTAGGATGGGCCTTATCTGCAGTTTCTGAAACAAAAGCTTTAACATACACATTATTTGCTAGGCTTAATAACTTTTTCTTTAAGCTAAAATTTTCCAGGTCTTGAGTCCCCTATCATGATGAACATGAGTTCCATAGTTTTAACCATGTGGTTGTGACGCAGACAGATCTGTATGGGGCCTGGCCAGATCAGGACAGAGAAGGGGCCAAGGCAGGGAGGGGTCACAGGAAACGGGATGAAGCCATGCTGCTAATGCAGCACATGGCAGCAGATTTCCCTAATCCCAGGCAGAGATGTGGAAGGAGGGGGTCCTGTGCAGAGTCTGCTTAAGGCTGGCGAGGGTGATTGATGGAGGGGAAGGCCCTCCTACTCCTTTCCTGAACATGGTGCCAGGGGAAGGGGAGGTGCTGACCTGCTAGTCTAGCCTGGGAAAAGGGCAGGATTGGCTGGGCAGCTGGACCCATGCAAAGTGCACAAAATTTCGGGCCAGGAGATTTAAACGGAAAGAAGCGAGAAACACATCTCCTTATTTTTTGTTGGGAGCCAGACCGGGAGCTGCAGCGTGAGTGCACAAGCAGGCCTTGGAAGCTGCATGGCCAGGCGTCAGGCCCCGCCTCCAGCAAGGGCGGCAGTGGCCGTGGCTAGGCTCCCAGACTACAGGGAGAAGCCCGAAGCAGGAACAAGCTGAACTGCTTGAATGATCGTGCAGCGGCTGCCTGTGGTTCTCTCAAAGGACAGTATCTTTTAAATGGGAGAAAGATCTCCCAGCGCAGCCTTGGACTGGCCTGGAAGAGGGTGGTGGGGTTTTTCTCTCGGTGTCCTGAAGGGCGTGGGCTCTGAGGCAGAAGATTGCATTCTTCCAAATTGAATGGCTTTTGAATAAATGACCTCTTCCCTTTTTCACCAAACCTCTGCCTCTAGAGTTTGCCTATGGGCAGTGGGCAACAGAACCCCAATTTCTGTTCTGTAACAGTTGGATGGCAACATTCTGTGTTCTACCACTGGAAATCTCTTTTTAGGCCAGCAATTACCTATTAATCTGTGCTTGATTATTCCTTTTCTTGTTACAGATCTCTCCTAAATGGTTCACAATTCTCTGACTTGACCACAAAGATCTTATGGAAGACTTTGTTAAATTTCTTTATACTAACTGGCTGCATTGTGTCTAAAACATTTCCCTAAGTCAGTCCTTTAACTCTCTCTGTATATATAAAGAAATAACACATTTAAAAATTTGACCTATTTTACATCAAACCTGGGGTGGGATAGTGGGTTGGTGGTGAGCAGACTGAGAAGGAGTTATACCTTTGCTAAGGGTTATGGCTTTATTTTGCAGACAGTAGGGAACTCCAGCCATTGAACACAGAAGCAACATGATTGCATCTAAGTGTGATGTTTGGGGCTGGTGGCTGCCCAGATGCTGAGAGAAGCTGAGAAACCAAGCACATGAAGCCATGGGGCTGGTGTGTGCGGTGTGCATAGTTCATCGAGGTCGGAATTCTGAAACCAAGGCCAGAAGCTTTTGGTCAGGGCACATTTTCCCAACTGAAGTGATGGTCTTGAGAATTGCTAAAACTCCTTCAAAATCAGAGTGGCTGTAGGACTTGGGCCTTATATTGAGCCAAAATCTCACCCCTTGCAATGGCCTTTTCTTTGTCCTGCTTTGCTCCTTGTGAGCAACTTTAAAAGTTTATTTATTCTTTCTGTATAACAACTTTTTAAATATTTCAAAATAGGCCAATATTTCTTTTATTCAGGCCAAAGGCACCCAATTTCTGTACTAGAAATGTTACTGACTTGGCGTTATCTGAGACATGAGAGTAACTCTCTTGTGCAATGGACTGTAATGGAAAAATGTAAATTTACTATTTTAATCTTATTTTTGTGCCACTAGGATTTCATATGTAAACTTCCAAATATCTTTTTAAGATTAAAATAAACCCATCTTTAAAAAATATGTGAATTATATCTCTCTAATTTTTCTTGCTGCAAAACCAAGATTTTTATGAAAAAGAAAAACAAACCCAGAAACTCCATTAATTAGACCTTTTGGAAAATAAAAGAAAATTATGAAAAAATTATGATTAGTTGATTTTTTTTCCTTGAAAATGTTTTTTGTATAGGCCTTTAATGTTGAAAACAGTTTTCTAACATTGTGTAGTAAAAGGAGACATGGATAAAGTCTTTTCAGTTCATGAGTTTTGTAGGAGATTCTGCTACTGTCCCATTTATCCATGATAGGAGCATTTAAAAAGCAACCTGTTTCCTTCCATGAGTTATTTCTTACCAAAGCAGCAAGAGACAACCAGGAGGTAGGTTGAACCAGGTGAAGGAAATGAGATGGAGAAAGATCTCTTGATGTCTTGGCTGGAGCAAAGCAGCCATGGGAATTTAAGGTGAGATTAAACAAATGAAGATTTAGCCATTGATGGATAATAAGCCTGGTGTGAGGATGAAGACTTTAGCTTTGACATCATAGACAAAATAGAAACCACTGTAATTCTTTAGGTAAGAGGTAGTGAATTACAGTGTCTGCAAGAAAACCCCAAATTATCTGCATGCTCATGAACTAAAATGAGCCAGGAGATCAGTGGGAACGTTTCTTTGTGGTATGCTTTTGGTAAGAGATTGGAATCTTAATATTTCTTGCCCATTGAGGGACAAAAGTTCTGCTTGATTGTAACCCAACTGTCTGCTACAGCATTTCCAGGTGTGGCTACTGACCATCATCAGCGGGTCTTTTAGGAAGACCACCTACAGCCTGTTTGGAGCCCATTAGCCTAGGGGCTTCAGCCTACGCTAGGCATTTGCTCAACTGCCCATCCTTCTCATTTACAGAACCCTGATTTTTTTTTCTTTTTCTTTTTTCTTTCTTTCTTTTTTTTTTTTTTTTTTTTAAGAATACCTGGTCCTACTTAGACCAATTGCAATGTTTGGGAGGTATATTGATCTCAAGTCAACAAACTCTTTAAACACACATGCATACACATTTATGAGATAATTGGAGCTATCTGAACACTAACAGGATATTTGTGGATATCATGAAAGTTATTTTTTAAGATGTGATCATTGCATTATAGTTTTGTTTTTCAAGAGTCTTGCTTTTTTAAAGATATATACAGATATATTTACAGATGAAATGACACAACAGCTGTATTTACTGCAAAATAATCTGGGGGAGGAGATAGGGAAGTGAAAGGGAAATAGATGAAAGGGGATGGGCCATGAATTAATTATGCAGGCAGAAGATGGGTACATGGGATGGGGCTTATGATCTGATTCATTATGCTCTTCTTTCTACTTAAGTATATGTTTAAAATTTTATTTGGTACCATAATAACTACTCATCATAATATCTAATGATAGCAAAAGTTAGGGGGAAAAGATAAAGGATACAACTTTCGCCCCATGGCTAAGTACTTGGGAAAGAGCCTCTCTCCAGTCTGTGAGGGTGTACATTGAATATCTTGATTGTTTTAGATGGGTTTTATTTCCCTTTTCAGAGACTGATTTAGGCAGAGCATGCTATGTGGTTCTTACCTAGGAGGTGAGAGAAAGTGTGCTGGGGGTTTAAGGAAGAGTTTTCTTATGCCTAAGAGAAAAACATTGGAAAAGATGGTCTCTTCTTCCTCTGGATCTGGCTGTGATTGGATGTGACGTCTGGCACTGTTGCAGTTATCTTGTGACTGTGAGGGTCTAGCCTGAGAATGAAGATCAAGCCACACTCAGGACTGCAGAGCAGCAGATGGAAATTTCCCAGGTCCTTGAAAACATTGTTGAGCTCTAAAACAAACAACACAGAATTCTCCTTATGGCTAGATTTATTGTTATGTAAAGCAGTAAACATTCTTATTGTTTAAGCCATTTCAAGTTACAATTACATTTTTTCTGCTAAATGCATTTAAGTAGACTATGTTCACACTCTACCACAGAGAAATTATACTCTGTACAGGTATATACCCTAAAGAAACTGTTGCATGTGTAAGCCAGGAGACATATTCAAGAATATTTATAACAAAAAAGAATATTTATAACATTATAATTGATAATAGCACCAAACTGGATGCATCCAGATGTCTATACACAGTCAAATGGGTTAATGAGATACAATACAATCACACGGTGGACTCTTCTACAGCAATAAAATGAACAAATTATAGTTGTATACATTGATCTAGTTGAATCTCGGAAATATGTTGAATGAAAAATGTCAGACATAAAAGTTTGCATGTAGTGATGTGATTCCATTAAATAAACAAAACTAAAAATACATTGTTTGGGGATACATAGCTAAGTGGCAAAACTGGGTAAAGTAGGTGTCATCACCTAAGCAAAAGAGTGTTTCCTTTGGAGGGAGGGAGAGGTACAGCGAAGAGAGTGTGGTGAGGCGTGTGCGAGAGTCCCTAAGGGACAGGTAGAGTGTTCTAGATCTCTACCTGGTGGTATAGTTATGTAAGTACTTGCTTTATGATTTTTAAAAATGTACGTTTATTTAATTTACTTTTCTATGTATATCTCCAATACTTCAATAGAATTTTTTTAAAAGTCTTTATCAATGCAGGCAATGTTAAATAGTAAAATGAGGAACTAAATATAAAGTAAAAATAATTAAAACCAAGATTGCTACTTACATTATTCTTGCTTTGAGTTTGCATTGTAAGGGCTCAGTTTCTGTTTCTGTAAATGAGGGAGATGAACCAATGGAGTCACTTCTTATGGTAATTTTTAATTTTTTCTACCAGACACCACTTCATTCTGCCTTTTCTTTCTTTTTCAAGCTTACTGCTGTTGGCCTTGAGTATGAACTCTATGAGACTTGTGTATTTGTACAGGGAGCCATAAAATCTTCTGTAGTAAATACAACTAGAAAAATAGCAGGGCTGTTGGAAAGCCCTGAAATGCATCTCTGGGCAGGGCCCAGGAAAGAGGGTCGGTCTTATTTCACTAACTGCCTTGAATTCTCAAATTGCTCTTGGTATTTCTTCTCATTCTGAAGTGGGCTTTGATGGTCCATTTTCAAATCTCTTTTTCTGCACTTTCTTGAAATAATATTTTCATATAAGGGTTATAGCTTATGCTTCAGAGTTTCTCTGAGACATTTTCATTCTCAGTGATGCTGTCACTTTCTGGGAGGTTCCTGGAGTATTTACAGAAACCTCTATCCAATATGAAAGAAAAAGTACTTGACAAATGTCTTCTGTGATACTGATTTTTTCTCCGCTTACAATGGCACATATTTTTAAAAGGCCTTACTGCGGTTAAATAGCAGAGTTTAGGACTGGAGTATGCGAAGAATGTTCCGAGTGCATCAGTTTTCTTACATGAAGTATTTTTTTTTTTGGTTCATCTACCTCTATTAGTGATTTCTTTTTTAATGATGTAAGTTCAGAGGATAGTCTCTTCTTAGCTAAAGATAATGAAGGGTTTTTTCTCAGGCAAAATAGAGTTAGGAGAAGAGCTGAAGGTAGTTAAAAACAGAGTTTGTCACCACCGGTCAATGCCAGGACAAGAGAGTCATGAAGCTGACACAGAAAGAGCGCCGAACTCTTGAGGCGACCTGAGCTTTGTCCTCATGGAGGCTGCTATGGAGTGACTCACACCACCTGCTCTGGGAGTTGACTCTACATGTGACTGGAGCCCTAAATTAAAGAAAGTGGACCTTCATTCATGGAAGGCCATCTCAGTTTCTCTTCCTTTTTTTTCTTTTTTTTCTTTTTAGAACTTTAGCAAATTGCTCACTCCTGTTAGAATTCTACATGTTTACAAAATCCATGTAGAACAAAAACAAAGACATGGGCTCTCCTGATCTCCAAGTCCTCACCACTCCAAATCATCACTTGACATTTTTATGTTATTTCTCAGTCTCTAAAAGCATTCAAATTTGGAAGCTGTAGTTATAAAATCAGCAGAGATTAGGAAATTACCAGTGTTCAATGATTCCTGACATGCAGGATTTGCAGCCAGAAGAAATTGTATGAAAGAACAATAATAGGGCTACTTGAAAATCATTAATGTATAGTAAATAAAAGCGAGTGCTTTTCAAAAGTGAGTAGAAATATGATAGAACTCATAATCCTAAAATACCATATAAAAACCTTCAAAGTTAAATGAGCAGAAAATTTTATAGATGAAATTAGAATATTTTAAGCATTTTTTTTTTTTTTTTTTTTTTACTATTTAAATCAAGCCTCAAGGAAAGCTTTCTCCCATCAAATATATTTCTCTACTGAGAAACTTCTCTTCTGAGGTCAGACTGAGAAAGCTCTTTTAGCTGGACCATAGATCAAGAGCACCATTGCTTTCTTATGGACAAAAATATAACATTTAGTTGCTGATTATTAACATTTGTTTTCCTTTTTGAACTTAAATCCAGTGGGTCTACAGACCTTTGCTCTCCTTTGGCCTTCTACATTCTTACCTATTCAGGTCACTTAGTGCTATGCTCATGTGCTATCATATTCAAATAGAAATGAGGTTTTCAACCCATACTCTGGATTGCTTTTCACAGTGTTAATGGATTTGCACTAATCCATCTCCCCATAGTGCCATGCCCTTGTGAACAATACACATTTTTAAAAGGCTTACTGTGGAATTAAATCAAGCTAACTGATTTATATGCCTTAGTCCTTTCAACATTCATCCACTGAACATGTTAAAGAAAGAGTGAGTGATTAGTTCGATAGTTACAGTATGAAAGTTTCAGTCTGTGACTTTGATCTGCTTGAAACAGCTGAGGTATGAAGCAGAATTATGATTCTTAGACTTCGGGATATCAGAGTTCGGTGAAATTTCAGGAAAGAAAATGGGATACACACAGCTTTGGTAATCTGATTTTTGTAGATGCAATTATGAAAAAAAATCCCACAGCCACTATTGACTTTAAGAGTTATAATAGAATGGGCTTTGCGGTACTAAAAAGGTTGTAAGAATAATCTGAGAATTTAAAATATTAAATGAATGGCTTTATGAAAATTCAACTCTTTAGCTTCTTCAGTTGGTCCAGAGAAGAGCATGTCTTAGACTGGTAGCTGTCCATGGACCATCATTTGATATTTTTCTATTCAAAACATTTTATCATTTTTGTTTCATGGGAAAAAAAAAACCTGGTTACAATATATAAAGTTTATTTTATTTATTTTTAATATAATATTTATTATATTTTTTCCATTACCATTTAGTCCTCTTACACCTCCCTTCCCCTAGCAATCACCACACTGTTGTCCATGTTCATGAGTCCTTTTTCCTTTTTGCTCCATCCCTCCACCCCCTAATGCCCCCAACCTCCAATTAGCTGTCATCTGTTCTCCATCTATGAGTCTGTCTCTCTTTTGCCTATTAGTTCAGTTTTTTCATTAGATTCCACATATGAGTGAAATCATATGGTATTTGTCTTTCGTGATTCATAACAATATTGCTCTTTGGTGTATGCCAAAGTGTAATTGTTGAGTTGTAAGGCATGTGAACTTTCAGTTTAATAGAAATGATACTAAATTGCTCTTCAAAGTGTTCAAGCTAGTTTATTTTCCCACTGATTTCATATGAGGATACAATTTTCCCTATTTCACTAACTCAACATTTGCGGTCTTAAGAATTCTTATCAATGCTATAAATAAAAAATGGTGTATTATTTTAATTTGATTTTGTAAAGTTTTGCAAAAAGATTTATTTTGGATGCTGTTTCCTTTATATCTAATCCCATTACTTTCCAATGCATTTTGCATTTTAATTATGTTTATTTTAAATTTATTTAATATGTATATAGAAAAGTGCATATATGAGGTCTGTCCAGAAGGTGTCCAGCCATGTAATATGAAAAATAGAGACATTTATTGAAGGAGATACAAGAAAAATACTTAGGACAATGTCACTTCAGTCTCCTTCAAAGTAGGCACCTTGGGACCTCACACACTTCTCCCAGTCACCATCAGCTGCCCCATTGTATTTTCCTGAATCTCATCAATGATCTGAAATCTCTTCCATTTCAAAAGTGATTTTAGTTTTAGGAAAAGCCATAAGTTGTAGGGCACCAAATCTGGACTGTAGAGGGGCTGAGTCACCTGGGTAATTTGATGCTTTGCCGAAAAATTGCCTGAGATGTGATGCATGAGTGGGCACGTTGTTGTGATGAAGCTGCCAATCACCATTGCCCATAGCTGTGGTCTTCTGAATCATGTGAATAGTTTGTGTTGAAGAATGCTCAAGCTTAATGCAAAATTGATTTAGTTTCATTGCTCTACTTCCTCAGTCATTTTGAATGAGATGGCCACACAGAACATCTACTCACTCAATGGTGACTACCTCCCTCACTGACTAGTACAGTGAAGTCATCATTGTTCACGCATGTGTATTCTAGTCCACTTTCCTTGGCTGCCAGGTTACATCAATGTTGCACGAACTGTTCTTGTTATATTAACAATAGCTGGATTTTTTCCAGACAGACCTTGTAGATTTTTGTACACAGCCTAAAGATTTTTCAAAATGCGTACTCATCACCTAGGTAGAAGAAAAATACTTCACCAGCACTCAGACCCCCTTATACCCTTCCCCATTCACTACCCATCCATCCCTTCCTCAAGAAACACTATTCCGATTTCAAACACCTTAGACTAGTTTTGCCTGCTCTTAAAATTTACATAAAGGAATTTATACACTATGAGTGTATTTTGATGTTCAGCCTTTATATATTTCATTTGGTGAAATATGTTTATCTTTATGCCTTTTTTAGTGACTTGATTAAGAAAACTTTTCCCACCTGAAATCATACTATCTTTTAATAAGTTTGCAGTTTTAATTTCCATATTTAGTTTCCTAACTCATCTGATTTTTTCTTGTATGAAATAGGAATATAATTTTTTTCTGAAAAACAAAATATAACCAAAGTGCATTGAACAGTGTTTTTTCCTAGTGATCTATAACATATCCTAGGACTATCTGTCCTGTCCCATTATTTTATTTGTGTATTCTTGTGAAAATAGCATGGTTTTAATAATTTTTTTATGTTGATATGTATAGTACACACTTATTTTCTAACATTGTCCTTAATATTTTTTTTTATGTCATAGGGCTTTTTAAAGAGATATTTATAATCAGTTTGTCAAGTGCTTCACAAATTCTTATAAGAATTTTTGATTGGAGACTTCTGGCCAAGATGGAGGCATATGTAGATATATTTTGCCTCCTTGCACAATGAAAAGAAGGACAACAATACATTTAAAAACAAAAAATAATCAGAACTAACAGAAAATTGAACTGTATGGAAATCCAAAAACCAAAAAATTAAAGAAGAAGCATTCATCCAGACTGGTAGGAGGGGTAGAGATGGGCAGCTGGGGCAGAGAGGACACATAGCAAGGTGGCAGCTGGAGGACCGAGTGGTCTCACATTTGTGTGCAGATAAACTGGGAGGAACAACTGTGGAGCAAGACAGACCTCACAACCCGCGAGTATCCCGCTGTTTTGCCAAATTCATTTATTAAGTTGAGCAGCTTTTTGGCTGAGTCTATAGGATTTTCTATGTATACTATCATGTCATCTGCAAACAATGATAGTTTTGTTTCCTTCTTTCTGATTTGGATGCCTTTTATTTCCTTTTCTTGTCTAATCGCTGTGGCTCAGACTTCTAATACTATATTGAATAGAAGTGGTGAAAGTGGACAACCTTGTCTTGTTCCTGATCTTAGTGGAAAAGATTTTAGTTTTTGCCCATTGAGTATGATGTTGGCTGTAGGTCTCTCATATATGGCCTTTATTATGTTGAGGAATGCTCCCTCTAGTCCCACTTTGCTGAGTGTTTTTATCATAAATGGGTGTTGTACCTTATCAAATGCTTTTTCTGCATCTATTGATATGGTCATGTGATTTTTGTCTTTGCTTTGTTTATGTGATATATTACATTTACTGATTTGTGAATTTTGAACCATCCTTGCATCCCTGGGATGAATCCCACTTGGTCATGGTGTATGATCTTTTTAATGTAATGTTGGATGTGGTTTGCCAATATTTTGTTGAGGATTTTAGCATCTATGTTCATCAGCGATATTGGCCTGAAGTTCTCTTTCTTTGTTGTGTCTCTATCTGGTTTTGGGATTAGGATGATGCTGGCTTCATAAAAAGAGTTTGGGAGTCTTCCATTATTTTGGATTTTTTGGAATAGTCTGTGAAGGATAAGGCTTAGCTCTTCCTTAAATACTTTGTAGAATTCTCCTGTGAAACCATCTAGTCCAGGGCTTTTGCGTGTCAAGAGTATTTTGATTAGTGCTTCAATTTCATCCGCTGTTATTGGTCTGTTCAGGCTTTCTGTTTCTTCTTCATTGAGTTTTGGAAGATTATATTTTTCTAGAAACATGTCCATTTCACCTAGGTTTCCAAATTTTTTGGCATACAGTTCTTCATAGTAATTTCTTACAATCCTTTGTAGTTCTGTGGTGTCAGTTGTAATCTCTCCTCTTTTATTTCTGATTGTGTTTATTTGCGTCCTCTTTCTTTCTTGATGAGCCTGCTTAAAGGTTTGTCAATTGTGTTTATCTTTTCAAAGAACCAGCTCCTGGATTCATTGACCCTTAGAATTGTGCTTTTAGTCTCTATGTCATTTAATTCTGCTCTGATCTTGGTTATTTCTTTCCTTCTACTTGCTCTGGGCTGTCTTTGTTGTTGTTCCTCGAGTTCTTGTGGGTGTAGGGTTAGGTTGTTTGTTTGAAATGTTTCTATCTTTTTTAGGTAGGCCTGTATCGCTATGAACTTCCCTTTCAGGACTGCCTTCGCTGTTTCCCATAAGTTCTGGGTCATTGTGAGTTTGTTATTGTTTGTATCCAGAAACTTTTATGATTTCCTCCCTAATTTCATTCTTGACCCATTCATTGTTTAATAGCATGCTTTTCAATCTTCATGATTTTGAGGGTTTTGGGTTTTTCCCCTTGGGGTTGGTTTCTAGTTTCAGTCCCTTGTGGTCAGAGAAAATGCTTGGTATGATTTCAATTTTCTTGAATTTGTTGAGGGTTGTTTTTTGTCCTATCATATGGTCTATCTTTGAAAATGTTCCATGTGCATTTGAAAAGAATGTGTATGTAGTTTTTTGGGGATGAAGGGCTCTATGTATATCAGTTAAGTCCATTTCATCTAGAGTGTTGTTCAATGCCACACGATCTTTGTTGATATTTTTGTACCTGTGTTTGGAAGATCTGTCCATTTTTGACAGTGGGGTGTTAAAATCCCCTACTATAATTGTGTTGCTGTCAATATCTTTCTTGAAGTCCTCTAAGATTTTTGTGATGTATTTAGGTGCTCCTATGTTGGGTGCATGTATATTTACAATGTTTATGTCTTCTTGGTGGATTCCTCCCTTGAGTATTATGAAGTGACCTTCTGGGTCTCTCTTTATGGCTCTTCTTTTGAAGTCAATTTTGTCTGATATTTGTATTGCTACCCTGGCTTTTTTTTTTTTCCTGTCCATTTGCTTGGAAAATTTGTTTCCAGCCCTTCACTTTGAGTCTGTGTAGGTCTTTTGTCCTGAAGTGGGTCTCTTGTAGGCAGCATATGTGTGGGTCATGCTTTCTTATCCATTCAGCTATTCTATATCTTTTGATTGGAGCATTTAATCCATTTATGTTTAAGGTTATTATTGATAGGTACTCACTCATTGCCATTTTTGTACCTGTGTCCCCTCCCCGCTGCCTTTTCCTTCCTTTCCTTAAAGCAGTCCCTTTATTTATCTCTTGCAGAACTGGTTTGGTTGAGGTGTATTATTTCAGATTTGTTTTGTCTGGGAAGCTCCTTATTTGGCCTTCTATCTTGATTGAAAGCCTTGCTGGGTAAAGTAGTCTTGGTGGCAGGCCTTTGGTTCTCATTACTTGGAATATTTCTTGACATTCTCTTCTGGCTCCAAGCGTTTCCATTGAGAAGTCAGTTGCTAACCTTATCGGGGCTCCCTTGCATGTTACTTCCTTTTTCTTCCTTCCTGCCTTTAAGATTCTCTCTTTGTCTTGGAATTTTGCTATTTTAATTATGATGTGTCTTGAAGTGGGCCTCTCTGGGTTCCTTTTGATTGGGACTCTCTGTGTTCCCTGGATTTTTGTGCCTTTTTCGCTCATCAAATTAGGAAGTTTTCCATCATAACTTTTTCAAATAGGTTTTCTATCCCTTGCTCTTCTTCTCCTTCTGGAATCCCTATTTTATGGGTATTATTACATTTCATATTGTCTTGCATTTCTCTTAATCCCTCTTCATTCTTTCTGAGCCTCTTTTCCTTTTCTTGCTCTCTCTGGGTGTTTTTTTCTACTTTGTCCTCCAACTCACTGATCCAATCTTCTGCTTCATCAATTCTGCTTTTCATTCCCTGTACTGTGTTCTTCAGTTCAGAAATTGTATTCTTCATTTCCTTTTGGCCCTTGTTGATAGTTTCTATTTCCTTTTTCATGCTGATATAGTTTGCAATGAGTTCATCGTAGCTTCCCTGTAGTTTCTGGTAGTTCATTGAGAGCTCATGGAGCTTCCTGACAACCATTGCTTTGAGCTCAATATCTGATAATTGAGTTGCTTGTGTTTCATTGAGCATTTTTTCTGGGGCTTCCTCCTTTCCTTTCATTTGGGGATTGTTTCTTTGTCTTCCCATTGTTTGTGAGACTCTTCTTGTTAGCCTCTGCTTCTTAAAGTGATCTGTTCTGGCTCCCTGGGTTTATGGTGTGAACTTCTGTGGTAGAATACCTGTGAGATTCAGTGGTGCAGTCTCCTTCGGGTATCCTGGTGTTCACAGCTTTCACTGCCTCAGCTGTTGGGATGCCCCATTCATGGTTCTAAATCTGTTTTTTTCACAGTTCCAGGTTTTTTAGTCTCACTTGTGGGTATTTAAAAAGAGAAAAGAAAAAAAATGAGAAAAAATGAAGAAGAAAAATAGGAGGAAGGAAGCAGAGATAAAATTGGAAAGAAAGGAGAAGGAATAAAACAAGAAAGAAGATAAGGAAAAGGACTTGAGGAATAAAAAAGGTAAAAATAATAATAAATAATAAAAAATATATAATTAAACAAAAAGAAAAGAAAAGAAAAGAAAAGAAAAAGCCCCACAAAAACAAAAAACAAACAAACAAATAAACCAAAAAGCCTCTTGCTGTTTGCAAACTGGCCAAACTGTTTTTTCTGATCTGTTGGCTGCAACAGGCTGATGGGCAACTGGTATCGCTTTTCTCCCTATTCCACACTCAGTCAGCTTTGGGGTACTCTCCTCAGTGCCAGCTCCGCACTCTCCCCTTGCTAACTGGTGCCTCTCTGTGCAGGGCCTTGGGTGTGGTTTCTGAGCCTCCTGAAAAAGTGTGCGCTTTCCCGAGTTTATGGGTGTGGGCTCCGCGGGTTTCCTGTGTTGGGCACATTCACCTTAGGGTCATGGGTGTGAGCTCTGGGTCTTCCACAAAGCCCCTTCCTCTGGTTGCAGGGCCACCTCCAGTCACAGGGGCGCCTCCAGTCACAGAGCTGCCTCCAGTCGCAGGGACTTGGGTGTCCAAATTGAGACACTAGGAGAGATGGCTAGTTGTTCCAAGTGCCCATTCTTCCTTTCTCACAAGACGATGGGCTCCTCAATTTTTGCCTGGATCCATGGCCTCAAGAATGTCCAATTTTTGACAAAAAGTTATGAGGTATGTAAAGAAACAGGAAAAGGTACTCATACAATGCAGCAATTCCACTTCTGGATATTTATCTGTCCAGTTTTGGCTAGTTGGCTAAAAGCTCCTGGAGAGCAAAGAATGCTGGATTGCTGTGCGGGTACTTGGGGCCAAGTAGTAGGGAAGTTTACACCTGTTGACCCATAATAAAGAAACCTCATTTACAATGGAATCAGGAGGCTAGCAGGGGGAGCTCTCATGACTACCACCCCACTCCAATTACTGATAAGTTTTCTAATGATAAACTATACTTCTTTTTTTACAATTACCCAAATAATTTTTTATTGTCAAAAAGAATAAATTTTTATATTATTATCTCAATAGGCATAAATAAGGACAATTAAAAGACTATATATGCCTCCAAGACGCAAATAAACACAGATATAGTATCACATGCACAAACACATTTATACCCTTAGTATGAAGCTGTGGTCATGTAACACATAGTATTTATAGTTTGCTTTTCTGCTCACTAATAGTTGATAAACTATACTTCTAAGCCTACTTGGTCATGTATTTTGTGCAGCATGACCACATATATATGAAATTAGACTTGCTTAGCTAATATTTTATTTTAAATTTTTGCATAAGTGAAATTTGCTTTAATTTTCTTTTCTAGATTGTGCATAAATATTATTTTAATATGATAAAATAAATTAGCATACTTTTATTATCTGGAAGAATTTATTTAAAATATAGATTGTCATTTAGGTTTGATAAAGCTATATGGTTCTGGCTTTGTGAGAAGGTGTATAATAGTTGTTCAACTTCTTTAATATATATTAAGTCATTGAGATTTTTAAAATCCCTTGTGGATCAATACTGGTAATTCAACCATTTCTAGAAAAATTCCCATTTTTGTCACATTTTAAAATTTGTTGGCATTAACTTGCTGAAGGTACTGATATTACTTTTTCAAAACACAATTATATGTGAAGTTACCCCTTTTCATTCCCAGTATATTTAATTCATGTGCCTCCCTCTTTTGATTGTTATTCATTGGATACAGTCTCTTATTTTCCTCTCTGGGAAATTGAAGATTTTGCTTTAAATTTGATATTCTGCAATGTCACTACACTGTATGTCAGTGTAGTTCATTGGTATTTAGAAAATAAAGACATATCTTTCTTCACTTTGGAAAATTCTCAACTATGAATTTTCGAATATTGTTGCCTCTCCCAGTTTTACCATTTTTTCCTGGAATGTTCTTCAGGTATGTTTTGGATCTTCTCATATTCTCCTTCAGGTCTCGTAGTTAAATTTTTTCAACTCAATTTATTTTTCTCTTTTAAATTATAGAACATGTCCTTAGGTTTCTCTTCAAATTTATTCTTTTTTTCTATTGTCTTAATCTAATATTAAATTCTTCATTGAGCTTTTAAATATCAATGTACTATTTTATAACTTTCTGGTTTTGATTCATGAGAATTTCTTTTTTTTTATGTTTGAAAGAAATTTATTTTGCCTTTTTTAAAATTGTTGTTCAAGTACAGTTTTCTGCCTTTTACTCCCATCCCAGCCCGCCCCCCCAGCCCTTCCCTAGGATTATATCCTAAGAACCCTGAAACACCAGTCCAAAAGAACCTAGGCACCCCAACATTCATAGCAGCACAATTTACAATAGCCAAATGTTGGAAGCAACCTAGATACCCATCAGTAAATGAATGGATCAAAAAAAACTATGGGACATTTACACAATGGAATTCTATGCAGCAGAAAGAAAGAAGGAGCTCCTATCCTTTGCTACAGCATGGATGGAACTGGAGAGCATCATGCTAAGTGAAATAAGCCAGGTGGTGAAAGACAAATACTATATGGTCTCACCTTTAACAGGAACCTAATCAACAAAACAAACAAACAAACAAGCAAAATATAACCAAAGACACTGAAATAGAGAACAGGCTGACAGTGACCAGAGGGGAGAGGGGAGGGAATTTCAGGGGAAAAGGGGAAGGATTTACAGGAACAAGTATAAAGGACACAGGCAAGAGAATTTCTTTAAGTCTTTGAAGACTTTAAATGTACTTATTTTAAAATTCTTTCTTTCTTTCTTTCTTTCTTTCTTTCTTTCTTTCTTTCTTTCTTTCTTTTTCTTTCCTTATTATTTCTTTGCTATGAGTTATGTCTGTTACTTTCTTGATGCAGACATCCTCATACATTTTGTCATTCTTGTCTAGAAGCTCCTTTTTCTGGATGTTATCTTCTCTCTGAGCTCCTCTGTGTGTGCCCTGGGTTGTGGAGGTTTCCCTTCTCAGTCCCAGCAGGGGCGGGGAGATTGCTCTGTGGCTGGGAAAGTTCTTTTGTTTGGCTCTGAATATTTTGGACTGCGATAGTATAACTAGGCCTCCACCATCATGTGACACAGACCCAAGATTCTAGAATTACATGGAAACTATATGTAATCATGGCTTGAATGAGTGACTGGCTTCCCAGCTGCTTGAATGAATGATTGGTTTCTCAGCTCCTCTTCTCTCAGAGGAAGTCCATTTTTTTTTTTTAAACCACAGGGGTGAGATGTGTAATTCCAGCTCACATCCTCCTGTTAGTGTAGAAATCCAGACCCTGTAATTTTGTTAACTCCTGGATCTGCCTTCTATACCAAAAGTTGTCAGACTTCAGCTCAAAATCACTACATTTCTGGCACTTTGGGTGTTTCTTATTGTTCTTTTCATAGAGGCTATGTACATAACATAAGTGTAGTTTAATTCTATTTAGTATTTCTAATTGCTTGAGTGGAAGTGAGGATTTCCATGTGTACTTTATATGTTGTCTTGACTTGCAAATCTGCACAGTGCTCCCCATATATAAAGAAACTACTTCCAGATCTCTACATAAGGAAGAGTTGTGTTTCTTACCACAAATCCTATAATTTGAATATGTCTTTAATCTATTAGTTGCCAGGTAGTTTATGGCCAAATTTGTTGCTTACTTCTAGCACCTATGGATACAGAATCCTGGAGGGCCTTACATTCGTTAGACATTTTCATTTTTTCTAACTCTCAAGTATTCATTTTACACTTTGCATTGTATCATTTTTTTGTAATTCATACAATTGAGGAATTTTTATAATTCCTCATTTTTTTGTAGAATAGGTGGCATATAAATCAAATACATGAGTATTATCATCCTGCTAATTTATATCTGTTAATCATAATAGGTTATGACCTAAAGAAGGACCAGAACCATATTCCTCTTTGTATTCTCCCCTTCCCCTCTGTATGTCAGACAGGCAGAGGAGAGTATCAGGGCATGAGGAGATGCATTCTCCTTTCTAGAGCAAACAAAAAATTCAGGCTCACTGTCAACTTCATTGAGCCTTCTTCCTCATGTATTTTCATTTTAAAATTGATTTGTTCTTTGTCCTATATTCAAAAACAGTTTTTAGAAAATACATACTCAAGCACTATTGTACACCTTGAGTACACAAATACAAATAAGACACAGTCATTGTCTCAAGGATCCTCTGGTTTAGTGGGGGTAGGAGCCATGCTGGCAGATATTTTAAGCTCTATTGAGCATCTGGGTTGGCAGGTATGGCCTGCTCAGAAGCCTGAGAGTGGGCACAGATGGATGAGGCTGGGGGAGGAAGACTTTCACACTCAACTCACTGTACAGGAAAGGATCAAACTGGGGCAAGTCCCAGACAGAATGCACGTGGAGGAAGTCTTCGTGTTAGAAACTGGGTGGTACCAGGTCCTTGAATAGAGTTCAGCATTCCAAAAATAAGACTTGAAAAGCTGAGTGTTAAGAAAAATAAATGTAGTTATTTTAACAATTTCTAAAATGTAAAAGCAAGATGTCAGAGGTCAGCAAGATGCCAGAGGGCATGCTAGGTAGAGGCTGAAGTGAATCTTTGGAATAGGAATACAGGCATGGCTATCTTTTATCTGGACTGATCGCTGTCTGTGTTACATAGTGTTAAGGAATTAATTGTGTTTGCACAAAATTCTTATGTTGAAGCCCTGACCCATGCTATAATTGTATTGGGCAATGGGCCTTTAAGGATGAACTGGGTGGGACCCTAATCCAGCAGGACAGGTGTCTTTATAAGTGAAAGAGACCCTAGGGTTGTGAGCACAAACAGAGAGAAGGCCATCTGAAGACACAGAGAGTAGGCAGCTATCTGCAAGCCAAAGAAAAATGCAAGAAACCAACCTTGTTGACACTCTGGATCTGGGACTTCCAGGCTCCAGGACTGTGAGAACATAAATTTCTATTGTTTAAGTCATTCAGTCTATGGTATTGTATTTTGTTATGACAGCCTTGGCAGACTAGAACACATATTCTCTCTTTTTCTTTTTAAAAGAATTCTAATCTGCATCTGACTCTATATTAGTCCCTGCATCATCTGCAACATTTTGCACTTAACCTCTCATATGACTACCAATATTGATCAAAATACGTTTTTTTGATGTTGTACATCCTATGCTTGCCCTCTGTTCCTAGCTGGAAGTAGGTACAGTGTGGTCTGAGGTCAAGGCCCAGACAATCTGGGGACCCAACTTCCAGATCTGTGCAAATAATGGAAGCATTTAACTGCTTATAGCCCCCCCTGTAATTTGAAGAGAACCTTTCCCTTTCTTGCTTTGCAATCCTGTTCTCTACCTTTCTTTATTCCTCTATTTTTCTCCCTTTGACCACCTCATTATATATATTAATATATGTATATATTATATATAATATATGTATATTCTATGTATAATATATATTATATGTATATATGTGTTATATACATATGCATAATAAGAATTATATATGTATATATAATGTGTATATATACATGTATATATTTATAATAAAAAAGAGTGTTATTAGTGTCCAGCACAAATAACACTCCTTTTTTATTATAAAATCTTATTACCAAAACATAAGCATATAATTCTGTATCATAACATTAGCACACTCAAGCACATCATATGACATTTTAGGTGAAATATTCAAACTAAAACTATAAATTATTACACCCATATTACTACCCTACCAACCACACTCCAACAGGCGTTACTTCTGCCGGACCATGTGTGTGTGTGTCCATGAGAAACGGTTATCTTCCAATCTAACACACTTTGAGTATAGAAAAGTAGTTGTTAGAGAACATCATTTAAATGACACTAAAATGCATCTGATTGGGGTTTTAAAAATGCCATTATTTCACAGTTTGGGGCAGTCAGAAAAAAGTAAACTCAAATGTAGCACCACCGAAGCCACGATAGCGTGGACAGCCTCTGCTGAACCAAGAACACGCAGACGGTGAAACAGCACCTTTCCCCATCAATATAATTATTTCACATTAATTGATTGTTAATAATGAATTAAGTGTGGCCTAGAAATTTCTTCATTTCTGACCCAGATCAGTACTCCACATCTCTAACTTTCATTTATTAGTTCTCGCTCTGCCTGGACCTGGAAGAGTGGTCCTCGCTGGACCTGGAAATGTGAATTCTCTCTTCCACCTGACAGTTCTTCCAGTGTCTGAAAATGATCACATGATATATCCAACATGCCACCACAGAGCCCCTACTTTCCCATCTCGGCCAAAAAATGTCATAGAGACTTGATCATGTGCCTAGCTGAAAGATGGATGTCAATTCACTTCAGTTAAACTCAAGTTAGTGAGATGTGCAGGGCCCTTGAGAATAATGGCAGTCTTCAGCTGGTGTGTACCTCACTCTCTGGCCCTAATCCATCCCCAGCTCGCTGCTACTTCCACAGGTACTTGTGCTCAGAGGACATGAGGCTGGAGCTTCCCACCCCCCTGGGACTGATTATTTCAAAATATTTCCCTTAAACGTGCCGTGAGTTTCCACATTGTTGTGCCTTTGCACATGGTGGCCCTTCCACTGAGACCATCTTCCATTTTCACTGTTACCCTTCAAACCCAGCTCAAACCTTCTGAAGTCTATTCCTTGTTCCTTCAGCAGGAGTCTGTTGCTCTCAGCTCCCTGCGCTGGACACCTGGTTCACGTCTGCCTTCTTTCCACTCTGCAATGTGACATATGTGTCCGTAAGGTTTTTTTGGGCAAGGACCATGTCTTTTTCAATTTTTGTTGGCTTTTAAAAAATTCTTGTGGGACACATGACGCTTGAAAAATGAGAGCACACTCAGCCAAAGCTTAAAAGCCAGAAACATTTGGAAGACAACTAGTCTGATGGAGAAAAAGGCACTCATGGAAGAGGTTGTCAGGAATGCAGGGGAAAATCCTTGTGAACAAAAGCACTGGCCTCAGATGATGCTGTACCCATGCACAGCGTTCAAAAGGAAACTCACTGAATCAGGCCTGAAGTATATCATAGCCATGGCCACATGGGCTGCACAGCAGCCTCCCCGCACATCAGCTCCTGCTTGCACATGGCCTCTCTGGGAAGCTGGTACTTGACGGGGCTTTGAGCTCTGCTGCCCCACATCCTTCACCCACAGCAGGGGATGGCCCTTCCTCCTGTCTAAGTGTCAGCACATGTACATAGCCCAATCTATACTTCACTGTGGCTGAAAATAGACTAATTGTTATTTATCTTATCTTTTATTAAATAGCCCTCTTCTTCAACTTCTCTTTATGCTGGCTTTCTGTTCTTTCATCATAATTTCCTCTCTTCTTTCCCTCAAATGATTTTTCTTTTCTTTTTTTTCTGCTCCCTCTCCCTTTCTTAAATTTACTTAGATCAACAGCCTTTACTACAAAGCAAGGCATAATTTGGTGATTTCAGTGCTCTGGGTATGTTCCAATATCTGCCACATATACAATTCTTCTTGACCACCTTCTGTTACCTTCTTGCCTCATTTACCTACCCAAGTTATAGAATTATTCACAAGGAAGAGAAGTTCCTTTACTATAGCCAACTAAATAAATGAAATAAACAATACTGGTGTTCCAGAATAATATTACAGGCCCCAGGAAGATTTAAAAAAAGGTGATTTCTGTCCCTTAAAAATATGATCAAAACCAGATAATCTCAGAGGTAGCTAGGCAGGGAACATCACCCTCAGAACAGGCAAAGGCTCAGATGCCTCTTCCAGCGTACCCTTGCTCCTGCCTAGCTGGAAGGCCTTATGTGTAGGTGGTAGAACTACCTTCAGGTGTTACAATGTGAAGACTCAGTGGTCCATAGTGAAAACTAGGACTTTTCTTTACTATTCTTTCCACTCAACACAGGCCTCTGGGACTATAATTAGTAGCACAATATGTCTGTGAAGGGAAAGAGTAGAAATTTTATTTAACAGGTAGCAAATGAAAAGCTATAGAAGAACTTGGCACACATGGCCCAGACCAAGAGATCCTCACAGACAGTGTGGCTAGGATAAAAGTATCATGAAATAGAGTGGGACACAGGATTTGGGGAGAAAATAGGGAGAGGTTCTTTGGCACTCTTGTGCCTCAGCCTGGCCTTGGGATAGAGTTATACCATTGCTCTACCATTTCAGTTATTACTCTGAAACATGTGATATACCCCACAAATATAGATATGAATTATTATAACAACTTCAGGATACTTGAAATGAAACCACAAAATAAATGGACACAATTTGAAAATTTTGACATTTCAGGGGCTGGTGAGGATGAGGAACAATGAAAATGAGGATATTTTTACATTGTTGATGAGAGTCTAAATTAGTACATTACTTTGGAGAGCATCTGCCAACATTTGGTAAAATTAAATACACATGTAGCCTTTGACTCAAACATTTCACTGCTAAGTTTATATCCTAAAGTAGGGTTGGCAAACTGAAAATGCTTCAGAAAATGAAAAGGGCCATGTGATAAATATTTTCAGCTTTACAGACCACACATTCTCTGTCACAACTACTGAACTCTGCCACTGGAGTGAGAAAGCAACCATAGACAATATACAATCAGATAGGCATGACTGTGTTCCAATAAAACTTTTTTACAAAAACAGATGGTGGGACAGATTGGGCCACCAGGTATTTGGTGGCTAAGTCCTTCTCTAAAGAAACATTCAATCTTATACAGAAAGATAAATGTACAGGAACATTTATAACAGCATTGTTGGTAATGAAAAATTAGAAATTATTTTAATTTCATCACTAGAAGAATGAATTGTTATACATGTGTGCAAGAAAATGTTATAGATGAACATTTGAATAAATGGAATAATGAATAAACAAGGGATCTCTATATTATTGTGTGTAAATCTCACAAAAATAGTGTTCAAGCAAGAAGGATGCATTCACTAAAATATAATTTATTTAAAGGTTTAAAATATACAAAACCATTACATGTACTGTTTTGAGATATACACATATTTGTAAAAACTATAAAGACGTTATTTAGAATAGTGGTAGTCCTTGGCAGAGAGTAAGGATAGTTGTCAGAGAGGGGTACTTGGGGGACTTAAATTGCAATGCAATGTTTTATTTCTTAAGCTTATGGAGAATAAACAAATGGTAGCTAAATGAGTGCTCATTATATTGTATCCTTGACCTTTCTGAATGCCTCAAATATCTTAAGATTTAAAAATCCCTAGGGTTTTTAATTTGGAAAGCCTTTGCATTGGTCTATAAGTCTTGACCTCTTGTTGATACACAACTGCGATTACCTTGAATCTCACTGTCTCATTCAGTGATGTGACCCACATGCTTCATAATGGGGCCTACTTGATAGGACATTTAGCGTGAGAGTACTTGTGCTGGATAATGAAAATGCTTTCAATTGCCTTGGTCTTCCAGCAACACTCCAACTTGTGATAGGTGTGATAGGTTGCTATGGAAAATTGCTGGTTGAAGGGAAAAAAGTTTGTCAGGATTTTGTTTTATATATTTTTTAATTTTAAAATATTTTATTGATTATGCTTTTATAGTTGTCCCATTTTTTCTCCCCTTTATTCCCCTCTGCCCTGTACCTGCCCCTCCCACATTCTCCCACCTTAGTTCATGTCCCTGGGTCATACATATAAGTTCTTTGGCTTCTCCACTTCCTATACTATTCTTAACCTCCCCCTGTCTATTTTGTATATACTGTTTATGCATTTATTTGTCTTTCGATACTTTACCATTATTCCAGTTTCTTGTTTGGATTCCATGATTTATTGTTGTTCTGCTTTTTTAAAAAAAATCTCTTTGAACACTGTAGTAAAAGATTCAGCAATAACTTTTATCCTTTTTTCACATCTTAGCTGGATGAATTTAGATCACCAAGTTTCCAAGTCAGGTGACTTTCTCATTCTCTGGGGAGGATGAGAAAAATTGGAAATGCCTTCCACATGGGGAATTGATTAAATTCAAATTTTTCTCACACTGCAAAGATGCTGACTTGGATCCAGAGTCATGATATGAGTCAGCTGCAGCTGGGAACATATCGTCCACTTACAGTGAGCTGTTCCATGCTTGGGAAAGGTGACAGACTGACAGGGCAGGAGGGAGAAGTGTTGGATTTGCTTTGGTGTTTAGGAATTTTTTCCATGAAGATATCCCTTGGACTACCTCTTACTTTTACATGGCACTTAGACACAGCTGTTTGGGAGAGACTCTGGCTTTTGTGTCTACTGGGCATACAAGACAAACAGTCTTTGAACTTGATAGAACTGAAATAGCCAGGACAGATTCTAGCCTACTGATAGTTGGCATGCAAGCAAGTACCACCAGGGCATCTCTCTCATATGCAGACTAGAGGGGCAGGGTTGAGTGACAACAAAGACTGGAAGCATAACACAAAACACGGGAAGCATATAGTTTGCAAGGTTGTTGTTCTGAAGTAGTGAGAATTCATTTCAGTGTGAATTGGCCAGCATTTATCCAGCACATTGTATTCTATTTTCTCCACAGTTGTTTGCTGCCATACATTTCTGATCCAAAATACAAAGTTGTCCAACAAATGTGGAACACATTGGCCTGATCCTGCCACTAGGGAAACAGCATTACAGGAAAGATGAAGTTATTGGATTAAGACTTTTGTGGGAAATTAAATATTTCTGGATTTATAGGGAAGAGTAGTTTCCTACCTCTCTAAAAAGAATAATATCTTTATTACTTAAAATTTGGGACTAACAGCTGTTTTATTCTAACAAGTGTAACTTTGATGTTAAAGAATTTAATACAACTCTGTGATGACATTTTATAATTGATATGTACATGATAAAAGTAAAAACTATGTTTTTCAATGTTGATAGATATTCCTTTTAATGTAGTTCAATATCACCTATCATTTAACAAATCACATTTCTTAAAATAATAAGGTAGACAATTTAGTTCAGCTCTTAATTGAAAAAACACAGAATCTGAATTAATGAGATCTGAACTAAAGAAATTTTTCTCTAGCAAGTTTGGCATTTAGGATTTCTAATGACAATGTTTTAATTAATTTTAAGTAAGCATTTTTAGGTAGCTACTTTGTGTAGACTACTATGAAATATTTGTAGCCTACAAATATTTGAGGAAATATTTGTAGGAAACAGGGACTTCTATAGTGACACACTTTTTTTGAGTTCATATCTTTTAAAATGTCAAAATTGTTCTTGTAGAAGACCTGAAAACTATAAACTGTGCTTCTGAATTTTACAAGTAGGTGCTGCTCCCAGAAGAATTAAAGTTTATTGGCTAAATTAAGTTGTAGGAAAAATTTTGAAATAATAGTGAGGAGACTAGCATTTTCTTATTTTTCTTTGTTATGATAGATTTTATATGACTCTTGGTTGGTTGGTTTTGGTTTTGGTTCCCCAACTGGTTGATTGTAAAAGTCTAGAAGATGTATGATTGGAAGGAGAAGGAGAAATAATTTTGGAGGAAGTTGTGGCTGCTCTTGGGGTTGAGGTGGGGTCAATGGGAAATTATTTTTTAGTTGGGGAAGAAAGTAACGAGGCAAAACAGTGTTCTCTGGACAAATGTCAGCTCCTTAAAAAAATGGGCCCTGATAGAGGCAGTGTGCTTTCTTTACAAGGGACTTTACTGGAAAGAATGACAGTAAGAGGGGGGAAAATGACCAATTCTCTGTGACAACTGAGAAGTTTCAAGGGGCTATGTTAAATGAAAAACTGTGTATTTCTTGATGTTGTCATTCAGGCCAAATGAGCCAACATAAAATTATTTTAAAATGTAAAGCTCTGTACATATATAAATTAACATTGTGAAGAGCTTCAGTGTAAGGCCCATAGTTAGCTCTGTAAACATTTGCCATTTGTGATTTTGGCCATATTTTGTCAAGGCTCATTTAAGGATCTTGTTTATTTTGTGGGGAGCAGCTCATGGCATAAATTCTATGCCCATTTTCTTGTGAAAGAAACTAAAACACAAAGGAAAATAAATTTGACAAGACCTCACCAATTGATACTTAGCAGAATTATCAATTTCAGATTGGTAGATTTTTCTGGTCCCAAGCTCTTACAAATTCAGTTTTTCTTATATAAGTTTATGGTATGTTGTATCAGAATCTGTTTGGAGAGTCTCCTCTCCTCCATTCTCTCTTCTATTTGGTTCAGGTGGGGATCCCACTAACTAGCTCCAGGGATGGGGATACTTCATGAGGGTTTCACTTGTCCATGGTCACATCTATTGGTTCAGAGTTGGGCACAAGGTGAGCCAGAGTTAGCGATAGAAATTCATGGATACTATCTTTTCCATAGAACTTGACTGATAATAAATCAGATGTTGAGGAAAATAGGGCTGTGAAATAGTGACATAGTGTCTAATGATATTATGTATGACCCTGGATCCAACTATTCTGAAGCCAGATTCAGCTTTTACATTTCTAATTATATGTGTCAACAATTTTACTTTTATGGATAATTTACTTTGAGATTAGTGTCTGTCATTTCCAGCAAAATTACTCTTTTTGTTCCATTTCTTCTTTCAATTCTTCTTTCAATTTTCATTTTTCTTACCTTTGATTTTTATCCTTTTCTCTCTTCCTTTCCCCCTTCTTTTAAAGGTCTTTCATAAGAAAATATAAGAGTCAGATCATAAAGGGCCTTGAAAACTAGAATAACAGTATTTAGCTTTATCATTTGTACCCTGAAGATTTTTTTTTAATTTTGGAAATTAATAGCACTACAAGAATTGTATAGTAGGATGATTACTCCAGTAGAAGTGCATAATAAATGAAGAACGGAGAGAGTATTTACATGAAGAGCAATTAGGGTGTTGTCCAAACTGACACAGAAGAGTTCTCCCCTTAGAGTATTAATGTATTAAAACAGAGATGTAGAGAGAGAGGCAAATAATAAAATCTTTAAGAGAAACATGGGTGGAAAATTTTAACTAACCAAATAAGAGGGATAAAGGAGAGTTAAAGATGCATCCAAGGTTTTGGGCATATATGACTGGAACTATGACGGAACATAGGATTATTATAAATAAAGAAATGGGGCAAATGAACTAGTCGAAAGCAGTGGGAGATTGGGAGTCAAACATTTTGCTGAAAATATCAGGTTGGAAGTCATCCTAATTACAGTGATCTTTGATATTATGGACCAGAACTGCGTCAAGGAAAACAATCAAGATAAGAACAGATACTCAAGAATCTAGCTGTGAGAATAAATACAATTAGGAAGAGAAAAGAGGAATGAGAAAATAGGAGAGAGATGTTGAATTTCAAAAGAGTAGAAAGAAATCTAAAGATTGTACTGCTAAATCAAGGATGATTCAGCTTTCAAGATAGAAAAGTTAGTGGTCTCAAATAGTTCAATAAAAAAAGAGTGCTGTCAGGAATACCTCATCCAACCTATTAAAAAGACTTTTGGAAATCATAATGAAAATTTGCTGTAATCTCATCACAATAAATTCTAGGTGGAATAGAATAAAATATAAACAAATAGAAAAACTGGGAGACAAAATTGAATATTTATAAGATCCTCTGATAGAGGAAACATTTGTAAGCTTAGAAGTAGTAGGAAAAAATTATAAAAGAAATGCTCATTAGATCTGATTACATGAAAACAAATTTCTGAATGCAAAAAACAATTTACTGAGTAGAAAAATATGTGGATCGAAATTTGACAGAGTTAATCAGTTTTATAAAAAGCTAATGGGAAAATCCCAGGAAAAGAATACACAGGGAGGAAATGAAGTGTGGACCATTTGCATATCTCCTCCAATTTATCCTCCAGTTAGAGTCTACGTTCCATGAGGACAGAGCCCATTTCTATACTGCTTACTTTGCAACCCAGAATTTAACACATTCTGTCTTGGGATAGGATGAGAATGATGAGGTTACTTCCTCAGATAGGAAGGAAAGAAGAGGAGAGAGACGGTGTGCTATGAAGATGAACTCAGATTGCCCACACAGGCTTTGTGGTACAGTAGGAGATCCATGTAGAGATGTTCAGTGCATATCTATAGTGCAAGGTTCTAGACCTCTGAGGAAAAGTTCAAGTTTGTGGTATGGCTTTGAGAACAATAAATATATAGTTGGTGGTTAAATAGATGTGTATCTTTACCACCCAGGTGAAAGTATGTAGAATGAGAAAGGACTGGAAAAGGGTGCCCAGAAAGCCCAGTCTTTGAGGAAAAGGCAGAGGATGCAGGGAAAACCAGAACAATATGTTCCCATGATATTTAGGGAAGAGACTATTTGAAGGAGCAGGGTGCATTTCACAAAAGGAAGCATAACTGGCACATAGTACATGCTAAAAATGTTATTATTATTATTATTATTATTATTATTATTGAAGAGAGATTAATAGCAGGGTGCTTTATTAATGTGGCATTAAAATCACTGAGGGACAGAATGGAGGTACAAAAGGGGAACAAAAGGTCAAAGCTACATAAAAAGTTGAATGTGCATTTTTATTATTAGTTGACAGCACAAACTACTTCACAATAAATAAAAGACACCTGAAATGCCATTAAATGCAGATGCACTAACATGCAGCCAAGACACCAAGAAGAGCAACAGAGCCTGTTTCAGTGACTGTTTTTCACCTGCACCAGGGATCTGAGCGATGATTCCATTACATGTGATCATGGCTCTCACTTGTCAGATAAGAATGCAAATCTCATAAAACTTTACTAAGTGAGAAAATTTAGAATTCCCACAGTTAGACTTCCAGCCAAGATGGAGGTATAGGTAGATACACTTTGCCTCCTTGCACAACCAAAAGAAGGGCAATAACAAATTTAAAAACCAGAAAAACCAGACCTACGGGTCTGGTTATTAAAAAATAACCAGAACTCCAGAAAATCAGACTGTATGGAAGTCCAACAACCAAGGAGTTAGAGAAGAAACATTCATCCAGACCAGCAGGAGGGGTTGAGATGGGCAGCCAGGGTGGAGAGGACTTGTGGCAGGGCAGTGGCTGGAGGATTGGGTAGTCCCACGTATGTGTGCTGATAAACTGGGAGGAACAACTAGGGAGTGAGACAGACTGCACAACCCAGGGTCCCAGTGTGGGGACATAAAGCCTCAAAACCCTGACTGAAAAAGCATATGGGGGTGAGGCAGCAGGAGAAACCCCCAGCCTCACAGGAGAGTTCATTGGAGAGATCCACCGGGTCCTAGAATGCATGGGAGCTCACCCACCTGGAAATCAGCCCCAGAAGGGCCCAATTTGCTTGTGGGTGGTGGAGGAAGTGACTGAAACCCAGATGAGAGGTAAGCAAGCAGCATTGTTCCCTCTCTGACTCCTCCCCCACATACAGCATCACAACATAGCATGTGGACTTTGCCGCCCTGGTGAATACCTAAGGCTCCTCCCCTTACAGTGTAACAGGCACAATGAAACAAAAATATATATATATACCCCAAATGAAAGAACAGATCAAAGCTCCAGAGAAAATAGAATTAAGAGTGAAGAGATAGCCAACCTATCAGATGCACAATTCAAAACACTGGTAATCACGATGCTTACAGAAATGGTTGAGTATGGTTGCAAAATAGAGGAAGAAGTGAAGACTATGCAAGGTGACATAAAGGAAAATGTACAGGGAACAGTGATAGGAAGGAAACCAGGACTCAAATCAATGATTTGGAGCAGAAGGAAGAAATAAACATTCAACCAGAATGGAATGAAGAAACAATTCAAAAAAATGAGGAGAGGCTTAGGAACCTCTGGGACATGTTTAAAAGTTCCAACTTCTGAATCGTAGGGGTGCCAGAAGGAGAAGAGGAAGACCAAGAAATTGAAAACTTATTTGAAAAAATAATGAAGGAGAACTTCCTCAATCTGGCAAAGGAAATAGACTTCCAGGAAGTCCAGGAAGCTCAGAGAGCCCCAAAGAAGCTGGACTCAAGGAAACACACACCAAGGCACATCATAATTACATTACCCAGGATTACAGATAAGGAGAAAATGTTAAAAGCATCAAGAGAAAAGGAGATGGTTACCTACAAAGGAGCTCCCATAAGACTATCAGATGAGTTCTCAAAAGAAACCTTGCAGGCAAGAAGAGCTGAAGAGAAGTATTCATAGTCATGAAAGGCAAGGACCTACATCCAAAATTGCTCTATCCAGCAAAACTATCATTTAGAATGGAAGGGCAGATAAAGTGCTTCTCAGATAAGGTCAAGTTAAAGGAGTTCATCATCACCAAGCCATTATTATAAGAAATATTAAAGGGACTTATTTAAGAAAAAGAAGAAAATCAAAAGTATGAACAGTAAAATGATGATAAACTCATAACTATCAACAACCAAATCTAAAAAAAAACAAAAACAAACTAAACAAACAACTAGAACAGGAACAGATTCACAGAAATAGAGATCGCATGGAGGGTTATCAGTGGGAGAGAGGGAGAATGGGGCAAAAGTTACAGGAAATATGAAGCATAAATGGTAGGTACAAAATAGACAAGGTAAAATTAAGAATAGTATGGGATATGGAGAAACCAAAGAACTTATATGTATGACCCATGGACATGAACTAAGGTGGGAGAATGCTGGTGGGGGGAGGGGGGTATAGGGTGGAAGGGAATAAAGGGGAGAAAAAATGGGACAACTGTAATAGCATAATCAATAAAATATATTTAAAAAATACCCACAGTCAAAGCAAATATGAATCATTTTTATTTTGTTACTTGGTGTTTGTCATTCTCAATTAACATATTAAATGATATTAAACATTTTATGGTAAGGATCAGAATTAAAATTTATTAAAATAGCTATTGAATACTGGCCAAGAGATTTTGCTAAGATGATTACCATAAGAAAATGGAGAGAATGTCTTTTGTGAGGCTAAGTTAATACAATTATTTTTATGCGACTAAGATAATGCATTATGGAATTGATTCCTGAAACAGTTACTTTTATCATATAAGCAGAACAATAAAAGTGGGTTTTGCTCTTCTGCAAACTGCCGCACTGAAGGGACAGGAGTCCTGGTCCTCTTCCCTTTGGACCGATAGTGTAGAAAAAATATAAGGTGTGCTCATTTCTTACAGAGACATGATCGTCCTAACCAAAGTGCTGATTTTCTTTTAAAGATATTTTAGAGCAATCAGCATTTTTCCCAACTGATAGTCAATCCTTATTATTTGTGGATTCAGATTTTGTGAATTTGTCTGCTTGCTAAATTTTACTTGTAACCCCAAATCAATACTCACAGCACTTGTATGGTTGTTAGTGGGCAAGCACAGAGTGTAAAAAAAGTTCCTGGCTGAGTTTGAACAAGGCAATGTTCCGCCTTCTTGTTTCAGCTTTCACACTGTAAACAAGTACCCTTTTCATGTTCTGTTTAGTGCACATTTCTCACATTTTTGTGCCTTTTGTTGGTGATTTCACTGTTTAAACTAGTTCCCAAGTGTAGTGCTGAAGTGCTGTCCAGTGTTCCTGTGTTCCCAACCCACAGAAAGCTGTGTGTTATAGGTAAGTTTCTTTCAGGCGTAAGCTGTAGAGCCTGGCTGCTCTGAGTATGAGGTAGGGAAGGGGAAGTGCAGGAGAACTGGGGGGGAAGGACCAGTTTTCAAAAATGCTGTACATCCATGGTTCTCTTCTGGAAAAATAATTACCGAAACTACAAAAAAATCCTACAAGGGTACTCTTTCTTTCCTAGGTTGCCCTCTCTTTTCATGTTCTTCTCTTTTCATGTTCTTCCTACTGACCCACCTCACCAAGATTTCGGTCTCCACCTGGACAGCAATTCCATAGGTGAAGCATCACGTGACCAGGTGCTCTATTCTCTAGCCTCTCCCAAGTTATGTCAGTAAGCCTGACTGAAGTTACTACCTCCATCATCTGGGGTTGTTGCTCGTTCTCCCAGGAGATTCTCTGTCTTTTCTGGACAGTCCTATTGTCTCCAGGTTGCTCACCCATCTGTACTGGCAGAACTTCCCATCTGGGATGTTCCCACCTCCATTGGGCCTCACAACTCATTGCTTAAAGTAGTAGACAGTGTGGGCTGGTTCCTAGTGTGGGACTGCAGCCATGGAGTCTTCCTTCTGAGAGGCAAGAAGTTTCTGGGCTGCTCACATCTGGCTCAAGGGCAAAAACAGGCGGAGGCAGGCTCGGTCTTTTCAGGTCCTGTGTGGCTCCACTCAGTGGACCCTCTCTGGTTCCTGAGACCATCTCAGTCCTCACTAGCTTTTAGATTGGCAGCTTTATGAGTGCTGTCTACCATGTAATGTCTGTCTTTTTCTTAGCAAAGCAAAAAGAATTGTACAGGTGCCCTTAATTTTTAGAAATTCTGGGACTGAGTAATACCTTTCATGGATTTGCTGAGCAAATGGACATATGTTAGAAAAATTGTAGATGAGAGTTACTCAATTAGAGAAAAAAATAGAACTTGAACAATTGAGGGGTGATGCTATAGGGTAAGAAAGAATGTAGTCATTCTGTCCTTGGACCAGGTGGGTAATATTCTCTCTCAATAAAGGATTATAGGCAATGGGTCAAGCAACATAGTGGGTTAACTAATGGAGGAAGCCAGGAAGGAGTCCAAACAGATTTACTAGCCATTAAGGCCAAGGTGTTTTGCTGTAACATCAGAAATCCTGTCCTTTTGAAACCAGACTAAAGATTGCTTCATTATCACTCTATTTATTTTGGGGATTCCTTTTCAGATAACCAAACACTTTCTTAAATGACAGCATATCTCATTTGTACTAAGGAAACTAAGAAAGCACACTTGTGTCCTCACTTGAACCAGAGTTTAAAAAAACAGTCTCCCTCCCCATGTGATGGGCACGATGACAACGGCAGGAATCAGAGATAGAAGGCCGTGGGGATGGAGGGGAAATTAGGGTTCCTCATATACCCACTTGCAGGTTCTTGTTTCCACAGATTCCATTTCTGCTGGAATCTTAAAGAGTTGGTAGTTTGATTTTAAGAGGCAAAGACATTCCTTCCAAGTTATAACATTAAGGAGAAGTCAGAGGTATTCTGGGCATGTTAGATTTGGCCCAGCCCCAGGGCAGAACCGTTTACCTTACAGGACCTTGCCTGGTTCGGGCGAGTCCTAATCAGCTGCTGGGAGGGATCTTCCTGCTCACTCAGGAGTGTGGTGCTTAGCTCACTTGGCTTTGGGGCTTAACAGAGGGATGGAATCTGGGGCTGGCACTGCCAGTCAAGAGGGCTTAGCTTCCTTTGCAGAACTGGCTGCATGACTGGTGAATTATTTGACCTTTAACTGGCATGGGCATGGTGTTTAAGACCCCAGATATCAAGGCTTCAGAAATCTCTGTAAGACATTTTCTCCCCTATACCAAATATTTGAGAGAAAACATCTCCTGAACTGTTAAAGTAAAAATTTTAATATAGAGGTTTTTGGTGGGAAAGAAGAAACTAATCTGAAAGTTTGGATTTTGGAGAAAAGTGCTAATCTTTTTGAGTAAATGTGTGTGGATCCTATTTTGCTGCTAACTGGGCTTGTCTAAGTCTGAACTTAGACAATGGATTGCTCAGGGGACAGGTGTGACTGTGCCTGTGTAGGACGGTCATTCTCAGTATGGTGTTGGGTTATTTCGATCACTCATGCTCGGGTATTCGCTCAGTGCATTGTGAAGAGCCCTTTCTCATCCACATTCCGGTTTCCCTGTGTTCTCAGTAAAATTTATGTCCCAAGAACTGCTCATACAATCAGTAGTCACCCCAAGTCTGAGAAATTCTGGATTAAACAAAAATTAAACTAATTTCTTTTCAGAGAGATTTCCCCAAAGTCTTTAATATACTCTCTCTGTATTTTAATTGTTACCTCCCCCACCCAAACCTTTTTGGGTAAATATCTGTTAATATTATTCAGGATACTTTTCCTGAAAGAAAGTTTGGGAAACACTACTTGATTCTAGGGAGACGATGAGATGTAATTGGTTTAATTATAACCAGAGGGATTTGAGCCTGTCAGCAGATGGTTGTGAAGGTAAAGTCCTGGAAGGACGGTGCCCTCCTTTTTCAGAAGGTCTTATGAGAGAGATGTTTGCTTGTCTCAGACAACATTATAAAATCTTTTAAAGATAGAGGAAAGCAGAGGGCCCATGGAGGACCTTGCAATTCTTTGGTTTTAGGATACAGTTTTTTTTAGAACCTTTTATCAATTAATACACCTTTGTCTGAAAAGGTTAGAGAACCAAATCTAGAAAGTGTCTTTGTTGTCTACTGTTGAGTAACGATTTTACCAACATGTAGTGGGTTAAAACAACAAATCTGAGGTCTGTCCAGAAAGTATCCATCCATGTACTATGAAAAATAGACACATTTATTGAAGAAGATACAAGAAACACTGTACATAGGACACTGATGCCTCAGTCCCCTTCAAAGTAGGCACCTTGGGACCTCACACAGTTCTCCCAGTCGCCATCAGCTGCCTTGTCATATTTTCCTGAATCTCATCATCAGCCTGAACTTTCTTCCCTTTCAAAGGTGATTTTAGTTTTGGGAAAAGCCAGAAGTACAGAGCACCAAATCTGGGCTTTAGGGAGGCTGAGTCACCTGGGTGATTTGATGTTTCACCAAAGAACTCTGCATGAAATGTGATGCATGAGTGGGCACATTGTCCTGATGAAGTTGCCAGTCATCTGGCAACTTCAGTTGCCCATGGCTGAAGCTTTCTGAATCATGTGAATGGTTTCTGTGGAAGAATGTACAAGCTTAACACAAAATTCGATGCAGTTTTGTTGCTTTACTCACTCATTTTGAATGTGATGGCTACACAGTACACATGCTCACTCAATGGCCTCTACCACCCCCACTGACTAGTACAGTGAAGTCGTCATTGTTCACACAGGCATATTCCAGTCCACTCTCCTTGGCTGCCAGGTTACATCGATGTTGTGCAAACTGTTCTTGTTATATTAACAATGACTGGACTTTTTCTGGACAGACCCCGTATATCACCTCACAGTTTCCCCAAGACAAGAGTGAGTTAGCTGAATTGTTGGCTCATTCTCTTATGAAGCTGTAGTCAGGGTATAGGCTGTAATATTCTTTATTTTTATTTATTTTTATTTTTTAATTTTAATTGTTGTTCAAGTACAGTTTTCTGCCTTTTACTCCCACCCCAGCCCACCCCTAGCCCTCCCTACCTCCCTCCCGTTTCCACCCCCGCTTTGTTTTTGCCCATGTGTCCTTTATACTTGTTCCTGTAAACCCTTCCCCTTTTCCCCTGAAATTATCTCCCCACACTTCCCTCTGTAATATTCTTAAAAGCCTGACTGGGGTGGAAGGTCTGTTTCCAGTATGGCTCACCTACGTGTCTGTTGACAAGTGGTCTCAGTTCCTCACCACTTGGGCCTCTCCTCAGGCTGTCTGGGAGTCTTCATGACAGGACAACCAGCTTTACCACCATGAGTGATCTGAGTGAGTGAGTGAGTGAAGAGGAAGCCATAGTGCCTTTTAAGATCTAGTCTCTGAAATTGTATACTGTCATTTCTGCTTTACTCTAATCGATAGAAGTGAGTCACTGAGTCTAGCTTACACTGAAAGAAGATTTGGCATCACCCCTTATAAGGAAACAAATCAAAGAATTTTTGACGTATTTTAAAGCTACCACAGAAGGTTTAAATATAAGGAAATGAAAAAAAAAAAGGACAAGGTAGGGCAGTGCCTGGATTATTTAGTTCAGCATCTCATTGCCATCAGCAGGGGTCAAAGTTCTTTCCATCTCCCATCCCACCATGCTTGCCCCCTTGGTTTCATGCTAAGGTTAGCTCCCAACGTAGCTGCAAAATGACCATGCAAACACTGGCTATCACATCCAGTGGCAACAACATCCAGCAGACTTACGGATCGGGTCTTCCCGTGACACGGCTTTTGAGTAAGGGAACCTTCACTGGAAACTATTAATGGCTTCCTGTCTTGACTCTCTTGTCAGAACTGCATTTCATATTCAAGACTAAACCAGCCCAAGCGAGAAGAGTGGGATTGCCATGTGTGACTTTAGTAGATCAAGAAGTATTCCTGAGCAAGGGATCAGGACACCTGTCCTGAGGTGGACACAAACAAATTTCAGTTCCCTGTAAAAGGACGGGAGAGAAATGGCTCCTGGGCTGACAACAAAGAGGTAGCTAACTGTGTGGACCCTCGACCTCCTTCCGTAACAGTTTTCCCACCGCCCCGCTGGGTGGACAAGACCGTGCCACCTTTTCTGTAGAGCACTCAAGTAAAAGCTTATATTTCAGTCAGAGCTTTGAGTTTAGGAAGCCTCTCAATAACTCTTGATATGAACCTCATTCTAGTTAAAACGTAAAAAAAAAATTAGAAAATGTAATAAAATGCATCTTTAACAATGTTTAGCTTTGGTGAAGAAGATGGGTTAGAGATTAAATTCAATGCTTATATGGGAACTCCTACAACACACAGGCTGAGCTGAAAGGACATTTCTTCTCATTTGGTGTTAGTAACACATAGGCTGGAATTTGTCATTTTCCTTACGGCAGCCTAACATTTAAAAAGTAGTCTCGAGCTGTGTATTAATGACCTAGTATTTCATTTAATTTTATTTCCCCTCTGTGCCCCACCCTCTGCCACCTTGGTGCTACATCGGAGCCCTGCTAAGGCAGGGATTGCAGGCCAGGCCTCGTCCCTCTCCCCTCTGTGTGACCTGAGACCTGCAGAGCTATGCTCACCCGAAGTGTATGTGCCTAGCAGTGTGCCATGTCTTGGCTTTACTCTGTTGTAATCACTTCATGGAGTTTTTACAATTACTGAATAATTGCCTGAAGACAAGCTCAGGGGAATAGAATGGAGAGGAGAAAGCAAAATTATCTGTCTATTTTAGGAGGAAAGCTAAACTTGCTTGGTCCAAAGGAATTTGTTTAGATGCTTTGCCATTAATAGGTTTCATCCATTTATTTATTCACTCATTCATTCACTTTTTAGCTTTGAGTCTGTCTGAGGGCTCCAGCTGCTCATCGTTCAGGGACAAGTGAATGACTGAGAGTAGAAGACATTGTCCGTCACACAGGAATTGCCTCGGCGAAACAAGTGGCACAGGAGTTCCAGCACACAGAATTAAATCCTTAAGGATTTTGCCTGCCCTGAAAATGCGTAAAGGTCCCTGTGTGACTGCCCATTTCCTATAGAATGCTGTGTCAGTCACTCACATGTTAAGAGAAAGAAAGATTTTTTTAAAAATCACTTTGACAATAATGTGGAAATCTAGCTTGAAAGCATCTAAATATTTGGAGCTGGCACAAGCTCCTCAGAGCATGTGGTAAGGAAAGGGCCTTCCTGGGGGCGGTTTGCAGGCCTTGGCTTCGGAGGCCCAGGGGCTGGCCATGGGGGTGGGTGCAAGGCTGGCTCAGTGACTCCCCAACCCGATGGCTCTCCTATTTAAAATGCCTTGGCAAAGTCCCTCGGTTCCTTAATGTTGCCCCTTTTTGGATTATATATTTAAGTAGCATAGCAATTCATAAAATATTCATATCATTTCACAATTAAATGCAATATTTTGCTAAGAGTAACTTGGAACTGAAAGCATTATAGGACCTCCTAAGAAATTAAGCTACTATTAAAGATGGTAGAAATAAATGTATAATCTAAAATATTAGTACCTTTTGTTAAATGATCCTTTTGTTGTGGGGTGGGTGGGGAAAAGAACGTTACCCACTGTATCATATTGGTCCTGATTGGCTCAACCTCTAGACACAAAACATATATAATTATTGTGTATATCCTAATGCCTATTGGAAAATATGCCTACAGTGATGTAGAGAGTGCCAAGTTCAGATATGCTCTGGAATATGGGTTTTTTTTTCTTTTTTAACTGGGACACATGCATGCCCTAGTTGGGTATGTGAAGATTTTTCAGTGAGTATGTAAGCTGAGATCGTTTTAAGAAATACACTTTCATTCTTGAACTTATAAATGTATTCTTTCCTAAACTGGCCAGCTAAGAATATGTCTGTGGTCCATGGGTTCTCCCTTCCCATCTCCCCTTTGTAGTTGCCTTCCTTCCACTTCACTTGTCCTAAATTTGACTATGACACATTGTTCAGGACTGAACCATCAAAGTACCAAAGGGACAATTTGAGACTTCACAGCTCATAAGGGTGTGATCTTTTTAACAATTTAAATTTAGGATAAAAAATATCTAGATGTTAAAAATCTGTGGAATGTAGATAGTTTGCAAATTCTTTTAGGGGATATATGAGCAAAAATATTTGCAGACCGCTGCTCTAGAATGCCACGCCATCTCCGGGTGGGGAGGAGCAGGCGTCGTCTCTAGCAGGACTACCGCGTGAGGAAGCCTCTGGCATTCATTCCTCCTTGTCTGTGTGCTCTGCCTCCTCCTGCAGTTCTCCTCTTTCCAGTCCAGGGCCCCCAATCTCCAGACCCTTCCTCAGTCCCCGCTCTCTCTCGCATTCTGGGTTTCACTCCCTCGGGGCTCTGACCTCCAAGAGCAGGTATCAAATTAATCAACTCATTTTTTAAAAGAGTCCACTAGCTTTTACAATGGACAAAAGTCTTTCTTTTTTGGCTGTTCATCATATGGTTTGTAAATCTGGGGTCTTGACTGGATGCTGAGCCCATCTCCCATGATAAAATCTGAAAGCTCCAATGTTCCCTTTACTAACTCTTCATAGTAAGAGATTTCACAAGACTACATTAACAAGTAGGAGCTCACTTAATCATCAAGCAACCCTGTGAAGTAGATACTACTATTATCAAATTGATACACTTGAGAAAACTAAAGCACACACAGAAAGTAACTTGCTTATGGTCACACAGCAAGTAATTGGAAGAGCAAGATTTGAACCCAAGGAATCTGACTCCAGAGTCTATGCCATAGGTCACTATGCAAATGTACATGGCTCAAGTTCAAATAGTCAGATACAACCACTGCAGATTTTTACTGAAGAGCTGGTACTTCAGAGAAGCCTTGATGGGAGACTCCATCTAGGACTGGGGAGGGCCACTGTAGCTGCCACCTGGACTCTCCCAGGGCAACAGTGGCTGTGATAGCCAGTGACAGTGACTGGGGTGCAGGGCTGGCTTGCGGTGCAGGCCGCACGCAGCACAGTTTGGAGTGCCAGCAGGGCAGCTGCAGATCACTGCTGGGGTATGACTGTCATTGTGGCTTGTGGTTCTGGACATGCAAGTCTCATTTGGTTCTCTCTCCCTCCTGGTAGTCCTGGGAAAGCATCTCTCTCTCTTTCTCTCTCTAATACATGTAACTATAAAACTCTATGTTATAACTATATACTATATATACTGTATAGCTCCTATATATTGTATCAGCCCAAACAGGCTCCTGTTGCCTGCAACTAAGGCTCCTGATGGTAAGCAAGCTTTTCAAGGTAGGGCTGGGTACTTTGCATTTATATCTTTGTTGTCTCCCAGAGAAAAAGCCCTGCATGCGGCAGGTGCTCAAAACAATTCGTTACATGAATAACTAGCTGATGCACAGCAAAGTGTTAGTGGATGATAATGACTTACAGAGACAATGCTTCTAGTAACACCAGCATTTAGATGCAAGCCCTTAATGTGCCACAGCACTGGTTGTAATCCATTAATGGGCCCTGAAATCAATTTCGTTGGTTGCTGCTGGCATTAAAAAAAAATGGAATAGACTCAATTATAACGGAAAACCATGGAAAACAGAGTGCATCACAGGCAGAAAGAACAAGCACTATTTCACAAAATATTTGTCTGGACTGTGTCTACATGTTTTGCACATATATGCCTATGTGGGCACATACTGGGTTGTGGTGTAACTATGAGCCAAAAATGTTTGGGAGCTATGGCCACAGGGTAGATGTGACGGATGGTCAGTGCGTCCAATCTCTTGGCAGAAGAGCAGAGGAAAGGACTGGGAGACAGGGTGCTGAGCTGCCCGATGGCTGCCTGTACCACGAAACATGAGGTGGGCCCCAAAATGCACACTGTTGTCAGATAGAAAGAAAAGGCCGCAGTTCATGTCATCCCTCTCATTCGCTCTCTGTCCTTCTGCACACAGGTCTTTTTTAGGCAAGATGGATTATCTCACAATCATCCATTCAAGAATATAAGGCAGCTACACCTGTGAAAAAGGCTAGTAAAACTTATTAATTGATGTGCGTAAATGATCTTAGACAGATTTTCCATATTAAATAATTACTAGTGTATTTTCAAGTATAAAAGATTTTACAGTAACATGCCAATGTATCCGTATTTCATAAACCTGTCTTTTTTCTACTCCTCCTCATCTTCACTCACACGTGCACTTTACAACTTCAGTGGGTTGTGTGTGCCTCTGATGAAAGGCGTGCCTTGGGGCCAGCCTTATCTGTCTGGCCTGAGTGTCCCTGGACAAGGCTGCCTGATATTTAAAAAAGCTGTTTGCAGTGAGGGAAATGGGACTGATGCCCAGAGAAACACATACACACAAGACACCAAACCACCGCATGTGCACCGCAGGGAGGTGCAGCAGGGAGAGGATCACCAGGACGGATGATAGGCTCTCAAGCTCCAGGTCCCCAGGCAGCGCTGCGCTCTGTTTCTGTGTCTGTGATTGCCTCTTGCAGCCTTACCGAAACCACTCTGGCTTTTTTTCCTTTGGGCTAGTGTCAGCTTGGGTTCCCTAGAGATGAGATGAGAATTTTATATGCGAGTAATTTATTAAGGAAGTACTCCCGAGAGACACTGGGAAGAAGTGCAGGAAGCACTGTAAGAGAGGAAGAGGGTAAGGTGGGATTTCAGGCAGTCTATAGATTCAGAGTTCTTCTGACCTAAGACCCTAAAGCTAGACTTTAATTGTCCTGCACTATCAGTTATTAGCTGAGGGCCACCCTGGGGGAATGCAAACTCCCAGGCATGTTTAGCTTCCTGAGTGTGCAGCCCAGGAGCCTGAGGGAGTCCTGGAGAGACAAGTCAGTGATGAGGCCCCAGAAAGCAATAGCACAACACCACCAGCACAAAGGCACCAAGAAATGGCCAGAGGGGTCTGAGGGCTTTGGGCTGGATTTAAAGCATCTGCTATTGCTGGGTTGAGTGGCTATCCGTGCCTACAATTGAAAGGACTTTTATTTTATTAACGCATTGATGTAGTTTAAGAGAAGAAATGAAAGAGACAAGCAATATTTTTACAAAAATGGAAAGGTGTTCCCCTGACAGTGACTTTGGGGCACATCCCTAAGTTCATATCAGAGAAAGTTGCATGTTTAAGCTTCTCAAACACCTCTAACCACCAGCAATAAGGTTCTCTTCTGGTTGTTTTGTTTCTTCATCTTAGTCCTTGGTCATGTAAGGCCCTGAAGTAAAGATTTACTCACCCCTGTTATTCTGGGAAGATGTCTATTTGAATCTTCTTAAACTTCCTTTTCTCCCATCAAAATTTATCATGTGTTATATTCTACAAGGTGATTTTTTTTCTGTTAAGAGATCGCTTGATGCTCTCATCAACTAGTCAGTGGTACTGGACTTAAGACGGTGTGCTAGTTAGTTCTCCATGTCCTGAAAACTCCGGCAAACTTTAAGAGAAACATTTTTATAGGACTCCCTGAATAATGAGGCAGTGTGTGCAATAGAAAGAGTGAAATCTTAGATTTGAAATTAAAGCGACAGCTCTCTTTCTTACTCCCTAAAAGATCATGCATAGTTACTTAACCTCTCAGAACCTGTCTAACCTGCCTTTACTCAGCTGTAAAAAGGGGATACTAACACTTACTTTACACATTTTGGGGGGTATCAAGTTAAACATTATAGAGTAGCTAGGTTAGTGTCTTATATAGTAGGTGTCTTTTGTATTGTCCGCTTGAAATGTGGCCAGGCAGACACTAGTCTTCTTGCCAGGGTTCAGTCACTTATAGGAACCACACCAGACTAGATGAGGGAGTCAGAGAGAAAGGTATGATGAATAAAGAGTGGAAGGAAGAGTCAGGAATGTGTTGCCATAGCAACTTGTACCAATTCATAAGCCAGGGAGAAAAATTGAAGGGGCCAAAATGTGCAAGGACTGCTCCAGTTTAAATATTAAATATTCTAGCATATAATTTGTGATCTCAGAGAAGCTATGCAACTTCACAAGGTAGATGGTGCAGTGCTTACCATGTGAAGTCTAGAGATAAAAAGACAGGAGGTTGTATTTTCTCCTTGTCACTTATCAGCTCTGTACCTTCAGACAAATTATTTCACCTCCCCGCAACTTAGCTCTGTTGTCTGTGAGATGGGGCAAAGGCTAGTATTTACTCATGGATGATTCTGAACTGTGTGTATGTGGCTCACACAGTGAGTGGCCCATAGTGGGCAGGCAATAAGTGTAAGTTATTTGGGGTTTGGATTCTACATGTCTTTCTAGAGATTTCCCCAAGCTTCTGTAATCTGTCATATGGGTGTACCTATTTTTATGTCTGTAGCTGGTCATAAAAATAACTTTTAGACCCTGTGACCAAAGCAAGAAAGAAGTCAAGTTGAGCCCAAAGAGCAGTATACTTATGAGTCATTTAATCTCTTTGGCATCCCCTTTTCTCACATATTTGTGAATTATTTATGGGATCTGTGCTTTCGGGAAGAAGTCCAAACCATCTCCAGCTCACTCAGGTTCCTGGGGCATCCCTCTAGGGCCCAGGAGGATTTTTGCTACATAGTAGGCATTGGGTCAGGGTTTGTCTGGATGAATGGCATTGAAAATGTGGATAATACCAGTGCAGATATTTGGTATTTTTGGATTGAATTAGCAAATGGTAATGTTTCTGAGAAAATGTGCAAGTATTAAGATACGAAATAAGGGAAGTAAATAAGGAGAGTAAAATCAAGTAAATAGGTCATTTCATCATTAATTTACTCAGAAAATTTACTGAGCAGCCAGAGTGCACAGACACTGCTCGGTGTGTGGAGATACACAGAGCAGTGAAGTGCAGGAGTGATTTCTAGGGTACATAACAGCCTGTGTCGTTTGAGTAACTATCAGAATGACACAGGTGTGGCGCAGCAGTGTCCTGTGGGTCCGTAGGTGCTCTCCTCTGCCAAGTGTTATGCCTCTGCCTGGGGATGCCCCTCAGAAGCACCCAGGACCAAGAAGGGGCTGGAGTCAGGGGAGACCATTTAAGGGATGCACAGCAGTAGTTATACAAACTAGTCAAAAAAATAATTAGCATTTGGAAACCTGTGTTTTAAAAAGCTGGATATAGTAATATATCCTGGCCATGAAAGGCAGACCAGGTCCCTTGCTCATGGGGCTTTCTTCTCTGGCAGTGACTCCAATGGCCTCAGAAGGCTTATCTCCTGGGAGAGCTCTGAGTCCTTGGTAGTCACAGAGGTCAAGTTCCACAGCTTGGGGCCTTGATAGTGTCAAATAACTTTGTGCCTGAACCCATACTTGGCAAGCACTTTTATCTTCAGCATCTTTCATGTTTTTTGAATCTTATCCGAGATACAATTTGTAAATTACTATGTGTTTCTTCTTAGAGAGAAAGGCAGCTATGATAGGTTAAGTGAGTCCTTTGAGTTGTTCAGTTCTTAGGGCCTTCCTGGTCATGAGGACACTGCCGGTCAACCTGCATCATAAAGACTGCAGCCAGTTAGTTCCCACACCTCAACCCTCCATGATCTTCCCAATGGGAATCCTCGATATGGAAAAAAAATGATTTAAATTACCCTCTGGAGAAGTAAGTGACAAGTTCATTATTCAACTTATATTTATAAAAATTTACCATGATTCCGTGTCAGAGACTGAAAAGAATGTTATCCTTCTTTGGTATCCAGAGTGAAAATTCAGGGAGGTATATGGATGATCAGAAGTGCAGATTGCTTAACCAGGGTATAATCAAGATAAATTTGGCTAGCTGAGGATAATTGAATTTAAGGAAATGATAAAGATAACATCACTCTAGTCTACAACAAATTCAGTAATTTATATTCTTTTGTAAACCTGCATTATATGATAGCAGAAAATTACGTGGTGCCTGCCTGAGACTTACTAATCAAGTCAGTCTTATACATGGAGAGAAAGAAATCACAAAAATAAAGCGGTAGACTAGGCATTTAATCATAATTGTCTCTTTAATCCACAAAAGTGGATTTCACAGTTAGAACTGCAGGGATGATCATGCAGCAATGGCAGAGCAATCTGGATCCACTAGGGACTCCCAGGCTCATCACAAAACTGTCAGATGAGTGTTGCTGCTCGATCCGTTATCTGGCATTGCCAGGAAGGGCTAAGAGAGCACAGCTCATTGTGGAGGCTCTGGTGGAATTGCGTATTAGAAAATTAAAACTTTAGATGAGATACACAATGGGATACATTTGATGTGCAAGCTCTTATAAAAGGATAAGTGGAGATTCACACAAGAATGCATTCTTGCTGTATCCTCAGTTCAAGTACGTCTGTTCTCTTGTTGGTGGTTTTAGATCATGAAGATGTAGAAGCCACTTAGGCTAGAAGCAGGTTTGCTTTGCACAGGTGAGTGAATTTACCACTCTAGTCCTTTTCCCAGTGGTATCTTGAGCTACTACTAAATACAACAAAAGAGAAACAGATCATCATGCACTTTGTAAGTGCATAGAATAACTCTCTTTAACATACAGAGCTTCCTTAGCTAACAGTGGGGTTATATCCCGATAAACACATCATAGGTTGAAAATACCATAAGTTGAAAAAGTATTTAATACCCCTAACCTACCAAACATCACAGCTTAGCCTAGCCTGCCCTAAATGTGCTCAGAACACTTACATTAGCCTGTAGTTGGGCAATTATCTTTTTTCATCTCAAGAGTAATTGCCTTCCTCTTACTAGAAGCAGGAGACACAGATGGGCATTTTATAGACACGATGGGATGGGAAAACACAAACACAGTATCCAAAAAATGCTGGCAGCACAGCGTGCTGGAGAACATCGATTGTTTATCCCTGTGATCCATGGCTGGCTAGGGTCCGCAGCTGGCCACTGCCACCCAGCCTCACCGAGAGGGTGTCTCACCCAACTATGACTAGTCTGGGAAAAGATCAAAATTCAAAGCTTGAAGTGTAGTTTCTACTGAACGCATATCATTTTTGCATTATTTTAAAGTAAAAAAAAAAAAATAAGTAGAACCACTGTCAGTCAGGGATTGTTTGAATACTAAGTATTTTAATCATCAATATAAAAATTGATGTTTGAAATACTGATAGCAAAACCAAGCTCAAATGTGCAAATTTTAGCACTTTATTTGTTGGTCTGCATTGATTAAGGGAAGAAACTCAGCAGTATGTCTGTCTTCTTGCACATCTTAGTTTTTCACACATATTCATCTTTGTGCATGTATGTGAGAGGGTAGGGGTTAGGAATACCTATTCTTTGAAAATCCATATTACTGAGAAAGACAGGGCAAAAAATATTTTACAGTAAGAACAGACACTTATATGCTCAATAAGTTTTTAAGATCAGTCTTAAGAAATCAAAGACTTTCAGTTCTTTGTTTTTGAAATGTAAGCTCATCATATCTATTCCTTAAACATGAAGAAATGAATTAGTAATGTATTAGCCTAATTATTTGTCTTGAACAGTGTAAGTATTTTCCTATTTGTAGGAGTTACTATACTAAATAGCTTTCCTGTCTTGTCCCTCCCTTCTTTCCACTCACTCTTAATCTCTCCCTCCCTTTCCTTTTTTTTTTTTAATCCAACAGCTATTTATTAGTTATTTAAGATTTAGGATTCTAGACTTTGTAAATATAAAATGCTAGGATCAGATGAAAATGTAATAACGAATATTTACTTAACTCCTCATTAGACTTCCGTTATTGCAATTATATATAATAAAATATGTTTCTGTTAAATCATAGAGCTTATAATCTAAACAGAGAAGGCTAAATTGCATTTAATTTTCTTAGAATTCTTTGTTCTTCTGCGGCATTTTAACTTTGTAATTTAATTAATTGATCCTTTAAGTTAAATTATGTTGCTGCTCTTCCTAAAACTCTCTAGTGGTCTTCTATTTCACTCTAATAAAAGCCAAAGTTCTCTCAGTGGCCCACATATGAAATAAATTGTCATGTGGCCTCTCTGAATTCATAGTCTACCACTCTGCCCAAGGTTATGGAAGGTGACTAAAATTGTACTTTGAGTAAAATTCATTATTAACTAGAATTTTAAATTGTCATTTAAGCATTCAGTTGAAGAAAAAACAAAACTAATCAAGTAATTTAATTGTACTGATATTTGATTAATGGGAATGTGGTAATTTATATTTTCTTTTTTGTACATTTATATAATTTTCTAAAGTATCATATGTTAGTTTTGAAATCAGTAAAAATATTATCAGTGCAGAATGAAAGATTAGGTTAAAAAAAAGAGACAATAGTGAAAGACAAAGTTAGAGTAAACCCACTATACATGGAAAAGGAGGAGACTATAATTTAAGGTGATAGTCTGTTCCACTGTTTCAGTAATAAAAGGACCGAAGTAATCAGGGAAAAGCTAGAATGCCAGCAAAGAAGTCTCAGGAAGATGGCAGCTAGAATAGAGACAGGATGAGAAACAGAAGGAAAAATAGCATGTTTAATACAGAAGGCAGCCACATGAATTTATCAAGCATGGGAAAGTTAGATTACAGAGAAGGAACACAGGAAAATAGGCCTGAGTTGAGAAGACCCCAGATCCTTTTCAGGAAAAAAGTCAAACAGGAGTGCAACTTTGGTGCCATGCAGTGTGACTTGCACTGGGGGATACGCTGACACACAGCTTTCTGCCCTTTCAGTACTGAATTAGTTGTCGAAACACTCGTGTTCCATTTTTTTCCCCTAACATTTACCCACTGTAGGACTATGGGCAAATGATTTAATCTTGTTGAACAATAGTTTTCTCATTTTGAAATACATATATGAATATCTGCCTTTTCTATGTCACAAAATTATGGTGAAAATAAAATTTGTCAGCATAGGAAATGCTTTGAAAAATCACAATGTGTTATTTAAGTTAAGTCTTTATTTATTATTAATGGTAGTGTATGCTGATGTCTGTTAGACCACGTTTGAATCTAATGGAGTGATACTTGCCCTCCAAAACCAACAGTATGATCAGCAATTTAATAATACTAAATAAAACATCTGATGAAAAATGTATTGAATATTAGAATCTTCAATATTAGAATAGATGGTATTTAATATGGGTTCCTGGACTATCTGAGATTAAGAATAAGGACTCATATTGTGACCTAAACATCCTCTACGAGTTTCTCTCCCTGCCCCTTCCCGGCTCCAATACCTAATAGATTTCCTCTAATTTTGCCTCATCAGGGAAACCTTGAAAAATGTACAGTGGTATTTGCTTAAGATTTTTCAGTAGAAAACAAAGTACAAAGGTTAGACCGTCTGTTAACTGAAATTAAATGAGGCTGATCTTTGTCAAATGTAAGGAGGAAATCAGAAGTTATGGAAGGCAAGCAATGAAATATATCCTCAGCAAATGGGCAGGTTTATATGGTTTAAAACTGGTTTAAATGGTTGGTGATCTTTTTTTTTTGTTGTTGTTGATTGTCTATATAAACATTGGTTTCTGGATATTTCTGGTAGTTTCTATATCATATGCTGGTGATTATCAAATTTATACAAACCTCTAAACTTATATACCCAATTGGCACTGGTACAGATTGGATAACTTCATTTAGATATTTCATAGATATCTGAAACTTAACATACCTAAAACAGAATTCTTGATTTTTCTTTCTAAATCTGTTCTTCCCCTAGTCTTCTCATCTGAGTAAATGACCACCATCCACTCAATTGTTAAGCCAAAACAGTTTTAGAACTTGATTCCTTGGTTGCCCCCACTGTAGAATATATTGTGATCTCCATGGTTCTGAACCTAGTCCAAGTCACCATCGTCTTGCAGATGCATTTCTTCAGTAGCCTCTTACCATTCTCCCCTCCTCTCATGCTGCCCTGCCCCCAAATCTATCCTCTGCTTAGCCACTGAGGTGGTCCTTTTGAAATCATGTCACTCATTCTTTTTTAAGAGTGAAGATATCATGTCACTCACTCTTTTTTAAAACCGTAGTATAGTTTTCTATCACAATCATAACAAAATCTAAATTACTTACCGTGAGGTATAACAGGTCTGATATTTACCCAGGATGCACTGGTATAGTCTGATGGGTTATTTACAGACAGAATCTAGCCTGATTGGCTGATGCTCATGTCATGTGGGTTATCAAATATTTTGCCTGCTACTTTTGCTTCTAAGTCCCTACATGAACTAGCGACTCTCAACTGGAGATTTTCAAATGTCCCAGGGAACACTTTGTCATGTCTGGAGACATTTTTCCTTGCCACAACTAGGGTCTGCTACTGGCATCTATTGGAAAGAGCCCAGGAACAAATTGAAACAACCTACAGGTCACAACACCCCCTGAAACACAGAATTATCTGGCCTCAAATGACAATAATGCCCAAATCGAGACACCTGAAATAGCCTCCTTCTCTCTTCCCACCTTGTCTGTACCACTCTCTCCCTCACCCATTATGCTCCCTGCTTCTTGCTCTACTTGACAAATTACTACTACCCTAAGGCTTTTCCATCATATTATCTGTTTAATTTGTTCCATAGCATTGACACTATCTGAGATGACCTTGTTTAGTTATTTGTTGTTTCTTCTCTGCCACTCTCACCTAGACTGTGAGCTGCATTGAGAGAAGAAACTGTTTCTCTGTGCTGGTGTGGAGAGCACTGCCTTAATATCTGCTGAGTGTTTGTCCACACCCTTCCAGTCTCTCTCCTGCCCATCTCAGCATCACTACTTTTCACTGTAGGCAATGCCTGGGCCCCCATCTATCCTTACTCTCAAGAGGCTATCATAAGGTTTAAAGATAAGAGGTCTGTCTGTTTCAGACATCGTTGGATAATAAAAATAGTCAAAAAGTATTGATTTGTTTTTAGTGCCCCTCAAATTGTTGGTGAATTAAAATGACTGCTTCATCAACATCCATAGCATCAGCAGCATAAAACACTTTGAAAGGCTTGATAGCCAAAGCCATTCCCCAGAGCCTCCCTCTCGGATGGTATCCTAAGAGCCACTCACACAGGTTCTTTGCCTAAACATCCTCTGCTTAACTGGAGTTATGACTTTCCTGGTGATTGAACATCTTCCAATGTTGCAGAAAGCCTGATTTTAATTTATTTTGATAACTATATACATAATGTGAGGACTATTCGCTTCACGTGAACAACCTTCCCATCCTGGTCTTGAGATTACTCCACTCTGGGCATAATCTAAAGGCCAACACCCACAGGGCTCTCTGCTGTTGGATATCAATACTGATGTCCCACGGCCTGAAAAAAAGGAAGCCTGGGTCATCAGTACAGTAAAAAGCAGGGACAAGATCTGAGCTGCTTCAAAACACTAATTTTACTAGTTAATCTGCCCTTGGAGTTGGAGAATCATATTTCAACACAGAAGTGCCTATGTTTTTGGAAAGTTCTGATTTTCCATTTGGTTCGACTCTAAAAGATCAAATTTCAAGGAAAAAAAATCCCCAATGAATCCACAAATCCCACCATATTTTTTTTACTCTTTCACATTCTTGTTTGTTTATTTATTTATTTAATTTTTATTTTAAATGTGGTTCTTGTACAGTTTTCTGTCTTTTACTCCCATCCCAGCCCACCATCCCTGCCCTCCCTACTTCCCTCCCATTTCCACCCCCCCTAGTTTTTGTCCATGTGTCCTTTATACTCGTTGCTCTAAACCCTTCCCCTTTTCCCTTGAAATTCCCTCTCCCCTCTGGTGACTGTCAGCCTGTTCTCAACTTCAGTGTCTTTGGTTATATTATACTTGTTTGTTTGTTTGTTTTGTTGATTAGGTTCCTGTTAAAGGTGACATCATATGGTATTTGTCTTTTACCACCTGGCTTATTTCACTTAGCATGATGCTCTCCAGTTCCATCCATGCTATTGCAAAGGGTAGGAGCTCCTTCTTTCTTTCTGCTGCATAGAATTCCATTGTGTGGATGTACCACAGTTTTTTGATCCATTCATTTACTGATGGACACCTAGGTTGCTTCCAACACTTGACTATTGTAAATTGTGCTTCTATGAACATAGGGGTGCATAGGTTCTTTTGGATTGGTGTTTCAGGGTTCTTAGGATATAATCCTAGCAGTGGAATTGCTGGGTCAAAAGGCAGATCCATTTTTAGTTTTCTTAGAAAACTCCATACTGTTTTCCATAGTGGTTGTACCAGTCTGCAGTCCCACCAACAGTGCACTAGGGTCCCCTTTTCTCCACAACCTCTTCAACACTTGTTGTTTGTTGCTTTGTTTATGATGGCCATTCTGACTGGTGTGAAGTGGTATCTCATTGTGGTTTTAATTTGCATCTCTCTGATAGCAAGTGATATTGAGCATCTTTTCATGTGCCTCTGGATCCTCTGTATGTCCTCCTTGGAGAAGTGTCTGTTCAAGTCCTTTGCCCATTTGTTAATTGGGTTGCTTGTCTTCTTAGAGTGGAGTTGTGTAAGTTCTTTATATATTTTGGAGATTAAACCCTTGTCTGAGGCATCATTGGCAAATAAGTTTTCCCAAACAGTCAGTTCTCTTTTTATTTTAATACTGTTTTCTTTAGCTATACAGAAGCTTTTTATTTTGATGAGATTCCATTTGTTCATTCTTTTCTTTATGTCCCTTGCTCTAGGGGACATATTAGTAAAAATGGTGCTGTGTGAAATACCTGAGATTTTCCTGTCTATGTTCTCCTCTAGGACTTTAATGGTGTCATGGCTTATATTTAAATCTTTTATCCACCTTGAATTTATTTTTGTGTATGGTGTAAGCTGGTGCTCGAGTTTCATTTTTTTTGCATGTAGCTGTCCAATTTTCCCAACACCACTTATTGAAGAGGCTATTTTTACTCCATTTTATGTCGCTGCCCCCTTTGTCAAATATTAATTAACCGTAGAGACTTGGGTTTATTTCTGGGCTCTCTGTTCTGTTCCACTGGTCCATGTGCCTGTTTTTATGCCAATACAGGCTGTTTTCATTACAGTGGCCTTGTAATACAGTTTGGTATCAGGTATTGTGATCCCTCCTACTTTGCTTTTTTCTCAAAATTGCAGCAGCTATTCGGGGTCATTTATGGTTCCATATAAATTTTTGAAGTGTTTGTTCTATGTCTGTGAAATATGTCATTGGTACTTTAATAGGTATTGCATTGAATTTGTAAATTGCTTTGGATAGTATGGACATTTTGATGATGATGATTCTTTCAATCCATGAACACAGTATATGCTTCCATTTGTTTGTGTCTTCCTTGATTTCTTTCTTCAGTGTTGTGTAGTTTTCTGCATACAGGTCTTTTACCTCTTTGGTTAGGTTTATTCCTAGATATTTTATTTTTCTTTTTGATACATCGAACGGGTTTTTTTCTTGATTTCTTCTTCTGCTGTTTCATTGTTGGTATACAAAAATGCCTTTGATTTCTGGATATTGACTTTGTATCCCACTGTTTTGCCAAATTCATTTATTAGGTCAAGCAGCTTTTTGGCCAAGTCTATAGGATTTTCTATGTATATTATCATGTCATCTGCAAACAATGATAGTTTTCTTTCCTCCTTTCTGATTTGGATGCCTTTTATTTCCTTTTCTTGTCTGATTGCTGTGTCTAAGACTTCTAATACTATATTGAATAGAAGTGGTGAAAGTGGACAACCTTGTGTTGTTCCTGATCTTAGTGGAAAATATTTTAGTCTTTGCCCATTAAGTATGATGTTGGCTGTAGGTCTCATATATGGCCTTTATTATGTTGAGGAATGCTCCCTCTAGTCCCACTTTGCTGAGTGTTTTTATCATAAATGGGTGTTGTACCTTATCAAATGCTTTTTCCACATCTATTGATATGGTCATGGGATTTTTGTCTTTGCTTTTGTTTATGTGATGTATTACATTTACTGATTTGTGAATTTTGAACCACCCTTGCATCCCTGGGATGAATCCCATTTGGTCATGGTGTATGATCTTTTTAATATATTGTTGGATGTGGTTTGCCAATATTTTGATGAGGATTTTATCGTCTATGTTCATCAGCGATATTGGCCTGAAGTTCTCTTTCTTTGTTGTGTCTTTATCTGGTTTTGGGATTAGGATGATGCTGGCTTCATAAAAAGAGTTGGGGACTCTTCCATCATTTTGGATTTTTTGGAATAGTCTGTGAAGGATAAGGCTTAGCTCTTCCTTAAATACTTTGTAGAATTCTCCTGTGAAACCATCTGGTCCAGGGCTTTTGCATGTCAAGAGTTTTTTGATTAGTGCTTCAATTTCATCTGCTGTTATTGGTCTGTTCAGGCTTTCTGTTTCTTCTTCATTGAGTTTTGGAAGATTATATTTTTCTAGAAACATGTCCATTTCACCTAGGTTTCCAAATTTCTTGGCATACAGTTCTTCATAGTAATTTCTTACAATCCTTTGTAGTTCTGTGGTGTCAGTTGTAATCTCTCCTCCTTCATTTCTGATTGTGTTTATTTGAGTCCTCTTTCTTTCTTGATGAGCCTGCTTAAAGGCTTGTTGATTTTGTTGATCTTTTCAGAGAACCAGCTCCTGGATTCATTGATCCTTAGAATTGTGCTTTTAGTCTCTATGCCATTTAATTCTGCTCTGATCTTGGTTATTTCTTTCCTTCTACTTGCTCTGGGCTGTCTTTGTTGTTGTTCCTCGAGTTCTTGTGGGTGTAGGGTTAGGTTGTTTGTTTGAGATGTTTCTATCTATTTTAGGTAGGCCTGTATCACTATAAACTTCCCTCTGAGGGACTGCCTTTCCTACGTCCCATAAGGTTTGGGTCGATGTGAGTTCATTATCATTTGTTTCCAGAAACTTTTTGATTTCCTCCCTAATTTCATTCTTGACCCATTCATTGTTTAATAGCATGCTTTTCAATCTCCATGATTTTGAGGGTTTTAGGTTTTTCCCCTTGGGGTTGGTTTCTAGTTTCAGTCCCTTGTGGTCAGAGAAAATGCTTGGTATGATTTCAATTTCTTGAATTTGTTGAGGCTTGTTTTGTGTCCTATCATGTGGTCTATCTTCAAAAATGTTCCATGTGCATTGGAAAAGAAAGTGTATTTAGTTTCTTTGGGATAAAGGGCTCTATGTATATCAGTTAAGTCCATTTCATCTAGAGTGTTGTTCAATGCCACACTATCTTTGCTGATATTTTGTTTGGAAGATCTGTCCATTTTTGACAGTGGGGTGTTAAAATCCCCTATTATAATTGTGTTGCTGTCAATATCTTTCTTGAAGTCCTCTAAGATTTTCGTGATGTATTTAGGTGCTCCTACATTGGGTGCATATATATTTGCAATGTTTATGTCTTCTTGTTGGATTCTTCCCTTGAGTATTATGAAGTGACCTTCTGGGTCTCTCTTTATGGCTCTTCTTTTGAAGTCAATTTTGTCTGATATGAGTATTGCTACCTCAGCTTTTTTTACCTGTTCATTTGCTTGGAAAATTTGTTTCCAGCTCTTCACTTTGAGTCTGTATAGGTCTTTTGTGTTGAGGTGGGTCTCTTGTAGGCAGCATATGTGTGGGTCATGCTTTCTTATCCATTCAGCTATTCTATATCTTTTGATTGGAGCATTTAATCCATTTATGTTTAAGGTTATTATTGATAGGTACTGATCCATTGCCATTTTCGTACCTGTGTTCCTCTCTCTCTCTCTCTTTTCCTTTCTTTCCTTAAAGCAGTCCTTTTAGTATGTCTTGCCGAACTGGTTTGGTAGAGGTGTATTCTTTTAGACTTCTTTTGTCTGGGAAGCTCCTTATTTGGCCTTCTATCTTGATTGAATGCCTTGCTGGGTAAAGTAGTCTTGGTGGCAGGCCTTTGGTTCTCATTACTTGGAATATTTCTTGACATTCTCTTCTGGCTTGGAGCATTTCCTCTGAGAAGTCAGCGGCTAACCTTATCAGGGCTCCCTTGTATGTTAATTCCTTTTTCTCCCTTACTGCCTTTAAGATTCTCTCTTTGTCTTGGAATTTTGCCATTTTAATTATGATGTGTCTTGAAGTGGGCCTCTCTGGGTTCCTTTTGATTGGGACTCTCTGTGTTCCCTGGATTTTTGTGCCTTTTTCGCTCATCAAATTAGGAAGTTTTCCATCATAACTTTTTCAAATAGGTTTTCTATCCCTTGCTCTTCTTCTCCTTCTGGAATCCCTATTTTACGGGTATTATTACATTTCATATTGTCTTGCATTTCTCTTAATCCCTCTTCATTCTTTCTGAGCCTCTTTTCCTTTTCTTGCTCTCTCTGGGTGTTTTTTCCTACTTTGTCCTCCAACTCACTGATCCAATCTTCTGCTTCATCAATTCTGCTTTTCATTCCCTGTACTGTGTTCTTCAGTTCAGAAATTGTATTCTTCATTTCCTCTTGGCCCTTGTTGATAGTTTCTATTTCCTTTTTCATGCTGATATAGTTTGCAATGAGTTCATCGTAGCTTCCCTGTAGTTTCTGGTAGTTCATTGAGAGCTCATGGAGCTTCCTGACAACCATTGCTTTGAGCTCAATATCTGATAATTGAGTTGCTTGTGTTTCATTGAGCATTTTTTCTGGGGCTTCCTCCTTTCCTTTCATTTGGGGATTGTTTCTTTGTCTTCCCATTGTTTGTGAGACTCTTCTTGTTAGCTTCTGCTTCTTAAAGTGATCTGTTCTGGCTCCCTGGGTTTATGGTGTGAACTTCTGTGGTAGAATACCTGTGAGATTCAGTGGTGCAGTCTCCTTCGGGTATCCTGGTGTTCACAGCTTTCACTGCCTCAGCTGTTGGGATGCCCCATTCATGGTTCCAACTCTGGTTTTTTCACAGTTCCAGGGGTTTTTTTTGGTCTCACTTGTGGGTATTTAAAAAGAGAAAAGAAAAAAATGGGGAAAAATGAGAAAAAAAGGAGGAAGGAAGCAGAGATAAAATTGGAAAGAAAGGAAGAAGGAATAAAACAAGAAAGAAGTTAAGGAAAGGAATTGAGGAATAAAAAAGGTAAAAATAATAATAAATAAATAAAAAATATATAATTAAAACAAAACAAAAAGATTCACAAAAACAGAAAGCACACCAAAAAAAAAAAAAAAAATCAAAGAAAAAACAAAACAAACAAACAAAAAAACAAACAAAAATAAGAACAACAACAAAAAAACCCTCTTGCTGTTTTCAAATCAGCCAAACTGGTTTTTCTGGTCTTGCTGGCTGCAACAGGCTGAGGGGTGACTTGTATTGCTTTTCTCCCTGTTCCACATTCAGTCAGCTTTGGGCTACTGTCCTCAGTGCCAGTCTTGCACTTTCCCCAGGGCTAGTGATGCACTCTCCATGCAGGGCCTTCGGCATGGTTTCTGAGCCTCCTGCAGAGCACTCGCTTTCTCAAGTTTACGGGTTTGAGCTGGGATCACCTGATCGAGCACTCCCTGCATTTATTGTCGTGAGCTCTGGGTCTCCTACAGGGCATACGCACGTACCTGAGTTTACAGGTGTAGGTTTTGTGAGTTTCCTGAGTTGCGGGCACTCACCCTAGGATCACAGGTGTGAGCTCCGGGTCTTCCACAAAGACCCCTCCTCCAGTCGCAGGGCTGACTCTGGGCGCTTGGCAGCCACGTCTCAAATATCACCATATTTAATTTTGTTCTAGCAGGACCTCAAACAAACAAACAAAAAATCCTCAAGGTTATGCTGACAGAAAACCTGATTAGAATGAATTCATTCTTTTGCCTTAATCTCAGAAATGTCCATTCAAAGTAACTAATTTTTCCCTTGAAATGATAAAAAATGTTCATAATAAACATAGGTATTTAAACTGATTTTCTTCAATATATTCCACTTGAACTAAGACAAAGAGTTTTTATATGGAAAATATTGTACATATTATCATTTACTAAAGCAATTCATAGGTTAAAGTCATATTTTTTAGACCTCTCTGTAAAAATTCTGCTCTCATCCCTTTATACCTCATGACAGTTAAAAGATTGCAGAAATTATCATGAATGCTAAGGCCCCTCTCCAAAATTAAAGGGAGAATCAGCAACTTAGATTTAACCCTTAAGATTACTTAATTGCATATACTGTTTTAGTTGTCCTTAATTTCCTATTTTTATGTTCTCAACTGAGTTCTCTTGTAAATAGTCTTACTTTTTGGAAATATGAAATAAAATTTAACTAGGAACTTTAAAAAATGATACTTGAATGCCACCTGACATAGTGCCCAGTGATTACCTATGGAAGAAAGAAAAGGCTATTTAAGGATTTATCCATTTTGTCTTAGTTCAATGAAACAACTGTACTTTTCTCAAAAATCATTTATTTTTCTTACTCAACTTACAGTGTACACAGAATCTACCAACCATTTCAGTGTTGTTCACATTAATGTTCTTATGTTTTTTCCCTAGTTAGTTCTGAACGTTGGTGTAGTAATTACAATTAAAGCAGAAAGTTGTCCTGATGACTGGACAGAAATTACTTGCAGCTGCTGGGCTTTTTACCCTTTGTTTTGTTTTCCTGGGATTGGACAGTATCGTCATCTAGACAGGAAGATCTGGCTGCAACGGTCGTGCAACAAAGCAAACGCTCTGACTGAACTAGACTTCCTGTGTAATATCATGAGACCTGCTGCTAAAATGTCACTGGCAAACATGGGGAATCAATAAAGTTGTTTTTCCACTGACGTTCTAGATTTTTCTCCAGCTTAATGCCTGGTTTGGTTAATCAGTGTTTTCCTTTCACATAGTAGAAGGTTCATATTGCTGGTGGGTTTGACTTTTGTTCATGAAAGGCCCCCTTAACCCTCAAGTCCTAAGAAACCCAAGTGTCTCAAATAATTGCCCTGTGGCAGCTGCTTTTCAGAGCCTCTCCATCTGTTTTCTGGGTGGTTTTATTATATACAGAGAAGAAAGTCAAGTTTTTTAATAAATAAGATGGTAGGAACTCTGTATGTTAAAGTTGAACTACATTTCCTTTAGGCATTCTTTTTGTATTTGTGTTTTATTTTTCAAAAATGGAATAAAGTTGAAATTTTTTTAATGTACCACAAACCTTTTCTTATTTTTTACTTTTAATCTAAGTGACAGGTGCATGAGGGAGAAAAAGTAAAATTGTTTGGATTTGCTAATAATGAAAAGTTAGAGTACATGTCCAAGTACGTTCTTAGTATGAATGTGTGGGGTTATCTTGATGTTATTTATAGTGCACAGATTGGCTCCCTTCTAGTGCATTCTGAGACATGGCTTCCCCTTCCCTTCTGCAGCCAACTTACTTTATGTAATGTATTTTTGACAGGATCCTAGGTACCATGTGCAGAGCACATTGTTATTAGTAATTTAAATGGGTATTCTCTATTGTTAAATTTGTTTCTCTTCTTCCCTAATCCCCACTCTCATTCTTTCCGTCCACCTCTTCCCCATATGTACCTGCAGTAATGCATTGATGTGTCTTTAAAATATATACGTAATTTTTAAATAATATGCACTTGAGTTTTAGAGCCCTTAATTTACACAAATCATATTGTGCTTTCTCATTCTGCTTCTACTTTTCTCACTAAATTCTCACTTATTTTGTTTTTCATTTTTCTACTTATTGCTGCACAGTATGCCGTAGAATACATCCACTCCTCTTTAATTATCCATTCCTCTAAATTCCTTCCTGCTCTGCACTACCGTAATAACCACTGTGTGCATGGGCAAAGACTGTCCCTATACATGTCCCCTGCACACCTAAGTGAGAATGTATCTGACATGTCCCAGAAGTGTGATTGCTGTGTCACAGGCCAAACACATTGTTCCATTTTCTCTCTCTCATGTATTTGCTGAAGTCCATCCATTCACTGATAATTACTGTCTCACTCTTGTTCTCTTTGCTGTTATGTTTATTCATTTTGTACTCCTGAATTTTTTTATTTTAATAGAGTCTTGGGAAGACTAGAGGCAACTGTGTGTGTTCGGTCCAACATTTGAACTGAAGGTCAGTGTATCTCCTTTTCAGTGCATTATAGTTAGCTCGGGTGTGGTGCAGGGCTGAGGAATGGGAGAGGGAACATGAAAAAGCATTCCTGTTGGTGGTAAGCTGTGTGCAGTCGCCATAAACTTTTCTTTGACACCCATTACCTAAGAAATGAGACACGGGCTAAAGTGAAAGATTGCACTTAATTAAAGATAGGTGTTGGCAGTCGTTATTGTTTCATAATTTAGAGGGCACTGGGCTGCTTTTCAACCCAGGAGCATAACAGCATTCTGGAACCAAAGGCCAGTCACCTTAGCTGACCCTCACTCTAGGCCTATAGCCATTGGATTCCCATTTCAAAGTTACTATTTTTCTTCAGTTTTACAACACACTGTGCTATGTAAATTTTGCAAAGTACCACCATTTCAGTAGTTCATTTGATAGGACTTTCCCTTCAATTTCAGATGGTCTTATGATCTCTCTAACAAGGTACCTCTGGGAATACTGCCATGAAGTAATCAGAGTTGTGTTTTCTGGGCCAGTCAGCTAGGTGTCTGTGGGAGGGCTGAATCCAATTTGTACTTGGAAAAAGCCAGAGTGGGACTTTATGAAAAGGTGAATGTATTGCTATCAGGTCTGCCTACATCTCAAGAGCATTGCCCATGGTTGTGTCAAGCACTTTTTTAAATTAGAGTTTTCTGGATAAAACCTGTCAGGGATATCTGTGGTTAGATTTAAACAGCCTTGGTGAAAAATAACCAAGCAAACCCAGATGACAAGGCATTCAGCTACATTTCAAGGCACTTTTTTTCTATTCTTTTGAGCCATTAAATTGTCCCAAGTACAGATTACTCTTCTACATTGTTCAGGGTGGTTGCGCCACTGCAGTTCTGTCCTTTCTTGCCCAAATTGGACCTTGGCGGCTCATAATTGTATCTCATCAAGATCAGTGGAAGTGACAGCTTGAGGAGGTATTATGATCTTAGGGATCAAGCACTTGATTTGGAGACATGTTCCTGACTACTCTTACCCGCTGTCTTCTTATCTGTGTATTCAAGGCAATGATAATACAAGTCCTGCTATGTGAAAAGTTACAATGAAGACCAAATAAAATAATGTATTGAATACCAAAGGATGGAAAAGATTTGCATTCCTACTATGAATGGGCTGAATTGTATCTGCAGTATGGCCTTTCCCCAATCATATACCAAAGTTCTAAATCGAAGAACCTCGGAATGTGACTGTAATTGAAAATAATTTTAAAAATCGACTAAGTTAAAATGAGATCTTTAGGGTGGGCCCTAATCCAATATGACTGGTGTCCTTGTAAGGAGAGGAAATTTGGACACATAGGGAGAGACACCAGAGACATGCACAGGCAGAGGGGTGGAGGAGTGTGTGAGGACACAGCAAGGAGGCAGCCATCTGCAAGCCAAGCGGAGGGGCCTTGGAAGAAACCAGATTTGTTGATCTTGGATTTCTAGTCTAAAGAATTGTGAGAAAATAAATTTATTTTGTTTAAGTCACTCAGGCTATGGTATTTTGTTATGACAGCCTGAACACATTAATGCAAATGTCTTCTAAAGTGTTGGGATTAGTCACTTTCATGTTATTCCCTCTGTCCTTCACTACTCCAACAAAAGTCCCTCTGCATCTACTGTACGGCACTAGTCACTGGATATGCAGTGGGAGCAGACATTGTACCTGCCCTCAGTTTGCAGGTGGACAGTTAAGTATACAGATAAATGTTTTCTGATAATGCCACTGATTCTATGCTTTGAATTTATCCTTTTTATTGATTACATTTTAACACATTATAACATTGCATATTTATTTGGTTTATTAACTGTTTTCTAGAATGTAAGTTCATTGGGGGCAGAAATACTCGTATTCTTGAATGCTGTATTGAAGGTCACTAGAACAGTATCTGGTGCAGAGTGAGGGATCAAAGATATTTGCTAAATGAGCAATTATGGCTGAAACTGAACAACATAAAATACATGATCAGGATGTTGTGATAAAAAATAACGTATAGATTACCTGAGGCTCAGAGATGGTCAGAAACTTCTCTGTAGTCAGAGTCCATGTGTGACAGAGGTGCTCTGGGAAGCCAGGCCGGATGGATTCTAAACCTCTTACTGTTTTCTGTGTCTGTTTACTCTCTTCTGCAAGGTTGTTTTTTTTTTTTTTAATTTATGATTAGTTAAAAACTAAAACTTCCCTATGAAACAAACTTATTTTTTACCATATTAATATTTAACTTTAGCCGGCATAGCAGCAAAATGATAAATAATACACAGACAACCTCAGGCTTCACAGTCGGTTCTCGGTGCTTGTAGTAAAGGCTCCACCAGGGAGAGTTGGGCTCTGTCTCTGGCTGAGCTCTTCTTGATCAGTTGTCCCCATTCTCTGTCTCCAGCCCAAGCTACCCATAATTTAAACTATGCCCTTTGCTTCTTATATCTATGAAATTGTTCTATGTGGTGGACACCAAAGGGCTTGTCCACTCCCCTCCTCTCGGCCTTCACAGAGCTGTATCCAGGGCACCATATTCCTGTGCGGCTCTGCTGGGATCCCTGGTCACACTGAATTGGCCAGGGGGAACTTGGCCATTGACTCAACTTGGTCATTGAGCTGCTTTCCTGAGGGTTCATCCAGGACATTTTAAGAGTCTACACCTATGAGAGCCAAAACTAAGGAGTCCTAGCGACCGTGCATTTCATCCTGTGTCACGAGAGAGATGTGCGGAACAACGCTGAGGGGTGGAGAGGTTCCCAAAACTGTTTGAGTCCCTGCCTCAAACTGTCCTGCATCTCCAGCTGCATGCTTAAGCCTGGATTTTGTGAAATACCTGGGTATAGTTACAAAGATTTTTCTTTTCACTTAACTAGTTCAAGTTGGTTTCTGTCATGTGCTTACAAAAGCAACCTAATTAATGCACCTTCAACCTCCCTGCCTTCAGTGGCTCAAAGTGTGTTTCTAAAGAGCAGGCTTTCTACACTGACTGCACAGACTTATATTTCAAATATTATTTCCATTTATGTCTGAAATTTTACTGTGTGGAAAAAGAACCTGTGATAAACACAGCTTTGCCAAGAGTTTTCACCTTGACTAACCCTTAGTGCAGCAGTGGGGAAGGTTTAATAGGCCTTCTTGGCTTTAGACAGGTAAAGGACAACCGGAATGTGGTCTGTGGTGATGCTCTATTTCTTGACACAAAGGTCACCTCTAAAGATACACACTGTTGCTGCTTTGTCCTGGTGTGGAGTTATCTGTTTCATGGAACTTTGCAAACTGGATGGCATTCATTCAGTAAATGTTGGTCAGTATCTCTGTGGCCCAGGCTCTGTGGTAGAAGTGAAAGAAAAAATGGGTTACCACCATGGAGTTGGAATTCACAGAGCAGCAAAGAGGCAGGCAGGTAAACAGCTAGAGTTCCAGCTGGAGGGTGTCACTGTGGGGCGGCATGAAGGGAGAAAGGAGGGAATGATTAGTTTGCTTAGGGTGGTGGATTCAAGGAAGGCCTTGTGGGATAGGCAACACAGGAGAGGCACCTCAGGCGATGGCCAGAGCTCACAAGGCAGAGCGGATAGGCAAAGGCCACACGAGTGCCACAGCTGGAGTTTCTAGAGCAGGATGAGAGAGGGACCCCAGGAGAAGAGACTGAGAATATGCAAGGACCGAATGGTTTGTACATTGCCATGGAAGCTGGAGTTTATTCTGCAGATCTGTGACTCCCCATCTTTAGTACATATAAAAGTATCCTGAAGAGTTTATTAGAAATTCAGACTCCAGCCCCCATCTCCAGAAATTATCATTCAGCAGGGTTAGGATGGCAGCCACAAAACCTAATTTTTAAAAATCCTTAGAATGACTAATAGGTTGGTGGTTCCTGGAGAAACAGTTTGAGAGCCACTAGTATAGAAATGGAAAGTCATGATAGATTTTTATCAGCCAGAGTACCATAATTAAATATTTAAGAATAATTGAAGAAAGAATGGATAAAGGATGCAAAAGAGTGGCAGAGCATGATGGAAAAGGTTATTGCAGTGGCCCAGGGAGGGCCAACAAGGCCATAGCAGAAGCAACAGAGAAGAGAGGACAGACTGAGAGAGGTGCAGGAAATAGAATTGATAGATAGATGACAGTGACAGATTAGCTTTAGGTGATTAAGAAGCAGGTGTCTGGCTTAGATTAGATGGGTTATTCCGGTAACTAGAATCAGCAACATAGGAGTACAAGTAGGTTTTGAGAAAAGGTGGTGAGTTCAGTAATTTGCATTATACAAAATATGTCACCATTTTGTTATTAGAGAATGAGAGCAAACTGAATGTAATGGTTAAGAGCACAGACCACTTAGGTTTACATTCTGGCTCTACCATTTACCAGCTTTGTGACTTTGAAAAAGTTATTTAACTTTTCTGTGTCTCAGTTTCTTCATCTAAAAAATGAATTTAATAATGTTTCCTTACTTACAAATATTAACTGAATTAATATTTGTAAACACTTAGAACAGTGCCTGGCAGAGAGTAAGTGTCCTATGATGAATACATAAACAATCACATCTGATTAATATTATAAAGATGAACAGTCAAACTGGAAAGACTGTTGTGCTTCATGCCTTATATCGCAAGCCTTGTTAAGACCACAAGTTTTGTAACTGGGGGTATTTTTTAAATAAAAGAGTGATAGTTGTCTTGTTGGGGGTGGGTTGTGTTTCTTTGTTTTGCTTTGGGAAATGGAGTTTGGTAATCTTGGCCCGAGAACACCAGTCTCCCTCCTGAAACTGTTGTGTGGGAATTGTACTTCATTGGAGACTAATGGCTTGCCCTTCTGAAGTGCTTTGCGATTCATGGTCAAGGGGCGGAGAGTTGATGGACTACACCCAGTCTTCACTCTTTGCTCTAAGCCCCATCATTGCTGATGGCCAATGAAACCCAGGTCTGGTTTCTACACCTGGAAGAGGAGGAAAGAAGTCCCCTCAACCAGGTAGAAATGACCTCTATCAGTAAGAAGTATATTGAGAGTTAAGCTGAATGTTCTAGAACTGATGGGTTAATCAATTACTTCTGAATGCTCTTTTTAAAGTGTAATATTGCTTTATCTATACTGTAAGGAGATATACTGAGAAGGAAAAAGACTGGGAGTAAACTTCCTGTCTAAGAAAAGAGCTTGGTGTCTAAGAGCCATTATGTAAATTGTTATGGAATGTTCTGAGTGGTGGAAACCATGACAGATTGACCATGTTATCTAAATTTCATTTTCTCTGATACATTTTTGATAAAGTGATTTTCTCAGCAAAAATGGGATGGGGGCAGGTTTAATCATTAGTCCACCACTCAAAAATCTCTTACTTCCAGGATGCTAGATCTGAGTGTGGAAAGTTCAAGACTGTGGTAAAAACATTGGATGATGCCTCAAGTCTGCCTGCCATCTAGGTAGCTTTGTGCTTGAAGTATGGTTAAAAGAAAGTATCCCTGCAGTCTCTCTGCAAGGTCTGTTCTGTAGCATGAAAAGCAACTTCAAGTGCCCTCAGGGGCCAAGCAGCTAGCACAGGAGGGAAATGGACTGGATGGGGCTTCAGTGAATGTGGACATGCATGATCCTTCCAAAAGCAGCTGTCTTTCATCTCTACCTAGTAAGTTGCTGCTTAACCTAACATTTTAAAGTGAAGCTAGAGACCTATATGTTTTGTGTAAAATGTACACATATTATATTGTTGGTTTAGTTTTTTTTTTTTTTACATTGTTCATATGGACCATTTGCACCCCAATGTTCATAGCAGCACAATTTACAATAGCCTAGTGCTGGAAGCAACCTAAATGCCCATCAGTAAATGAATGGATCAAAAAACTATGGTACATTTACACAATGGAACACTACACAGCAGAAAGAAAGAAGGAGCTCCTACCCTTTGCAACAGCATGGATGGAACTGGAAAGCATTATGCTTAGTGAAATAAGCCAGGTGGTGAGGCACAAATACCATATGATCTCACCTTTAACTAGAATGTAATCAACAAAAGAAAAAAGCAAGCAGGTTTAGTTTTTTTGAGAAATAAAATCCATCTGCGATTTTGGCCCATTTGTTGTAAAAACCCACCAGTAGCAACTGGTAGTCTACAGTAATAATTAAAACATAAAACCAAACCTCACTGCTGGTGCTCTATTCATCCTCTTTGCTGGCAAAGAAATCTGCTAACAGTTTAACTTATTAGAATTTCCTAAGTGCATCTGAACAACAAAAGTCTGTTTCTTTGTTGAGGGGGCTATATGAGGACATGCTATCCACAATTTTTTAGCTGGCATAAGATATTTGGAGATACACCGGAAACTGAGATCCTCTGATCTCTGACTCTGCTTTCTATGATCCTTTTCATGACGGAACAACACAAAGACTCAATTCTCTATGTTAAACAATCTCTGAGTTAGTGGTACCAGTTGATTTTTAAATAGCACCACTTTTTTTCCCCTCTGTGGCATGAACAAGTTCACCTTCATAATGTTCTTTTCTGAATTTTAAAAGACCAACACCTGGAGCTGGGTATGGAGGAATGGAGAGTGACTGCTTTACAGGTATGGGGTTTCTTTCTGGAGTAATAAAAATGTTCGGGAAATGGATAGTGGTGGTGCTTGTACAACACTGTGGATGGACTGGAAGTCACTGACTTATACACTTTGCATTGGTTAAAATGGTGAATTTTATGTCTGTGAATTCTGCCTCATGCCTTTTCACCATTAATGGACATGTGGTATTAAATGGGATGTGGTATTTTGTTTTGTGAATAGATGGCTCCATTCTCAAGCTCTGATGTGATCATTAACTTTCCTAATATTAGAACTAAAATTTCCTTTATGACATTTAAATATTTCTTATTTATTTTTATGGGTGCTATGGACTAAATTGTGACATCCCTCCTTCCCTCAAATTTATATATTGAAGCCTTAACCCCCAATGTGACTGAATTTGAAGACAGGGTTTTTAGGTCATTAGGGTTGTTAAATGAGGTCACAAGGGGGTAGGGGGAGTCCCAATCCAATAGGATTGGTGGGCTGAGAAGAAAAGAAAGATATCTCTTTTTCTCTCTCTGGCCCTCTCTCCCTCCCTCCGTGCCTTCCTCCCTGATCTCAGACTTCCAGCCTCCAGAACTGTGAGGAAATAAAGTCCTGTTGTTTAAGCCACCCAGCATATGGCATTTTGTTATGGAGCTCGAGCTGACTAAGACAATAGGTTAGTGAGAATAAGCCGCCCTTCTCTTTCTAACAACTCCTAGCTAAGTGTCCACAGAGAAACCCACAAGAGAGCTCTATATTTCAAGGCAATGGAGTGCATCAAGAGTTGGCAGGGGATGGCTATGTATCCCCACGGTGCTTTGTAGCATTAGCTTTTATGCATTGTTGAACAGAACTTATGCTTTAGGCTGTACCACATGTATTCACAATCTTTTCTAAAAGGCAGTTATGATCACAGTTGCACATAATGAGACCTGGGAGTGAATCTGGGAAATGATGGATTTAAAAGTGGACTTTTAAAATTATTTTTAAAGTGCCTTGAATCCATGTAGTCTCTGTGGAATTTCTATGCAATTAAGTCAGCTGCTTCAATATCATTTGAGATCATTGGAAGGAAATAAGAACTCTGATGACAAAATAGCCACTGTTTTGGAAGGCCAGCAGTAGACTAAGCCATCACTGTTCACTGCTTCCAAGTCTCTTCCTTATCTTTTCAGGTTTTCCCGTATCAGCCATGGTGGCAGCATGGCACCATGTGGCCTGTGCCACTGGCTGCTGCTGGGAGCCCTGGGCAAAGCGGGTTCCCTCTCTAGGATGTGGTCCAGCTCCCAGCATTACATGCTGCCATCTGCATACCAGGGTCGAGTCCGATGTTGCTCATCCCCTGCTTATTTCAGCAGTCAAAGAGCTACACCCCTACTGTGGATTTTCAATGTCAAGGAGCAGAGATAACAGAAAGGATATGTTTATTTGGTAGGTTTTCTGTATGAGTGAGCCAACTACAAGAAGATTGCCAAGTGTTTACCATGGCTGCATTCTTCTGCAGTGTAAGTTGTTCTGTTGATACATGTTAATTTTGTTGTTGTTGTTGCTGCAAATCTAGGACTTCTTTGTTGTTGCTAAGGACTTTTATCATTCACTTCTCTAGATCTTAGAGCTGCTTCGCCACCCCCAGGGTGTGAAGGAGGGAACATTTTAGCATTGAGAAAACTCCATCGGCCCCTCCCATTCCTGAAAGAGGGAGATGCTCTCTAGCCCTTCAGAGTAAAACAGGTGCCCGCACTAACGTGTCTTTCAACACTGTTTTCCTTGATATATAAGAATTGAGACTTAAAGTTTTGTATAAACTGTACTTTACTAGCTTTCCTTTTGAATAGTCATAACTGAATGAAATTATTTTCTTGGCCAGACATGACTTTAAAAGTGTAAGACTTAAATACTCTGTAATGTTGAATATATGCTGAAAGGTCTCCTGTTCAGTAATACCATATGATTAAATAAAATAGATAGTCTTCTTTTACAATTTTATTTTTAATTTAAATTTTGATGGATATTATCTTCCTATAGTTCTAATATATTTTTTAAAAGAAAAAAATACACTTTGAACATTCTCATTTTCATTATTTCCTTTTCCAGTAACCAATTTCTACTCTCTCAGGCAATCACTTGGGCTCATTTCCTCATTTCCTTCTTGAACAGTGTTTATCAATCATTTTTTATCATTATTCCACTAAGGAGCCTTTTGAAGACATTTCTTAATTATTCCCCCTCTTTAAATTTTTAAAAAAGATTTGTTTATTTTTTTATTTTTAGAGGAGAAGGGAGGGAGAAATAGAGGGAGAGAAGCACCAATGTGTGGTTGCTTCTCAGGTACCCCCAACTGGGGACCTGGCCTGAAACCCAGGCATGTGCCCTGACTGGGAATTGAACTGGCAATCCCTTGCTTTGCAGGCTGGCACTCAATCCACTGAGCCACACCAGCCAGGGCCCCCTCTTTAAATTTTAGTATACCAATACATTATATGTCGGTTTTTGCATTATATGTATAATTGTGCTTTATACATAAAAAGATTAAAAGTTCCCCCCCCCCAAGAACCATCTTTTACTTCTTTGAAGGTGGTATCACACCATTGAGAACACATGTTCTAAAGTTGTTTTTTGCATGTACAAGTGAATACCGATATATTTGATTTTCCTCCTTTTACACAAATGGCAATATACTGCACACACTGTTCTAATCTTTGCTTTTTGATTCAGTAATATCTTATGAATAATTCCATAACATTATATTAAAATATACCCATCATTTAAAATGTGGTCCAGCTCCCAGTGTTACACACTGTCATCTGTGTGCCATAGTATTTCATTTTATAAATTTAAATTAATTGACTTAACCTGGATCCCAATGATGAGTGTTTAGTTTATTTCCATTTTTTCCTGCTTATAAAACATGTTACAAGAATAGTATTGCAGATGTCAAACGTTGAGGTCAGTGGTAGATTACAGAGGCTGTGATTTCCCTACTCTCCTCCTTCAAGAAGTGTGGTCTATACTCCATTCCCTGGAATCCTGGCGAACAACATCGTAGAGATGCTGCACCCTTTTCTGTGCTCAGACAGTAAGAGACTTTGTGTATCTTAGAACACTTGTTGTTGGAGGTAGTTGCCATGGTGTGAGGAAGCCCAGACCGTCCCCATGGACTGTTCTACATGGAGAAAAACCGAGGATTCCAGGTGACAGTCCCAGCTGAGTTTCTAGGTAAAAGCTAGCACCAGCTTGCTGGCCATGTGTATGAGTCATCTTGGATAGACATAACAGATAATTGGAATAAGGTCTTTATCTGATTCAACTGCTCCTCACCATTTGGCATTAATTATGATTGCTCCTTGAAATAATCGCATCCCCTTGACTCAATGACACTGAACTCTCACAGTTCTCCTTCTCACTTCTCTGGATACCATTTCTCAGAGTCATTGTCTTGTCCTTCTCCCAGCAAACTTTAGAAAGCTTAGTCTTAGATCTTCTTTTTTCTTACTAATATTCTCTCTAAGCAAACTCATCTATGCATAAGTCTTCAACCATCTGGAAAGAGATAATTTGCAAATGTCACTTTCAGCACAGACCTCTTTTCTGATTTCCAAGCCATGTATCCAACATCCAACTGCCCCCTCCACCTGTCTACTGGGATATGTTATGGGTGCCTCACATTTAACACACACAGGACTGGGCTCAAACCTCTTTTTCTCCTAGTGTAATCTACCCCAGTGAGTGCCACTGCCACAGAACAGAAGCCAGGAATTCATCTTCCCTCTCACTCACCCCAAATCTAATCAATCTCCAAGTCACCTTGATTTTAATTCTTACTCTTTCTTATGTTTTTCACTTTTCTCCACCTCTACTACCATCATTCTGTAACCCCTGCCACTTTCACTAGCACAGTTGTCTAACTGGGCCCCTACAGTCTATTCTTGCCTCCCTTGTGTCTATTTCCACTCAGAAGCCAATGTGATCTTTTACAATTGCAAATATGATTAAATCATTCCCTGATTAAAGGCCTTCAATAGCCATGTCCTTAGGATCAATATCAAGATATTTAATATGTCTTCTATTGCCCTAAATAACCGAGCCTTGTTATTACCTTAGCAAACCTACTCGGTGTCACCTTCCATGGTGTCAGATGAGCTGAGCTGTGCTGGTTGTCTCTTGTTTTTTAAACATGACAGGTTCCCATTTGACTCTCTCCCTTGTTATACCTGTCACAATTATAAACAAATAGTTGCACAAAGAACAGTTTCATGTCAGTCTTCTTTAGTAGATTGTAAGCACTGTCTGTCATGTTTACTACTCTGTTCCCAGAATGTAGCACAGGGCCTGGCACAAGGAATTACATTATAAAAATTGACAAACCAGCAAATAAAATTTACCTTCTCCTGGCCTATGATTGGCAAAAAAATGATAAATGCATGAAAAAATACAGTATGGTTCATATAGTCTATTTTTCTAGAATACTGCCAACTTTTTAAAAGTTTATTCTTAAAATTGCAATGGTCATACACCTTTCATCATCCCAATATTGCTGCCTTGAGTGAGGGAACCCCACGTCCTTTGGTCTTGCCTCAGTGGGGTTGAAGCTGCCTTGAGAACCTGCTGTGGCCTCCTTCACACCTTGGAGAGAGCTACAGCTTCCTTTTCTTACAAAATGAAGTAGGTGCTCACTTAGCTGGCTTCCCTACCATGCGACCCAGGTCCTTGGAAATATTTTAATGACAATCTGTTTTCTATAGTAGTATGGACCATCACCTGTCAACCTACCTACTACTGGAGAAATGTGCACATTTGTATGGATAATTTGACTATCCTCTGGGGGTTTTAAATCTTGTCCAAAATATAGACATCTTGCCAACCTTATAATTTCCATGTGAATTCACTGTCAGTGGAGGTTTTATCCAATGAATTGCACTTGGTTGATTATTTTTTCTGTATGATGTGTCTCAATACCCTTTTATTGGTAAATATGTATGTTCTTGCAGTTATAATATAGAAACATTATCAGTTTCTACGACTACTTAGGGGGAGACTTCATTGAAAAAAGCAGTGCTTGCATTGAGTCTTCTAGATGTGTGGCACCAGTTTCTATTTGTGCTTAGTGACTCCTGTCCCCTTTGTGTAGCAGTAGCCACTAGAGTCACTGCCACACCTTTTGGCCCTGAGCATCCTGTGCATGAGGCTGGTCAAAGACCTGTGCAGCCACTGCTTGGCCCAGGCAGAAGGTAGAGAGGGGCACTACCTGGGCGTGTTCCAGAAGCAGAGGCCAACTCACCACCATGGCAGTTGCTGTAGGAAAACTTCCCAGTCCCTGTACCTGAAGCCTCTGAGCTCCACGTGCCTTTGACACTTTCCAATTTTGGAGCGCTTTTCTTCTAACTGCATTCCAGGCCGTGGTTTTCTCCATTATTCTCCATTATTCTTTTCTCATTTGTTTCTTTCATGGATTCTTCATCATTTTTTTGTTTGTGTGTTTTTAGGATTTTAAGATTTTCTGTCATTTCCAGGGGTTGAGGGCAGAAGGAGACCTGGTCTTGTGTCCCGGCACTGCCTTGTTCCAGTCTCCACTCTTCTGTGTGTGTGTGTGCGTGTGCGTGTGTGTGTGTGTGTGTGTGTGTGTGTGTGTCAGGGGGGTGTTTGTTGTAGCTAATTCCCAAGTGTTTCTGAAAGATTTATCTTTAATTCTTTATATCGTTCTGAATACATGAAGTATTTTTATATGATTTATTTCATTCCTTCCCCATACAACTAGTTTTTACTTTGTTCTTTTAAAATGATGTCTAGTACATGTTGGGTGATGATAAAAAATACAGTTAAAAATATGGAACATGAACTTTTGTGGATATTGCCCTGGAAAATAGGCACAGAGATTTTTCCTTTGATATAGGTCAGAAGCTGAGTTTGAAACAGGCTGGCAGGGGGAGAGACTGGATTCTGGGAAGCCAGGTGAGAGATTTCTGCAGTTATCAAGCACTAACCGATCGGTCCCAGGATTAAAGTGCAAATAGAGGGGACAAGAAGGTGTAAATGAAAGAAATATTTCAAGGAAATACAATGTAAGCTTAGTAAGATGTTGGATATGAGTGATAGGAAGAGACAGGCAAAAAGACACCGACATTTTCCATGCAGCCCAAAGAAGACAGTGGCATCATTTGCGGAGACAGACAACTCAAGTGGAGTCTTTCCGCCCCAAGTGCACACACACCAGTGCCTTGAAACACTTGCTACAAGCCTTGAATTCGGTGTAAGGTGATTTCATCTTGGACCCCATCCAGGAAAGTTTATTCCTGGAAGTCCTAGAAGGATTTCATTACAACATCGTTCTTCACTTACAACATGATTGTGCAACTTGCGTGTAATGGAAGGGTCACAATTAAGGCTACAGAGTGTTTGCCTGCCTTCTAAATTATCCCAAAGACCTGAAATCTGAAATAAATTTTGTTGTGCCTATAAAGCCAAATTGATGAGAAGTAAGAATGCTATTAGCTGTGGGAGCTGGGGTGGGGCAGGGGAGAGCAACGAGGGGAAATTGGGACAACTGTAATGGAACAACGATAAAAAAATAAAAACTTAAAAAAAATAAAAATACAAATGAATGCGGTGACCTGTACCCTGGTCCAGAATTAGTTTAGGTTTCTGTTCACTGCCCCCAGAAACCTTACCAGGCACCGTTAGTCGTGGGATGACCTGGTTTAAAAAGACGGCAGATAAAGTTGCCTGTGGGATGGCAGATATTTTTGGACTTCTCAGAGAGATTCTTGGCACGATTCTGTTTTCATCATGACCGGGCTTGACCTCCTCTTTCAGTCCTTGGAAAAATAAATAACAACAGGTACGGTAGGGGAGGAGGCGGGGAGCCAGCAGGGGTGAGGTGGGGCCTGGCTGCAGACCCACGGCAGGTCCCTGAGCATGTTGACTTCGCTCTTTTAAGACCTGTCCTCCAAGCATCACCCCATGGCCTCAAAAGAGCTTCAGGTTCCCAGTTTACGCTGAACAGCAAGAGGAGATGCGGTAGGACATGGCTGCCTAGCACACCCTCATCTCTGACTCAAAGGTTGCCTTTTTTCTTGGCAAAAATTTTCATTCTGAAAGCAATTTCTCCCGTCTAAACTTACCATTTTTCTGTCTATGGATGTATGTTTTGCTGTAACATTTCAATTGTGCCTGGGATTTTCTTGACTAGCTAGAACTAGTGTCTACCTAATCCTATGGAATGTTATTCGGAATGTTTAGCAGCCAAAGACAAAAATCTTTGCTCAGAATGACTCCGTCTTAGATAAAGGCTCTTCAGTGGGTGACAGATAAGGGAGCTCGCATGCTGTAAACTGTAATTTGAAGTGTTGAGAGTGGCCTCTTCAACCACAAATTTCAGCCCCAGGAATCCACATTCTAGATGTCAGCACACGGTAGGTTTTACCAGAGGCAGGTGGGTGGCAGGATCTATCTACCTCAGAGCTTCAGAGTAGGAGGTAGAAAAACTTAGTCTTCTGATTCAGGCGTTCATTTTTGTTTTAGACTAGGCCTTTGGTTGGTCATCCAGATGTGGCCTTTCACCTTGCTACAGCTTTCTTGGTGGCAAATGGGAATGAATATGGTTTTTGTGAGCATCACTGTGACATCAGAATGTTCCATGTGCTCTTGTTGATGTTGGGTGCTCTAGAAGTATGCATCGTAAGTGTTAAGTGTAAGGGTATGTGCAGCATTTTGCAGTAATGGTGGAAGATGCTAGTTTATAAGTGACCACATTGAGTTTTAGTCTTTTCACTGTCTTTGGTCTTGGCTAAGTTAGTCTCTTTGAGATCCATTTTCCTAATATGAAAAATGAATGATGTAAACCTTATGGTTGCCCAATTTCCTCCTAGCTCCCAGACTTATAAATTTTTGCTAAAGCTATTTATCTAGAGTCCCATCATAAGAGTTTTCCAACCCCTCCCAGATGAAAGCTGGACACAGGGGCTCCCAGGACTTCTGAGACTAGATCTGGAGATCTAGACTTGGTGGGACAGACCTGGGCTGTGGAAAGCCAAGATAAGTAGGAAAAGGGAATGGAATGGAATGGAATGGAATGGAATGGAATGGAATGGAATGGAATAGAATAGAATAGAATAGAATAGAATAGAAAAGAAAAATAAATAAAATAAAATAAAACAAATGATGGAACCTTCCCGGGGTATTGGAGGGTGTGTGTGGTGGGGTGGGGGTGCAGAAACAAGGACTGTGGCCCTCCAGGGCAATGGTTCTCACACTGTAGCTTTCACCAGAGACACCTGGAGGGCTTGTTACAACACAGACTGCTGGTCCACCTCCAGCATCTGTGATTTAGTAGGTCTGGTGTAAAGCCCAAAAATTTTGTTTCCCAAGTTCTGAGTGCTGCTGCTGCTTCTGGGGACCTTCTCTGAGAGCTGTTGCTCTAAGACATTTTCTCACTGTTATGTGCTGAACCCTGAAGATGAATGTTTGGGTTCTAAAGTGTATTCAAATAGTAGAGGATCATATGGGTCATTCTTTCTTCTAGGCTTGGAATTCGAAAGAACTACCACTTGGGACAGGGCCACTGTCACTTCCTGTTGCTTTTATTTGCTGGAAGAAGGCAGGCAGCTACTCATTCCTTTCTGCTACCATTCAAAAGACAATAAAAAAGTCAAAAACAGCACATGCATTCATTTATTTTTCCATTCAACAAGTATTTCACTGAGTTTTACTATGTTCCACTTACTTTTCTAGAAGCTGGGGATCTAGTGATGAACAGAACAGATGAAGTCTGTCTACAAATGAAGTTTACATTCCAGAGTGTTGGAGAGAACTCAGTTCAAGGAATTCCCTTTGTCCCAGGGAAGACAGTTCAGTGATTGGATCTTTTTTATTGCTCACCTTACTCTACATCCAGCACCCTAATACACAGCTGAGGCTACGTAAGAATAACATCAGCCACACACTCAAGAGGGTTACAGTTGAGTGGGATGGTAGAACCAAAACATAGGAAGCTACTCAAGTTGCAAGAGTATTTATTTAGAATATTCCATTGTTCACTAAGCACTATGTTATGTTCTAATTTTAAGCCCTGTTGTACAGAGGGGAGAACTACCATGCACATGCAGGACTGTTCGGCTTCTGGGTTCTGCTCTCTTGTCGATAATGAGTGACACTTTATGCTCACCGTGAAGCCACACAGCACCACGCAGCTCGGCCTTCCATTGTTACAGTGCCTGGCCTAGTTCCCGCCCAGATAAACTTCTGGATGTAGTGACCACAATGAGGGGGTGACAAACACTTGGTCATTTTCATTTAGAGACTCCCACGCTTATTCTTGGCACTCTCAACCCTGCTTTCCAGGGAGACGGGCAGGCCAGCTTCCAGCACATGCGCTTTGAATTCTGCGGAAATTTCCTATTCAGCTGTGTTTTGTCATCATGCAGCAATATTTAACTAGCGTGTTTCTATAAACAGAAACACTTGAGGTAAAATTACAAAGAGATTATGTTGAAATATACAGAAACAAAAGCAACTTAAAATTAATGAGTGCCAAAGCTGATATCACACTTACAAAACAATGTAGCACACAAATTAATAACTATATGTTGAAAGTATGAATAAAATCAATCAACCAATCCACATATCATAATTTCCTTTTGTCAGAGGGAAGCTGGAAAGAAGACAAAGACTTAAGTTTAAATGTTCTTTCACTAACTCTGGATGTGAATCCTTTTTTTCATTTTTATGTTAGAAAATGGGTAAATTGGAATGCCTTGATGATCAACATGACGAGTACGTGGGTCCCGGTAGGCATTGTCCAGTCGTTGAGCTGAGGGTGGATTGTGTTCCTTCTAGCAAAGGCAGTGTGAAGGGCAGTTAGGAGCACAGCTCTGGAATTTAGACCGAGGTTGGTGAGAGTCCCAACCTTTAATCACCCAAGTTCTTAATCACCCACCATACTGCTTCAAACACAGCTGTTTATACAGAAGACCAAAGGCCAAGGCAGCTGTCTGAGAAAGAATTCATGTCTTAGGAGTTTTAGTATAAGGATGTGAGTTTGCTCATTTAGTTGGCTGCAAAACAAGACATGTGGGGCCTATGGTAGGTAGCTCTGTCTGTGTGACTCTTTGAGCATCAGTATCCTTTTCTGTAGAGATTTGGCTAAAAAAGGTCTATGTTCGTATTTTATACCTCCTTGAAGACAGGGATGCCACAGCTAGATTCAGTGGTCTCCTGCGGCGGATCATCTGTGTGGGCAGACAGCACCCTAAGTGGAAACAAACATCCCAGATTCCCCACCTCGCTCCCACTCCTTCCCTGCCTCAGTAACAGGTGGACTGACATACAACTAACAGGAGAGGGAGGGACAAGACAGAGTGAGACCGCTCCAGCTGGTGCTCAGTGAATTCACCAAAGTGGGCTCACATGTAGTCTGTTCTTGCTCAGGTCTTTGCCAATAACACAGAGCAAAGTGAGCAAAAGAGGACTTTCATCTTTTCACAAACAACCTTACAGCTGCAAATAGTTTTTATTTCACCTTTCTCTTCCCCTCCAAGTTGTCTTTGGTGTTCATTTTAACCTGATTTCACCTGCATACAAGCACACCGGGGAGGAGAGGCCCCATGGGATTTGTCCTTGTTCTGCAATGCTGAGGAATGGCCATGCATGCCAGGTTGGGGTGGCCTGTGTCTGAGGTGTTTTGCTTCTGAAATATTAATGAAATCAGCATCCTCCAAGAATGTCCTCAATTCCCCTGAAGGCTCTTAGATGATGCAGTTTGCATTTAGCTATTTACATTAGCAAAGACTGTTGTACAAACAGGCGCTGGCGGCCTGTCAGTCAAGGCCCTGCTGGCCTCACTTCAGAGAAGGACTCAGAAGTGTGAGTTAAATGAGCCCAGCAGGCGGTTAACCTCTGGGTCTGGAAAAGTTCTGACTCATGGAGTGACTTGGGAGGTGGACGCCAGACCCATTTGGTTAGGCAGCCTGAAGCTCCCAGACCAAAGCTCGTAACAATGGTGAGCAATGCTGATATGCACAGGGTTCCTATGTGCCAGCAACTCTTCTGGTAAACCTCCGAGCAACTTGTTATGCAGATATGTTTTATTCCTACTTTCCATACATGGAAACTGAGGCACAGAGAAAATATCTTGACCAGGGCCCCAGAACTCCTTGTCTGAGTCCAGATCCTGTGCTTTTAACCATTATCCCATATGACCCTGTGAAAATGTACTCTGAATAGGTGTATAATTTGGCATAGGCACTCAATGGAACAATTTATTAAATGAACGCTAATTAACTCATTTAGCAATTTTACTTAATGCTAACCTTAGAGAAATGCACTCACTCATTTACCATGAGGCATTGCTTGTACCATTGTTTGTATTAGGGAAAAATGCAACCACCTAAGTGTCCATGAATAAACAACAATTCCCATACTGTGGAGTAATAACACACAGCTGTTGAAAAAGAATGAGGCATATTATGGAGAGATATTTAAGATCTATTATGGAGTGATAAAGCAAGTTGCAGAATAAACAAATGGTATGATACCATTTATGTAAAAAAAAAAAAAAAAAAAAAAAAAAAAACAACCCAAAGCCGTGCTGCCTGCTTTCTCTGAAAACCTATATAAGTGCAAAAAGATCTGATGAAACACTTGTGGAATATTAACAGTGGTTATTTCTGGGAAGGGGTAGAAAGGAAGGTAATAGAGATGGTAATTAGAGGAATTTTGGCCTTATGTGTAAAGTGTTGTATTATTTTTCATGTTCTATCCATTTTCGTTTTCCTGCTTTACTTATACAAGTAAGAATAAATAGAAATTGATGGATGGATAGACATATAAATTAATCAATTGATTAAAAGTATTTTTTTAATGTAGTATTTTAGCTCTGGAAAAACCCCCAACAGGCATTTAGAATCACAGGGTGGTGTGGCTGAAAGGGACCCTAGAGATTTTTCTCGGTGAACCGCAAATCTCACCAGTGAAGAAAGCGAAGGTCAGGGAGATGCTGTAGCATGTCTATGATGCCACCCACCCCTGCCCCAGAGTCCTTGTCACAGTGAGCCTAGGATACCAGCCTTCTGACCACAGGAGTACTCACACCCCTCACCATGAGCTCGCCAACCAGCCCTCCGTTGGCAGGTGACTCTGCAAGGTGCTCCTGCCACAGCCAAGGGGATGGTGGTCCTGTCCTGGGTGAACTTGGTGTCTGTGCCCTAAGATCCCTGGGCACTGAGAGCTGCGGAGCCCCTCAAATGAAACAGTATTTGACCAGATTTTTTACAGACTTTATGACAGTTCTCTCACATGCATATTCATTATGAAGGAGAGTGTTTCGATATTTGAAACTATTTTTTTTTGTTTGCTTTGGGTGGCTGTGTGGCTTGGATTTTTGTTTTTAATTCTTCTTTGAGAGTAAAGAGAAGGAAAAATCCTACATTGCTTTCAGCTTATGCAGCCTCCCCAGAGGTGTGAGATATAAACACAGTCTGTTTCCTCTGTGGCTTTCCCAAGGGCACTGAAATGTGAGGATATTTAATTGGCTGCTCCATGTCTTCAGGGCCTTGGTATAACAGCAGACAATCATGCAGCGAGAAAGAGCATCTGTGGCTGAATCATGGAGAATGAGAGCAGATCAGGAGAAAAGAGCGGCTTCCACATGCAGTTCAGGACTCAGGGGGATGCTCAGAGAAGAGGCATCTATGAGGTTATGTTCACCTTTAAGAAATCAGTATTTAGGAAGTCTGTATTGGGAGGGGCCATTCTTCTCCCCCAAAGATAGAGTCCAGGCCTAGGTATCTAACATATTTTAAAAAATAAGTGAATAGATGTACTTAGTGCTTTTGAAAAAAAAAATTTATTGCATTTTTCCATTACCATGTAGTCCCTTATAGCCCCAACCCCCATGATCACCACACTGTTGTCCATGTCCATGAGTCCTTTCTCCTTTTTGCTCCATCCCTCCATCCCCTCCCCACCCCTCACTCAGTTGTCATCTTCTATCTGTGAGTCTGTCTCTATTTTGCTTGTTAGTTCAGTTTGTTCCTTAGATTCCACATATGAGTGAAATCATATGGTATTTGTCTCTCTCTGTCCATCCATACTATTGAAAAGGGTGAAATGTTCGTTCTTTCTTTCTTTCTTTCTTTCTTTTTTTATGGCCAAGTAATATTCTGTTGTATGAATGTCCTATAGCTGTTATATCCACTCATCTACTGATGGACACTTGGGCTGCTTCCATATCTCGGTGATTATAAATAATGCTGCAATGAGCATTTAAAAAAATAAGAGATTTTATTTTTTAGGGCAGTTTAGATTTATAGAAAGTTTGAGTGGAAAGTACAAAGATTTCCCATATTCCTGTATTTTAACCTCTTGCATTTAGTGCTACATTTGTTGCAATTGATGAGCCAGATGGATGCATCTTATTAACCAAACTCCATAGTTTACATTAGGGTTCACTCTTTGTGTTGTATATTCTATGATTTTGACATTGCAATGATATGTAGCCACCATTTAAGTGTCAGCAAATAGTTTCTCTACCCTAAATATCCCCTGTGCTCCACCCACTCACCCTGGCCTTCCCCCTTGCACACCCCTGCCAATCAGTGATCTCTCAGTGTCTCTATAGTTTTGCCTTTTCCAGAATCAGTCTATCATTAGAATCATAGAGTAGACCTTTATTTTTTAAATTAGGGTTTTTGAGGTAAATTAACCTTTTTCAGGTGTATAGTTCTATGGATTTTACAAATATGTGCAGTAGTATAACCACCACCACAATCAAGATACAAAAGGCTTCCATCACCCAGGTGGTTCCCTCATGCTACACTAAGTTCTTTATATGCACTTTCAAGCCCCACTACAAATCTGTGAGGAAGGCACTCTTCCTAGTTCTACTTTACAATGGGAGATCTAAGCACTGAGAGATCTAGTGATTTGCTCAGGGGCACACAGGGACAGAAGAAGTGGAGCCAATATTTGAACCTTCGTGATCTGAATCTGGGGTTGTAATGTCGTAATGTCCTGTTGGTACAATTGAAAAACAATGGCTCTGTATCACATCAAAGAACATCGTATTACAAAGAAGAATCTCCTGATTTATTACAAAATAAATACGACCACCCAAAATGGAAATGGCTTGCTCAAGGCCCCAAAGTGAATGGTAGGATGGAAGCAGATTCTCAACCCTAAATGACCTTGAGAACACGCTTTGCTCATAACAGGCCCTTCATAAATGTCTCTTCATTTGGACTGAGGTGTGTTCGGATTCTCTCGAGAAGTGGGGGTAAGCCAGGGTGACTGTCAGCCTAAGGCCCTGCACATCTCCAGGCTTTGCCAGTGCTCTTGATGGCTCCCAGGCAGGAGGCCGTGGAAAAGCCTGCCATGCAGTAGAGGTTTTAGGGCAGCGGTGTAAAATTTTGAGAAAGCGTCCCATGGGGTTTTGGCTTGGCAGCAAGAGATACAGAGAAACAGATGACGTGTTCAAAGAAGAAGAAATACACAACACTGCCTCGCTCCCTGCTCTCTGCCACCTTCCACCAACCACTTGGAGGAAAAGTCTTCCTGGCGATGGCCCATCCCCAGGTGGTCTCTGCAACTGCCCTTTCCCGACTCAGAGATCATCCGCAGACCGCCTATCTTGCAGGACATGAAGTCTTGACCACAAATTGTGTACAGAGGCAGGCTGAGAAGCTGGTTCTTAAGTCTCCAACCATATTTATGTGAGGAAATGACGGTTTGTTGTATAACCGTTAGTGTGGCTGTAACTTTCGTTTCTTTTGAATTGAACTTTTCCTAAGCCAGGTCTGAGGTAATCAAAGAGGTTTCTTTTTTTAAGCAGTAGATATTGGAGTTAAAATTAATTTATTAAGCAATAGTATTTGTCAGTTGATGACTATCAGGGAAGTAATACCACGCTGGAAATGGGAAGGAGCATAATTAACAAATTCTCCAGTTCTCCACTAGTTTATGCATCAGAGGAGAAAGTGGCTGGCAAGGAACTTACAGTAACCAGGTGCTCTAGGGGTAAGACAATAGCAATTCAGAGAGAAGAGCATTCTGCTGGGGGCGCTAGAGTGCCTGCAGAAAGCTTCATAGCGTTTGACCACACCCCATCCTACAGGATAAGCAAGATTTAAGTAAGTGGCTGAAACATTGCCTGGGACATAGAGTGCTCTCAATATTCATTGAATAAAAAAGGAAGGAAAATACTTATTTTATGGGTGTAACGGTGTGGGCAGAGGCACAGAGGTGGAACTGAGCACGGTCAGCCTGACTGAGGCAGGAAAAAGTGGAACTTTGCCTTGATGGGTAGAGTAGCGCTGGGCTGCAGTGGCTCAGAAGGGACTTGACATTTACTGACACCTTGCATGTGTCAGACACCACAGGAAGGATCGCTTACCCCACTGGGGTCTCACAACAACCTTCAGACATGACTTTTTAGCATCTCAATTTCATACCGGTGACTATGGAAGCTTCCTGCAGTAAGGAAATTTGCTCAGGGTCACACACCTAGTGATCAATAGATTAGTAATTCACACCCTGTTGTCACAGCCCATTCTTTTTACTGTGTCATATGTACATTTTGCTTTGTTGGGGGACAGGTTTGGGGCTTATGTGATAAAGCCTAGACATCCTCTATCTTGAGTTCTTAAGGAAGAAAAGGGAAGAGTAGTGATTTAGGAAATTGTTCACAGTGTCACAAATTCAAGAGAGGGTAGGAAAGCATGAGAATGGAAGTAAGGGCCCCAGCTGAAAAGGCTGAACTGAACAGAGGCAACGATGATGGGAAAACAAGCATAAAAGTTACTTGAGACAAACCAAAGCAACAAGGCTTAAGAATAGGTTAGACATAAGGGATGAAGGAGGAGGAGAGCAGTTCAAGTTAATCATAAGATTTGGGGGCTGACCAAGTAGAAAAAAGTGCTGCTGCCTGGGAAAGAAAAACAGGCCTGGGAAATAGAATCATGTGGGTGAAGGAAAGAAGATGACAAGCTCAGTTTAGGACATGTTGACTTGGAAATGATAGCTGGAGACCTAAATGGAAATATGCTACAGGCATCTGAAAATATGAGTCTAGCCAAAGACCAGGCTAAAATATAAAATTGGAAGCCTTCTGCAGTGAATAAAACTGTGAGTCCATCAATGGAGGAAGTGTGGAACAGAATTTTGAATCATCCCCACCGTAGGAGAGAGAAAGACAAAGAGAACCCAAGAAAGCTACTACATAGGGAGGAGTTAAGAAGTGAAAGAACAGAGAGATAGGGAATTTGTCATGAAGGAGAGACTGTAGAAGTTGATTGAAAAAAAGAGCAGCTCCCAACACTGTCAAATGACATAAAGACAGGGTTTTGGTCATGGTACCGGCTGAGCTTCTTACACAGCGCTTATGAGGCACTATGTAGGAAACATTGCAAATATAAATCTTCACCTGGGCAGCTGTGTGCCCAAATCAGTTTCAACCTCTATGTAATAAGGGACGCATTATGTAATGGAGAAATCAAACTTGAGCCTTAAATGGTTCGGGGTGTGGTAATTCTGGTGTGGTAATTCCACAATCATCAGAGTCCCAGGTTCCTTTCACCTCACTGCTCTGCCTCCTTAACACTGGGTACAGTGAACTGAATGTTTGCATCCCCCCAAGTGGATATGTTGAAATCCTAACCCTCCCAATATGATGGCATTAGAAGGTGGGGACTTTGGGAGATGATTAAGAAATAGGTGATTAGGGATTAGTGCCATTATAAAAGAGATTCCAAATGATTTCTTACCCTCTTTCTACCATATGAGGATACAATGAAAAGACAATAGTGTGCAAGCCAGAAAGAAGGCTTTCGTGAGAACACAACCATGCTGGCACCCTGATCTCAGACTTCCAGTCTCTAGGACTGTGACAAGTAAATTTCTGTGGTTTATAAGCTACCCAGTCTGTGGTATCTTTTATAGCAGCCTGAACTTGGGACACTGCACTTCCTCCTCATGGTCTAAGTTAGTTCCTCCACTTCCTATTGTCACATTTGTAGTCAAGCCTGCAGGAAGGTTGTAAAGAGGAATGGGAAAGACCTGCCTTAGAAGTTGCACGCATTGATTTAGATCCCAGGGCCAGTCCTTGTTACAAGGGAATCTAGGAAATAGAAATCTTCACCTGGGCAGCTGTGTGCCCAAATCAGTTTCAACCTCTATATGATAAGGGAAGCATAGGTATTGGAAGACTTTCACCTTACTGCTAGCCTAGTCTTTACCATGAATTGAAAAGATAATAATAATTCAGAAAAGACCCTTGAATTGGACAAGCTGTTGGCTACTACAAAAGTCTATTTAACTTTCCTTTCTGTCTTGAGTCTCGCTGTCGTGCAATCCATTGTCCGTGCTACAATTAAACTTCTCAAAGTGTCACTCTTTTGCTTGAATGCATAATTGACTTCTCAGCATTTTTATGATAAAGTCTAAAAATCTAAGCAAAACTAGGCTCTCTTGATAAGGAATCCACCTACTTTGAAGAATCACCTCTGTGCTCTTCTCTCTCACACAGTCTATTACACCCTCAGTTTTCCCTCATTCACCTTCTCCCATCAACAGAATGCAGTGTTAGCATCGAATCCCCTGTTGGCTCTTCTTCGTGTGCTTTCCCCCACTTTGCTTGAATTTCTCCTGTGTTCTTTCAGGTTAGATACCACGTCCACTAGGCACTTTCAGTGATCTTCCAGGACAGAGTTCTGTGCCATATCTACATGTTTCTGAAGTACCCTGCATGCCATGTATACCAGTTATCAAACTCTGCCTGGTTATGTTTGGCTTCTCTATGTTACCCTAAAACTTTTAGCACCTTGAGAGAAAAGGTAGCCCCTATCTACATTTGTGTTCACAGAGGTTAGCTCAGGGCCTGGTGCAGAGTGGCAGATCCATGTATTAGTTGAATGACAAAAAGGCACAACTCTAATGAGAGAAAGGCTCCAAAGCTATTATATATCAAAATAAGTGAGGACGCTTGGATTTCCTGCCCATCTACTGTTGTATTATAGGTTTAGGTTCTTCTGCTACATAATGAGGAACTTATTAATATGCTGACAAATGGCAAAGAAAATTAATTACCTCAATAAGGAACATTAGAGTGTGGCATTCATCTTACAACCTGAAACATTGTTGGATGTCATGATTCTACATCTCAAAAGTTAGTCAGACTGTTTTGGCAATCCCCGTTGGAAGGGAGGGAACATTGCCTATTGTAAAGGAAGCATCCACAACCCACTATTTAGCAGAACTGTAAGAGCTTATTTGCTTATTACCATGGAAACCACCAGCCCAACACTGCGTATTAGTATACTTGTCTAGACAGCACCAAATTTATCGGCACTTCCTCTCTTGTGTGCTTGATTTTAAACAGGCAGGTGTGGACACAAGGTGCTGCTGGGAGAGAAAAGATTTCTCTCTGTGTGTGGGCAAATGAAAGGCACCCCGTGAGCATCTAAATGGCTAGCCTTGAAATCTGCTCTAATTTGAAAGCTCTAGCATTAGTCTGTGTTTTTCTTTTTAAATAAAACCTTACTAGAAATAAAGAACTAGAAATAAATCCATATGGCCTGCCAACTATGTCTAAAAATAGTTTATGTGAAAGAAGGCTCACTAACTTTTAAATTTATGACAAACTGAGAATCAAAAATGTCTTTTAATTGTATTTTTCTCCTTGCCATCAGTATTTGGACACAGATACTCAAAGCCGTAAACCAAATCTTTATTGTCTTAGCAAATTTGTAGTGTTCCCTTGGAGGGAGGAATTTGGGTGGGACCACAGGCCCCAGTCCCAGTCCCTGGAGCCTTGCTGAACCTCAGGGCAGAGCCCTGTGTGAGATTTGCTTAGTCTTAAACCTCTGGCAATGCTGGGATATCCACCAGCAGACATCCTCCAGGAATATTTTGGAATGGAGGACCTAAAAAAGACACATGCATATTTCCCCTCACAATCGACTAAACCAGTGGTTTTATGAATATCAAAGTTTATGAATGAGACCTTTGAATTACATTTGGACATAGTTAATTCTGTTACTGGTGAATGTGTGTGCAATTTGTTCTAAATAACTGGGGTCAGGCAGGGACGTTTGGCCCAGGCCTCCCATTTGCACAGGGCAGCAAATTTAGAAATTTGACCTTGTCTCCAAACAAGCATTTACAAAGAGTCAGAGACATGCCGACAGGATTAAACAAGATTGCATTCATCATATGCCTTTAAACTTGGGTCCATTGTTGGACCATACTGCCTAGCATAGCACTAGGAGATAGCATGATCCGTAAATCCCATCATTTTTGCGTGGAGAGCAAAATTATATCACACTGATTTGTATGTGAAAAAAGCATTGGCTTGTTAAAGGTAAATATTTAACATGGAACAAAAAATATGTTTGTCATGTCTCCATTTTTAAAAATATATCAGTAGTCTCATGAAACAGAACAGGTCATGTCTCTCTCACGGCTGAGAGGCCTCTGGGGTCAGGCATTACCTTTGTTAGTGTTTGGTCCCCTGAGTCTTTTGCTTTTCTTTATGACATTTGGTGGGTGCTTAATAAAACATTAATTTAATTAATGCATGAATGAATAAGCTGTGAATATGTATAAATGCATTTTGGTTTCTAATCAAGTTCTTTTAAATTATATCTAGATAGCTGTGCCTTAGTCAAGGTTAGCTAATGAAAGAAATGTTAGATCCAGGAAGCAAGCCCAGGAGGCTTTGGTATCATCTCATTGGACTGTACATCCAGGGAGTCACAGGGAAGAACACTAAAATTTATCACTAATTGCAAAAAATCAGGGGAAAGATAAATGTGTCTTAGTGAAAAAGTGGACAGCAGAATATTTTTTCAAATAAATAAAGTTTTATTCTTCTCAAGTTGATGTAACTCAAAATAGAGTGTGGTCTAACAAATGTTAAACTAACTGTCTAACCAATACATGACAACAGCAAGAAGCCCTCTGTATTAGTTTCAGATGGCTGCTGTAACAAATTGCCACAAATATAGAAGCTTAAAACAATGCAAATTTATTCTCTTACAACTCTGGAGGTCAGAAGTCCAAAAATCAACTCCACTGGGTTAAAGTCAAGGGCTGGCTTCTTCTGGAGGCTTTGAGGGGTAATCTGTATTTGTTTGATGTTTTTGCCTTTTCTGTCTTCTGGAGGCCACCTGTGTTCCCTGGCTCACATCACTCCAACCTTTTGCTTTCATCATCACACCTCCTGCTTCTTTGTTTGAACTTGCCTTCCCCTTAGAAGGACCCTTGTGACTACATTTAGGGCCCATATGGATGATTTAGAGTGATCTCCTTTTTTCAAGATCCTTAACTTAATAACATCTGCAAGTCCTTTTCTTTCTTTCCTTTTTTAAAATCATATAAGGCAACATTCACAATTTTCAAGGAGTGGGATGTGGATATCTTTTGGGGCTACTATGCAGCTTACTATACCCTTTTATCCCTTGAAGTGGGTTATTAGGAACTTCATTTTGTCTGGGACTCATTTTCCTCATTTGCACAATCAAAAAGTTGTATTAAAGTATTGGGTTGACCAAAAAGTCTGTTTCCATTTTTTTTCTATAAAATAAAAGACACTTTTTTTTCACCAATAACTTTATTGATTTGGATATTTTGAGTACATTGGCTATCTCCTGCTTTTGGCTTCTAGTGGGTAAAGGCCAGGGGTGCTGCTAAACATCTTCCAATGCACAAACAGCCCCACAGCAAAGAATTATTTGTCCAAAGTGTCAATAGTACCAAGAAACCTCACAAACCACTTTTGACATGTTCAATCAGTCACAGCACCTTCTGCATACACTGCACAAATCTTTTTATTGCGTTTCAGTTGAGTTTTTACCTTTCTTGAAATAATAAAGCATCATATGCTAAAAATGTTACATATCTTTTTCCATCTTCAATATTAAAATGGTTGCACAAAAATTCACCCATTTTGATAAGTTTTTTTTAAATGTATGCTAACATGACAGCTATCACATTACAATCTAATAAGATTGTTTCGAATGAAGTTAAAGACCACTAAGCGCCACTAGAACCATTGTATGGAAAAATCTAAATGAACTTTTTGGTCAACCTAATAGTTGTTCCCTACCTTTTCAATATTTTTATGGTAAAAAAATTAAAAAAAAAATTTTTAGTCTGCCCTTCCCCATTTTTCCCTCCCACCCCCAACACATGCGCGCGCACACACAGACACACACACGCACACACACCAGGGTCTGTTTAAGGGCACAGATTCTGTAGTCAATCTGCCTGGCACAGTACCTGCTCTCTACTTACTAGGTGTGTGACTGAAGACAAGTTACCTTACCTTTTAGTGCCTCAGTTTTAACATCTGCAGAATGAGGACAATAATAGTACCTCCCTTTATAGTGACTAAAATATGTGCTTATGTTGTTTAATAACGGTTATCTGTTAATACTGTTATTTAATTGGAGTCATTCATATTTTTATTTAGCTTATGTAAATTCAAGTAGCTCAGCAAATAAAGCGACATCATAAATGATGAGATTATTTACTCTTGCTGTTCTACTCAATTAGTGCCTGAGAGGGAGGTGGGAGCGGAAGATGAGACTCACTGTCATTGGGCCAGTCTTGGCTTCCTGTTCTTGTGCTTCTGTCTTTCCCAGTATAAGACTCCTGCAGCCCTCAGTGTGATCCTACAGTTTTAATATCTGTGGTGTTTGAACAACATCATCCTCGTAATGTAAGCTAATTTGCAACTGATTAAAAAAAAACAACAACTCTTAACTGAGGAAGAGAAAGCAGTTCCAATGAGTGTGGAGGCTATATTCTACCAATGGAGAGATACTTGAAGACCTTCCATGCAGCTTCTTCTCCAGGGGTTTTCAAGGTTAACTTTGGCTGTTCCCAACTTGACTTCTAAGCTCATCCCTGCATAACTTCATCTCTATGCAAAAAAAAAAAAAAAAAGAGAGAGAGAGAGAGAAAAGAAAAAAAAAAAGACTTCTTAGTGCATCTATGAGTATAGACTCTTGGACTCCTTGACTGGCGAAGGCTGTGATGCCTCCATGGGCCAAACTTCTAGGGCCTCAATTTCAATCATAAATTTGGGGCATAGACACATTTTCCACTGGAAAAAGGAAAATATTAAGGCAATTCAATAATTGAATGGACGAGACAGCTTTGCAAAGTGTAGAGAGTAATTGACTTAAAGCGCCCCTTATAGGTTGTGTGAGCTTGGGAATGCCATTTAAACATTCAGTCTCAGCCCCAGCTGGGAATGCCTTTGGCTGTAAATAACAGAAAACTCAACTGCAGTCTCTCAATCAAGTGAACGGTTATATTCTCACATAATAAAGTCCAGAAATAAGCTGTTGAACTGATATTTGGAGGAGGTGGTAAAATTTATTTATTTATTAGCCTTTCCTTCCTGGTCACATAATGGCTATGGCAGCTTCCATCCTCACATTCGGAGACAGGCAGGAAGGAAGGAGAGTGGAGGAGAGAGATAGCCAAGGCGATTCCTTTAAGCAACCAACACTCATACAGACAAGGTGTCCCAGCAGATTTCTTGAGTCATGAGCCTGAACTACAGTGCATAACCCTAGCAGCAGGGCTGGGGGAAACAAACACCTAAATTGAAGCAGGGCAATTTCTCTCTAAAAACGCAATCGGGATTTTGTTAGCAATGAAGGTGGGATGGTGGGAGGGATGAATGTCAGGTAGGCACCCAGTAGTGTCTGCCACAGTCCCACTCTGCATTATGGAGTTCAGAACACCTAACCCACCAAATCTACATGGCCACTTGAGTTTCAAATTGGATCATGTATGTGAAAGAGCTTTGTAGAATGCCATGCAGGGCATTAAACAGTTTATACGAGGCACACAATAGGAAAATATTGTTCTATCCCACACTGAACTAAGTACATAGTAGGTATACAAATATTTATTTATAATTTATATTAATAAAATAAATTTATCTTCTTCTGACAGAGAACTTTTATAAAATAATGTCATATGCTGGGCTGGTGTGGTTTTTCATCTTCGGGAATGTATAGACCATCACCGTAGCAATAATGGTCACCATAACAGCAAGGTCATCAACACTTCATTACAATTTAATCTTGTTGTTTTAGTTGTACGGGAGAATTCTGGTAAGAACATACTGTAACTTGGCCAGGACATCTGCACTCTTAAGAAAACACTACAGAAAGCCAAAATATTGGTTTTATAGATGATTTGAAAGAGTCATGATTCTGAGGCATGGTGTCCTTGGATGTCATGTGGCGACATGGGCCAAGTGGGAATAACCCACATCTCAAACCATCCACATCATCTCCTGCGGTCTGGTTTGCGCTCTATGCTCTCGGAGTAGCATGCCTCCTGGTCCCCCAGCTACTAAGAGCTAACTGCCCCACAGTCTTAGATTCCCTCTCATTTACTTTTTTAAAACTGACTTATCATGTAGTAAGACTGTTAAATATTAGGCTAAAACCTTGTTAACTATCCCTTGTTATGCTAGAGATAACATAGTTGATGTCAGTGAAGATGAAGGCTAGGTCTATTCCCTTCATCTTACTGAGAGTTCTGATTTCACGTAGGTTGAGGCCGCAGAGTGTAATCCAGAGTTGCTGTGATATCTCACCCTGGAATACCTCAGAAGGCATTGCTAAGAAAATAGACGTTTTTCTCCATTGACAAATTTACATGATCCCACCTATGAAAATTGACAGTAGCTCCTTAATTATCTAAATTCATATTTAAAAACTTCCAGTTTTCTGCAATATGTCCTTTAAAGCTGATGTGTGTATATAGATATAAATCTAGATGATAGGTTTATATCTATAAATCTCTCTCTCTTTCCCTCTCTCCCTCCTTGCCTCCTTGAGAGTGTGTATGTGTGTGATGTAATTCAAGGAATTGGTTTATGGCCTTGTGTGGGCTGGCAAATACAAAGGGGAGGCTGGCAGGCTAGAAACTCTCAGGCAGAAGGTCCTTCCTCAAAGAAACCTCAATTTTGTGACCGATTGGATGAGGCCCAGACATGTTATCAAGGATGATCTCCTTTCCTTAAAGTCAAGTGATTACAGGTGTTAACCACATCTATACAATACCTCCATAGCAACACCTAGACTAGTGTTTGGTTTAAAACTAGGTGCTATGCCCTAGACAAGTTGATGCATAAAACTAACTATTGCAGTTAGCTTATTCCTCTCGTCCTGTGCTGTCCGATCTGGCAGCCACTAGTTATTAAGCACTGGAGATGCAGACCACCAGTCTGACTTGAGGTTTGCAGTAGAGTAAAATCCATACCAAACTTAGAAGACATAGTACAAATAAAAGGAATGTAAATATCTCATTAATAATTTTTATTACTGATTGTCATTAATTACTTCTATTATTGATTACATGTTTAAATAATAGTATTTTACAAATGTTGGGTTAAGTAAAATGTATTCATTATAAAAATTAATTCTACTGTTTTATTTCACTTTTTAAAGTATGTTTACTAGAAAATTTCAGATTGCATACACGGCAACCTTTTGTTCCTCTTGGGTATCACGGCTCTGGCATCTATATTTTCTGTAACCTAAAAATCAGACTCTAATGATTTGATTAGATTAAAAGTTAAGCTTTCCCTGCAAGATTACATTGTAACATTACTTCGTATGGCAGGAGAAAGTATTATCTTGTATACTACTAGTGCTTTAGAGATTGGCCACTGGGTTGAAGTGATGACCTCTGATTCTTCCATGGTAAAACTATGCTTTTCTTCTTGTGATCAAAAAGTAATCCTCATGTGTTACTTTGCCACCATAAGAACATCTACTTTCTCACCAACAATTCCTCAAATGGTTTCAATAGACATTAATAATGCCACTTGAATAAATTATATTAACTGAGATTGTAAGATATCTAGTGCCAACTTTGTCATTCCTTACACATAATTCATTGTCACTACTCTATAAGCTAGAGATCTCCTGTTTAACTCAGAGCATTTGGTTGCTATGAATGCTTATTGGAAAGGTGGGGTAAATTACCTCTTTCCTATAATTGCCAGTTTTCAAAGCAGGAATTGATTTAATAGCTGTCATAAATGATGACAAATTCGTTTTTATTGATTTATCTTTTTTGAGTATCACTGTGAACTCGAGCATTTGTTTTTTTCCAGATATAGAGTATCTTTCAACCAACTTAAATTATTATTCTTTTTTATGCCTGAATTTTCACAACCTGGACTATCAGAGCCCCTTCAATATGGTTTTGGTGACTTTTTGATGCAATTTCATCAATCCTGCAACATTTTCTTGCTTTCTAACATAGCAGTATATCCCAAACTCACCTGTACCTTCCTACGCAGATCTTGAATCATTTACCCATGAAACTCTGCTTCCTTGCACTAGGAAATATATTTGGAAACCAACATTTTGACTTTTTACATTTACTTGTAATACTATCTGAATCTCACAGTCAGAAACTTAGGGGTTAAAAAAATGGAATTTTATTTCCCTATAAGCAACCTGACATTTCCACTGAAACCTAAACCTTTCCAGTCAAAATAAATTTAGCCCCTTCTGGAATCTTCTTAGCCTTTGTGGGATTAGAAGTCTATCAAATTTAGGTCTTTCTTTTTCTTCTCAATCCTTCCCTTTTCCCAAAGATGGTACAGACTTGAGGGTTAGGGCGGAGGGAGGGCTTTGTTGTCCTTGCAACACGAAGAGGCGTCTTACTTACAGGGTGCCGGACTTCACAGACCACCACACATGATGCCCTTTTCTTCGGCAGCATCCACGACTGAAATGGACACGTTCTCTCTGCTCCTGGGTCACCAGATCTTTGCAAACCCCTCTGTGTCCTCCTTGTCCAAGCTGCTAGGAATTTCTAGGCCTAATGACCCACTCACAGTGCAATCCCTTGGGGACATAGGAAAATCTAAAATGGTCTTTCCTCAACTCTGGGGCCCTGAACAGTTCAACCGACTGTCCTCCTATTCCTCACCCCCTATTTCTCCTTTAATGCTGGCTTCTGTTTGCAGTGTTTTGTCTTTTATTCAAGGTAATAAATGCCAATAATTTTTATGTAGAGGGCCAAACGAAACTTAAAAAAAAGACTTATGTTATTGTTTCCCAATTTTATTTTGCTGCACATTCCCCAGGAAAGAATTGCTATTCTCTGTCTTTGCTCCTGCCCTTTCCTACCTCAGAATTTTGCTCATGTGTTCCCTTTACGTAGACTGACCTTCATCATACCACTCTGTATATTTAGATCCACCCATTCTTCGGGGCCCACACAAACCTAGAAAATATTTCTTTCTCCTCTGTTCTAATCCTGTGTCATCTCTGTCTTTCTTTGGGGTTTTATTTATTTATTATTCATTCTATAAACTTATACTAAGAAGCAACTACCTACTAAGGTTTGTGCATTTTTTTTTTTTTGTCTGAACTGGATTATAAATTCTTTGGAAGGGTAATCAGTGTCTAGCTCATCATTGTACTTCTGAACTTAAATATTTCAAAAGAGAGAAAGAGGGAATGACTGAATGAATAAGTGTATGTACTGCTGACCATCCAGAATGCAGGAACCTTATCTGCTCCTCAGCTCCTAGAGTCAGGATGCCTAAGTTCTTGTCTTTCCAAACTTCCCTTTCAAACTTATTTCCATCCACATTTATTTTCTCTTTGTTCATCTTTCTAAGAGGAAGAAGGGACCCATTTTCAATTTCCACTCACCTTCTGTCTAGAAATCATCTCCTTCTAATTTTTCTAAGATCTTGATTCAGCAATGATCTCCCTTCTGCTCTCTTTAGCCTTTCCACCATGTCTTCTTTCTGGCACATAAACTGGATCAAGTGTTTCAAATATTTAAAGCTCCCTTTCCCATTTGCCTCTGAGTTCTCCTTCCTGGCACCCCATCTTCACCTCCTATTACTTGCAACCCTAAGCTATGTTCCAGCCATACTGAAATATCTGACCCTCTATCTTGGTTTTCTCTTCTTTCTTGCTTTTATGTGCTCTTTTTTTTTCTTTTGCTTGTATATCCTCTCGTTCTTAACTCATTCTATTCCTCTAAGTCTCAGCTCAAGCATTCCCTCCTGTGGGAAGCCTTCTAAAACTCCCACAAAAGAGCTGGTTATTTCTTCCTTCTATAATTTCACCTAGTACCAGATGTATTGTGATTATCTGTTGGCAGATCTGCCTCCCCCATGTGACTGTGGGATCCTTGTGGGCAGGTACCAGATGCTATTAATAATATGTGTATTTCCAGTGGCTGGCTGTAGTAGGTCCTAAAAGCTTCAATTGAATAGGCAAATGAATGAATGAACAAATCAGACTGTCTTACTGCATATGGTTACTGCACTGTGCCCAGGAAAAACTCTATCATAGTCTAAGCCAATGGGTGTGTTCCTCCTGTGGCCAGCCCTGGCAAGGACAGCATGACCTTGGCCAGGTCGTGTCATGTATTGAATAGGAAATCAACTAACTTTCTTGTTTGTGTAGTAGGCTAGCCAAAGGAAAGATGGCTGTGTGTGGTGAAGGCAGCAAATGAAAAGACCTTCTGTGCAAGGAATGTTCTTCTCTTGCATTTCATTTCACAGGAGGTAACTTCTTGGAATGTAAACCCTGATTCAAGGAGGGTTAAAACAGATTGTCCTCATAAGGGCAAAGACAAGTAGATGGTTGTGGAAATCTTTATTCCAGTGTCAGAAACTTCTGCTAAAGCAAACAGGAAAAAGAAAAAACACCCTCATAATTACCCATCTTGGCTATGAATTCATTGTATCATTCACTGAAAATAAGAACTGGAGTTTAACTTTCAAATCATCCAGTAAGGCCCATTAACTTTGCCAACCCTAATTCACATTTTAAAGATGAAGAATCTAAGGTCCAGTAGTAGAGAGTAACTGGTCCAAGGTCCCATGCCCAGTAATTGGCAAAACTGGTCCTTGAACTCAGGTTTTCTGATATTCCACCCAATACCATTTCTTTTATTTTATTTTTTAATATATTTTATTGATTATGCTATTACAGTTGTCCCATTTCTCCCCCATCCTTCCCCCCCACCCTGCACACCCTCTCCTACCCACATTCCCCCCCTTTAGTTCATGTCCATGTGTCATAAGTTCTTTAGCTTCTACATTTCCCATACTATTCTTGCCCTCCCCCTGCCTATTTTCTACCCACCATCTATGCTACTTATTCTCTGTACCTTTTCCCCCTCTCTCCTCCTCCCATGCCCCTGTTGCTAACCCTCCATATGATCTCCATTTCTCTGGTTCTGTTCCTGTTCTAGCTGTTTGCTTAGTTTGCTTTTGTTTTAGGTGCGGTCGTTAATAGCTGTGAGTTTGCTGTCTTTTTACTGTCATATTTTTTATCTTCTTTTTCTTAGATAAGTCCCTTTAACATTTCATATAATAAGGGCTTGGTGATGATGAACTCCTTGAACTTGACCTTATCTGAGAAGCGCTTTATCTGTCCTTCCATTCTAAATGACAGCTTTGCTGGATAGAGCAATTTTGGATGTAGGTCCCTGCCTTTCAAGATTTCAAATATTTCTTTCCAGCCCCTTCTTGCCTGGAAGGTCTCTTTGGAGAAATCAGCTGACAGTCTGATGGGAACTCCTTTGTAGGTGACTGTCCCCTTATCCCTTGCTGCTTCTAGAATTCTCTGCTTCATTTTAATCTTGGCTAATGTAATTACCATGTGCCTTGGTGTGTTCCTCCTTGGGTCCAACTTCTTTGGGAGTCTCTGAGCTTCCTGGACGTCCTGGTAGTCTATTTCCTTTGCCAGATTGGGGAAGTTCTCCTTGATTATTTGTTCCAATAAGTTTTCCACTTGTTGCTCTTCTTCCCCTTCTGGGACCCCTATAATTCAGATGTTGGGACGTTTAACGATGTCCCGGAGGTTCCTAAGCCTCTCCTCATTTTTTTGAATTCTTGTTGCTTCATTCTTTTCTGTTTGGTTGTTTCTTTCTTCTTTCTGGTCCACTCCATTGATTTGAGTCCCAGTTTTCGTCCCATCACTCTTGGTTCCCTGTGTGTTTTCCTTCATTTCACTTAGTGTAGCCTTCATTTTTTCATCTAATTCATGAGCAAAATTAACCAATTCTGTGAGCATCCTGATCACCAGTGCTTTGAACTGTGCATCTGATAGGTTGGCTATCTCTTCATGGCTTAGAGGAATTGGCTCTGGAGCTTTCATTTGTTCTCCAGTTTGAGCCATTTTTGGTGGTTTTTTGTTTTGTTTTGTTTTGGTTTTAGTCTGGTCGAGGCTATTACGTAGTGAGGGGTGGAGCATCAGGCACTCCCCAGTGTGGGGCAGCCCAGTCGCTGGGTTGTGATGCTGTATGTGGGGGCGGGGTCTGAGAGGGAACAATGGCACCTACTCCGCTCTCTCCTGGATTCAGTCCCCTCCGCCTGGACTGTCTGTGGGCACAAATATGGGACCACCTGGTCACCAAGCCACCCTGCGCAGCCTCACTGGTTCTGCACAGTTGCCCCCCTGTGCCTGGGGTCTGTCAGCTGCTGCCTGTGGGCCTGGGGACCACCAGCCGCGGCCTGTGCACCTGGGAACTGCCAGCCATTGCTGCTTGCGCTCCCGGGTCTGCACCTCCACTTTTTCTTGCCTCAACTCTGCCCCTCTTACCGGTCTGGATGAATGGTTGTTGGACTTCCATACAGTTCAGTTTTCCATAAGTTCTGGTTGTTTTCTTGTTTCTAAATATTTGTTGTCCTTAATTTTAGTTGTAAGAGGAGGCACAGTGTGTCCGCCTATGCCTCCATCTTGGCCGGAAGTTCCTCCACCCAATACCATTTCAACTTCATTATCTATATAAGCATATGCATAAGCAGAAAAAGTACCTGTAGAGGAACAAGGATAACTGCAACAGCTGGAATGTATTAGGTCGCCACAAAATAGTTTAATGGTTTGGATATGCTTGCAAATATTACTGCATTTGTCATTTTCTTACACTAATCTATGACCTGTTGTTCATCTTTCCTGGCACTTAAAATATTTTGGTTTGAAAATAACGATTTCCTATCTTGGTTCTTCAACCACAAAATCATCGTTCTACATTTTGCAGGATCATGAAGATCGATAACAGAATTAATGAGAGTCACAATGTTTAACAATGAATCTGTTAAGTTGCCATCACATAGCTATAAAGAACTGTGAAGGGTCCGAAATTTGCCATACTTGTAATCTTAGAAGTTTTGTAGATGCTGATGAAAAACACTCCTAGATTAGGGTCAAAGGACTTTATCACTCATGGCAAGAGCAGTAGTCAAAGTGTCAGCATTTGCACTGGTTTCCTAAACCTCATTTCCCAGAAGGCAGCACAGAAAAGGCCAGGTGACATTTGTTCCCACACTGGGTTGGAATGGGAGAGGAACCTGAAGCCCAGAGAATTCCAATCTTTTGTAATCAGCAGTCAGGCTGCCTGCCCCTCCTCTAGAGGGAGACACTATCACTGTCGTCCAAAGCAGACATGCTATGCAAACATATACAAGTGCCCTTCAAAAGATAATCTGAAACAAAGGTAGTCAGCACCTCTACTCATGAGACATGCAGAAATTAAAGGGACTCACAGAATACTGTTTCCCATTAATCCCTATCCCTACACCTTGGCTGCTGGTGAATTTTCCCATGAGTATTCCACTCCATCAGGTACTCCGATTAATTTGACTTACAGAGGCTGGGACGAAATGTTGTCTGGAATTATATAAGGATACTACCATCACGAGTGTATACAACAGGATGAGGCCATTCTGCAGTGCCAACTTTGGTTCTGCTCTCAGGGTCTCAGATCCACTTAGCTTTACAAATCTGTAAGCCATCAGTGTAAAAAATCAGGAGGTTTCTCTTTAACTGCTTGGTCCGAGGCATTAGTCCAAGTACAGCAGGATGTATTAGCAATTGGACAAATTCTGTGTTGGCCTGCAAGACGGAAAGACATTGAAGATGATCCTGCCGTCCAAGCCAACTCTTGCCTATGAATCGAGACTGCCCCAAATGCCTTGCTGCTCGAAAGTGGTGTCATTGATCAGCTCACCTAAAGTCAGGGGCAGTTTGTTGTGTTGCGTTTCGTAATTGAAGGATTCTCATGTAGGGAAAACTGTACTGAGGGTGCCCATAAATAGCAAGTCAGTTTTCCCTCTGAGGATTTCCCCTAAGTAACAGTCCTTATACTTGTTTGAGGTCTACATGATCTAGAAGTGGTATTTCTTTCAACACTTTCAGGGAAAGTTTTAAGGAAAAGGGCAAATTAATGCTTAGCTTTTACTGAGAAGTATAGTCCTGGGGAAGTGACTGTTGTTTACAACCACTGGGGCCCACCCAGTGGGACCTACCTCAGACAGGGACACAAGGCAACAGTGCCTCTTATTGTGTCCTCATAGTCAGCTTAGGGCTCCAACATTATTTACCGTAATTGAGTCTAATCCTCATTTTGGAGGAACTGCCTGAGAGTCCAATTGGACTTACCCATGGTACCACCTAGGTGGCACATGTCCAGCCCATGGGATGACTGAGTGTTGCCAAGGCGATGGGAGGGGTAAAGAAGATCTGGAAGTGCTGACAGGTATTTTGCAAGGAAATTACAGAAGTTGGGCTCGTCCCCTGCTCTTTCTGAGGTTTCTTAGTTAACTTAAAGGAATGGTAACTGAATCAAGGTCAGAACTATTTAGTGGGGAATGGCAGACCCATCTACTAGTTAAATTTAAAATGCTTGCAACCGTCAGGAAGAGCTGCCTAGGGTAGTTTCCTTCCTGAGGAAGGCTCCAGGGTGGTTTTGAAAGACAAAGATCCATTAACATCCCTCCTTCTGCTGTACCTACCAAGGTCTAATGTGTTCCTTCCACTGGGGCCAGCGTTGCGGCTCTCCCTCCACTGCCACAAAATCAGTGTGACCTCTTTCAGTAGCTGTAACTTTACCATTTCAAATAATCCCCTCCTCACTCATAGACCTTTCATCTAGGAGGTTTCAGTGCAAGAGGGTAAAGAGTGATAAGACATAGTGGCCCTTTATGTCTACCTCTTTGTCCTGCGTGGGCCTCTTGCCAAGCAGTGTGTTTAGCCGAGTGGCCATTATCCTTATGATTGTGATCTAGGGCCATGTCAAACCTACAAAAAAGAAAACCCCCCAAAACAAAAACAAACAAGTAAATAAACCAAAAAGCAGGTGGCAGCAAACTGAGTTTTAAATTTATAGGCCCCTTTTGTGAGGCTGCCCCACAGAGGGTATATACCAACCAGTTATTTCCCATTAGGGGGAAGAAAAAAGTTGTCATGTTTAGATATGGTCACGGTGAAATTCTAAAATAGAATGTACATAACCCTCTGCCCCTACTCAGGAAGCATCTGTAGGGTGATCCCTTTCTGGGGCAGCCACGCTCAGTGAACGTACGCCCTTGCTAAGGTGTGTGGACCAGAAGATGAGACAAGTAAGGTCAGAAATCTTTCGGGTGGTTTTCTGAGGTTATGCCAATAGTCCACAGTGTGTGTGGATGGTAGGGAGAATGAAAAGCCCCTCAATTACCTTGGCAACCAATCCATTGTTTAGTGGTTTTGTAATAGAAGTCAAGCATTTTCAGAATCTAAAAAACAGGAAAAAATGAGACATTTGTTTCGGGGGCTGCGATGTGTGACCCAAGTTACCTGATGGGATTGGAACAGTAACACGGGGATCTGTGGAAGTGTCAGTCGAAGAGAGGGACCACTATTAGCCCCAAGAGGGAGTAAAAGGTCCAGTGTAGTCAGTCTGCCAGAATAGAGTCCATGCGATATGATGTGGCCTCCTTCACCTTGAGACTAACAAGCCAACTTTTGGCAGGAGTCACAAATCTGACATTGAACAGTAGCCTTGGCAGTGGAAAAAAATGTTCTTTGTCTTTTGCCCAGTCTATGATAGTGGATATGTTGCCATATCTGGTAAGATCATGTATCTAGACAGAAATAGTAGCAATCTGGGTGGTGCAGGCTCATCGGCAGCTTAATTCTAGTTGATCTCAAAGGAGAACAAGCCCATATACGGGGTTTCTACATGAGTGACCCAGATGGTTGAATCGGCAGCTGCTGCGTTTCGTTGTTCACAGCCCCAAAGAGGTACCAACCAGATAGCTAGGCCATTGGCAACAGCCTAAGAATCAGCAAAATAACACAAGACTCGTCAAAGGGAATACTGGTCAAAGCTTTGCAGGAACGGCCTTGAGCCCTGCCCACTGAGGGGAGCGACCATGTCTGCTTTTCTCTCTGCACTGATGGCACTGAGGGTGAAGTGCCCTTGCAGCACAGAGGGCAGCGTTTGGTTTTACCTTAGCTGAGCCTGTAAGCCCAGTCATTTCAGTGAATTGAAATGACTTTGCTTTGGGCGGTGTAGTGGGGAATAAACTTTTCCCCAGAAGGAGAGTTGCCATTTCTTCATGTGAAGCTGATATCCTGCTTGGGGCCAGGCTGGCTATGTTCCTGAGTGTACCATTTCATTTGACAAGCAAGGCTTGATGTGCTCTTCGCACCTTGTTAGTTGTTCAGTCTGAGTTGACCAACCCCAAAATGGGATTATCAGGCTCAGGAGTTACAAGGCCTCCATGCGCCAGGTGTTCAGGGTCACTAAGAGTTTGGTGGCCAGCTAATAGCTGCTTTCCACAAAGGATGCACCCAGTAGCCTTGTCAGGGAAGTGACCAGTCCAGAACCATGCGGTCTCCCCAGGTAGAGGCTTCCAGGTGTAGGCACATTTTCCCAAAAGGTTCAACAGGCAAAATCTATTTGTAGCTTATAGAGGCAATTAAGTTAGTAGGGCCCTACTTGGGATGGGCTAGAAAGATGGTTGGAAAGCACTTTATGTGTTTCACTAGCACTTCTTTTTTTTCTTTTTCTTTTTCTTTTTTTTTTACTACTTATCTGTATTTTCTTGCATCTCGAGTTTTTCAGAACTGCAATCTTGAATCTGTCATTTCAGTCACATATTACCATGTCTTTAAGTTTGTATTCTGGAGATTTTTTATTTTCTTTCTTTTCTTTTTTTTAAATTAATTAATTAATTTATTTTCACTAGCACTTCTTTACATGCAGCTCTTCCTGAGCAGAACATCTTCTGGCTCTTATGCAACAAGGAATATAACACATCCATTATCTTTGTAGTTTCAGATGTGGAAGTAGCAGCAACAGTAAATTGAATTGGTCCAAAGTACCTCACCTATAAAGTCACGTTAGCTTCCTTTCCTCACTTTGGGCCCAGCCAGCTTTTATTAGTAGAATCCCCACCCCTCATGGAACTGGTAGGATGGTGAATTGTGTACCTGTATCCAACAGAGCCATGAAAGTTTGAGTTGATTTCCTCCCTGAAATTTCCCAGCATATTCAAATAGGTATATCTAGGCTTTGGAGACCAGGAGACCTTGGTCATACCCCTAATCATGTTTTCTCTTAAAGTAGTTTGGACTAGGGGGAAAAGGAGGGATCAGGGGATGGAGCGAGAGGATGGGTCTGCCCCAACGTGTCTTTGCATTCACTTTCAGGTCGCAGTGTTTAGGTGGTGGCTCATGGCTCAGTCGAATGAACTTCCAATATTTTGGGCTTGCCTAACACTCTGCTTTAAGGAGATCCACATGGCTGACCCCATCTATTTCAGCTTTGGGTGCCGTTTGACTCAGCAATAGAAAGCAGTGTCACTGGCTTGCTCTCTGGCTCTGGCTGTGAGATTCTCACCCTTTGCCTGACTTGGCCTAGATTCCTCCAGTGACACTTTTATTTTAAAGGAGTCCACCTTAATCTGGACCATTTGCTGCTTCTTTGTCATAGTAATATCTCTTAAATTTTCACCTGGTTTTAACATAAGCTCTTATGGGGAATTTAACATAAGCTCTCCTGGGGAATTTTCCAGGGTGGCAGGGCCGATCATAAGAATTTATCTAGATTCCTTTGGGTAAGTTTTTCATCCTCAAGTAAGTTACCTTTATCAACATTGTAAACCCAATCCAGGGCAGTAAGAGCTGATATAGTAGTCAATAATTCATCTGTGTTTTCCCATGGGAGTCTGAATAGGCCATGGCATACTATGTGGGTAAGGTCACTGAGTTTAAAGAGCCACGGATAGGTTGGACAAATTAAATAGCTACTTAATATCCAGGTCGTTTGTCCTCTAATATAGAGAAATGGCAGGGTGAATGGGGTATTAGCCTTCAGCCCAGGAGCAGAGTTCAGGTAAGGTCTGGACTCACAAAGTCAGATACCAGGTATTTACTCAGTATTTGCTTTCTGAAATCATCCATTGTGAGGCAAGAAATTTGATGGGGAACTGAGCTTAGAAGCCAGATAGTGAATGACAGAAAGGCAGAATCTTGAATCAAATGTTAAAAATTCAAAGAGACTTTGATATACGTAGGTGCAGATTGAGAAGAAGCCAGAAGTACTAAGAAACATTGTCTTTCTGGGCTAGTGGGTGTCAAACTATCTTGCAGGAACAGGTTCAAAATAATTATCTCTTACTTAGTCTGCTGAAATAGAGTCTTAGCTAGCTTCCCTGACTCCAACCTCTTCCTGTGCCAGTTCCTCCTTGTTCTGGTCACCCGAGTTCCACTTATGAAATACAAATCTGATTATGCCAGGACACTGCTTGAAAACCCTTCTTAGGGCTCCCAGTGCAAAAGGATAAAATCTAAACTTTTGTATAACATTTATCGTCCTTTGCAAGTTGGGCAGTCTGCTTCGCAACCTCATTCCTTGTGTCTCCCCAACATGTTCTCAATGTTCTAGCCACACAAAATTATATGTTTTCCCCAAATGCACCATGCTCTTTGGTGCCAGTGTGCCTTTATTTCCTTGCCTGGAATGACCTTGTCTTTCACTGCCTGGAAAACTGCTAGGTTCAGCTCAGCTGTCTCCCCCACTCCATGGCTCTCTAACAAGCAGGCTGTGTCCACATAGTATCCTATGCTCTTTGATTATGACGCTGTGTCAGTACAGTGTCTGTCGATGTTGTCCACCAGACCATGACCTTCTTGGGGGAACTTGTCTTGTTGATCATGGTAGCCCTACACCTACTATAGTCCTTGTCATATAGTAGGCACTTATTCAACATTTGTTGAATGCATTAATATGTTTATGATGCACCAAATTATTTCCTTGAGGCAATAATTATTTCATTTTATCATGTTAAAAAATCAAATGAGGGCCAAGAGTCTGAATTATTATGAATAATAACACTAATCCATCAAGTATAATATTAATGACTTTATATTAGATATCCATTTTTCACTTCCAAAGCAATCAGCAGTAACTGATGTAATTAAGCACTCTAATCTTTAAGATTATTAAGTGTGAAATTAAGCTGAAGTCATCCAAGGGACAGCAGGTGAACATTGTTTAGGGAATGAATGTTTGTGTATGTTTTTTAGAGAGACACATAGGTCATACATATACTAATTACATTTTTTCTATAATATTCTCACTTATTTCCAACTGCAGCATTTACCAACGCACACTACCACACATGCAATGAATATCCAAAGAAAATAGAGATTTTATGTCAAGTTCCCTGTAAATACAAAAAATACTTATGGATGCACTATTTGGAATGTTTTTTTGAAGGAAACTTCCCTAAACATATTTCTTGTGATCCAGTCCTGTATTGACTCTCCAGAGGGTGCACAGTATTTATTCAACCCGAAGGGCAAGTGACATGGCCACATTTTTGAAAAGCACAGTAAATGAAAGACCTTGTCCTTGGAAGAGTAACTTGGTTTCTCAATATCTTAGGCATTAAGTGAGTATTTTGTAAAAAATCTTTGACTATGTTAGTGACCCTTGTCTTCATTCTAAGTATTACTGAAGTAGAATTTAAAAACATTTGGCATCCCATAACAACCCTTCTGGTGTAACACAGTGACCTTCAAGGTTCCCTGACCCTGAACTTCACACACATTGGGAAGTAAACCAACAGTGTGCAGACTTTACACTGATAAATATTGTGCAGTAGTGCCTATTGTTCCACTAGTACAATTTCATCAAACTCATCTATTTAGAGCAGTAATGGTCCTTCAGGGTATAAGGAAGACATCACCAGTCAATCACAACATCTTCCCACCGAGCATGGGGAAGCCAGCAACCAACAAGCAATCTGAATTGGCTTTCAAGAAAATATCCATTTTCTATTTTTACTTTAGTGCATAAGAAAATAATCCTGGTTACAGTGAAGGAAATCCAACAAGTACTAATCGGGTACTATAACATATTTTGTATACGGACTTAATATCCATTTCAACCCTCTTCCAATTTGTCTTCTTCCACTGAAGAGGTTGGAAAGCTGAAAATTGTACTTCCTTACTCCACTGCTATTAGAATGTAGCCACATGACCCAGGTGCCACTAATCAGATGGCCCTGAAAGAGATGTGAATACGAAAATGAAAAACCTGAGATGCGACTTTGGAGGGAGAATCATTCTCCTTACGTGCACAGTGGAGTTGGAAGCTGGTTGTGTATTTGCTGTGGTGGAAGTTATGGTGCTCATACCTAAGCATATTCAATGCTTGTGGTTTATTAGAACAGTCTATGGTATAAATTGGACGGTTTCCCTACCTTCATTATTCCTGGCTAGACAGTGTCCAAGCCTGGTTCTCTAGCCCTCCTGGAGATTTGTGAGCTACCAAAAATCCCTTTCAAGAAACTAGAGTGTTTTTTTTTTTTTTGACTTCTATATTTTATTTTATTTTTTAAATATATTTTATTGATTATGCTATTACAGTTGTCCCATTTCTCCCCCATCATTCCCCTCCACCCTACACACCCTCTCCCACCCACATAAGAAACTAGAGTGTTCTCTACTGTTTGTATCAAGAATTCTGCATGCTTTTTGGGGGGAACCAATCACATATTCCCTGTTCTTTGGCATATTCTAGAAAGGGAGATAGACATTAAACACAAATAGAATAAAAAAACATGTACGATTGAGCCTTGAACAGCATGGGGGTTAGGGGCACCAAAACTTTGCACAGTTAAAGACCTGTGTACAACTTTTGATTCCTCCAAAACCTAACTGCAGTTGACCTTCTTACCTTCAGGTTTCACATCCGTGAATTCAACCAACTGTGGATCAAAAACAATATTTTTGATCTGAAGTTGGGAATCTGTGGATGCAGAGGGCTGACTCTATTAATAGTTTACTGTTGACTGGAAGGTTTACCAGAAACATAAACAATCAATTAACACATACTTTCCACATTATACGTATTGTATACAGTATTCATACAATAAAGTAAGCTAGAGAAAAGCAAATGTTATTTTAAAAATCATGAGAGAAAATATGTTTATTTATTGAAAAGAATCCACTGTAGTGAACTTACGCAGTTCAAACGTGGGTTGTTTTAGGTCAACTATAATAGCAATCATAGAGTTAAAATGGAAAATGCATGAGGAGTTATGGGATATAATGGGGTTAAAGTTTGTAGCTGTGTCTCTACCCTAATCTCCCACCACAAATACTTATTAATCCATTTGCAGCTGAGAACTACAGGGATAAACAAATGAGCACCTTACTTCAGTATGAGCATGGCTGTGTGGGTCTCTTTTGAAAATATAGAGAAGCTCTGGGCTTTATTTTTTAATTGCTTAAGTGTCAAAGAATCTAACATCACTATTCATGAACATGTATAATAACAGAATATTAAAGCAGTTAATGCAAAGGGAAATTTGGTTTTCCATGATTTCAATGTAACAAACACACCTCTTAGCTGTAATATGACATCACTCCCCTCAACTCTAAGATGGAAATAGCTAATGAGGAGTCTCATATCACTTCTCCGATTAGGAATTAGCTCAAGAACAACATACATGTAAAACTAAATGATATATGTAATGCATTTATCAAACTGTTCATAGCATTTTACATTATTACTTTTCTACTTCATGGAATTAATTTCCTTTCACTGATGTACACAGTACGCACCCATGCACTCAAGGCTACATAATTGGAACATAGTGTGCTAAACTTACCTGGAGAAGACTGTAAGTAATAGGTACAAAAATTATGCACGGAGTTCTATACACCTTTGAAATATGAGATCCAGCTTGGATGAATATTCTGGCCACACTTAAATTTAGACTTTACATAAAAGTCCTGTTAAACTTCTAACAGGATTAAATGCTCACCAGTTTTAACATAAATCCACCCCTCCACCTAACTGTTTCTATAGACAGAAAACATAGTGTACTTGAAAAAAAATGTAGTCTTTGAAATCCAGAAGAACTTCGTTTGCATTCCGGTACTGCTATTTGCTATCCTTTTTCATCCTTTTACTTTAAAATTTCCTGGTTATTATAGTTAATATAGTTTATCTTTGTACAGTCTGAGAATCTTAGAAGTTTAATTGGAATTATTTAGACCATGCATACATAATAGAATTATTATATGTTCCATTTAAATCTATCATTTACTAGTTTTTTGGTATTATCAGTTTTTTCTTCTTTCTTGCTTTCTTTCAGATTAATGGATTGTTTTTATTGTTCTATTTTCTTCCCTTAGCTTATTGACTGTACATTTTTGTTATTACTTTAATGTGTCCTTGATATTATGAAAGGCAGCCTGACTTATTAGTCTAATGTTGAATTAATAATTTTAGTGGTGCTCAGACCATGAAAGGATCTAATATACCTTAAATCCATTTACCAACCTTTCACCTTTTTACTTTTACTGCTATGTGTTTCAATTTATGTATATTTTAAACCTCACAAAACATACCTGGCATTGATTTAAAGATCTATATTCATTGAGATTAACCTTCTTACCCTTTCTGGAGCTTTGTTCTTTCATGCAATACTACATCTCTATACAGGATTATTTTCCTGGTGCTTAGCAAAGTCTTTTTGGTATTCCTTTTTCTCTGTGCAGGCCTGCTGGCAATGAATTTTCTTAGTTTCCATTTATTTGAAAAGTTTCTACTTTCTATTTCAAAATCTTTTTTGAAAGAACATTTTTAAAGAGATATAAAAATAATGTTTTTGATGAATATTTTTACTGATTATAGGATTTTTTCTTTTAGTTTTGTTGAGATGTTATTGGTATACAGCATTGTTTAAAGTATTATGGTTTAAGGTATAATGACTTGACTTATATTGTGAAATGATTACAACTTTAGTTAACATCCATCATTTCATATAGATACAAAAAGTGCTTTTTTTCTCATTATGAGAATTTTTAGTAACTTTCAAATATACCATACATCAGTGTTAATTATAGTCATTATGTTGTACATTACTTTTCTAGTACTTTTTTACTTTGTAACTGGAAGTGTGTACCTTTACACCATTTTTGTTCAATTCCTCTGCCTACTACTCCCAGCCTCTGGTAACCATAAATCTGATTTCTTTTGTTTGTTTGTTTTTAGATATATTACATATATTAGTGAGATCACATATATTAGTGAGATTATACAATATTTTTTCTTTGACTTAGTTATTTTAGCATAATACTCTGAAAATCCATCCATGCTGTTCCATGTGGCAGGATATCCTTTTTACGGCTCAATAATATTCCCTTGTATATAGAAATAGCACATTTTCTTTATCCATTCATCTGTCAGTGGCCACCTATGTTGTTTCCAGGTCTTGGCTATTTTGAATAATACCGTTTATCTTACTATTGCCCTTTGAAGGCCATATACCATTTTTCCCCTCTAGCTGCTTTTAAGATTATTTTCTTTGTCATTGATTTTCAGCAGTTTCTCTCTGATGTGACTTATGGTTTTCTTGGTTCTCAACTTCGGGTTTATAAATCTTCCTGGATCTGCGGCTTAATGGGTATCATCTGTTCCTTTATCTCTGTGTGCTTCAGTTGGCTTTTTTTTTTTTTTTTACTGACCCATCTTCTATGTTACTAAGCATTTCTTCTGTCTAAACTTTTCCAGCACCCAGTGTTTGCATTCTTTATTTCAGTGATTGTATTTTTCAGTTTTAGAATTTCCATTTGACTTTGTACAGATACTTTCTTTAGTGAAAAATTTATCTTCTTATGCATTTTCTTCAATGTGTTTATAATATTTTAAAAAATCTTTGTACAATAATCCTTGTATGCCTATTAATTTTTAAATGACAATAATTTTGGTAAAATTATATAGTCTGTAGTTAGTTTTGTCTTTCTTCAGAAATTTACTTTCCTTCTGGAGGGAAAGTAGAATAAAGGATGATCATTTTTGATCCAATCAAGTACAGAGATGACCCAAGGCTGAGTCTTGGACTTGTCCATTCCCAGTTTTCTCTTACTACTAGGGCATAGGCTTACTGGGTTCTCAGCTGGCAACTGAAAAGCTTGGTTTTAATCAGCCTTGTCCTCCTTGGTAGATCCTGGGTTGGAATTCTTGTCTCCTTAGCCTATAAGACTGAAATCTATGGGGTAGCAGGTTTTTGCTAGTTTCTTTCCAACTTACCCCGCACACCGTTTAGGATTTGGTAAATGCCTCAAGGGCAAAACTCAACTGATTATTGGATTTACTTCTCTAAGGTACCTTAATAGGTTCAAATCCCTTTCTGTAGCCCTAGTTTCTTTAGTATTCCACACTCCTCCCCCTCACTAGTTTACCCAATTCTTTTCACTTTTTCCAATACTTTCCACATTTCCTATCCTGACTTGAGAGCCTCCCTGTTACTCCTTTCCAATCCAATATTTCTTATTGGATTGGTACAGCTATCTATCAGTACCTCAATGTCTCCAGACCAACCCATTAATCCCTAGAGAAAAGCCTTCCCAATCCTTTACACATACCCCCATTTCTTTGTTTTTCCAAGTCTCTTTGGACATTTCTTATTTTTTTTTTAATTTTATTTATGGATTTGAGAGAGAGAGAGATGTTCCATTTATTTATGCATTCATTGGTTGATTCTCATATGTGCACTGACTGAGAATTGAACCCACAACCTTGGCATATCAGGGTGACTCTCTAACCAACTGAGCTATCTGGCCAGGACTCTTTGGCCATTTAAATCCTAGTTTCTCCCAGCACATAATGAGGGTGCTGTTTAGTCTCAATACCCTCAAAAGTTCTCCAAAGTAGTCAGTAATGTACCTGGTAGGTAATAGTTGCTCAATAAATATCTGGTTTTTGGTTAAGTCAATGATCAATGGCAAACTGTATAAATTTCTAGACCTGGGGGTACTTTAATCCCAATATTTCTCAAAAGATGAGCAGAAATCAATCAAAAAAGGAAGTTATGAAAGGCAGTGAAGAGGAAAATAGTTTTGCTTTGTTTTGTTTTGTTTTTTGGGGGGGTCTTTGCCTTTTTTTAACATTAAGCTCTTGAAATGGTATATAATTATTTTCATTTCATTATATTCCACAATACATTCTGGTACAAAGATGAATAAGAAATCTTGTTTGAATACTTGCTTGTTCCTTGTTTCTTGATTAAACATTTGAAAATTTGTATAAGCAAATAGATAAGTCAGAGACTTAACTCCCTTTAAATATTTCTTCTTTTACTGATCATATCTGCAGGTGTTCAGTGTCACAAGTAAACATAGGAAATGGTGTCAGGACATTATATTTGCATAACTGAACCTCATGCTTTTAGATTTGCACATGGCTGTCAGCCTTTAGAATCCTAACCAGACAATACCTCTGCAACAAAGAAAAACTGGCTGAAAGTTTTAAGACCCTCCCTTCTGTCTCCACCATTTTCACAGTTTAGCCCCATAACTCTTAATGTGTGCTCAAAATGCTTGTTAGAATTAATTAAGGGCATGCATACGAAAGAAGAGCAAAGGCAGATTTTTACATCTATGAAATCTGAAACATATGAAGATACCAAGTGAATTAAGAACATTTCCCATGTTTATATATTTGAGTTCTTTGTTTCCTGAGAGGATGGTGAGATAAGTCAGCCAGGAGATTGTTAATGTGATCACTCAGAACAAAATTATGTAGTACTTTGTTTTAAAGCGATCTCTCTGTCTCTGTCTCTCTGTCTCTGTCTCTGTCTGTGTCTCTCTCTCCCCCCCCTGTGGTAACCATAACAACCAGTTCTTTTCAGAGAGGTCAATTACTAAAAAGAGTATGATCTATACTTCACGTAATATGGTCATCTATAAAGTGCTTTGGACAGTGTTCATTTTTTACAGAAATTGGTTTTAAGGCTGTGGAAATGTTCTAAAATTGGAGGTTAAAATAAATGAAGAAAAATATGTAGGTGTCTGCAGAAAATCAGACAAAGATGATACATTAGGGCTAAATAGGCAGTTCCATTTTTTAATCCATTATCAGTAACCATCAGGGTTTGGTATATAATTTATCCTCAAACAAAACTATGAGGATTCCTAATTTTGGAAAAATATTTTAAGTGTTATTAAGATTTTTAGAAAAATCTTAATTTTTCTAAAAAAAATTCTAAAAAAAAACAGAGATGTCTTTGTGCCTCTGTATATCTCTGTAGACAGTATACCTTGGGGTGTGTCTGACAGGCAAGTCTGTAGGTGGAGTTGACATCAGGAGGCCAGGCCTGCCACTGGTCAGCAAAGTGACTTTGGGAAGGTCACATTATCTCCCTGTGCCTCAGCATGTTAATTTGTAAAATGAGGATGATTGTGATTACTTCATCTGTTGACCCTCAAAGTCAAATGGCGTACTTACCGCACGTGAACACAAACAGTCAAGTACCTATAAGATGAAATACAGTAGAGTAACCAAAACCCAGCATTTTGGGCCAGGCTACGCTTGGTTAAAATCTGACTCAACAACATATTACCTATTGAAAACAGATGCCAAGTTGCTTGATTGTTCAAATCTTCAGTTTTTCACCTACAAAATGAGAATATATCTTACCCCAGTCTTAGGAAATTGTGACATATATGAAGTTCTCGGTAAGATACCTTATTGCCAATATTGTACAAATATGGCATTCATGCAGGTTATAGTATGCACATGTACACTATACATATACGTATACCAATGATGATAATGCAGTGACCACTGTGGCTATATTGGAGCTGCCACTTTTATAGAAGCAGTAACTTTGTGTTATGCAATTTGGGAATATGGCCCTGAAGAATGTTAAGGACTCTAAGACATAGGTGTGACTTATAAGAAGAGAGAGATAAAGATAAAAGATTTGTTTTATAAAGTTTAAAAATTCTGTCACTTTTAAGTCATTGACTTAAATTGAATGTGTTAATTATAATGTAGAATTGGATCTTGTTTTGTGTTAAAAATAATACCAAAGCAATCTTCCTTTCTTCTTTTTTTAGCTATATTAAATAAAGAAATTAATGCAGACCTATAATTTTTAAATATTTTGATTTTCACACTTGATCTTAGCCAAAAGGCCGAGAAGTGATAAAATAAATATTTTGCTTTTCAAAGATAATATTTCATTAACTTCACTTAGGCCAAAGTAAATATTAAACATATCTAAGCCAGTATCTCCCTTTCTTAAAAATTAGCGTCAGATCAAATTAAGATGGAACAAGCTGATTCCAATTTCATCTAATTGAAAAACATTAGTCTCTCTTTTTTAAAAAGTTATATTTACCTTTCGTGAACTGATCATTGCTTCTCCAGGACTAGACTTCAGTGAGGATGAGACTGGAAAAGGATCAGATCACTGACTTTCATTCTAGTTATTCACCACTGCATAGAAAACAAAACCCTTTATGTAATCCCAGTAAGTTGCAACTGATAGAAACCGCCACCTGGTCTGACCTCCTTCAGTTTATCACTGGTATCTCTGGCTTCACTAATGTCAAGAGAAGACTAAACATCCCAGGAGAATGTTTGTCCTATTCGAGAAAACTCCTAGAACTCTTCTGTCCAAAACCCTCTCCTTCAGCACTGATAAGATTGCCCTTCAGTACTTTCCAGCCTGTGAGACTGGACAGACAGCCAGGTCAGGTGCAGATGTGTGTGGCTTGCAGAAGGAATTGCGTACCTAATGCTTTCTCTTTTAAGTGTGTGTATATGAAAGGGATAGCAAAGTCCTTGTTGAGGGAGATGGGGCCTGAGTGAGGGGACCTAAAAAGTGCAGTCGAATCTTGACTGCTCTGCTATTGAAGTAGGAGTGACAGATGACCAAGCACATGAAAGCGTTTGCTAAGTTTAGTTTATATACAATGCATGTGTAGTGGACACATGTGGACAGTTGTTTTATTTTTCTCAGTGGGGCTCAGAACTTCAACAGCAGGAAAGGCAAATTCTGATGGATCATTCTGAAGCTGGGGCTTGCTGTACAGCAGGCAAAAAGACAGGGAACCCAGCATTCAGGAGAAAAGTTGAAGTGAGGCACTTTGAATGAAGATTGCAGATAAAGGGAAATAATGTTTAAAGGGATTTGAAGTTCAGGGAGAAAAGGAAAGAAAAGTTTGAGGGGCGCAGTTCCAGTATTCATTTCATATCATTGTACATTTTTTTCTCAAAAATGTGAGGTTTTCTGCTTTTCAATTATTTCAAGTGCAGCAGCTCTGCTTGGTTTTTCTTTCCCCAGTGAACACCAGGAGTCAATTCTGTCAATTAATTCACAAAGTATTGACCAGATAAGCCAAGTAATTTCAGTAAGTATGCAGTACTTGCAATGCACTTGAACGAATTAGTTCAGTTAACATTCAATCTTACCTGTCAACACTGAAACAAAATTATAGCACTCATAGAATTCAGTAACAATTTTGTACAAAAAAATATAAAAGACTCAATATGTGTGAAACTTGTTAAGAGGAAAACCATTTTTAGCAAAGCAAGATGCTCATTCATTCTTTGCAGTGATGGAACAGCTTAAAAAATTTCAGTACCAGAAACCACACAACACAGAGACTATACTGTGGTCTACATGTTGAAAGTTATTTCTATTGTATGGAATTGCTCCAAAAGAAATTGAATTTCAATTTCATAAAAGCAAAATAAATTTATGTGAAGTTTTTCAGAGTGATAGCAACAGAAATTGCTCAGGATATCTTAAATGAAATGTGTGATTATTATAATAGTACATGTGGAAATAAGGAAGATTTGGATGCCGGCCACACATTGGGCATTATGGAAGTGGAGTGAGTTGTAAAGGATGATGTTGTGGAGACCAGCTTAGCGGTCAGAAACTGAACGGTCATTCAGAGTCCAGCACAGCACTTGTGATCTGGGCATATCATTGCTCCACACAAGCAGAGGGTCTTTAATTCCTAATTTTCAACTGCTACCAAGCAGCTCACATGCAACTCTATATTTTTCTGGTTCTCACTCAGTTTTTGTTGCCTCATGGGCACTGCACACATGGCTCAGTGCCTGCTTTGCTTCTATGTATCTGCTGTTTTCTTTTACTTCACTTCTCTCTCCCCCACCTCTCCACCCATCTTTCTGATCTACCTATCTCTCTGTCTGGATATTTATCTAACTAATATCTCATTCACATTTCCCTAAGGAATTAGTCTGATTGGTTAATAGATTGCTATTGTGTCCATTAGTCAGAACTCGCACCCCAGGATACTTCACAGATTCTAGCTTATCTAGAGAGTGGCTGTTGTTTTATCCCCACACTGTGAACATGGACACACACACAGCTCAGTTAGCAAAGTTACAAAAATTTGACAGGGAGCTATGGTAAAAACTTCATAAAGGGAACGATGGATGTAGCAGGAATTTCTAGGGTGGAACTAAAAGTAGATCATAAAATCACAAATGAACATACAGTTGTATCCAGAATTATAGAAATCTAGACTAAGGCAATTAAGCTAGCTCAAGTGGAAGATACAATGAGAAGTAGAGGGACTTAAAATGAGAATAGTAGCAAGAGGCCATATTAAAAAGTGCATTAACATCTAGGCATAGAGGTTGATGTTTCGTTACATAGAGAATTACATGGCAATAATAGGTTTTGACCAGTAAGCTGATGAAAGGAAGAATTTAAGAAAGGCTGACCTGGCAGTGTTACAAAGGCTGGAGAGGAAAATGAGACCCTGAAGAGAAGGAGATCGCTTGTAATTATAAAATAATTATAATAATGTAACACTACTTACTCAGCAAATATTTCTTAAATGTGTACTACATGCCAGCACGTGCCATATGCAGAAAGTAAAAAGGTTAAAAAGGTGGTACAGCCCTTGCCATCATGGGGCTTGCATTTGTGTGGAAGACGTGAAAAGCAAAATGGCAATTTCAGTGTGAACAATACAGGCCATCCTAGGAGAACTATAGAGGGCAAGGGAAGCACACAGGAGGCGCCACAGCCTGACCAGAAGTCCAAGGAAAGCTTTCTTAAAGAGAATAGCATAGAAACTGAGGCCTGTGGGCTGCATAGAAATTATCCAAGCAGAGGATGAAATTGAGGGGAAGGGATGAGCGTGGGGACGGTTCACTTCCAGGTCAATGAATAATTGCTGAATTAAAAAGAACAATACTAAACAGCTCTGCCTGATTAATCACTGTGACTGAGAAAAAAGGGTTTTTTTTTTTGAGGGTGTTAAATCATTTGTTGATTACACATGATCATAGATCATATGCAAGCTTCATTCCCATCTATAATTTTATCTGCTACCATAATTAATATCTTGCATATGGTTTTATTTTAAATATCAAATGTCAGTCCTGTGCTGGGAGCTGTAGAAATAATCCTGAATGAGATAGACATGCTCCCTACCTGGCAGAAAAGAAAAATACAGAGGAGAGAAGGCAGAGGAAGAATTGTAAGTAAGGAAATATTCTGAATAGGTAATGGACCTGAGATGAAGGCCCATTGGAGAAGCTATCATGGTCTCAGGTGTTAGTTATAAAAGTAAAACTTTGGTGGTGTTCTCACAGATAACCAAAGGTTAGCCAGGTAAAGAAATGAGAGCACAGTCTTACTCCAGACAGAAGGAAGAGCATGTGTGTACATCCAGAAACAAGAGGGAGTACAGCACTACCGAGAGGCTGTGAAGCAGGAGAAAAAGTCATCTCCATGGTCCCCCCAAAAGGGAAAACATGTTTATGCCTCGTTTAATTGAATACTTGGAAAAGTGTTTTGTTTTGTTACCATGTGAGATTTTCCTCATTTAAGCACCATCTTTGATGTTGGTTTTACTCATGGAACTGTTGAGTTATTTTTTGAGGAAATTTTTACAAAATGTTTTCAATTGCCATTGAAATCTTTTTTTCCTTTACTTACTTTATGTTTTTTAGGGTTTCTAAGCATCCCAATAACTTTTACTTGATTATATCAATCCTATCTAATAACATTAATTTTCATCTCTTACTATTGTTATAAAAATTGTCTTTAAAACTTGCTACCCTAAAAATGATGATTCTGTTGTTTAAAAATCAGCAAAGATATTTTTAAATAAATATTTTTTATAAAACTATATGTTCATAAAGTGTAAACCTGTCCAATATGATAAAATTGGTTGAATTCCTTTGATCAATATTCATTTACATAATATTTTGTAACTTCCAGGCAAGATTCCTTCATGTTTATTACTCATTTTTAAGAGTCATCTGAAAGAAAGGTTAGGATTGTTATTTTCCAATGATTGAATAACCTGATGGGTTGTAATAAAGTTAGTGATTTTTTCCATCTTAGCAGAGAGTCTGTACTAAAATTGGGCCTGGGATAAAGAATCTTTGGCTTTGCAGTTGGTTAACATTGAGTCAACAACTCAGAGGTGTAAGATTTTATTTAGAAGTTATTTTAAAGCTAAAGTCTATAATCAGATACATGAAGTTATTTTTTTAAAGTGAATAGTTTTAATTATCTTACATGTAGCCTTGTAAAGACATCAAAATTTGCCAGCCCACAGTTTTTTTAAAAATAGACTTTCCAAGTAGCAAATTCCCCAGCACAGTCTGTTCCCTCTTCTCTAGCCAAAAGCCACATCAAGTCTGGCTCTCCCTGGAGGTCCAGGCAGGACCAAAGCAGGTCTCAGAGCTCTGCTTCAATCAGAAAAATCCCTGAGGGTCTTATTCCCAGACCAGAAGCCTGTTACTAAAACACATCCTCCCACCCCACTCACATACATCAGCTTAGATTTGGCTTATGACCCAGTCCAGAGTTTGGTCCATTTCTGAGGGTGGGATCAGAGACCCATTCAAACACATAATCGAGAAGAACTAGTTTCTCCCTGAAAAAATTAAAAAGTACAAAGTTTTGGATTGGCACCAGAATCCAAATAGTCAGGGCTAGAAGGCCTGAATTAGATGCTTAGTCTCCTTCCCATGTTGGATCAAGATTTTAAGGCTATAAAAAAAAAACCCCAAAACTCAAGGCTAAGTTGAAATACAAGGCTGGTGGTTGTTAACAAATGTGCTGAATAATTCACCCCCAACCAATAACACTTGATGGGAAATTATTTTTTTTCTTCCTTTTTCTTCTCCATGCCCCTTGCCAAGGCTGGTGATTTACTATGACAGAATATGGATGCATAATTATAAATCTATTATTCCTCATGATAGAGTGCTGGATGCCTATGACCTCTGCAGTAGGCTAGTCATTCTTCTTGATGAAGGGTAGCTCACATTTTTAGAATCACGAGAATTTCCCTCTCTCTCACTGTATAGAGATACTCTGGGACAGCACAGAATACAACTTTGCTGTTGTCATCAAAGTTGCCTCCTATATGCGACCCTGCTTCCTGTATGCGACTCTGACCGGGGATGGAAACTGCAACCCAGATGTGTGCCCTGGTGGGGGATCATCTCTGCCACCCTTTGGTGCATGGGATGATGCTCTAACTAAGTGAGCCATCCAGCCAGGGTGGGTATCTGTATTCTTTGACTCAAGGGTGGCACAGGGGTCGATACATAGCAATTTCTGTCCCTAAAGTACAGTCCTATGCATGTTCTTCTCCCCTATCCCAGCTCTCAAAGCTATAAAAGAGAGGCAATAATAATATGGTAACACCCATGTAACTTCTTATTGATTCACAAATTTTTAACATGTTGTCACATTTGCTTAATCTCTGTCTTCTTCTCTCTTGGTTCTCTGTAATAAACACACACATTTTTTAATTCATTCAATCATTAATTCAATTATTTGCTGAAGCATTTGAGAGCTAATTAAAGGTCTTGTAATACTTGAATGTGTATCTTAAAAAAGAACAAATTCTATATAAACACAATATAATGGTCGCTCATTACATTGAACATTTATGCAATTGTATTTTCTAATGCACAGTTTACATTCTGCTTTCCTTACCTGTCCCACCACGGACCCTTACCGCTGGTCTCCTTCGTGGAACCGGAGACCTGGCTCAGGGCAGGTGTCGGCATTACGTTGTCATGTCTCTTTAGGCTCCGTTTTACCTAGAACAACTTCCCAGCCTTTTACATTTCTTGCATTTAAGCACCTTTGACATTTCTAAAAAATCTAAACCAATCGCTTTGCAAAAATTGATCAATTTTAATTTGTCTGATTGTTCCTTCATGATTACTCACAGGGGATAGCACCCTTTTCAGTGTGTCAGAGAGCTCTTATTTCAAATTACTTGATTTAAAAAAAAAACTCCTTTCTGTATAGGTATGCTATTTATTTAATACACAGTACATATCTTAAGTTTATTCCTATATAATTTTTCTTTTGTGTCTATGCATGTCTTTTTTTAAATCTTCCTTCCAAATTTTAATACTTATCCTCATGAGGGACATGACATAAGCTGGCCTTGGAAAAAAACTACCAGGAAATGTAACTGAAAGTACATTCAGGGGATTTTTACTTGATAGGGTTACTAATAATGCTAATATTCTTGCTTTGTGACAATAATACGTATTAATAGGAATTTAAAACACAATCTTGTCTTTCCCACTTGCGTCAACATAAATGCTCTAAGCAATAAAAGAATAAACTTAACAGCTCTTACAAAGGGAGAACCTCAAATGTTAGAACATTATCAAAATGAGCGTGTAACTAAAAGGAAAAAGATAAAAGAATCAGGAAAACAGATCACTGTAAATATATGTACAGAATTCAGGCACAACAATTTGCTGTCTAGTGAATGTGCATTTTAGACAAAATAGTCAGCTGGTTCCTGTGATTCTATTTCAATCTACATTTTTAATTTGTGCGTTTAAAACCAGTCTGGGGATGGAGAGGAAGCCTGGCATGCGGGGCTATCAGCAGCCCCTCCCTTCCCACTACACGCAGTCCTGTTGTAAGGGCAAATACAAATTAAAAACAGGAGCCTTACTTCTCCCTGTTGAAAATAAGACACCCCAGCCTCTCTTTTCTTAGAGCATTTACTTTAGAAAACTTGTCATTGCAAGTTCTCTCTGCCTCCCTGAAATATATATATCTTCTAAAAGCTAAATAAGCTTGTTTTTTTTTTAAGCTTTATGACCCAGGAATGTCTTTTTCAAAGATTTGAGCACCATCTCTTTGAAATGTAATCATCAGTAAAGATAGAGCCCCTAAGTTCCAGTTTCTGGGGGAGGTTAGGAGCGTAACCACCAGCTCCTTGCTCCCAAACTACCTTCTGAGGTAAAGATAGGAGTTTATTTTTCTTTGGACGAAGTCAATTACCTAACACGGATGGTCATCCCAATCAACAGGTGAATTTAGAATGAACTATATGCAACCAATGGAGCTGTCAAGGCCTCTTACTACAGGACTAGTTAGTGTTTTCTTGAGAACATGTATGCAGTGGGCTATCTCTTATTGACTATAAAAAAAGGGCGAGATAACTTTCTGTCTGCAATCTCTTTAGTGGATTGCCTGTGATGTGTATTACATTCAGGGTGAATGCTTATTCAGTAAAAAAATTATGTTCTTTTTCTTTCTTCTACCTTTGTGGAGATATTTTCTGGGTTGGGAGAATATTTTGTTGGAATACATCTCCCTAATAATGTTCACTTTGAGTCTCACTGAACACCCATGAACTCCACCAGAAGTCTTTGCTCATGGGGTGTCATGGATACTACAAGCAAATGGGGTGCAAGGGATGACAGTAGACACACATGACATGCAACCCATTGTTCCATAGAACTTGACTTACAAAACACAACTTCAGATATAAAGTGGTTGTGAAAGTCAAGTCCATGATAGCAGAGCATTAAACCAAATCGTGGAGGCTCTCTCGGTGCAGGGCCGCGTGTGTCTGCAGAGGTTGTGTGTCCACGAAGTACGTGCTGTTGGCGATTCTGTTTGGGCCCCTAACAGTCACCGGATCGCAGCAAACACAGTCTGGACCGCTGGCTCTAGGCTCCAATAAAGTGCTTTACACATAGAAATGCCAACAATATTCTGCATGCTTGTTACTTTTTAAACTATATTCCATTAAATGCAAAACTGCATTACCAACAATTTCTAAGAAAATGACAGCATTCTTTCACTGAATTATATTACATCTACCTTTACTCCAGATGTGGACTGTTGGTGAAATTTGGAAACACTTTATTTACAAATAATTTCCTAAGTAAATAACATCCCCTGTTACTTGGTTCAGAGTTCACGGAACAAGAAGTGGTTATAGCTTCTGGACAACCTTAAATCAGAAATAACTGGTGTTATGCCCACGCATTTTATTCCTCCATGAGGATTTGGAGCCAATCTCTGACTTTCATGCAAACATTCGTATTTGCAATACAATAGCACATTAGAAGCATATAGGAAGTTTAGGTAGTAGAAAAAGCAGGACTATAACACAAGGGGAAACAAAAGAGAAAAAGTTTAAAGGAATTGTATTATAGAATCAATTATCCTAGGGTAAAAGATCTTCAACATCTTTCAGTCCCACATAGGATTTAACGATGATAATGCCACACATCTCCCTGGAAATGTTAAAGTAGATGTTGTATTCCTTATTGACAAAGGTATGGAATTATATAATCCATTCCCAAAGACTTTTGTATTTCATTTTTAGAAAGCTCAAGGCTTACACAGTTTTATGGTCTTATATAAATAGGAGTTTACTTTAGTCATATTTGCTAAAATTAAATTTTACCTTTCAAAATACAGCTCCACCAAAAGAAAAAACATACCCTTTTTACAACCATTATAATTCTAATATTTAGGTCAGAATAACCAATTTAGGTCATTGAATTTATGGAGAAAACTGCATAATTATCAAATGAATTATTAATAGTATAAAGTTCCAAATAATAACAATGTATGAGAGCTACAAATGAAGTGATTTTTCTGTTCTTTGCAAATTTGGTGGGCGTTCCTATCAGTTTTTACTTTCTGTACTTTCTATATACCTGTTTTTCTTCTCTTAGCTAAGGTCTACTTTCCTTCTTCCATAAATGTATTTAATTGAATTATCCAAAGTATACCTCACACTATTACACTCCTTTTCCTAAGAAACCCAATTTTTCTAAAGGGGATAAAAATCCCATCCTCATCAGGGCCTTTGCAGTCAGAAGGCTGTTTTGACTGTTGAGGCCATTATCGGCTCTCTCATCTCAATTATATTATTTGGTGGACTCATTTCATTTGAAGATAAAAGTGGCATAATTTCATATTCATTTGACATCTGAGACACTGCAACCCAGAGCCTTAACCCTCTGGCCTTCCCAGTTTAGCTGCAGAGACTCTAAGAGCTCCAGCAAGATTATCAGCTTTATATTTAGTATCAGAAAGTGCATATTTAAGTGACAGACTCCATAAATTCAAGGAAAGACAGCCCCTGTAGAACATGATACCTCTAAGTTCTGGGCTTGTGCTCAAATCATCTTCTCTCTCTCATTCTCCCTGTATCTCTCTCAATTCTAGCGGATATAGGCCTGATTCTAAAATGGTAACACTTTTTACAGTATAACAATTGGGACAGTTTTTCTCCACCTAATTTTACATTATAAGCAAAAACTGCAATTGCAAGAAGGTCAAATATCACAGTATGAATACAAGCTATATACTGGTAATAAGCTTTTCCATATTTTGTTGTGGGCACCTGGCACATAATAGGTCCTCAATAAATAGATATTTGTTGGACAGATGAAATATTGAATCTCTGTTTACTTCTCTAATCTGTTTCACAGTCTATGTGTATTTGCCACAAGGGTTTTTTTTTTTTAACTTTAATTAATTAATTTTTGTGGACACTGCACTTGTGTCTTCTTGTCTCTTTGTTGAACAGGCATTCCTAAGGCTCCACTATCCATCTGAGCATTATGGACCCCACTCGTTCTTCAAGTTTCCCTTCTGTCATCTGTTTTTACAGTAGGGACAGCAAACCCCTAAACACAGTTTGGCAGTTGTTTAGTGGTTTCATGCAAGGGGAAACTGTCTCTGCAGTATGATGTTAGGCTTCTTGAGGGCAGGGAAAATGCCACAGACCCTTTTGTTGTGCCTATGGTTCAAGTCAAAATATTAGTAAGTGGTTTATTTTCTGAATGTTTGATAGACTAAGTCAAGTGAGCCATCATTTAGCAGTTATTTCTTCATTCACCAATTATTTACCAAGCCAGATGGTGACACCAGTGTGGGCTTCGAGTAGGTGTTTCTTTCAAAGTATTTCCCTTTCCCATGACTGTCCTTGTGACCTGCACCTCACAATGTGATGAAAAATAAGAATCATGTGACCAAACAGCAGACCCAAGTCTTGTCTTGGCTCTGCCCTCTTGGCTCAGTGACATTGGGATTCCAATTAATGCAGTGATTGCAATGAACAGAGTATGTGCCCCTCAAAGATGTTCACACATAATTCCCAGAACTTGAGAATGTGTTGCCTTACACAGCAAAGGGACTTTGCACATGCAATCACCTTAAGGTTTTAAGATGGGGAGATTATCCTGGATTGTCCAGGTGGGTCCAGTGTAATCACAAGGGTCCTTAAAAGATGGAAGAAGGAGGTAGAACAATCAGAGAAGGAGGTGTGAGGACAGAAACTAGAGGTGAGAGAAAAAGAGAAGAAAGAGGGAGGGTGGGTGGGGAAGAGAAGGAGAAAGGAAGAAAGAGAGAAAGAGAGAGGTTTGAAGATATTATGCAGCTGCTTTGAGATGGAGAAAGGAGCCATGAGCTAAGGAATGTACTCGACTTCTTAAAACTGGAAAAGGCGAGGAAGCATTCTCCCTTAGAGCTTCCAGATGGAACACAGGCCTGTGGTTATCCTGATTTCAGCCCAGTGAAAGCCGCCTTGGACTTCTGAACTCCAGAAGTGCAAGATAATAACACAGTTGTATGGTTTTAAGTTTGTGGTAATTTGTTACAGCAGCAACAGGAAACAAATTGAGGTTTTATTGTTCAAAGACCTGACTTTGCATCAGTTCTTCTATCTCCAAATGGGAATGATGAAAGCACATTCCTCTTAAAATGATGGCTTACTTATGTTTCAGTTTTAATAAATACTTCTCTGTACCAAGCATTCTATACATTTTCAATCGATTTTAAAATATCAATTATAACCATCATTTATATATTTTTTGCCCATTTAATTTGCTGTTCCTAGAGAAATTAGCTAAATTTTACCAAAGCAATATATTCTCAAAGTACTTAAAATATTCCAATGCATAAATAGTTTCTTAAACAAAAATATAAATGACTGGATTTCAGAGTTAAACAATAGGAATTATTTTATTCAAATATTAGTCACAATAGTAAAAGAAATTTTACACCTATAGAGTTTGGAAAGATTCAAAATTTTAAAAATATCATAGTCTATAAAGGGGAGCTGAAGCCAAATCAAAAGGATGATTCAAGCAACTGTGGAAGAACTTTGATGTCAAGAGAAATGGTTCAGAAAATTCAGATTGATAGTCTACACAGCTTGAATTTGCCTAACGAAGGCCAAGTTCCCACTGCATGCCACTGTGCAGGGCTTCCTTGTGAAGCGGCATCAGCAAAATCATCTTGAAGTTTCCCACAGGAATCAGCAGTCTTGAGTAGAAGATGGCCAGTTTCATCTCTGCCTGCTGACATCTTTGTTTTGCTTATTCCTGTGTATTCATTTAGTATTTATCCATCTGTGCTTCCCCATCTATTTACACAAAATAGAAAAATTAAAAGAGCGAACTAAAGGTACAGTAGGGTCGAATGTTAATGTCTCCTTGTAAAAGTCATGATAATGGTATTAGGGTCAAAGATAAGTAAACTAGTCAACTATTTTAAGACAAAACAATTCAATTACATTTTTGTATTGCATTCTGAATAGAAACACTAATTTCTTTTCTGTCTGTTAAAGAGGCTGTCAATTGCACTTGGTCTTGAGAGATGTTTTACAATAGACACTCATCAACTTTCCTCACTCATCAGGTGTAAAACATAATTCAAGGGAGTGAGGAGGGTTCCTAAAACCTAACACTTCTCAAAATGGAAAAAAAAAAAAAACGGTAATTGGGTTGGGAAATGCCCATATTTCACCTGAATTCGCAGCAACCACGTGGCTGAGTGGCTTGTGGAGAGCACTGGCATTAGACACGCCTGGTTGTAATTTTCGATCAGTACAACACATTCCCTTCCAAGGCCCATTTGTATCTTTTTTATAGTGATGTCCAACTTTGAAGAACTAGAAAAACTAGTAATAATAAAGAAGCAAATAATAAGAAATATCATCATAAAGGAATTTTCACATCCTGCTGTGGTTTTACTTTGTGCCAGTTTAGACAGTTGCCAACCTCACCACAAATGACACGCGAGTAAAGCAAAGTTATGGTTGAATCACCAGCAGAACTAGCTTTTGTTTGTTCATTTCACTGAAGTAATGTTTTTCTATTTCTCTATTTTCTCCTCTTCCTTCTCTTGTCTTTTATTTTTCTGTCTTCTTTCTCTTGGTATCAGATGCTGAAAGGTTGCCAAGTGTGTTTTCCTACTGGTTCTGTCGCATCTGTTCATCTTCCTCTCAGTGTATGGTAGATACTGTTTATAGAAGCAAAGTATCTAGGAGAAAACTGTGCTTTAATAAGTAGGAGTAGAATCCAGTTGTTATCTGACTTACTGACTACATCCTTTTCTTGGGATATCAGGTCATTTAGTTTTTGTTGTACACCTAAGTTTAATCTACACAATCTTTATAGTAGGTTTTTTTTTAATTTTAGGATGTTTTTTTTTTTAATCTTTTTTTTTTAAGAATTTATTTATTTATCTTTAGAGGGGAAGGGTAGGAGAGAGGGAGAGGGAGAGAAACATCAATGTGTGGTTGCCTCTCATGTGTCCCCACTGGGGACCTGGCCTGCAACCCAGGCATGTGCCCTGACTGGGAATCGAACCGTGATCCTCTTGATTCGCAGGCCCGCGCTCAATCCACTGAGCTACACCAGCCAGGGCTAATTTTAGGATGTTGGTAGCAAGATATATATTGTCTTTCCCAAAAATATCATAAAATTGAGTTAGTTGGTTATTTAATTATGGTCTATCTCATTCTGTACAGGATATATAGGGCAGTGTATCAGATGCTCAGCAAGACACCACAAATTTAAAAAAATAAAAAATTTGGCAAAGAGAATAAGCCTGTCAAGGTGGCAGGTAGGTATAAATCCATGTAGTCTGTAAAGACTTATATGATTATAAAATCTGGACCATGAAATAGCTCTAAACTATCAACTAAATATAATTTTTTTACTGTCAATTCATTTTAAAGTTACATATTTGTTTGTTCAGAGAAACAAGTAGTTTCTTCATACCTGGGTCCAAAGCAAATTTTTTATGGGAAAATAATAATTTCATCTCTCTTTCTCTCTCTCTCTCTCTCTCTCACACACACACACACACACACACACACACACACACACAATAAGGCACTGGAGCTGATGTGTATGTGGCATCAGAATCTTTTCCTGCTAAGACCACTGAAGAATGCCATTGTCCAATGAGGAGCTGCTGTGGGATCTTAAGCAGAGAACACCACCTGTAGGGACTTGAGTGGAAGCGCAGTGAGGGAGTACCCCACAGGGTTGAAACTGTAAGGCCAAGACATTTCGTAAGCCCATAAGTCTAGTGGTGTTGCTGGCTCCATGTGGTCCACTCCAATATACAAAAACCTGATCATTTTCCCCCTTAGGGGAGGCTAACATTACCAAATCTCTAAACATCCTAGTTCCCTAAAGTGCTATCTCTAGATGCACCAGCATTCGTTGTATATACTACATTTATTATAACTTCTTCATATTGAGCTTTCAAGAACAGCACTGAGTGCCTTACATGTATTCAGAGGAGACTAACAAGAATGCAGGAGTTTTCTCAAATCTTCATATCCGTGGATCATATTTGGAGAAGGAAAAGAGAACACTTAGTGAGTCCATACTATTTTTAAATATTTAAGACAGTCATGTTGAAGAATTTTCTATAGCATTTAGGAGGCTAGGAGGGGAAGAGAATGAGAACCAACAAATGGAATAAGCACCAAAGACAGATATCTAAACCAATATAAGAAAGGTCCCTCTAGCAATTAGAGTTGTTTGAAAATCGAATGAGCTACTTTGAGAACTGCATAAGCACCTTCACTGGAAGCCAATGACCAGAAACTGAACGAAGATTAATGAAAGATAGGGGTTCTTTTAAAAGAAATTGGACAAGGTGACCTTCAATGCCATTTCTGACTCCTCACAAACTTAATTAAAAAATAGTGATTTATCCTTATTTCTCTCTCTAGCCTACGCTCTCACCCCCATCCTCCCTCTACATCTCCTTCCTCCTCTCTATCCGTCTCCTGCATGTAGTTTACATGATAAATATGGCGACTCAGGAGGACATGGGAGTGCTGTAGGCCTCACTCCTGCCCCAACGTGGCCTCTCATCCTCCTCGATTCCCATTCATCGCTATCGATAATGGATGTCTTTTCCCAATCTAATAAAATGTGCTAGGCAAACACAATTTCAAGTCCTCTTTCTTCTCCCTTCCACCAACTCACCACCCTAAAGCACTTTTTATATGTAAATTCTGGAATCGCTACAGCATGCTCATATTTTTACCAACAGTAGCTACCCAAACTTGGAGTAGTGATTAGTCACTTGAAGATAGAAATGAATCATGTCCGAGTACAGCATCTCTGTGTTCAACAAAGCCATGCTTCTTGTTAATGAAGAAAATCATGATGGATATTTTGTGGTCTAAAGAGTATTAAAGGGAGAAATTAAGCAGAGATCCCAGTGATGAATTACTGTTGGGGACGCTTGTGTTTTCTCTCTCCAGGAAGACAGAATACAGATTCTGGCCTACAGTTCATACAGAAATCTGATATTCCCTGTAGGCAAGACATTCATAACTCTATAGCTCCAAGCCTGATGGTGGCTCCCCAGGAGTACTGGGAATACAACCCTTCCCTTGGTTGGAGCTATTTCCCCATGTCCCAGGCACACCCTACATGACTTGGTGGAAAGTAACTTCATTCCCAGATAGCATTATTATATCTTATTTACAAAAATAAGTGGAATGAGTGATGATTAAGTATCTTGAAAAATATAACTTTTTATTTAATTGCTGTCATTGAATATCAATTGCGTTAAGATTTCTCAAACCCAGTCCTAGAATCTTCATACATAATTTGCTACCAAATAAGGTTTGGAAATGCTTTATGTCTTTGCATCCTTGGAGAGTCAAAATATTTATTAATATATTAAAGGCTCTGAGAAATCCTGCAGAAAAGGATTTGTTTAAATATATTTAAACTAGCATTTCCTCGGCTTCTTTTGGCCAGAAAAACCCTTTCCCCCCAAAAAAAAAACTATCAATGGGCAGGACTTCACTGCTCTGCTGGACATAGTTTGAGAAATGCTGCCCTATCACCAACCAAAGGTAGTATAGCATCTGTGCAGTCCAGGACCTGACCTAGAATGGGTGCTTAATAAATACAACGTTCTTTTCCTTTTTAAGGCAAAGATAACCAGCTAGCCACTAAAAATTCATGCTCCTCTTCTTTATTGTAGTTTTACTGCAGGGAAACAGCTACAGGAATAGAGACTATATTCCCAGCCCCCCTTACATCTATGTGGGAGTATGCACAGAGTTTTGGCCAGTGAAATTTTTGGACAAAAATTAATTATAGTACATGTATATCTAACCTGTAGAAAGTCTATGGCATGCTTTACTCCTTCCCCCAAGTCTTTGGCTTGCTATATTTTCTTGTATAGGATTGTATTAAATGTTATACGTCAAAGTTAGCAAACTTTCTGTCAACTTGAGTTCTTGAATTATTTGTGGAGCAGAGCCCTCCCTTCTGTCATTTACCCTCCACAGCACATTCATATCTATTGGACTTTATATAAGAAATAAAAATAGTGCCTTATCCCAAATTTATGTTTGTCACACAGGTTACCTAGTTATCACTATTTATATAGGAAGATTTTATCCTTACCAAACAGAAATATAAGACCACACATACTTGATGGCTAGAGTCATTCATTCACTTACTCAGTCATTTAACAAACATTTATCGTTCATGCACACGAAGTGCCAAAGTGCCAGGTTTAGGGATCCAAAGATGAATAAGATAGTCTCCATTAAAAGTAGACAGATATTAATAGAAATTCAGTCGCAAATTTTGGAAATTTCTCAGATGCTTATGTTAATAGTATGTAAAAGAAAACCATGTGATCATTTTAATATTTGTATACTTGACAAAATCCAGCATCATTCAAGGTTAAAAATATGTTCAGCAAACTAGGAATAGTAGGGACTTTCCTCACATGGATGAGAGCATCTATATACAAACAAACAAACTGCAGTTGACGTCATACTTAGTGTTGAAAGATTCCCTTTGAGATCAGAAATGATGCAAGGGTACCCACTTTCATTATTTCTGTAAAACATAGTTTTAAATGTCTTATCTAGTGAATTAGGGCAATAAAATGACAGAAAATGCAGAAAGATCAGAAAGATTTAAAACTATCCCTATTTGCAGCTATGATTGTTATGGAAAATCCTAGGGAATTCTAATAACTAAAATCTAATTCTAATCATTAGAATTTGAACTAATAAATGAATTTATTAAGGTCTTAAGATAGAAGATTAATATACAAAACATTAATTGTATTCTATGCAGTATCTGAAAACAATTGGAAAAACAAAATTAAAAATATCATTTACAGTAGGAATTTATTCCTAGGAATAAACCTACCAAAAAGTCTAATATCTAAACACTGAAAACTAGAAAACATCTAATAAATGGAACCATGTGCATGAACTAGGAGACTCAATATGTAATTCTAACCAAATTGACATATAGACTTAATGTCATCCAGCGTCTTATTTTTGTGAAAATAGACAAACTGATTTTAAATGCATAAGACCTGAAGAAATAAAGCAATTTTTCTTTTATTTATCTTACTTTTTATTTATTGTAATAAAACAATTTTAAAAGGATAAACAAAGTTGGAAGCCTTGCCCTACCAGATTTAAGGACATATTATAAAGTTGCAATAATAAAGACATTGTCGTATTGGTGAAAATATTGATATATAGATTAGTAAGATGGGTGTAGAAATAGATCTACATGTATGTATGGTCACTGATATTTGACAAAGATACCAGGACAATTTGATGGAGAAACAAATGCCAACTCAACAAATTATGTATGTCATCTTTATGGGAAAAAATGAACATTGATCTTTACCTTATTCTATGTGCAAAATTAAAGTACATCATAGACCTAAACCTAAAACTATAAAACTTCTAGAAGAAAACATAGGAGAAAAATCTTTGTGACCTTAGAGTAAGCAAAGTTTCTTTTGATTGACTCCAAAAATTGTAAACCATAATTGAAAAAAAAATAAATTAGACTTTACCAAAATAAAAATATTTTAGTTCTTCATAAGACTCATAGGTGGAGAGCAGGATGACAGCTACTGGTCTGGAGTGGGGGCATGTTAGGAGGTAGAGGGATTGAGTGAAAAAGAAAAAGGGCTCATGGACATGGACGACAGTGTGCTGATTGTGGGAGGGAGGTGGATAGGTGACTAAATGGTAATGAAAAAAATGCAGTAAGTCTTTTACCTATAGTAAGAATACAAAAAATAAGTAAATAAAATAAAAGCAGGTAAAATAAAATAGACAAAAGAAAAAAGACAAAGGCTGAAATAAAATGTTTGTAACGTATATCAGATACAAAGACTTTCTCTATATATTTAAATAACATTAGCAACCCCAAAATAAGAAAACAAGCTAGTAAGAAAATGGAACAAATGGAACAACATAGAGAGCCCAGAAATAAACCCATCCTATATTATCAATTAATATTTGACAAAAGAGGCAAGACCATATGGTAGGGTAAAGGCAGTCTATTCTATAAGTGGTATTGGGAAAGTAAGATAGATAATACAAAAAAAAAAAAATGAAAGTAGACCAACTTCTTACACTATATACAAGAATAAATTCAAAATGATATATTTGATAAGGGTTAATACCCAAAATTTATAAAGAACTCATTCAACTCAACACCCCAAAAAACCCCAATCCAATTAAAAATGGGCAAAGGACCTGAACAGACACTTATCCAAAGAGGACATGCAGATAGACATGAAAAGATGCTCAAAGTAACTGATCAACAGAGAAATGCAAATTAAAACCCAGTGTTGACATGGGTGTGGAGAAAAGGGAACCTTAGTGCACTGTTGGTGGAAATGCAGACTGGTGCAGCCACTGTGGAAAACAGTATGGAGGTTCCTCAAAAAATTAAAAGTGGAACTTTATTTTTTTGGGAGGGTAGAGGAAGAGCAGTGGGGAAAACATTGGGACAACTGTAATAGAACAACAATTTTAAAAATTCCATGTGGTTCTTTGTTTTTTTCTACACCCACTTTCTTGAGTTTTCCACTTATTGTATATATTATGGGAACTTTCTGGTTTTTCTCTGCTTTACTCATTTAGATCTATCAGATGCCCAGAGAATCTATTTTCTGCTCTATTTTACAGAAGAGTTAAAAGTTTCATATAGTCAAGTATAAATGAAACTAAGCACTCAAAATGTAAGAGTCTAATTTGAAATACAGATTCTCCAAGTTATAAATATGTTCCAAGGTTGGCAGAATTTATGATTGCATCTCTAAGGATTGCCATTTATATTCCAACGCTTGCAGAGATGAATCAATGCCTTTTTAGGCTGGTAGCTAACAAATTGCATTAGGTTAGGGCATTTTGAGTGAGTTCAATTTTATGGAGAGCTTACAAGTAGCACTGATAAGCTGACATTTCCATATACTACAGAGTTTCTTGTCCTTTCCATATGGAAATTCCAGGGACATAGCCATGGAAATAGGAACGCAGAATTTAGTGACATGGATTAGCATGTGAGAGTAAATATTTGGAGCACTATCATAATTACAGCTATCATTTTTAAGTGTTATGCCCTGTGTTAAGCATATTATTAATAACAACAGCTAACATTTATAAAGTGTTTATTCTGTACAAAACACTAACCCCTTCACATGCATTTTATTTATTAATTCTCACAATTGTAACCATGGATTAGCCTCACTTATAGATGAAGAAACTGGCAGGGGGGGGGAGGAGTAATTTTCCAGTCACATGGTTAGTAAATAACTGAATCTGGAGGAACTAATTCTCTTTTAAAGATTTTTATTTATTTTATTTTAGAGAGAGAGGAAGGGAGGGAGAAAGAGAAGGAGAGAAACATTAATGTGTGGTTGCCTCTCCCGCAACCCAGGCATGTGCCCTGACTGGGAATCGAAGCAGCAACCCTTTGGTTCACAGACTGGCACTCACTCCACTGAGCCACACCAGCCAGGGCTAGAGGAATTAATTCTTTAGTGTGTCAAGCCACTTGCTTTCTCCTTCGCCTCTACCTTTTCATTCCTGAAAGATGAACTAACCCACTTGTGTCTTAGTCCGTTCAAACTGTCATAACACAATACCACAGATTGGGTAGCTTATCAACAATAGGAATTTGTTTCTCACAGTCCTGGAGGCTGGAAGTCTGAGATCATGATGGCAACATGGGATCCTCTCTGGATCACAGACTTCTCTTTGTCATATGGTGCAGCAGTGGGTAGGGGCTAGGGATCTCTCTGTAGCCTCTTTCATAAGGTACTAATCCCCTTCATTAGGGATCCACTCTCATGACGTAAGCACCTCCCAAAGGCCCCACTCACCAATGCCATCACCTTTAGAGATTATATTGCAACATGTGAATTTTGTGGGGACTCCACATTCAGATCATAGCACCTCTTATCCTTCTCTGCCCTGGAAGCTTTTGTGTTTCAGACTACAGAACTTTTGAATTGCAAAGAATAGTACTTGAGATCTAATAAGTACTATGAAAACAGATGTGATCCAATTCTTTAAGCATCAAATAGAATTAGTTTGAATTTCACAATGTTCTTAATTATTTCTGTAGATACTGGAAATGAGGATATATTATTTATCAATTATAGCATAACAATTTTTCCCAAAACTCAGTGGTTAAAATAATAATAATTATTGATTATTGTTCATGGTTTCCTTGTATCAATTAGGATAAGGTGGAGATGGACTGCCCATGTTGTAAAATATATGGGCTCTCAGCTGGAAAACAGGAAGAATGACACCAGGAATCCTAAGAGGATTTGTTCGCCCAGTTTTTGGAGTTGATGCTGGCTGGGTGCTTAGCTGGGGTTATTGGCCAGAATATACATAATTGGCCTTTCCATGACACATGGCTTCCTCACATAATGGTGGTGTGGCTCCAAGGACATGCATGCTAAGAGAAAGCAGGAGTCAGGTGGAAGTCCTATTGCCTGGTTTGACCTAGAAGCGATGAAGTCCTGCATCATCACTTCTACCTCATTCTATTGGCTGATAAGGATCCACCAGGTTCAAGGAGAAGAAACATAGACTCCATTTCTTGATGGAGATGCGTCAACGTCACATTACACAAAGAGCGTGGGGTAGCAGGGTTTATATTGGTGTGGACTTCTTTGTAAGGTAAAGGTTGCTACAGGAATCAATGGTGAGAAATTTAAAATTTCTCCAAGTCACTACTAATGACCCTTAGCTCCTTCTTTTGCTGAGTTATTTCATGAATGAATTGTGTAGCTATTTTATCTCTTCGTATCCTCTACCACATGTAACAAGACTTGAATCTAGCCTCCTCCCACAATTTACACAAAGAAATACACCCCTGCCAAACAAACACTCACAAACAAAAATACTCGTTAAAGTCTTTTCTTTATAACAGACTTGATTGAGGCTTGAAACAATGAATAGGATTTACACTGTAGCCAAATAATTAAAAATAGAATATTAGAAACTCCTAATTTGAAAAGTCAATGGACTCTTCTCCACTTTCCAGGGGTTTTTTTTTCCTTTCCGTTTCCCTCTCTTTTCTTATCTGCCTCTTCTCTACCAGGAGTGAAAACTTGAAATACCTTCCACTTTCTCATAGAAATTATTTTGCTTCAGCTCCCCATACTTGGTGCATGGACTCTTTTTGTATGTACAAAGACTTGCTAATGTATTCTGCTAAACCATAGGCCATCCAAAGCTGAGCCTCACCATTTCTCCTGCCTTCACCTCTTCCTGAAAGGGCAAGCATCAGTGAAAAGAGCCAGTTCTTCAGTTGTATAAATTATTCCCTATTCCCACCCCTGTCTTCTCCATGGGAAAGGAAGAAGTTGCTACATTCAGTTGTGGTTTGAAATGACATTTCCCCCTCTGCGTTGCATGGGCCTGCCTGCATTGAATTGCAGCCAGCACTATCCACTTAAGTTTTCCATCTCTGATTTCCAAAACATTCAGGGAAACCCTCAGCCTCCAACATTATGTGTATGCTTAAGATCAGAGCTTTTGAGGCAAAAACTGCCATTCAATCAAAAGAGAGACTCCAAGTCCCAATTTGTACCTAAACCAAATAGGTAAACCCCACTTTTGTCCTCTCTCCTCTAGCACAATTCTGGGTCTGTTTGGTTCCCTTTCCAAAGCCTATTCTTAAATCCTATGAACTTTTAGAAATAAATTGACTCAGGAGAGCCCTTTAGGGAAATATCTAAATATAATAGAGATGCTCTCTGAGTAGTCTCTAAATCATCAGGTTCTGGAAGAATATTGCTTCCCACATGGCAGCTATAGCACTAATTCCAACTATTTTCTCCACAGTCATGTCTTCACTACTCCCCTAACCCTCATCTTAACAAGTCTGCCCAGACCCTGTCCTCTCCATTGTGGCCCTGCTGAGAGGGAGTGCACCCTGCTACAGCTTAGTGGATTGCAGGGGACGAGTAGCTCAAACTAATCCAATCACACAGTTTTCCTAGGACAAAGGGGTAGGACTAAAAAAACAGTAGCTATGGGAACCTGAGCAAAGCAGAGCAAACCTCTCAGCAGAGGCTGAAGCACAAAGTAGATGCTAAGAGACCTGACATGGATGCAAACCATCTGGCTTTAAGGCCTGGAGAAAGATATCTAGTTCCCAGATGCTACCTACTTCCTGCTTTCAGGCCCTTGAGAAGTCTGATGACTCCTCTTACCCCTGGGCTTGGCTGAGAGATCCCATCAGTGAAATAATATGCTGACCTTATTGCTTCAGTTATTTGGCAACCAAGTGAACAGAGATTATTCTGCACAGAACATGAGAAAAAAAATGGAAAGTATTTTTATTTTTGTTTATTTACTTACCTACTATTTTCTGGATATATGTGGTCTGTCCAGAAGGTATCCATCCATGTACTATGAAAAAGAGAGACATTTACTGAAGAAGATACAAGATACAAGAGACATTGTACATAAGACAATGAAGCCTCAGTCCCCTTCGAAGTGGGCACCTTGGGACCTCACACAGTTCTCCCAATTGCATGAGCTGCCCCATCATATCTCATTGACAGTATGAAATCTCTTCCCTTTCAAAGGTGATTTTAGTTTTGGGAAAAGCCAGAAGTCACAGGGCGCCAAATCTGCGCTGTGCGGGAGCTGAACCATCTGGGTGATTTGATGATTTGCCAGAAAACTCTGCACAAGACATGATGCATGAGCTGGTCCATTGTTGTGATGAAGCTACGAATCATCAGCTGCCCATAGCTGTGGTCTTCTGAATCATCCAAATAGTTTCCATGGAGGAATGTTCAAGATTAATGCAAAATTTGATGCAGATTCATTGCTCTACTCACTCAATAATTTTCAATGTAATGGCCACATAGTACACATACTCACTCAATGGCATCTACCGCCGCCCCCACTGACTAGTACAGTGAAGTTGTCATTGTTCACACATGTGCATTCCAGTCCACTCTCCTTGGCTGTCACGATGTCACGCAAACCATTCTCGTTATATTAACAATGACTCAACTTCTTCTGGACAGACTTTGCATATAAGTAGTAAAGAATTATAAATCAAGGAGTTTCAATAAAGTATGATTGATATTCTTCTCTGATATTCTAGGGCCACTAAAAGGATAAAATATACTTTAATACTAAATGAAATGTTGTCATTGTGAACTTATTCTAAGTAATCAAAGAACTTTCTCAAGAAATGGTATGCTATTAAAGTGTCTCTGAAGGTCTTTCCCATGTACTAACCCTTGAATAGTGAACTTTGTATGAGGGAGCTCCGGAGTAGGGCTTTGTAAGATGCCAAAGAATATACTATTTGTCTGTTTTTTTCAAGAAATCGTTATCTACTCCTTAGGATGAGTGTAACAGCAAAACAAACAAACAAGCAAACAAATAAAAACAAACTTGCAAAGTATTTCTGAGAAATTTGTGCCCATTTCAAGAAACAGGGTAAAAAAATATTATCAAATTAAGAACCATAATGGACTGGAAAAAATCTAAGTCACAATTAAATAAATATGGAGTTGAACTGTGTATAAAGCTGCACATGTAGTTCTTTACATAAGGAATTCATGCCACTGACTGACAAGGGCCTACATTATGCACAAGCAGGGCATCAGAGGGCAGGGGGCAGGCTTCACACTCACTCTGTGTTAAGCGAGCTACTTGAACTCACTGAACCTGTTTCCTCACTGGTAAGACGAGGATAACAGCACTATTTACTGCAATGGGATGCTATGAGGGTGTAACAATATGGCTCATGTAAAGCACTTGGCACATCCATTGATGTCCTCAATAATCTCATGGCCCTTGTATAGCAGTTGTTATCTTCATTATTACAAATGTATCTGGAAATTCTGGTGCAGTTTTTCTGGCATGTGAAGAGCCTGATGTGCAGCCTGAAAACTGATACACCTGCCTCTGCTCATGAAGACCATTCCCATTTCTGTGTGTGTGCGTGTCCATGTGCTAAACTGATCTGTACTGAATCTTACGGTTTTGGCCATCAGGCTTCAAGTTCTTTGGCTTTTTAAAAATATCTTTGCCCACCAGCAAAACAGAGAAACTGTTTTGATATTTTGCTGCCCAGCCTAGCAAAACAGTCAGATTCCTGGGCCTCCCCTCCCCTAGTTATGTCAATTTTCAACCTATTGCACCTGAGCTACCACACAGGCAATTGGGTGACAAGTGGTCTAGACAGGGAAAACGTGACCCAACCGGCCAGAACAGTAGAGTATTATTGGAAACCTGCCATACTTTATGCTCCTCACAAATTTCCCTTTTTCCCTCCACACCTACAATTTGTGGCATTTTGACAGGCTTAAATCATATACCCTGCCCTCAGAAATTTTGCCTTTTTTCCCTTAGGTTCCTCAAAGTTAATATAAATAGCATTTTGGACTTAAACATTAAGCTCACGCCAGTTTTGTTCTAAATACCACTAGCATACACACGTCGGTTAACGCGCAACCTCACGGAAGCACCGCTGCTGTTCCTCCCGCTTATTCCACCTCGCCTCCACGCCCACCGCCCTGGTTAGCGCATGTGCACAGTACGCAGTTCAAGTGGTGCACCCAGAGGGTGAAAGTGAGCTCTCTGGTTCCCTCCCCAGAGACAATCACTGTTAGTTTCTTGTGATAAGTATAATTTACATACTTATATACTTTAAATACATATTTATATGCTTAAAAAACAACACAATATGTCCACAAATAAATATGCTCAGCTTGGATTTCTGGAGAGAATTAAGCTCTCATACGATAAGGGACCCATGGTATATAATAAAATTACTTTTCACCTAGGTATCAGGAATGGTGTCATGTACAATCTTGGGGAGAACTGAGGAAATATTTACACATAATTTTCTGTGTGCTGTGCCTCAGATGAGGAACTGTAGTTGAGAAATGTTTTTAGTTAATCTAGCTTGCAGATTATACACATGGGTACTGAGAATCTGCTCTTCTCCCCCTAGCCATCCTCATTCTTTTTCTTGTTTTTCCTCTTTTACTTCTTATTGAGGTATAACATAAATTAGGAAGTGTGTAAAGCGCATCGATCTTATGTACACGGCACAAAGAATTTTGTAGATGCTAACACCAATGTGATCACCATTTGTTTATGATACAGAACATTTCCATCACTGTGGAATATTTCTTCCCACCCGCCAGAGGCAACATCCAATTAACGTCTGTCATCGCAATGAGCTTTGCCAGTTTTGAAATTTCCTATAAATGAAACCATATTTGGATCTCCCTTCTTGACCTCACCATGTCAGAGAGATTTTCCATGTCATTGTATGTATCAGTTTATTTTTATTGTTGAGTATTATTCCATTATATGAATAGATCGCTATTTATTTACTCATTCTTCTGCTGATGGATATCTGAATTGTTTCCATTTGGAGGCTATTTTGAAGAAAGCTACTATGGTCAGACATATATATATACACATATATGTATATATATACGTATATATATATGTGTGTGTGTGTGTGTATATATATCTTTTAATGGAGATAAGTATTCATTATTCTTGAGTATATACCTAGTAGCAGACGGGTTCATGAGGTGGGCATATGTTTAGCTTTAGTAAACATTACCAGTTTTCCAAAATGGTTATCTCAGTTTCGCTTGTTCTTTGTAACAGCCGTGTAGTGTTATATGGATTTTCCATGGTTTATTTAAACTAGGCTACTATCGCTCTGGCTGGTGTAGCTCAGTGGATTGAGCTCGGGCCTGTGAACCAAAGGATCATGGTTTGATTCCCAGTCAGGGCACATGCCTGGGCTGCAGGACAGTTCCCAGCAGGGGACACATGAGAGGCAACCATACATTGATATTTCTCTCCATCTCTCCTTCCCTTCCCCTCTAAAGATAAATAAATAAAATCTTAAAAAAATAAACTAGGCTACTATTAATAGAAATGTAAATTGTTTCCAAACATTTACTATTATAAAATATGTCCCAAATATTATCCCTTTACATAAATCACTTGGTACATATACAAGTTTACCTACAGAAAAAAACTATAAGAAGTGAATTTGCTGAACCTAAGGATATGTGCATTTTTTATTTCAGTTAGATTTGAAAAAATTGTCTCTGTTGTGTTTCAACCAGTGCATACCTGCACAGGTATTGATTCCGTCAGTATTTGACCCTGTTTCACCTCGTACCTGCGTATTCTGTAAATCATTGAATATTTTAACTTGTCTGTCCCATAGGTATAAATAATGTTTCTTTGTAGTTTTAGTTCAAAGTCTCTTATTATAAGTAATATTGAGCATGTTTTCATAAATGTAAAAGCATTGGTATTTCCTTTTCTGTGACTTCTCTTTACTATACTTTACCACTATTCCATCAAGTTGTTGGTCTTTTATTGACTCGGGGGAGCTCTTTTATAGTAAAAAAAAAATTAGTTCTTTCTCTGTGATATGAATTATAAATATTTCCCCCAGATTGTTGCTTGTCTTCTGTATCTGTTAATAATTGAAGAATAACTTGGAATATTTCCTTTACCTCAGATTTCTAAAGCATATTTTCCAGAGCCCTGGCCTACCCTTTTCCTGTACCCACAAGATGCATCTTGATCATTATTCATGAATAAAAATAAATCATACTTTGCCATCTCTGGATTATTAAGAATAATCTTGCCCTAATGCACACTTCAGAGAATGGAAAGGAAGCCTGCATATAAAAAAGTCATTAGTGGACACAGAACATGAGTATGGCTGCTATCTTAACGACTTTTTCAAGAATGCAAAAGGCAAGTTGCATTCTTAGCAAGATTCTGTGTTAGGATCATGTGTTCGACTCTGAAAAATGTTTACATGTGCTCATCAGATGCCTCGCAGTACCCTAGGACAGCCCGCACGTCACGGGGAGGTTGGCAGGCACTGCGCACTGCCGCCAAATACTTGGTCAACGTAGAATGTCTTATAAAAAGAGATGCAGCTCTCAAAATGAGGATGGGGTAGAGAGGGACCTAAGGCATTATTCTAAATGGTGATATTGCTGTGAGATACTTAAAACTATCAGTATCAATCTTCCTGGAAGATATCTTGCACCCACTGACCTCTCCTGTTCAAATGACGGTGTTACAACCTGACATTCATTCATTTTCTCCTCCATTAGATTCTTTGCAGCCAGGGACCATTTATTATTTTGTATCAGTTTTCTACCGCTGCCATTACAAATTACCACAAATTTAGCAGTTAAAGCAGCACCCATTTTTTATCTCACAGTTCTACAAGTTAGAAGTCCGGGTTATCGTGGCTCAGTGGGATCCTCCGCTTAGATTCTTAAGACAGAAACCAGGGGGTCAGCAGGCTGCTTTCCGAAGGCTCTTGGGGTGAATCCATCTCCATGCTCACTGGGGCTGTTGGCAGAATTCAGTTCCCTGAGACTGTAGAGCTGAAATCCCCATTTCCTTACTGGCTGTCAGCGAGGACTTCTGTTTGCTCCTTAAGTCCTCCTGCACGTCCGTCTCGCCGACCTTTCCATGTTCAAGCCCACAGCAGAGCATTGATTCATTCTCATTTTTTGAATCTCTCTGAATTCCCCCTCCTGTGGCATCTCTCCCCCTCCATGTTGCAGCTGGAAGAGGTTCTCTGCTTTCAGAGGCCCACGGAATTTGGTAGGCACAACTGAACAATGCAGGAGAATCTTACTCGCTTAAGGTATATAACTTTAATTACAGCTGCAAAGTTCCTTTTACCATGTAAGGTAACATACTCAGAGGTTGTAGGGAGAGGTCATAGACATCTTGGGGGGGCATTAATCTATCTACCATATTATTTTTTTCTTTCTTCCTCCCCTCCTCCACCCCCCTCCTCTCCCCACCCCCACCTTCTCTCTCCGTCCGCACCAGCACAATGCTGGACATGTAATGTAAGGAGAGCTAATGAATATTGGTTACTTGAATGATATTTGTAGAGTTCTTCATCTTGAAGTTTCAGTCTAAGGTCTGGGAATATATATTGAGTCAAGAATTCCTTAGGTGGTTTATAAACATCCAGAAAATCAAAGTAAAAAAAAAATACACAAGGGGCTTCTCTTCCCCTTTGCCCTGCAGCCTGGGGTGAGGGGCCTGCCTGGCCGGTGGTGTGCTTCTGTGTCTCTGGTCCAGGCTCACCTTTAGGGTGACCCTAAGCCCATTGAGATTGCTGTGTCATGCAGGGCTCTGGGGACAGAACAGATAGAACTATGTGATGTAAGTCCAAATTTGGACTTACCAGGGTTTTAGAAAAACAAAAAAGAATACTTGAACAAAGAAATATTGCATGTGGTAGGACAAGAACTTTAGGTCATTTGAAATCTTATCTTTGGTTCTGGGGTCTTCTTAGTGGAGAGCAAAGAGACATCTTGTAAGAGAATTTTAATCACAGTCTATCCAGAGGAAAATTCTTACTGATCTTTGTTGAACAACTGAAAAAAGATGGCTCCTCAGATTTCCCAGACAAGTTTCATTGAAGATAAATTCCCATTGCTAAATATTCTCAGTGGAATAAATAATCATCTCCAAATTTCTTGAGCAAAGAAATTTGCTCCCACTTTTTGTTTCAAGTAAACTATAAGCACCATATCATTTTTTGCAATGGGAGAGGACTAATTAATAACCTACAAAAATGATTTATTACATCTTTTTAGAGAAATAGATATTTACCAGGATTTTTATACATGCTTATAATTCTGTCTCTCCCCTAGACTGTAATTTCCTTGAGCAAAGGATTCATCTAAGAACATAGGACACACTATGCTGGGTACATGCTGATTTCTTTAAAAAAATTTTTTAAATAAGTAAAGGCTCAGAAAACTGAATGAAAGTTATATGTACTGTAACTTGTACACTTTACTGTCATATAGGTGATGTATAAATATATGTAATGGTTGAAAGAAAGTGTGTTTATATATAGTAAACTTCTGGAGCTATCACTACTATGCTGACTTTAGGTGAATACAGATAAACATGGAACCTAAAATAGACATCTGAATATCATCATCTGCTATTTAAGAGAAACTAAGCAGCAGTAACCATTAGTAACAAGACAACATTACTTAATCCAAAACTATCATGACATGAAACTCCTCATCATTTATATTAAACCTCTATGATTAATAATCTGTAATAAGGAAGATTCATGAAAAAGAACAGTTCAAGAAAATAACATCTTTCAGGTGTTATTTCTAAAGCAATTGTAGTTATGACTTCACGGGAAATCTACCTACCTTCTGCCTCCTTTCCCCCACCTCAGATGATGATTTGCTCATTGTAGCTGAACCTCCAGACATTCAGAAACTGGAATGTTTCTTAGGTGGAAATGTAACTGCCCTTTTTTTAAAGCTTTGCATATTAAAGATGAAAATCTCAGAGTTATTTCTAAAATTTAGTGAAGCAAGCACTAACAAAAATGACAACAGAATTCTATTTCAAAACTACTGAAGAACTAACAATAAAAATAAAACCTTCCATTCTGTCACCTCTGATTGTTTATCAGGTGTGCAAAAGTGAGACCCTTGACCATGTGGAAGTGTGACTGAGATAATAATTTTACAATTCATCACAGTTTGACTGCAACTAAAGAAATGCATTCATTTAAGCAGAAGACTTCACTTGTAGATTTGTATGTGATAGTTCCATTTCAAGCTTTAAAGTCACAGGATTTTAGAGGGTTATAACTAGAAGGGATTCTGAGGAATTTCCTCTTCTTATGGATCATGGAATTCCTAATAATTCCATTTCCTCTAAAATGTTTCCTCATGACAATATTTTATGTTGATACTTATAACAACCTGTCAGCTACATAATTTTAACAGCAGATACATTTTTAAAAATTATTCTGTAATCAAAGTTCCTTTGCTTCAATTTTTTAGATGAAACTGAAGCATGCAGCATGTTCTTAGGGACTTTGGTATGATTTTTGGTTTATATCAGAAGGGCAGGGAAATAATAAATTTTGATGGCACCATAAAATTCTGCTTCTAAATTTTTCTATTGGAATACATATATGTATATATATGATATGTTAAAATACATATGTTTGATTGTTTTATGCATAGGTAAAGCCTCCGGTCAGGCATTCCTGCTTTCCAACCCTGTCTCCATCCTTCCGTAACATGTGATATAAGGCAAATTATCTACTCAGTAATTCCGGACCTGCTCTGAGTTAAATGAGTTAAAGAATACCTAACTCAAAGTACTTAAGGAATTTTAAGGGAGATCACATAAGTGAACACACTTAACACAGTACCTCTCCAAACATGTCAGCTCAATACCTGCCTGCTCCTTTCACGTCTTCCTCCCACCACTCATACATATATCTTTTCATACTACTTAAACATGTTCTACATCATTTCATTATTTCTAAATGATGTATCAGTGCTATTCTCCTAAAAGCTATAGGGGGAAAAATTAAACATACTAACATGAATGGAAAAAATAAGTTTGAACACTTCTGTTCTTTGGGTGAAATAAAAATTTTCTATTTTAAATGTTTCTTTTCTGGGAGAAATAAAGGTTCCATAAATGAGCATTAGAATTTGCGAAAAACAAACAAACACCTCATTCATATCAAGTTGTAGTATTTTTCTCTCTTGCTTGTCTAGGGAGAAAGGATTGGAAATAATTCATTATTTATTCTTCCTGAAGTCTAGTCAAATTAGCATCAACTTCATTTGAACTTTGGCGCTACATCAAACTTGAGCTTGGTGTGGTCAAGGATGCAGAAAAGGAAATCTAGCACTTCAAATGCATTCCAAAGTTAAAGTTAAGAAGCTGCCCTTACAGCCCAAAGAGAGAAACTATAGTTTGCTTTTATAATTCTCCAAACATTCTGTGCATCTTTAAAATTGAATATTAGTAATTTATTAAACATTTAGCAAAACTTCATTATCTTGAATCAATTTAGCCACTCCAAACTTTACTTTTGAAGGGAAACATGTCTTCTTTCCTATTTGTACATTAAACCGATATTTTAGCTACTTAGTGCCAGGTTCTGTGCCAGACACCAGGGATTTAAAAATCAAAAGAATGATCCCCGAAAGTCTGGTGATAAGTAAAACAAACACTGAAAGTCTCGAAAGGTCTGAGCTCATCTTTATTACTTTTTTCTCATGCTCACTACACTCCAGCCACGTTATTTCAATCACACTCTTCCTATCCCTTGAATACCCCTACTGATTCATGCCTCAGTACCTTTGCTTTTGCTTTCCCCCTTCTGATAGGAAGGCCTATGCCCCATATTTCAAATGCTGGCTCCATCTCATTATTCAGGTCTTAGCTCAAGTATCAACTCACAGAGACCTTTTCTGAATACCCCTTCCCTCACCCGGTCCCCAGCAATTCTTTGCCACATCACTTTTTAAAAGCACTATTGTTTATCTGAAAGTGCCTTGCTTACTAATGTGTTTACTTGTATCTTGAATTTGTTATTGTAATTGTAGAATTAAGTTCCCTTAGGATAGGAACTTAATTCTAGGTCTGTCTTCTTTATTGCTCTATCTCCAGTGTTTAGCAGTTGGCCTTGAACATAGTAAGCAAATACTCAATAAATATTTATTGAGTCAAGTGAATGGTGTCATGAGGCATAACTAGGGTCATCTGGGAAGATACACACAGCAGGTAATGCTTGGCCTGATGCTCGAAGGACCCTGTTGAAGGTAAAGGATTAACACCAACTGGGGACTGACTGGCAGACCAAGTTAAGAAAGGTTCTCACCTTGTGTGAGTATGTGGAAGTGTGACCACTTGCATAAACATGGAGCAGAAGGTATTCCCAGCCTTCCAAGGGAGGCGCCTAGTGTAGTTTAGGACAAGGTGAGTTTATGAGGATAGCCATTCAGGTAGGGACGTGCCACGGACATTCACACAAAGTACAGTGGGTCTGTGTTGGAGACAGGGGTTCCTGCAAGAGTTGCCAGTGAACTGCTTGTAGACATAGATTTTTCTAGGAGTGCTTTAATACATAAGTTTCTTTTTCTAATTTGCAGCACATTTTGTGAAAATTACTGAAAGTGTGCTGGAGCTAGACTTTAAAACCTAAAGCTAGACTTTGAAAAGCTGAAGTCTTGTTTGTTTCACTAATTTGTCACATAAAATCTTTCTTCATATATGTTCCAAAAACACAGTTCCATCTAATCTCGGGTTAGCTTACCTCAACGGAAGTATCAAAAATCTTGATTGCTTGGATTCCTGGAGATAAGGATGTATTTACACACCACAAATTGAGGCTTTGTTCGTGTGTGTCCTTAAATCCCTGGGGTGGGGGAGATCTTAAAGGAAATTGCAACTTATGAAAAGTAGACAAAATAATTCAGGACATTTAAAACTGCAAAACTGAAAATAGGAAATTCGTTGAGTGAGAAAGCAAGAAGTTTCTGAACTTAGCAACCAGTGAAGAATTAGCACCCATCTAATTTATGACAAAGAAAATTTTCCCCCTTGTCAAGCTCTTCCAAGAAGAAAGCGCTCACCCACCCGTTTCCTGGGCCTTTGGCCCCTCTCTCCCACCAGAGTTGGAAGGACACCAGCCTCCATGGAGGAGAAATTCAATGGATTGCTAATTTGAACTGCAGTTTCTGTGGAGGAAGCAACAGAACTCCCCGGAGATGAGAAGAGAAAGAGAGGAAGAGACAAGGCTTTGTGGGGAAGGAGACCTGAGAAGGGAGGTGTCAGATGTTCTTCCCAGCCGGCTCAGTCTGTGGGAGGCAACTGGAGAAGGATAACAGGGAACCGCCTTGCACCACCCTCCGCCCTGGAGTTCCTGATGGTCAAACCCTACGATTTCACACTTTCAGCTCATCCGGGGTAGTTAAGGGATTACAGCTGAGTGCTTTTAAGGCACTGACTTTTTGGTGCAAAATGAGGCAAATCCATGCAAATAAAAACCTGGCAGCTTTTCTTGGAACTGTCCTGATTTCAGCTTCTCAAAGTGCTCCTTCTCAGAATCCTTAGGAAAGAAAGTCTCATGAGTCTTCCCAATCACAGAGTCAAATTCTTACTGTAGTATTATGATGCCTTTGAGGATCGACAAAAATAAAACTTCATTGTTTTTAAAAAATGATTAAGACACACGTTTTAACTTCAGCAAGGTGTTTAATTTAGAATGTCAGGGCTACATACAACACCAAAACCAGTTAAGCCTGAAGTTATGAAATCTGTGCACCTTTACAAGGAACCGTAGTGATAGATATGTAATTGAATTTGTGTGTGTGGAGTGGGAGGAGACCTTGGTTTTGCAGTTTTGTTTTCTGACAATATGTCATTACCAGTGTTTAGTGAAATAATTGGCACATGGTGTCATTCAAAACCATAAATTAATCATCTCAAAGAATCACAAGCTGTTTTAGGGATAGTTTAGTTGCCATTTTTACAAATTGTTTTGCCTGCAGAACCATCTTATTCCTATAAATTTCCAGAATTTATGGGGTAGAAGACAGAAGATGAATCTGTGAAAAAGAGAAGATGCCAGAGAGTAAGGCCAAGACATTAAAGGGAGTCAGGGAGTGAAGGACTAAGCAGTGTCCATTTGGATATTTCTAGCCCTCAAGGCCCCGCAGGCGCGGGGGGAACAAGAGCCTGGCGGGTAAGAGCCTGGATGCTGGAGCCGCTGGAGCCCCACTGTTCACACGGCGCTAAACAACGGGATGGCTGGACCTCTTCCCCCTCAGTTTTCCATCTCCGAGGTGAAGACACTGACGTCACAGAACTGATAAAAAGGCTATATAATCTAGCTGCCTGCACGTAGGGAATGTTTGTTTCAAATGCTATTTCTGGGAAATTGAGGGATTTAGGTAGAAAGGAATGCAGTCTAGAGATGGTTTAGTTAGTCCAATCAGTGAGATCCCTACTCCATTTTCTCATCTGATTCTTGTGGCTAATGACATTTGTTTATTTATTTGTTTACTTATGCATTCATTTAAATAAAAACAAGTATTTTCACAAGTTAAAAATAAAATACAACAAGCATGCATGAAATTATTATTGTTAAACTCACACACCTTCATTATTCTTTCATGTATATTTTCATGAATTCCAGGGGAAGCATATCATCTATGTCTAAAGTTTCTGGCAAAGGCTTACCTTCTGGAGTATCTTCACAAGGACAGGAGGTAAATTGCCCCCAACTTCTAATAGGAAGAACGTCATCCTAAAGGCAAAGCGTCATCTGTCTTCCACCCAGCTGCTCCTCTCCTCAGTCAGCCTCCTTCCATGTCTACTGTCCGCTGACTGGTCAGGAGAGGCGAGTGGTCAGGTGAGGAAGGTGCCTAGGTGACGGTGCCCCAAACTGTAACCCTGGGTATCTCAGCACCTACTGAACCCTACAGTCTGAGGATGACAAGCCCCACTGTGATGGGGCAGAAGTTCCCCCAGTCAAGATTCTCGAATGAATTGTAAAATTAGATATATAGCATTTTGTTTTAACCACAACACAGTATCAAGGGATATTTAAGTTCAGAGACCCTTTCATTACTTCACCTTTTGAATTATAAACACTACCTTCATATAGCAGAATGGCTGACATTTTGTCAGCTTTGATCACATTTTTGTCTTTCTCAGTGTTATGGAGAATATCCAGTGATTACTTTAATCAACTGAAAAATTCTGAGTTCCCCATAGGAAAAAAAATTATTTTTTAAGGCTAATTAGCTAACACACACTGACGTACACACACTGGGATTTGAAAATAATTTCCTTTTACTTTTTTGGAAAGCATTAACCACCAGTATTATTTTTAAAGTTTTGTATCACCAATCAGATCAGTTTTAGGGCAAGCAGAGGCTAATTTTTAAATGTGTTTCATCTGGACTCTTTTGCATGGTGGGGTATTCTGGATAAATTTTCCTCTGAGACATTCTTTCCATGTATCTCTGTTTCTGCCACAGCTAGCTTGCTCTCCACCTCCAGGAGCCCTAGCTTGACTTTTCCAGGGATTTTTAATTATTTCCAGATGTTGGACAAAATACAACATTGACAGCACCATGATTTCTGAAAGTTTTCACCTCTTACATTTGTCCTTCATTATCTTTCAAATGCTAAGTTCATCATTATGTTTTATGGAGTGATACAGGTGACAAGTCACCTTACATTCACTTTTACACTCAGGTATCACATTCTGCTAAATTTACAGCGATCTTTCTTCTTTTCATTGTCATGTCCCCAGTGTCAGTGGCTCAGTTCTTGCTGTTTGTGCTCCTGCCTGTCACTGAATTCTCAAATATGAAGGCACTTTCCTGAACCTGTTCGCAGTGTGGGTTTCTCAGTGGTGACCTGGAGAATCCTCTCATCTGTGCTGCCTTCAGCAGCTGAGTAAATACAGCTGGAAACTTGCAAGGGGACAGGGCCGATTGTAAGTAGATTTCCTTATGGGTTTTGGAATGTTGTTCTGAGAACCACGAGCCTTGAGTTTCAGATGAGCCTCCATGACTGCAGCTTTCACATATACATTTAATGTGACTTTCTGGCTTTGGACAAAGCCTTTCTGTTCGTGGACACATTACTTCCAGCATCTGTTGGTGGACATAGCATCAGGCTCTTTCTTGGACTTTCCATTTTACTATATCCTGACATTCATGGCCAACAGAAACATTACCGAGTCTTTAGTCTTCTGAATGTTTGGTGTAAGGGAGGTATATTAGTTTGCTAGTCTGCCATAACAAAGTAACACAGACTGGGAGATTTAAACAACAGAAATGTACGGTCTTGCAGCTCTGGAGGTCAGAGTTGGTGTCTTTGGAGGCCTCTTTCCTTGGCTGATAGATGGCCACCTTCTCCTTGTGTCTTCCCTTGGCCTCTTGTGCGTGCCTGTGTCCTAACTGCCTCTTTTTATTGGGACATATTAGATTATGACCTTATTGGACCTTAATTACCTCTTTAAAGATCCTCTATCTGAATACAGTCACCTTCTGAGGTACTGGGGATTAGGACTTCAACATGCGAATTTTGGAGGAGACACAATCCAACAGATATAGGAAGAAAGCAAGAGGAAAAGGGAAATGGTGATAAGAAAATTACTCAGGACTTGCTGTTAAAATACTGAGTATGTGAGTTTTACACTCAACAGATATAAAACTAAACTCATTACCACCCCTTCTCCCAAACCCACTATTCTTTCTGTATTTCTGTTTCAGGAAAGACCTACATCACTGAAGCAGACTTTTTTCTCCAGCTCATCTCCAGTACTCTATCAAGCCCCTACTGAGTCTTGCAATTCTGGCTCCACAATGCAACTTGACTCCTTCCCTCTTCTCTGGCACAATGGTCTCTACCTTATTTGGGGCCATTTTTATTTACTCACATGGATTACCGCAAAAGTCTGTTAATGATCTATCTCACTTCTTCAATTCTGCCCCTTCTCTCCTCCCCAATCCATCCTCCAAATTGCACTAAGAATACTCTTTCTAGGAAAAAAATCACTTTCAGGTTAAATCTTTTCAACAGTTTTGTATTGCTTTAAGTATAGAATTCAATTTCTTAGCTCAAGCATGCAATAAAATTATTTCCCTTCAGTCTGATTGGTTGAACTTAAGTTATATGCTCATCTCTAGCCCATTATCAGAGCCAAACAATTCATACACTGACTGGATAAAAAAATTAGAACCTACTTCTTGGGATCACCTTCCTTAGGGCTTTTGGATTATATGGGGAAAGGATGGAGACTGGGACAAAGTCAGGGTTTAATTAAGAAAGAGTAGGAGGAAAGAGACAATGCATGTTTGGCAGGTAACCAATAGAGTCTACTACAATCTGCTCCTTCGTGGAATTTACAATCTGGTGGTGAAGAGAGAAAAATAAAGCCAGAGTTACAGTGCAGTGTGGGAAGGACAATTGTGGAGTTCTGCACAGGGTGCATTGTGAGCACAAGGATTCTCCCCAAAATCAGACCAGCGATTCAAAGAGAGTTTCCTATAGGAAGTGATACATAACTGAAATTTATAAAAAGTTAGGGAAAAAGAACACACTGAAGGGCAAAGGAGCATCTGGCAGCAGGAATAGCAGGTGAAAAGGCCCACAAGTCACACAACAGAATGACTCAGTGCAAAGCTGCACCTCAATCAGGCTGACTGAAGAGGAACTGTGGATGAGGATAGAATGAGAGGCGGAGCAGATAATGGTCTGTCATACAAGTTTTATTGTATAAAGGACCTGTAGTACTTCTCGCTACTATTTATGTAACGCTAACTAAAATGCCGAACACTGTCCATAATTTTACATAACATGGCACTCTGGTACCATAGGAAAAATGCCCCCCTGAAGAAACTGAGACTAAAAGATCAACTAACTTCTCCAGGGTCACACAGACCTGGATCTAATGACAACCTGTCACCTGGAACTCACTCATGGAACTTGTCACTCCAAGCACTGACACAGACGAAAAGAAATGTAACTGTGGGAGTATGTGTTTGAGACGTAGCTGGACATGTGAAGACACATGTGAGAACGCAATGTGTTAGGAAACGTGAAGGAAAAGCCTGTATCTAACGGAACGTGCATGCTCTCCTTTCCCCCACATCCTCCGATGGGCTACCGCACACACATCAGGGACTCGTGATCTGTCCCTGCCTCTGCCCAGAATGTCTCTTTCCCCTTCCTTCAATTTTCTCACTTCTGTTCATCCCCCACAAAATTAGTTTAGGCATCACCTCCTTTAGGAAACTGTCTTTGAACCTCGGGTCGGATTTAGAAAGGAGCCCTGGGGCTCACGGTGGGCCCTGCGCAGAGACTGACAGTTAGTTGCTGGTATCACATCGCATTGTCATTTTGCCTTTGATGTTTTCCGCTCCCTCACCTAGACTATAAATTTCATGAAGATAAGGATATTGCCTACTTCTTTTTCCTCTTTCCTAAGAAAACTTTGCTTTTGTTCCGGTCTCTGTCTCTCCTGCATTCAGTCCGCATGGCTCAAGGGAGGTCACCTCTTTCCCATCTCAAGGAATGGATCTGATTAGTTAAGTCAATGGTTCTCAAACAGGGGTGTTTGCTCTCCAAGGAACTTTTGACAATGTCAGGACACATATGTGGTTGTCACAGCTGGGGTTTCCTACTGGCATTCAGTTGGTAGAGGCTGAAGATGCTGCTAAACATCCTACAATGAACAGGACAGACCCTGCCCCTGCACATCCCTTTCAGCCCACCCCATGGCCCCATCTGAGAATTAGTGTTCCAGCCCCAGTCATCAATAGTGCTGAGGTTGAGACACTCTGGTTTAAGTCAGTCTTTTCATGACTTGGCTTCCTGATTGTTAATGGTGTAGGAATGAATGTATGCCCAAAGTAATCATTCAGACTGAAGCTAAGGATGATATTCCATGATTGGAAAAGGGATGAAAGAAATGGACAATAAAGTTAGAAAGGAAAATTGTGGCCATGTTGTGGCAAGTTCAGAGTGGAAAGTTAAGTATGATCTTTATCCTGTAATAGAGCAGCAAGCACCATGATTAGGAAGGTATTTCAGGACAGTGGGTATCCCACACAACCTAGAGGGCAAATGGGAGGGGCAGAGCGTGACAGCTAGGAGGTTGCTATTGATTGCTACAGTTCCTGAGTGAGGTGACGTAGTATGATGTTCTCTTCTGTCTCTAGCAACCAGCAGTCTTTACAAGCAGATAGACTCAAGAATGGTTCTCGAATAGTTGGATTGTAACCGTTTTTCGGAACACAGTAGTGAATAGACTATGATTCTGACCATGTATTCTTATTTCTTAAAAAATATATCTATGTCACCTGTATGTCTGTGATTACAATGAAGAAATTTAACGTATAATACATCCCAAATTTCCCTTTTTGGAAGGACATCTTAGGTTAGGTAAGTTTTACATAAACACTGAAGGAAGTGTGTATATATGTATGTTATGTATGTCTTATTGTAGAAGCAACTTTTGAACATGTCTTCCTGGGATAGACTTTTGGTCGATGTGGTAGTGCCCTCTTAGGTTTCTTTTCAAGCCTGACTGAGGTGAATGGCAAAGATCTCGATGCTGAGGGGCCCTTGACCAGTTTGCTGAAGCAGCCCCTAGGTGTCTGCCCTCTCCCAGCACCCTACTTACCACCCAGACCTTCCTTCATCAGTTCCCTGGCTGGTGACCTATGGCCTTGAAAGCATTAGGGAAGTTTAAGTTTTATTTCTCCCCTTTGTTCCTAGTAATGGCTCCAAGTTAAGGTGTTTTTTTGTTGTTGTTGTTGTTCATTTTTTTTTTTTTTTTTGTTTCATGTGCATGTGTGAGCACACACAGGAAAATGACTGCTATGTTTTAGATTAATTCAGGGAAGCTCCTAGCGGGCCCCTTAAACATAACACCCACTGGCCATCTAATATTTGCTGCAGTGGCTTTCATAGTGTGAAAGAGATCTATATAGTCCTAGCAATAAGCATGTAGAGAATTTATTCTTTAAAATTAAGAGTGTAAAACATTGCTTTTTAACGTGTGTTAATTCTATACCCCCAAATTACTAAAATCTAAAAAGTAAGATATTCTATAAACATGTTTTTGTAAATTCTCCTTTTTCTTTCAACCATTATAATAGAAAACATTGCTTTTAGTGACTAGAATTAAAATGTGGATGGCAAATGTAGAAGACATCTCCGTCCTTTATAAATTTTTATCTTGGCAAAGCAATTTAATTGGAAAATAATCTTCCTCTTAACATCTGACACTATGTAATATCCTGTTTGGTTGGCAACAAAACCAGTTTGTTCAAGTTCATAGCAAAATTTTGGTCTATTACATTACTATGAAAAGATATTTTAAATAAGAGATGACTTTTAAAGAATCAGAAATGCAAAGCACTTCTTTAAAAAGGACTCTCCAATTTAAAAAGTACTATTTCAGTGGGGCAGGGAGTGGGGGACATGCTGAATCCTTCAGGAAAGGAGAAGGGATTACCAGGGAAGTGTGTCTTGGGCTGATCACACCAGTCGCAGCTCTTGCAGTCGGTGCGCCAGTGTGTCCAAGTGTGTGCCCGCGTGTGCGCGCGCAGCCACAGGCCTCTGGGCCCGGCCTTGGGGCTGCTTCACCCTGGGCTTCCTCGTGGGCGGGAGCGGGGCGCGCGTACCCGGTGGGACCCACCCGAGGCCGTGCGCAAACGCGTGCAGCGCCGGATCTGTGTGTCTGTGTGTCGCTGCCGCCATCGGCACCATTTTCTGCTTCGCTTGGGACAGGAACATAAAAGGGAAGGCGGCTGCCGCCCGTCGCGTCCTCTTTCCCTCAGATGCCCTCTGCTGCAGGTTTATTATTACAGTACGGGCTGCGCCGCCTCTCCCCGCGGCCCTGGCTGGCCGCCGGGCTGTGCAGCGCCCTGGCCGCCTTCACGCTTGGCGTGCCCCCAAACCGCCTCCTCCACCTCCTTATTTGTCTGAAAAGCAACCGCACGTCGAGGCGGAGAAGCCCGCCGGGGGCGGGAGAGTCAGGGCCGGGTGTGTGAGCGCCGTGCTCCGGGGGCGGAGCCGGGGCTGTGCGCCGAGCCGCGGGGGCCCCTTTGTACCCCAGGGGCCCGGCGGGCTCAGTGGGGGTGACGCGGCGCGCGGGGTGCCGTGGGTGCGGGGGACCGGGGCGCGCGCACGTTGGCCGCTCGCCGACGGGGCCCCAAGTCGCCGATTCCTGCCGAGTAAGCAGTCTGGCTCCGCCGCGGCAGCACGGTGGCAGCAAGGCTGGGGCGCTGGCGCCGCGCCAGCCCCATCAGAATTAGCTCATTGTTCACTAGCACACTAGCAGCGGAGAGAGGGAGAGAAAGAGAGGTGGGGAGAGAGAGAGAGAGACTGTCTTAGAGAGACACACACACTCTTGAAGAGAGAGCACGAGGCAGGGAGACCTTCCCCTCCTTCTTTTTCCAAGGCTGCACTTCTTGGAAGTGAAGGCGGTTTGGGTTTTGTTTCCCCTTCCCCCTCCTCCCTCCTTTCCCCCCACCCCTTTCCCCTCCCCCCTCCCCCCAGCTGTCTTTCTAGCATGATGCCCTTTTTCATCCACATTTGTGTTTCAGGTGTAGAGAGGAGAGAGTGAACAGGGAGCGGGGCTTTTGTCTGTAAGTATATGCCATTCCCATCCCCGGCCGGGAGCGCTGCTTTCTCTTTTGTGTCGATTTCTTCCCTTTGCTCTTAGCTGGACCCTTTAACCCTGCAGAGTTCATGCTTCTCCCCTCTAAATTTTAAAGAGCTGAAGCATGTACCTTGGCGAAATTCTGGCATTTTGGTCCTGCTGCATTAAGGCTGGCATTTAACTTGGGCTTTAAAAAAAATGCACAAGTTAAGAGGGAGAATTGTTTGGGGAAGGGGATGGGTTTTTTTTTTTTTTTCTTGTTGGTGTGATTAATTTTTGTTCTTGCTCACAAGGCATTGTTTAGGAACTGTTTTGTTTCTTTGCATTAAATGCACTTTGGTGCATGCACCCCTCCCCCCTTTATTAAGTGAATTTGTGTCCCTCCATTCTTACACTTTATTACTCTTTCAACGCTGGTGTTGCCGCCAAGGGTCTTTTGGGGCATTCAGTCTTTCAACACTTTCTCCCTGCATTTTATTATAAAGCAGTTGAACTTTGGGGGAAGGAAGGAGGGCTTAAGAACAAATGACTGCTTTTTGCTTGATGATGATGATAATCTGATTTGCATTTATATGTATGTATAATAACAGGAAAACTCTACGAGTTTATGATACCCTTTTGAGAACTTTTAGTTTCTCCATTCATGTTAATTTTTGTCATAACTTATGTGAACAAAAGAATTGTATTCCGATGACATAAAGGATGAGAGGGAAATCACTGCAGCATGTACATTAATGTTGATTTGGTTTAGGGAGAAGGGCATAATGGTGTATATTCCTGACTTTCCCCCCCAGTGTAGTGTTTTTTTTTTTTAAACACGGAAGGTTATGTAATGCAGTGCCATTTCCAAAAATATCCACTCTGAGGCATTACACTACACGGTGGAAGGCTGATTCCTATTCTGCTGTCTTGATTGCAAATATACTGCCAGTAGTATGTCTGGGAACAAAGAGCAGCCAGAAAACAATCTATTTTTATCACTTGGTTCTACTTTTAAGTTGCTAAACCTTTTGAACTGCAATTTAAAAATGAACCAAACACTAAGAATAGCCCAGGACTCTGCAAAGCCAGGTACCAAGGATTCCTTTGTCCCCTATTTCAGCCTATAAATACTGTCTGGGAAGCTCTTTCAGAAGCCCCAGTAATAACAGTAATTTGCATGCAACTTATGTTAACCACAGAAAATAGTTATTTGTCTGTAACTTCTAAACAGGCGTTTTTCATGTGCTGACCTGGGGTGAGGCGATTTGTCCACTGTATTTAAACATATTTTGCAGGTCGGTCTCCTTGGACTGAAGAGAGGGAGGGTGCACGACCAAGACTGTTATGATTCTCAAAATGGTAAGAATTGGTCATGAGAGGAGATTATCAGTCTTATTCCGCCTTCATTCCATATAAATACCAACCACTCACCATCATCCCGCCTCAGCCCTTCATTGTTCTACCCCGTCTGACCTTTAGAAGGTTCTATCTCTAGCATGTGGGAGCCTTGCAGTACAGCAATTTGTATGAATTGGATGTGGGGTTGGATCTTTTGATTTTCAGTCATGTTGAATAGAATACTGAAATTCCTTTTTCAGAAGGGAAGATTTATCTCACTTGAACCACAGAGACCATTCTGTTCTTTAAGCAAAGTGCTGTGCTGTGACATGCATGGAACGGGTGACCATGGTAGGGCTCAGACAAAGCGGTGGGGCTCACATTGGAGGGACACAGAACTTACCCACGGATGAGGGGTCTTGTGTCCAGCTATTGAATTATTATAGTATCTGCTATTCTTAAGGGCAGTATATACGAAGAACATGGACTGTTCTTATTAACCCATACCGTCTACTGTATCTAAAATCTAATAGCATTATTTTGTTTACGTATAACCTTCATTTGTAAGGGACACCCACTCAGTTTTAGATATCAAGCGTGTTACCCTCTACATGGAAGTGGAACTGTTTCTGACCAGCATCATGATCCACAGAGAAGGCAGTTGAGTGTTTGATGGCTGATTGAATAAAGACTTAGATGAAATACACATTAAATGCAGCTGAATAAGTATATCAATTTTCTATGAAAAATTTCCTTTGTGAAAAAAGTTGAACTGAAAAAAGTAGAGATGTCATGAAACTTTTCAGAGAGGTACAGCGTGTTCTGGTGCACATGTTTATATTCTTTGAAACACCTCTTTGCCACTTCGAATGTGTGACTTCCAAATTTAGCTTTAGCTTTTCCTTTTAAACGAGGGTGGATTTTGATGAATCAAAATTGAATCTGATATACTTGATGTTTTCTTTGAGTACAACCTAAGTATAAACTTCCAAGGAGAAAAATGAATCAGAAGCAATGAAATGAGTTCAGTTGGAATACTATTATCAAATGGGCTTGCTATATTCTGTGTGCGCCTCACTTGTCATTTCAACAGGTGGATTTCGAAGTACCCAACAAAACAGCTCTTGCTTGGACTTTGATAATGATCAGATTAGGAAACTTGAGGTGGAAGAGCAAAAGGGATGAACAGAAAATTAACTGATCGCGGGTTTTGTGCAGTGGTTCCTGACTGCATGTTGCATTCTTAATTAGCCCTTGTCCCAGAGTACCAGGATGGTGACATAGTGAACTGCTGCAAAGGATTTTTGTTTTTTCTTTAATTATCTTTTACTGTGACTCACCATATCACCTTACCTTTTAGGTCTTTGTCCCAGAACCTTACTCTCTGTGTCACCACAGATAGCTGTAATATGTCAGGTGACCAGTTTATTTGGTTAAACATAAGTTTGACCGCTGACCCTGCCAAAACTAGCCCTATAGATCAAGTTCAAGGAGTAAAAATATCATGTTTCTGTAACAGTGAGTGGAAGGAGCTTTGCAGAAAGCAAGCATGTGTGCCAGAGCTGAGAATGAGAGTTGGAATGATTTGAATGCAGAAGAGCACATTGGAATTACTATTACATGTTGTTAATTTTCTACAGTTGTCGCTTATGTATGGGGGCAGAATGAGAAATCACAGTTTGTTGCTCTTGGAAGGATTTTTACTCATGGAAAAATTCTCACAACTTTTTGGTGATCCTTTCATCAAGATGTCAGTCCCGTTTGGCGCAAGCCCATTGCCTGAAATGAAACCACCGACAGTTATTGTCTGTGGGTGATTCCAAGTAACTTTCTAGCAATTCTCTTACTCCAGGAGGTCTGAGCTCTTAAAACTCTCTGTACGTATAAGCATAAAAAAAAAGTGTTTCAATTGTGTTTTTTAAAAGCTCATATTAGAGGTGTTTTATGCCTCCACTTTTTCCTTTTTGGCAAAATGAAGTTATTTTCTCTCCTTGATTAAAACTGAAATTACTTTGCTGATCTGTAACTGGCTTCCTTGAAGACTTTAGCCCACATTCAATAGAAACTTCTGCTGGAGAAACAGATTTAACACCTGGCCTCCTCTAGATAATGTATAAATGTCCTTTCTGTTAAACATGTTATTCCATTTACATAATTTAAAACACTAAAGAGGATGAATGTCAGTGTATTTAGCCTATTTAGTAAAGTGTTTATTCCAAATACAAATTTATTTATTTATTGTTTTTTATTGCTCAGTAATATATTTTCTTATTTTTAAATTATATTTTATTGATTACGCTGTTATAGTTGTCTCAATTTTCCCCCCTTAGCCCCCCTCCTGAATACAAATTATAATTGGCTCTCTCATTCCAGTAAAAGAAATTAACCAGTAGACCCACTCTAGAATTCAAAAACAGAGTGATTCAATATCTAGACATTTTACATACCCTAAAATGATAATGTTTCACAACAGTAATTTGGAGATTCTCTCATGAATCCTTGAGTGCCTTTTGCATTATCAAAAAAAAAAAAAAAAAATACAGCCACTTTGTTAACTCCTGGGGGCACTAATCGCACCGTCGCTGTGTTGGGACCCCATAAGCACAACTCCAGGAGGCGCCATTTACGTAGATCACAGTGCACCTGGGATTGTGTGACTCAGGAGTCCTCCTAAAAGTTTTAATTTTGGTATAGTTTTCCATGTCTTGGTTGAACAGAATGTTTTTTTCAATAACTCATTTCCCAACTTTTTAAGTTTTTTGTAAACATGCCTTTTTCCTGTTGCCCTTTAAAAAAAAAATGCAATGAACAGGATATTGTGAGTCTACAGAGGATCTTCAGTATTTCTTTATGTTTGGCATTTTGCTAAATTTTAATTTCTTAGATTACATTTTGTATGGGTCCTTGGTATTTAGGTGTTTTATTTTAAAGGTACTTACTTTTGATACTCAGTGAGGAGAATATACTTCAGAATACACAGATGGTCTTATTGGATAGTTGGAAAAAATTAATTATTTTACTCAATGTCAAGGTTAGGTTCTGATTTTCAACATGCCTACCCTCTGTGCAGTAAACTTGGCTCTGAGTACATGTGTGCCAAGGACTCACAGTGGCAGAAAGCGTGGGCTCATTATGCTTTAACAGAGACCAAGGAATTGGAACAATGTAAGTTCTCTTTAAGGGTGATGCTGAGCTTTTAAAAAAGATGAGTTGACTCCATTGTATGGTTCATAGAGCTCAGCTTTCTGTAGTCTGTGAAGTGGCATTCATGGGTTTACAAGGAGACTCTTTGAATAATCTCTCCATTAACATACGGTTTTCCTGTTGAAAGAAAAAGACAAAGATTGAGGAGGGATGTGGTCCTATTGGTAGCTGTACCATTGGGTTTTAGAATGTAAATTTGCAAGTTGCTCACAGTGATTCTTGATTGTGGAGATGCTGAAGGGTACCTAGGAGGGTAATCTTATATGGTACTACCTTCGCTTTCAGCAGGCCTTTCACCACAGTGTGAGGGGGAGAATTGGGAATTGTTTGGGGGAATTAGGACAGTGGGGATGGTCTGTCTGGGTTTAACTGCAGTCCAGCTTCCTTTTGAGCTACATAGATAATTCAGGCAGAAGGTATATTAGCAGAAATCTTGGAATAAATACCTATTTAAGGTCTCATTCTATTTTAACTCAGTACAATTCTTAAAAACTTGTATGTAAATCAGATCATCATAAGTACACTGAAGGAGTTCACTTTATTTTACATCCTAGGATAAATACTTTTCAAGTAGGAAAAAAAGACTTCTAAAACAGGAATATTTTAATAAACAAAATGAGGAACCTCCAGATTTCTAGTTGTGTACATTAAATGTCCATTTACCCTGGACCGACGTGGAGGCCTTGGAGTGAAACACTGTGACTTCCTTTGTTTTGCAGGTATTTTGCTTAGGGCTGTTTCAGACCGGAAAGTCTTTTAAGGTCTTATCCTCACAGGGAAAGTGAAATGGAGGGTTGAGATAACTTTCTGAATAATTATGTTAAAAAAAAAAAAACACTTGATTTCATCTGATTCATTTTGGTTATTTAAAATGTTGCTGGAGTGATATAGGAGTGGGAAGGACTTGTCTGAATTATTTGAATAATTCCTTTGTAATACAGGAAAAGACTAGGAACAAAGAAATTTTATCAGCAAGTCCAATTAGAATATATCAGAGGAAAATGTATTGAATGTATTTGGACTGTGTCATCTTGGTTGGTAAAGATATGTTAAAAGATTCCAATGTTAAACTTCTCCTTTACTTTGAACTGGAAAACAGGTTAAACATAAATCTCAGTCCACAACTGTAGAAATTATGACTCCTAAAAATATTATTTATTGGGTCTAAATTTATCTGAAATGGGTATTTCTGGACATATTTTGCATCTAGGGATAGCTTTAAGATTTTCTCATCTCAGTGGTTTAAAGAATACAGTGACTCTGTAATTGATCTATTAGTGCCTAACAAGTATTAGCAGCTCTAACGATTTAGGATTTAAGCATTCACATGGCTCTCAAGTAAACTCTAAATATCAATTCAGTTATGAGTAAGCAATGACTTGGTATCAACCTGTGTATACTATTAGATTATATTCTCTTGCCTTATTTGTTGGTTGGATCATATGCATATCTTTCCCTGACCAACTAAATTATAGGCACCCAGAGGGTTATGAAGTTTGTGTACAGTGCTTAATCAAGTATTCAATGTATGTTAGAAGGCCAGTAACTATTTGTTCTATGCAGACTAATGTATGTTATGTTGGACTTCTTTTATTTATTGTTAATGGCTTAATCATGTTTAATTTGGGTGAACTAGAAGTCATGCATACCCTTACCTTCTTCTAAAAATCTAGGAAGTTGACCTGAATGTATTTTAGTTTTCACAACAAATCATTTTCCATAATTTATTAACAGGCGGAAAAAGTGCATTAAGCCATAAAGCCACTTACCAAAAAAGAGTGGCTTTCAATTGCTCTCCTTTACCAGTTTTTCATGCCACACTCTCAGCAACCTGGTGAGATGCTGGCTCTCTAGGTTTGATCAGGCTGTGGTTCTCAGAGCTCACAGCAACTTCTCCTGGGCCATAAAAATCCCCTCCAGGATCCAGGAGGAGCTTTGCTCCCAGCACTGGAAATGTAAAGCCCTCACTTATTTCCACCGTAATCTGATTTTGTGACGTTTTGAAGGTGATCCCAAGAACACAAAGATGCCATGTCTGAAAGTACTGAAGAGACTGAGAGGAGTTAGTGGTAGGATTATGCATCTATTCCCATGTCAACTGAACAAGGTGTTTACTTACTTTTTGAGCATTTTCTTTGTGCTTAGTTCTTTACCTTATAGAAAGTGCACACTTGCCATATACCCTCAGTGAATTTATATTTTAGTCGTGGAAGGAAGACTTAACATGCATGACAAACTTAACAAGTGTAGTGCAGTACAATTTAGAAGAGTGCTTGAAGCCCGGGGACTGGGGATTGTAGGGCAGTGCTTTTTTTTTAAGGAGGTAGAAATTAAGCTATACCCAGAGATGGCAATTATATGGCATACATGTCACCATGGACTTCTGCCACAGCTGTGACAGACATTGCTAATCAACCTCGGGAGTCATTATTATTATTCAGCCTGAATATGATCTCAAAATCTTCAGTATAGTGTACCATTAACAACCAGTGGGAGTTAGCAGAAATATTGAAACCTAGAAGTACGCTGTTTGCTCCTTGAGAGCAGGTACTATGTCTTCTCAAGCTTTTTGTCTCTAAGGCTTAGCACTGTCCTTGATAAATACTGAATGAATGAAGAATTGAGAATATTTGAGTAGATTTAGATAAGAGAGAAGCACATTCCAGAAAAAGGGAATACATTAGGTATGCTTGCGAGAGTGAGCATAATTCATTTTTACTGCAGTAGGGAATGTCCTTGTCCACTTAGGGCCCATTTGCTATCAAGGACAGAGCTCACAAACTAGATGTAGAAGTCAAGGATTTGATGTGCTGAGCCATAGGCTGCTGTTGAGCAGGTGTCTTAGAGATGGCCCAAGGCTCTCACTCAGGTTCTAGCCTGGGTCAGGTCCTTTGCCTTTTGGTTATGCCCAACAGAAAATAGCACACACACTCATGAATGTTTTCTGGTGAAATGTAAGCTCGCTCTGTTGCTGCCTCTCACTCTCCTTGGGCTTGGGTGGAGTAGTGGAGAGAAAGAAGGTCCCTAGTAAGAAGGACTTGGGAAGGAGGAAAGGAGCACACTTAACCTCTTTTTTCTTTTTTGAGAAAGTGGTCGCACTTCCATTGGCAAGTCCCAGCAGTTCAGAGGTGTCCACTTGGCCAGAGAGGGAGTTGCTCTGTGCCAGCTGCCCAAAAGGAGGCACCATGCTCCCCTCTGTGAGGCCGGCTGGGTGCAGCCATGTGCTAATCAGTTGTAACCACATGTACCCAGCTGGTTCTTTCTCCCTCCACTTCTTCCTGATTAGCCAGACACACTTTTTCAGAATTCAAGCCAACACTTACATCATCATAATAAAATTGTTTACGATTTGAGGCCTACTGGCTGTTACTAATTTAGTCAGTAGTTTGGTGGCCATCTAAAGAGAATGTCATCACATGATATACAAAAGTTGGGGAAAGCCAAGAGCAAGAGGATTTTCTGGAATTGCTTGATAATAGCACCGACTCCTACCTTAGAATTCCGCAGCGGTAGGACTGTCGACATGAAATGGTGTCGCTCGTTCTTTCAGCCCCATCGGCTGAAGTCGACTTATCCCTGAGTATCTCAATAACAGTGACGTAGGTAGGCATTTCTCTGAATTCTTTCTACCTACTTCCACGTCATACTTTCAAATAATTTTTGTCCAACTGCTGTGTTTCGACCTTCATGAATTTAATTTTTGTGGCTGGGAAGCCATGCCAGGGGCTGTGGGAACTAATACTGGATTTCTAGCCTCAATGGACCACATTTTCTTGGAGGAAGCAGGCCGCTTGTTATTCTAATGGGCCCCAGGAGTCCCTCCTCCTGCATCTCTGCTTACTCAAACCTAGAAAGAATGCTCCTCTTGACAGAGTAAAGCTAGCTGCTCTTCCAGACTGGGTTTAAGTACTAATCCTTTTATGACACTCACCCCAGTATTTCCAGCAGGAATCATCTTGTGCTCCTCTGTACACTCATCACACAACATTCTACCTGTAGCTGCCTTTTTTTCCTGTAGCTCTTGTCTACCCTCCAAGATTGGAAATTTGAAACAAGAAAATTGACCGCTAGTAACTCAGCATCATCCCTGTCATCTTTGGTAGGAGGTGAGGCTGTGAAACCTCATTTTTCCCCCTTTTCCTCTACCAGCAGGGTGGTGAATTTAGATGTGGAAAAGTTTCATCATTGAGAGGGAACTCAAGAACAGCTAGTGAAGTGGTTTGGCCTTTTTTTTCTGCAAAGTGGAAGGAAACCGTAGCCTTCATTGATGTACTCTAATGGGACCTTGGAACAGATCCCATATCCGGGAACTGGTCTGATAGCTACTCCAGTGCCCGTCCAGGATCTGGCACATCCTTAGTGATCAATAAATGTCTGTGGCATGAATGTATGAGTCAAAGGTCTTGGATGCATGGAGATCTGGGTGTTTTCAGGTGGCTCACCTTGGGACTTATAACTAGTAACCTCCCAACACTTGGCAGAGCTGTGGTAGTTCAGATTATAAAAATACATAAAAACACACAGATGATGAATTTACTACTGAAAAGCCCCTCTCACTGAACATTTCAGAAGGCTCAGTGTTAGGGAGGTAAGGGTGGGGGGAGTTAAATGAAATCTAAGCACTCTACAAAAACAACTTTCAAATTCTGGGCTCCCTTCCTTTACACTTGTTTAGACAGCAGAGATCCTGAGAGAGTCCACGCAGTCAGTTTGGTCTGACCTGCTGGAAGAGGAGTCCTATTTTAGAGTAGATCCACTCACCCGAAACCTTGGCTGGGGAGCGCCATTGTTCGCGACGTTATTAATGGCGTTTTTTTCCAGCATCTCCATGGTTTGTCTCTCAGCAATCTGAATGAGGTATTAGTGACAGTAGAGTATACTTTGCTCTGGTTTCACAAGATAATGAAATCTTCATAAATGAAATTATTGCCTGTTATTACCTTAGAATGGTTTCCAATCTAAGCTTTTTTGCCTTAGAAGAGGTATGATTGTCTAGCTGGAGATAGTTTTAAACCCTTGATTTTAGACTGCCTTTTTAGGGTTCATCCTTACTTTCAGGGACTAAAATACAAATGTAACACGTGTTTAGAAAGGAGAAGGAGGAGATACATAAGAAAGTGTGGCCAATGAAAGGAAGGTCTGTTTGCCCCTTTTAAGCTGAAATGGGGAACCAGAGCCATTGATTGGAAAGAAAGGGAGAATGGCTGAATAGTCATTGCCAGTAAAAAGACGGGCCAAAGACTCATACCAATAAGTAATTAAAACAAGAGGGAGATTCATAATGTGCACGGAAGCTCTGGCGTGGCTGCCCAGGTCTAGCGTTTCTCCCTTCTCCACTCCAGCCCTTACTCAGATCACCATCGCACGCCACTGCCCTTTGATGACTGGGGCAGGTAACAGCCTTCCTGTCTGAGCTGTGTTTGATACCATTCCAGCAGGGAAAAGTACTGCAGTCCAGCGGCTGACCGGGGAGAAATGGACACAAGCTGTGTTGAAAATGGGTCCAGGCATTTTGAGGATGTCTTTATTGGATAAAGTCAGTGTCAGACACAGAACCTGCTCTTGAACAGGAAAGAGTAGAAGTTAGGAGAAGATACTGCGTCTCTGGCAGTCAACGTTCAGAACTGTCAAGGAAAAACTAGAGTCAGTAGTTGCATGGATAAAATGTGTTCGCTAAGATACTTATAAACATGACCACAAGTAAGGGAGTATCTGAGGTACTTTCCCAAGACGTACCATTTCATTCCCTTCACAACGTCGTGTTAGAGAAAGTTACCCTGAACACTTAGTGGGACCGTGACCTCAAAGTCTGTTCTTTGCACATTTGCCAGGCAGTTGCTGAATCTCAGTATTGGTGTGTGTGTGGGTGTGGCTGTGGCAGCACGAAGTTGAACACCTAGCCTAGTGCCTGGTGCATTTTGGGGATATAATACTGGCTGAAAGAATGAATACAGTGCAGGAAATGGACCCACTCTTTGAAACAGGGAGCATCAGGAACTTTAGTTATATAGGAAAGAGAATTAGAATTTGGAAAGATGAATTAATTAACTAGCCCACTGATTTCCTGAAAAGATGTCCCAGGCTCTGGTGGCTTAGTTCTAGAAAAACTTTTTTGAAAAAAGCATGTCTTTGCTACTTTAGTACTTCTAGCCCAAACTAATGGGGCATACTCTTTGATAAGATGTTCATTCTATAGGATTGAAAATTGCCTACCAAAAACTCAGTATGTCACAGAAAGTTAAGTACTTAGTAAATATTTCTTAATCAATTGATTGGATAATTGAGTTTATATGCCCAACCAATTCAGTTAATTCTGTCCACATCATTACTGAGTCTTTCTCATCTTTATAACTTTGATCGTCAGTTACTAGGATCTGACTGTTTCTGAAGCCTGGATGCTCTGGACCATAACTGAGTCTCCATTTCATGCTGCCCTATGGAGACTTGGGTCTAATTATACATCATGAAATGCCTCTGGCCGTGGATATTTTGCTCACTTCTTGATAATAGAATCTTAAATTGTTCTGATCTTGTTACCAAGGTCTGGGAGCCAAGTCTCCACATCTTTTCATTTTATCTTCATTAAACCTATTTCTTTTTCTTTCTTTTTTTTAAATTAGGACTGCTTTTTAAACTTTAATTTTATTATATGAAGCTTAACTGTCTTCACTGTCACAATCAATTCAATCAGAAATTCAATTAAATTTGCTCTTTGGCATCATAGAAATAATTCATCTGATAATTAATGTGAATTTTTACAAAACTGACCAGGTGTTCTTACGTCGTTTGGACAAAGCCAGAGGAACACTGCAGCCTGGCCTGTGACTGGGCGCAACCTGAGGATCAGATACGATTTCCCTTGTTTTCTCTACCTGGCACCTATGCGATAGAAATAACTGATTATTGGCTTGTTACCCCATCTTCGTCTTTCCATTTTTCTGTCTTTAGAACCATCTGTGATTCTATCACATTCATGAACAATTTCCAAAGGGAGTCAGGTTGTTTTGTTTTCCATTCTGAATTGCCATTCTTAGTTCCCCCACTTCCTCTCTCGTCTAATAAGTTTTTATATTCTTCCTCTTCAACTTCGACCATTTTATGTTTTTACGTAGTTTTTGGTTTATATGTCTGCAGATCATTGATAGATATGAGATTTTAATTGTCTTTTAATTAAGCAGTTTGTTTTTAAATTGACTGAACTTTTGAAAAGCATACTTATACTGAACATGATCGCAAATGCATCTGATGAAAGAAAAGACGTTCTGAATTAGACTGCCCATTGCTAGGCTATCTGAGAGGTTAGTTTGAGGGTTCATCTGGGGGTTATGTTAAGACAAGTTAGTTTCTTAGCACATGCCCTTTATAATTAGCTGCACTGATTGCTAGATACATGTGCTGTGCTGAACATTTCCTTTTGGGGGAAATTGAAAAAAGACAAAACTGTGATCACTAGTTTACTTAGACCCAAAGTCTTAATGTAGCCAAGCCAAAGTTGCTGCTCCTTCCTCAACAATGGTGGACATACAGACACTGTGGAGCAAACCCTCTGTGCCCGCAAACAGTGCTGTTTTTTTAAGGTAAGTTATTTTTGAAGGGCGGCTATTTATCAGAAACACAGGCAGCACAGAGCAACATATGTTCTTAAGAAAATTACTCTTGACGGTAGGTGTCAGAAATGCACCTAAATTTCATCACAAGGGCACTAAGCGGAGATGCTCCCCATCTACTTGGGGGATTGAAAACAGGCCCCACCACTCAGGGGGCCTCGTGGCATCACTCCAGGTGGCTTAGGGAAAATAGCAGAGAAGATCGATACTGACGAACTATTCTATGAGAGGAGAGGCTGGGTGTGCATCCTGTCTTGCCCATTTCTTGGTTTTGTGACCTTGGGCAGGCTCCCTGACTCACTGTCCTGCAGTGTTCTGGTCTACAGAGTGGTGAGGGTGATGATAGTTGCGATTAAGCCACATGCACTTACGCGCCTGACCCTGTTGCTAGAGAGTTACGTATATCGATGCACTTCAGTCCTTGAAAGAGCACTGTGAGGATTCAAAGTGTGCCTGGAAAACATGCCTAAAATTTTAAAAAATACATTATAATGAATGCTATATGCATTTCCACAGAAAACTAGTTCCCAAACTTCCATACTCTGCCCACGTGGTTTCCAGCAAGTCCCACGGAATGTTCACAGTTTTCTTCCTTTGGAGAAGTGTAGTTTTGATGATTGGTTTATGAGGGAAGAAAGACAGAAAGATAAGTTCAAAGTGCTCTCTTGTTGGAGAATGTGGTCAGAACTTGGAATGCAGGTCTGAGTTTCCATTGCCATCTTTTCCATGTGGATTCGAGTGTGGGAGCCCTTTTCCAGGGAACCTCGCCTCCCAATTTGGCATGCCTCTTGCAGTTATCTTCACAACTCTTGAGGTACTTGTTTCTTCCGTTACTCCCAGCCCTGAAATAGCTTACTGATTTGGGTTGGTGGCTACCGCTTGGGTCTTCTCTGTTTCCCAGGGTACTACTGCATGGCTGAGCCCATACTGGAGAGAAAGAAGCCTTCTACTGAATTGGACTACACTATACCCAGTGGGGTTGAAAATCCAGGTGTGCACAGGAGTGCATCCATCCTAATCTTTTCCTATCCCCTCGTACTTTCAGTTTTTGCCAGTTTTCTTAGAGGACATGATATTGGAAGTCTTCTGGTAGCCTCTCTGTAGCCTGAGTTCTTACAGCATAGGGGTATAGATCTGGTAATAGTTTTTCTTTTTTAAAGGCAGGCTTCTTAGGAGATAACCAGCTAGACCCTGATTTAAACCCATTTTAAATACACCCCCCCCCAATAGAAACCACTTTCCCTTCCAGTTCGGTTATCTGTCGTGATGCTGTTTGTTGTTGAAGAGATATCAGTCTTTCAGTGACCAAGACAGTGCAAGAGAAGCAGGTGGCCTTTGCTCCGTGCTGAGAGGTGTGCAGCTGCTGGCCGGGACGAGGGGGGCACTGATGGAAAGAGGGAAGAGCCTCCTCTGCAGTGAGCGCTTAGGGAGAAAGGCACACTTCCTGAAAAGCTCAGCCTTGTGCCTGTCAGCAAGGGGAATGTTTGGAAATGCCCTCAACCTCCTCAAAAGTAACTGGCTATTGCATCATTCACCCAGACCAAGAAAAATCCAGAATCCCTATGTCTAGATAGATAAATATGTACCTCACTAGCCTTTGATTGAGGGCTTTAACAAAAGAAATCTGTTTTTTGAAGACTTATTCTTCCATGTTGTTGGTGAAAATTTTCCTAAGATTTTAATGGATAGCATAGTAATTTTAGGACAAGAGGAAAGAAAAAATAGTATTCTTGGTGAGTAGAAAGAAATCAGATTTCTTAGTTATTTGTAGGTGAAACCCAGCATACCTAAAATTATTCAAACCAGCTAATAAAAGCAAGTCTAGATGTTTCCCATTAACCTTGGAATGTGCTTGGAAAAAGTCGTGCTAGCTGCAGATGTCTAGTATTGGAAAGCATAGCAACAGCACTACTCTCGTTTGTGGCGAAGAATGCATACGGTTCAGAAATTCAAAGTGCAGTCTGATATATGAGGGCACAGTAATTTCTTTTCTTCCTTTCCGCCTTCCCTTTACCTTAAAAGGTTGGAGAAAACACGAAATGTAGTGTTTTTCATTTCTTGATTACAAATGAAAACCAATTTATATAAAGGAATAAGGTGGTCCAGACTTAGAACTGAGATGTGTTAAGTAAATATTTACTCTCGTTCCACTCCAGGGTGGTTGAAGATTTTATTAACATATTTGTTGAGGTCAGGGAGGCAAGGAAAAGCTTATGCTGTGCTTAAATGCCTGAAGGGCCTTTTTATTTTCTTTTCCTTTTGCTGCTTGTTAACAAAGGCCAGTATTTTTTTATACCGAAAAAGAGCAAATATCTTGTTTTGTGGCCTTTATTTTTTTTATTGTTCATTCATAAACTGCTTAATCTCAAACCCGAGCTTTAAAAAGCTGCTTTATTTTTTTTTTCTGTTTGAAAAATCTCTTCTTAGATATCCCTTATGAGATTTGCTTCCAAGCTTTATTCTTGTTCTTTTCTTCTAGTTTACTTTGGTCTGTTATCAGCTCTTTGTACTTTGTTTTGTCTTCACCGTTGAAAAGAAAAGTCGCCCATGAAAAGTCAAGGTTTGAAGTGTTGAACTTGATTCCTTGAGTTCCGTCCACAGTTTGGCTCTGATTACTGTCCCAGGCTGACCTCCAGCCCAGGGGAGGGTGTCTTGGCAGAAGTCTGAGAATTCCTCGATCAGTAACTCCCTTTTTTGGATTTATGGAGTCTTTAGGTGGATCGCTTTGTGCTAAGCATGTTCTTCTTGGAAAGGAGTGGGGCTGGGCTGGGATGAGAGGAGGAGTTTCCCCACAGAAATGCTTGCTGCTCACCTCTGTTCACCATGCTCAACGGCCCAGCTGCTGCTGCACCCTGCCTTGAACCACAGACCCTTGAAGCTCTGAAAACTCACCCAACGAACTGTTTTAAATAGTGTTGAAAAAGCAAAGTTAGATAATGTTGTTAACCTTTTGTGGCTTCCTCCTGACTTGATTCATTGCCCCCCTTGAAAGTCTTTGCTCTTATTCTTAGAAATCAAATTTTAAAAGACTCAGTAGCCAAACAAGCCTAGCATTACATTATGGAACAGAGTGACTCTGAAAGCTCTTTGTGCTGACGATTAATTTCACATGTAAACACTTTCATTTTGTTGCCAGGAGATTTCCTTTTCCGTTCTTTGCCTAGTTGAAATTTAGAAATAAAATTCCACAGCCCTCCGGTCCCCACACAGTCATCAGGGGCCTCTCAACATGGCCTCATGATGAGCAGTGTGAAGGTGAGGATCTGCTCTCAAGTCCACACAGCTTGTGTCAGACGCCCGTGGCCGGCACGCACCGGATTTGGCTGTGTGTAATGCACACCCCTGTAATCTTTGGTTTCCATGGTGTAAGTCAGGTATTTATTTATTTATTTATATTTAGATACTTGTTTTTTGCATTATAAAGGAATTTTAGCATTTTTTGAGTGTATTATGCTACAAGAAATTTTAACTAACAATTACAAAACACAAGAACAGGCACAAGGTATTTCGGGTACTACCCATGTATAATGCGCATCCTTTTATCCCCTCAAAAATTTGGATAAAAAAAGCGGGCAGTTACATAATCTGCTGTGTGATAATTATAAAAGATGGCCATTTTCTGTGCCCATGGTGGACACATGTAACCAGTGGGCTTAACCAGTTTGTGAGCTATCATTGTCTTCCTCATTGAACCTTCTTGTCTTCCCAGCCCCATTTGTCCAGGTTCAGACCCTGGCAGACCATGGAAGAACAGGGAGTGTCAGCACGGGCAGTAATACAGCACTGCCCTGAAAGGCCATCCTTTCCTTTTTGTCAGGAGGACATTTATGGCTGAGAATGTCTTGTAATGCTTTCTCTGTAATTATGCATTGTTACCATAGCCAGCTCCTGTGTGTGTGCTTTGTGCGTGTGCGTGAGCACACTGTGTGCATAAATTAGGTCTCTGCATGTTTCACTTAGTTCTCAAACCAGGATGTTTGCCAACTTAGCCACCAACTAACACTTTTATTCAACTTTCCAGAATGTCCAGAGTGGCTCCATGTTCTGTCTGCTTATCCTTTGTCCTCTAGTTGCAGTGCATTCCCTCCACTGTGTGCTTCCTCTGCAAGCGGCGTTCCCAGGGTTAGGCAGGTCTCTAAGACTTGTCTCTAGAGAGACAGTGCATCATCTTTTGGCACCATCTAATCATTGATGTAATGCTGTTCAGAGAAAATGATCCTTGTAACTCATTTATGGTCTCAGTTTACATCCTGCCCTTTCACGTGACCAGTAGCACCTGGGAGCATAGTGGCTTTTGAGGGAGATTCTTAATAGCTCCACTTCAAAGGGTATTTGCAGAAGTGAAGTGTTCATATATGCAAATGTACAGTACCCTGTGTTACAGTACTAGGTTCCACAGCTTTCCTACCAATTAGGCAGAATGGAACATGCATACATGCAGACATGGGCACACTGTTTAATTGGTGGAGAGATTATGAAATATACTCCTTTGCTGCTCAAATAATTAATTATGTAAATTTGACACCTGCTGCCCCAGCCCCCTTTTCTAGTTACATGGGGTGGGCACCTATCCTTGGTAAGACATAAAGAGGCCATGTGTGTGCATTCTTAAGCACACAGAACTCCATCAAGGACAAGAAATACAATTATGATTGTTAACCAGGCCATCCGACACCTTCATAGCAGGTTTCTGAGACAGTATGTTCACCAATTAAGTGAGAAACATACATGTATGTGGTGTATTTAAGCTCTGGACAAAGCCATGACTCTACCTGAGAGGACCAGTCTCACATAAAAGTCTCCCCAAAGAAATAGTGATGAAGACAGTAAATAGAGGGAAAGACAAATTTAGGGATAGACAATAAGTAAATATAATTCAAATTGTACATGCAGTATAGAAGTGATAGGAAATATGGATTAGATTGATTCTGTATGTGGAGCATGCTATTGGAAAATAAAGAGCAAATTTTAAAATGAAAAGCTTAAAAGATTAAAAAAAGAATTTAAGGGATAATCTAGTTTGCATGTTTTTAGGACCTTGTAGGAGTGGTCTCTGATTTTCCCCACATTTTATTTTCCTGATTGGGGTACCAGGTAATAATCATTGCCTAGCTAATTACCTTATAGACTTTTAAAAAAATGAAGTCATTTTTCATTCTGCGTTGCCCACAGAGTAAAACAACCCACAGAGAGATTTAAAAAGCAAAAAATCTTGAGCATTATATTCTTAACTTATATGCTGAGGTAGATGGTTGAAACTTAAATACCCAGCCATCAAATACATGTAAAGAATCAGTAAGAAATAGTACACTTTCACCATTAAACTGTATTTAAATATATTGTGGGTTTAAATATGTTAAGTATACTTGAAACCAAAAAAACTGCTTTTACCTAAGAGTTGCTCATGGATATTTAAGTGCATATCTGCTGTGATTAGCATATTTAAATTAACATGCTTTTCAGTTGTTTTTAATGTAGTCATCAGTGATGTAGGTGTCACATTGTGGGAAAAGATGCATTAACTAACATAGTCAGTGACAAGCACGAACGCTCAACCTTTCCCAGAATTTAAACAAAACCTTCGCATGTTCTGCAATTTAAGACAACAAAGTTTTCCTTTCTCTCTATATTTTCATAATGTTTTCTCAGTTGTTGAGGATAGAGCTTGCCTTTCTGATTTCTAACTTCTGGAAGAACAGTCTTCTAGAGCAGCACTTTTCAACCTTTTCTATCTCATGCACACGTAAACTAATTACTAAAGTTCTGTGGCACACCAAAAAAGATATTTTTTGAGGATCTGACAAAAAATAGGTGTAATTTTGATGGAGCCACACTGGACAGCTATTGTTGAGTTGGCTGTTCTCATTTTTTTATTTGACAATCTAATGGAAAAGAGGTCAGTGCCCCTGACTATAGAGTTGGGTATTGCTTGTTTAAAAATCCTTGCAGCACACGGTTGAAAATTGCTGTTCTAGAGAGTTTTGAGGATTTTACTTGAGCAAGAACAAACAAATGCTTATTTTACACATGGAAGACACTTTTAAGAGGACAGATACTTCTCTCGTCAAGATCAAGGTGCACTTGGCTTAGGTATTTAATAAAACAACAGTTTTGAGGTGTTCCCATGTCGATCGCCCAGATTGCTTGCATTTCTGAGACCCACCATAAAGAGAGAGAGAGTTCAGTGAAGTTAAAAAAAAATGAAAAAGTTAGTTTAATTGACGTTCAAGAGAAACACAGCTTGAATCCAGAAAAGTGAATGAATGCCATGCAGTTGAAGCCATGTGTCCACCTTCAGGACATAACTGACCAGTGCCAAGAGGAACAAACAGCTTCAGGGTCCAGCAAGAACAGGGCTCTGGAAAGACACATCACCTCATCCCTGTTTTCTGACCCACATATTATCAGTATTCAACAGCCCCAATGGTCAGGGTCATTGTCAGCTCCTAATGCTCTGGCGTAGGTAAAAAACAGGACGCAGCAGCCTGTGGAGTGGCTTCAGATCTGCTCACTGCCACCCACATTTCCTCTGTTGACCATACTACTGGATGCTTTGCTAAATGTTGATTGTGTTTGTTTTTACTCTGTTGATATATGTTCCAACAGCTATTATTACATTTGACATGAACTATACTTTTTTAAAAAATTGCACTTAAAGTACTGTATTAGTTTGCTGGGGCTGCCAAAACAAAGTCCTGCAGACCAGCTGGCTGAAACAACAGGAGGTCGTTTTTCACAATTCTGGTGTGTGGAAGTCTGAGGGCAAGGTGTTGGTAGGGCCAGTTTCTTCTGAGACTTCACCCCTTGGCTTGTAGATGGTCCTCTGCTCCCAGATTCTTTTTTTTAAATATATTTTATTGATTATGCTATTACAGTTATGCCATTTCTCCCCCATCATTCCCCTCCACCCTGCACACCCCCTCCCACCCACATTCCCCCCCTTTAGTTCATGTCCATGTGTCATAAGTTCTTTAGCTTCTACATTTCCCACACTATTCTTGCCCTCCCCCTGTCTATTTTCTACCCACTGTCTATGCTACTTATTCTGTACCTTTCCCCCCTCTCTCCTCCTTCCACTCCCCTGTTGCTAACCCTCCATGTGATCTCCATTTCTGCATTTCTGCTCCTGTTCTAGCTGTTTGCTTAGTTTGCTTTTGTTTTAGGTGTGTTGTTAATATCTGTGAGTTTACTGTCTTTCTACTGTCATATTTTTTATCTTCTTTTTCTTAGGTAAGTCCCTTTAACATTTCATATAATAAGGGCTTGGTGATGATGAACTCCTCGAACTTGACCTTATCTGAGAAGCACTTTATCTGTCCTTCCATTCTAAGAGAAAGCTTCATTGGATAGAACAATCTTGGATGTAAGTCCTTGACTTTCAGGACTTGGAATACTTCTTTCCATCCCCTTCTTGCCTGTAAGTTCTCTTTTGAGAAATCAGCTGACAGTCTGATGGGAACTCCTTTGCAAGTGACTGTTCCCTTATCTCTTGCTGCTTCTAGAATTCTCTCCTTCATTTGAATCTTGGGTAACTTAATGATGATGTGCCTTGGTGTGTTCCTCCTTGGGTCCAACTTCTTTGGGACTGTCTGAGCTTCCTGGACTTCCTGAAAGTCTATTTCCTTTGCCAGATTGGGGAAGTTCTCCTTTATTATTTGTTCCAATAAGTTTTCCACTTGTTGCTCTTCCTCTTCCCCTTCTGGTACCCCTATAATTTGGATGTTGGGATGTTTAAAGATGTCCTGGAGGTTCCTAAGCCTCTCCTCATTTTTTTGAATCCTTGTTTCTTCATTCTTTTCTGTTTGTTTTTTTTTCTTCCTTCTGGTCCACTGATTTGAGTTCCAGTTTTCCTCCCATCACTATTGGCTCCCTGTGCATTTTCCTTCATTTCACTTATTGTAGCCTTCATTTGTTCATCTAATTTATGACCAAAATCAACCAATTCTGTGAGCAACTGATCACCAGGGCTTTGAACTGTGCATCTGATAGGTTGGCTATCTCTTGGTCACTTAGATGAATTGGCTCTGGGGCTTTGATCTGTTCTCCTGTTTGAGCCATTTTTTGTTTGTTTGTTTGGTCTGGTCGCGGCTGTTACGTAGTGAGGGGTGGAGCCTTAGGTGTTCCCCAGGGCAGGGCAGCCCAGTTGCTGGGTTGTGACGCTGTATGTGGGGGCAGGGTCTGAGAGGGAACAATGGCTCTTTCTTCGCTCTCCCCTGGATTCTAGTCCCTTCCGCCATTTCCCCCAAGCAAATTGGGCCCTTCCAGCACTGACTTTCATGTTGGTGGGCCTGTGTACATTCCAGGACCCTATGGGTTTCTCCAACGAGCCCTCCTGTGAGGCTGGGAGTCTCTCCTGGCACGTCGCCTCCCACAAGTGCTTCCAATTGGTGCTTTTAGGTTTTATTTCCTGGTGCTGGGGCCCTGGGTTTCAAAGTCTGTGTGGCTCCCCATTTTCACCTGAATTATCTGCAGGCAAATGTGGAACTGCCTGGTCAGCAAGCCACCTTGCACGGCCTCACTGGGTCTGCCAGTTGGCACCCCGTGCCCAAGGTCTGCCAGCCACTGCTTACGCACCTGGGTCCACCAACCTCCACTTTTTCCTGCCACGACTCCACCCCTCTTACTGGTCTGGATGAATGGTTGTCAGACTTCCATACAGTTCAATTTTCTATCAGTTCTGATTGTTTTCTTGTTTCTAAATCTTTGCTGTCCTTAATTTTGGTTGTGCGAGGAGGCATAGTGTGTCCACCTATGCCTCCATCTTGGCCAGAAGTTTAGCACACACTTTTAAAGTCATCTTTTAGAAGGTCTTCACACCTCTGCTGCCCCCACCCCCTGCCTGTTTGGGGGGAACTCTGTTCTCTTTCTTCCTTTCTTTCTGTTCTGTCCCCAGAACCCAACGGTGTCCAGCACATTGCGGGCGACTCACAGACTCATGGTGAATGCACGCATGAGCGATGGTGTTTCAAATCATGTGAGAGAAAGGGTAATAATTGTCATAGATTTTGTCTCTTAAGTCCTTCATATAAGAGTCTCAAAACACCACAGTTATAAGAAAAAAGCTGTAATGTCGGTAGCATATATTTCCAATAATTTACTTTTTTTCCAAAATCACAAAAGGAAATTTAAGTATCTCCTTTAGATACTATGTTCAGGGATATGCGGAGTTCTTAGAGACCAGCCAGGCAGGTTTTCAGAAGGTAACAGGCTCCTCTGTCCCTGACATTTGGAGCTTAAAGTTCTGATTCTGAAAGATACAAAGAATTTACTACAAAGCCAAAACATCATTTATTTTTCCTAAAGTATGCAATGATTATGAGTCAAACACTAAAAAATGCCTACTTTGAAATACCCTTGTCAAATCTGTGGCTAAATTGTTTCAAAAGAGCAAATTTGAGGTAAATGGGGAAGTTTCCTCATTTGTCAGTTTTGCTATAAGATGCTTGTGTTCCTGATTTCTTTGGCAAAAAGTCACTGACAGTTTTTCTTTTTCTTTTTCTTTTTTTTTTTTTTAAAGAAAGAAAGTTAAGTTCTTGGGAAAATAAATTGTGAGAATAAGTGTAATAATTTATGAGAGGCAAGCTATTTTTTCACTACAAATCAGACTTGGGTGAACCTAGAAGTTAAATACTAGAACAATGTGATTTTGTTAAAATAGAATATCACAGAAAATCACAAGAACACAAACATAACATGTTGACTTGATTTTCCTTTTCATTGCGTCCATGTGTCTATGAAGTTTTTATGTGTATTTTTATCAATGTTTTGGGCTTACAGGGAAACTTTATATCTCGTTGATATGTGTAATATTTTTAATGGTACTTAAAACGTGCTTTTAAAAGTAGTAACCAGAGACTATTATGCTAAGTGAAATAAGCCAGTCGCTGAAAGACAAATACCATATGATCTCACTTTTAAGTGAAATCTAATGAACAAAATAAACTAACGAGCAAAATAGAATCAGAGGCATAGAAACATGGAACAGATTGACAGCTGTAAAAGGGGAGGGGGCAGTGGGGACTGATTGAAAGAAGGTGAAGGGATTTGTCAAAGAACATAGACGAAGGACCCATGGACGTGGGCAACAGTGTAGGGACTGACTGTGGAAGTAGGGGGAGGACTGGTTGGAGGCAGGGCAAAGGGGGCAAAATTGGGACAACTATAATAACATAAACAATAAAAATTTTTAAAAAGAAAAGTAGTAATATAGAAATGTAATTATTATTATAGATTTATAATTTTTTTTCAATTTACAGCCTTACCTTTGATCCCAATGTAGGGATCCCAATGATCCCTTCTAAAATTCAGCCCAAACTAGGATTTGTTTGTTTTCTTCACCCCTTCTTGGTTACAGGGCATGTCAGGGTGGCTCTTTGTCCCAGATAAGGCAGATGGTGGAGTTCTCCCAGAAGGAGCTGGTCAAAGGAGGGGAAAGCTGAGCAAGAGGAAGGAGATTGGTTTTGAGGGAGGCAAATGGCCTGGAAAGCAGACTCAGTACTAAGTCAGAAAATAGGTGCAGTTCTTCCCGGATGAGGTCTCAAATATTTAAGACCTACATGTGGGTGTTGGCTGTGGACTCTGTAGTTTTTGAGCTCTGGTAGGCAATTTGCACTCTGGGATAATTCAAGAACATCAGGATAGTGGGAAGAACTTGAGTCTGGAAAACAGGTTTAAGTTCTGTCCTACAGTGACCTTGTAACTTTGGGCAAGTCTGGTGACCTCTTTGAGTTTCAGTTTCCTCGCCTGTGCAATGTTAAGACCTATCACAGGCTTATTGTCAGGATGAGTTAGGTAATTTATATAAAATCACTCTGCGAACTGGGATGTGCCATAAATGTTACTGGAGTAAAGTGAAGTTCTCGTTAGACTATCTATCCCAGGGAACCAATGCAGCCATCCACAGGTCGTGCCTCACACCTCCCGAGCAAATGGGTCGATTGGGACATTGCAAACATCTCAGCCCAGGGGTTAGGCTACTGCATGTGGGCTTCCAAAATCAAAAACAACATGTCAGTCTGTTTGTTAACTTATTGATGTGGTGTGATTCTTAATATTATCTATTAAACATGAGTGTTAATAAATGTAGGGTAGGACTTAAACCCATTTTCCAGACAGTATTTAGAGAATCAGATCTGGAGGAAATCTTACCTAATTTTCTCCCCTCCTTTCAAGAAGGGCCTGTATCAAATGTGAATTAGCCCTGAATTAGGTTGTTAAATTCTGTTTCTAATTTCTTAAAGTAGATTTCACATTTTTCCTTTCTGAATTCTTTTTAGCAATTTAACAATTCTTCTGTCAAGTTCTTTCTTATGGCTGACCTGAATCTGCTATAGTTTAAGTCCCGATCCCCAACCCCTGTCTTTCCAGAAAATGGAGAACAGTTGGTTGACTAACTTCTTACAATAATAACCCTTTGTCTAGATAGTTAAAGGAGAGCTATTCTGTTCGACTCACTCTCTCCACCTTACCCCTAAATCCATCAGCTAGTATTCTCTGAATCATCCATAGCAATGCTGCCCATCTCCCTGCCCCTTGCTCAGACACTCTGCTACCTTCAAGGCAGCTGGGCAGTGTGTTCTCAGGGGCTACATGGACCTAGGAGAATGCAGGCTGCTGCTGCCTTTCCTCCTTATGCTCTGTGCAGAATCTCGAGCCTTCTACAGAGTGATCAGGATAACCCCTAACAGTGTTTGATGGGTGCATGGCACATTTATCTCATAAACATGGGATTTTGCAGGGATTCTTATCACAAGCTGCTTTGAAAGTTAGGCATCCCCAGAGCCTTTCTTTGCTCAGCCAGTCATGCCAGGAAGCTGCCCCTTGGCATGCTAAAGATAACATTGATTGATATCTCCGCTCTATTGGACTTAGTCTGGGAAGACATAGAGCTAAACTCTCCCGAGTGCAGCCAACATTCAGAAGCACATTAACAGTCTGACAGAGTAGATGGGCTTCCCCAGCACTCTAGAGTTGCAGTTGGGAAGTAAGTGATTGCTGAGGAGGATTGAGCTCATTAAAGCTGATCACAGGTGGTTTCAAAGTGGATGCTGTTTTTAATCTAAATATGTGTGCTCTTGTGTCTCTTACAGGTTTATTACCCAGATCTCTCTGTCTGGGTCAGCCAAGAGCCATTTCCAAATAAGGAAATGGAGGGAAGGCTTCCTAAGGTAAGATCCTTAGCTGCTATTTTGTTAATTGTTTTAAATTTAGGAGCAATTTTTTAAAAAATCAGAGTTACTCATTTTTAATTTTAATATTCATTATAGTCTACAATCACAATTCATTTATCTGATACTATTTTGCCCTTGGAAGTAACATATACTACAAAAAGAATCATATCCTAAAGTCCTGTGACACTTAAAAGTTCACATTACCTTACTTTCTTGACAAGTCCAAAGCAAATTTTCATTTAATAATCGTGGAGCCAATGTACATTATTCAGGTTTTTAATTTTTTGTTCTGTTCCTGGGTAGAGAAAGTCAAATAACGATGCTCAAGCTGAAAGATATCTTAAAAGGATAAGGCAATGACAGTGTTGTCTGAAAATAATGCCTGAATGATAAAATTACCCATGAACCAAAATAAAAAGAACATTAAAAAAACTGTTATATTTCTTTGTTTTAATTTTTAGGCCTAAAATATTTTCTGTGAACATGCTTTCATTGTGCTGACATCTTAGATGGGACAATTTTCTGCCTTAAAAAAATTGTAAAATTTACATTTTAGATTTTAGCGCCATTTCTGGGGGAAAAAATCCAACAAAAACATTTTAAAATCTTTTACCAGTCTTTACTATAGATACCTTTGGACTTCGCTTGTTACAATAAATATCATATGACCATTAAGTAGGAGGACTGTACTTTTACCACTGACCTCCTGATTTTGTAGTTAATAAAAACAAATAGAATTCATTGAAAATAAAAATAAACATTTAAAAGTTTCATATGTGTCACTGACCAGTGATGAGGCCTACCCAGCTATTACTGATGTTTCAATGTTTGAAAACTCTCCTATTTACACTAAATGATTTCAGCAATTCTCTTATCTTTTACTGGCAGGCAGAATTTGAAGAGAGTGTGTCAACTGGCAGTTTGCACTCAAAGAAAGCAATTCTAAATTGCTTTTAATTGTTCAGACAATTTCTGAAGGTCAAGGTTGAAATCATTGGCAGGAAAGTAGGTGAACAAAATGATTTTGCCCCTGTCTGAGCTAGGCTTGTGCTGATTCTGTAGAGTTGGAGAGGAAGGTGTATTAAAACACAGCTGCACCCCGTCATTCCCTACCACTGTATCACCAGCATTGGCCGTATAACGGTAGACATTCTTTGCAGGGCTGGCTCAGGGCAAAATTCCCCTGAGCCGCTGAAGGTAAGACATGATAATGGAAGGGGCAAGAGAGATTATAGTCTTTTCATTAGTTCCTGCCCCATACAAGCACCCAGGTATCCTCTCTGTGGTACTGGTGAGAGGATCACAAGAGAGACAAGACTAGGCGAGTCCCTGAGTGAGTCAGTAGTGCTTCCTTTTCCTCTTGGAAGACTGGTCCTGGTCCCAGGCCTTGCCTGCAATTGGCACAATGCATCCTGCAATTCAGGCCTTCTGTTATTTTAAGTTCTTTCCTCTCTAAATAGGTGAATAGTATCTTAAGCATAATATATTTGTCCTCTTCCCAGCAGTTTCCTTCTGGAAAAGCACATCTTTGTTTAATCATAAGAAAAATAAGCTTGACTGACTTGGTCCGTGGCATGTGATTGAGTACCTGGGGGATTCATACACCAACAGTCGTCATCCCAGAGGGCCATCCAACCCCATGTAGCTCAGCTGTCAGGGCATCCAGGAGAGCCCGTCTACGGGAGCCACTGGACACATCGTTCCCTCCTCCAGCCAGTCCTCTAGGGACCGTATGTGCTGGATGATGGGAGAAAGTAGGATTATTTTTGCCTGAATTTTTAAAAGGCCTGACTTCTGGAGAAATAAGACACCATTGTGTTCCCTCTTCAAAATGCCTCCTTCCCTTGGTACATAAGCCTAAAATTCCTTTAGTGGGGGCAGGAAGACTATTCTTTATTTTTTTCTTTAATGAAGGGCAGGAGGCAACGATTGAAATCTAGTAAATTCTGGGCTCCAGTGGGAGGCTGTGCAGAACTTGATCTGCCCACCAGCTCCCCTCCCCCGCAGCCCGTTGGGTGGTGGCCCCTGGGCTGCTGCCGCAGTGCACCCCTGCGTGGCTTACACGCTCCTTGCCATTGTCCAGCTGTGCTTGGCTGTCTCCCTGCAGCAAGTTAGTGAAGAGCAGGGTGGGCAGGGACTGTTTTTTATTTCTGTTTTAATCTCTGTAGGTCTAAAAATCTAACAGTATACTCAAGTCATAATAGGCATACAGAACATGAATAATAAATGAAGACGTGAATGTTTGGGAGCCTCACAGGAGAGAAGAGTAGTAAAAATGTAGATTCCCATCTGAAATAATCTCCTTCACGTTTTTTTTTTTCCCCCCTGGATATAACCTCTTCCCAAATTACCCAGATGCCACTCAGCTCTTTATTTTGTTTTCTTGTGTATTTTCCATGGAGGTACCAGATTAGTAAGACTTGAGATTTATATGGAGACAGATGAATGCTCTTTATATTCATTTTTGAACAGAGTAAACCTGAACTGAAGTTAGCAATTTGAACCCAGCTATGTACAGAGGGTAGTCATTGAGTGAAATGATGTTTGTGAACTTTTGATTTTCCTTCCTGGCCTGTGACAATTTCAAACCATTGAATTCTTCACTAAAACCTAAGTCTGTCGTATCTCGAACCACACATGCTAACCGCTTGATGGAGGGTGAGGAACAAATATTTTAAAGGCATCAGAATTACAGTGTATTTCTTTTCTATTCTTAGTCTTGGGATTGTATGCCAAAACTTATTTTCACAACTCAAAGGAAGGATCCAATGTAATGCTTTTGGAAATTTTTCTAGATCCTTAAGTGTGTGTGAGTGGTGAACTATATTTTAATTTAATTTTCTGGTTTGGTTCTGTTGATATTTAATTATACCAAAACAACCTCTAAATCACAGGCTAAGACTGGAATAAAGTACAGACTGAGTGGATTTGATATACATCTTAAAAATGTTGTATGATCTCAGTGTCTCAGATTTTTAAATACAATACTTAGGCATCCCAGGTGTTTAATATGAAAAATCTCTACAGTAAATAAGACTTTTTGAAGTTGAATTATTTGTGGCATTTAGTTCACCCTGGGGCTGCTGAAAACATTTATTCAGTTTCAAGTTGTTAGGAAGTTCCTGATGTCTGAATTCTTGTTAAAAGGAAATTCAAATGTGATCATTTACAGATTGCAAAGCAAGATTATCACTTTAATCAAAGTTATTATATCCAAATTAGTTTATTATACATGTCCTGTTAAAATGTGTGAGCTAATCAAAAAAGGGGAAAAAATGATCTTTTAAAACCACAATGGGTAATTTTTTTCCCAAAGAAACCCCAGTAGTTAATGGATTTTCTATGGATTTTGTAGGAGCTTGTTAAATCACTATCTTCATATCTGCGCAGAGCGTCCAGTCTATTTGCAGTAAAGTGAGACCTCTCTTGTATCATCCAATGCCAAATGGGGTTCACTGTCCTGTCCTCTGGCCTCTCCATTACTGTGGAGAGCTGCTTTCCATTGGTGCTCAGCGGGTCATCAGTCACACTGGGGTTGGATTATTTTAGTCAGAAACACAAAAACCTCACCCAGTCAGTCCAAACTAGCTGAATCTCTCTCTTCTGGCCTCGGTTTCACACTGTTCTCTTATTTCCTGCACGCCTCCCACCCCCAGCCCCACGCTATCTCCCTCCCAAACACTCCCGATTTTGCTTCCTGCTTCTGATTCTGACCCTGAGGCCCACCTGGACTGTGCCAGTGCTAATGGAATGAGCCATACATAAATTACATTTGTGCGAGTTCTTATATGCTTTTAAATATTTTTATTATATATTAGAAAATAGACAATTCCCCTACTCCATCACAGCCATTGAACTCTTTTTAGAAAAATGTATCAATACTCCAGTGAGCACCTCTCACCCAGCTCCAGGTCAGGCACCATCCGATGTTGACTTCAGACACCCAACTCTCGGGGAATGCCACCTCCCACATGGCTGGGCTCAGCCCTTAGAGAAGCACTTGATTTTGTCTGAAGCCAAGGCGGCTAGTGTTTAATTATTATACTTCATGCCCCCGCAGACCTAATATTTACATTCAGGTGAAACTGTGTTTAATATGTAAACTGGGTTTGCAAAAACATCAGGAGTTCAAGGATAAAAAAATTTCAAATGGTTTCAGAGCATGACTAAGTGTGTCTCTCTCTTGTGTGTGTTCGTCTGTTTGTGTCTGGGTCCCCTGCTTTTCAGGGAAGACTTCCTGACCCACAGGGAGTGGGCCGCAAGAAGAATGGCAAGACGGAGGCTGCCTCCCTGACTCCACTTGGCAGCAATGAACTCCACTCCCCGAGAATCGGTTACCTCCACTCTTTTTAATCATAACACCTCCATTTGTATTACGTATGGTGTATGGGTATTGATGAGGTCATGGTATCATATATGGGATTTTTTTCTGTGTAAATCATCAAGTATAAGAAGAAACTACGGGACTCTGAGCCTTGCTTTAGAGAATTTACAGTGGTCAAATAGGTATCATCAAATCCGTTTTTAATCATTCTGACTCCAGTGAAAACGCTCAGAATTTCACACTGTGAATCCACGTTTACAACCCTTACAGGTGGGCCCTCAGGCCTGGTTCTCTACGACGACGTCTTCCACAACTCACACTCCCACTGCTCTCACACAACCGGTCCACTCCCGCCTCGGCACTCACACGGCTCCGACTGCTTCCTGCAGAGGCTGAGAGTCCCCATTTTTTTTTTTTTTCATTTAGATGTAACAAGCCTAGTAGTTTATGTTCATCAATTGTCTGTATATCTCTATATTTTATCCATGTACTCTTTTGATGTATAGAAGTAGTTTGAAACTCATTGTTTCCTTGTGGTAAGTGACCGAGATGCTGCCACAGGACCTGAGACACTGATGAATGGTGCTATTTTGGACTTTCAACATGCTCCTTGGCGAGGTAGCTCTGATGGAGTTATTTTTTATTTCCATGTTCTAAGAAGGTGTTGGTACTCTGTTTCCCTGAATGTTGTTCTCTAGACTGGATTGACTTGTTTTCCTTGTGTCTTCAGTGTGGCTTTCTTCTTCAGCGTTGTAGGTTGAGTGAATGCTACCGGAGAGAGTGTAAGAGACCACGTCTCATGGGCTGGCACTCATGGACCCGAAGCCGCTGTAGTGGGAGCAATCACAAAACTGTAATTTACTTACCAAATCTCTTCCTTTGGGTAGCCTGGCCCACCTAACTTAGAGAAAGAAAAGCAATAATTGGGCAGGCGTTTTTAGGTGTCTCTCTGGGTTCTTTTTGTTTGAAAGAATATTTGGGGGGGGGGGAGGGAAAACTCCATTTTTAATAAATGCCCTCAAAAAAACCCCAAAACACTGGTGTCTGAGTTGGAATAGCAAAATTACACCTTTCCCAAAAATTAGGTTGGAAAAAGTGTCTACAAAAATTTTTTTTGAAAAGGCAGAACATTCTTTTTCCACAGTTTTGATAAGCAAGGTGTAGGTTTTACATTTTTGTCCTTGCTCCCAATGGAACGGATAAACAAACAAAAAAATCAGAAATACCATCTTCTCACGGAATGTTGTTGCATTAGCCAGTCTGAAAGCCCACCTTAATTTTTATATAACTGTCTTTTAGCTCTTCCTTTGACAGGGCAGGCTCTGTTCTGAACTGCTCCGCTTCTGACTGTTACACATCGACAATGCATGCGCTGCACTTCTTCGTTCTCTTCTCGCTCCCCCATGGGCCTGAGTTTCTCGTGCATTTCCCCGCTCCCTTCTTTGTTAGAATAGGTATATCAGCTGTGTAAATAGAGCAAGAACAGTATTCTGCATCTGTGGCATTTATGTAGAGTTGCAGTTGTGTGCTGCTGAAAATGCAGGCTTTTGTAACAATGTGATCTTTACCGATGCACTCATGACAAGTACCCAATGTATTTTAGCTATTTTAGTAGTATTTGTTCAATAAATATACAAGCTGTAAGGTAACTGGCTTGGCTCGTCATTGGAAAGGCCTACTTTGGAACGCTTTCACTGGTTCATGTTAATTCATGTGTTCTCGGAGCCCCCAAAGTAGACCCAAGGGCAGATATCAAAAAGGATCATGTCAATTCTGCCTTTCATGCATTTTCCTTTCGGAGGGTTTTATGAGATTAGGGGCTGGGCACTAGCTCCTTGGGGTGGGATTTTCAGAGCAGCCTCTGGGTACCAAGAAGAATTAAACCAAAACCTTTTTATTTCTACACGGTTTCTTCCCCTTTCAGGGCACTCCCACACTCTTACTATTTACCATTAGGACCTACTTTGTGGTGTTCCTTATCTGTGCCAAAAGATACCTGACCTCACTTATAAACAGACAAAAAAGGTTTATGCTTGTAAGACGATAAAAAATTTGAGATAAGATTCATAAGTGCCCAGCTACCTAGAATCCACAGATGATAAAGTGGCATCACCAGAACCTTCTGGAGGTCTCATGTGACCCTGAAACCCTGCCGTTCAGGGGATTCATGCTCTCCCTGTGCATGAGAAATGCCCGCTGCTCTCTTCTCATCCATTGTGAGAGTGTAACTCCAACTGGAATTACACTTGGCTGGTTGGGTTCAGATACTGGGGTTTCACCTGACCAAAGGCTAAGGAACAGGCCCTGAGGTAAGAGGCGGAGAGAGAAGGGCAAGGAGCAGCAGGTGTGCTGCTGCAGACTGGGGGCTCGGCCTCCGGAGGTGGGGGTCCGATGCCATCTGAGAAAGCATCGGTCTTGACCCCTCTGAGATCAGGAGGGACAGCTACACTGGGGAGTTACTTTTGAAATTAATGCACATCTCGGATTTGGGTTAAGTTTCCTATTTACCCTGAACTTTTAACCTAATTAAGAGAAAGGAGCTTTAGGGCAGAATTAAATCCAAACTGCTACCGAATAATCAGAATTTGTTCAATCTGAAAGAGAATTCTTAACATGGAGCAACCACCACCTCTTTCAGTAATCCCACCCAGAGGTTAGTAGTTGTGGGTATAGAAGTCCTCCTTAAACTTAATTACCTTTCATCTTACAACAATCGCCGTTTTCTTTTTCTTCTCCAAGACAGGCTCCCATCACCTGTATGCTTTCACAGCTATGAGGAGGGGGTACATCTTTCCTTCTGTGTCCCCTCACAGCTGGAACCACAGAGAAAGGTGACATGGGGTGGCATGGCCTGGCTTGCTTTACGCCCATCTCTGTGAGTCATCTATTGGCACGTGGCCCATTACAACCACACTGCATTTTGAAACAATACACTTTCCTTATCTCATGGATTCCAGGCAGGAATTCAGGGGCAGTTTAGCAGTTGGTTCTGACTCAGGGTCTCCCATGAGCTTGTAGTCAGGAATTCAGCAGGCTGCAGTCATCTGAAGGCTTGACCAGGACTGGAGACTCTGCTCCCTCTACGGCTTGCTCACATGGCTGCTGGCAGGAGAACCCAGTTCCTCCACTTGTGGGCCTCTCTATAGGGCTACTTAAGTGTCCTCATGACCTCTGGCTTCCCTCAGAGCAAGTAATTCAAGAGAAAGCTGGGTGCAAGCCACACTGCCAGCGACCTATTCTCAGAAGTCACCATCATCCATCATATTCTATTCATTAGGAGCGAGTCTCTAAGTGTAGCCCACACTCACAGGGAGGAAGTGAAGCTCTACCTCCTCAAGGGAGGAGTATCAAAGAACTTCTGGACACATTTTAAAACCAGCACACCATCCGAAGTTAAAGTGCTCAGGGTGATTGCAGCCCAGGAAGTGAGAAGGGCTGAAACCCGAATCATAGCTACTTCTTTCACTGAAGAAGTTTTGAGGTCCTTGAAGCCCCAGAGACTGAAGGTGTATGAGGAGAGCATCCAGACACCGTAATATCGGTGCTGCAGAGCCTTCATTTACAAATACGAGTGCTATTAGCCCCAAAAGGAATATTTAGAGAATGTTATGGGAAGACATTCAGCCAGCAAAGCCGGAATGAATGATGCCTGAAGTTCCATCCAGCTCATTGGACTTGGCCTCCATGAAGTTTGACCCTGCACTTCACTCTCAACTGGCAGGACTCATGTGTGAAAGGTCAGCTAAAGTCAACATTCAGTTTAATAACTGCTGAGGCAGAGCTAAGAAACTGAAGCTCTAGATGGAGTCAGAGTGGGAGACCCACACTTGGCTGAAACACTGCTTTATTCTCTCTCCAGAGGCGGAAATATCGCCATGTTGCCTTTGCGCAGAGATCGCCAACCAACAGCCATAGACCAGATGTGACCTGTAGACTTGATTTGTTTTGCCCACTGTGTGTTTTATAAAAATGTTGGTTTAATTGCCAATATTTACAAATTGAAAGATTTCACATGACATGCAGGCGTTGGCTTCTCTTGAGGAGTGGAAGCTCTAGCAATAGTTGGGTGTGTAGCTGAGTAGCAGCCTCCACCTTGGGTGAGGTGTGCCCCCCCCCCCCAAGACCCAATCCTTACACCTTTTATTTTCTTTTAAAGCATCAGCTTCATTCATTTACATCCCTTGCCTTCTTCCTCTGGCATGTGAGTTTGCAACACTAGTCTTCTGGTTCCAGGGAGAGTGATGTGCATATTCGCTGACAAAGGGTCCGGGCACATGACTTTACGTTTGAGAGCAGGGAGCACGTGCAGGCCTAGGAATAAGACTGGAGACAGGACCCTCGTTACTGTTCCCCAAACGGGCTGCTGCAGGCCCAGCTCTACTCCCCACCCCTCAATGGTAAAAAAAAATTGGACCGCATCTGATTAGGCTATAAAAGAGTCTGATAAATTCATCGTTTTACAACCCGGGCATGTGAACCTCAGGGTGACATGGAGTCTTTCCAGATCCTCTCTGCACTTTCCTAAAATTGATCTGCTGAGAATGAGTCTATCCATGATAGTCCTTTCCCCAAATTATAAAAGTATACAGATGCATTTCACCTATCCTAAATCTTATGATACATTGCCCTTAAGAACACACAAAAACCCCAGATGTGGCAAACAGAAAGTTTCCTTTAATGATTAGTTATAAATACATAGAACTGTGGGCTTTTCCTTCTTATACACACATTAAAAACAATATATTAGAACACTCAGAAATGAAGTGTTTGAACTCACATATGGATTTTCAGAATTCAGATACATGATAGAATGATGGAAATAATGAAAATGTTAACTTAATGCCTTTTCCTCTTCCACCCCCTAATGCTGATCAAAGAATGCCCTGCTCTTGAAGGAGAGTCCTGAGAGAGTAAAGCAAAGGGGAAATCTATGTCACATTAAATACCAAAAATGTATTCATGTAATTTTAAACAATTATTTTCCACTACACCCCCTACCCATGTCTAGGATATATTTTAACTGGGAAGAAAAGTAACTTAGAAAAGCTAAAGCATTATTGGTTTGTAACGTGGATTATTTTAAATGTAATTAAAATGCCTTTTGAAAATACCAACTTTTTACGAGGTAAAATGAATAAAACTCAAGGATAAACCTTCACATGGTTTCTCCCAGATTTGAAGTGCATTAGTTAACAGAGTTGTCAAAACCTGTTGTATCAACTCATACAATTTTTATTTCAAATATGTAGATCATCATCATAGTCTATCTTATAAAATCAATATCTTTTCATAATAACAAGAAATAGTATGTGCTGCTGGACCAATAAGGAGCTTAGAACCTTTGTATTCCCGGTGGCATTTCGGCCTTCCCAGCAGCACTTACTCGTTCTCCAAAGCCAGACAGCAGCACTGGACCGCTGCGCCCGGCTGTACCAGGTAATTACCATGTTCTTTACTACCATGTGTGCTACTTTTTATGAGAGTGTATCAATCATCGTTTATAACTTATTTAAGCAGGGAATAATTATATTAGATCTACATCATTTTAACTTTGATTGTTTTAGTGGTCAATTTTCTGAGATGTGCTCCTAATTCTCAGGTTTTTGGCAATCGATTTCAGAAGTATGCTTTTAATTCTCATTGATTTTTATAATTCTCAAAATAGCTATTTGAATTGAAAAATGAAGTCGATTTTTTTTTTTTTGTGACAGAAAGTGTGTCTAATTTGGCTAATTGATTTGACTGTGAAGATTAGCCAATCTGAAATGGGGTTTGCGGTAGTAGACATTGTCCATCAATGATTTACATCTCCAGCTTCAGGCTAATGGTAATATATTTAAAACAAGAAATGAGCTCAAAGCATTTTATCAAAAAGCATTATTTTGGTAAAATATAATGAAATTAATATCTTTTTTCTATCACTTTTGAAGATCTGAGATGTAAAAAGCTGAGCCTAAGTAAAAGTGTTACAGCATAATTATCAATAATTTGATAGGTCTTAGTAGAGCTTTTTTGATATACTTCCAAGAAATTGAGAAAGTGATTTATTCTAACAACAAGAACAAATCTCTTTGTAAGTCAGGTGCTTTCCAATTCCCTGTTTATAATAGAAATGAAGAAGGACCAAATCCAGTTGTCAGATGACAGAAGATTAAAAATATTTTTTGATAAGAGATCATTATATGAATTTTGGCATACAATATAGAAGGAATTCAAAGAACTGATTTATATTGCTCTAATAAAATACTTTCAACTCTCAGAGCTTACATCTATAAAAACAAAAAATATTGGAAATAGAATTGATGCTGAACCCTATCTCACTCTAGCAATAAGAATATTCACCCACGGATATATGAACTAACTGAAAAAGTTTGTCATCTCATTACAAGATGCATTTGCAGTATAGTTTCACTTTTTGCATTTAGTAATTAGTATAATTTATTCATGTTGTTTTAATCAGTAGTGTATTGCCAATAATAATAATTCAATCGCACAGGGTTTTTTTTAATGTTAAGGCACTTACAGCAATAGAAAATAAAATTCTAAAATTTTAATTCAGGTACATTTTCTTGAAGATAAATGTGATAGTATAGTCAATGAAGTCTTTTCGAGCAAAATCATATACATTCAAGTGAAATTCTTTGCTGCCAGTGTGGAAATACATATCGGATTCTTCAAAACTGAGTAGGGGAGAGAAAGGATGTGAAATACTTTACAAAAAATTTTTTAAAAATATTAACTATGTGTCGAAATGTTGCTATATTTGGTTAAAGTGTATTGGGTTAAATAAAATGTAGTGGGTAAAATACAAAAAGAAATGAAGTTCAAAGAAAAAAGGAAAGTCAAATTTCTGTAAGTTAAAGGTCTGTTTTTAAAAATCAAATTGATGGGAACAAGTATAAAGGACACATGGACAAAAACTATGTGGGGGTGGAAATGGGAGGGAGGAGGGGAGGGCTAGGGTGGTGGGTTCGGGTGAGAATAAAAGACATAAAACTGTACAAGATCAACAATTAAAATAAAAATTAAAAAAAATCAAATTGATGGATTATCAACTGTTATAGTGTTTAGATTCAATTGTATACCTTTACAAAAGATACAACTTTTATTTTAAAATGGAAATATTCACAATATGATCCAAATTACATTCTTTGAAAATATTTAAACTTATGGTAAAACACTTTGTTACTAATTCAAAAATTGCATGATGGGCCCTGGCTGGTGTGGCTCAGTGGATTGAGCACTGACCTGCAAACCGAAGGGTCCCCAGTTCAATTCCCAGTCAGGGCACATGCCTGGGTTGCAGCCCACTCCCCAGTTGGGGGCCTGCAAAAGACAACCAATCAATGTTTCTCTCACTTACCGATGTTTTTCTCTCCCTCTCTTCCTCCCTCCCTTCCCTTCTCTCTGAAAATAAATAAATAAAATCTTTTAAAAAAATTGCATGATAGTACATACTTTGTTCAGATTCTTTGGGAGGGTATAATACCTAAAAAGTCTGAAGACCTCTGAGCTACACAACCAGCTGTGGGCTATGCCTTAAGGAACTCACTCATGGCCAGAAATACTCTCCCAGACATAGTGCTTCAACTTCCCCCATTATTCTTCTGATTGAAGCCTTGCAGGTTACTGCCCATGAACTTAAGGCACTACAGGGGACAAGACTCTGAGAGAACACAGCACCCCTGAATTTTGATGGGGAAGTGAAAGAAAGATCCAGGCTGCCTGACAGGATGGTCCGCTGATGAGCAGACCATGTGGGGGAAGGCCTGCGGAACACGCCCCAGCTCCGACATCCTGGGCCGCAAGTTGGATGAGTCTGTAAAAGATTGCCAATTCTTCTTAGAGTCTTTACTTCATTCCCTTACAACAAACGTGAAATCCATTTAACAATATCCTTTTTCTCCAGATTCTTCCAAACCCTTCGTTTGTCTTCCAATCCAGCATATCCAAAAGGGCAGGATCAGTGGCCCTCGGAGGAGGGGTCTCAGGTCAGTGAGAGAAGTGGGATTATACAGCAGGCTCCAACCTTTTAGTCCTTGAAGCCCAGCGTCCTCCAGGGAAGCCCTCAGAGCAGCCAGCAGTCGTGAATCAGAGCAGAACAAGGGGGTCATCTTTTTTTGAATGTGTCCATTAGGCTTACCTGTGAGCATAACTACATAGAAGCAACACAAAGTCAATCTGTTCCCTCACACAACATACCCCCATTAATGCACAGCTTAGCAATTTCCCCGAGAGACTGTGTGGCTAGGAGAAAGACTCATGGAATAGCGAATTTTAAGAATGCATTAATTTGCTGATTCCTTCAAGTTAGCAGCTTTAATTATTAGTTGGAATCTTTCTAAGCCCAATGCCTCTATTACTTTCCACCCACCATTTGGCCTCAGCTGAGTTCTTAGAGCTGCAGACTAACTGGACTTTTTCTCCCACTCCACAGCCTTTTGCATCTGCTCCTCTTGCCTTTTCCTCCTCCAGGCCAAACTGCTTCAGTTCCCTTAGGCAGTTTCCGATGAACCATTTTCTGGAAGTTTTGCCACCCCCATTGCCCTCCTACAAGAACCCTTGTTTGTGGCCGACCTGGCACACAATGCAATGCACAGTTGATGTAGCATAGAACAGTGCACGTTAGGTCTATATGATTTTATTAGCCAATGTTACCCCAAAATTTAAGTTTTAAAAAAACAGGTTGCCGAGGTCTGGAAAGGATCAGTGTTGGAGGCTTCCCTGCAGGACAGACACTCTGCACGGTGTGCGGGTCCTTAGAGTGACCCCTGACGTAGCTCGGCTGATACAGCGGATTCTGGTTATTGTCTCAAAAACTGTTGTAGAGTCCACGTGCTCCACCCCCAACATGTCTGGCAGCCCCGGTGCAGAGTGAGGTCTCTTTATGCTGCTCACCACAGTGCTGCTCCCAGGTCCTCTGAGGAGGGAGACCGTCACTTATCTTCTCAGAGGTCCTACGCCTCCTGCTGTTCTCTCCTTTCCCCAGGCTGTTTGTGCCAGAGGTGCCCGATGTTTAGCAGAGGGGAGCAGACAAGGAGCCTTCTCAGGCATCTTCGGGGCCTATCTCCCCGCTGGCTCCTTCCTTAAAACCCAAGCCCAGTTTCTGAAAAGCAAATGGTCCCTGCATTGCTCAGGGGCACTGCTAGGCTCTGCTCCGTCAGATTGTGATAATGAGGGAGCATTTGATGTGAGTTTTCCTAGAAGAGGAGGATTAGCTTCGAGGGACGTTTAAAAAGTATAGTAAAAAAAAAAAAAAGTATAGTAACAGCCCCCAGAAGAGTGTGAAAAATAGCCTGGTGCTCAATGCCTTTGTGGGATACTTAAGGCCGCCCCTGACATCCTTCACACATGGTTCCTCTGCCACAGCGTGAGGCCAGAATCATTCGCTCAGGTGAGAGATAATTAACTGCCGAGAGTAAAGTACCTTGTCAAAGACGACAGCGCCTTTTCCTGAAGTCTATATGATTCCCAGACGCTCCGACATCCCAGGTGGGAATGTGAAGTGGTGCAACAGCTGTGCAAAACAGTGGGGCAGTTCCTTAAAAACTTAAACACAGAGTGAGCATCTGACTCTGCAATGCCACTCCCAGGTATGCCCCCAAAGACTGAAAATAGGTACACACAAAAACTTGTGCACAAATGCGCATCGCATCGTCATTCGTGTTAGCCAGACAGGGGAACAACGTAATGTCCGTCAGCTGGTGCACAACTAGACCAAATGTGGTCTGTCCACAATGGCATGTGATGGAGCTGTAAAGAGAAATGAAGCTCTGATACATGCTGCCTCGTGGATGACCCTGGAAAACAAGCAAAGGAAGCCAGTCACAAAAGGTCACCTATTACATGATTTCATTCATATGAAATGTCCAGAGTAGGCAAATCTGTGCAAAGAGAAATTGGATTAGAAGTTGCTCAGGGTTGAGGAAGGAGAGAATGGAGAGAGATTGCTAATGGATATGGGCTTTGTTTTGGGGGTGACTAACATGTTGTAGAATTACGTGAAATGTGATGGTCACACAATCTCTTGAATATACTGAAAACTACTGAATTGTACACCTTAAGAGGATGAGTTCTATTATGTGAATTACACTTCAATTTTTAAAAATTCAACAGTAAAAAAATCAAATAATTCAGTAAGAAATTGGGAAAAGATCTGAAGAGGCAAATCAGCACAGGGAAGATACAGATGGCGTATAAGCACATGAAGATATTTGACATCATTAGCCAGTAAAGAAATCCAAATGAAACCGAAAATAAAAAATAGGGACAATACCTACTGCTGATGAAGATGAAGTAAAACTGGGTCACTCACACTTTGCTGGTGGGAATGAAAAACTACGGCCCCTCTGGAGGACAGTTTCTTTAAGACACAAATGTGCTGCTGACACGTGACCCAGCAATTGCATTTCCGTGCCCTTATCCCAGAGAAAAAGAAAACCATGTGCACGTGAAAGCCTATGTGTGGATATTTATAGCAGTTTGATTCATAATAGCCCCAAAGTGGAAACAAGTCAGATGTCTTTCAGTGGGTCGGTTACACTGATGTCATGGAATACTACTCACCAATGAAAAGAGAGGAATTATTGATACATAAAACAGAATGAATCTCCAGAGGATTTTGCCAAGTGAAAAAAGGCCAACCCTGAAAGATTATGTGCTGTACCATTCCATTTATATAACTTTTTCAAAGTGACAAAAGTGTACAGATAGAGAACACATTAGTGGTTGCTAGATGGGACTGTCTGCCTCTTGACAATGTCAGTGTCACCATCCTGATTGAAATATTGTGAGCATTTTACCAGAGGTTATCACTGAGAAAACTGGGTAAAAATAAAAGAAATCCCTCTATATTACTTCTTACAACTGTACCTAACTCTACAATTACCTCAAAATAGAAAGTTTAATTTAAAAAATAGAGGAAGAAAAACATTGAAAGTCTGCAAAATATTCCGTTATAGCAAACTTTATTATCTAGTACTTACATTTGATGTTTAAGCTGTTTCTCTTTTTTCATTTTCTAAATAATGCCATGAATAGTCTCTATGCCCCCAAAGCTTTACATGTATCTGTCATGTTTCCTTTTATATTTTGCCAAACTACTTTCCAAAAAGTTTGTACCAAGTCACACACTTACCCATGCGGTAGGCACGGATGCATACCCCAGGATAGCCTCACCAAGCTTGCAATGCACACTTGACTTTGATCACTGCTGATTTTGTAGCTGAAAAATTGTACCTCATTTCCTCTATTTACTTTTCTGTAGTAGTGAAGGTAAGCATTTTAAACTATTTATAAGTCATTTATATTATTTTATGATTATTCTGTTCACCAAGAACCAAGCATTACCTCTGACTCTTCACGCATGAAGTGATGAGCACAGGAAACATTATAAGTTGGTCAAAAACTGATTCTGATTTGTTAAAAGTTACCATAAAAGGATCAGACAGGTTTGGATGTTAGGAGAATACTAAAGTAAAAATGTAACCAAGAAATAGGAAGGATGAGCAGACATAACCGGAGCAAGTTCAGAGGCAGGGTCCAGACAAGACATGAGTTAAGTCTGGGGAAAGTCAAGAAATGATTTCTGAACAGATTGCAATATTACAGCAGGGACCTCATGGATGAATAGCTGGGTATGGTCTTTCTGATGGAAAAAGAAGGAACAGGGAGGCAGGTAAACATACAAAAACTGTGCAGGAGTCAAATAGCATAAAAATACAAATGGCAGAAATCTGGAGAGATGGCCCGGGGCACAATTTTAACCCGAGAAACAAGGCCCTGTTCTTTCAGCAGAGACCTGTCCTTGAACACTAATGGGGTATGTGGGGGTAGGGCTGTGCAAACACGTGTGTGACTGTGGATATAAACCAAGAAATGGGTATGTTAGATTGGTGAATGTGCATGCACCTGAAAGAAATGTGAAAGCAGAAAATTTCTTACAGTGCTTATAACACAAATAAAGATGCAACAGAAGAGTCTTGGTCTGTTTTTCAGGAAAAGGACATAGAGTTAGAAATAAAGAAAAAGTGATCTCTATGGCCCAACATTCTCAATCTGTAAACCAGCAAACTGGTAAACCCTCCTGGGACTACACTTGGGAAATCACAGCAAAATTGAAAAGAATAGAAACAGAAAAGAAAATGGGCCCATATTACAGAATCTCTGTGTCGAAGAGAAATAAAAAGACGTCTATCTAATTTTCTGCCCTCTGTAGGAATCTGCTCTGTAACCTTAGATAAACCTCTGATAAGACCTGAGACAGTTTCTTCTTGGATGCCCTCTTGTTAGAAATTTATTTCAGCAAAAGATAGCTTAATCCATTTTAATAATGCTGCAATTGCTAGAACATTCATTCTTTGAACTGACTCACCATTCTCCTACTTCTGATTCTCACCCATAAAATTGAGTTCTCCCCTTGCAGCCACACAAACCAATGAAAATAATAGATTATATTTCATGAGTTCCGACTATTGGATGCTATGTACATTATATGCATTATTTCATTTAGTTCCCCAATCTTAAAAGTAGATAGTTTTTATTATCCCTGCCTTAATGATGAAGAAATGGAAGGCAAAGAGATGATGCCAACTCCCGAATTAGTGCATGGGCACAGGCAATGTTCGAACCCAGGTCTGCCTGTGTCTCAGGCTCTTTTCTCTGTAGTATTTTGTTAGATTCTGCCAAGCGGCCTCACAAGTTTCAGCCTGTGCTTTTTGTGATACACCTGTACGTTTTGGAAGCCAGCTTTTCCATAGAGATACATGAGAGTTACAGATTTCTGCCACTAAAATATTGTCACATCTGCTTCTAGAGACTTTTCCATGGAAAGTACGGTCTGATTGCATAAAAGAGCAGAGAGTTGGCATTGCCAATGGTGTGAACTGTTTTGTGTCCACTTAGTCACACATGTTTATTTAGTAAACACCTTTACACACAAGGCAGATTCAGTTGAAGACCTGCTTTCATTATAACCTGTTAGTGACTTTGCGGGAAGGTAAGTAATCTCTCCCACTTCTAACTATTATCTATTGAAATATTCACAAAAACAAACTAAGAAAAACGTCAGAGTCAGTGAATGGCCAGACTGGCTCAGGACCGCTAGCAACAATTGGGCTTGACAACAGGTTTTTCGACTGAACACCACGTGCCCAGGGGTCCAATTAATGCAGAACAGAGGGAGGGGCTCAGCTTCCTCTCTCTGACACTCTGCTCTCTGCTCAGCAGAGGCTGCCTGCAGCTCCTCTTGTCAGGATCCAGAATTCTGAGACCCCCCATGGGCCTTTGAGGATTCAACATCCAGCCCCAGTAATTCTCACACTTGCAGCTGGTCCATCCCAAGTGTGTACAAGCTGATGTGAGAATTTTGTTTCACTCAGGGAGAGTTTTCTATGCTGAAAATACTGTTCATATATTTACCTTGTTTTCAAAAACTGAGACTTTCTTAAAGTCACTGGTTTTTGATAACCTCATTCTTCCTAGGCTTTAAGTTTAATTTACAAATTCTATTATTCTGGTTCTCCCTGGCAGTTTTAGCAATCACTCTAATAATCTTAAAACAATACTTCATCCTATTTACGCCTAGTTAAGGAAATACTTTTGCTTTTTTTTACCCAGCATTTATAAGTTTAATGTGTCTTATTTCCTTTTAGATAGTTCAATTGCTTGACTGGCCAACTTTACCAAGTATTAAGTAATTCACATAAATCTAATAAGTTAAGTTTATAAATATCATGACCCCTGAGTTCTCTTAAGTGTTACAATATTGTATTATGTAGTTAGCAAGAATTCCAGTGTGATTACAAGCCTGAATCAATTAATTAGATATTTTAAGTTGAAGTTACAAAGCTAATACTCAAATGTAATTCCCAAACACGACAAGTACATCAAATATCGACTTTTAGGTGTCTTTAATTCAAAAATATTAACATTATTTGGTTTTAGTTTTCTAAGATATTTCTCTACTCAATTCTCAATTCTGGGATTGAAAGATGCCCACCTTTTAAGGAGAAATAAAGTACCATCTTCATTAACCAAGGCAATAATGACCGGAGTTTTTGGCCTGGACCTTGATGGGATGCAATAAATATTATTTATATGTGATTCTATAACTTCTGGAAAGGTGTGTATGGATTTATGTCCAAAGATGCCCTACGTCTTTGGATTTAAGCCATACACATTACCTATTCCTTCCTGAGCCTACGCACAGAAATCTGCAACTTCCTCGTTCCTGCCACCAAAGTGATCACATGATTATTTGCCTATCAAGACATGTCATTGTCTGCCTGCCCAGGCCTACAGACCCGTCACCATGGCCAGACCCCTGCATTCTTTTCCAGTGACTTTCTAATATTACAAATAAAAAGTTAATTTTGGATATTTTCCATATGACTGAAAGTCATAGTTATGTGAAAATTCTACTGATAGTGCTTTTTTAAAAATAAATAAATAAATAAACCTAATCTTCGGTCTTTCTCTGGTTAGACTTAACGTGCTGAGATCAGTTTGGAGGCTCATTCTGCTACCTTGTCCAGCTTCATGTCTTCCTTGAATTTGATAAACTTGTCCTCTGTATCTGAGACACTGGCCACAGTACTGGCTGAACCAGAACCTGCCGTTGCACTTTGGGAGGTCTCTCCTCAGACTGTCTTTGGTCTTCCCCCAGCTCCCTGGCAGGTCACACCTGCCTGCTCATGGGAGTCCTTTGGGAAGCTTATGGCTTCACCTCTGGAATCCACTCCATAGCCTACAGGGCTGGGGCACAGGCATCGTGGGCCATTTAACCAGCTCCCCAAAAGGCTCTTAAGCAACAATTTTGGCACTAGTCCAAGGACTAGTTTTTGAAACTGCTGCCTCTTTTTCTCTGTGTTGACCACAGGGACAGAGCTCTGGTCTTGTCCAGTGCCTCGCTGAAGCCTAGACTCACTGGGCCTAACGCGACCCCAGCCACCTGGAGCAACATGGCTGTCATGGAAGCGACAGGCTGGCAGGCGCTTCTCAGGGACTCGGACAGGGTCTGAAGGGTTATCTCCTACCTCCCCTGTGCTCAGGAAAGTCCCCTGGGATAGAGGTTCAGTTCACTTGTGTTCAGTCTCCACTATTTACCTTATTTCCTCTTTTAAATAGTTGTCCTTTTCTCCCTTTGTGTCATCTTCCTCCCCACTCCCCACGTCCTCCAGCACTGTCCCGGGTCTCCCTGGTGGCTTTCTCGGCAATTACGTGTGGTGGATCAGTGACCTCACTGTCAGCTTTCTTTTACCCATGAATGCGAGCTTGCCAGGCCTGAAGAAACAAACATAGACAAAGTAGCTATATGTTTTCTAAAATAAAAAAGAATTTCAACATAAAGGCATATAAAATAGTTTCCAAAATTAAAAAAAAAAAACTCTACTTGTCTTAGATACTTAAAAAATAACTTGTCTGTTTTTTATTTGAATAGCATGTTGGCAAAATGGTTATTCTACACTTATGATTGATGATAATTTTGTTGCTTCTACTGTTCTTTTCGTGTTCTTATTTTGTCTGTTATTCTCATAGGCCTGCAACTCCTCCCCCCATTATTCCTACTGCCTACATGCATGACTCTCCTTTACTAATTATTCTAAACATTCTCAATAGAAATGCATTTTATCTTATTAGAAATAGTGGCACCAGAACATCACCTCTTGGGTGAATATCCTTTCCAAATTCCCGCTTCATGTGGACATCCAGAGATGCCTGGCTGAATGGCCACTTCTTGGAGTTGGAGGAAGAGTGAGGACTTTCTCCTGTAAACTAATAGGACACTGAAGAGCTGGAGGGGCTTGTGTGAAAAGCTACTGGGGTTCATGGAAGTTTCAGTTTTAGGTAGACTGTGTTCAAAGACCAGGAAGGAATCAAGACAGTTTCTAGAGCTATCTCTAAGATGGGGTCCAGGAACCTTGGCCCACCGGCTTCATACTTGTTTAATTCATGTGGGTAATGTGAAATGAGGGTCCCTATCATGTGTGCCTGGTGGTTGACAAACAAGAACTCTGTTTGGACTTCATTCCTGGGCTCTAGCAGTTTCCTACTCACTCAAGGTCTCACTTAAGCCAATCTGGCCTTTCCAAAATGTCATGCTTCTTTGGTGAATATTAGTAGCCTTCTACTAGTGGATTTGGTGGGATCCACATGCTTTCTTTGATCAACCTCTCTACCAAGTGGTGTATTATAATAAACAAAATTATATGCATTATAATGAATAAAAGTCTCTGACTCAGCACTGCCTCATTTACAAACCTTGATAAACAAGGAGGTACTAAAATAGTCCTACGACTTATGTATTAAATTTGCTAAGGTCCTCATTTTCCAATGTTACTGCCACCGTAACATATACTTTGCAGGAAAAACTTGTGCTGAAGCAAAAGAAGCAAATACTGTCTACAGTATCAGCTGACCTTTGGGTAGAATCAGGCAAGAGGATTATTTTGTTCTTTTGAGTGGTCCCAGGAAACACAGGACCAATGCGCATTGTAGGTCAAGAGCACCCCCCCCAAGGAAATTAGCCTGCTCGGCCTGCTGTGACCTTACACCTCAATCATGCAGGGTATGAGTATACTTGAAACATAAGCCCAAATCTTCAACATCAAAAAAACAAAAATGAACTGGCTTCACTTCCCCTGTGTAAGTGCTGAGAAACACAACCATGTGGTCCACACTGCCTGCGATGAACCGGCATATTTGCATTCCACCCTGGAGAATGTAAATTTGTTTCTTAGAATGTGCCAAGAAATAAAGAGTTGAGATTTTATCCCCAAAACATGTTTGTTCATATCTGAATCACATGTAATCAACTCACCTGTTTACAGAGGAGTGTCAGGCTAGGAGGCAGGAGGGTGCGTGGGCGGGCTGTGGGAAGGTGCCTGGGTCAGGAGCACGGTGCCTGGCTAGGACGTTTGGGGCGGTGGGAGCAGGGCTGGTGGGGCCCTGCAAGGCCAGGCCTGCTGAGGACTGGGAGGGTGTTTGCAGTACTCCAAACCTCTTGGAATTCTTTGGTTTTTGATATTGTATAACACAACCACTTGAATTCCTTTCTTCTTTCTTTTCTTCCTTAAGCTTGAAGTCTTTGCTTGGTACACAGATTCCTGATAAGAATTTTATGATTCTGAAGCAGAGGAAGCCATTCTAAGTAGAAATAAATAGCAGGGAGTTTTTGTGAATTCTTATTGTGACACTAAGTAGAGCCCTTTGCAAGGTTTTGAAATTTTAGCCTCATTACAGCAAAAGACATTGTCTACAGAGAAGACTGCCAATGGTGGAAATAAGACTCAGAGGAAAAAAATAGCATTGTCTCTGAATATTGAATTCAATTGAAATTCTGAATAAACAGATGATCAGGTTTATTATTCTGTAATAGAGGAATCATGTTACTAAACGGGGTATAAAGGTGTAATCGTGTGGTTCTCACCCCAGGGATAACAGTGGGAGTTTTGTTGGCTCAAGTGAATGGAATTATGTTCATTAAAGAAGTATCCACAAAAAACTCCCAGTTGTAGAATCATTATTGGGCACCCACTGAATACATTTCCTTGGTCTCCTGGAGGATTTACTTTTTAGCAACTTTAAGGAAGAAAGTGAGGTTAGTGCCTGCCATCCATCAGCCGTGCACACATGCAAGCCAGCTAGTTTCAGAACACCTGGAACCTTCCATAAGGTCTGGTTTCAAGTCAAGGAAGAATTGTTTTCTCATTTACAAAAATTTTAGAATTTTTGCATATATTTGCATATTGACTTTTAAACATATGGAATCCTATAGTAAAAAAAAAATAAGCTTCATAGTGTCCTGATGTTTTCGTGACCAAACTCAATTCAAAGAGTCATCTGTGTAAAGAATTCTAAATTGATTTGATTCTAGAGTATAGAAGAAAAAAAATAAGAACATAGAGACTTAAGGGAAAAAGAGACATCATTAAAAAATCCTCTAAAATTCACAAATGGAACCATTTAAAACCATATGCAGTCTAATTAAAACCACTTTCAAAATTCTCTTTTGTTAATATTTATTGTAATCCTGTATCCAATCCACTAACCAAAGGTATTTTTTCTCCCTCCTCACCCTGGAAATTCTGGAAGATTTCCTTTAGCTTTTTGTCAAGCTGCAGAAGCACCTGAAAAGAGTCAGGGGTAGACAGTAGTAGAATCTTGACATCCTAATGTTGCTGAGAAACACTTTCATGTGAGTGCTGTCACTTTGCGAGGAAGAAAGTCTGAAGGTAAAGGGGTTGATTTCACTAGGGTTAACCCCTTCTTGGTGTTCGGTTTCCTCTGAAGCGGAATGTCTTGTGTTTTGCTCTCTCACCAAATACCTGTTATTGCTCTCTCTTGTTTCCAGAATTTACCCAGCATAGGTGTCTTCCGGTTTCCAATCATAAAGCCAAAACATAAAACCAAAATGTAAAACCAAACTCAAATGTTCAAAAAGGTGAAAATATTCCAAAACCTCATACCCCCAAAACAATTTCTTTATCTTCAGATCTTTCTGTTTGCATATATAACTTAATACACATATATTATACACAATATAATAATATATATTATGATTTTGTTTTCAAAAGCTTCAGATACACTGCCTGCAACTTACTTTTTAAAAACCTTAACAATACATCGTAAACATTTTCTATGTCGGTTTGTAAATTAAATAATTAATTGTTTATCATATTATATTTTTTTCCATTACCATTCACCCCCTTACAATTCCCTCTCCCCTGCAGACACCACATGCATCTCTCTCTTGTTTTGAATAACTGCTTAGTGTCTTGGTTTTTAATTTTTTTTACTATGCCATAATTCAATAAATAGTACCATACTGATAGACCTTCAAGTTGTTCCCAGTTGTTCACTGCTGTTGATATTTCTGAAATGAACACACTTGTGTAAATTATCATCGTGCCCATGTGTGAACACTGTAGTGGGAAAGAAAGGTAAGGATGTTCCTAGCAATGTAATTGTAAGGACAAAAGAATATTTACAATTAACATTTTTAATCTTTTGCTAAACTACTCCCTAGAAAAATTGTTTTAATTTGTACAACTACTCACAGAAAATACGAGGGTTTGAACATACTTTATTAGATTTCTTATGTGTAAATGCACTGTGCTAAAGCCGCTGTCTGCGGTAAGCCACTGGGGTACACGGCGCCACGCAGAGCTACACCCTTGCCCCACAGAGTTCACAGGGTCAGTCGGCTGCAAAGAAGGTAAACATTTCTATGGCGTGGCTTTCAAGCCAATGAAGTGCTTCTCAGTAGTGGAGCTTTGACTCAGAGCCTCTGGACCCATTTAGAAGTGGCCCGTGAAACATCAAGCCTGAAATCTCAGGAAGCTATTGTTGCTAAACAGGAAGGGGGCTAGAATAGAGGAGGGTGTTTACTTAGGTAAAACAGAAACTTAGGTTCTTCATTTCTGAGCCTATTGAGGGGGAACAAAAAGGCAGTGTAGTTTACTTATCTTTCAATCTTCAAACAATTTGACCTGCCCCACCCCGAACACACAGCCGATAAAGCACATTTATTCATTTACTGATTCCAGTTTGTCCAACAAGCACTGTGTGACTTAGCTACTATGTGCCGGGCACTGTGCTAGATGAAGTAGGAGGGACAGAATAGTGAACGAGGCTTGTGCCCAGACCTGCTATGTTCAAGGCATGAAGCTTACTATTGCCAGAACAGAAAATCAAGTAGGACATGGAGCTTGCTCTCAGAGACTTTATCCTGTAGTAGGGATACAGACAGGCTCATGACAGTCTCTGTTAAACCCTGAACTATAAGTATACAAACACAATGCTAGGAGGTATTAGAAATGAAAAAGATTCTTTAGTAGGGGAATCCCCATAACCTGTGACTATATTAGTTTGCATGGCAATAAGCCTTTGCAAATATCATGAAGTTAAGGATCTTGTGGTAGGAGGTTTCTTGGAATATCCCAGTGGGACCAACGTAGTCACAAGGGTCCTTATAAGAGGGAGGCTAGAGAATGGAGAAAGAAGGCAGTGTTGTTTTAAGCTGCTGGTTTGTGGTAATTTGTTACAGTGCCGATAGAAAACAGAGGATGTGAGAAAGTTGAATGGAGGGGAGTAGTCCAGGTGAACTTCGATGCGGAGGCGGGATACTAATAGGCAGAAATGGGAAATGGAATTTCCTAAAAAGGAGAGAGCAGCGTGACCAAAGGCGCAGGGGTGAGAAGGTACGAGGTGTGCTCAGTGGATGTTAAAAAGCATGGGAGCCTTTAGGGAAGGAGAAACCTGGGGGTGAGTACTTAGGAAACAGTACCTGACCCCACCTACTCAACGTTGAGGGAGTACTTAGACGACTTCAACGAGAAAGGAGAGGGGACCCCTCTTGAACAAGGCCTAGGAAAATGAAATTGGGTCTTGGAGGCTTAGCTAGAATCAGGTGAAGAAGAGTGTGGGAGGGTCACTTTGGCCAAGAGGAAAGGGGCAGCAAGGGGCAATGCCAGAAGGGACAGGATAGGGGGCCGCTGGGCAGAAAGGAAGCTGGAAGTTTGGGGTAAGCTAAGGAGTGCCTCTGATATCGAGCCAAGGAGTCTGAACTTCTGTTAGGAAACACAGAAGGAGTTTGAGCATGCCAGTAGCATGATTTATTCATATTCCTTTGTCATCTGTAGGATGAGCATGCAAAGCCACCATAGTGCCTGTTGGCTGCTTCAGGGCCTGGCTGGGGAGGGAAAATGGACAATTATTAAGGTAGGGAGAGAAGTGTACCCTCATCTCAGGCTTTTTGGCTGCACACCTCATGTACTCAGATCTATTATTTTGTTTGGCATGCAGAGCGCTGACTTACATGGTTTTGAGGCTAAGGTGGCATTTTGGGATGGGTGAGATGATTAAGAAGCTCTTAAGAGCTACACAATATGATGTCACGAACTCTGAGCTGGAAATCAAGGGGCCTGAGTTATACACGCAACTTTCCAGCAATAAGTACATGAATTTGAGCAAATGACCATAGGTCTCTGGGACTCAGTTTCTGCCCCTATGAAATAAGGGCCTGAGCCGCACTATATTTGGCAGTGTCTGAGGATGCAGTTCAACTGTACCGATGACTCCCAAAGCATATCCACTTTGACTCCATGTCTGGAAAATCTTCTGGCCTGATGATGATGCCTTTAACATGCAACATCGTTCAGCCCAAGTCCTACTCTAGCCTCTTGTTCCTAAGTGAGTTACGGTGGGCCTGGGTTTCTTTGTTGGCAAACAGCAGGTCACTGAGCAAACCTCACTTCCTATTTGGCCAATAGAACAAAGTTGGGAGTCTGCAGCCAGGACTGGCTGATCCCATTGCTAAGTTACCATGTGGGAGGCAGAGGGCACTGTTGGGTGTGTGGTGTTCTTAAAAACAGGGATCCTTGTCGGAAGACTGGAAAAAAGAGAGCTAAAGACAGCAAAGTGTGCTTTGATTATCCATGCAGAGGCACAAATAGCCTAAAATAAGCAACCAGCCACATTTCTAACATACTGTAAAAACAAAAACAGCACTTTAAAAAAAATACAGAGCTTTCTCCCTGAAAATTCACATTTATGACCAGAATTTATCTCCAGATTTCAAGGGATTGACCACATGAGTCATCCATTAAGCAAGAATGTTTGAGTCAGCCATAGACTAAACCCTCTTCTCCCCGTGTCTATGACTAATGCCAGAAGTCAAGATTTCAAGGGCAACCCAGTCACTGTTCAGGGTTCAATTTGGGTATTTTTCTTGAAGAATGTTGGAAGACCAGACCTCTTCCTGAGACTAGATATCAGTCAAGGGATTTATTAAGATTTAGAGTTAATTCAAGTTCAGACACTGGCAGGGAACAGATTTGCATGCAGGAAAACCTTTCTGACAGTTAAACATACAGGAAATACTGCTTTTTTGCCCTAGAAAGCTTTGCTGGTCTTACTGCATTGAAATGTTCCTGGCCGATTTGACTGAACAGTTTCTGTGGTCCTATCTAGCTTATGATTTGATGAATGAAATGTGTCTCCTTGCACATCATCTTCAGTCAAGGAAACCAGAGGAACACCTGGAGAAATGCCAGGCAGTGTGGCAATGTAAGGTCAAGGGCTGAGGGAGATAACTCAATAGAAGCATGTACATTTTTCACATGTTGTTGTTGTTGAATCATCAGATTGGCGTATAAATAAACCCATGCCAACTAAACTTACTACTATCTGGCCATTTACTGTTAATTGCTGGAAGACATATTACTTCTGACCTGAATATCCAGAACTTGCTTATCATTGCCATTAAGAATAACTGCATGGGTTTACTTGAAGCTTTTGCCAGCAATATTTGTTCTAGAAGGTAAAATTCAGAAAACTCTGTAGAGACTTGGAAGTAACTGTGAGGCAAGTAGCACACCAACATCTTGAGTACTTTGTGTAATTTTCTCTGTCACATTAACAAGAAGAATGAAGTGCTGGAAACTTGACAGAGAAATGTTCAGCAAGCATTTGAGTGCTTTGCCTTGAGTGTGTTTGAATGAAGTATTGGACACCCCAGAGGTAGTTGGGAAATCGAGTGCAGAGAGCAGATTTGCGTGTAGCATACTTGTCTCTTAGCCAAGCTCTTACTGCTGGGCCTGGAGACGAGGAGCTTCCTTCATTTCATGATTTTAACCCCGCAGTCCCTTCCTTCACGCCATTTCACAGATCCCTGATGGAGATCTCTCTATTAAGATCTCCTAGAAATCTAGCATCTAGGAGATACCCTGTGGTTTCCAGAAAGACAACCAGTGAGAAAGGATGCTATACTTTCCAGACAAGAGAGAGAATCAGACTAAAGAGGAAAAAGGTTGTTACCTCAACATTGAGGCCACTGGCATCTCCTTGTTTTATTTTTCTAGACTATGGGGCCTAGATGCTACTGCACTCTGACATCAGTATTAACCCCTGAATTGCATCCCTGCCAAAGCCCTGGCCTCCAGTATACCCCAGAATGTGAAAGTATTTGGAGATAAGGTCTTTAAAGACATGATTATGAGGTCATTAGGGTGGGTCCTAATCCAGTAGCACTGATGTCCTTATAAAGAGAGGGAGAGACGGCAGAGATACCCATCACAGAGAAAAGGCCATGAGGGGACACAGTGAGAAGGTGGCCATCTACAGGCTGAGGAGAGAGGACTCAGGAGAAACTAGCCCTGCTGACATGTTGATTTCAGACTTCCAGTGTTCAGACTGAGAAAATAAATTTCTATTGTTTAAGCCACCTAATCTGTAGTAGTTGGTTTGGCATTCCTAGCAAACTAATACAACCCAAATGTTGGCAAACTCTCCAGCTTTGGGGGTAATTCTTCCTTTTAATTCCAACAGCAATGACAGCCAGCAAACAACCCCAGCGATAGTCTGAATCCCACTGTGACTGATGTGGAGATATGGTTATACCAGTTTCTTCTCTACTCTCTCATCACCACTAGTAAAATTTTGAGAATTTGCTTAGGAATGCTTTCATGCTCCATTAAACGACTTTGTCATCCCTGTTGCCCTCAGCCAGCTTTCTTGCTTTGACTAACACTCCTTGTTTACTAGTCGTTCATCTTTTGCCATCTCATAACTTGCTTCCTCCCTAAGTACAGGCATTGGACCCTCCCATATAGAGTGTCAATCACTTCAAGTACCAGCTGAAACTGTGCAGCAATGCTTACCAAAGGAGTACCGAAGTATTGGGTGTAAGGCAATACTCATGAAAAAGGAGAAAATTAAAAACTAGCTTCTAGATAGACTGTCTCCTAGAATCTCCTCCTAGGAACTTCCTCGGGGCTCTTCCACAGGTCGTCTGGGTCCTTAGCTTCCTACACCCTGCCATGAAGGGACCATCTCACCTTTGGATGGGAGATCTGACCTTGTTCTCGTTAGCCAGAATAGAGGCCTCCAACCACATCTCAATCCAAAGAAAAGGGAAGAGTCTTCCTTTATGAAGATAGGATCAAAGTGTGAATTATTTTCTGCTCTGGGCATATAATTACCAGGAGGAAATCCCACCCTTCGGAGGACAGCCACTCACAGAGTACGGCAATCCCGTGATTCCGTGCTTCATTTCTCAAAGCCTGGGACAAAGTTGTGTAACTAAAGGGAACGGCAGTAATACAGGAGACAGTTCGTTAAACTCATTAATTTTAAAAATCACCAAATGCCTCTGGTGTGTGAGAGATTCCAGTCTTTGATTTAGTAGTGAATAGAGTGTCACACCTCAGGTTATTGCTTTCTCAAAGATTTTATTCACGGTGGTTGAAAATGGTCAACTAACAAGAGAAAAGGCTTTTTTCCCCATGAAAGGACATTTAGGAATAAGGAGAGATGTCACTCGAGAGCACATGCTTGGGGTGGGTGAAGTGGGGGAAAGGGGTCAAAAGGTGCAAACTTCCAATTACTTATAAGGAGACCGCAGGAATGTGCTGTGCAGCATGGTGACCGCCGTCAGTGGTTCTGTATTGCAGATTTGAAAATTGTTAAGGAAGTAGATCTTAAAAGTTGTCCATAGCAAGAAAAACCATTTTTTAAAACTGTAACTATATGTTTAAATGGATGGTAACTGGACTTATGGCAGTGATCATTTTGCAGTGTATAAAAGTACTAAATCATTATGTTGTACATCTGAAATGAATATAATGTTATGTCAATTATACCTCAATGAAAATTTTTTAGAAGAGTACTGGTTTTCTCATATTTTTTTTCCTAACTATAACCTTCTAAACCCCTGCTATAGCAATGACAACATGAAATAGATTTTTCTGATCTAGACTGGTAACTGCACTTCACTGTAATAATAACAGCAGCAACAATAATAGTAATAATAATATTAATACTATTTATTGGGGTCTTACAATGAGTCAGGCACTGAGTCATTACTTTACAAACGCTATCTTGATTAATTTTCATCATAACCTGCTCAGAATTAGGTAATGTTATCTCCATTTTCTAGATGAAGAAACTGTGTTTAGAAAGAGGAACAAATTACTCATTAATCTCACCTCCTGGAAAGCTAGCTTTCTTTTTCTTTCTACCCTCCCTTCCTCCTTTCCTTTTCCTTCCTTCCTTCCTTCCTTCCTTCCTTCCTTCCTTCCTTCCTTCCTTCCTTCTTTCCTTCCTTCCTTCCCTCCCTCTTTTACTGTTTTCTTCTTAAGCTGGTTCTTGGGAAATCCTTTTGTCTAAGTCAGAGAACATGATGCTGACAATGTTTTATGTAATTGAATACTGGCATTCCTCTTCACTGGCATTATAAATGATGACTGTTTTCCCCAGGAAAACTTCATATCCTGAATTGGTGTTAGAAACAAGATGGTTTCCAGGTCAGCTTCTTTTAGGTTGGTAATTTAATTTATTGAACCAAGAGTCAGCGAGAGGCTTGAAAGGCCACTATGTACACTGTGTCATGGTGAAATCAAGCTGAACAAGAGACTGTCCCTATTTCAAGAATTTTGCCCTTGTATTTTTGACCAAAGCCCCTTCTTTCAGGACAGTTTCATGGTACGTGCTCTTGGCAAAATATTTGCAAGCACACTGCTTTGAGGTGCTAAGCTTATCCTTTACACTCTGAATAAGAATGGAACTCAACCACATGATCTATTTGGAATGTCACCTGGAAACAATTATGGACCTAAAACTCTTCCGAATGGCACATAAGTGATACTCCTGGCAGTTGGTGGTCAAATGTTTGTGGAGAAGAAAAAACCCACTCTTTTCCAACCACAAATGAAATACAGTAATCAGCTTGACTCCCTCTTAGAAGGTCTTTCAGGGAAGGGCCAAGGTGACAGGCTGGCAGGTAGTTGTAGTCGGGTACTTGGAAAGCACGTGGCTCACGGCAGTCACAAGTCTGAATAATACCCACCTTACTGGCAAAACACTGAGAAAGGGAATTAGCAGACTGGGTAACGACAAACCATAAGCAGCCAAAGGCTGAAGCTACTAAGGTTTCTTGGGTTGAAAAATAATGTCAGAAAATTTAACAATGCACCACAGCATCTTATTTCAAAAAAATTTTCCACATATACCATTTAGAAAAATGAATAGACACTCATGGATACTTCTAGCAGGTGACATCTGTCTGGTGGACTCAACACTATCATTGTTATTACTGATGTCTCCTGGTTCATTAATGGTTGTGATCCTATGAGGCTGGCTTTCACGGTGAGGGAACGAAGACAGAGGAGGGCGCGGGTGGCATCGTTCCAGTTTGGAATCCAGTGGGATCATTTCAGTCAGAGCTGCCTCTTAACATTCATAGTCCTTTTTGCCTTTGTGCATCCCTTCTCCATTTAGAAAATATAATAAAGGTATATTTTACAATTTTACTGGTCTGAAGGCAAATACGACCTAGGCTGAATTTATTATTATACTAATAAATTCAGTTCATATTTCTTATATTATTTTTTCTTCCAACTTTAAAAGAAAGTACAATTAAGACATTTTTGTAGGTTCCTAAAAGAATGGCAGGCTCTACATACTGTCCCTAGTGGGTAAGTTGGCTCTGCGCCAACTGATCAAACCCTTCCCGACTCTCTTGCAGTTAGTGGGAGCCTTATGGCATCCCCTCCGAGTTTCTTGGAAGTTCTGGGAAGGGAGATATTTCTCTTTTCCTTATTCTTTCTGCCTAGAATTAAGAACATGAAACCCATAGATGCCATAGCCATATAGCAACCATGAATTAATAATGTCTTCTTATTATAGGGGACTGTTCTGCATGGCAGTGGCAAATGTAGCCCAGTCCCTGACTCGGAAAACCAGCAGGGAGTGAGTCAGCACACAGGAACCGAGCCCATGGATCGGTTCTCCCATGGGGAATCAGGCCTGCATTGTATCTAGGCTGCTTTGAGTATTACTTTTTGCTAAACTCCCTCACCCTGAGTTGAGGCAGCAAATTCTTACTGCATATCTTTAAAGTAACTTCCTAAAGTCTGTGCTAAACCTCCCAAGTACGGAGTGTAACCAGTTCAACCACTTTCCCCCTTGCATCTGCCACATCCTTTTCTTTGAAGTAATTAGCAACATTCTTTGTTATCTGTAAAAGGTAATCACCTAAAGTGAACCTGTGCACAGTAAATGAGGACCATCCTCCATGTAATGTACCCAGAAAAGCAGTAAAAGCCTGTCCAGGCAAGGATTGAGGCCCTCTCTCTCATGTAGAGAGCAGCCATGCCATCCCTTTTTCTCCACAGGACTTCTGTAGTCCGTGAGAATTTGTTTGTTGCACCTGCAACACACAGACCCCGCTGGCTGGAGTCTGCATCATCTTATTAAAGGTGGGACAGCAGAAAGTAGAAGGACCCTTGCTTCTAGTGGAATTTTGAGTTGCAATATTAGCCAAAAGTCTTGTTAGATAAAGAAAAAGAAAAAAAGATAAATCCTACTTATTTAAGTCATAAGTATTTGGTTTTCTGTCCTGAGCAGCCAACTCCTAATCCACACACTGCTGCAGGGACTCAGCATTGTTTGGGGGGCTAGGTGTAGTGTCAGGAGTTCACACAAATTTATTCCAAAGTCAGGAAGCAGCCTGAGAACCTGGAAACTTTTGTCGTAGCCACAGCACAGAGGGTGACTATAATACTTACTTGTTCTCTGAGAAAAAATGCAGTGCAATGAACTTTTGCTTTTTCTAGGTGTGACTGTGAAGCTACTGGACTATAGGAAACCATGCTCTTTGTAACAAACCCACAGGAGTGTTCACTCCATTATGAGACTTAGGACCAACGGCGTCTCAGCTGCCCACCCTTGGCTGATTTTGCTACACTTGTAGCTGGGGGCGGTCTGGAAGGGAAGAGTGTGATAGGAAAGGGAACTGACTCAGAGATATTTGCCCCCTGGATAGAACCTCTTAGCAATGGGGTAAAATGCCACTCTCTACTGCTCCAGGCCCTATGTAGACTGCAGCCAGACCGAGCTCCCCCGTGGGAGACGTCAGGGCAAAAGCCTCTGGTGGTTTGGGGAGATCCCAGGACCTGCTGGACCTGTGTCCCTGGATCCCAGGCCAGAGCTGGATTCCTTGACAAGCCCATCATAGCAAGTGGAAAGTCAACTGCGTGAAATAAAACATGTACCAGGAAGTTTCTTCGTGGAATTCATAGGGCAAAAGGGTCAGAAACTTAAACATGTAAAGAGCAATAGTTCCTGTAAATCCATTAGGAGATAAATTATTTTAGGTAGGTGGCTTTTTGGGGAAAACCTGCTCTACCAGAGGCTGATGACCTGGGTAATATCTTTTACACCTTCATTTTCATTTTTGTCATTTGTTCATTTATTTAACAAATACTTAGTACTAGTGAGTGTAAAACACTGTGAGGGAAACGAAGCCTCCATTCCTACATTCGGGGAGTTGATGAGCTGGTAGAGCCGACCAGACAAAAGCGAAGACAAAATGAGCACATAAACTGACAACAGCTGTAATGACAATACGTAATGGAGGCATGGGCCATACTTTGAGAATTTAAAGCAATGACTGCTAAATTCTTGCCTATTAGAGTCACCTGGGGATCTTTCCGAACTCCCAGGACCCAGGCCACAACTGCGATCCCCCACAGTCTCAGGGATGGGACACAGGCAGCAGCAGATTGTGAAACTCCCCAGGTGATGTCAGTGTGCAGACAACTTTGTGAGCCACTGATATAGAAAAGAGAGGGGGCTTCTCTTTCTCTGATAACAAGTAGGGATATTCTGAGCTGAGCCTCATAATCATGCTGCGCAAAATGAGGCCTGAGAGCTTGTTAGAGAAGCAGAACCTTTGGATCCGCCCCCAGACCTCCTGAATCAGGCTCTGCTGTTAGCAAGGTCATTGGGTGATTGTAGGCTCAGCAAAGTTTGAGAAGCACTGCTAAGCGGTAGTTATCCACGTGTGGTTCCCAGGTCAGCATCGCTGGGAATGTATAAGAAATGCAAATTCTCATCCTCACACCAGACCTACTGGATTAAAGACCCAGGGAGTGGAGCCTGCCAGCTGAGGTTTAGCAGAACCACCAGGAGATTCAGATTCACACTGATGTTTGAGAATGACTGGCTCAAAATGTGAGCATGTTTTCTGCAGATGAGGTGAGTGCATAGCCTCAGGAGATCTCAGACTGGCTGGTGGGGAACCAGCAATGACAAGAGTGTGCAGTGTGTGTCTAAGGGAAGTGGGAGGAAATATTGGAAAGGTACTCTGGGCAGCGAAATGAAGGCCCTCAGCGCTCCTTCAAACTGTCCCAGGAAGATGATGTGCCTATAAGAACAGTGCTCTTTCTACTCAAAGCCCACTAGGCAGGAGGCATTCCCTCTTATTTAGGGGAGTGTCAGCTTTTTGTTCTGTTCAGGCCTTCATCTGCTTGGGTGAGGCCCACCTCCATTAGAGAGGGTAATCTGCTGTACTCAGTCTCTATTTAAATATTAAAGTCACCCCAAAATACCCACAATACTGTTTCTCTAAATATAGGGAACCCTGTGGCCCAGTCAAGGTGAAAAGTGAAATTAATCATCATATCTACTTAGAAAAATCTGACCTAGATGGAGGCCAGATCACGTCTTAAAGGACCTTAGCTTTTCCTGGATTGCTTTTGCTTCCAATTAACTTGACTTCCATGTCATTCTCCTGAGCCAATCCTGACTGCCCACTGGCAGAGTCCTGGGGACTTGAGGTCAACCCGCAGACACTTCTGTGGAGAATCATCACCCTCTGCTGTCGTCTGGGGCCAGAAAGTCAGGGCGTTCATTTATATCGGAATATTGGCGCTCCCCCTTCACGACTGGCCTGCTGTGTTGAGAAGCGCAGTGCTGTGGAGCATGGAGGGGAGACAATTGAGTCTGCAGTCAGGGGGCTTGGACCCCAGTTCAGCTCCTTATCAGCTTTGATTCCTTTGACAAGTCAGTTTTGAGCTTTCTTTCTCCATCTGTGAAATGGGAATACCCACAGCCCTCATAAAGATTTTTTAAAATTTTAAATTAGCACAAAATATCAAACACTATATAAATGGCAATTCCTGTTATCAATTTTTAGTAGCAAGAACTAAACACATATAAAAAAATCAATTTATCACTACTTTTACATGAACAATGACGGTCTGGGACTGCGAAGCCCTGGAGGGCAGACCCAACGGTTGCATAAGCTCCAGGCAGGCCTCGTCCACCGGATGCGTGCTTTAGAGGCTGATAAAGGACTGGTTTTCTAATCTTTTCCAATTGGCTTAAAATTTTCTTATTTATTGCCTACTAAATATATCTTCCAGGAATACAGTTGCCAGATAAAATTAGGATGCCCAGTGAAATTCAAATTTCAGATAAACAATGAATTCTTTTAGAGTATCAGTATGCCCTATGCAAATCACTTGCTATTTATCTGAAATTCTGTATTTTTATTTGTTAAATGTGGCAGCCCTATCCAGAAGGGGACTTGGCAAAATTTTATGTTAAAATTGAACATTAACATTTTCTTAGGTGATGAATATTTAAAATATATCATGTGAAAAACATCATATTAAGAGTTTGTAATGGTTTATATGATTGTTTGGTATTTTTACATGACTTACTTAAAAATCTAAGGGATCTAAATTTCTTTTTACCTTATATGTTTCGTCCATAAGATGAGGATAATAATACTTAACATGCAGGGCTGTTTTAAGGTGTATTTGAGATTATCTATGAGAAAGTTCTTTGTAAGTAGACCCCCAGAGAGACTCTTGTGGAGCCCAGACTTTGCTGTGTGACATTTCTTTGACTGAGTCCAGTGTTGCCAAACTTGTTCGTTAGTGTGACTTTGGAAAGGACACTTAACCTCTCTATGCCTCAGTTTCTCATCCACAATATGAGGATAAGAAAACTGACCTCATAGGATTTTTGTGAGAGGGAAAAGATAAAATGTGCATATAATGCTTACTTGGTGCATAATAAGACACTTCGTAAATGTTAGATTTTATTAAAAATCTAGAAAGAGTCCCTTTCTAGAAAGTCACTAATGTGCGGGAACAGGACACTGTGAGCTGAACTCCAAGTATGAGCTCCCCTTCTGAGTGTTCCTTAGAACAGGCCATGTCATGCTCCAGGACCATTAGGTGCTCGCGTTGTATTGTTGCAGGAGCAAACACACACAACTGAGGCTCTTCCGTCAGTGCTCGTCCTCAACACCAAGCGTGGTGACCTTCTTTGTATCCTGGACGTGTCACCTAGGCTTTCATGAAAATGCAACAAGTCCCTAAAGGTTTAGATCAGTTCAGATCATTGTTGTTTTAACTTTGAAAGATCATTAATGTCATCACTAGGAAAAAGATAGCATGTTTTTAAATGGCTGCTTTGGTCTTAGAAATCAGCCTGGTGGTCAGGAACAGTGGCCGTGCAACCATGCTCCTACAGAGCTTGCATGTGCTCCTGCTACCGAGACAAACCTGAAGAAATCATTAAACATGAGAAGAACAGTTAGGTCATGATCTCAGGCCAGTCGGCTGAGCTCCCTGAGGCCTTACGGACTGAAAGGGGCTTGTCCATCTCAGGAGAGGGTTGAAGGATCAGGCTTAAGAGCAAAAGGTAAAGGTCAAAGGACATACATCTCTTTTGTCATTGATTCAAAACAGCCTGTGTGTTGCTTTTACTGTGTTGGAAGGTTCTAAGTTCCTCAGTGGCTGATGAGTTTTTACATTAATGGCATGACCAATGAATATAGGCTCTCGAATGTTACCTCTGGAATTATTCAGGTTTCCTGATGTTTCATGAAGACAAGGCATGAAACAGGCCACCTATTTTTCTCCCGAGGTTCAAGTTTATTTGATTAACTAGGTGACCAGTGGCCATTTGTTCCAGTAATTGTGTTGCCTCATTAACCCTGTAATCTTAAATCTTGCATTTTAAAAAGTGAATCTCACTACTTAGACATAGACTATGTTTCATGGAATGAATTGCCACGTTCTTTATTTGGAGACTTTTTTCCTTTAAAAAAAAAAGATTAAATTGGTAGAGTTAAGACAAAAAAGAGAGTTAGTTATATACTCTAGCTCCCTCTTTAGCGCCCCCTCTGCCAAGGATGGCACCATGCCTGCCCACATCCCCGTCTCCCTGCCCACTCACATTTCTCTGCGTGGCTGTGCCAGGATTTCATACAGGGGAGGCTTTATGCCACGCAGCCCTTTCCGACTTCACATCTAAATCATCTTTATTAGCCTTGACAACTTGGATCCCCAGTGGGGCTTCTGGCACCCCAAGCAGCGGAAGCCCTCTGTGGAGCTGGAGGCGTGGAGACAACGGCACCCTCTGGTTGAAATGCGCTTTCAGCAGCTTCTGTGCCACCAAGCTGCCTCTCTCTGCTCCCCTTGGTGAAGGGAAACTTCAAAACATTTGGGCATCTGAGATTTACAAGGCATGCTGAACAGAGGGAATCATGCATCATTTGCAAGGTTTCCTGTGCTTAAGGAGACATAGGGTGGTCGAGTTTTCTAACGCAGACATCAGAACCCTCGACTATATTGTGGAAGTAAAGGAGCCAAGTGTTTAAAATCGGGATTATCTCAGAAAAGTATATATGACAAGCATGCCTCTCAGGGGTTACTAGACAGATGATCTGTTTGCTTTAGCATCAGCTAGGAAATCAGTCCTTTCTGGTCTTTTCTGAGTACTTTCTCAATCTTTCTAGTATCTCTTCAGTATTTTATACTGATAAAGGTCCCCCCTCACCCCTGCCCCTGATTTATTTGTCCATGACCCAGGCCACACGAGGAAACATCAGGATAAGGGCACCTTTCCTGTTGCAGGACCCTCACTAACAGAAAACCTCATGTGGCTCCTAAACACAAATGTGGCGAATTTGAGCAAACTCCATGGCCCATGGGAAGCAGCATTGAACTCTAGAATCAGCTGTCTGCTCCTCACTCAATGCTGACTTTACTTTTGCCCTAACCATGTTCCTTCTTCATCACTAATATCATAGTATTATGATAATAGTAATCATAATACTATCACGGTAACAACTGACAGTTAGCCAGGGGACCTGTTAACTCATTTAAAGATCCACACGGTTTCCTTTAAACTCTTCCTAGGAGTTGTGAGAGCTTCCCTGAGGTTAACCTTTTTAACACTTTAAACTAAACCCTAATTTTTATTAGAAGCAATATTTAGTATTACAGGAGAAACAAATCAGAAAATATGGATAACCAAGACAAAAGGAAATGTTGAAAGCACCCACGATCTCCTGCTCTGCAGCGCTGACCGGCAGGGGCCCAGGGGGGGGGATGCTCCTCCAGGGCAGAAAATTACAAGGTGCTGTCCAGGGTGGTGGGAGTTCAGAGCTACCGATCCTCATCCTGCTTCCCAGGCTTACTCACGGAAACCTGAAAACCATCCCCTGGGCTTAATCCTCCATCCCTGCACTCATCCTGCCCCTTCCAGTACCTGGAGAAGACAGGGAGAGGGGCGGGGTTCAAGAGGTCTGCACAGGAGGGATTTAGGTTTGGCAGGCTCAAATGTGGCCCTGGTGGGTTGTGTCTTGCAGATGCATGTACATGGCAAGGATGCTGCATTTCCTCAAAAAGAGTGTTTAAGAAATGAACATAACTGATGTTGGACCCTGACAGAGGCTGGGTAAAAATCCTCCTAAGATGATCGTTAACATTGGCTTGTGGTTGACACTACTAGGGAGAGAAACTTCAGAGCAGATAGAGTGCCCCAAGGCAGGAGAGAGAGGGCAGCTGCAGAGTCAGGAAGGGGCAGCTGGGGCAGAGAAAGGGGTCCAAGACAATGGCTCTTAGGTCATCTGCTCGCCTGGGGCTGGTTCCCCCAGGACCCGAGCAGCAGCCAACTCTGCTTGCTTTCTTTGTCCTTATTGAATTAGAAGGAAGTCAAGGAAGCCCGAATGATTATAAATCAGGGAAATGCAAGTGACTTTTAAAAGCTTGCAACAGCAAACTTTCCCATTGGAATTGAGCCAACCCAGGGCAGATGTGTCAAATGTCTGCTTTAGGCAGCCTTGCTTGCTCACTGCTGGGGGAGCTGTAAGAGCAGAAAGATGAACATATCATAATGTTGCATTCAATCCCATGATGCAAGACCCAGAGGTAATTGCAGCCCTGTTTATTGCTGAGGACAGTCTGGGAAAATAAAAGCACAAACAGAAAACCAAACAGCTCTCCATGCAGGAATGAGAGAGAAAGGTGGCGAACTTAGTGGAAAGTCAGGGCTGCGTGCAGCATAACAAATAACCACAAGCTGGAAAAGTACAGTGGAGGGGAAATGTGGGCTAGGCAGATTCCTCCCAGGGCTCAGGGCGATTTTCCTTGGCTTCCTATCAGTTATGTTGCCTCCTTGAATTTGATCGTCTCCTGCTCTAAGTTGGCACACTCTCTGTATTTTCACAAGCCTGGAGTGAGGAGAACCTTCTAAGGCTAACAGGAGGCCCGAAACCATACAGAAAAAGGTTGACAGATTGGAGTGATTAAGAAGTCAAAACTTCTACTTGGCAAAATCAGCTCACATGAAGAAATTTAAAAGTCAAATGAGGACTGAGGGAAATATTTGCAACACATATAAAAGACAAAGCGTTAACAACCCATCAGAGCTAAAATGCTTCTACTAAACAATGTAAAAAGACTAAAAGGGAAAAAAATAGATAAATGATAAGAAGAGGCGTTTTAAGAAGAAAATTACAAATGATAATAACATTTGAAAAATGCTCAGACTCACCATTACAGTAATTCTATTAAAAAGAGTTAATTTGTTGGTTAAGTTGATAAATTTTAGTAAGATCTGGATGACATGCAGTGCTGTGAGAGGGCAGGAAAATAAACCCCTTCATGTTCCATCAACGGCTATATAAACTGGAATGACATTTTTGGAAGACAGTTTGGCAGAACTGACCAAATTTAAAATAAACATTTTACAACCAAGTAGTCCCACTTTCCAGATTCTATTTTAGGAAAGCTCTGACTCCAGAGGGTAAGATACGCATGTGTGCACAAATTGTAATGTTATTATAACAAATAAACAGGAGATTACCCAAATACCATTAATGAGGAAATGGACAAATAAGTCACTAAGTATGCAAACCAAGGAATATTACAGAACCACCAAAAAGATGTGGTGGATCTAAATGTTCTGACATGGTGATATTGGAAATAAAGACAGACACAGAATATACATGTACATATATAACCATATGTAATTTTAATATATTTTGTTATATATTTATGTTTATATTTATATTTATATATGCATATGCATACACACATATATAGTATGTATTTGCATATATATGTATAGCATAATCCCATTTTTATGAAAATAAAAGCAAATATCTGTATTGCAAATCAGTTTATATACACTAAAAAAAGCATATTCATAGATAACAAACACTTCAAACTGCTAAGTGGTTAATGTACAGGGATGAGGTAATTAACTAATAGTTCTTATATATTTCTGTGTTATTGCTACATTACCTATTACTCTATAGTTAAAAAGCACAATGAAAAGATGTAAACAAATATGTGAATGCATTCATTCCTCTCCTATTGTAAGTCCTTAGGTAATTGTAGTAAGATTACTAATTGGTGATAATGGGCAATTTCGGAGATTGCTATAGACCAGGAGTGTCAAACTCATTTTCACTGGGGGCCACATCAGCCTTGCGGTTGTCTTCAAAGGGCCAAATGTAATTTTAGGACTATGTAAATGTAACTGCTCCTCAACAGTTAAGTGAGAGCTTGGCACTGCCACTGGGTAGAAACGAGGATAAAACAAGGTGGAGGGCCGGATTCAGCCCGAGGGCCTTCTGTTTGCCACCTGTGCTACAGACTGAGAACAAAAGGAATTGGACGCCCTCCCTCCAGGGTTTTAAGACCAGGCATTTCTGCAGAACCTATGAAGCAGCGTTCACCACACTTCCACCTCAGGGTCTATAAAACCTAAAAAATTAAAAAAAACAAAACAAAACATATCAACTTTAGAAGTCCCACTTAATTAGAGTCCTTGGGGGGAGTCTGTGAGGCCATATATGTAGTGTTGGAGAAGTAGTTGTCACGCAGTAGGTGATACATAGATTTTATTATTACTGAATCAGTGAATATCCCTTTTTATCTCACCTTCCAGTACAGAAGGGGGTGTTATTCAACTCAAGTCTGCTTTCCCAAAGGCAGAGAGATCTTCCAAGACTTTCCTTGTGAAATGTGGGCAGATGACATGATGGGAAGACTGGCATCTTCCTCCTCCTACATGGCTGAAGGTGGGCCCAGCAGACCGATCATGGTGCTCTGGAGCATGGGAAAGGGTCTTAGGGGGAAGCAGAGAAAGGGTAGGGAATGGCAAACGGGTCAGGGCTCTGGTTTCCCATGGAATTGAGTCAAGGGTGGCAGAGATTCTTAGGTTTTCCATTCACCTAGGCCAATTGCAGACAGGACACAGGAAATCCGTGGGATTTCCACCTGAAGTAGCAAATAGTTGGGAAGAAAGGTACAAGGTGGGAGGCAGAAAATGGCACTGATAAGTGAGGACCGGCCAGGCCCCCGCGTGCACATGGCGGAACTGGAGGCCGGCTGTCACAGATGTATGTGGAGCTTGGCAAGTGATGACGAGAGATGCTGGATGCCCTCGTTCCACCAAGATATCATCATTCTAATAAGCTAGCATTTTCAGGTATTTCTAAAAAACTAAACAAAACAAACAAACAAAAGCCCCTCTGAATAATGAGGTTTAGAGGACTTCTGAGTTAGTGAATACTTAAAGATGATACAGAGAGATCTGATCAGATCACCGAGAGGAGGAGGGAGGGGCCCTAGGAGGAGGGTGCCGGAGGCAATGGTAAACAGTCTCAGACAGGATTGGCTGAAAAGCTGAATGCCTCCAGAGCACATGGAATTATGGGCAGGAGGATTTGAAATAGAAGGGCTGTCAGATGGGGCGCCAGGGCTCTCTCTCTGGCTCTTGGTCTCTTTCTTCCTGGAAGATGCCTGCATTTCCCAACCGAGGTATTTTGGATGGGACTGAACTCTGGGCACAGCCTACGATTGGGCAGGTCTGGCAGAGGGTGGCAGGGTTGTTCTTCTTAGGGTGCTTTAGAGGGGACAGGCTGTGAGGCAGAAGCCTGCTATTCGTCCAAAATTGGGCAGCTTTTGTATCTTACATTGTTTTAGTTTGTGAATGAACCCTACAGAAATAAGATAACAAAACTAACAGGGAGAATGATAGGAGAACTCAGGTGTTAAAGAATTTAGCCTTAATTCATAGGCTTAAGTGAGTAATTCCTGTGGAAAGCTGTTATTCTAAAATTGAGAAGCTTTTGAATAAAGACTTCTTTCCTTTATCAACAAATCTTTGCCCCTGGAATTTTGCTGAGAGGGTGGTGGCAGGCAGTGGGATCCCAAGTTGCTGTTCAGTAACAAAGGGAGAGGGGTGACAACAGAGAAGGCCGGGAAGCTCTGTGCCTCTCCCCGCATGCTCTATCTTATGTATCACTTCCAAATGGTAGTGTGTCCAATTCCTCAGTTGTATCCTTTATAACAAAAATATAATAATAATCATCATAATCATAATCAACTAACAGATCCCCTCTTCTACCCCAGCTTTGCAGTGAATTAAAACTAGGTGGTGAATAGTAGAAAAAGATTCTTAAGATAAGAGAATTCTGTGATTATAGTTATAAACTGGACAGTTTATAATTTAACTGGACTAAAAATATCACTGTACTAGACAGAGTTTAAACTAGAATGAGAAAAATAGGGTGAGGTGATATAGACCTAAGATGGCAGAGGAGTAAGTGGAAGCTACACTGACGTCCTCCCAGAACCAATCTGAAATTACATCTAAATTGTAGAAAAATCATCCTGAATAACCAACTGAACACTAGCTGGAGAGAAGCTTTATAATCACGGACAGATGGAAGAAGCCACATCACCACAACAAGACTAGTAGGGAGTGCGGGGGAGGCATGAGAGGGCTGTCAGAGGAGAGAGGGTGGCAGCTAAAGTTTTGGAGGGGTATTTCAGCAGCCAGGTGATTCCCCCTGAGAAGTACCGGGGCTAAACCTCAACCTGAGCTACACAGCCTACAGGACCAAAGCTGGGAAAGGAACCCAAAATAACATACAGCTGTGAAAAGCAGAGGGGTTTCTGTCCACCAGGGAGAGATGGCTGGAGACTCAAGAGAGTATATTAAAGGGCGAACACACAACATTTCATTTGCAGCCACTTACCCTGGGCTACTGCAGAGGGAGGGCAGAATGAACTAGTGACACTTGAAGAGAATCTGAAGTTGGTGGCTCTGGGGAGAGAAATGAGGAACAGCTGCCAGGATCCCTGTGCTGAGTCATTCCCCATATTGGAGAGGCCACCTCTCTCTGGCAGAGCACTCCCCTCCAAGTGGCATCAGCCTGAGAGGGAGCAATAGCTCTGTCCACAGGAATTACTCTGTCCTACCCTGTGGAGATTAAGCCTGGCTGCTGAATATTTCTTGAATCTATAGCAGTGATTAGTTTAAGTTCTGAGACATTAACTTACTTTCCCCTGGGCTGGGTAAAGCCAGCCTTGCTATGCAGCCTGGTTTGTTCTGCACATACCCACAACCAGCAGAGGGAGTCATAAACTGTGGACCACTGATAGCTCTAAACAGGTTTCTCAGGGCCAGTCACAAGCAGTGTCTGACAAAGGCCTACACCAGAGTCTTTGCAGATCTACTTAATACATAGAAACAAATACAAAGAAGCATCAAAAATAGAAAGACAAAGAAACAGGCCCCAAATGAAAGAACAAGAGAATTCTCCAGAAGAAGAACTATATAAAATAGAGACAATTAATTTATTGAATAGAGAGTTTAGAGTAATGATTATAAGGATACTCAAAAGCACAAAAAAAGGCATAGAAACCATAAAAAAGAGACCAGTTGGAAATAAAGGATGCAATATCTGAAATAAATAATACACTGGAAAGAATAAACAGTAGGTTAGATAAAGCACAGGATCAAATCAGTGATGTGGAAGATAAGGTAGAAAAACCACCTAATCAGAGCAACAAAAAGAAAAAAGAATTTTTAAAAATGAGGAGAGCTTAAGAAACATTTTGGACAACATGAAGCGTAACAACATCTGCATCATGGGAAGACAAGGAGAAGAGGGCAAGCAAAGGATTGAGAACCTATTTGAAGCAATAATGATTGAAAACTTCCCTAATCTGGTGAAGGAAAAGTTGTACAAGTCCAAGAAGCTCACAGAGTCCCAAACAAGTGGGACCCAAAGAGGCCCACACCGACACACATCGTAATTAAACTGGCAAGCCTTAAAGACAAGGAGAGATTCCTAAAAGCCACAGAGAAAAGCAGGTAGTTACTTACAAGTTAGTGTGTGATCTGAATTCTCAACAGAAACATTTCAGGCCAGAAGGGAGTAGCATGAAATATTCAAGGTGATGATAATCAAAGACCTACAAGCAAGGCTACTTTACCTAGCAAGGCTAGGATTTAAAACTGAAAGAAAAATAAAGAGCTTTACAGGCAAGAATATGCTACAGGAGTTGGTTAACACCAAACCAGTACTGCAACACATGTTAAAGGGCTTGCTTTAAGAAGAAAAGGGGAAAAAAAAAACCACAGAGGAAAATAGTCTAACAATAAAATGGCACCAAATATGTACCTATCAGTAATCACCTTAACTCTAAGTGGCTAAAATGCTCCAACCAAAAGACACAGGGTAGCTGAATGGATAAGAAAAAAAGACCCTTATATATGGTGCCTCCAAGGACCCACTTAAGATCAAGAATACACACAGATGGAAAGTAAGGGGATGGGAAAAATATTTCATGCAAATGATAAGGGAAAAAAACTGGGGTAGCAGTACTTACATCTGACAAAATAGACTTTAAAACTAAGGCTCTAGCAAGAGGCAAAGAATGACTACATAATGATAAAGGGAACAATCCAACAAGAGGATATAACCCTAGTAAACATTTACTCACCCAGCATAGGAGCACCTAAATATGTAAAGTAAATCTTGATGGACATAAAGGGAGAGATTGACAGAAACACAGTCATAATCTGGGATTTTAACACCCCACCGAGTTCAGTGGATAGATCTTCCAGACAGGAAATCAATAAGGAGACAGCTGCCTTAAATGACACACTAGAACAAATGGATTTAATTGATGTCTTCGGAGCATTTCACCCCAAAGCAGAAGAACATGCATACTTTTCAAGTGCACATGGGACATTTTGTAGGACAGACTACATGTTAGGACACAAAATAAGTCTTGATAAATTTAAGAAGATTGAATTCATATCAAGTATCTTCTCTGACCACAATACTATGACACTAAAAATCAATCACAAGAAGAACACTGAAAAACACACAAAGATGTGGCAGCTAAATAACATGTTATTAAACAGTGAATGGTTAACAATGATATCAGGGAAGAAATGAAAAGATACCTTGAGACAAATGAAAATGAAACAACAATCCAAAATCTGTGACATACTGGAAAAGCAATCCTAAGAGGGAAATTCATAGCATTACAGGCTTATCTCAAAAAACAAGAAAAAGTTCAAATAAGCAATCTAACTTTACACTTAAAGGAATTTGAAAAAGAACTAGGAAAAAGGCCCAGAGTAGAAGAAAGAAAATAATAAAGATCAGAGCAGACATAAATGAAATAGAGCCTTAAAAAATTACAAAAGATCAATGAATCCAAGAGCTGGTTCTTTGAAACAGTAAATGAGTTTAACAAACCCTTAATCAGACTCCTCAAGAACAAAAGAGAGACCCAAATAAATAAAATCAGAAAGGAAAGAGGAGAAATAACAGCTGACACCAAAGGAGTACAAAGGATTGTAAGAAAATATTATGAAGAACTATATGCCAACAAACTGAACAACTAGGATGAAATGGATAAATTCCTAGAAATATACAATCTTTCAAAACTAAAGCAGGAAGAACCAGAACCTGAATAGACAGTTTACACCTAGTGAAATTTGAAGCAGTAATAAAAAAAACTTCCAACAGAAAAAAAGCCCTGGCCTGTATGGCTTCACAGGTGAATTTTACCAAACATTTCAAGAAAAACAATGCCTCTCCTTCTCAAACTATTTCATAAAATTCAAGAGAAGAGAAGGCTCCCAAACTCACTTTACAGAACCAGCATTACCCTAATTTCAAAGCCAGATAGAGACAATACAAAGAAAATTATAGGCTAATATCCCTAATGAACATAGACACTAAAATCCTCAACAAAATACTATCAAACTGAATATAACAATGCATCAAAAAGATCATACACCTTGATCAAGTGGGATTTATTCCAGGAATTCAAGGTTGGCACAACATTTGCAAATCAATAAATGTGATTGACTACATAAACAAAATGAAGAATAAAAACCACATGATCAAATCAATAGATGAAGAAAAAGAATTTGATAAAAATCCATCACCCATTGATGATTTAAAAAAAAAAGAACTCTCAGCAAAGTGGTGTTAGAGGGAACATACCTAAACATAATAAAGGCCATATATGGCAAACCCACTGCCAACCTCATACTCAATAGGCAAATACTATAAGTGTTCCCCTCAAGATCAGAAACAAGACAGGGATGTCTGCTTTCACCTCTCTTATTTAACATAGTACTGGAAGTCCTAGCCATGGCAATCAGACAAGAAGAAGAAATAAAAGGCATCCAAATTGGAGAGGAAGAAGTAACACTGTCTTTATTTGCAGAGGACATGATACTATACATAGAGAATCCCAAAGATTCCACCAAGAAACTACTAGAACCAATATATGAATTCAGCAAAGTAGCAGAATACAAAATTAATATCTAGAAATCAGTTGCATTTTTATATGCCAATAACAAACTAACAGAAAGGGAAATTAAGAAAACAATCCCATTTACAATTGCTACAAAAAGAAAAATACCTGGGAATAAACCTAACCAAGGATGTAAAAGACCTGTACTCAGAAAAGTTTAAGACACTAAAGAAAGAAATAGAAGATACAAACAAGTGGAAGTACATACCATGTTCATGGACAGGAAGAATTAAAATCGTTAAAATGTCCATACTACCCAAAACAATCTATAGATTCAATGCAATTCCTATCAAGATTCTAATGATGTATTTCATAGAACTAGAACAAATATTTCAAAAATGTATATGAAACTACAAAAGGCCCCATGTAGCTACAGTGATCCGGAGAAAGATGAACAAAGTTGGAGGAATCATGCTACCTAATATCAAACTATACTATAAGGCTATGCAAAGTAATCAGAACAGAATGGCATAAAAACAGACACATAGATAAACAAAACAGTACAGAGAGCCCAGAAATAAACCCATACCTTTATAGTCAATTAATATTCAACAGAGGAAGCAAACACATACAATAAGCTAAAGATAGTTTATTTAATAAATGGTATTGGGAAAATTGGACAGATATCTGCAGAAAAATGAAACTAGTTCACTTTCTTTCACTACACACAAGAAAAAATTCAAAATGGATTTAAGACTTAAATGTTAGGCCAGAAACCATTAAAATCATAGACAGAAACATAGGACAGAAACACAGACAGCAAATCTCAGACAATGTTCATATCAATATTTTATTGGATATATCTCCCCAGGGAAGGGAAGCCAAAGAAAAAATAAACAAATGGGACTACATACATTAAGCTAAAAAGTTTTTGCACAGCAAAGAAATACATCAACAAAGTAAAAAGACAAACCACAGAATGAACAAAGATATTCTCTGAAACATCAGATAAGGGGTTAATATCCAAAATTTATAAAAAACTTATAAAACTCAACACCAAAAAAACAAATAACCCTTTTAAAAATGGGCAACGGACCTGAATAGACACTTCTCCAAAGAGGACATACAGATGGCCAATAGACATATGAAAAGGTGGTCAACATCACTAATCATCAGAGGAATGCAAATTAAAACCACAATGAGATATCATCTCACACCTGTTGGAATGCCTATCATCGATAAATGAATACACAAGTGCTGGCGAGGATGTGGAGGAAGGGGAACCTTTTTGCACTTTTGGTGGGAATGCAGATTGGTGCAGCCACTGTAAAAACAGCATTGAAATAGCTCAAAAAATTGGGTCTGCCTTTAGATCTAGCAATTGCTCTTTGGGAATATATATGAAGGAACCCAAACAACTAATTTGAAAGAACATAAACACCCATCTGTTCATTGCAGTGTTATTTAAAATATGGAAGCAGCCTGTGTCCATCAGTAGATGAGTGGATAAAACAACTATGGAATATTTACACAATGGAATACTACTTGGCCATAAAAAAGTTTTTAATGAAAATTTTACCCTGTGCCACAGCATGGATAGACCTGAACATTATGCTAAGTGAAATAAGCCAGTCAGAAAAAGACAAACATGATTTCACTCATATGTGGAATCTAATGAATAAACTAAACTAACTAGGAAAATAGAGGTAGATTCATAAATAGAGAGCATAATGACAGCTAAAGGGGAGGAGGTGAGGGAATAGATGAATTGAGCAAAATGGAAAAAGGGCCCATGGACATGGGCAACAGTCTGGTGATTGTGGTGGGAAGGGTATAAGGGGACTCCTCATTTATAAACTCCTCAGTTTCCTCATTTATAAGGGGACTAAATGGTCATGGAAAAAACACAATAAAATTTTTTTTAAAAAAAGAAAAATATAAGAAATCTGTGCCCTTACTGGTGTAGCTCAGTTGGTTGGGCATCATCCTGAAGGGCGAGGGGCCACCCATTCAATTGCTGGTCAGGGCACATGCCTGGGTTGTGGGTTCAGTCCCTGGTCTGCGCATGTGTGAGAGGCAGCCAATCTATGTTTCTCTCTCATGTTGGTGTTTCTCACCCTCTCTTTCTCCCTCTTTGCCCCCTCTCTAAAAATAAATAAATAAAATCTTAAAAATAAAAAAGAAATATGTTTCATACAGATTTTGTGGCATATGTCTGGATCTGGTAGTTGAAGGAGTTGAAGGGGAAAAAATGATCATAGATTTAGGACCAAGAATGTAGTGAGCAGTGAGTTACAGCAAGCACTAGGGTTGCACGGATTTCTCTTCTTCCTGGATGCCACACCTCATTCCACCTCTTTGCTCCTAAAGAAACCTTTCTCCTCCCCTTTCATGGAGTCATAAAGATTGAAGGGATCCAGGAGGAAAGAATCAAGAAGGGCTTTTCTTTGTGTTGTTATTGTTCTTGCTCTGTTTGTTTTTAAAAACTATAGTTTCAAAATGTACTGGAAAGAATACTGAAAAGGAATTCAGGATACCCAAGAAACTTGGAACAAACATCTTAATATCTCTTGGGCTCAGTTTCCTCATTTATAAAGTCTGGCATTTGGTAGCATTAGATGACCTTGACGGTTTCCTCCGGTACTTATGATTTCTGCTTTACTTATTAACTGAAAGGGACATTGGCTGGCTTCTAGTCCAAGCTCTTACCACATGGGACATCCCAAGAGATACATTAAGGTTTATAAGTGAAAGTTTTTATGCCCTACCAAAAATTGGTAATTTCCTCAAATAATAAATTACCTAGATCAAAAGAGTGGTTTTTCCCAGCCATGTTACCTAAAATTCAGTCCCATTCCTTTAATGCATGACTGTAGAATTTATCCATTGAAGGACTCTGGGCTGGAGCCAGTCTGAGTTTTTCAAAAGTTCCCTGAAGAGGAATGTAATGACTACAGAACAGTAACACAGCTTAGCGGAGGCCAGGGATATTTAAAAATAAATACTAGTAAGGTTAGGTTATGCTAGTGGCAGCAACAGACACACCCCTAAATCTCAGGGGCTCAGCAACCACAACGGTTTATTTCTTGCTCATGTGAAGTCGTGGGGTCAGCAGGGCTCTCTGCCTTCCAGTGACTCTGGGGCTCAGCTTCTCTGCATGTTGTGCTGCCAGCCTCTCAACATGTGACTTCAAGTTCATGCTTCAGGAGAGGAGAGGGATGGAGAAGGCACACTGACAGTTAAGCATGTAGGAGCAGATGTGCCATATCACTTCTGCCCTCATTTTTGTCTGCCAGAGCTCAGTCACATGACCCCAGCTGTGGCCAGCACACTGGAGAATGTAGAAGAGCACACAGATGCCCAGTGAGCACTGGCTGTCTCTGGATGAACTGATGATGCAATCAGGGACCAAGTCACCAAAATGCGGAAACCTTCCCTGTCGAGTGTGTTTGGAAATGGTGACCAAAGGTCTTGATTTGAAATTTATGACTTCTTTAAATTATGTATTCCTCTTTTCAAAAATTATTTTAGCTTGGGAAAACTGAGGAAGCTTGCTCGGAAGTATGTCTTCTAAACTCTGCTTCATGACATCTCGAGATGGAGTTGCCTTTAAATGGCTGCATCACACTGTTGATTCATAATAAACTTTAGGTCAACTAAAATCCTCACGTAATTGTTCAGACAAACTTCTGTGAAGGTAGGCCTTCACATTCTCTTAGTGTGCTGTTCACTTTGCTTTAAACCTAAAGGCAGGGCTTTATATTTATTCTGTTAAGTGTCATCCTGTTATTTTGAGACACTTGCTTCAGTCTTCTGAATTTTTTATTCTGTCATGTATTGTCATAGTTATTTCCTCAGAATTGGTGTCCTATACCAATTTGATGAGCATGTCTTCTGTGCCGACATCCAAATTCTTGAAAAAAACAGGCCAAGGTCAGAGCTCTGCAGTGGAACATCAGAGACCTCCCTGGAGAGGCATTGCGATTCATTAATAAACACAGTGGGTTCATTTGTTCCACTAGCTTCAGATCCTCCTTACCATACTATCAACCAGTTCATATTTCTCCAATTTCTCAAGGATTTCTTAAGCTTTCACAGCACGCCTGAATGAAAACTGAACTCATTATCTTCTTTTCTCAACCCACTCCTACTCCCCAGTAATCTACTGGTTGATGGCACCACCATCCAGCCCACTGTGCCAGAATCCTGGATGCAATCCCAGATCCTCCCTCTCCCTCACCCCCCTCAGAAGTAAACTGGTGCAAAGTTAAAGCGGCACTGCCACCCCTGGACTGGGCTGCTCCCCCTCGTGCCTGGACAACTGCCTTTAAGCTTCCTTCCATGTCCTGGCCTTTTCTCCTCTGGACCATGGTCTTCCTCCTCACTGGAGTTCTTTCAAAGCTTCAAATGTGTTGCATCCTTGAATAAAACCCACCCAAACTCTCCAAGGATAATATTAAGGATATTTAACAAGTAATTGAGGAAAAGCAACAACTAAGGAGAAGGCCAGCAGGGCTACCCTAGAAGGAAATCGGGGCACCTTCTATTTTCAGATCCCAAATGTCTCCAGGTGGCACTTTCTCACCCCCTCTGCCTGCTTCCAGGGGTTTCAGCAAATCCCACATTTGCATCTGAACACTCTAGTTCTCCTTTCTTTATCCTCCCAAAGCTCCTCCTCCAACTCAGAAAAGGCCTTGTCTCCTCAGAGGCTGGGAGGTTGCTCTCCCATCATCATGCATTCTGCCCTACTCCCTGGTTTGGGGGGTGGCGGGGAACTGGCTAGTCTTTCAGGCTTTACTCTATTGAGCCAGAGCCAAGGTTTTAGAATTCAGAAATAAGTAAATAAATAAAACAAAAGCTCCCTCCCCCCCAACTTTCCGCCTCCCTCAAGCACTAGGCTCTTAAGAATGAAAGCTTTCAAGGTTTTCTTTTTAGATTCTCAGCCAGAAATTGAACTCTGTTCTGACTGTGTTCTTTTGTGTCTTTTCTTCTCTGGGGCAATCAGCCTTAGTCTCTTGATCTGGTTCAATGGTGAAAGGGCCACAAGGTAAAAAAAGATTTTCTGAGGAAGAAAAAGACTTCTCATAGTATTTCAAAATATTTTCCCACTTCTTTGTTAATCTGTCCACCTCCCCTACTAAATTCAGCTCCAGGTGGGCAAGGACCCATATTTCATTGACCTCTGTTTTTCCAGTGTGTGGGATGTATTAGATGCTCATTAAATGTTTATTGACTGGCTAATTAAACCAATGAACAAAGACCATGTCAGTGGCATCTTTCTAATCTACCAGTGTGCTACTTTTATAAAAAGAGAAATGGAATGATCTCACTTAGTTCCTCTGTTGTTGCTTGGCTCAAGCTGCAGGAATAGGAAAATGTATTGCTTCTTTTGAACAAGATGCAGAAACCACAGGGATTTTAAGACCACATCTGTGGCAGTCAATTTTTATAGAGGAAAAAAAAGGATGTGGGCATAAAGAAAGAGCAAATTTAATAACATACTTGCAGATAATGACTAATTCCTGTGCTCTGGGGGTGCATAATTCCTCAAATAGAAAATATGCATTTTGTTGTCTTTTCACCTTATGGATGTTTTCTCTCGCTATCATTTAATTTACATAATTTGATTAAAATGGCTCATTGGTTTTGTCTGCATCATTCTTTTTAAAGCCTGTCCAGTTTACTGGACTCCCCACCCAGAACTGGACCTTACTAATGTGTATATTAACATAAAAAGTAAAATATTTCTCAGGGTCTAAATATTAGACTCTCCTAATTGTTTCTAAAAGGACTCTTTTTCTCCTTTATATGATTTTTTCCTTGCTTTATGTGACATATCAAAACAAATTATCCTCGACCTTGTGTGGTTGTTGACAGATTTCAGTGGCTTGGCGCCACCGATTGGCGCCCACAGTGGGTGAGGGCAGGCAGAAGCAATCACTGCGGTGCTCGAGAAGCAGTAGGTATTACAAAGTGGAGGTGAGTCAGTGGGTTCTGGTTCCAGACAACCTGGTCTGAATCACTGCTCTACACTTGCTCTGAGGGAATTACTTATCATTCAAAATATTGCTGGAATATTTTATGATGACCATGAAAGTTTGATTTAGTGAGTGAATCAGTACCTGAATCCCTTTGATCTCCCTGAAACAAGACCTGGGAGAGAAAGTGGACAGCAGAATAGCCTGGAGCACTCGCTGTCCAGATGGCTAGGGCTGACCCAGCTCACGGGTCCTGCTGGGATACTGTCCCCTCCTTCCCTCCTCTCGGTGTGTGCTTTTCTCAGGAAGGCACAGCCTCCGCAGCCAGAAGTGCCCCCTGAGCCCTGAGTGGCTATGCTTCCCAAGGAAAGATGGGCGCGCGTGTTCTTAAACTCTACCGATGGGTCAGGAAGCCTTTTCTTCTCCATTCTCCAAGTACTGAATCACCAGACCACAGACAAGTTAGGAAAAGTACAGGAGGAAGAGCTTTTCTTAATGCATCACATGGCTGCTATATTAGTTGTGTGTGCGTGTGTGTGTGTGTGAACAACTAAATATAGTGGGTTTTCTTTATCTTCTGGTTCCATTTTTACATCCAGTTCTTGAAAAGACATTTTACTCATTCTTAGTTCAGAAAAAAAGTTGGGCCCATTGTGCATTCAGCTGTTTTCAATTATGTTACTCCGCCCACTCTCTGTGTTTTTCTGGGCACTCATTTACCTGATGACGGATTTATAAGGCAGTCCTCTGCTCTTTCTCAGCCACTGTGGTCACACGGCCTCAGCACACCTAATCTAGTCCCCAGGGAGCTTTCTGGCCTAATCGCAAACTGTGCCAAGTAGAATGTGAGTGTTCCTCTCCCTTTCTACCACCCCTTCCATTTCCAAACATTTGTTGGTACATGAATATCAGCCCAAGGGTGCTTTTTAGCAACAATCATTATGTTTCTTCATGTCTTTAAATCAGTATAAATCTTCCCTGGGTCCACCTCCCTCAAGGCTTGAGAAAAATGTAATTTCAGTCATTGCCGGGACTCCCTATTTCCAAAGCCTGTACAAAGGAACTTATGTATTTCCCAGGCAACAGGTTGGTCCTTGCTGGTTACGGCCATGATGTCTGTTGTTACAGTCTAGCTGGGGCCATCAGCCCCAACTGCTACCTCAGTGCCCTGGACTCTTAGGCAAGGCAAGTGTACCCTGTGTCTAGGACCAACTTTCCTAGGTGCCCTACAGCTGTCATTGGGGGACTCTTTTCTCCTTCAGACTTCTGCCAAGGAGTAGTGTGTGATCCCAACAATAGAAGGACTCTGACTTTTATCTCCTTTCACCTCTCAGGAAATCTCTCCCCAAACTTGAAAGCCACCCCCTTTCCTCTCTGTCCTCTTTAGGATACTGGCATAATCTCTCCAGAGATTTAAGCCCTCACAAAAGTCAGAAAAGGCCTTTGACATCAAGTTTTCTGTTGTGCAAAATCACTGGGGCAAGCAAAGTATTAGAATGCTTGAAATGAGAGGGTGGAAAAATACTGAGAGTAAATTATTTGCTCAAATATTATCCTGTTTGCTCTTTTTTGAATGAGTAAACTCCAGAGCAACACCTGGGGAATACCTGGAAGGGAGGAAAAAGCTAGTTGTGACACAAAGACGTCTGTAGAGGAGCATGAGGAAGAAGGATTGCTGTAATGGGCCTGAGGGCAGGAATTGTAGTTAAAGTATGCATATGATTTTCTACAATTCTCCCATAGCGAATGCTTCAGTTCTGTGTTGCACCACCAGCATTTCTTCACGTACCTTTCTTATCGTGTCTCTTTTTTTATTCAATTGCATTTTTCCTTTTTTTCTTTCCTCAACATAATTTCAGGTCATACTCACTGGTACAATATCACTAACACAGAGTTAGATATTCTTTTTTAAAAATTATATTTTATTGATTATGCTATTACAGTTGTCCCATTTCTCCCCCATCATTCCCCTCCACCCTGCACACCCCCTCCCACCCACATTCCCCCCCTTTACTTCATGTCCATGTGTCATAAGTTCTTTAGCTTCTACATTTCCCACACTATTCTTGCCCTCCCCCTGTCTATTTTCTACCCACTGTCTATGCTACTTATTCTCTGTACCTTTTCCCCCTCTCTCCTCCTCCCACTCCCCTGTTGCTAACCCTCCATATGATTTCCATTTCTGTGGTTCTGTTCCTGTTCTAGCTGTTTGCTTGGTTTGCTTTTGTTTTAGGTGTGGTCGTTAATAGCTGTGAGTTTGCTGTCTTTTCACTGTCATATTTTTTTATCTTCTTTTTCTTCCGTAAGTCCCTTTAACATTTCATGTAATAAGGGCTTGGTGATGATGAACTCCTTGAACTTGACCTTATCTGAGAAGCACTTTATCTTTCCTTCCATTCTAAATGACAGCTTTGCTGTATACAGCAATCTTGGATGTAGGTCCTTGACTTTCAGGACTTGAAATACTTCTTTCCAGCCCCTTCTTGCCTGTAAGGTCTCTTTGGAGAAATCAGCTGACAGTCTGATGGGAACTCCTTTGTAGGTGACTGTCCCCTTATCCCTTGCTGCTTCTAGAATTCTCTCCTTCATTTTAATCCTGGGTAACTTAATGATGATGTGCCTTGGTGTGTTCCTCCTTGGGTCCAACTTCTTTGGGACTGTCTGAGCTTCCTGGACTTCTTGGAAGTCTATTTCCTTTGTCAGATTGGGGAAGTTCTCCTTTATTTGTTCCAATAAGTTTTCCACTTGTTGCTCTTCCTCTTCCCCTTCTGGTACCTCTATAATTCGGATGTTGGGACATTTAAGATGTCCTGGAGGTTCCTAAGCCTCTCCTCATTTTTTGAATTCTTGTTTCTTCATTCTTTTCTGATTGGATGTTTGTTTCTTCCTTCTGGCCCACTCCACTGATTTGAGTCCCATTTTTCCTCCCATCACTATTAGTTCCCTGTGCATTTTTCTTCATTTCACATATTGTAGCCTTCATTTGTTCATCTAATTTATGACCAAAATCAACCAATTCTGTGAGCATCCTGATGACCAGTGCTTTGAACTGTGCATCTGATAGGTTGGTTATCTCTTGGTCACTTAGATGAATTTGTTCTGGGGCTTTGATCTGTTCTCCCCTTTGAGCCATTTTTATGTGGCGGGTTCTGGTCACAGCTGTTATGTATGAGGGGTGGAGCCTTAGATGTTCCCCCAGGTGGGGCAGCCCAGTCGCAGGGTTGTGATGCTGTGTGTGGGGGCAGGGTCTCCCACACACAGCGGTTTTATTTCCCCTGGGTTGCAAGTTGTCTTGTTACCTGTTTTCACCTGGATTATCTGCACACAAATATGGGACCACCTGGTCCGCCAGCAACCTCGTGCCTGGGGTCCACCAGCCGCCGCCTGTGCACCTGGGGCCTGCCAGTCGCCTCCTGCAGACCCGGGTCTGCCAGCTGCTGCCTGAGCCACCAGGTATGTAAACCTCCACTTCCTCCCGCTGCAACTCTGCCCCTTTTACGGGTCTGGATGAATGGATGAATGGTTGTCCGACCGCCATACAGTTCAATTTTCTCTCAGTTCCGGTTGTTTTCTTGTTTCTAAATCCTTGTTGTCCTTAATTTTGGTTGTGTGAGGAGGCACAGTGTGTCCACCTACGCCTCCATCTTGGCTGGAAGTCAATCTAGATATTCTTTATTGAGGTATCTGGGTGCCCTGAAGGCCCAATTGCTCATGGTTAGTCACTGGGCCAATACGAGGGGAAGAGCCCACAACCCAGTCATTGTAATGCTCAGATGACCAGATCAGATCGAATGTGATTTGAAGGTTGAGCAATCACCCTGCAAGTGTTTGAGCCAGTGTAACACATAACTATCTCCTCAGTGATGGAGTCCAAAGCGACATTAGCCTCTCGTGCTTTTTGCAAGGTTGTCATCTTCTTGCCTTCCTTCAACTGGTAGCAAATGTGAATTTCTGAGCCACTGTTTTCCATTTCACTTTTTATATCTCTATGCCTGTTAAATGTTTATAAATATTTAAGCTTGTGAAAGCTGTTTATTGTATTTCTATTATCTACCTTTATTGCAAAACATCTGCTTTCTTTCATATGCATGCTCAACACAAAGAAAGGTTTTAGCTAAACAAATGTGCCACGAGGTTACACAATTTTGTAGTACATGGTTTCTCGTGTTCTTTTTTCCATCACAAATTGCATTTTACTTCTTTCCTCAACATATCGTTATTCTGCAGAACAGAGGTTAGCACTACTTTGCACAGGCCAAATCTAGACTGTGGCTTAGTGTTGTAAACAATGTTTTACTGGAACACAGCCATGACCATTTTCGTAAGTATTGTCCACGGCTGCTTTCACATGAGTGTCAAAGATGAGTGGCCATGATGAAGATGGTACGATGTACAAAGCTTAAAATATTATTACCTAGATTTTTACATAAAATGTCTGCTAACCCTCAGTATGGAACAATAATGAAAATTCTTTCTGTCACAGAATCTCAGGGTTTCTGATCTGGAAAGGATATTGGTCCATCAAGAATTCCATTTTAAAAATGATAAAACAGGCTCATCCATGCAAGGGTCAACTTTTCCTGAATGCTTATTATATGCCAAGCACTGTGCCTTAGCCAATATTATCTTGCTTAGTGTCCACAACTGGTATCATTATTCCTTTTTTATAATAGATGAGTAAACCAAGACACAAGAGCTTAAGGAACTTCCAATGGTCACACACCTATTCTAATAGTGGGGATGGTGGTATTGGACTCAGGGAGTGAGACTTTGTTTTATTTATTGTTGTGTGCCCAGCTCATAGCACTTGGTCTGGCACATGTTAGGTGCTTGTATCCCCTTGGTCCACTTCTGACTTCAGCTCTTCAGGGGAGGTGAAGAATTCCAGTGTATGCTGCCACCTCCTGTAACTCTGCTGTCCATGTTAGGGCTTACCTTAGAACTTTGTCTGGCAGTGCTGGGAGCAGGCACAGCCTGGAAGTTCAGGGAGGTCAACCCTTAACTAATCGGGATGAATGCCTCATTCTTCCAAGCTTCATAGGAGCAGCATTGAGACTCAGTGGCCCACAGTCCCATGCTGTTTCTTAAAGTGAAGACTTTTATTGGCCTACGTGTTCTGTGACCAAGGGAAGAAGAGGTCCTTCTTTGCACGTGTTTCCTGAGTCTTAACTGAAAATACACTGACCACTGGCTGTGGGGTAGGACATCTGTTCTAACCTGCCTGACACACGTCTTTCCTGGGTGAGTCACATAGTGGCTCAACTTCACCCCTTAAAAAGTCCGTGTCAAGCAGAAGTGGACCACCCATTAGAGGCCCCTTTGTTCCCATGGGGAAATGGGACTCTTCTTCCTCAGGTCAGCCTGTTATGGCTTAGCTTTCCTGGGGTTCGTAAAGAATAGAGACCCCCATTTGGGATCACAGAGTTCATAAATAACATTGTCAATGGGAACAATTGGTGTAACATATTACAAGAATAATCGATTCAGCACAAAATTAAGCTTTTGTGGATCACACGAACACCCGCACCTTTGTAATCATGTGGCTCCACAGGGTCAGGACCCTCAGGGCCTCAGCACCCACAGCCGGGCCCCCTGCTGTAGAAACATGTATCTCTCACTCTTTACTCAATCCTACCTTGTAGCAGTAATGTAGCAGCCCAGGTTTAACCCCTTTTGTAATTTGCTTCTCTCCTCAGGTTTCTGATATAGTCCTTCTTAAGTATTTGCTCCTAAAATGAAGTCCTTCTCAGTGCCTTAAACCCAGGCTGCTACACTACTACAGAATCCCACAGCTGGGCAGATTGTTGTCTCCAGAAAGATGGCCATCGTCTTCAGCTGGGTGCTTGAAATGGAACAGCCTGGTCATTTCCCACTGCAACCTCAAAATTCTCCCCAAACTTCTGACTCTCTCACCTACCTCATCAAATTGGAACCCTCCAAATCTCCACACCAGCTTGCTCTCAGGTCCCTGTTCTGCTTCGGTCCTCACACTTGACAAGGAGCCCCTCCTCCTATGAAAGGCAGATTGCCACAGGTTTTCTCCATCACCTCCTATCTCAACACCGTAGGGAACCAGCACTGACCATTTCCTTATCTTCAGATCTGCTTTAAAAGTCAAGTCCCATGAACAGCATGCCAATTCATAAGAAGTGAAAACACATCCCTGGAGTAAATTATCATAGAAATATATTATTGTTATATCAGGTTTTCATGTATAACTATAAAGTAAACTATTCCCTGTCCTGCATAGAAATTAAAACCCAACAAAATAAAACAAACAACAAGCAGGCAACTTCATCTTCACCTCTGATCTATGACACACAGGTTTTGTGATCTTTCACACTGCAGGATGCAACCCCAGTGTTGCCACCCGCACTGAACTCGGCCAGCTGACAACTCTCTGGGGTCAGCTAAAATCCTCAAACCCAAGACAGTGAAGACACATCGAAAGTGGTTTTGATTATTTTAAATCAATGAGAGATGAGCCACTAATGCGAGAGCAAAAATAAAAGTGAGAGCTGAGCAACTAACAACGTAAATATTATGAGCTGTTCTGCCTGCCAGTCTCCTCACTGCACACGTAACCTTCAATGGTGTTGTCAGAGAGGAGAGAAATGAATCCCTGGGGTGTGCACATGCCCGTCTTCATGATCTCATTCCTCAGCACACACTCATCATCATTGTCAGCATCAGTCTGCATGCTGAATCACCATTGTTACCATCAGTGCCAAGCAAAACTACCCAGGATGCATCTGAGTAGTCAGCATCATTGTTTTCTTTTTTTAAATGCTTTTACTCTCCTTATCCTGCTATGCCATAATTTAAAACACTGTAGAGCTGTACTTTGCATGTGTGCATTTATTACATCCTATACATATGTTACACATGTATACATACATATTGCCATAGAGGAGCATATATACCCGATGACCAATACTCTATTCTGTATTCAATAGAACGAATTCTCAACAATTACTTTGAGAAAACATGATTATCACTTTGTTCTTTGACTTTATAACCCAACCCCACGTAAGTCGCAACCACCTGTAAAACAGAATAGTGATGTTTTCTAAGAGAGAGTCTTATTTTATTACCTAATAAAAACACCTAAAGATGTAATCTGATTTTTTTAAAAATCACAAGAGAAAGCAATAAAAAGAGAAAAACTGGGAAACATTTTGCCAACATGAAATCTGGAAAAAGAACTTGAAAACATATTTTGAACAAAAGCTATAGCTGATGTGTTTAAGTTACTTTTTTTCATAGAGAGTTAAAAATCACTGAATAATCCACTTTGAGTATAAAAAAACTCTAAAATGCAAGACAATTTCAAATAAATGCTATGTAATATTTAGTGGCTAAAACAGAACCCTTATTTTAAATAGGAATTTTATAAAAAATAAGGAATGCCATTTCTTTTACATAAGAGGCTGGCTTCTCCCTGCCCCAATTACATAAATATCAGCCATATATTAAAGAATATCGGAGCCCTGGCTGGCGTAGCTCAGTGGATTGAGCGCGGGCTGCGAACCAAAGTGTCGCAGGTTCGATTCCCAGTCAGGGCACATGCCTGGGTTGTGGGCCAGGTCCCCAGTGGGGGCCATGCAAGAGGCAACCATACATTGATGTTTCTCTCTCTCTCTCCCTCCCTTCCTCTCTCTAAAAATAAATAAATAAAATAAAATCTAAAACAAACAAACAAACAAAAAGAATATCAGCTTGCTGGGAATTCATTTATTAGTCTACATCCTTTTAGGTCTGCTTCCTTCATTCATGTATCCTCAGACATTTATTCTGCATTTGCTGTTTTCATCAGACTCAAACCTTCCCTGTGGCAAACCCAACAAAACTAAAAAACAAAATAAGAAATCCCGTTTGACCCCATGTCCTCTCCAACCAGTGTCCCATCATCTCTTTTCTCGCCAAACTTCTTAAATTAGCTATAGTTGTTTGCAATTTTCAAACCCGATTTATTCAGCCTTCTAAGTGTTCTCCTTGATTTGATTCCGAGTCCAATGCATTCTCCAAACCATAAGTAGAGTAACTCCTAAGATACAGATATCATGACACTTTCAATCTTAAAATCCTTCTAATGCTCTCTGCTCCTCTTGGGATCGGATCTTATTCTGTAACACGGTTACTGAGGTTCTCCACCACCTGGTGCCTACCCACCTCACCGCTCTGAGCTCTCACTGCTCACTTACACTTGGAGCTCTAGCCCATCAGTCTGACCCTGTTCAATTCCTCAATTGTGCCATACTTGCTCGCAACTTGAAAGTCACCTGGCCTGTTTCTTCTGCCTGGACTCTCCTCTTTCTTGCTTGTTTTATGGTTCTTACTTGCCCTCTACCTCTCAGTGTAAATGTTTATTCCGGCCATCATGGTTTTGGTAGGCTTCCCTGTCACATGCAGTTACTGCATACCCCTCTCATAAGAATCATCACATTTGTAATAACTGGTGTAATGCCTGTACATAAATTCCATGAAGGTGAAGGCCATGTCTACCTGTCTGCTTTAACCCTTTATCTCCAGGACTTAGTACAGTGCTTGGCATGTGGAATGTATTTAATAAATATTTGCGAAATAAAGAAATAATATTATGATCTAATAACAGAAAGGTTCCCTTTTGGAATTTTATAAGTCAGTATTTCAAGTTCTTGATCATTCCTTCACTTCAGAATTTTTTTAGTTGTCTTTACCTTTCTACAAGAAAAACTATTTTGTAATCCTCGGGTGTAGAATGTTTAACCAAATCAGACTCTGCCATGAGTGGAGAATTCATGTTCAACAGTCAATTGGCAACCAGAAATACCAGTGTTAATCCTACTTTGAAAAATGAAGATGTAGGAAGAGAAGATCTCGAAGTTGATTGTCTTATGTATTTTACCTAAATGATGTAATGAAAACTTAACTCAAAAAATAAAATATTAAAAATATTAGAAAATCATTTAGGAGACTTTAGATAATACATAGGTGTGGAGAGACACTTATATACATTTTATCAAATCTAAAAGCCATGAAAGAAAATATAGACATAGTTGACCATATAAAAATTTTAAATCATGTATGGAAAAGGATATCATAAACAAAAGATCAGGAAAAGTGTGCTATATAATTCAGATAAAAATTTAGTATATGTAATTGTATTAATTGTGTAATTCTGAAAAATGAATGATTCGCAAACTTAGCAATTTAAAATGAAACACATTTGTTACTCACAGGAAATTTCTATCGGTCAGAAATCCAGGCACAGATTAACTGGGTTCTCTGCTTCAAGGTGTCTTACAAGGCTGCAGTTCAGAGACAAACCAGGCTACAGTCTCATCTGAAGGCAAGAATAGGGAAAGTTCTGCTTCCAAGCTTATGCAAATGTTTGCAGGATTTATTTTCTTAAAGACTGTTGAAATAAAGACCTTTGTTTCTTACTGGCTGTTGGCTAGAGGCCACCTCAGTTCCATGCCAGGTGGTCCTCTGAATTAGGGTAAGCATAGGAGAAAAGCCACAGAGAGAATACCAGCAAAATGGAAGTCTTGGTCTTTTGTAACCTAGTCACAGAAGTGCTTTCTCATCATTTTTGCTCTATACTATCTTTAAAAGCAAATCACTAAGTCCAGACCACACTCAGAGGAAGAGAGTACGCTACAGCATGAATACCAGGGGGCCAGGTCGCTGGCAGCCATTCTGGGAAGCCACCTACTATAGTAATATACAAATTCCTTTTACAAACTGGTTAGAAAAAGATAATATAAATGTGAGCAAAGGAAAGGAATAGGCAATTCACATAAGAGCAAACTTAAATGATTGCTTTCCATGTGAAGAGATTCTCATCCTCTATAGTCGTCATGGAAATGCAAGTAAAGTGGCAATGAGAGGATCACAGCAACTCTCACATAAAACTCAGATTAATTGATAAAAATGAGGTGATAGCTCTCTCATAGATTCTTCTTGTTGGAAATGTGAATTCTATAGCCCTTTTGGAAGGCAGTTTGTTAATATCAATTAAAATTAGAAATACACATTCTCCTTGACTTAGAAATCTAATCCATCAAATTAAGATCAATAATTCAAACACATACACACACACAAACACACCTGCACATATATTCATTCCATAGTATTGTTTCAGTGCAAACAACTAGAAACAAAATGGATAGCTATGCATAGCAAAAGTAAAATAAAGTGTTGTAGGTAGTAGGTGTGCAGCCAACAACAACAACAAAAAAAAAGAATTAGAGGGAGAAAATGCCATCGATAAAAAGGAAGAAAGAGAAAAAGAAAGGAAAATAAAGATGGCACAAAAAGTATAACCATAACAACAAGAATGCACTTATATAAAATTACATTTATTTGTGGTTTTGTGAACAAATAAAATAAAGTAAATTTTAATGGGTTAAATATGTGCTAAGTGACTTGGAAAAATTTCTATCAGATATTTATAATATAAATCTACTTTGAAAATCAGTTGATAACATAAAGAACACATGATCACCTGTGTATCAAGAAAGATGTGGAAAAACATGGAACAAGTTTTTAACAAATTGATTACTGGGGTGAGTTTTTTAGAAAGAATGGTGAAAGGAGAGGATGGGGGGACTATGCAATGAACATAACAAAAAATCAAACTTTATATGTGAAGCTAAACATGATTTAAAAATTGGATATAATTTTATCACATTTCTATAACAAGATACATGTATATTCATACATAGGAAGTACAAAAAGGAGTCTCTAAGATGTTAATAGCAGTTGTCTCAAGATCAAGAGTTCATATAATTTTAATTTTCTTTCTTATAGCTTTATATATTAACTTAATATTTTTAAAGCCTATAGTATTTATATAATTGAATGCAATAAAATATATTTATATACACTTACACACTTATGGGTACATTATATATAAATATAAACATGTGTCTATATAATCTATTATAAGGTGACTGTGGAATGAGCCTGAAATGGTAGACAAGATTTCTGTAGGCAAGAGAGGAAGAAGAAAGCATTTTTTGCAGAGACACCAGTATAAAGACACTCTCTGAGAAAAGCAAAACATCATGTTGAGGGAAAACAAGAGGGCTGATGTAATTGGCTCATAGGGAATGAGTAAGAGAATAGGAAGATCTTAAATATAGATTGGAACCATATTTCAAAGGACTTTAAAGATAGTTCGTCCATTATACAGTGAGCAATGGGGAGCACGTTGAGTTTAAGATGACATTATAAAATCTGGTGGAAGATGAACTTGGTCCTGGCCTTCTGGACATATGGTAAAGAGGGGCCTGCAGACAGGGAGAGCATGACTGAGGTTAATTATATAGACCAGGAAGGAGGCAGCCAGGGTGGGAAGTGGGTTGTATCAGTGCAAGAAAGGGACACACTGAGTGAGTTTTGCAAAAGATGGCTTAACGATGTGGTTCCTGGCATGGGGATTTTGAGGAATAAAGTCTCTACAAACACCGATTACAACAACACAGTGCCCTGGGCCTTATGTTTATTTAACAGATGCATTAACATTTCTGAAATAACTAAGAATAGCATATTGTATATATGTATGCATATAAACCTTTACCATTTATCAAGGACTTAGGCATTTATTGTCTAGCTCTTATCTTTACAACAATCTAGTGAGAAGTGGAAAGAAGAGAGAGTGTTCCCCTTTCTCAGATGAAGAAGATAAAGCTTCCGAAGACTAAGAAAACTGCTCAACCTTACACAGCTTAATGTCAGTCTAAAGATTTGATCAAGACTCACTTTTTGAGTTGAGCAACAGCCTTAGCCTTTGGAAGGCCTTCGTGGATTTTAGCATTTCTGACAATATTTGTGATCGATGATAATATGAACCACTATGGTACAATCAAATCTAATCAGTGTACTGTTGGTAAAACAAACAGAGAACACCGGTTGAAATTATTTGAATATACACTTTCAAATATAGAGAAGGATTCCAGACATAAAGTGAAAAACTATCTATGTGCTTTGCATGTTGAAATTCTAGCACTCAGTAAAATTCTGCATTAACTCATGATGACCATAACTGTTAATCTTACAAAGAATAATTTTAAGTTGTCTTCTAAAAATTCTCATAAAGTATTTTCTTGAAGCAGTGCACACAGATTCAGTCTATGGCATTCTCTCAGTAAAATTATATCTTCTGGTAGGTGATAAGAGAAGTCTTACCTTAATAAGGCACTACTAAGAGAGAAAAGAACATTTAATATATGGGTGGCGACAATTAGTGTCCGAGACTAGCAGAGCTGTCAAAAAAAAAAAAATTGCTTCTTAGTGCACCTAAATGAAAAGTGAGTGGCTATTTAGTACGGCAGATTAACAGTGTAATGGCCATAAAAACAATCTTGTAGCTGACAGTACCAAGAAATTATTGTTTCTGTAACACAATGTCAAATTTTTAAAACTGCATCAACTAAAAACTTTAAGAACAAATTATCATAATAATTAAATTGTTGTTGGACTGGAAATTCCTTCTACGATGAACTGAAGTTGAAATTGGCCTTGGCTTTGTTGAAATTTGATAGGAACACTTGTCCACCGAACACTGTGTCCCACTGAGCTATCTAACTAGCCAGTAATCGTGAGAACCAGGTTCGGCCCCCGTTATTGCTCCAGTGTTGTTCTTCCCCTGCACCCCACCCAGCACACTTGTTTCCACCAGCCAGGAAGGAGATGCACACAGAGACACCCTGAGCCTTTCTAATTATTTGGATAGTACTGTTTCTCTTGGTATCAACCAGAGTGCCCACAAAACTTCAAAATTAGTAGTGAAGTCATGGCCCAATTGGAGACACCTGAAATAAAATTTATATTCTTCTCTTAGAACCTCCAGTAGCCTTCATGCCCTGAGCAGAAAAAGCTCATGTGTTATGTGAGTATTAACTGACTCGGGTCTGAACTTGATCCTGACTTAGATTCTTATGCAATAATAAACACAGCATTATCCAGAACAAACTCTCACTGACCTAAACTAATTTCTTGGAAAGTGTTCTAGGTATTTTCCAAAAAAGACTAGAGAAATATAGGAAGTTAGCCAGCTTGGCATTGTTTATCTGAAAAACCTGCCAAAAGTCTGGTCCTGTTTGCCAGTGCCAGTACTCTAGAGTGCAAACATAGTCTTGTGCAAGAGCCATTATGCAAGCTAGAAATTAATCTTAATGAGTCATTCATTGTCCAAGGTGGATGCTGCAGAAGAAAGCCCAAGTAGTTTCAGAACCAACCTGCTTCACGCTCTCTGGCGAAGCTTTGCTTAACTGCCTTGCCAATAAGGAAGGAAAGCCCTTAGAAAGCTCGTTGGGGGGCAATGGTATGGGGAACTGCTGGTGGAACCAAGTATAGTCCCCAGTGTCTTAATCATATCTTCATCCAATGAACTACAACTAAAGATGTGATCAAAAACCTTTTACATTTAGCCAGAATGGGGTTTCTTCTAGGTACCTTCTGTCTATATTTTAGCAGCAATGACCAGAATGGAAGCCAACCTGAAAAGGTCAGTCCTAGCCCAGCTTTATTAAGAAGGAAAAATTTCCTCATCTCTAGGATCTTGTAATTTGAAAGGTCCTATGGCTCACAAGTAGCGATGTGGATGTAAGGACAACACTACACTATCAAGTCAAATCAAGACATAGCATGTTGTCAGTCATGACATATCAAGGTATCAATGTGACAGGTTTACAGATAATGATTTCTCATCACTGTCAATTACTAAACAGCAGAATTGAATCTTACAGTTTTAGTGGAAATTTGTAAAAGTCACTCAACTGACTTACCATCAAGTTGAGGGGATGAGGTGGGAATGTTCACAAACTCTAAAGTTTCTTGTGGGTCACTGAACAAGAGTTTATCTAGCTTAATTGGATGGAAAAGGCCTTCCTACTACTAACCAATGCTGCATCTGCCCCTTGCTATCAATTGTCCTTCTTTCAGAGGCTAGAGTGTATATAGTCCATCTCTTTCTTTAGTTCACACTTGAAACTTAGAGACCAGAGGGAAAAAAATAAGAAAAGATGGGAAGATATCTTCCCAAGGCCATGGCCTCATTTCCTTCTGGCTTCGCTCTCTGTCTTTGAGCTCCAAAGAATGTGGGCAAAAGTTTTTGATTGATATAATAGGAATAAAAGAAGATGAGAGGTTTAGGTTCCTCTTGTCAGTTCGAAGATCAGTTTCCAACTCTGCTTTTCTACATTCTCTAATGTAATGAGCCTGCCCAGGGGAGAAGAGGACAAAGAAACTTGTATGGGTGATCACGTCTCTGTCAAGCCAAGACCCTGCAGCAGACTAATGGAAGGACAGGGGCCGGTCAGGGCCACAGGATAAATATTGAAAAGGATATCTACTTTGACATAAGAAATACTACTCCTAATGTCTCATTTCTCCAACTATTCTAACTCTTATATAACCAGAAACTTTTTTTTTCCCCCTGCACTTGTTCAACTTCTGTAACTTCTCCTGAAACTGATCACTTGTTCCTTCTCAGTTTTGTATCTTGTTGTGGGTCATTTTCTAACACCAGACATGCTAAAAGCTGCGGATTCTGCCAGAGAGTGACTCATAAATCTCATTTGTATTAAAAATTTAAAACCTCATGGAATTCGGGCAAAACACAAAATTACTATTGTCAGGATGCTTGAAATCCTATGAAAATAAAGACAAAGCCTTTAAATAAATAGCATAAGGACTAAAGAAATTAGTCACAGTAGTAGCTGCCATTTGTTAAGTACCAGTAACTACGTTGTACTTAAAGGTACCAATGGCCAAGTTGCATTAGAAGAGCATCTATTAAAAGATAAGTGATAGTCTTCAAAGTAAAAGGCTGAGTCTTTACAAAACAGCCTTTGCAAGGTACCTCACAGACTCAGAAGCATAGTTTCTTTGTGAGCTCTGACCCTGGAGTGTGGGTTTTCAGTTGTTCAAAAAGCAGTGGTGGTGGCTGGTTGACAGTGAGCCGTGGTGACTGTTGCCAAGTGGTGGTGTTGAAGGGCTGAGAGAGGGAAGCCTTGGCCCAATTCTGCCATCCTTACCTTGTTTGTGGGTTTTCATGGCCCATAATCCGCAATGGGGGCCGGACTTGTTTGCCCAAAGTCAGCTAAGAAAAACGATGGACAATTGGATAATAACAGCTTTTCTTTCCAAGGAGGGCTGGCAGGGTGCCTTTTTAGATGCTTCTAGCAGCCAGCCACATTTGCCAGTTTTCCCCTCCACCTCTACAACAACTATCCAGTGTATATTCAGTGCTTGCTTTGTTTCAAGCTCTATTTTTAAGTAATTTACATGTATTATCTTACACAAATCACAACTTAGGAGATAGCTGATATTATCATTCTCTATTTACAGATAGGAAACTTGTCTTCAGAGAGATTTAACAACTTCCCCGCGGTTACACAGCTAGTAGGGGGTGAATCTAAGATGTCTGAATTCTAGTCGATATAACATACTCTTTTCTAGAACAATTACTCTCTTGCTCCACCACCCTCCCTACTGCTTTTTTTCCCTACATATCTACACTATTTCTTGTGAATTTTCTACTTTCTTGGAGAAAGAAAAATATCAAGTAATATTATGAATTTTGGAGATTGTGTGCCACTTGGGAAGGTTGGACAGAGCAGTTGACAGTACTGTTCTCCAAGCGGAGGTGTGCCCTCCTCCGGGGGAGGGGGACATAAAATGTAAACTGCCTTCTATGATCAGGCCAATTGACAGTATTTGTGTGAGGAAGAAATCCAAGTCATCCAGCAATCACTCAGAGAGTTTAATAGTAATAAATACAATGAAACATGATAGATTATAATTATGACAAAAGGCATGGCAAGATCCAAACTACCTCCTAAGTTATTAGTCTGGTGACTTATCGGGGTGAAGTAATATTCATGATTTTAATAGAATTCTGGTTCCAGCCACATGGTAGATTGAGCTAACTAATGTGTATTGTTCTTCTAATGCGATTACATTGAAAGGCTGAACAAAGTATAGTACAAAAATTTTAAATCATAGTAGAGCTCAGAAACTGTGGAGCTCAGGAAAGGAAAACTGCCATGTACCAGAAATGAAGAGTGAACCTGAAGTCAGACTGTGCAGCTGATTGATTGGTAGGCTGCTTTTCTGCAAACCCTGATTCAGGAATCCAGGCTCCCTCCATCTTAGGGCTCCACCATCTTTTTTAATGTAATTTCCAAGGTCACCATGCTTATTTTTATCAAGTTGATGAAGGATAAAACAGCACAGAGGATGGCCAGTTGGAGAGTTTTATGGGCCAGGCCTAGAAATGGTCTGTAGCCAGTGGTCCCCAAACTTTTTTGGCACCAGGGACCAGTTTGATGAAGATAATTTTCCCACAAACTGGGGGTGGGGTGGGGGTGGGATATTGTTTTAGGAAGATTCAAGAGCATTGCATTCAAGCTCACTTTCTGCTGTGTGGCCCAATTCCTAACAGGCCCAGACTGGAACTGGTCAGTAGCCCAGAGGTGGGGACCCCTGATTCTACTTCCACTAATTGTCCATTGAGCACACCTGACAACAGCTGGGGGTGTAGTCTAGCTGTGTGCCAAGAGAAGGAACAACTCTGTTTGGTGATTAAGTGCCTGCATCACAGTAAACAAAATAGTCTTACCTTCTAAACATTCTAAATAACTGAGATTTGGAGAAAGAAATACAAACTCTTTAAGTCTCAATCCTTACATCTTTAGGAAGAGTACATTGAAGATTTTTGAAGTGAATTAATAATTAAAAACCTTTGTCCATGGGTACATTTTCTTTTTATCTTACTCTCATATCTGTAGATGGATTACATGTCTTCACACTTCCCTCTTAATCAGGGTGAAAACCTGACATTTAGTTTTACAGCCAAGGAGGATGCTCTGCTTTTCCATTAATGAATTCTCATATGCCCGATAAAGTTATTGCTTGATCCAGGTAAATATGTTTGCCCTGCACTACTCAAAATCAGCATGTAATTGTTGTTTTCTATAGAAAACTATGAATGTGCATAAATAAGGATGTTAAAATTTCTGCACATGTTTTTAGAGATAAATGAGTTCAGATGCCAAGACCAAATCTACTGAATCATAGCTATAGTATTCAGATGAAAACAGTTTAATTTTTATATTTTTGAGCATTTGCTTCATAGTATCCTCATATAAGAGTTTGATTTTGCACAAAGCTTAAAAGTTGGTTTGATTTTTTTAGTTTTCCCTAAAATTTTAAGCTCATTGGCTAGAGATACCAAGCTGTAACTGAGCAAAGCAGGGCCCATCCATGTGTCACCTTGATGCATGACCCAACAATTAGTGTTGAAGGAAACAGATTTTTATTTACAGGATTCCAACCTCGGGGTGGGGGGTGCTGGGACCACTCCTGTTCAAGAGCCCTGTTCGCCCATGAAAGCCAGCACTTCCCTTGCTCCCCATCAGGTTATAAGCCAAAAATATGCCCCATAGTTCCCCATATCCTTATCTGTTCTTAAGTTAGCTGCACAAACAGGTTTCTGTCCCCTCTGGAATGTACACTTGGGGGTTTCAGGGTCCCCACCCTCTTGCAGCAGCTCTCTCCTTTAGGATCTGAGGTTGTTCTCAGCCTCCATGTAGTAGTCCAGAAAACCATATGCCATGTTACACTGGATCATAGAAGAGTCCAAGGAGGCACATGTCCCAGAGAGTGGCCTTTCTGCAGGTCCTTCAGAGAAGCAGAAGTCAGCATTCCCTGGTCACTGTTCAACATTTCAGGCATCTTTCCTGAATCATGATTAGTTTGGCAGGTTCCCACACAGCTCCATAAGCTCTGTCCTTACACCCTTTCCTCAGCCCTCATGGCTGCCTTCCTCACTATGCCAGGCCACGTGGTGGAAAGCTCCTGGCCAGCATTGCTTCTACCTTATACACCAGCCCTTGTGGCGGATTGCTTCACTACAAACTGCATAGCTGCTTGCTGCTTCCCTAGTTATTTGGCCGTCATGGCAGAATCTCTCCTACTTCATGGCTCCTTTCACATGGCTGCCTCTTTTCTCTCTCTCAGCGTATGCTTATTTAAAATGCTGACTCGGAACTTGCTACGTTACCTCATATCCAGCCCCTCCTAAGATGTGCTACATTTGCCAATTCCCCTATAACTTTTACCTTCTTTCAGCTGGCATCTTTAGTTAGGGCAAGAGTACCCATGACACAGGAGCTTCCAGCTCCTGTCTCTTGTGCAGACGTTGTATAAGCTCCTCTGGCTATGTCACCAGTCCCTAACTGCTCCCAAAGTCACTACGCCTTTGCCCTGGTGGCAGCACAGCTATCAATTAGCTATCAACTTGCTATTGTCATGAAAAGTATCTTAACCACCATATCATCTCCTTCCCCTATCCTCTAATCATGGGCCATGGGGCATTTCTCCTATATTCTGGGGACCCCTGCTTTGCACCCTTTTTCAAAATTAGAAGGCAAGGAGCAAGAGACAAGAAGAAAGAGTGTGCATTTAGTTTTCTTTTCCCTATCTGGAAGCTTCTGCAAGCCTCTCCCTATCCATGGCAGGTGGAAATCCTTAGGATGGCCTGCCAGCCCCCTCACTCTCACGTAGGCAGCCTCACTGCTCACTGTGCTCCAGAACCATTGTTTTCTCCATCTTTCTTTTCTTTTTTTTTTTTTTTTTTAAATTGAGGTATAAATGACATATAACATTGTGTTATTTTCAGGTATACAACATAATGATTTGAAATATGTGTATATTGTGAAATGATTAACACAATAAGTCTAGTTAACATCCATTATCACACATAGTTATAATTTTTTTTCTTGTGGTGAGAACATAAAGAGCCACTCTCTCAGCAACTTTCAAATATACAATACAGTGTAGTTAACTATAGTCACCATGCTCTACATTATACCTCCAGGACTTATAACTGGAAGTTTCTACCTTGACCCCTTTTACCTGTTTCACCCACCCTCACCCCCTGCTTCTGGCAACCACTAATCTGTTCTCTGTATCTATGAGTTTGGTTTCTTTTGGGAGGGGGTGGTTAGACTTCACATATATGAGAGATCAGATGGTGTTTGTCTTTCTCTGCCTGACATATTTCACTTAGCATAATGCCTTCAGTTTCCATCCATGTTGTCCCAAATGATAGGATTTCCTTCTTTTTATGGCTAAATAATATTCCATTGTATTTGTACCACATTTTTCTTTCTTATCACCATTCTTTTTCCTCTTCCTTGGGATAGTCTTTTATCTCAGTCTGGAGCACTATCTTTGCAAATTAACTTCTATTCATCTTTCAGATATCAACCTACACATCATTATACAATCATATAACCTCAAGGAAACCGTTCTTGAACCATAGGCTGGATCAATGCCCTTATAATATACTCTGTAATACTGGGTACATCCTTGTAGCAATTTAGCACACCTGTAATTAAATAATTACTCATAAATTTGGTTGTTCAAAATTTGTTTCCCCCATGGGAATGTAAACTCCATGACAGAAGTGGCCATTTGTTTTGTTCACTGTTATATCCCTAGGTGCTAGTATAGCTCTTGGCAAGATTAGCATCAATAAATGTTAACTGAGTAAATGAATATTATGAGTAACCATAAAGAGCTTGAAGAGCCTTGCCTATATCCTTCTTACGGACCTCTATGTTTTTTACTGAATAGAGGGCTAGACGAATATATCTTCGCAGACCATAGTTGATAATATTCCCATTTATTACTCTCTGTGTTGGGGTTCCCATCTACTTGCAAATTTTCTGAATGTGAAAGGTGGAATATGCAAGGAGAAAGAATCAAGATCAGCAAGTGTTGTCTTTGGCCAGCTACACAGAGATGGTTTAAGAGACATGGTACATCAAGCCTCTTTAGTTATGCCTGGACATGTTGTTAGAGTTTTAAGAAAAAAGCCTAAGAAACTGTATTGTAAAGGCTTGAGACCCAACTGTATTGTAAAGGCTTGAGATCCAAAGGTAGACTTGGGGTGGGAAGGTCTGCCTTCTATGATATTGTTAATAATATCCCTGGCCTAAATTCAAGAATATTCTCTTTGAACCATGAGGAGTAATCCTGTTGAGTTGGGCTTCAGGAAAGCTCAGATCTGAGGACAAGCACTGCCCACTCATGCTCCTCATCTGGTTTTCACCCAACCATTTGAGGGGACTTTGGGATATCAGGCAACAGAACTTTTTGGATTCTTTTATGATTCCATTTCTGTCCTCACCAGAGGCTTATGGAGGATTTTCTCAAGGCCACATTTGCAAAGAGGTTGTCTCAGGTCAGTGAGAAAGACTGAGCTATCCCTTGGAGTGAGACTAAATAAAACTTTAAAGTCAATAGGGCTGCATTTTTCACAGGGATCCCTGAGAAGACTTGGGTCATCCGGGGCCACTGGACCACAGTCAGCAACATGTGGTGGGGATGTGACCTGGGACTCCCTTACAGTTGGAGCAGAGAACCAGAGACCCCAAGAGAGGTGTCCTTTCTGTGATCTGCAAGTGTGTGTGTCTGTCCTTCTGCTCTTTGTTGCTATTTAAAATTTCATTATTTGGCTTTTATAGACTGGCAGGTGTTACTGTGATCCCTGCTTTAACTATTTCTGGAGCAATAGGTGAACAAATTGCACATTTTTTCCTGCTGAACTCTGAGTGATGTTTGAAAGTAACCTTGAGAGATGAGGGAGAACTAGCAGCCCTCCCGCCCCTACCAGCCAGTGGGAATCCTCTACTTGGCTCATTGGCTGGGACCTTCTCTCAACCGGACCCTCAATATTCTCACTCCACAGACCTTCCCTCCTGAGTTCTACCACCTTCATCTATGCTTTCACCTGGTGCCCCTTCAGCGTTCATTGGCTCACTTCTGTTATAGTATTCTGGACAATTGCTTTTCACAGATGTGTTCTAAGTATAAGCTTTCTCTGAAGCCATCTAGGACACAGGGCTTTTTCATGAACTGAACAGTGGTTTTAGAACCCTTTATTTGGTTGTGATAAAGTGGATGGGTATCCATATACCTAGAATTACTTTTTCCTAGAATTTACACTTGCCTTTTGTTTATAGAGGAATCTGAAAGTGTTTGTATGTGCATAACACCCACAACATCATGGTTTGTAACTTCCTCAATGTCAGCAGATGGGTAGTCTGAGAAGAGTAGGAAGTTGAACATCTTGACTAATTCTCTTATGTTCTTCACTTTCTCTGATCAGTTTTTGTAAGTCCTGAATTATTAATTAAAAAAAGTAATAACATGAGAATATATATTACATGCATTACCAATAGAAATAGAAAACTCACAAAATCATTTCGACTTCTTTCTACTATTAGCCTCTACAATGAACTACTGCAATATTCTGCACAGACACTGCTAGCTGCTTCCCATTATCTATGCTCTTCTTCTTAGCCATAGGAAACCAAATTTTCAGCTGTGTGCATTACTGTCTAGCTTAAGGCCCATTTTTAGCCTTTCCTGCAGCCAACTTTGGCTACATCATTAAGTTTCTGCCAATGAGAGGTAAATGTAATTGTTAAATGGAGTTTTGGGGAAAAAAATCCCTTCAAAGAAAGTCTCCTCCATTGGCTCTCTGGTAGATAGATGTAATTAGATAACTTCTTGGGGCTTTCAAGGACAAGGACCACAGCCCAGGGACAATGGCGCAGAGACCTGAAAGGATCCTGAGTTCCTGATGACTCTGTGGAACTACCCCATCAGCTCTGGACTGCCTACTTTTGTATTGCTTTGTGTGAGAGAGAAATAAAACACATCTGTCTTGTTTAAGCCACTGTCATTTTGAATTTTTCTGTTACATGCTGCTGATCCTAATCCTAACTCACAGAGCCACCTACCACTCACTTAATACCATTGATTCAGGGATCCACAAATGAGTTTAAGTATTTTCAATCTACAGCTTTAAGGATAAAATGGCAAAAGTGAGTGTGATGCTTCTGATTTCAAGAGCTAATGTAATGGCTAAAATTCAGGAAAAAATAGAGTTCAGAACCATTAACTTTATTTTCTTTCTTGCCCTTTCTGTCAAGTGCAGGATTATTAAAGTCATTACCCAAGAAAAATGTCTGCTGCTCTGTAGAGCCTGTAGCTTCACATCCTGATTTCTGTCCTCGCACCCTCCCGCTTCTGTTCTTAGCATACAGAGAATAAAATTGTTTGCTACTCAGTCAAGACTAAAGCACTTTTACAAACAAAGTTTGGTTCCTGAGCTGGGACTAAAGAAATTAATTGGGGCTTGTGTGCATAATTACTGGGTTCTGCAAAGGAAAGTTTGTTCAAATAAGAACTCAGTTCAGGAAACAAAATTCCAAGAGTGATGTTTATTATAATCATGACATCAGAGCCCTTCAATGTTTTCCAACCAGACCCAGTAATTTTTAAGCTGTGTTCTTAGTGGTGGTTGTTTGAGTTATGAGTGCTAAAGTCACCGGGATGTTAGAAAGGAAAAAAAAAAAAAAAGAAAACAGAGGCTATTTTACCTTTTCAGAAAGAGGTTAATAAAGAGACATATATTCTATAACTATGCTCTGCTACTGTAATGTGACCAAGTCAGTTCTCCTTTTCTATTTAAATAGAGTTAAAATTAGAAACATCCTGCAGATCAGTGGTTCTATTTAAATTAAAAAAGTACAAAGAGAGGTTATTGTGTAAGGAATATCTAACTCCCTCTTGGTGATATTGGCAGGCATTAAAATATTTTCATTTTCTTGAGTCCATTTGTCTCCAAATAGTGTTTCTCTCATTTCAAGCATATGATGGGGTCATATGATTGGAAAAGATTTCTTGTTAGAGTCAAAAATCTATGAAGGATAAGCAAGTATGGAAGGAGCTTAGAATATGTTTTTCTGGAGCACACTGCATCCGTAAACTATGATAGCTGCTAGTGTCATGATGGTTCACTTCTGATCCAAGTCCCAATACCTCTGAAAGAACTGGCAAAGCACAGGTCATTTTTATAATGCAGGCCACTTAATTAATTATTATGAAATTATACTCAAATCTCCCTTCTCATTGTGAAGAGAAGGGGACAAAGATAATCCCCAATTAGAACGAAACCAAGGTGTAGTCAACTATTATGTGAGATGACTTAACCGTGGTTAAGGAGTAGTATGACCTTTGCTCCCAAACTTCCATCTTTTCAGTTCAACTAATGTCAACTGCCATCATTACTCAGCCAGTGTCCAATCATGACCCCTAATCAGATACTAGATCCCCACTTCATCCTGGGCCCATGAATTATTTCACACCAAAATAATGTAACAACAGCAAAGATTTTCATAGGTAACATAGAGCGCTACTCAATAGCACTCAAGAGGCATTTGCTCAAGCTATGTATATGTATTAGCTCATTTATTCTTTTTTTTTTTTTTCCCTGAGGCCGGGGAGAAGGGAGGGAGAAAGAAAGGGAGAGAAACATGGATGTGCAAGAGATATGTTGATCGGTGCCCTGGCTGGTGTAGCTCAGTGGATTGAGCGCGGGCCTGTGAACCAAAGGATCGCGGTTCGATTCCCAGTCAGGGCACATGCCTGGGTTGCAGGCCAGTTCCCAGCATGGGACACATAAGAGGCAACCATACATTGATATTTCTCTCCTTCTCCCTCTCTCCTACCCTTCCCCTCTAAAGATAAATAAATAAATAAATATTTAAAAAAAAAAGAGAGAGATATGTTGATCGGTTGCACCTTGCATGCCCCTAACCAGGGACATGGCCCTCAACCCAGGCATGTGCTCTGACCAGGAATTGAAAAGGTGACTTTTCAGTGCAGACGTCAGCACTCAATCCACTGAGCCACACCAGCCAGGGCTCCTTTATTCTTTATACCAACTCTCTGAGGTTCTATTATAATTCCGTTTTAGAGGTAAATTAACTGAGGCATGAGATTAAATAACTTGCTCAAGGCCACCTGGCTTCTAAATGATACATCGTAGATCCCAAACTCCTAATCACTGCACACACTGTCCCTCTAGCAAAGCAGATGTAACAAGAAAAGCACATTGAAGAGCATTCAACATAAAGTCAGTCAATAAAACTCAGTCTCATCCTGCGCGCAGCCTGTCTCTTCTCAACCTGCAGGGGTGTTAATGTCTGATTAACAGTTGCCCTCACATGATGATTCTAAAAGAAATACTAACTATGTTTTGGCTATATATTCCACTCAGGAGCTTTTCTTAGTGAAAGTAAAGGTGAGTTATGCATTTAGAATTATGTCATTCTCCGCTGAATATCTCTCTCAGTCTCCTCTACACCCCAAGTCTAGCCTTTTGAAGGAATGTTAGTATTTATCATTCTCTGGAAATGCTCCCACCTCTCTAAATATCGGTGCATGGATGTGCCAAATGCATTCATTTGCTCTTCAAATATGTTCCCCATACACTGTACACTAATAACTCCAAAAAAAAAAAAGTTCTATCATTTTTCTCAAAGCAAAATAAAGTCTTTGCCTTTGGTGTTTTGATTCCCTTGTTCTTCCTTACTTTGATATTTTTATAAATTATTAACATTTGACTTTTTTCCTAGGCAGGCTAAATTAACAAAATTTAGCTCGTTTGTTTTTATATGGGAATAGTAACTGGGTAACCCTGATAAATCACTAGCATAATGAATCAAGACCTGGAAACCAGCCTGACTTGAATGTCATGCATGAAACAGTCTCTGAAGACCTTGTTTATTTTTAAAAAATATTTTATAAATGTTGCCTCTGAGTCTGTCCTTTGCTTCATAGATTGTTAGATAAAGGGAACTTCTATGACATAGAATCTGTTAATCTTTCCAAATGGAGACAGTGAAGTCCAGGAAGTATGAGTGGCTCCTCTAAGGTCACAGTTATTGGTAAAGCCAGGATTCAACCTTTGGTTCCTAGCTTTCTTCCAGTGATCTTGCCACTTCAACACGCTGTTTCTCTGGATTGGTTTAGGGGCATAGAGAAGGCCTCTTGAAATCTGCAAAGGGCAAGATGAAGGATGAGAAAAAGTCATGTGCTCTGGCTCAGGGATCTCAAGTCCCATGTTCAGGAGCCAAAATAAGTATTTACTATCATTCTCTCAAGACCAGCTGTATGTTCTAGTGCTCACACCTTCTCTAGAATTTCCAGGAGAAAGTAGGGGAATAAAGAACTTGTAACTGCACCGTAGCTCCACCACAAGAACACTTTGATTAAGTACGTTACCTTTTCTCAGTAAGTCTCAGTTATTCCACTATTTGGTTTGAAGTTTTGCTATAGATCAACTGTAGTTCTTGTCCAAGCACCCTAGCTTCTAAGCCTTAGGGTTCCCCCTAGTACCTGGGCCCATCCTCCCGTTTACCACTGCACCTTGTAGTCCCTAAGCTACACTTCCATTCCTCACCTTGTGAGTTCTTTCATCCTAACTTCTGCTTTCAGTTTTTGTAGCTTCTTTACTTCTTTAACATCATCCCTTCTAAACCAATAGCTAGCTCTCTGACCAAGCCCTAAAAAGTCCCCCTCCTTGCAGCCTAGATCCTCACTGGATTCAAGCTGTGGATGAAACTCCAACATTTCTAACAACAGAAAATTAGAAATTCATCAATTTCCCTAGCAGTCTAGCTCAAATTAACTTTAGCCTTCTTCTCTTCCATTTACCTTTTTTGGTATCGTAGAAGGAATGCTGGATATGGAATAAAAATGACTGGATTATGGTCCCAGTGCAGCAATCTAGTGGCCTGAGTTCTAGGGCAAAAGCATTTAGTCCTTCTGAGGCTCAATTTCTTCATCTATAAAATGAGAATGGGTGGCAACAGCTCTAGCTACTTCCATGGGTGATTATGATGTCAAATGAAATGATACATTTCTTTGTTCATCACAAATTCAACAAATATTGGCTCCTCTTCAGGGTCAGGATGTGGCTGTGGTCGGGTGTAACCAACTGTGACCAAACAGACAGAGTCACTGCTGTCTGAGATGTGGAAACAGTGTGCAAGCTGGAAACCACCTCCTGGAATTTCTTTGCCCCTTCAGTCTTATTGATGAAAACCCCAGGTCCCAAGGCAGGCTGGACTGAAACACTCACTCCACACTTCAGAGACCCAGGACATGCTCGGCCAGAGGAATGAAGATGCGGGCACACTGAGGGAGAGAACTTACCCAGAGAATGCCAACCCCTGAGGAACCAAAGAGAGACTTCTCAAAAGTGCTTGCAAATGGTAATGGGGTGGGGTGGGCTGAGCCAGGGATGAAAGCCACCATCTGCAAGCTTCATCTTGGCTTCATGCCCTGTTCTTTGGATTCTACCTTGTTTCGTGTTTCAGCTAGCACAGCTTTGGGGGTGGAGGAGAGCAGCCTCAGCAGTCCTAACTACCGATGTTTTCCAGACGTTGCCTTTTCTTTTCATTGGTTTATTTTAGAATACATCAGAGGGTCTGTCTCTTTCAATTCCCAATGCTCCCAGAGGCAGAAGTGTGAGCATAAGAGTAGGACTCTCACCTACGGCATCCTCCAACAGCAAACAAGAGAGAGAAACAACCCAGCAGCTGTCTGTCTGTAACTTGCATTCTCCTACATTTCTAGTCAATGCCAATTTCCTCGCTGCCAACACTTTCTCTATAAATTTAGACACTCTATGTTAAAGATCACTTCTGAAATACGTGTAATATTATTGGTTTTCACTGATTTTTCTGAGCTCTATTTCCAGTGAACCAAACTGTGTCAGCAATTTTTGGAACTCATAGCAAAAACTCAGGCTTGCTTAGAACTAGTGATATATCAGTCCAGAACATGTTAAATTGACTGCATATTCCTTCCCCATTCTCCCGGCTTTCTCTAGGAGATCCTGCAATTAAACACTTAGCTTGCAGCTGATTTTGAAGGGGATGTATGACTGTAATTCAGGGTTTTGCCACAAGGAAATCTATATATATATCATTCCTTCTCATAAGTAAATCAATACTTACATAATCATCTGAGGTCATTCTCGGATCCCATGCAGCAGTAGTGACAACTGCTGATGAAAACAAAACTTTTTTAGAGGAGGGATAAGGTGAGAGATGTATGAAAAACATCCTCATATTTTACACTGTACTGCAGAACCTGGTAGCAGAACAGGTCAGTAAATACAGAGCATATTTTATGCCCCAAGAGAACTAGGATCTTTCTGAATCTTAAAAAGGGGAGAATAGTCACTGCACACGCAAGCAGTGGGTTTGCATTGCCTATCCCAGCTCTCAGCAGAATGTGCCACCTGTGCTAAGAGCTAAAGTCATCTTGTTGTTGGCAGGTTGTCAGTAAACCTAAGCATGTGTGGCAGGGGACCACCAGGCATGGGATAAACTTCCGGATGAAACCTGAACTATTCTCTCTGAAATAATTCTGGCCTTTAGCCACCACATCTCTGGTGAGACGTCTAAGAAAAAAGAAGTATAGAGCATTTAAGAAAAAAACCAAAGCCATATGCAGCCTCACAGGTGCTATATCAATATGGTAATGTCGTGTGGAGGGGACAAGGTAGCACCACCCATGCCTTGATGAGTTTTGGTAGCAGGACAGATCCTCCACATTCTTTACAGTAGAGTCAGTGAGAGACTTCAGAGAAGGGTGGTTGACTCCCATATGTTTACTGACCTTCCTAAAGCACTGCACACGGGAGTGTCTGGCTGCTTTGGGAACTGTTGTATAAGCAGGGTTAACCAGAAATGATTGCCAGTATTCTGTGAATATTTCCCAATCAAGGATTTGGCAAATTCATTGTGAACAGTATTGCCCCTAACCCCTTCTTTTTGTAAGTCAGATTTCAGCTCTGAAACAGGCCTTGAGTAATTATCTCTTTTGAAAATGTAGCCCTGTTTGGCAGCCAGGCAATGCACGTCAATCCGAGGACCCATTTCCAGTCCTCCAATTGCCTCTCCCATTCCCACAGGCTGCCATCGCTCACTGATACCTTTGAGAAGAGTAAATCTGGGCTGATGACGAAACATTTTTTGCACACAAAGGAAAAGCTGCACAATCAACTACCTGTAAGGGCTGAAGAAAGCATCACAGGTTGAAAATCAGGCTGAAGGGTGAGTATCAAGTATCAAACCCTTTTGGGAAAACCCCAGATCTAGCCAAGGTCCCTTGGCAAGAACATATGGCAGAGAGCCTGAGGCTTGGGCTGCCTGAGTGGCTGGCTGATATTTGATTCTTTAAATAGACAAAGGATTCAAATCCAACCAGCAGGCATGTGTCCAGACTGATAGAGACAGAGAGAACCAGTTATGTGTCTAGAAGGACAGAATGGTTCAGGGCAGGGTTTAGGCAGGACACCTGAAAGACTGGGACTGAAATGGCAGTGGGCCATCACTGTGGAAGGTGTTTGGGCTTCAGAGTAAAATGCAGAAAGACAGATTTTGGAATCTTGACTTTGTCACTAACTAGCTGGGTGACCATGGGTAAGTTACTTCTTAACCTCTGAGCCACCTGGGGATAACAATAGGAACACCCTCATAGGGTTATCTTGAGGACCAAATGAAGATTGTCTTCTTAAACATAAAAAGAGCCTCCGACATAGGAAAGGCTCAAGATAGGAGAGCTAGAATAACCGGAGGCTTCAATTAATGAACTTTTAAAGTGTCTCTTTGAAGCAGGATAAATAAATTCTAGAGACAGGGCCTAGAGACAGATAATTGATTTATACAGTGCAATGGAGATAGGCTTTTTAATAAGTGGTACTATGACAATTGAGTATCCCATACACAAAATTTTATTCAGGGTTGATTACAAACCCAAATATAAAAAGCCAGATTATAAACCTTTTAGAAGAATCTAAGATAATATTTTCCTAAGCTTAGGAGAGGGAGTGTGGTGGTGATAAGGAACGACAGGAGGGAACTTCTGGATACTGTCAAGGTTCGGTTCCTTTACCTGGAAGATAGCTGTATGGATGTGTACTTTATAATTAATCTTTTAGCCCTGGCTGGTATGGCTCAGTGGATTGAGTGCCAGACTGTGAACCAAAGTGTCACTGTTTCAATTCCCAGTCAGGGCACATGCCTGGGTTGCTGGCCAGGTCCCCAGTGGGGTGTGCTTGAGAGGCAACCATAAATTGATGTTTCTCTTCCCCTTGTTCTCCCCCCTTCCCTTCTCTGAAAATAAATAAATAAAATATTTTAAAAAATTTAAAATGTGTTTAAAAAATAATTAACCTTTTAGCTATAGATACATGCTCTCTGTCCTGTCTTTTACATATGATCTCTCCTTCTTTTCACATTCTCTAGAGTCTCCATGTTTTCTGTAGGTCTATTCAGCACCTCCCATGGCCAGGCCATTCAGAGGACAAACCCTACATTTAATGGAAAAATAAATCAAATACAATAAATATTTAAATGGAGTAAAATACAAATATTGTATGTTATGCTGTGAAGTGCCTTAGACCATCTCAATGTGATCTTTCCCTAAATTCAGTGTTCACCCTGCAGCGCAGAACAATATATAGAGGAGCCTGCAAAGGGGGGATTCTCGGAGCAGGCTGTTGAATGACTTGCGGGGTGCACCAAGGGATGTACAGCAGTTTGTCAAAACATTTCATCCACTTTGGCCTATCCACTTTCAGCTTTGACTGCAAAAGCCTTAATTTCTAAGTCTATAGAAACTAATTTGAGTAGTGGTATGACTTGATAGCACACTGGACACCAAACAGCTTAGTACCTATCCCCTCCCTTCTCAAGGCTGAACTTAGTGTAGTGCCACCAAAATGTGGAGATTCAACCGTCATGGTTTCTGGTATGGAGAGAAGATGAAGATAAAGACATAGGCTGAGAAAGCTCTAGTAGGGAAATTATTAAGTAGGACAGTCTTTTTGTTTGTTTGTTTGTTTGTAAATATTTGCAGGAATTGCAAACTCCAAGTTGCAATTTCAGATTTATCTGTTATCATTACTGTTATCATTAAGTGGGCCACAGACAAGTGTTATCTTCTAGGGGACATGAATCAGGATGTAGGGTTATCCTGAATGACCAAGCTAAGAGCCCTGGGCCTGGCTAGGTTGCATGGGCATGCCATGTGAGAATATCCTTCCAGAATGTCAGTTATGTCCTAGGAAAGCACAGAAAGTCTGTCCTAACTTTTAAGAAATATTGTTTTGGGCCCTTGCTGGTGTGGCTCAGTGGATTGAGTGCCAGCCTGGGAACCAATGGGTTGCTGGCCAGGTCCCCAGTGGGGGCCGCATGAGAAGCAACCATATATTGAAGTTTCTCTCCCGGTCTTTCTCCCTCCCTTCCCTTCTCTCTGAAAATAAATAAATAAAAGCCTTAAAAAACATATTTAAAGAAAGAAATATTTTTTTGGAATATTTGTGATGACTAAATTTTGTGCTATGACTAAACCAGGGCTATCTTCAAAGTACCTTCAACTTACTAAGGATCACTCTGTTGTACTTCAATATCTACAGGGGTAGATTAGAAATCTGAAAGAAAAGTAGACAATCCTGGTGAAAAGCAATTAGAGAAACTGACTCCACTGGAGCTTAGCCACAATGCTGATTCTGAGAGAATCGAATAAAGAAAGCTACACAGCTATGGGCTCCCCTAGGGACCTTTCTTTTGCCCAGATCATCTGCTAGGTCATGTGCGAAAACGAAGGACAAGGAATGCATCATAAAGTTTTCAAGCCTTAAAAAAAAAAAGAAAATGGAAAAAAAAGTTTTCAATTCTACCATGTCACCATTTATTAGAGAAAAAGAGATAAAGGTATGCCAGTGGATTCCGTTCCTTCTTTAGAATTGCCAAAGTAATCTTCCTGAAGCATCTTTTGGATCAAGTCACCCTCCAGTTCGGGGTTTTGCAGTGGCTCTTCTTACCAAACGGAAGCTAAGTCATTCCTCCTCACTTTCAAAGTTTTGAAGACATGGTCTCTGCCATACATCTCCGTGACATATTTTTCACTATTTCCAGAGAGAAGTAACACAGTAAATTTTATTGTAATCTACTATGTACAAAACACTGCTTGACATTTACATATGTATTTTTATTTAATTGCCCTCATTTTAAAGGAGTATAAATTCACATGAATGTTCAGAGAGCTCGAATGGCTTGCCTCAAGTCCCAAAGCCAGCAAGACAAAGCCAGGGTTTTGGAAGCCAAGCTGGTTTGATTCTAAAGCTCAGGCTTCTTTACTTGTATCTCACGGCCTATGCACCGTGCTTTAAAATATGTATATATATTATACACATATTTTGTATATCTATATATAATGAATGACTGCAGCTCATTACAATATATTCAAGAAATACATTATTATGTAGGGAAACATGGGAAAGTCCCCATTCACCACATCTAACTTTGAAACGCCTCCCATGTGCAAACATTGCTAACAATTTGGTATGCATTTTTCTCATTTTGTTTTAGCATTTATAAATATGGATGCACAAATACACCTGGGTGTTATTTTTTTACATAAAGGAAAAAGGAAAGTTCCCAAACTTACTTCCTTTACCTCATATCTTTTCATAATGGCATTTCTCTGAAGTATATATAAATCTTTCCCAATATTTATAACAGCTACACAGTAGTATTTTATAGTTTGAATGTTTAATTTTATTTTGCCCCTGAGGGACATTGAGGATTTTCAAATAAGCATCTTTGCAAACATGTGTAAATCTTTAAGATAGATAACCAAATACAAAATGCTGGCTAAAGTATGATTTTTCAATGTATGCTATACTACTTTATTTGAAGACTTATTTCACCTCACTGATTATTACTAAAATCGATTATCTTCTAAACTTTATTTATCCTTTGCATGTTTCATTCTGTGGGTTGCTTATTGAAAAATTTGGTTCATTTGAGAGGAGGTCCAGCTCCTTGTCATTGTCTTCTGGATTCGCAAACCCTCCCTTCACGATATGGACATTGTTCTGTGTTATATGGATTCCAAATACTTTCTCTGAAGTTGTCCCCTGTTTCTTCACTTTATTTATATGCCTTTTCCAGGTCAATTTAAATTGGCAATGGTAAATTTGTAATGAGTTAAATTTAAATTTAAATAAGTTTAAATTTGCATGTGGTCAAGTTTATTAATCTTTTTTTCTTTTATAGCATATAGGTTTTATGTCTTAGAAAAAATCCTCCTCCTCTCATCTTAAGCTTTGGACTGGGTAATTGTATAAAATAATTTATTTTCCCCCTAATACTACATTTCATTTAGAATTTATGTTTCTGGATAAGCATTCCATGCAGTTAATTATTTTTTTCCAAAAAAAGTAAAGGTCCCAGAGCCTCTGTTTCTAGAAATGGTACACTATGTAATTTAGATTTACCTTTCTACTGAGAATAACTAAAAACCTACAGGAAGAGTTTTTTTAAAAAGTCTTAAAAGCACCAAACAACTAAAAATGGAAGAGAATACAACTTCCAAACTAATAGAAAAGGGGAAACGGAGTGAGAAAACATGTAAACCAGTGGGCATGACTACTCCAGTAAACCTTAAGAGGCAGCCAGCCTCTGAGCTTGCTGTCCCCTGACTCAGACCATTACTTAAAAGATGGCAGAGATGCGGCTGTTTGTTGTGCAGTCCTGCACGTGCTGGATGCTGAGTGGAGTGCTGAGCGGAGTGCTGAGCGGAGTGCTGAGCAGGGTGGCGGAGAGCCTTAGCTGGAGAAGCCCTGGCCTGATTAAATGTTGCTTTGGGCTGCATCATTCTACAATTGGGCTCTTCTCTTCTTTCCCTATTCTGGAGGATAGTTAGTATTCCTTAATACAATTCTTTTCCGCTTAAACTAGACAGAGTGAATTCTGTTATTTGGAACTTAAAGTCTCATTTGTACACCTCCTCCTTACATCAGAGATTTTTAGCTAAGTGTATCACGGCAAGCACACGGGTGTGCTGTAAGAATTTAGAATACTTGCGCGATACCTGGCTGTTTCATCAGGTCAATGACTCTTTTTCCTTAGATTGTCAAAATAAAAAATGACAACAGCCAATGCAACAATAACCATCCAGTGCAAATAAATCAAAATATTACCTGTTTTTGTCATATCAGCAAAAAATATATTTGGGGATGCTGCAGAATTTTATTAATTAGTTTATATGTGCCATGAGATGAAAAAGGTTGAAAATTGCTACCTCACATTATTGTACCTCCTCCAAATTTCTGTTCAGTAAGGCTACTTTCTTTTACTAGTATAAATTAATTCTATCATTAAAATTGTTTTCTGTCATTTTATACAATCTGCTCATCCTCTCACCTTGTTTCACTATCACTCATCTGGGAGAAATTTTATTTTATATTTTTTATTTTTCTTTAATATATTTTATTGATTATGTTATTACAGTTGTCCCATTTTTCTCTCCCCTTTATTTCCCTCCATCCTGCATGCCCCCCCACCAGCATTCTACCCCCTCTTAGTTCATGTCCATGGGTCCATATTTAAGTTCTTTGGCTTCTCCATATCCCATACTATTCCTCACCTCCCCCTGTCTATTTTGCGCCAACCATTTATGCTTCATGTTCCCTGTACCTTTTCCCCCTTTCTCCTCCCATCCCCTCCCTACTGATAACCCTCCATGTGATATCCATTTTTGTGGTTCGGTTTCTGTTCTAGCTGTTTGCTTATTTGTTTTTGTTTTTGTTTTTCTTCTTAGTTTCATTTGTTGATAGTTGTGAGTTTGTTGTCATTTTACTGCTTATAGTTTTGGTCATCTTCTTTTTCTTAGATAAGTCCCTTTAACATTTCATATAATAAGGGCTTGATGATGAGTAACTCCTTTAACTTGACCTTATCTGAGAAGCACTTTATCTTTCCTTCCATCCTAAATGAAAGCTTTGCTGGATAGAGCAATCTTGGATGTAGGTCCTTGGCTTTCTTGACTTTGAATACTTCTTTCCAGCCCCTTCTTGCCTGTAAGGTCTCTTTTGAGAAACCAGCTGATGGTGTTACGGGAATTCCTTTGTAGGTAACCGTCTCCCTTTCACTTGCTGCTTTTAAGATTTTCTCTTTCTCTTTAATCTTGGGTAATGTAATTACGATGTGCCTTGGTGTGTGTTTCCTTGGATCCAACTTCTTTGGGACTCTTTGAGCTTCCTGGACTTCCTGTAAGTCTATTTCTTTTGCCAGACTGGGGAAGTTTCCTTCATTATTTTTTTAAGTAAGTTTTCAATTTCTTGTTCCTCCTCTTCTCCTTCTGGCATCCTATGATTTGCATGTTGGAACATTTAAAAGTTGCCCCAGATGTTTCTAAGCCTCTCCTCATTTTTCTGAATTCTTGTTTCTTCATTCTGTTCTGGTTCAATATTTGTTTCTTCCTTCTGCTCCAAATCATTGATTTGAGTCCTGTTTTTCTTTCTTTCACTGTTCGTTCCCTGTATATTTTTCTTTATTTCACTTTGCATAACCTTCACTTCTTCCTCTATTTTGTGACCATACTCAACCATTTTTGTGAGCATCCTGATTACCAGTGTCTTGAACTGTGCATCTGATAGGTTGGCTATCTCTTCATTGCTTACTTCTATTTTTGAAGCTTTGATCTGTTCTTTCATTTGGGCCATATTTCTTTATCTTGGTGCCCCTGTTACACAGTAAGGGGCAGAGAATTAGGTATTAGCCAACGTGGGGCAATCCATGCAGCTACATTGTGGTGCTGTTTGTGGGCAAGGCGCCTAAGAGGAAACAATGCCTCTTACTCACCTCTTGGCCAGCTTTTAGTCACTTCCCCTACTTCTCACAATCAAATTGGGATCTTCTGGTGCTGATTCTGGGTGGGTTTGTGTATGTTCTAGGACCCTGTGGTTCTCTCCAATGAACTCTCCTGTGAGGCTGGGAGTGTCTCCCACTGACACCTCAACCACCACAGGTTTTCACAGCCAGAGGTTTTGAGGTTTTATTTCCCCACACTGGAACCCTGGGTTACTCCATCTGTCTCACTCCCCAGTTGTTCTTCCCAGTTTATCCACACACAACTGTGGGGCCTCCTGGCCACCCAACCACTGCCTTGCCCACCTTGTCCTCCAGCTGCCACCTTGCCACAAGTCCTTTCCCTTCAGCTGCCTGACTCCGCCCCTACTACCAGTCTGGATGAATGTTTCTTCTTTAACTCCTTGGTTGTCGAACTTCCATACAGTTCGATTTTCTGTAAGTTCTGGTTGTTTTTTGTTTTTAAATTTGTTGTCCTTCTTTTGGTTGTACAAGGAGGCAAAGTGTATCTACCTACGCCTCCATTGTGGCTGGGAGTTGGAATTTTAAAGTGAGTGTTTATTCTCTTTAGCTTTTGCCTGAGAATCTTGCAACTTTGACTCTCATAGAATGTATTAATTAGCCTTCTCCTCATGTATGATACTTAACTCATTTATATATCTATGGCACTGCAGGTATTATTCCCTTACCTTGAAAGTCCCACTTGTATACAAAACTGAGCTCAAGAGTCACCACCTCCATGAAGCCAACTCTTACTTCACTAGCCTTCATCAATATACCTGTGCTCTGAGTTCTTGACATGGATAATATTACATTAATTGGTTCTGAATTAACTTACTTGTTTAAGGTAGTTAATATAATAACAAAATCTAATATTTGTCAAACCCTCAGTATGGCCAAAATGCTTCAAAGTATTAATTTGTTTATCCCTCATAATTTCCTGAGGTAGATACCACTATTATTATCCTGGTTTTACAGATGAGTTAACCAAGGTGTAGGACAGATTAAGAAAATTGTCCAAGGTTTTACAGCTAGTAAGTAGCACAATCAGGATTCAAACTCAGAGAGTCTGGCTCCAAAACCTTGACTTTGTTCTCTATGCTATCCTATCTTCTGTGTGTTTGTTTTGTTTCCCCTATTAAAGTGTAGGTTTTCCTACTTTTCTCTAGGAGACTAGTAAGGGCAATGGATCAAAATGGATATAATTTGTTTCTTGGAGATTAATTATATCACCATGTGATAGCCGTGTAGTCACCATGATAAGATATCAGTCAAAGTTACTCTGATCCACCTGGCTCCTCCAAGACTAAACAAGAAAAATAGCCACTATTCTGGGAAATGCAGCAGTTATCAGAAGTGGCCCTTGGTCCCAGGTGAAAGGCATACTTCACCTTGGACAAATCCGTGTTCTAATCAGTTAGTGGTCTTTGGTGGAGACAGGAGCATAAGGTCACAATACTCATTGGGCCATCTTGTTTCTTCTCATTTCAAAAGGCCGAGACTCTGAGTGACTTAAAACCAGAGACTATAATGCTCATTTCCATCTCTTTCAAATGGACACTTTCTGGCACAAAAGTAACATATAGTAAGTATTTAATAAATAATGTTAGAATTGAAAATAATCTCACTTGACCTCAATGACAACAGAAAGATAGCTGGTAGATGACTTGAAGAATTAGCTAAAAGCCCTGTGTGGCAGGAGGACAGCAGTGAACCAGAGGGTTTTGATTCCTGGGACTGATGCAAGTTAACAAGTGTCATCTCTAAGCAAAGAAATGTAGAAAGAAGGATGTGTGTCAGGAAACATGATTGCTCTCATTTGCAGTGTGTAAGGTTTCTGACAGCTTGTGAATCATAAATACTAGACAGAAAAGACCAGTTTTTCCCTGCCTCTCTTGGGAAATCATCTAATCCTTTGCTGCCACTATTACCTGACTACATTTGGTGGCAAGTGTGTGTGTGCTGGACAGAAGGTGGCAAAGAGGTGACTGGGAAAAGAAGTATTCTAGGGAAGGGTGGGAGGGTAATGATATCCTACAGTCTTGCCTTTTTCTAAACAGTCTTTGAACTTTCTAAATTGGCCTCTAGTTTGCAATTATTTTATTTTTAAGCCATAATGATGCCCCCCCCCTTTAATTCCTATCTTAGAGGGTAAAACTTGCATTTTCTTGGGACATTTTTATTCCTTTTTCTAGATTTTTCTGTGGCCATTGATTCCTTATTGCTTTCTATAGGGTTTTAGAAGGGAAAGGACATGGTGATAGAGAAAGAATTCCAAAAGCATGGAGCCAATATTGATATGTCTGGTGTTGGGATTAGAAGAAGGCTCATGATACCCAGCCATCAAAGCCAAGTGCAGACCTCAAAAAGAGTGATACTTCCAGGCTGTAAAATTAGAAGCGTCAAGGGTATGATTCTGAACATGGGCTTCTACTAAATGCAATTCTGTAATTATCTCCCACACCAGTGAAAAACAATCCATCTCTTTGTCCAGTCTAAAGGGAGGCCTTGAGAAGTATCAGCTACCTCATGAAGGCCAGATGTAAGCACATGTCAATAAGCCCAGCTTTCCTGTAATCCATAGGGGTGAACTGTTTGTATTGTTTTCAAGATGGAAAATTGCTGCTAATCTCGAACTCTGAGGGAAAGGAGAAACAGGAAACCGCCGGGAACATAAAATAACATGCTGGACTTTGAAATTAAAACAGGAAAATTCACTGCCTGACTTGACCTCTGAAAGCAGGTTTCATAGTTCTTTGAAGAAAATAAAAAGAATCTTGTTTGTGAAAGATTCACTCAATCATATATGTTTGCTCACAACGTTTACTGTAACTTGGAAGTCTGACTTCAAAGGTGCTCCCTCAAGAAAGATGGTCTGGTTTTAAAAAAGAATTTTCAAAGACGACTTTTTGCTTTTCTTTCTTATCCATGTTCCTTGCATTTTTTTCATGCCTAGATGTGCAGCAATGTCCACTAACATCTCATAAATGTTCCCATAGCTAAGAAATGTTACATTGACTGGTGTCTGTCAAGTCAAGGGATTTCTCAAACCTTTCCAATTAGCACAGTAGTGGAAAGAACCCTGGAAGTCTAAGACCTAGAATCCTTTTTAGCTCACCAGGGACTAATTATGAGCAAGTCAAGTAATTGTTCTGTTCTATGGTTTCATTTTTTTTTTTAAAGAGTGGAGTGGACTTCAGAGAAAATATGAAGACCCTTTAAAATGATCTGATCCCTAAGCTCAAGCTTATTTATGCTTAAATTATATCACCTTCACTAGAATGTAAACCCTGAATACAGGATCTTGGTCTGTTTCATTCACCTCTGCGTCCCCAGAAACTGCAGCAGTACCTGACCCTCAGTACGTATTTGTAGAATGAGCAATGAATGAGCAATTGAATAGAAAGCATTGGTTCATTAAGAGCTGTGACTCAAGAAAAATTATGATGTTGTTTTTGGGAGCAAGGAGGATTCAGCTTTGCTTGTCTCAAAGGGAAGAGCCCAATGGGAGCTGAGAATTTAAGACAAGACTGAGTTCAGTAGAAGGGCCTATTCTACCAGCCTCTGAAAATTATGTGTTGCTGCTATGGAGCCAAAATGGTGCAATAAATAAGCAGTTCAAGGTGGGCAAAGAAGAAAGCCTCAATTTCAGGGGTTGGATTGAACCATCAGCATGTAGAATGATATGCGTAAATATCAAAAAACCACAGATGAAGGACAAAGATTAACCCAACTTACATAAGTGTGAGAGAAAAAAACTCAAGGGTCAAAGTGACTGTACATATAACTAAGAAAGAAATGTGTGTTCTTACTATTAAGACAGTCTTTTTGTAATTGCTGGCATTGGTCAGATCCTTTTTAGGGTGATGGATATTGATTTCTGTATTTTAAATGAAGGAGTCTACAAAGGAGTACAAGAAAAAAGAAATTATCTGAAGAAAAGAAATCATTATTGCTTCATTTGGAGGACACTAAGGAACACTGCTTTAAGCATTGCTTTCAAATATAAAAAAACAAGTTTCTTGATCCATGTGAAGACAAAGTTTCTGCTCAGGGAGGTAACTTAAGAGATATGCAATCAGGGAGCAGGTTGAAATCTCATCCACTCTGGGAAACAGTCTGGCAGTTCCTCAAACAATCAAATATAAAATCAGTGTATGATCCAGCAGTTTCCACTCCTAGTTACATAACCGAGAGACGTGAAAACATACATCTACAAAAACTTGTACATGCATGTTCATAGCAGCATTATTCACAATAGCCACAAAGCAGAAATAATAGAAACAACCTACACATTTATCAACTGATGAGTGGATAAACAAAACATGGTGCATTCATATAACAGAATGTTACTCATCAGTAAAAAGAAATGAAGCTCGAATATATGATACAACATGGATCATCCTTGAAAACATGCAAGATGAAAGAAGCCAGTCACAAAAGGCCACATATTTTATGATTGCCATTATGTAGAATGTACTGAATAAGCAAATTCAAGAAAACAGAAAGCAGGTTAGTAGTTACCTAGGTCTGAAGGGGGAGCAGGTAGGAGGAATGGAAATTGACTGCTAAAGGGTATGAGATTTCTTTTTGGAGTGATGAAATCACACTAAAATTAGATCATGCTGATGTTCACACAACTCTGGGAATATACTAAACACCACTGAGTTCTACAAAGTAGATAAATTTCAAAGCATGTAAATTTTATCTCAATAAAGCTGTTAAATATTTTTTAAAAAGTAGACTTTTATCTGGACTGAGAGGGTCTAGAGATAGCAATGCTGAAACAAAAAATATACCTTATGACCTCTTATCAGCTCTAGAATACTATTATTCTGTGACCTTGACCCGTAAAGATACCAGACTTAGATGTGATGCAAAGACTGAATAGATTGGATGTTTAAAAAGAGTTGAAAACTTCATCTAGATAATAAGGAAAGATGCTTTACTCTGAATGCATGCAAGCAAATGCTGTTGGAAACTAGTTAAGACTCAACTTTTACTGTCCAGAACTGAAAAGTCTTATGTGTAGAATCCAAGCCACACACTCTCTTCCTAAATGACTTGTACTCCACTCCTATCTTCCTACTTGCAATCCTCTTGCAGTCCTCCACATAGAGAGGAAAAGGTGAACTTTTAAAGCGTAAATCGGAATGTGCTACTCTTCCTATCGCACTTGATATAAAATCCAGATACCTTCTCCTACAAGTCTCACAGGAGCTGACTTCTGCCTCCTTCCCCACTCTCGCTTTTACCCAGAGGCTCAAGCCACATTGGCCATTTCCTGGTTTTCTGAGTTACAAGACTTCTTCCCACATTAGAGCCTTTGCATTAACTGTGTCCTCGCCCAGAAATGCTCTTCCTCTTGACTCTGTGTGGCTGGATGCTTCCTTCTTCTTCCTCAAGCTGCAGCTTCTCGTCAGCAGTGCCAACCCCATGAGAGCTGCTTTACTCTTGGTGTTTATAACATAGTAAATGCTCAATAGTATTTGTTGAAAGAATGAATTATGAATTTCTTACTACTCATTTTGAAGAAGTATGATATTTATCTCCCATAACAACCCTGCAGGGCCCCCATTTTATAAGTGGGAAAGTAGAGACATGGCCTGTAAAAGGCTACATAGCCAGTCAAGGTGGATTTTGTGCTGTGTGAGGATCATTTATTGGGAGAGCAATTTAATGAGCCCGCCTGTGTTTTCCCATCTCCCACTCTGCCGAGCATGTTTCAGGCTTGGCGTTTCCGTGTCTCGGGGATTGCTGCTGGGTTGTTTGAGGGCACCGGCTTTTCCTGTATTTGTATATGTTTCCTGTATTTCTTCCAGTTGAAGAGCTGAATAGTGTCCTGAAGGGATAAGGGAGGAGGGGAATGCCTTTGAAAAGAACCAGTTTGAGAAGGAGAACTCCAGCAGAATAAGGATGAGATCTGGAGCCATGAAGAAGCATGTGATTTCACTACAATGACCCAGTAGAAAGCAAAGTTTCAACAGGACATGGTCCCAGGGATGACTCTGTGGCCATGGCTCTTCTGCCCCAACACAGTTTCTCCTCCCAGGCAGGTTACAGAGGTAGATGGTTGAATATTAAGAGATTACTGTCCTGGCCAGGTACTCAGTTGTTTATGGGGTTGTTCCACTACGACAAGGTTGCGGGTTTGATCCCAAGTCAGAGCACATACAACAACCAACTGATGAATGCATAAATAAGTAGAACGACAAATTTCTCTCTCTCTCTCAAGTCAATGAAAAAAAAAACAAATTTTAAAAAGGGATCACTGAGAGGTTTAGACTATGATGATATCAGTGTGACCATAATATATAGAGATAAGAAAGCCATATTCTACAGCACTATTTTGTGTCATCTCCCCCTTGAGGTTACAAAAATCAAGCAGAAATGAAAACTATTTCCCTAAAAAAATCAGAAATGTGTGTGTAAATATTGGACCAAATTAACATATCTATTAAGAATGTATTTATACCTGCTTAATCTACTCGGGGAGGTGGGGGACACACTCCTGCTCTAGGATGGAAGGAGACGAAGGCACTTAAGAGTGAGGCTTCCTGCGGGGAAAGTCAGAGGCAGAGCCCATCACAGAGCACAGTGCAGGAGGATGGGCCGGAGTATCATTTCAAATAGGATGGTAATTTGGTCTTCTTAGCTGTTGGTTCAGAGGTGCCAGCTAAAGATAAATCATTGTCACTTTCAAAAGTATACCTGAAGGGAGCTGGCATGAGTTAGTCAATGACCTGTCATGGGTTCAGCCACCCTGGGAGTGCTATGATTTTAGTGAGAGGTTCATTGTGTCATCGATGGGCTCTGCTCGATGGTTCATCTGCCCCTGGCATCTGAAGACAAGCTCTGGGCCAGGGAGCCAGCTCCTTACCCTCAGTCACCTCAGCTTCGAAGCAGGGGCCATGTTATCCTCACCCAGGACTGTATGATAGGTTTCTACTCACATCACAAGCCCTCTGCAGGAGAAGGCAACCAGCCTCCTTCACTATGTGGTGGAAAAACAGGACTCTGGCAATGTTTAACTGGTGAAACTGCTTAGGTGAAGTCCCATCTAGGGTAACATGAGAGCATTAAGTGTTCAAGCGAGATTGAAGATTTATGAGGTAGCACATTCCTGAGCAGGCAGGGTTGCCACCACAGTCCAGTCACCAGTGGACTTAAAGCTACAGTTGCCTTGATCACTCAACCCATGAAACTGGAATTTCTATAAAGTGGCATTTTCCCGTCTTCAGGAATCCTGACAAATTCCAGACTTTCTCTCCTCTCTCTCTCTCTCTCTCTCTCTCTCTCTCTCTCTCTCTCTCTCTCTCTCTCTCTCACACACACACACACACACACACACACACACACACACACACACACATAAAACAACAGAGACATAAACATACTCTCACTCCCCTTTGCTGGCTTAATCGTCTCTGCCCTCCTGCTGAGCACTGAACTCTCCCAGCATGCTGAGCTCCAGACAGTGCTGCCTCTCAGGCAGGACACCCATCTATTCCTAAGTGAGCACACAAGGCTTCTGCCCATCCAGTAAGCCTGACTGTTCTGGCTTCTTCCAGGAGCCCTTCAGAAAGGCAGATACAGGCTTAGTCTGTTCCCTATCCCCTGACAGCAGCCTCCGGGTGGATGTTTTAAAGGCTCACCAAATGGAATCCAGCCCCAAACTCATTCTTTGTTCTTTTCCAAAAGGGTCCCCTGTATCAGCACCCATCTTTCTTAGTGGAACTCACATTTTTATTTCCCTACTTAAAGACTAAATCACTTGACTCTTCTCTCACCCTCATTTCTAAGATTCATTCAACCATATATAAGAGTTGCTCATTGTGGACATCTTTCACACTGTCTCTCCCTTCCCATACTCCTCAATCCAAGAACCTGGGGTTCTACCTGTTTGTGGGTGATTCCATCGCCTGAAGCCTATACCCACCTCATCCCTCCCATGGCCATTACCAGGTAGCCCTTCCTCACCTACTTTCCATTTTCATTTATGCAAGAAATATTTATTGAGTTCCTACTATATGCAGGGTACTGTTTTAGGCACTGAATAATGCAAAATAAATAAATAAATAACTTGCAAAAAATGCATAGTCACCAGTTTTAGAGCTTACATTTCTAGTGGAGGGAATACAAAATAATCAAATAAATATACAGTTAGTCAGATGGTGGTGAATGCTTTGGGGTAAAAGAAAGCCTTTAGTAAGGAAAATAGAGAATGCTGGGGTAGGTGCAGGGGTTATTATTTTATGTTGGGTGGGGAAGTGATGCTCTTCTTATAAGGTAATATTTTAGCAGACACCTGAAGGAAATGAATAAGTGAGGGCATAAGTCTTGGGAACATCTGGAATAAGAACAGTGTGTGTAGAGAGAAGGATGCAGTAACAACATCCAAGGCAGAAGCAAGCGTAGTGTGCTCAAGGAGCATCAAGGAGGCAAGTGTGGCTGCAGCAGAGTGCCTGTGTGATAGAGGAGTAGCCGATGAGGCTAGACAGGAGCAGAGGGGGCAAGGCCAGAAGGTATGGGACTTGCACGCTGTTGTAAGGACTTTAGCTTTTATTTTGAGTAAAATCCAGAGCCACTGGGGGAGTTTGATCAGAGGTCTCATTTGAATTTTAAAAGGATTACTTTAGCTACTTTACAGGAAAAATAAGGAGGAAATAGTGGCGTGAGGGAGCTCAGTTACGAAACCTTTACAGTGATTGTGATTGAGAGATGATAGTGGATTGAATGAACTAAGGCTTAGTGGCAGGGGTATTAGGAAGTATTTGGATTCTGGAAATGTCTTAAAGGCAGAGAGGATAGGATTAGCTGATAAATGTGGGGTGTGAGGGAATGCAGACTCTGAAGTCTTTCTCCTAAGCAATTAGAAGACTGGAGTGTCCACTTATTGAGTTGTTGAGAACTCAGGAAAGAGAAAGTTCATGTTGGGGGGTGGGGTTAAAAATCTGGAGGTTAGTTTTGGACATGTAAAGTTTGAGATGCTTTTTAGATACCTGTGTGGCGATGTCAAGTAAATTGATTTGTGAGTGTGGAGCTCTACGGAGAGGCTAAGTCTGGAGATAAACATTTGAAAGGTATCAGCATATTAATGGCATTGATGGGACTGAACGGGATCACCAAGGGAAGGGGTGTTGGCAGGATCATGTAGGATGGCATTGCAGATTTCTCACACATTTCTGTCTATAGAGAACAAAAGTTCTTTGCTCCTTAGGCTGCTCCTCAAACTTGGCTATAACCCAGCTTGACCCTGGCTGTTCAAAAACCCAGTCTTGCTCTGACCAGTGTAGCTCAGTTTGTTGGGTAAAAGGTCACCTGTTTGATTCCTGGTCAAGACACGTGCATGGGTTGTGAGTTGCAGATTCAGTCCCCAGCTAGGGTGTGTATGAGAGACAGCTACGAGAGGTAACCAATTGATGTTTCTCTTTCACATCGCTATTTCTCTCCCTCTCTTTCTCCCACCCTTTCCTTCTTTCTTCCCTTTTGTGAATCCTCTACACCAGCCATTACTTTCATCCTCTTCTCCTGATCCCCAGGTATACCTTGCATGTTTTTTTGTTCTAAACCTTGAATGCTACCCATCTTAAAACAGCCAGTTCAAATCCCACCTTGATTTGTTCATTCACTCCCCAAATATTTTTGTTAATCTATAACATTGGGTGCCAAAGATACAGCGATGACAAAGACAATCACTTTCCAGAAAGCCTTTCCCATTCCTCTGCTTAATTGCCCTTTTCCTGATCTTCTGTAGCAAACAAATCTAGAAATTTTAATTGGCATGACTAGTGGGACATAGACCCTGGGGCAAAACTGGAAACAATATATAGTTGGAATTTACTGGAGAAGGAGCAAGTCAACATGAAATTATAAAATAGAAAAAAGAAAAGAAAGAAAGGAAAAAATAAAGAAGTTCCTTGCTACAGTAGAAGAATACACTGTGGCAAGTAAAATAATGCCTCACCAGCACCAAAGTTCTCTATATCCTAATGCCCAGAGGTGTGAATATGTTAGTTTCCATAGCAAAAAGGTAATTAAGGTTGCAGATAAAATTAAGGTTGCTAATCACCTGACCTTAAGATAGGAAGAGTACTCTGAGTTATCCAGGTGGGCCCAATGTAATCACAAGGGAAGTTAAAAGTGGAAGAGAAAGCAGAACAGTCAGAGAAAGATATGTGATGGTGGAAGTTACATAGTTGGCTTTGAAAGTGGAGAAAGGGAACCACAAACCACAGAGCACAGTGATCTCTAGAAGCTGAAAAAATTTGGGGAATGGATTCTCTGCTGGAGCCTACAGAAACGAATGCGGTATGTCAGCACCTTGATTTTAGCCTCATGAGACCCATGTCAAATTTCTGAACTACAGACTGTAAAATAATATCTTTGTGTTGTTTTTAAGACTCTAAGATAATGGTAATCTGTTTATAGCAATCTGTTATGGCAGCAATAGGAAACTAATATAGCATTCTATGGTTATTTATTTAACTCTTTCAAAGATGTATCTCCCCCAATATAAATCACCAGTTTCCAAAGATTCACAATAATGAAACTATCTTTTTAAATTTCCTCCTTTAACATTCATATTAATTAGGGTTCTCTTGGTTGCAAATAACAGAAAACTGAGTAAAATTTTTCTTAAGCTGGAAAATTGGCTCAAATCAGTGAAAAGTTCTGAAGGAGGTCTAGCTGCAGGCACCGCAGATAAAAGATGCTCAAGTGATTTAGATGTTGTCAGACACCCACCTCTCTCTCCTCTGCGCTTTCCTTCCTGCTCATTTTATTCTCAGATCGGCTGTTGTCACAGGTGGCAAAGATATCCACTGATAGCTCCAGGCTTACATTCCACAGGCTTAGAAACCCAAAAAGAAAAAGAGTACCTTTTTCTCAACTCTAGTGGTTGATACTCACTGGGTTTACTCATGTCATCTGCTTGATGCTGACCTAATCATGGTGGCCGAGAGTGTCCTGCCTGTCTCATCACTGGGCCTGGGTCATGCACCTATGCCTGGAGAGCAGCACCTTCTATCCCCAATGTGTGGAATGAGGATGAATAGAGTCTACAGTGACCTCCCTTTCCCTATAATTCCAGGGGAGAGAGAAAGGCCAGAAGCAGGATATCAGGGAAGTAAATGGACTTTGAAATCAGATAGGTTCAAATTCTATCTCTGTCTTTTAGTAACTGGGAATCTATCAGCAAATCTTATAACCTTTCTAAGCTTCAATTCCTCACAAGCAAGGTTAAGTAATAATGTCTGTTTCCTTGAGTTATTAAACCAGATCATCTGTGTGAAACTGCCTAGCACGGTGCCTGGCAGGGACAGGGTGCTCAGGAAATGTAAGTTCCCTTCTCTCTCTCTCTCTAGGTGAATGTCCTGCAGCCAGGCAGCCTCCTACAGAACACTTCTACCCTCAGCTCGTACTTCACTAGTCTCCAGAAAGCCTTACTCATCTCTACCTCATGCCAACTTGAGTCTACTAGCTCCTTGGGGGAGTTCTTGGCTATCTCAGAATCCTTCATGCTTCTCCATTTGAAAGGAAATGCTCTTCAGCTACTTATTCAGAAACAGTGAATGCCTGTGCTCCTGCAAGAGGTATAATTCCCTCGCAGGACTTCCCTGCTGGGGCCTTAGTCTGCAGTAGGAGGAAAATGCAAGAGCTAATGTGCACACAAAGCTGCTTTCATTTCCCCCATAACTAAAACATCCCACTGCCCTCTCAAGAGGGGCTGCTGCTTGGACTTCAAGGCGGAGCAGGCAAAGCCCAGAGTGGTTACAGTAGTTGCTAAATGTTCAGGAAATCAATAGAAAAGCTGGGAGTGGATATTTAGAGTAAATGGAATCAAATTAAGTGAAACTAAATAATTTTCAAATTAAGAAAAGAAAAAACAAAACAAACAAAAAAACAACTATCTGACACTGTACCCAGAGCTATCCTGTTCATTATCTCACAGCTACCTCACTATCACTACCGGTATGAAGAGCTGAAACAGGACTGGCAGAGCCCTGCACAGAATTTCAACCAGCACTAGTTCTCTTCTGTGAGAACTCAATGCAGAAAGACTAGGAGTGGTAGAAAGAGTACACCCAAGTCATTCAGACCCGTTATTATTAGTTCCTTACTTTCTCTGTTCTTTTAGGTTGGACCTTATTTTATATACTTGTGCAGGCACCTCAACCATTCCTGGTAGGTAAATGTTACAATACCCTCTGAGTCTTGATGGAGAGTTTTCCTCATCACCCATGTGCAGCTAGAAGGCAGAAAATTTTCTAAAAATTCCATTCCACTAGAAACCAAATGGAAAATCACATTGCAGTTTACAAGCCAATAAAGATGAACAATTCAGTAGTGGTGAGGGTAGGAGAAGAGAAGGGACAGTTTAGGAGAGAATGAATAAAAAGGAAAAGAAAAGAAAACCCTATAGCTATCTTCAAATGTCAGGGGAGAAAATAAAATTAGGTTGCCCAGATACGCAGAATGAAAACACTTACCCACTCCTCCAAAATCTTTAAGTACAAATAATAGGCTCTATATTAGCCTACCAAAACTAGGCACAAATCCCATTGGCAGGTCTTTAAAAGAAAAAAAAAAAAAAAATCTCTGCAAACATCATTAAGTCACCCTAAACCTGCTTTCAAAGAAAAATGTCAAGTGATGAAATTATCTCAATAGAAGGATGTGGGTCACAAAGAAGGGAAGGCTGTAGAGTAAATGGCATCCTAGGGATCTGCAAGGCTGTGAGGGGAGACGGTGATAATGGCTGGTTTTGCTCTTACAGAGACAAATACTCAGTTTGCTGACTGCACCAGTCTTCATTTTCTGCATTTTCCTCCAGAGGCAGCAGGAGGACTTGCCATGCCTTATTTTGAATACTTAGCTTCACAGAAGGAAAGCAATATGTCCAACAGCAGTTTAAACAGTTAAAACAAAAAATCAAACTAAAGTATTGCCACACTAACCTTGCATCAGAAACCTAGTTAGATTTATGTTCAGACTGGTTGGTAGTTTGGCAGGGAGGGTCATAGCCTCACCTCTTTATGAGCTAACAGAGATTTTAATGGCTGCTTTTAACACTATCTCCTGACCCTATCTCCTTCGAGGACATTCTATTCTCTGGGCTTTGCAAACAGCACACTCTCCTAATATTTGTCCTCATACTTCCTTGGACATGTCATATTACTCTCACATGTGGTGACTCTTCTCCTCCTGATGTTCCTTCCCCTGGGCTTTGCTCCTAGACTCTCCTCTTTTTTTCCTTTTTAGTTTTTATTGAACTTATTGGGGTGTTATTGTTTAATTAAATGATGTAGGTTTCAGGTGTACAATTCTATAATACATCATCTGTATATTGTATTGTGGTTCACCACCCCAAGTCAAGTCTCCTTCCCTCACTATTTATCCCACCTTTACCTTCTTCTACCTCCTTCCACACCCCTTTCCCTGTGGAAATCACCACACAGCTGTCTGTGTCTTTGAGTTTTTTTCTCTGCTTAATTCTTTCACCTTTTTTAGGCAATCCCACAACCCTCCTCCTTTCTGACAGCTGTCAGTCAGTTCTCTGTATCTATGAGTGTTTCTATTTTGTTAGTTTATTTTGTTCACTAGATGTCCTGTATAAGTTAAATCATATGGTATTTGTCTTCCTCTGACTAGCTTATTTCACTTACATAATACTCTTGGAGTGCAACTCAGCAATAAAAAAAAAGGGACTCTTACCTTTTGTGACAGCATGAATGGACCTTAGGAATATTATGCTAAGTGAAATACGACAGTCAGTGAAAGACAAATACCATATGATTTCACTTATATGTGGAATCTAATGAACAAAATAAAAACAGAAGCATAGATACATGGAATAGACTGACAGCTGCTGGAGGGGAGGGTGGTAGGACTGGATGGAAGATGGTGGAGGCATTAAGTGAAGAATGCTTATACACAACCCACAGATATGGATAATGATGTAGGGGTTGACTGAGGGAGGGGAAGGGGTGGGGCTTGGTGGAGGTGGGCAGAAGGAGAAAGAGTGGAGACAGCTGTAATAGCAGAAACAATGAATGAATGAATGAATGAATGAATGAATGAATGAATGAATAAAAGTAAGCAAAGTTTCTGGCCTCCCCTCTTTGCTGAGCTCACTGTCCTTTGTATCCAGGTCTGCCCTCATGACCTCAGTTACCATCCTGTGCTCAGGGCATCTGCCCTTCTGAGCTCCAGAGAGATGTAAAAGCTGCCTCATTAGACATCTCCACTCTGGCTCCTCAGTGCATTGTGGCCTTCTAATTCTTTATCTTTCCAAAACTGCTGAATTCTTGGCACTCCTGCCTCAATGAATGGCCCAACTGTACTCATAAGAAACTAGGTGACATCCAAGTTTCTAGAAACTAGGAACTAGGTGATACCACCTACTTGCCCTTTTCCCTCATCCAGGCCCTGTCTAGTCTACCTTATACCTATTCCGCCACCATCTTTATCCAGACTATGACATTAGAAGGCAGTGCACAATAGAGGTTAAGAGAACTGTGTCAGGAGCCAGGGTTTAAATTTCAGCTCAATTTCATCTGTACACAGAAAGTATAAACCTCATAGGATTGTTGTAAAAGTTAATGATGATACATGTAAAGTGCTTAGAAGAGTTTCCAGGACATAGTTAGCTCAATAAAGTGCTAGTTGCACTGATTGGTGTGGTTCAGCAGATTGGGCATCATCCTGCAAACTGAAAGGTCGCTGGTTCGATTCCCAGTCAGGGCACATGCCTGGGTTGCAGGCTAGTTTCCCAGTAGGGGGCATGTGAGAGGCAACTGAGTTGACTAAAAAGTTCATTTGGCCTTTCCATAAGATGGCTTTAGTAGCGCTTAGTTGTCTTTACCTTCATTCGAAACAATTTTGTTAGATTGTATTATGACAGCTGTCATATCAGCATGAGCTGTTTGTGCTGGAGATTTCTCATTGGTTGATGCCCCACAGTCAAGTAGACAGTTAAAGTTCATGGTGATCAAATCAAGACATTAATTGAGAACAATCAACATTATGCTATGTGGGAAATGGCCAGCATACTCAATAAATCCAACTCAATAAACTTATTGGTGAAAATAAAAAATGTGTCTTTTATTTTACAGAATCAACTAAGTGGAATTTTTGGCCAACCCAGTATTATCATTACTGCTATTATTATTGCCAATCCTGATAACTGAATCTCTCACCTAAGTTTACCTCCTTATATCCATTAATGCTTCCCTCCAACACCTGCTGCACGTTATTACTTCAACAGCTATGGTTCCTAAAGGCAAATCCTATTATGGCATCACCTTGCTTACTCAATTTTTCTCAGGATAAAGTCCAAATCCCTTCACATCGCTTAAGAGACCTCTCAGTGCCTGGCTCTCCCCTGCATCTGTCTTGCAACTAGTGCTTTCGGATGTGTCTGGCCCTTTTCACACAACTGAAACACTTCCCCTTCTTTACAGATAACTCTTGTTCTCACTTAAGTTTTTATTGAGGGCCCCTTGTCTGTATAGAGAAACATAATTGGAAACAAAATTTTCTCCCAGCCTAGAAAATCTCCCCACAAGGATAGTGGCAAGAAAAAAGTTTTATTCTTGAATAAGATTAAACCAGAAAGTGATGTATGTCACAGGCAGTCCCCTAAGAGACTGCGAGGACAGGAAGAAATCTCACCCTCTTATACAGCAAAGTAGACACAACCCATTATAGGCATGTTTTCGAGATAAATAATAACTAGTCCACAAGAAGAGGATTTGGCAGTACCATTTGTCATACATGATTCACCGTAACTTTACCTGGTCATTGGGCTGACCATTGGCTTTATCCAGAAGAACAAAAAGTTTTTCATACTTTTATGACAGGAAGCAGTTTTGCAACTTGGATCGAAGAGCCCACTGAAGTTAGGCCCCCACTTTCCCACAGAGACCAGGAAATAAGGGTGCTCTCGCCCCTGATGACTGCATTTCAGAGAGCTAGCTGTCAGGTTCTCGAGAAAGATATTTGTGATCAGAAAGCTGACAAGAGGTTTATCCAGTTTTCAAGAAGATTTATATACATTTCAAAGAGAGGAGAAGTACTTATACTTACATGTTTCCTAAGGTAAATGCTCTGAGAAAAGGGAAGAGAGAGAAAGCTCTTTCCTTCCCTTTAAGAAGGAGAATAAAACCTCTTATTTTCCATTTGTGTTTGTCCTTACACTTGCACCAGGATAGGTTATGAGTCTGACGTGTCTGCCCTCAAAGCACCCCCTCCTTCCCCTGTTACACTTGAAACAGCCATTTGGTGTTTCATTCACTCAATATTTAATTAAACCAAATTTGGATACTGGTTGTATTGTGGTTAACAAACTCACATGCTCTCATCTAAATGAAGTTTACAGTTAGTGAGGGAGCTAGACAAATAAACAAATAACTGTATAATTAAAAATGTGATAAGTGTAAAACAAACATGTCACTTTCAAATAGAAACATTTTGTTCAAGTATTAATTAATGCTGAACAAATGTATTTCCAGAGCTCCATAATTTAGGGAAGAGAGATTCCCTGAACAGATAAGAAAAAATTAGGATTGGAATTTCTCTAGCTCCCATAGAGAGTGACTGCCTCTCATGTGGGCAGAATAGGTTAGGAATGTGGGAAGTGGTCCATGCTGCAATTCTCTCCCCCTTCTTCAGAGGCTAAGAGGATGATGTAAACAAACTTCTTATGAAACTGTAATATTTATGCTGATGCAATTTTAGGCAGTCAAGTTGTATGGCTCTAAAATCAGTGTGCTATTTCTCAGGAGGTGAGTGAGGAGAAATATTTAATTCTTTAGATGTTGGTTGGCCAGTAACCTGTACCCAAACCATACATTTCATTCCAGGACTTGTGAGAAAGGGTTGGAAATCAGAGATTTATATGAGAGGAAGAATGAGGCAACACCACAGCCAGTTCTATTTAGCCTGCTTCCAAGGGCCCCGCCCATGTGGACAACATATGTGCCTGATTTTCACACCCATCCTGTATCCCAGCCAGATACACCCCATTGCTCTGCATGATAAATTTCATCATTCCATTCTATGCTCCAACCTGATGTATTTTTTTAAGATGTTACCTCTGATCCAGCCAAGGAGCTCCTTCCTTGGAAGATGTAAAGGTGGCATAAACAACTTTCTTGAAGCTGATTTAAAATGTCAGGGGGGAACATCTTTTGAGATAAACACCATGGGTATAATGCTCTGAAACTGTAGTAGTCACCTCTAATTCCTACTTGGTAGGTTTGGGAGGAAAGAATTCAAGTTGAGGCAGTGATTTAGTCTGCATCAGAATCACCTATGGAGTTTAGAGTTTCTAATTCAGTAAGTCTGGGTTACCTGATTGCCTACATTTCTAACAATTTCCCAAATGATGCTGATGCTATTTGATATTAATGGTTGCCAATCTTAACTATGAATTACAATGATCTGAAGTGCTTTTAAAAACGCTAATGATGGAGGATTACATCAGACCATTAAAATCAGAATCCCTTGGAACAAGGCCAGCCATCTGTATCTTTTACAGTGCCACAGAGAAACCAGGATTGAAAACAACTGTTTTAGACAAAGCCTTGGAGGAAGAAAGCAGAAGACTGAGGAGAAGGTAGAAAGCATAGTGTGTGAACCTGAGTGAATACCCTCTAGATAAAGGAGAAGGTGCAGGAGTGTCCAACCTTTTGGCATCTCTCAGCCACTCTGGCAGAAGAAAAGTTGTCTTGGGTCACACATTAAATACACAAACACTAATGAAAAATGTTGAGCAGAAAAAAAAAGACTTTAAGTAAATTTATGATTTTGTGTTGGGCCACATTCACAGCCATCCTGGGCCTCATGCAGCCTGCAGGCCACAGGTTGGACCGCCCTGAGTGAAACCAAAGCACGAGAGATTATGATTATTTGGTCCAAGTCTCCCTTGTGAAAGATAGGAGTGTGCGCTTGCGAGAGCCAGCAAAGCGGGGGGGGGGGGGGGGGGGGGGGCGGGGGGGGGCGGCGGATCAGAGAAGGGGAATGATTTGTTTAAGGTGTCACAGCAGACAGCAGATTAATAGCTGACTTAGACATGACACCAAGTTATTGTGATTTCCAGGCCAGTGATTTCTGCTCCCCCAACTAAACTTAAGTTTCAGCACTGACAATCTTCAAAACACTTAAGAGAAATTCATCCTCAGAGAGAGACAGGCAATAAACAAACATGAGAATACAATGTGGTAAATCTCATGCAATGGGGAAAGGGAGGCCAAGGTGGGTTATTTAGCTCTGTATAGTAGGGTTAAATGATAAGTCTACATTAACTTGTGGCCAGCAAAGGGCATTTTAGAAAAAAAGTACAAGCCAAGGCATAGAGGTTGGTTTAAGAGGGATCTGCAAACCTTTCTGAAGAGTTGCAGCATAAAGAAAGGCAGGTGGGGCTCAGGGTGTAAAGGACCCAAATCTTATAGGTCATAGGGAAATGCTGATGCATTTTAAATAGTGAAGAATGTGATAACAGGGTAGGATTTTACATAGGTCACTTTGTCAGTGGTGAAGAAGTTTTATTTGAGAAGAGCTAGCCTGCAGTTAGGAGAACATGTAAGGTGCTATTGAAACAGTTCGGAGGAAATACATGAAGGGTATTTCTTAGGGCAGAAGTCTAGGGATCAGGAAAGAACAATGGATTTGAGAGACTTTGGGTTGGGAATTGAACAACCCAAGAACTTGGATATTGACTTGAGATGGCATATGGGAAAGGAAGGTGGATCAAGATGATGCCCATTGCTTACTGGACTAAGCAACAAGGAGCAATTGCAATGGGAACATTAAAGGAAAAGCACATATGAAGAAGACAAGTTTAATTTGAAGGACATTCAGTATCGCAGGGTCTGTAGATTCCCAAGTGGAGAAGTCTAGCACACGTTGGACAAGAGAAAAAACTGTCTATCATTCCCATTCAGAGAGAGAGAGAGAGAGTTAGAATCACAAGAGTAGTTGATAAAAGCCAGCAGGCAATGCAATCATAGAAACCTGGGGTGGGGAGATTGCCAACATTTCAGAGGAAAGCAGAGCAAGAGGGGTCAATTAAGTGATGAACATGCACATAAGCACTGATGTGTGAGTCACAGTCCCTCTGCATCACTTTCCCTCCACTCCTCACCCATGCTTTAAGCAGAAACTGTATTTGGTCTCTCATTTCTTTCTTCTTCCCCTTAGCAAAATAGTGAGGAAGCAAGAGGCAAGTAAATTTATACAATAAAGAGATGGAAGGAAGAAGGATGTGGAAGAATAAAGAAAAAGGTCTCATACCTGGAGCTCCAGAATTTTGGAGACAGTGGTGTGAGAAGCTCCAGACCAGCTATGAGGTTTAAGAAAAGTTTTGCACATTGTAGGAGGAGTCTTTGGTAAGTGTGGATAAATTAGATTTCCTTTTTTATTCTTTTAGGGATATCAGGCTAAGTTGTTTTTAGTTGTTGCTCTGGATATCTTTGAAAAAGTCTTTGACTGTAGGCTGAGGAACATGACACCACAGATTTACCAGGGTTATGAGAAGAAGTCAGCAAAGGAAAGTGATGCCACAGAAGCCAGCGATGTGAGAGAGAGACCCACAACACAGTGCTGCTGAGAAGTCGGTGACTGATGAACTTTTGTCAACGTAGCTTTGGAGAAGTCAGAAGAAGTCAAAGGGCAAAGAATGGATGAGAGGTAAAAAAGAGGGACGGTGACTCAAATTTACTCTAACAAAAGGTTTGACTGAGAAAGGAAAGAAGTAGGAGTAGCTAATGGGAAATAAAAAGACTACTTGAAGTGAGACTTCAGTTTAGGAATGCACAAAATCATTGATCCAATCAAGTATTTTCAGTTCAAACAATCTGATTCTCTCTTGCTTGCAAGTCAAAGACCAGCTTCTCTTCCCCAATAACTTTATCTCTGAGCCACTTACCTCATTAGTGTTGGTCAACTGAACGTTATTCTCATGGCATAATGCTGGAGAAGAAGTAGCAGGTAAGAAAAAAATGTGGCTCTTATCCATGAATATCTGGGGGAGGACTTTCCATGCTTTCCCATGCTTTCTAGAACTGTTGTGTTGGTTCTTTCCTTTTTAGTTTAGAAAGTTCCCATATAAAAAATTATTACCAAAAATGTTAAAAATAAAATCAATTCTCTCTCTTAATTAAAACATGTTTAATAATATATATATATTTCAACAGTAAAAATGGCATCTCTACACAGACTAGCTTTGTGAGCACTGGAAATGAAATCTCGCCAGCTTCCTCTGAATGAGGCAATTCTTTCTCTAGAGAGGAAAATTTACTTAGGGGGAGAAAAATTAAACCTGTGACTATCTATCTATACATTCTTATTTGCAAATTCAGAACTCTCTTCCTTAATGATTTCTAGTCAAGATCAACTTGCTTTGTGTTAAGAAGGTGGTAAAAATATCTCTAAATTATTGAGACACAGTTGGTACTCTGCTATTAGATGCCCACTTCTCAGGGGTTGCTATTGCCATTTGATGACGTCAGAACAGCGCCACACGAAACGTGGTCTGAAGAACAGCAGCACCAGCAACACCTGTAAGACCGCAAGCCCAGGAATGTGTCAGAAAGAATAATGTTCCCACCTCACTCTGGATCTACTGAATCAGAGTTGCTGGGGGTAGGGCCCCGAAATCTGTGTTTTTAAGAAGTTGGTATGTATTGATAATATCGGCAGTGTCCTGTGGCGTTTGATTGATAGCAGGCAGCAGGAGATAGATGGAAGAAGGGTGAGTTCGAGATGTTTATTTCTTCCCAATGCCCTTCCTGCAAGGACATCAACAGTTGATGTCTTCCTGTAACTCGAGGCCACAGCTTTCTATTAGTCTGCTCTCCCTGCAGAGTTTTCCCTGACTCCGTTGCCCTCTTCTCGGTCTACTTGTGTAGTGGTGGGAATGAATTCTCCACCACGGCCATTAATAGTCTCCCAAAACTGCACTGTCCCTTTTCCTTTCCCTGTGATTTAATTTCACCCAACTAATAATTTATAAATAGCCACTCTATGGTACTTTCTCCCAATTACCCAATTTAATTTATTTCCTATATTACCCAACAATTCATTTCTTTTCAGGATCCTGACTGACAAAATTCACATATTCCCAATGCCTGGCATACTGGTTAATAAATATTTATAGAAGGAATAAATGAAGGAAAATGTATATGGAAAGGAGTAACTCTCCCAAAGAGCATTAGTCATTAGTAGCTTAGTGACTTTACAGTGGCATTTTAAATGCCACCCAATAGCTTACTTTGAAACTAGGATATGGATTTTAACAGGTATGAGGTGCAGAGTACTGGCTTGGGGAAGTACAAGATGGAATACAACCCTAGTTCACTAAATGGGAGGTGATAGATCCCAACTGAGGACCATCAAAATTCATTGCCCTGGTCTATTTTAATTTGAAAAGTAAAATAGTTAAACACAGTTGAATAGTCACAAATGAGGAAGAAACACTGTAGACAACTCAAAAACAGTGAATAAACCTTCAAGAATCAGCAAGGGTGGTTGGTGGGAGAAGAGCGCATTAGAGCCACAAATTAAATCCTGGGTCTTACGGGCAGTGAGGGATACCCAACAGGCTCATGCTTAACATGTGGCAGCATTAAGGACGACGCTCTAGCACTTGGAAGGGTGCCACGTCTGCATTGTTACTCACTAGACATTTAAAGAATGGCTATTTTCTTTTATCAAAGAAGGGATCTACAAATATCCATGTCCCTGTTTTAACAGAACCTGCCTATTTTTCTTGTTAACTGTTATGTGGTGCACTCCCCAGTCTTTGCTAACATTGGAAACCACTGTGACTGAACCAAAATGGCTTGGGAGACTTGGCAGTTTGGGACCTGCTACACAACCACGCCCCACACTGCATCACTTTATTTTATTTCTTCCAACTCAAGCAAGCTTCCAGGGCCGAGGGTAAGCACTTATCACTATGTAAACAAACACAAATAAATGGACAATGGACATTGTTTGTTTAGAGTTATGATATCCCAGCTATTTTTTAAATATCCTCGGTATTTTTAAAATTCTTTTTTTAAAGAGGAATTAAATTTACCAGTCAACTTACCAAAACAATCAATCCTGCAAAACACTTTTTATTATTTTAAAGTTTCTGCTGCAGCATAATGTTATACATACAGACATGCTTCTTTCATCACTTCTTTCCAAAATTCCCTCTGCACAACTTGGTTCAACTCTTCAAAATTCTATTCTGGTTCACATGTCAAATCTTGCTAAGTAAATGGAGAAACAACACTCAACATATCTCTTCCTGTCAATAACAATACCTGTGTTTGAGACATTAAAGACTAGAACTGAATTTCATCCCACCATTTACCTCATATCAAGCTCTGCTGGGAATGTATACGAGAACTTTCCCTTTTCATTGTGAGTGGAGGCATTCAAGGGCTCAGGATCTGTGCCCTTATGTTTAGCATCTTGTGCCTTGCTTACTAATTAAAATTACTCTCCAACTAACTCCTTAACTGCACGATGAATATCTGGCCTGAGAGAATACAAATTTAGGTCCTCTGACAGACACAGTACACTTTCTCCTAAACATGGGGAGACCGGTCACCAGTATGAAATGTCATCTGGTGAAATCATTTTAACCACAGAATAGTAGTGTGTTTATCTACCTAAGTTTTCGTACTCCAGTCCCTTTGAGAATTTTGTCTGCTTGAAGGCTTTGAATGCCAGGAGAGTCTTAGTTCTCAAAGCAGAAAAGAGTTACTGAAGACAAAATATATTGTGCCCAAGAGATGACACCCAGTCTAGAAAGAAATAAAAATATTTGGACAGCTAGTAATTGGCAACATTTTAAAACCCATCTGAATAAATTGGGGGTGAGAGAACTACCTTCGGATCTAACAAGCTTGGTAGAACAGTTGTTTTATACAGGGTGGGGCAAAAGTAGTTTTGCTGTTGTTCATCTGGGAAATAATACAATAACTGATGATAAAATACAAGAAATAACTGTGTTTCACATACTCACACTGAATAACTGTGTTTCACATACTCACACATACTTTCACCTACTTTAGCCCACACTGAATACATTTGAAAGTAAGCCACCATGTTTTCAAAACTCAGTAAGAAAGAAGTATTGACCCTAGTAGGCTAGATGAGCAGGTTTCATCACCCCTTGCTCACAACTAGTGTCCATCACATCATGCATCACACGTCGTGAATCTCTTGTTGGAAAATCTGTGGTCAAGTCAGACCCAGCAAGTCAAAAACTGACCTGATCACTCTTCCCTGTGCAGTATTCTTCTCTGACTTTGTTGTCCCAATGAGTGGTACCCTGTTTACCCAGATGCCCAAAGTAAAACTCTGATAACATTCCCATCTCTCTCCCAATCACCACATCCTCTTTTTTCCTATTTGTATGATATTTATCAATTTTCCCTTTTTAGTCCCCACTGCCAAAGTTTTCACTTTGTTCCTTAAAATTTCTTACCTGAGTAAGTGAAACAACTTTCTAATTAGTCTCTCTAGTTCCAGACGATTTGACTTTCAATTCATTCTCCATATGTAGGTCTAACTGGTTTTCAGAATATACAAATATGATTCTTAATGTCTTTTAGTAGCTCCTCATATCTTTAAGTGATGTTTTAAAGAATTCAAACCCCTTTTTAGGGCACACAAACTACTTTATAATATGACATAGCCTGTACTTCAGCCTTATTTTTTACTTTTCCATCTCTTATTTACACTCAAACTGGAACAAACCATTTGTAGTTTCCTCAGCAAAGCCTAGTTTCTCTCGCCTTCACACAGTGGCTTGGATCTCATCCAGGACATCTGTGACCCCCACTAGAGTGGCAACACCTGAGACATTTTTGTTTGTCAGGACTGAGAGGGGTGCTACCATCATGTATGGGACAGCCCCTCACAACAGAGAATTATTCAGCCCAAAATGCCAATAATTGTAGGGTTCAGAAACCCTACCCTGGTCCCTCTTCTTCCCCCATGTGGCGGAGCCTACTGATTATTCATGGTATTCATTCTCCATCCTTCTTTTACTAATCAAACCTCCTGAGTTTTAGCTGGGCACACAGTCACTTGGCTGGACTATGTTCTCCAGCTTCCACTACAGCCGAGTGGGGTGGAGGCATGTGTGCAGTGCAGAGTTAACGTACCAGGCTAGAGACTGATGTCCTTAGAAAGGCCTGCTTGCAAGGTTGACCCTTGGCTGGCATCTGGGAAGTCAGATTTCAGGATAAGAGTAGGTCACCATGCCTAAACTATATAAAAACACAAAGTTTATGATGAACATCTGCTTTTTTTCTGGGAGTCTAAAATGTTGGCATGTTCTCATGCAGAAAAGGACTACATGCCCAGCCCCAACAAGAACATTGGGTACTGAGTCTCTGATGAGCTTCCTTGGCAAATAACATATCATACATGTTGGCACAACTTGCCGCTGGAAAAATTAAGCACATCCTGTGTGATTCAGCTGGGAAAGTACTCTTGGAAGCTTGCAGCTGGTTTCCTCTGGATTTTGCCCCATGTGCCTTTGCCCTTTGATGATTTTTCTTTGTATTCTTTTTTTTTTTTTTTTTTACAATAAATCTCAGACAAAATACAAATACATGCTGAGTTCTGTGAGTACTTGTAGTGCATCAATAAAACTGAGAGAAAGTCTGGGGACTCCAGAAAAAAACATGTAACCAAGTTTTGGCCAGTGAGAATTAAACAGAAGTCAACTTCTTGATCACATCCTTGAAACAATTGTTTGGTTCTTCTTCCTCTTTTCCCTCTTTCTGTATGCCAGATTACAGATGTGGTGCTTGCCAGCCAGCTCCAGTCAGGTGGAGGAGAACCATACCCTAGAACAGAGGTTGGCAGATTTTTTTCTGTAATGAGGCTAAATGATCTCTGTTGAAGCTACTCATCTCTGCCACTGTAGAGCTAAATAGACAATACATAAACAAATGTGCATAGATGTGTGTCAATAAAACTTTATTTATAAAAAGAGTAGGTGGGCCAGGTTTTGCCTGAGGGTCATAGTTTGCTAATCCCTGCCCTAGAAGAGAGAGGTAAGAATGTGTTGAAAGACAATTCCTCTTGGATTTAACTTTTCTGCTCATCTGGTGAGCAGAGACACTGGCCACCTTTGTTCCAGATGCTTTTCAGGGTTGCTTGTGTAGCAAACAGCCTTAGAAGTTAGAGATAGTCTCCCTCCAAAGGGCAAGTTTGTTAATTATTCAGGATAATAAAGATAATGTCTTCCTCTGGGACAAAAGTCAGGCTGACTTACTGCCAGTTATAAAGGACTTGTTTTCCTAAGTAAGGGGTTCCTGTCTTGCAGAATAACCCATTGCCAGTGCCAGTGTCCCCTGCCCCTCTCAGTGTGCTTTGTGAGATTGGGGACTCAGGCAACTGGAGCAAATGCTGACAGTCTGGCTGTTGCCGTTACCATGAGTAATGCGGTCCTTTTTCTCTGACCCAAGAGTCTCATGTCTGATTCCACCTATGAAACTGTGGCATGCTGAATCAATACTTTACAAGTAGCATTAAATCTCAGGTTTCTCATGGTCTTTGACATAGGAAATTGTGACTCTAAATGATCTAATGGGGTCATTAGTTGGAGACATTGGAGAACAGCTTAGTCCATAACTTAATACCCTAGGCTAATTCTTTATGAACCTTTAATTCCCAAGTTAGGGAGAGTCTCCTATGATGTAATTCAACATCCTACACACTGTCCATACAAATCCTGGGATGGCCCCCTCCTAAATGTTTTCATTTCATCCCATGTATATATCTATCAAAATAACTACGTTCCTGAATTGTTGTTTTTCCCCTTCATTAATCCATAAGCCCTTGAGAGGAAGGAACTTTTATATTTATATCTTTGATACCTATCACACTGCCTACTGTGTAACAGGACTAAAAACAAATTTGTGATATGGTTAATCAAGTACACTTTGCTTCTTATGCTCTTTATTTCTCATTCCTTGTTGTCCCTGGAAGTCAAATGAATGAAGGCGGCATCACTATATGGTCGGAATTCTACCCTGGAGAATTCCCCTTAGGCCCTCCTACCTCTAGGCCACATCTCAAAAGGAAGCTCACTTTAGGGATACAACTTTGTGTTCATTTATCACACACAGTACCATGCTTCCTCCTTTGTGAAAACAAGAGTACCAGAAACATCCCAATAATTCAGGTGCTGTCACTTTCTGGAGTGTGTTCTGATGTATCTGAGAGACAAAGGCCACACAATGGGACATGTCATGCTCGACACTTTCTGGCCAGCATGTCTGGCTTTTGTCCATAATCCAACACTTGCTCCACTGCACACATTTACTGCTCCCTACAGTGGAGTTCTATACACCTTCCCATAATTCCTCCTCTGTTTCAGGAGACAGCCCCACTGGGCATGTTGAAGCTAGAGTTTCTTTATTCACACAGTTCCTCTTTCTTTCCCCACAGCCATGTCTGGGTGTTAGTCCTCTAGTGGATTCATCCCCAAATTGTGTGAAATAAAGGCTTAATCACAACTGGGGGCCACCAGGTACAGCTCAGGGCTTGTTTTAAAGGTAGGCTGTCCAAGTGCAAGGGTTTAGGCATAATCTCTGCAGGCTATCAATTTCTTTGTGACCAACCCGATTGTCCTCTAGAGTTCATATTAAGCATGTTACTGCCCACATGAAGCATTCCCTGGTTGTGAATGTTCACATGGTTCTCATCATGGCTGCCTTTCCTGGTATCTGTCTTCAACAATAAGGTGGCAATGACCCCTTGGCAGATCCCTGAGGGAATCAACAGGACCAGCTTATTTCTGGCCTCAGTATCTCCTGAGGATGCTGCCGTATGTCTTTTGGATATCAATTGTCCTTGCTTATTGTCCTTTGGTTTGAAACAGAACAATTAATAAAGGGACACCAAGACTTTCCGAAGCCAATGGTATATAAATGTTTGTGTACTTGTCCTCATCTGATTTGACCATGCATAAATGAGAAGAAGAAAAGGTAATATGAAAGTGGTATATCAGAGACTGGGCAAATCCAGAGGTGGAAATGGAGCCCATGACAAATATACAATACCTACAACAACAACATGAAATTGTTGGCTGAAATAAAATAGTATGATATTGAAGGAGCATATGGTGTTTTGGCTAAGGTTTATTAGAACCAGGAGTGTCACCCTTAGACCCAAAGGGCAGAGGTAAATAGGGAATCACAGATTATCTGAATTGGTATCATGTAGAAATCAAATTCCTTATCTCATGCCATATAAAAAGGTAATATAAAAGATGATGAGATAACACAATAAATAAACCTAATCTGAGCTGTTGCCCTATGCTTTACTTAGTTTACTATTCTACCTATCTAAATCAGTTTAGATAATTTTTCTTGCATAAAAGTTCTTCATTATCCATCTAGCATTCAGTTTCTATCCATCCTACAAAGCCCATCATAAAATTCCTACTCTCAAGCATTCAGTGCTCTTCTCTCCCTTTAAGGTTCCACTTTCATGGAACTTGTCTGCCACTCTCAATACAAGCCCTCATGACACACTTCCTTGTGTTACTCAGTGTTCCTTTATACAAATTAATGTTATCATCCCATCTCAGGGATGATAAGCTTCTTGAAATGAGAAGTCTTCACTAAAGCAGTTAGCTTAACACAGTTATATTGCAGGTACTCAATAAATGCTTGTTGATTGGTGGGTTTTTAAACATTGTAAAAGTGAAGGAAAACAAAAATAATGAACACCATGATACAATGAACATAAATAGTGTGAAAACCAATTTGTATGGTAGCTGAGGTCTTTCAAAGAGCTTCAGTGCTTTTGCCACAAGAAGTTCCCAGGATGTAGGGCGTATTCTAATGCCTCACATTCAGCATCGAGAAAGAAAAACTGAAGTCTACACTGTTTGACAGGTTAAAGGACATTCCGTAGGAGTTCTTGGATCCCAGCACAAGGCCATGTAGGGTGAGGCACGTGGGGCCTGAGAAAAAACAGATGCTTGGGAAAGAAGTAACAGGCGATACTGGAAATACTGTACGGTCTAGACTGAATTCTTCAGTGGTCTCAAGATAAACAAAGTAGGCCAAGGGTGAAATGTGTGAGCTCAGTCAGCTTTTCCCAGGAGAGTTCCAGCTCCTATCTTCAGGAAACAGCTAAGGCTCGTTTATGAGACCACAGGCAAACTTGGCATACACTTCACTAGCTTTCTTTCAGCCTGATCATTGTATTCAATTTAAAGGACGGCACATTCCCATTGCAAGCATTTTCCCAGGTTCCAGGGCCTGATCTTGGGATGTATGGAAAGGAACTCGCCACAGGTGTTTCCTTCCTGCAGAAGGTGCTGAGGTACTAGCTGTTTGCTCTCCTCAGAGATTACCCAGAAGCAGGTCAGTGCTGATGGTCAGCATTCACCATGGATAGCTTTGCAAAGGCTGAGGGAGAGCTGGCTGGGGTAGGAGAGGCCTGACTTAGTGCTTTAGGTGCTTTCTCATCCAGGTGGTGTCAGAGAATGTTATCCATCACAGACACGAGCTGTCATCAGCACAAAACTCTCATTTGACAGACTAGGAAAGCAATGCTCCAAAACTAGTGCTTGCAAAATTGTCTCTCAATACCATTCCCTTTCTATCAAATTATGAGGCTCTATCCAGGCTCTTCTATTGCCAGAACGAGGGCGCTGTCCAGCTGGGCTCACTGACCTGTGCACAAGTCGTTGCCACAGCTCTGTCTCAGCATTCCCAGGACAAGTTCCTGAGTAGGTTTTGTCTCCAATCACCCTGTTTCTGACCCTCACGTTGATCCTTTGGCTCCTGTTCAACTCAGTTCGTCCAGCCTGATGAACTTTTTGATTTATTATTCTTTTTGGTTGACTTAACTGGACTTTTAATTAACTCTCTTCCTCTGATAGTTACATACAAGCCCCTGTGGGCTCCCTTCCAGGATCCCCTCCCACACTTGCAGACTGCTCTCCGGGCAGCCCTGATTCGGGATGCATGGACTCCACAGTCCCACCCTCCTCATGACTTTGCCTGGGAGGCTGTAGAAAGCAGCTCCGCGAAAACAGATGTGTAATCAAGTTACATTAGAAAGCCAGAGTCTTAATGCTTAAAAGACCCAAGTTTCCCATCAATAGTTAGCATCATAATTTTAGTCTATTAGTCAAATTAATGTGGAAACCACCAAGCACTTTAAGGTCCCCAGGTGGCGAGTGTTGATGAAGAAACCAGCAGTTGACCTCAGTGGGCAAGTGCACTTTTAAATCCTTAAAAAAAAAAAAAAAAAAAAAAACCCACGCTTGAGATCCCAGGCTTACAAATGGAATTCAGAATTAAGCTGGTGATCTATGAACACAGCAGCAGCATGTAGAAGTAATAAAAAATGAAGAAATGCAAATATTCAGAAGAAAATCAGGGACAAGCGTATCCACATGAACATAATTTAAGTCCATGCTCTGAGTGCTAAGGCGAGGCCTTTCAGGTTGTCCGCTTTCGGGGGCAGCCTTGTTAACATGCCTGAGTCTGCACTCCCCAGGCAAATTCTAGTTTGCCTGCCTCACAGCACAAATACTGGAAGTTAAGGACTATAAATAGTAATGCTTTGCTTTGTTTATGTATGTATTTATTTATTTGTCCAGCATTACCTCTGTAATGTTTCAGTCTGCTCAATGGAAAATAAAGCATCTTATAATTTCCTGCCTTTGGACTTGCAGTTTCGCTGTGCCTTTGGACTAGAAAAATTTCCCCTTATATCTGTTTTTCTAAATCCTTTGAAAGACAGATTAGGTTCTACATATTCTTTGATATATTCCTTCTATAACTGTACCAGCCAACCATATTTTATTTTGTTTTGGTTTATCTTTGAACGCTTACATTGCTCATTGTCCTTCCCATTCTTCTAGCATTGCTTCATTATCTCAACCAAATACAAAGTCTCATGAAAATTTACCTGGGATACCGATTAACGTACAACCTCATCTAGTGTTGCTTTCTATCAAAATATAGGTTCTTAGTTAGTCATTTGGATTTGTTATTTGAATAATGTCTTAGTTCTAGGATTAAAAATGGCTTCCTTTTAAAATGAGTTGCAAACTGGCAGCTCTTGGACCATGTTCAACACAAGAAGTGATTTTTTTTATTATTGTTTTGTTTTGTTTTATGCCCTCCAGATTATTGGATTGCCCAACATTTTAAAGTCAAAATATTATATACTTAATATTTGAAAATTGGTAGGTTTCACCAAAAATATGTATCTCTACCTTTTCTTCAGCTCTCTGAATATCTGGCAGTACAGGGTTCTCCTGACCCCCCTGTAGGAGAAAGCACTCGCTTTGGAGAGGGTCTGTGCTCTGGGTCATTCTCGTCCTCAAGGTCACTCCTGTTTCTATAGCACTTGGTGCCCCTTGCCTTCTTTCACCTTCCAGTCACTTCACTTCACTCATTTGCCTTGTCTGCCTTGGCTCCATAAGCACCTGAGTTTGCAAGGTCCCTCTTCACCAAATTGTTTTTGACCACAGTTTAATCTTTTTGCTGTGTTCAAATTTTAGAAGCAATTTTTAAGCTTCCTCTTGTCTTCATTTGAGGTGTCAAAATTCTTTTACATAGCTCACTGACTGCTGAGAGTCTTCAGAAGTTCAAAGAAACTTAATTTCAAAAGCTCTTAACTATGTACTTTGAAATAATCTGCCTTTTTAACTCTTAATTGTTGAAACACTTCTAATGCACTGTTCTCTCTCTACCCTTTTTTTATTGAAGAGAAACTGGTGTCTGATCAGCATGGCGTGCTCCATTTGGTTTGCCATAAGTTAGAAAGAGCAATATGGTAACATCACTCCTGTCCCTGGTCCCTAAGCTGTAGAGTGTCTGGTGTTTCAATTAAAAGTAAGAGACATCTTCCACAAATTTGACGGCCATACTGGCATCCCACCTTATGGCAAGTCAGCTCTAAAAACAAGAAGTGATACCTATTGAGACCATACAATTGTCATGATCTTTCCTTAGAATTGGGCCCAAGAAACCAATCTGGCACTCACAGAAACAGCCTGGAGGCTGACAGTTGAGCTCAGCATATTCTCTCCCTGATCTGCTCTTTAAATCTGCAGTCAAATCTCATGACACTCTGAGCTAATGGAGTTCAGCTACTAGAAGGTCTTTGGAGGGCAATCAGGTGCCATTAAAAATATGCTAATGGCAGCTTGTGATCTAGCAGCAGGACCCCAGGATTTGGGGTTGGCATGGCAACAGCCAGTAGATAGTTCTGGCAGAACAGGAACAACGGAAAGAATTAGAATGAGCTGCTTAAATGCAAGTGTTAATGAAAAATGTGGAGCACAATTGCAGATCAGGGAGAATGTTTGGTGCCCTCAGCAGTAAAAACAAACACACACACACAACCTAAACCTGAGAGTGAAATTAATGCCATTCATCCTGCTGTGGCAATAGAAGAAAAGCCAGCCCCTGGGAAAATGTTAGTATTTAGCCCGATGGTTTTATAGAGGACCTGTGACTCTTTTGAAATCTGTGTGTTTCATATGTGGATGACAGAAGTGTCATATGTGTTTGTGTCTCCTCGCCAAGGCTGAACAGAGAGGTCTGACAGGGAACAGCTTTTAGCAATCTACTTTATCAAAGGCGGTACAGATGGCTGTTTTTGCTTTTAGCTTAACTGAATGTCAGAGAAAAAAAATGGCCTCCCTCACGAGCACATATGCAACATCCAACATGTAGAAAGAGGGTGAAACTGGGGCTTGTACTGGTGCATATCAATTACTAGGCAAAGCTACAGCATGTTTAAATGTGTATGCGCACATGTGTATTTTAGGTGTGCCCTGCACTCTTTCCCCTGTATGCCTGAAGCTGGAAGTTTCATAGTAAATCTGCCTCTGCTGCTGTGGGCTTGAGACTGGACAGAACAAGATTTTTTTCTGCTTTTTTTCCATTGCAAAACGTAAACACCATCGGAAATGATTTCTCATGGCAAGGATGAATAAAAAGCATGCTAAGTTCACTGTCTCCATTAGCCTTGCTAGCTGACTGGGAGGAATGACAGAATAAAGTAATGTGGAAGGGCGCTGTCTGAGACAGGCAGTGATGGGGAATGACTCCAGGAAAACAGAGGTAATATATCTGCAGCCAGCACAAAGACGCTCCCATGCCGAAGATGAAAATGAAGTCAGCAGTGCAGAAAGTTGACACACATATCTCTGGGGGCTGAGGAAAAAGGAAATGGAGAGTCAGAGAGACCATGAGTTAAGCGAGTTTGGGAACAGAGAGTGGAAACTGGGAAAATTCGTGCAAGCTCAAAGAACAATCTGTGTGCCAAAGAGCAAGAGCAGGGCAAAGAAGGAATTCAACTTCTCAAAGATTTATGTTTCAACTCACACTGTCCTCTGCCTCACCTGAAACCTTTACTTTGGGGAAAAGTTTTGTCATTTGAAAAATACACTTTTAAAATGACTTAAGCATAACTTCCTTTTCTTAGTCACTTCCTTCCTTCTCTTTGGTACAATGGTCCCTTAAAGAAAAACCAGGGGAGAAGAGCTGGTGGAAATGCGCAGGATGGAAAACAATTGCTATTGTCCTAGACGTGTTCAGTGTGGCGGAGACTCACAGGTGTTCTCTTGCTGAAAACATGGACCTAGATATGGCTTCTTATAAATAACATCTGTGGAGTCAAGGTATTGTGGGGACAGGCTGAAGTTTACATAATTTGGGAAGTCCTATTTAAGAAAAAAATAATAATACATAACAGTTAGGCTCTTCCAACAGCCTTGGAAAGGGTCTGGACAAGTGAGGGCCCATGTCAAATAATACTCATTATCTGACATCTATTACTGTGTCAACATCCGTAGGAGTCAGGGGAGCACCTTTCCAATAGGGGCCCTTAGGCAAGGGAAAAAAAGGTCTAGTTACTGTTTTTTATTTAAGCAGTCATCCAAAACATGGCCTGGGCTTAAAACACCCATATTGTTGTCTGCTCATTAGACTAAATTCTGCATCCTGTACTGCTATTAGCACTTCCTAAGGAAATGGGCTCAAATTCCAAGATAATATCACTAAGAAACCAAATGTGACAGGAATATTCCTAGGGACAAATGACTGTAATATTTCACCTAAAATAAGACACAATCTCCTGGTCTTGCAGCAGATCTGATGGTGATGCATGTGGTTTAAAAAGGAAACCAGTCAAAAGTTTCATCTTGAATCTTTCTAGGTGCCAAAAATAGGCAGCTCATTGCTTGCCCAATAAGTGCTAATTAAATCAGAACTATTATAGATAGTGCGGGGCTCCTCAAGAATGATAGGACTTACAGAATAGAGCACTGAGGTTGCAATAGGAGTTTTTTGTTTGGGAATCACGGAAACACCTGTGATTAAGCTCCACAGGAATTTAAGTGGGCCAGGGCCCTTACTGTCATCAGCAGGGGATGTCTTCCTATCAGGGCCCCTCTGAGGACATCCTTTCCTCTGAGGTTGCTGGTGTCAGGCACAAATCATGTGAATAGATGAGCAAGGGTTTTCTTCTGCAAGGGCACCCTCTTGTGGGAATCTCATTAATTATCTTGCAGGGGAAGGGGCCGTATACTGTAGTCCCCCCCTTAGGGAGCAGGGGTGATACATTCCAAGACCCCTACTGGATGCCTGAAGCTGTGGATAGTTCCAAACCACATATATACTGTTTTTTCCTATACATACATACCTCTGATAAAGTTTAATTCACATATTAGGCACAGTAAGGGATCAACAATAACTAATAATAAACTGGAATAACAATACTGTAATAAAAGTTGTGAATGTGGTCTCTCTCTCTCTCTCTCAAAATATCTTATTGTACTGTCCTCACCCTCCTTGTGGTAATGTGAGCTAACGCAATGGCTGCCATGGCTCCTACACATGGCTGCTGTGTGAGCGGCATACCAACGTGAATATACCAGAGACTTCATCCTGCTACTCAGGACACTGTGCACTTTAAAACTTATAAAGTGCTTATTTCTGGAGTTTTGCATTTAATGTTTTCGGAACATGGTTATCTGTGGGTAACTAAAACCACAGAAAAAGAAACCTCGGAAACACTGTTCCCACCTGTTGCCTTACACAGGAACAATTGTGAGGATTTGCAAGGTTTCCTATGAAGCCTTAGCCATCAGGTCTTGTCCAGAAACTCTCTCTCCTCTATCTTCTCACTGTGTTTAAACTGGCGTATATCTTAATTCTGTTAGATCAGTTCCCTGTCAAGCAAAGTGAGTGGCCTGAACACGAACTGCTTGCACCCAATGGACGTTCTGAATTCACCCAAACGTACAGAATTAATCTGTGCCTGAGCTTCTTTCCTTGCCTCCCCCCTTTAATCCCTCCAAGTCTCTCCACTCCCTTTTGCCCCCAGGTTCTCTCCCAGGCTCTCCTCCTCATCTGAACCGCACTTCCTCATTACTGCAACCCTCTCCACATCGGAGTTCTGCCTCGGGTCGCAGCCTCAGAGTCTGGGGAGGGCTGCTCGCCTCCAAACATGGAGTCGGCGAGTCTCCCAGATGCTCCTGTTACAGCTCTCACAGGGCTCTATGTAGATCCCTGAAGGCAGATATTCTGTCTGTTTCTACCTATTTTTTTTCCTGGTTGTGTTGCCAGTGCCCAGCCTGTTGTCTGTCACTTAACAGGTGTTAAATAGGTATTGGGTGATGAATAAATGAGTGGGTGGCACACAGCCAGGCACTATTCTGACACTACATACACACTTGTTAGCCACTGATGCATATACATTCAGTTCAATTCCCCAGCTGTATTTGATTACCACCAATGTATTAACAGAGCAAAAGTTACCCAGGATCAACTATGTGTCGAACACAAAACTCAGTTCACTGTAGAAGGAATTAATGGAGAAACTAAAGAGAAGTAGGATGATAAGCAGTGAAGAATGGTGACTTCAGTGACAAAGGAGGAGTTTCACTTGGGATAGGACAGATGAGATAAAGCTTAATGTGCTGACAGCAAAAAGCTCCCAGGCTTTACTGTTGGGGTGGTCATGGTTAGAAACATTCCCACCAGCAATTTGAGTGAAGTGGTGAAAATGACTGTCTTGCAGTGCGACTTTAATCACGTTTCAAGGTTTCCAGGAAGAGGAAGGAAGGAGTAGGCACTTTTACGTCTATTGAAAGGAAGGTCCCTAGGCAGTTGTTAGTTTTATTAAATCTTGGCCTTTATGTGGCCCCAGGAAAGGCTTTGATTTGCCCGGCACTCTGGTCAGGACCCTAGTGGAGCTACGCATCCCCCAAATCTCCCTGCCTCTTTGAACACATCTCATTTAGCTTCTTTGGCTTCTCCCTGAGCTCAAGGAACAATCCAAAATTGTAAGAGTGCGCTTTAGAGAAAGTAATTGTTGTGAATGACTGAGGTCTCCTAGCCTTAAAGAGTTGTTACCATGAGCTCTAAAACCTGTAAATCATACGATAATTATTCCTGAAGCCTTGGCAGCCCTTCAGAATAATTATCATGTAATCTGCAATGCATGTCATGTTTTCAAAACAAACATGAATGGAAAAGAAAGCTAATGAGCCCCTCCCTTTCTTATTAGCACAGGGCCCCTCTGAGGTCAAAGGGACCAGGGCAGCATCAAGTCTCATCCAAGAGCGCCTTCTTCTGGTGGGAGGTCTGTCTGCCCTTCACTTTGTAATCCATCGTGGCAGCCTCATTTACCTGTTGGCTCTGAACCGTGATTCTGTGCCTTTGCGCTTTGTTTCCTCTCTCAACACTGCAGGTGATGCCCGCATCTCTAACATGAAATATTCAAGCAAGTCCCAAGGATCTGAAGATGAACTCAGGGTGAATTAACTTTGTCAGGTGTGGTGGAGAGAGGCTTTTCCCTTTGTTTAGACAGCCATTTGGAAGGGGGAAATGGGGATTAATAAGTCCATAAAGCCTGTAGGTTCTCCTCCTCACCCACAAGGAGGATTTCACCTGTCCTCCTGGAGGATGATGAGGTGATTACCTATCTCCTCTGGAGTCATCGGGTGTGACCTGGGGCAGCTATGTTGAAGAAACAAAGCACAACACGATTTTATAGCTCAGGGCAGGAGGCCAAGAAAGGAAAATCATGTGGCTATTTGGGGAGATATTAAGTGAAAGATAATTTTGAAAACAGCAGCACATCTCCTTCTGAGAAGAGTTTGTTTAGCAGCAGTCATAACCAGTGCCTTGCCTGTGTTGGAGGGCAGATGAAATCATTGGCTGGTGAGGGCCTCAGGACAAAGGCTGTGCCTCAGTCTCCCTAGTGTTACAGAACACAGGTTCTAAAAAAAAAAAAAAAAAAAAAAAAAAAAGAACACAGGTTCTGACACACAGAGTGACCTCAACAGGGCCTGAATGAATATGATCTATACAAAGATCTAGACTGTTTCCAGAGCTCTTAGCTTGTAGTAAACTGAGGCAATGGACATGAGAAAAAAGATAAGAATAGTTTGCTGGTGCGTAGGCTGTGACCAGTCCCCAGGTGTTACGAAATGTATTTCTGCTCTCACACTCCCCCCACATCCCCTCGCCCCCACTCTGGGGTGGCTTCACCCTAGCCAGGGCAGGATGGCCTTTCTCTTCACGCCTCCATCCTCCTGGTCAGCTGGCCTGCCCTCCAGGGCAGAGCAGTCAAATTCAATACAGAACAGTACTGGGTCTCATGCCAGAGACAAAAGGTTGAGTGGATTATTTTATAAATAAAATTTTATTTGTTTTTTTAGTTTATTTCATCAAATTTCTTAAAGAAATTAAGGAAATGTAGAAAGTGTGAAAGTTTCCCAGAATCACTGTAGCCTATCCTTTAAAAAATATTATTTATTTTTGTATATTTTCTTTTTATCTTTTTCTATGCAGTGTTTGGCTTGTTTTGTTTTGTTTTGTTTTTCTGTAATTGTGGGTATATAGTATGTATCATTTGTATTTTACTTTAGCGTAAGCCATAATTATTTCCCTGTGAAATCATTATGTATGTTTCATATATGTTTTTAATGGCCATGGGATAACAGGATCGTAATTTATGTAACCATTGTTATATGGTGTCAACATGATACTATACCCAATTTTTCACCATTCACCGATAGTGCTATGAGGCATGTCCTTATGCACATAGCATCTTCTCTCTTTAAAATTGTTTTCTTAAGGGAAAATTTTACAACCTTGGGTTAGGTACAGAGTTCTTTAAAATGACACTAAAATAGGATCTATGATCTATAAAGAAAAAAAGGTAATTCGGACCCCATCTAGCTAAAAACCTTTGCTTTTCTTCAGAAATTACCAAGAAAATAAAGGGACGAGCTACAGACTTGGAGAAAATATTTGCAAACTATGTTTCTGATAAAAGCCATATATCAGAATATATCTTAAAAACTATCAAAACTGAACAATAAAAAAAACCCAACCCAATTAAAAATGAATGCAGGACTTCAACAAAACCTTTACCATAGAGGATACAAGGATAGCAAATAAAGACATGAAAAGATGTTCAACATCATTTTCCATTGCAAATACAAAACCACAGTCAGATGTAACTACACATCTATCAGAATGGCTAAAATTAAAAATACTGACAATACCATGTGCTGACAAGGAAGTGGGACTCTCATATAGTGCTGGTATGAATGCAAAATGGTACAGCCACTCTGGAAAATAATTTTGTGTAAAGTTAAACATAGTTTTACCACTGACTCAGCAACCCTTCTCTAGAGAGAAGAAAATGTATGTTACACAAAAAGTCTGTACAGGTGTATTTGTTTGTAATAGCAAATAACTGGAAATTGTCCAAAGTCTTTTAATGAGCAAAGACAGAGAACAAATCTCGGTGGGTCCACACAACAGAATACTACTAAGTGGTAAAAAGGAACAAACTATTGATATACTAAACAACTTGGATCAATTTTAAAGGCATGTTAGCTAAGAAAAGCCAGTCTCAAAAGGTTATAAATTATATTATTTGAAATTCTCAAAAAGAAAACATTTTAGTGATAGAAACCACATCAGTCGTTGTCAGGGGAAGGGAGTATGACTATAAAGAGATAGCTCAAGGGAGTGTAGGGGGTAATGGGATAATGCAGTTTCTTGACTGTGGTGGTTACAAGAATCTATACCTACGTTAAATCTCATAGAATTCTACTTTAAATGAAAAAAGTCAGATTTATTGTTTGATCATTTTTGGAAGTTAAGTTAAATTTAAAAGTAGAGTTTTTTTAGGGAGAACCACCAGAAGTCGAATAAATGGGGTAAACAGTCAGTCATATGTGAATGAGCCATGAGGTGCTTCACTGACCATTCAGCTCAGCCTTGTGGAAACTAAGATGAAACGGGAGTTTCCCAAGGTCACTGGGAGAGGCGAAGTTATATGCACCTGCTTCAGTGCTGCTTCCGTAAGTGCCCAAGTCTCTTCACCTGAAAAATGTGCTGTGTGCAGAGTTATGGAGTAACGTTCTTCTCATGAATTCAGTCCAGAGAGGGTGTGGTTGGGACAGGGAGCAGAGGAGAAGGTGTCACTGCACTTTGGGAAATTAGCCCCGTTCTACAGAAAAACCTTGTTTTAGTCGGTATGTGGCCGTGTGTTCTGTTGACCGGTAGGCAGACAGGCACAGCTTTGCTGGTCCTAGGTTGGCAGATGAAAGCTTCAACGTGTTTTGTTAGAGGAAAAACTAACAACTTGTAACAAAAGAGTAAGAGCTGAAAACCTCAGAGAATTACATGATCATTCCCCAAAATGAAGATGACAGAGCACTCTAGTCCTTCATGTCAGTGAATTATTATTGGTTATATGAAAACTTATGCGCTCCAGTGTGGAGATTCTTAAGGGAAATCTGCTTATTTATTTTCCCATGGATGTGCTATTTCATTCAAGACTGAAGAGAATGTTTAGTATATTTCTCTCTTTTTTTTCGGATGATAAGTAATCATAAAAGATATGATGGAAAGTTTTAATTCAACTATCATGTATATTCCAAATGTTTGTCTCATTTTTACAGATTTTCTTTAGCTTTTCTTATAGTGTCAAAGTAATTGAAAACCTCAGGGTAATAAAACAGGCTAGGTATGCTAATAAATAAAGAAATCACAATTCTAAATTGACTGGGAAATAGATTTGTACATACACCACCAACCTCTTGTATATTGCAATAATGGATCATGTACATTGAAATACTTGAAATCTTGATAAGAAAATAATATGTATTTGTTAGTTTGTAAGCTGGCTCCCATGTACAGAGGGCAGGGAGAGACTGAAGAAAGAAGGAGACCATTCCAGATTTGTAGACAGCAGGTTTAATAAGCAAGGAACTTATGAGGCTTGACTTGGGCAGCCTCAAGATGAGATCTTTGCACCTGCCTGCCAGAATCTTAAAATTTATAGAGACCTTAACTGGGTTCTGTCATGTGTACCATCCAGATGCTCTCAACAACACATTGCTCTCTCAAGCCTGCATCCTTGAAAATGGCACAGCCTGTGGGAATGGTGGGCAGAGTGTCTATTCCAAGGACAGGGGAGGAGGCAAGGAGTCTTTGGCTGCCCAGGTCCAGCCCCAGGGTCGAGCAGCAGTCACATCCGCTCCCTGACCTCCTTCAACAATACCTCGTTTGAATTTGTGTTCACAATCTCTTCTAAGGCATTTACAATCTAAAAGAGTCTAAAATAAGCTTTGTCACACCTTGGAGTATTAAAATGGCATTTTAATTTTTCCAAATGTATTTGCTTTTATTCAAATAAAAGTTTAAATTATAGATTTCTAAAACTGTAAGGAACTGTAAAGGTATCTTGTTAGATGAGGAGGTTGGGGTGGAAAGAGTCCCACAGCTGGTTTGTGTGGAACTGGTGTCTGCTGGAAATCAGTGTCTCCCTTGTCTTCCCTCTGCCCTGGAGTTCTCCGGGCCACCTTCCTAAAAGTGTAGATTTTTACTGCTGGGTGGGGGAACTTGGGATCCATCAGATAGTCTTCTGGTCACACTGCCTGAAAGCAAACAGAACACATGCTTGTTAAATTTTCAGAGCACTGTGTTTTGGGGGACAAGGAAAATTATCACAATTTGTTGTGTATATTTACAGCTAAAGGAAATTTCTTAGAGAATGAGCAGGAATTGCTTTGTTGCCTGTTACCCTTTGGGGAAGGAACAGGAAAATGTGGTAATTACTGAACTGCAAAATTCACTCAGGGAAGAATTTTTGGAGAGCCCATTAGATTTGTTGTAGGGGAAGAGGTTTTCCTGTGAATCTGGGGGTTTGGTGTTGAAAGACAACAATTATGACTGAGTTGTGCAACCTCAAACTTGGCTGCACTTGGCTTATGAGTGGGGTCTGTTTGTGTGAAGCCTGAAACTGACAATAAATGTTCATTGAATGAATGAATGATACTCCTGTCCCATAAAATGTTGTCTATATCTACAAAAACTTAAAGAAATATTGAGATGGTATTTCAGGTCAATAGGATGAAGAATTTTTTCAAATTACTTTTGTTTAAAATGGAGAAGAAAAAATTCTAAAAATTGGTTATCCTGTAGAATATTTATTCTCCTATTCTGTGTGCCAGGAGAGGCCAGAAAAATCACTACTAAGGAATCTAGTGGTGGGCATAAATACAAGGTGGGGCAAGAGTAGGTTTGCAGTTGTTTGTATGGAAAATAATATGATAATAAATAATAATACAAGAATAAATTTTTTGCATACAACTGTAAACTTTTTTAAAAAGATTTTATTTATTTTTTAGAGAGAGGGGAAGGGAGGGAGAAAGAGAGAGAGAGAAACATCACTGTGTGGTTACCTCTCATGTACCCCAAACTGGGGACCTGCTCCACAGCCCAGGCATGTGCCCTGACTGGGAAGTGAACCGGTGACCCTTTGGTTTGCAGGCCCGAGCTCAATTCACTGAGCCACACCAGCCAGGGCTGTAAACTTATTTTTGCCTCACCCTGTACACATCTAAGATTCCTTCTTTCTCTAACATTCAATGATTCTGTAATAAATATGTTGCCCCACATTTAAAATTATTCAGTGTTATTCTCTCATTTACATCTTTCTTCCTTCAGCTTTTGTTTTTGTTAAATCAAAAGATTTGGTTAAAAGATTAATGAAATTGATGTAACTATGCTACATGAATATGTTCTATCTATGTCTATATCTCTGTACAGATATAGATATACATATCTAAGATATCATATATTTCATATATTCCTGTATTTATATATTACTATATATAAAATAATTTTGAAAATTCTAAGATCTCATTTATGGACTTGATTTATTTGGATATTAATTATTTACTGTATCATGAAATTAATAGTCAAGTGCCAAGGAATGATGTCTGAAAATTAAGATCAGCTAAATGCCCTAACTGGCTACTTCTCATCCATTACTACTGACAGGGATCAGTTATTTGGTGATTCCATCTAAAATTTGGCCATAATTTTATACACCATTGAAAATGAAGAAAATATGCAGTTATAAGCCTCAAGTGGGAGTTTACATTCAAAATTTTTTCTCATGTTAATGTTTCTCTCAGAGAAACAATAATATGAAAAATATTTGTACAGACTTTATAGTTTTCAAAGAAATTTCATATATTTATTAGATATAGTGCTTTTTACATCTTATTATAGCCTCACAACAATCGTGTTATTACCAATTACAGATAAGAACACATGTTCAGAGCAGCTGAGTGACTTGCCCAGAGTTACCCAGATAGTCAGTGAGTTGAGACTGAAAGCCCAGGTTTCCAATTCCTGATTCTACATTCCTTTTCTAATACATGAATAATTGATAAACGTTCTCAGCAACTTCTTCGAAGGGTAATTGAGTTAATAATGAGGTTCTCTAATTTCTTTTTGAATGCTCTTCAATGTAAAATGTATAAATATGATAATATAATAGGCCCTGCAGAAACAGATTGATGTATAGAGGTTTTGAAAGACACTTTAAAAATTAGAACAATGATATTTAATTTTATAATAAACATAATTAGGAAACATTTAAATGTTCACAAGTTCTGCTACTATACAATGAAATGACAAATGAAACTGTGGCACAATTCTGAATCGGTATATATCATGACTCTGTATGACTCTAGAGTAGCTGGTTTTATTTTTATTTTGTATTGGAGTGTCTAATTGTTTAATTAATCTTTCCATTTTGGGGTCATATTTTTAACATAACAGAGGTAAGTCTTCCATCTAAAAAAGCATAAATAATGAAATGAAAATTGAAGAATTCAGTCCAATATATCTGATTTTTTTTACATAAATCTTTCTAGTCCTTTTTTATATTTGACTTCAGAGTCTACTCTTTGACCTTAAGCTTCTTGAACACTGAAACTATATCTAGATTATATTTTCTTTACCATGCCAGAAGGAATAGAAGAGTGCCCTAATAAATGGGTATTGAATTGAATAAAACATTAAACAGGTGAGCTGCCACAATATACTACTCTACAACCTTTGAGAATTTTCTACAGCTGTTGAAATTTTTCAACAAAATGAGAACCATTACTTTCAACATGGATGACCATTCTTTCCTAAAATCGTCACATCCCATGGCTTGAGAACACTTCGTCTTGGTTTCCAGTTCTCTCTTTGCTTTGTCTTTCTCTTAATGTTGGTGTTTCCCAGGACCCTGTCTTCTATTTCCTTCTGTTCCCTTTCTACATTATCCTCAGCTATCTTCATATAACTCCCAAATTTAAATCTGCAGCTCATAAGTTTTGAGCTCTAGACCTACATTTCTAGCTGCCCATTCGATAACTTCACATTTTCACTTGAATATGTGAAACACCTCGAATTGAATTTATTCTCTTTCTCCTTAACTGGCTCCTTTTCTTATGTCCAACATTCACTTAGTCTTCCAGGCCAGAAACCCTAGAGTCCTTGACTTCTGCTGCCCTTCATTTCCTGCCTCCTATGAGCCACCTTGCCCTGGTGAATCTGCCCCCTCAATATTTTCTTATATTGGTCTCTTTTCTCTAACCCCATTACACAGCTTTGATAGAGGCTCCTATAGTTTCTCTCAAGTGATGTGGCCTCCCAATTCATTCTCAATGCTGTAGCTTGAGTCCTCATTATAATATGAAAATATGATCAGGTCCCTCCCAGCTTAAATTGTACCTCCTTGTCTCCCTCCTGACCTCAAGATAAGATTCAGCTTCTCAGCAGAACCTTACAGGCCTTTCATGATCTGACTGTTTCTCCCTCCTCTATCTCCTTCCCTTGCATCTATGCTTCAGTGAAAGCCATATTAACCTATACCCCCCTCCACAACTGTGCTACTTCTTATGTTTATATGCCATTGCAGGTGTCTCATACTTTCAGGCCAGAAATGAAGGAAGGAGGTGGGGAGCCATACCCCCACTCTAGCAAATGGAAGGAACAAAACATCCAGGGACAATATGGGTAATGGCAGTTACCAAAAGGAGAAAACAGCAGGCCTGGGCCTAGAGATCTGTAGTTAATAAAGAAATAAGAGTGGGGTTTGGAAGTTCAAATACCTTTGTGAGCCTCTCCAAGAAGAGGAAAGTCAAGGGAAATGCCTGGGAAAGAAAGGAAAAAGGCCATTACTCACAGCCAACTTGAGAATTAAGGGAACCATGAATCCTCTTTGGAATCCTGGTTCTCATAGCTCTTCAGTACGCACTGGATAGTAACATTTCCCGGATCTTTCCATACTTTTAAGCCCCGTAATTTATAACAAAATTAATACTAGCTAGTATTTACTAAAAATTTAATATGCACCAACCATTTTTCTTAAGTGTTTTATATAATATCTGATTTAATTCTCATATCAACCTTAAAAAGCAGGTGGTCTCATTCCCACTTTATAGATGAGGGCACTGATGAATATGGGTCAAATGACCTGAAATAACTTTCCAAGCTTGCACAGCTACAAGGAGGAATCATTTGCTCATATATCCATCTAGAATCAGATTTCAAGCAAATTGACATCTCCTAGCTCTCTTATCTATGGAGAGGGACTTTGTTTACATGGAAGATATTTTTATTATAAGACAATTATTTCATGATTGATATTAATTGTATTCAATTTTGTCAGATTCAGTTTTGTTAGATTATTATTTTTTTCCTTTGCAGCAGATACACAAGTTGAGAAATGGTTAATAGTGGCAGTTTGAACTGTCTTAACTGAATTGGATTTAATGCAAAGCTAATCCAATCAATGGATTCAATGACCTTGTAGAGACATGACCTTTTTCAGGAGAGAACTAGAAATTTATTAATGACTTCATTTCAAACCTCTATGTTGCATAAACAAAAATCTTACACATGAAGGACATCCAAAGATATGAGACACCATAAACCAGACTTACTAGAATGGATTAGAGGCAATGCAAGACTGGCATCGAGTCCAATGTCACGCCAAAGTAATCCTATGTCTGCTGCATAAGACCAGAGGGGTTTTTAGCATCTAAATGTTTGCCCTGTGTTTTCTCTTCCCTATACCATGGATGTTTAGGAGAAAATATCTTTAAATCCAGTATAAATAACAAGCTTCTCAGAAATATGACACCAGAGTCTCAGACTTAAAAAGTACTGAAAGGCCATCTTAGACATCATGAGAAACCATCCATCTTCTTATAAATATTTTTGATACAATGATTTTCAACCTAGCGTATATATTACATCAATCTTCATGTGAACAAATAAACAATTATATTAAAAGTACACTGTAATTGAGAGAAATGAGGCAGTAGAATAATGGAGAGATGTGAGGGAGAGATATTTGCAAAACAGTGACCTATATTTTAAGAGATATGGTGTATTTCAAAAGGCCCCATCCATTCTCTTTGTACTTAGAAATTATCCTCATGTTTTAGACAGAGAACAACAAGTTTGGATGCACTTTATCACTAAACTTGTACACGATATTATTTAATTATCATCTGGTGGCCTGGACATAATCAACTTTCTGAGAATTGGCAACTAAGAATTTTCAGAAACACATTAACTCTTTCGTGTGAATGGGATTCATTTGCTAACATACTGGTACTATGCACAAATGTTGCTCTATTGATGAGCAGGAACCGTCGGCCCACAATTGCTTTAATCAAGTTTCAGGAGTAGAATGAAGCCCCTGGCTTCATTGTTGTTATTGATGGAAAAGCAACAACCATATACTATTTCATATTTTTTGCATGTGTGAGCCAACTGAAATCCAAGGTAGTAACAGTTAGTCTGTGTCTGGTCAACAACACCGTTAGAAAAAAGAACATCGGCATAGCATTTTCAGGCATCCGGAGGGCTAAATACGATTGCTGTTAAGAGCTGACTAGGAATTGTCTAGTGGATTTAATCAAACCAGACACTAGTTCTAGATAATTGAGACTGAAAGAATGATGCTTCCTCTTACTAGGGAGTCATTTGGAAAGGGAATTTAAAATCACTGTAAATCGTGTCTTCAAAGCTTCCCTTTATTGTATAAAGGGAAGGAACATGTTTAAAGGACACATGGACAAAGCCAAAAGCGGGTAAGATCGAGGGTGGGAGGTGGGGATGGGTTTGGCAGGAGGCATTGGTGGGGGGAAAATGGAAACAACTGTACCTGAACAACAGTTTAAAAAATCATTGAATCGGACACTCTAAAAACAAAATAAAGACAAAGCCTCAGCTTACATAGAATCACTGATACATGCACCATTTTAGGGGCATTGTTTTTTAGCTGACAGGAATTCGGGAGCCATCTTGTTACTCAAATACTTTTTCCAGAAGCCACCATAAAAGTACCCATGAAAGTTCTTCCTTGATTTTACCTTTCATGAGTATTGCTATTAGAGAAAGTAGAAAACTTACTGCCCAAATGTAAAATTTGGCTAAAAATTACCCAGTCTTTGAATTGGACTCAAAATGAATGGTAGTGTGTCACATTAGAATTCTAGTCACTTTTCTGGCCAAGATGAAGATGTAGGTAGACACGCTGTGCCTCCTCACACAACCAAAATAAGGACAACAACAATTAAGAAAATAACAAACAGAAGTGACAGAAAATTAAACTGCATGGAAGTCCAACAACCAAGGAGTTAAAGTAGACACATTCCTCCAGACTGGTAGGAGGAGTGGAGTCAGGCAGTGGTGGGCGGCTGGGTGGAGAGGGGTTGTGGAAGTGGTGGCACCAGGTGGCACAAGGCCGCAGCTGATAAACCTCGGGTGTGTAGGTGGTGGCTGGCAGACCCCGGGTACGGGGTGGCAGAAGGAAGACCCAGTGAGGCTAGCAAGGTGGCTGGTGACCACGGTCATACATCTGTGCACAGATAAGCCAGGTGAAACTGGGGAGAGAGACAGACTGTGCAACCCAGGGCCGCAGCATGGGGGAGGGGAAATGAAGCCTCAAAACACCCATTGAAAACACATGTGAGGGTTGAGGTCCCAGGAGAGACTCCCAGCCTCACAGAAGAGTTTGTTGGAGAGACCCACAGGATCCTAGAACATACACAAGCCCACCCACACGGAAATCAGCACCAGAAGGGCCCAGTTTGCTTGTGGGAAGCAGTGGAAGGGACTGAAATCCAAAAGAGAGCGGAGCAAGCGCCATTATTCCCTCTCTGATCCCTCTCCCACATACAGCGTCACAACCCAGCTACTGGGTTGCCCTGCCCTGGTGAACACGTAAGGCTCTGCCCCTCAGACATAACAGGCGTGACCAGACCAAAAAAAAAAAAAAAAAAAAAAGGCCCCCAAATGGAAGAACAGATCAAAGCCTCAGAGCAAATACATCTAAACGATGAAGAGATAGCCTACCTATCAGATGCACAGTTCAAAGCACTGGTCATCAGGATGCTCACAGAATTGGTTGATTTTGTTCACAAATTAGATGAACAAATGAAGGCTACACTAAGTGAAATGAAGGAAAATGCACAGGGAACCAATAGTGATGGGAAGAAAACTGGGACTCAAGTCAATGGAGTGGACCAGAAAGAAGAAAGAAACAACCAAACAGAAAAGAATGAAGCAACAAGAATTCAAAAAAATGAGGAGAGCCTTAGGAACTTCCAGGACATCTTTAAATGTCCCAACATCTGAATTATAGGGGTACCAAAAGGGGAAGAGGAAGAGCAACAAGTGGAAAACTTATCTGAACAAATAATAAAGGAGAACTCCCCCAATCTGGCAAAGGAAATAGACTTTCAGGAAGTCCAGGAAGTTCAGACAGTCCCAAAGAAGGTGGACCCAAGGAGGAACACACCAAGGCACATTATAATTACATTAGCCAAGATTAAGATGGAGAGAATCCTAGAAGCAGCAAGAGATAAGGGGACAGTCACCTATAAAGGAGTTCCCATCAGACTGTCAGCTGATGTCTCAAAAGAGAACTTACAGACAAGAAGGGGCTGGAAAGAAATATTTGAAATCTTGAAAAGCAGGGACCTACATCCAAAATTGCTCTATCCAGCAAAGCTGTCATTTAGAATGGAAGGGAAGGTAAAGTGCTTCTCAGATAAGGTCAAGTTCAAGGAGTTCATCATCACCAAGCCCTTATTATATGAAATGCTTAAGGGACTTATCTAAGAAAAAGAAGATAAAAAATACGAACAGTAAAATGACAGCAAACTCACAGTTATTAACAACCACACCTAAAACAAAAGCAAACTAAGCAAACAGCTAGAACAGGAGCAGAACCACAGAAATGGAGATCATATGGAAGGTTAGCAACAGGGGAGTGGGAGGAGGAGAGAGGGGGAAAAATACAGAAAATAAGTTATATAGACAGTAGGTAGAAAATAGGCGGAAGGCAAGAATAGTGTGGGAAATGTAGAAGCTAAAGAACTTATGACACATGGTCATGAACTAAAGGGGGGAATGTGGGTGGGAGAGGGTGTGCAGGGTGGAGGGGAATGATGGGGGAGAAATGGGACAACTGTAATAGCATAATCAATAAAATATATTTAAAAAAAAGAATTCTAGTCACTTAACTGAAGGACCCATGGAAAATATTCAAATAATAAACAAATAAAACAAATTGTATGTGGTGAGTGGATGGAGCAAAAATAAGCACATTGATGATAGCCAGTTTGATAGAAAGGTCAAATCAGTGAAAATAGAATAGCCTGTGTAGGTTGGTAAGATTTAGTTCAGTTTATCAAATATTTATTCTGCTTTCCAAACTGAGACAGGATGGAGAGAAGCTAGGAAAATTCCTTGGCAAGTGGAATAGGGAGACTGAGGCAGACAGCTGAACACAGTTGCTGAGCAACTTACAGCCAGGTGCAGATGGTCACCAGGGCAGAAGGCCTGCAGGGGCAAAACTGGGAAAATAAGGACCTCACCCCTCCATCTTCCCAGGGTAAGCTTTTGTCCCCTGGCCTTTCCTTCCTGGAGATAACGTCTTGGCCTCAGTTGCATTTCAGCTCCAGGCCCAGAAAAGCAACAAAAACCAGGTGGATGACACCAGAACTAGTTGCAATGACTAAAGACCCCCTGCTCTCTCACTAATCAATCAGAGTAGACCATGACCCTAAAATTATACGCCTGGCGAACTGATGAATATTCTGCTGAAACCCTCCCCTGAGACCTCCCCTAAGATTCCCACCCTGAAAAAAAAAAATTATAAAAGCCTCAAAACAAAGAACCCAACATGCCTATACTCTCCCTCTGGGAAGCAAGCAGCCTGCAGTATTTCCTTTCCTTTCTTCCCTTTCCTTCTCTCTTCACAGGCACCACATCATGTAAGCTCTTAGGCAACAGGCAGCTGGCAGCTTGTCCCAGGCTGATCCCCTGACCTGTCCCTAAACCCCTTTTTCTCTGACTGATGGGGGGGGGGGACTCAAATGTTGGAAAAATTTTAGTTTCTGGTAATACCTAACAAGCTTAACAATCAATGCAGGTAAAAAGCTATTGTTTCAGGAACTGAAGGTATGACCTGCCGGTACTCCAGGAGACCATGAGCAGTTCCACCTTTGTGCCTCAAGTCTCATGCCACCAGGATGGTATCTGAGCCATTGTGCTCCAGGGTGAGTCGCCCTCCACCCAGGACACAGAGGAAAGAATGCTACAGCTTTTTATCTGATTAACTTTTCCCCTGAATTCCAATCCCCTTACCTACATATTTCTTCTCTTTATAAAAAGGGTCGGTTTAAAATGGAATTTGAGATGGTCTGTTAGAGTACATACCCACCATCTTCTCAGATCGCCAACCATCTGAATAAAACACCCATAGAGACTCGATCCCTATCTCTGCCTATTGGGTCTGGTAGGTGACAGGCAGCAAGGACACTGGCTTTTCTGGTTTCATGACTTCCCAGTGAGCTAAGGCAGCTCAGCCTGGACTCTCTTGTTGCTTCTTGCTAAGCCTTTCTTGTTTAACTGTCCCCAGCTTCAATAAATGTATCTACATGAAGTCAAGAATCCATACGCTACAGCTGGCCCCAGGTAGACCCACTTGGGGCCAGGACCATGTCCAGTAACAAAATCATGTAATCATCATTGTACTAACTGATAGAATAAAATACCAGTCATATCTTGGAGATACATGTTGGAACCAGGAAAATAGCTAAAGGACTGTCCCTGTGAGATTTGGCTGTCCAGGAACAGAGAACAAAGAACTGGAGGCAGATTACCATTTAAGGAGATGTTTAGGTTTAAATTTCCCATTCCCCAAACCCTGCAATGTATAGATCCCGAGCGCGCCAAGAGATAGCCAATAGCTAACAGCCACTTCTGTTTCTGTGAAATGCTTGCTTGCTTGTGTTTATAAAAAGGCCTAGCTGTAAGCGTGAGGTGTGATTCTCGTCTGCAGCTCTTCTGAGCATCGTGTCTCCGGACACTCTGAGAGTTCGCCCCTGTGCAGGTTAAAACTTTTGGCCAATAAAGTAACACCTTTGAATCCTGAAAGTTTCTGAACATCTGTTTCTCGCGTCGGTGAATGCAACAATACACAGGGTTCAGTTCCAGACCACTGCAATAAAGTGAATATCACAATAAAGTGAGTCACATGAATTCTTTGGTTTCCTAGTGCATATAAAAGTTGTGTTTACACTATATCGTAGTGTAATGATAGACTGTACAATTATAACATGTAGTCTATTAAGTGTGCAATAGCATTAAAATGTGCATGCCTTAATTAAAAAACATTTTATTGCTAAAAAAATGCCAACCATTACGTGAGCCTTCAGCAAGAGGTAATCTTTATGCTGGTGAGGGTCCTGCTCAATCCTGATGGCTACTGACTGATGCCAAACCACCATAACAAATACAGTAGTAGTTAAAAAGTCTGAAATATTGAAAAAATTACTAAGATGACACAGAGACATGAAGTGAGCAAACACTGTTGAAAAAATGGTGCTGATAGACTTGCTTGATACAGGGTTATCACAAACCTTTAATTTGTAAACAAACAAACAAACAAACAAACAAAAAAGACAACCCACAATGTCTGTGAAGTGCAGGCGAGCAAAATGCAATAAAAAAAATGCTTGTATTGTCCCTGCCTCAAATATCTCAGACATAGAAATCAATATTTGCAGTTCAGTTCCATATACTGGTAATGGTTGAATGAACAAGAATCAGAATTTCTTTAGATGTTGGAGTAAAAAATAAATGGGGGTGGAGGAAAGAAAATTAGGAAATGTGTCACATTAAACAGTGACAAAAAGTGGAGTTTAAAGATAAATAGTGACTAAGATGGCCTTAAGGTTCTCCTCAGCTTGACTAAACTTTAGAAAATCTTGCTTCCGACTCTAGGCCCCTGGCCTCTCTTTCCTTAAAGCATTAATGTTAGAAAATGTGTCCTTGTAAATTCTATCTCTGCCCCTTTTGAGATGTAAATCTTCTTAAAAGACCATTGCCAGTTTTACAACCCAAGACTGTCTTTCTCAAGGACCTAGGATCCATCCTTTTGAAATGTAATCATCAAGGAAAATAGTGCCTCTATCTCCCAGTCTCTGTAGGAGGGTCTTGTAGAAAAATCACAGGTGGCCTCATCACAGAGAAAAAAGTTTTACAAACTCAAGAATAACTCAGAGTGCTGGACACTGTCTATAGTTTAACCTCCTTCTAATATCCTTCAGTACTTTTTTACTAGCTTGTCTCAGTCTTAAGAGCCCTCCTGCTCTTTGTTTCAGTGAAGTTCAGACTTGGTTCTGGTTTCTCTCCCCTGTTGCGGTAGCCTTGAATAAAGTCTTTCTTGCCTATTTAACTTTGTCTGGTGCAATTTTGCTCCGACAATAGAAAGTTAACAAGTAGACAGAAGGGAAGACCTTTCCAGGCAGGCAGCACAGCATTGGGGAAGACCTGCGCACACCATATCCTGCTATGTATTTAGGGCTGTTTATCTTTACTTGCTGCATGTCCTAGGCTACAACCCTCTCTGCCTACGCTCCACCTTGTGTGCCCTTGTGTCAGAGAATTTTCTACCCCCACCCCACCAACAATGCTAGCCCACACTTAGGTGCACTTCTGAGAATCCCATCCACTCTCTCCTTCCAGCCTGTGTAGTGGGTGTGGAATGAGGTTCAGAGTGGGTGCAGCCTGAGAGGCCCCAGGCTCTCCTCCCCCACAAGCCTAGCTGGGAGACTGTGAAAAGCATCCGCACAGGGATTGAGAGTTATTTTGCATATCAATAACAACGAGCTAGCTTCATCCATCGCAGAGCTAGGGAGGTGGGCAAAACTTTGACCCATGACATAACTGGGAGGCAGCTCCTCTCGCCCCCATCCCCCACTCCCCCAGGGCCTGTGCAAGAGCTTGGAGATGGTTCACTCCACGCCACAGGGCCATGCTTGCCTGGACTAACTATGGCAGCCAAGACAGGCAGAGAATACAGCCGTGCTAGCAGTTGTAGCCGATTGTGGAAGAAGCTGGAAATGGGGTTATGGAGAAGGTCCCAGATTGGGATTTAAACAAGAAGGTGGAGCCCTGGCTGCTGTAGCTGAGTGGACTGAGTGTGGGCCTGTGAACCAAAGGGTCACTGGTTCGATTCCCAGTCAGGGCACATGCCTGGGTGCCAGGCCAGGTCAGGTCCCAAGAAGGGTCATTCATGAGGCAACCACACATTGATGTTTCTCCCCCTCTATCTATCTCCTTCCCTTCCCCTCTAAAAATAAATAAATCAATCTTTGGGGAGGAGAAAAGCAAAAGACGGCAGGCTGCTGTGGTGGATGGGTACGAGGGGTGAAACGATTCTCGTTGGTGGGCCATGAGTAGGTGCCACATGGTTTTGAATTAAGAACTGGAGATGATGGGGACACAGCTGAAGATGCTGGGAACCACAGGAGACCTGCCCAGACAAGCACAGATTACTGGGAGGAACCAGGAGAAGTGAGGTGTGGAGTTCCGTTTTTTCCCTCCGGAAGGCGGTACTTCTGACCGGCATGTTTTGAGACTGGCCTGACTGGGCAAAGGAGGGAGAGCAGGACTGGGTGTTTGTGGATGTATCTTCGTTTCTAAAGGGAGTGAGATTTAATGGTAGAATTCAGCCATTTTTCTAAATCTGTATAACTTTTAATTAGTTCCTTTCCTTTTCACCAAACTCTGACATTGAGAGCCACAATTTCTACCATCAATGAACAAAGAAGAACCATAGGACAAAAGACCCCAGGTGGTGGTCATTTCTGTAACACCTGGAGGAATCTTATCCAGATAAGACCTACACCCTCAAACCCCTCTTACTACTATTGAAACCGGAAAAGCTGCCTGCACCTAACAGACCCAATAAGCAGAGACAGGGATTGAGTCTCTATGGGTGCTTTGTTCAGGTGGCTGGTGATCTGAGCAGATGGTATGTACTCTAGCAGACCATCTCAAATTCCATTTTAAACCGACCCTTTTTATAAGGAGAAGAAAAGTGCAGGTAAGGGGATTGGAATTCAGGGAAAAGGTTACTCAGATAAGAGCTGCAGTCTGGCAATCTCCCTAACATCCTTTCATCACCGAGGGGTCATTTTCTTTAACTGTTTCCTGGGTGGCAGACTGTCTCTCCCTGGAACACAGTGGCTTGGATACCACCTTGATTATGGTGTCTTCTGGAGCACAAAGGTCAGTTGCTTGTGGTCTTCTGGAGTCAGGGTGGGCTGTACCTGCAGTTCCTGAAACAATAGCTTTTTACATGCATTAACTACTAGGCTTATTAACTATTACCTGAAGCTAAAATTTTCTGACTCTTGAGTTCCCCCATCACTATTTACCTCTGTTTCCTCCATACAATCTCCCAGGTGAGTAGGTTTGAATATAAACCGCCCTGCTACAGTTCTACCCTGGGGCAAGGAGGTAGAGTTGGCAATCTGAAATGAGTATGAGGAAAATAGAAAATTTAGGCAGAAAACATAAATTAATAACTCGGCAAAATTTAGCAGACCAACCAAGTCTACCCCCCTCTGTAAAGTGTCCTTGAGTCCCACGCTGACTTTGAAGCCTCCCTTCTATAATCCCAAAGCCCGATCCACCCAGCCCCTGGGGCCTCTGTCCTGGGGCACTAGCACATTTGAGTCCAAAAGTGCAGAATTCGCTCTCTTTCCTTTTCAGATCTGTGACTAGAACTCTTCAGTGTCCGGTAAAGTCTATTCTATCTTGTTGATGGAAAATCCTGAGGTCTTCAGGTGTATGTCTGCCATTTTACAGATGAAAACTAAGTCCTAGAGAACTGTCAGCACAGACCTAAAGGCATGAAGCTGGTCAATCACACGTGATGAGTGGCAGTCATATTGGGGAGACAATATTCAAGAACTTTAGCTACAGTAGATGACTCTGCATTTTAATTCTGAATATTTAAGACCCTCAGATACAGAGACTAAAAATATGCTGTATTTTCAAATTACAGCACTGGCCCCTAGGTACTTAGGCCTTTGAATTTGTACGGGCTGCTCAGATGAGTAGCTGATGTCCACGCCGTATCATGTTGGACCACAGCATTGCTGTTACCCACGGAAGCTAGCCAGACGGAGGTTGGAATTAAAGAATCTCTCCCCTACTGTTAGGTAGCAATGGAGGGCCCCCAGGTTAGGCAAGCAGTGCCCCTCACAGAACACAGCCTTTTCCAGCTTCTTGTCTGGGTGTGCAGCCACGCTATGGAGAAACCCAAAATACTCTCTCTTCTGACCAAGGGACACTGGGCTCTATGAGGAAGAGTTCTGACTGTCAGTTCCCTTTATCTCCTTCCTCCCCATTGAGGAATGGAGGAATAAAAAATTATGCAAGTACGTGTGAAATTTGGAGCATTGCTTAAAATTGTTTCTTGTAGTTGATAATATTATAGCTAATGTTTTATGGCCACCTAGTGGCCTAAATTGAGCTTTGCAATTGGAAATGTAATTTTCTCTCAAATATTAGCTCTACCTTTATTTGCTTGTAAATACTCTTAGAGTCACATAATACTTTGCTGTGTATTTTGCCATGTATAATGCATGCTTTTTGCCAAAATGTTTAGGGAAAAATAGGATACGCATTATACATGGGTATAATGATTTCATACCATGGGTATAATAATCCCATGTACACTGCACACAAAAATGTGGATGCACATTATACATGACAAAATACGGTATATGAGAAATCTTAGATTAAGTTAAGAGACTAAACATGAGAAAGTCAAATATAGAGGTCATTTCAATTTCCAGTAGTTTGTTATTAGTATATTGATGTTACATCTTTCCATCTTGTTAAACTTACTCATTAACTTTAATAACTATATAGACATAGAGATCCCACAGGATTTTCTCTATAGATGATCACTTGATCTGTGAATAAAGACAATTTCACTTCTTCATTTCTAATCTAGATGTTTTTTGTTTCTTTTTCTGGCGTGGTTGGACTGGCTAAAACCTCCAGTACAATGTTGACTAGAAATGGTAGGATTATATATCCTTGCCCATTTCCTCATCATAAGGGGAAAATTTTCATCTTTAATCATTAAGCATGATGTTAATAGCATGGTTTTCGTAGTGGCTCTTTACTGGATTGAGGATATTCCTTCTATTCTTAGTCTGTTGAGTGTTTTTTAAAATATATTTTATTGATTAAGCTATTACAGTTTTTCCCCCTTTGCCCCACCGATATGCCCAGTACTCCTCCTCCCTGAAGCAATCCCTCCCGTAGTTCATGTCCATGGGTCTTGCATGTAAGTTCTTTGGCTTCTCCATTTCCTATGCTATTCTTAACATCCCCCTGTCTATTTTGTTCCTGCTAATTATGCTTCTTAATCCCTGCACCATTTATTTTCCCATTCTCCCTCTTCTCCCTCCCAGCGGATAACCTTTCAAATGATCTCCATATCTATGATTCTAATCCTGTTCTGGTTGTTTGCTTAGTTTTTTTGTTTGTTTGGTTTTGGTTTTTTTAGATTCCGTTGTTGATAATTGTGAATTTGTTGCTCTTTTAATGTTCATGGTTTTGATCTTCTTTTTCTTAAACAAATCCCTTCAACATTTCCTGTAATAATGGTTTGGTGGTAATGAACTCCTTTGGATTTACTTTCTCTGGGAAGCACTTTACCTGCTCTTCCATTCTAAATGATAGCTTTGCTGGATAGAGTAACCTTGGTTGTTGGTCCTTGTCTTTCATGACCTTGAATACTTCTTTCCAGTCCTTTCTTGCCTTCAAAGTTTCTTTTGAGAAATTAGCTGATTGTCTTATGGGAACTCCTTTGTAGGTCACTCTCTGATTTTCTCTTGCTGCTTTTAAGATTCTCTCTTTATCTTTAACCTTGGGCATTTTAGTTATAATTTCTCTTGGAGTGAGCCTCTTTACATCCATCTTCTTTGGGACTCTTTGCTTCCTGGACTTGCATGCCTATTTCCTTTACCAAATTAGGGAAGTTTTCTTTCATTATTTTTTCAAATAAGTTTTCAATTTCTTATTCTTCTTCTTTCTGGTATCCTTATAAATTCAGATGTTGGCAAGTTTGGAGATGTCCCAGAAGGTCCTCAACTTATCCTCATTTTTAAAAATTCTTATTTCTTCTGTTTGTTCTGGTCGATTGTTTATCTCTTCCTTACGTTCCAAATTGTTGGTTTGAATCCCAGCTTCCTTCCCTTCTCTGTTGCTTTTCTGTGGGTTATTCTTTATTTCACTTAGTGCAATCTTCATTTCTTCCTTTATTGTTTTGCTATACTCAGGGAGTTCTCTGAGCATCCTAATCACCAGTGTTTTGAACTCTGCATCTGATAGGTTGGCTATCTCCATTTAGCTTAGTTCTTTTTCTGGGGTTTTATTCTATTCTTTCATTTGGGCCATATTTCTTTAATTTAGCACACTCCTCAATTTAGCATCCTCCCTGTGTTTGCTTCTGTATGTTAGGTAGAGCTGCTTTTATTCCCTGTCTTAGTAGTGTGTCCTATGTAGAAAAGGTACCTGCAAATTGCGTGGGTGGAGACTCAAGTAATTGCCAGGGTGGGGCAACCACTTCACCACTTTGTGGCTGTATGCTGAGGTCTCTGAGATGGGACAATGCCACCAAATGGATTCTGGCAGTTTGCCAGGTGCTCACCCTGTTTCCAGTTACTTTGCCTCTTTCCCATGTGCAACTGGTATCCTTCCAGCTGCTGCCCTGGTGCTGAATCCCAGAGTAGGTGGGTTTGCATACATTCTAAAACCATGCTGGCCATTTAAGCAGTGAAAATCTGGTGGTTTCTTCCACTGCCCCAACCCCCACTGGTTTTTATAGCCAGAGGGAATGGAAATCCATCTTCCCAATACTGGAACTCTGGGCTATGAGGTCTGGCCTGGGGCTGGGATTGCTCACTCTCAAGTTATCCCTCCCATCTGTTCCACTCCCGCTGCTACTGCCACCTCTCCATGCCACACTACCTCTCTGCCTGTCTCTGTGACTCTACCCCTCCTACCCATCTGGATAAATGTGCCTTCTATAAATCCTTTGTTGTCAGACTTCCATATGGCTTGATAATCTGACAGTTCTGGGCATTATTAGTTTTGAGATCTGGTTGTAATTCTTTCTATGGTTGTGTGAGGAGGTGAAGCGTGCCTACCTATACCTCCATCTTGATGAAGGGTGAGTGGCTTTTTAAAAATCAGGATTAGATGTTAGATATTTGTCAAATACTTTTTCTTTATCTGTTGAGATGATCATATTGTTTTTTATTTTTAGTCTGTTAATATGGTGAGTTACATTTCAAATATTAAACTAACTTTGCATTCCTGAGATAAACCCTACTCTGTCATGATGTAGTTGGCAGCATGGGGTCTGGCCACTTGTCACCATATGTACACTTAACACAAAGATTTGTGTGCGAGGAAATAGATTTTTATTAATCAGGTTTCCAATTTGGTGGGGTGGGAGGCAGCAGGTGGGGCTGGGAGCATTCCTGCTCTGAATGCAAGACACAGAACCCTTCTCTTCTGCAAGACACAGAACCTCTCTAGCTCCCCAAAAGATTGCAAACTAAAGCCACACCCAGAAGTTTCCCATTACTGCTTTTATGTCCTTTTGGAGCTTAAACCAGCCATGCAAACAGGTCTCCATCCTCTCAGGATTATGCACTTGTGGGGTTCAGAGTTGACATCATCTTGCAGAAGCTCTTTCTCTCTCAGGGTCTGGGGTGTGTTGCCAGATCACTCCAGACAGTTGTGCAGGGGAAGCTGTGTCTGCACGGAACTGCCCAGTTCATGTCTGCGTGTGCTGCTCTCAGAGCAAGAGAGCGGAAGCAGTCCAGGGCCCACATGTTGTGCTGCACTGGGTCCTTGTATCCCAAAGGCTGGAGCCTGGCAAGGCATTCCCCAGCATGGGACTCTGCCTCTGGGGAGTGTGCTTCCAACCATGTGGGTCCTAAGCCCCTGGTGGGCCTGGCATCTGCCAGTCCCATGAGCACTCCCATTGGTGCTGGGGCAAAGCAAGAGCCCAAGAAGCCAAGAGAACAAGAGCCAAGAGAGCGAGTATCTGCCCACCTTCTGTTTTAAAAGTCCTTTCCCAGAATCCCATGTGATCCAGAAGCCAGGGGGAGTATTCAGCTTTTCTACCAATGAGGGCCAGTATCAGCCATACTTGCCTTTTCCCCTGTTCTGGTCTCCATATTCAGGAGGGGAGTGAAGTTTGTACAGAGCAAAGTTCACACATGCTCTATACAAGCTCCCTTCTGCTGCTGAGTCACCAGTTGCTCAACTGCCTCGGGCAATGCATGCTGGCTTGTTTACAGTTGATAGTTACTCCCCTGAGCCTTCCATTTGGAGAAGGCAGGTGCTTCGATCTGCTGCCTCCGCAGCTCTCCCTGCCCGTGTCTTCTCCTGCTGGGAGGGGGAGCAGCCTCTTTTGCTGCATTGGAGTTCCCCTGGACTGAGATCTTCCCCATTCTCCAGCAATCTCTGGTTCCACCTACCCTGTTGCAATGATGTGTATTGCAAATCATTGCAACAGCCTTTAATATAGTGTTAGATTTGATTTGTAAAAATTTGGTAAGAATTATTGTCTCTATGTTCATGCGTGGTAGCATTCCATACTTGTCTTATAGTATCTTTTTCTAAGTTTAGTATCATAGTAATGCTGGCCTGGTAGAATGACCTGGGAAGTCTTTAATTTTGTGAAAGATTTGGCTGAAATGATACTGTTTCTTCTTACAAATGTTTGTAAGAATTTACTAGTGAAGGAGTCTGCAAATAGAATTTTCTTCGTGGGAAGGTTTAAAACTCCAAATTAAATATCTTTAATAGATACTAAGCTCTTCGAGTTATCTATTTCTTCCTGTACAAGTCTGCTAGGTTTGAATCTTTTAAAGAATTTGAAAATTTTCTTGTTTCTTAAGGTGGAAGTTGATGTCATTGACTCAAAATATAGAGTATTGTATATTTTTTTAGTACAAATTTTTTTATTTTTATTTTTTATTTTTAGAGAGAGGGAAAGGGAGGGAGAAAGAGAGGGAGAGAAACATCAATGCGTGGTTACTTCTCGCATGGCCCCTGCTGGGGACCTGGCCTGAACCCAGGCATGTGCCCTGACTGGGAATTGAACTGGTGACCCTTTGGTTTGCAACTTGCGCTCAATCCACTGAGCTACAATGGCCAGTGCAAGTACAGCTCTTCATAGCAAATATACTCCCTGTGATGATTACTTTAACTGTATGCCATAAATTTTCATATGCTATGTTTTTATTGTAATTCAGTGAGTTTTTTTCCTTATTTCCCTTTGACTTTTTTTGATCCATGGGTTACATAAACATATATAATTTAATTTCCAAATATTTGAGGTTTGTCCAGACAACTTCCTGTTATTGATTCCTAATTTAATTCCATTGTGGTCAGAGAACATACTTTGCGTGTCCTTTGTTACTCTGTCTTGATTGCAAACAGAAATTCAATCCCATATTTTGGACTTGTAGCTTATTTACAATTTTTGTGCTATGAAAACAATTCTTGGATGAAGATGAACATGGAATCTTTGCACCTATCCTTTGGTATTTTCTTGAATAAATTCCCAAAAGAAAAAATTTTGAGTGAAAGAGTATTTAACTTCTTTTTATAGAATTTGTACATATTGCCATAGGTGGCGTGTTTCATGCTTCTTTAATATTCAATAATGTACAAATATTTTCTTTAGATCAAATTTTTTTCTATTACATGTTTTTAATGACTGCATAATACTTTATTGATATACCAAATTATATTTTAAAATCTTCTATTGTTGGGCATTTCAGATCTTTCTAAATTGGGATGAATTTCCATAATGCTTTAATAAATCATATTGTGGACCATTAATATGTGGAAGAGAATTGGCCTTATAAAGCAATGGTTTATGACAATTAGGAAGTAGTATAGAGGATAGATTTGGGCTGAGGGCTGAAAGTAGAAAATCAGTTCCATACTATTAGGATTTTAATATAATACCATAAACACGAGACTATGGTGGAGATAGAAGAATGGAGATGTCAGGATGGGTGGAAGAAATATTAAAACAAAAGAATCTATCATACTTAGTGCCTGATTTAGTGGCAATTAAAATCAATTTCTATCTTTAAAGTGGTGGCATTTTTAGACAAAACTATGCCTTCATATTTATCTTTAAAATATCTATTGTCTTAGCATTTGTTTTGTCTGTCAAGCAGTAGGCTTTCTAATTACTTAATAAATGTTTCTTCATAAATGATGGAAGAAAGCCAGGGAAGATGTTTTTTAAACCAGTTATATCTAAGGAAGAATAGGATTCATATAACTCCATATTACTTTATAAGAAATTCTATTAGTTTCAAAATGTTTGTACCCTTTTGAATTATATCCTTACCATATAAAGAAATAGCAAATTTGAGAACTATTTCTAATTTTATTATTCATTTATTGTTATCTTGCAATGTCTAAAAGCAAAACCTATTTGATTACTTTATCTAGAGAAATGAGAAGTGCACTATCAGTTTCTGTTTCTCAATGTCAAAAAGCAATACTATGAAAACAAGAAACAAAAAAGCAACACTATCATAATCTAAACATGCTTGAAGAAAGTCCAGTTTTCATTCACTTTATGGTCTTCAGGAACCTTTTAGTAGGTTGGTTATATAACTACCTTAACCACAAAATCACACAGGCATCAAGAAGCACCAATTTCAAATTTATCAATTTATGAATTATTTCTCTCATACTCTCACCTGCAACTTTGATAGTCTTAAGCTATTTAAACCCTTTTATGTCTGTGTATAAAATAGTGGTCATGACTACCCATCCAAATTCAACCTGAAGATTTAAAAATACTATAACTTTTCCACTACTGTCTCAACACTCATGAAATAAGTCTCTGAAGTGAAGACATTGAAGGCATTTATACTGTGTGTTATAAATTTCTGTTTAGTGTGTTGGCAGTCAGAAACTCTCCTGATAAAGTAAAATGGTTTTTTAGGCAAAATAAATATTCTACCTTCAATCTTTTAATTAAATACTTTACTGACTTGGTACCTTGGGAAAGTTACTTAAATTCTCTAAGCAGTGGGATGTTGAAGCAGGAGCCAGCTTGTGAGAGCCAATTGTCAAATTTCCGGTTCTGCCTATAGGTTGTTAGACATTTGGAGATTTAATTCATCCATGGGAGGAGTATTTACCACAGCTGATGGTAAATGTTACAAATAGGGGCAACTGTTTTTCCTCAGAGAGAACTGGTTTACCAGCTCACTACTATCTCTAAACCTTAGTTTCTTCATCCATAAAATGAGAGAAATAATTCCAACCTGTATTAAACACATTAGTTTCAGTAAACAGAATCTCTCTGCTAGTTTAAATAGAAAAGGAATTTGCTAGACAGTCTTAAATGCCCCAAAGAATTGTAGGGGAGACTGATAAAAATAGGTCATAGTTAGAGCTCTCAAAAACACACCTGAGGGTCTCACCACAAAACTGGGCCACTGGAGCACCTACTGCCTCTTCTGTGTTCAGGAAGCTGTCTTTTTACTTGGAAGCTATACTGATTACCACGATCATCCCCAGTCAAGGAGCCACTACAGGCAACCTGGAGACCTCCACACTGCCTCTACCTGCCTCTTGCCTTCTGAATATTTCAGAAAAGTGTCTAATTGGCAGAAAGTAATTCATAACCAGAACTGTAGCTGCATCAGAGGCTTGGAAACATAGTCTTCATTTGGAGTGGGCTTGTGTCCAGATAAGAAATCGGGGATTCCATTGCTATAGGTTAAAAAAATGGATGAAGACAGCTATTGGATGACATCTGGCAGTCCGCTGTAGACTACCCATGTCCATTCCCGAGATTGGTGAGAACTCTCTTCCCCATCAGAGAACCAATCCTAACCTAACTAAGAGGTGAAACCTCGAAGGCCCATCCAGAGACCAAGCCAGCTCAAACACCAGAATATCTGAATCACATAAAGTCCTCTCCATCAGGCTCAGATGTGAATATCTGTGTTCAGGTGATCCAAGAAGAAGTGACAGGTACAGTATTCCCCCCTGCCCAACACACACACACACACACACACACACACACACACACACACACACATCTGGTAGAACAGGAACAGGGTAACTGTAATCAAACATTCCCTTTAGAAACAATATTGTGGTGGGCAGAAATTTCAGAGAACTTTGCCCAGGCGATAGACTGCTATAACTCTCTGGGTTAGCCCATCCAGCAGTCTCTGGTTTCTCTTTCATCTCCATGACTACTGGCTTTGTTTTCTTGGAAGTCCTTCCTTGTCCATTAGCCTCCTTGACCACATCTGAACTGGGCATTGGAGAGTCTGCCCTTCCGGGAGCTATAACTTCCACATCCTCTTTTTTGCTGGTGCAGGTTTGGGTACTTAAGTTTGCATTGTGCTCAGACGGTTAGGCTTTGGCAGGCCAGGTTTATGGTTTCTGTGGTAAAGAATTTCCTCGTAACTTAATGGGCTTCCAGTCTTCTGTCTGGTCAGTTTGTAAGTGAGAAGTGTATCCAAGAATCTCATTTAGATGTGAAGATCTGGTTTCAATTATTAGCTGCTATGCTCTGCACAACCTCTTTTCAACCTAATGGTGGTGTTTATGAGTTGAATTGTGCCTCCCTCTCCCCAAAATAAGTTTGATTCTTAAGCCCCAGTACCTCAAACTGTGACCTTCTTTGCAGACAGGATCTTTACAGAGGTAATCAAGTTAAAATGAGGTCATTAGGGTGAACCCTAATCCAGTACAACTACTGTCCTTATATGAAGGGGAGATTAGAACACAGGCATGCACACATGGGGAATGCCATGTGCAGATGAAGGCAGAGATCAAGGTGATGCATCCGCAACCCAAGGAATGCAAAGGTTGCCAATAAACCACCAGATTCTCCCTCACAGGTCTCAGAAGGAACCAACACTGCTAACATCTTGATCTTCAACTTCTAGCCTCTACAACCATAAGACAATACATTTCTGTGGTTTAAATCACGCAGTTTGTGGTACTTTGTCATAGCAGCTCTATCATGCCCTAAAACAAGCCTGGCTTGATTCTCATTGTCTAGTCCAGAATGGTTTGGAGAGGCACTTGTAAATATTCGGGGCTGCTGAGTTCCTTCAGAGCAACCTCCTCATATTACTTCAGTGTGGGGGTACAGGCAGATTGAATTTTTCAGCACTGGAAGGCACCAAATTGTTAGGCTCACAAATATTTTAGATTTTCTGCCACAGGTTGAAATTCTCTTCTATCATTTTAGGTTTTCTGCCCTTTCCTTAGCAGAGATGTGTTCCCTTCATTTCTCTTTGCAGACAGGCTGGATCTAGAGCTAGTCCATCTTTCTCTTGTAAAGCTTTGCTGAAAGTGGCAGAAGCAACCAACCTACACCACTGCGAACTCTTCCAACGATTTAACCCATAGCTACAGGTTTCATCAGCATGTAATCTCTCTTCCAAGTTGTTTTAGGCAACCATTTATCAAATGTTCTGTCGCTGAGTGCAAGGGTCTCCAGTTTTCCACCCTGCGATAGCTGCCCCATCATCTGCAGTTTGGATCTCTAAGTCGAGGAAACACATGTAAAAATCTAGGGCAGCACCCCACTTCTAAATTTTATATTGGTCAGAGTTCCCCTGCGGAAAATAGAATGCATCTTAGCTAGTTTAATCAGAAAGGGGTTTAGTACAGGTTTTGTTAAGTCTTAAAGTATCAGTTGGAGGACTGAAGAAATAATCAAGGAATCCTTTGAGAACAGTTCAGCAGAGTGGGGCCACTGATGCTGAAACTCCGATAGCTGTTGGGAAACCACCAAGATCATAAAGTGATCTTGAACTGGGTGGGGGATTGGGAAATAGAAACCTGTGGTAGAATCACAGAAGCAGCAAAAGCATGACTTCTGCCCTACAAATGTCTTACCGGTACATCTGATTAGCAGGCCCCGAGTCAATCCAGAGCTCCAGCTCTCAGTGTGTGGGGAATGTGTGCTACTTGGAATGATGACGTGCCAGCTGAAAATCAGGAGTCTGTTTCTGTGAGAGACAAAGGGGGAAGGAGATAAAGAACAACAAGTAGTTAGATTGTGAAGGTAAATATATTAGGGTTATCTCTGCTGCAGTGCAGGCCCTTAATAATTGACGCATTTATGCAAACATGCCAGTAATACAAATTGCCCCTTTAAGAGAGAAGACGTGATATCAGAAATATAAGATCAGGTTTGTAAAAGGCAAGCTATGTCACAATCACTTTGCACTTTTGTTTATTCAAGTGCAATACAGAGTTCTCTGAGCTGGAATAATTATAAATGCAACCTTCTGGTTAACAAAGTTCATTTTCTGGAGCAGTAATAATTGACCTTAAAAATCAAAGGTCCTGATCCAATTGAATTTTTGTATACTTTGTTTTTTTTTAAGTGGTTTTACCACCCCATGTCCTCTGATACCCATGATCCAAGGACATAAGGGCTCTCAGATGTGTATCAAGTCTGATTTTATCTCGTTAAACATTTGAATCTTAAACCTGGATTTCTAAACTATGTTTTGGGGCAGAGCTCCGTGGGCCATCCAGCCTGCTGTGGTTTGTCAGTCTCACATGGCAGTGCGAAAGCAGTCACAGACCGTATATAGATCAATGAGCGTGCCTATCTTCCGAGAACACTCTATTTACAAAAAAGGTGGGGGACCTAATTTGGAATGGGAGATGTCATTTGCCAACCCTTATTTTAGATAATTGCATGAAATAAATTTTTTAAAAACCCTTCATCAGAGGTAACTTGCTGATCACTGAAAATATGGATGCTAGTCCGCCCATTCTCTTTCCCTTGTGTGTGTAGAGTCCTTTCATTCACACACTACACTCAACCTAACTTCTGGTGTCTCAGACCCTTTACAGTTATGTATCAATGTTCTTCTGAATGCAACATGAAGTTGTTTTCACTCCAAACTATCTTCATAATGGAGACAGGAAGCTGCTACCAATTATGCTCAGCTGCACCTGAAGCAACAATCTATGTGTTCTTCTGTCAGCCTAAAACTGTGGGCTGGATTCACCTACAGATTCCTGGCATCCTTTATATACCACGAGTCCCTGTGAGCCTGTATGGCCTCCCACACAGGACAGACACTGTGTTGTCCCTGACAGGGCATTAGCTCTTATACTGAAAGGACAAATAGCACAGTGACCAAGAACACAAGGTTCACATCTGACCTCTGCCAGTCATTAGCTATGTGGCCTTAGAATAATTACCTAAACTTTCTATGGTTCAGTTTTTTAATATGCAGGATGGGGATCATGGTAATACTTCTCAGCACAGTGCCTGGACTGTATCACACATTCCACAGGTACGGTCTGCAATGGAGAGTTTGATATCAGATCTTTTTATCCCTTATGGTGGTTATAATTTTGTTAACTGACCTCCATTTTCATCTGAATATTTTGATATATAAACAATAGGTAAATGTTGAATTTTTTTTTGCTTGTTTGTTTGCTTTAATTATGGTCTCCTAACATGAGTATTTTCTATACATTGGTATAGCACGTTTTACTAAAACATACCTTAAATCTTTGTATTTTTTAACTAATGAGCATGAGCTTTAAACAGCAGGGCAGAGAGCACAAAAGAGTAAAGCAGAAGAAACAGTAACAGAAATAGATACCATGGGCAATTCAGTGTTGTGTGCTCCGTTGCTTAACAGTTGCCTGTTCCTCTGGCCTGCTCTCTTCTCACAGAAGTCTTGCTTCTCCTTCCTTTCCAGGAGTCCTTACCTACTAGTCAGACTTGTCTTAGGTGATCTAGCTGGCATAATCCAGCAGGCTTGTTAGAAGTCACATTCCTAGACCCATACCTCCAAAGGTTCTCATTGAGTAGTTTTAGAATAGGGTTTGGAATCTTTATTTTAAAAATGCTTCCCATAATGCAGATAGATGGGAGATTTAGGGACCTCTACTCCCCTCTCTCACTCCTGTTCTCACACAAGTGTTCCTCTCTAACCCCACTGCCGTCGTCTGTGTGCCCATGCGGTGTCAAAACTATGCCCACCTCTGCAGCCACTGTCTTGAGCAAGTGGAACAACCCTGCAAAGAAGATATTCTTAATCATACATTCTAGGTAAGGAAACTAAGGCTCAGTTATGTTTAACAAGTTGTACAAACTCTTCTGCCTTTTTCCTTGACAAGAGCAAGTTAATACCCTAGTTGATATTAGTTCTTTTGTTTAAGCATGTAAAAAAATCTCCTCGAAGGGATGGGCCAAGCATTAAACTTCTGTGAGTCAGGGATTGATGATAAGAAACAGAAACCTATTCAAGATATGAAAAAGGTCCCTGGCTGGTGTAGCTCAGTGGATTGAGCTCGGGCCTGCGAACTAAAGGACTGCGGTTCGATTCCCAGTCAGGGCACATGCCTGGGTTGCAGGACAGTTCCCAGCAGGGGATGCACGAATAGCAACCATATGTTGATATTTCTCTCCATCTCTCCTTCCCTTCCCCTCTAAAGATAAATAAATAAAATCTTAAAAAAAAAAAAAAAAGGTTTACTGAAATGGTGTAGGAGAATTTCATGGAAACCAAATGTAGAAAACACAGTTTGGTCTTAAGGAAACTCATTTAAACATGGCCTTGGGTGTTTGCAATATTTGTAACAATAAGAGAAATATATAATTTTATATATGTATTCTCCTGATGTATATGTGGAGGAACCCCCCAAAACCCGGAATTACCTTCTGGAGGGTGGGCCTCTTGTAGTACAGGCTTCTCACGCTAGGTGGGTGTTCTAGGAACCCATCTGTGTCAGTGTACTAGCTGGTGTTGTTGTGAGAGGTTGCGACTGGTTTCAGTGAATTTTTTCGAAGACTCTTTCATTACCTTTGACCATTTCATAATGCGAGTGCGCCTGCTCACACTGCAGAGTGATCAGTAGTTTTTGACCAAAAATGGCCTGATCTGCTGCCCCACTATCCTTATTCATCTGATCTGGCCTCAAGAGACTTTATTTTGCTTCCCTGATGAAAAAAGTCCTTAAAGGGAAATGTTTTACTGATGTGGAAAGGTGGAATAAAAAATGGCAGAAGCACTAAAAGGCATCAAAATCGACAAGTTAAAAAATTGTTTTGAGCACTGGGAAAAAAGTCTCAATAGGTACATTGCATCAAATGGAGTGTACTTTGAAGGTGACTGAATTTAAACATGTAAGAATAAATACACCTTTTTTTTATAAATTCCAGGATTTTGGGGACCTCCCCTTGTGTAAATGGTCCAATCCAGAGAGGTGCTCAGGTGAGGTGCAGAAGTTGCCCAGGAGTGCAGGAACTACCCTTGTCTCCCATAACCAAAGGGGGAAAAGTTCAGGCCCTCCTTCCTTAGAGCCAAGTCTAGGGCACCTTGTTCCAACACCCCACCTTTTCTCTGGCTACAGGCCCACTGAGGGATAAAACAAAGGGAGCAAGTGTGGCAAGGGAAAAGGGGCCCTCTATTCCCTGAAGGGTTTTCATCCTAAATGAGAGAAACATGAACTCAAACTGACTTTTAAAAAATTTATTGGGTTAAAATAACATTAAATGGAACCCTAAATGAATTATATACTCATTGCAGTACATCAGGCAAAGGATAATTAGAACTAGATTTAATATAATAGTGGTGTGAATGGCTATTTTATATTGTTTCTGCATTTAAAGTGGGATGGCAAATTAAATTTGTTTTGACCTTTGTTAAAGAATAAGTAGAGTATGCATCCTATTATGGCCTTTTAGGAATTATTGACTGCCTTATATCCTAAGATTCTAAATTTGCGTAAACTTGCTATAAAAAAGTTTTAGTTTATATATCTTTCTGTAAAATAAAAGAAAACAGAAGAAACAGAGGAAAGGGAACTCTAAAACCTGAAATACAGAGGTGGGAGAAATACATGTATTCTCATAAAGACTGTCACCCTGACTCACTCAGAACACATTTGTGTGGCTATGTCATGGTAAATCTTAGGAAGATGAACCAATATGAAAAAATTATTGGGTTATATAAATAAGTTTCAGAATCCAATCTAGCTCTGGATTTAGCTGAGCATCATTTTATAAACTGTCCAAGCTTCAATAGGTTTTCTATAGCAGGTATTTAATACATACTTGCTGAGTTGAATTAAGGGTGTGAATTTTCCTGAGTCAAATTCTCTAAGTATTATATTTGTCATATTCCCTGGTATTGACATTTCGGAGTTTTATTTGTAATTTATTTTTATTAATGTTAATATTTATTGGTATTTTAATTTTTATTGATTTTTCCATTATATACTATTTTATTTTCTTTTTGATCAAAGAGTTTGGCTGGGCAGATTTTTTTTTTTTTTTTTTTTAGTTTTCAAGTAGTTGGGGACATTTGTACATGTGTGGTTTTATTTTGCTATTATTTCCATATTTACTACTTCCTGGTGAGAAATTATGGATATATTATTTCTGTGTTTTGAATATTTTCTGTTTTTCTTCTTGGAAGTTCTTTCTTTAAATTTGTTAACATATTCAGTCTGACTACAGTCAGAGCTTGTCAGGGAAGCTGTTTTGTCTCTTTAGGGTGACTTCCATACAGCTGGTCAAATACATTATATGTCTCTTTTAAACTTGAACTCTAGATGAAAAGCTTATTTCCCCATATTCAAGTTATTTAGAGGGAGACCTGTCTGTTGTCCTATGTGCTATAGTCACTTTGTAAATATAATAATAATACATGCATACATATATACATACATACATACCTTATGGTATTGTTATCAAGATTAAATGAGTCAATATGTGTAAAATGCTCAGCACTGTTCCTGGTTCATAGTAAGCCTTCATTAAAAGTTCCACATGATAGCCCCAGCTGGTGTGGCTCAGTGGATTGAGTGCTAGCTTTTGAACCAAGCGGTTGTTGGTTTGATTCCCATTTGGGGCACAGGCCTCGGTTGCAGGCCAGGTCCCCAGTAATGCGACATGTGAGAAGTAACCACACATTGTCTTCTTTCTCCCTCCCTTCCCCTCTCTCTAAAATTAATAAATAAAATCTTTTTTAAAAAAGTTCCAGATGATACATATTTTTTTCTTAACCTGCAATTTTGCTTTTAGTAGCATTCCAGTTTGATAGACTTAGGGTGGTTTCTAATTATCCCAACTTATAACCAAGAAAACATGGCAACCAATGAGAACAAAAGGCAAAGAAACAAAAAACACTCGACTGGCGATGTGTGATAGATATAATGACCTTATGTGGCACCCCCTTACACGAAAAGAAAAGCCATTAGTTTTGTCTTAAAACACATTCTACTGTGTTCTGTGAGAGACTATGCAGAACCGCCAAGCAATGTAACCACATCTGAATCCTAATAATAACGGATACGAATTTCCTACTTTTCTGAACAGGGTATGAGAACCTGTTCCTCTCCAACATTAAACAATATAAACCTTCTGGGCAGGAATTAGGCCTTTTATGTCTGGCCCCTAGTGCAGTGTGCACAAACCTGACAGCTGTGAAAGGCACTGAGTTTTGTGGGGGTTAAGAGCCCAAGTTTTAGAGTCCAGCAGACTGGACCAAATTCCAGCTCAGCTACTCAGAAACTAAGTAATTTGCCTTAAGGTAACTTTCCATTGAATAGCTATTGTTGGCCAATTATTGTGGTCCTTGTTTTCATATAAATGGGTAATAAGCCAAGGTAGTTGTGGGAAAGTGCTTTGTATAAAGTTTTACCCAGTATATAGTTCACTGAATCCACTTAACACCCCCCCCCCCAAACACACACACAAGGCAAGTGTGTTTTACATGGGGGATGATAATAGTAATCACCAAATTATTCCTATTATATATAAACATTGAGGTAAGATTTATTTTTTAAAAATCTGTCAATAATAACTAGCAAGTGGGGTGTGGTAATTCTTTTAGAGATGCCAACTTTAAAATTTATTAAGTATTATTTATTCTCATTACAAATCTATCAATAATGACCAATGGTGTAGCTAACATTGCATTTCTTACTACTCTTGGTTTTCAAACTACATATCCTAGTAAATACAATTTGCAAACACCTGATTTTTAGAATTCAGATTTGCCAAATATCCTATCAGATGGGTGACTTCACAGCCACTGGATGAAATGTTACCTTCAAAATAGATAAAAACCAGAACATTCTGAGGCTGCTAAAGCCACCAGCCACACCTCTCCTTTTCTCTGCTTTCAAGGTTGTCCGTCATCTGAACTCCCTTATCTAGGAGGAAGATTCACACTGTGGTAGGTAGTGACTTCGTTTATATGCATTCTCACAGAGCGCTCTCAATTCTAAGTCAGGGGAAGTGGGCGGCAGGTCGTGCACTGGAGACTTTCTTATTTCGCTTTCGGTCCACCGAGGGTAGTGCAGCTGCGTGGTAGCAGATCTTGATAGCTGAGAAGACTGTAGACCGGCGTAACCCCTTACTGTCACCATTCACTCCCTCTTTGTGTTTGTATTTCTCCCAGCTGGAATTGGAGTGCCACACCCCGCCCCAGCCAATTCCACTCCAAACTCCACACCCTCGGGGAACCTTAGCCACCTCCCGCCAGCTCACACCCACGCGGAATCGTTCCATTTCCCGGAGACCAATCAGCACTCCGCACGCCGCCACGCCAGCCAATCCAAGCAAACACACGTTGCTGGGTTCAACTTCTGCGAGTTGCTTCTCGGGGCACCGGGTTCGAACGGGGGGCGGGGGGCGTGCCTGGAAGTTCGGCCCGCCTTCCCCTTAAGAACTAGGTGCCTTCCAATTGGCCGCTACCTGCAGTGGTTTGACGCCAATTGGCTGCCGCCGTCCGCTGCCTCGACGGGCGGAGATGCTTAGAGAGCTTTAACCGGTCAGCTGTGCGGGGAGCGGTGAGCGTAAATCCTGCCCGGAGGCTTCTGTGCGCGGTACCACTCCTCGCGTCTTCTCAGGTAGAAGCCTGGGGTGGTTGCACCGGGTCTTCTCAGCGGGAGTGAGGCGAGGAGGGAGGGAGGGAGGGCGGGCGACCGGCGGGCGTCCGGGCGCCCACCCTGGTGCGTTTCCCAGAGCTGTTGCGGGGAGTGGGGTGAGGAGGGCGGCGGCCGGAAGGGTACTGTGTGCGGGCAGGCGTGGACTTAGTTAAGAAAGAAAACAGGCCCAAGGAGGGGAGAGGACGATCCGTAAATAACCTAGGGCTTGCACTTTGTCTCTCTACGCTGCTCAGCAGCTTAAGGTTTTGGACACTGATTAGGCCTCAGTCTCTAAATTTGTTAAATGGGGAAGCGGCGGTAGAAACCTCGCTTCTAGACGAGGTCCTGTTCGTTGAGGTCCTGTTCTGTGAAGGGGACCGTGCTTCCTGGTTTTTAGTAAATGCACTGGCAACACACGTGCTGTCCTCTCGCACTAAGCATCGACTAATGTGACGTTGATGATAAGATACAGCTTTTCCAAGTGCTTACTAGACAGGGTGGGGCAGACAATAGGTTTACAGTTGTGGGTACGCAAAACAATTTATTCTTGTACTATTATTTATTAATTATTGTATTATTTTCTTTACGAACAACTGTAAACCTACTTTTGCCCCTCCCTGTATCTTACAAGTTCCTTGCTAAGTGTGTAAACTCATAAATTCTTCAATAAATTAGTGTTACGATTATCCTTAATTTGACATTAAGAAAGGTTACCTGAGCTACTTTGGATTCAGAAGCCAGGACAAAATATGACAAATTCAATATGATATCAGATTTTTAATGTAAAGTCTTTTCTAGCCAGTGATTAGCTTTCAAGCGTTTTGCAAAACAGACCTTTAGCCTCTGAATGCAGAAGCCTTGGGTTGAAATTCTGGCTCCATCATTTAGTAGCTGTACGATCTTGGGCCAGTAACCTAATTTCCTTATTGCTCCTTTTCCTTTCTGTAAAATAGGGATAATTATAGACCAACCAGCTCTTGAGGTTCTTTATGAGGATTAAATAAAATAATACAATTTAAAGTAGCCAGATGATTGATCACACTGTAAATGATAAAAAAAAAAAATTCACTCCTACTATTTTAAAAAAAGGTGTTAGAGCATTAGAAGCATGAACATTAACTAGGATGTAAACTTAAAGTTGTGATATCCTCAGAGTTTAATATTGCTGTAAGTGTTGTAAAAGGTCTTGATGTAAAGCTGGTACTAAAATAAGCCACAGTGATCACTAAAACTGAGGGACATTAGTCACATTGCAGAAGGAGGCTTCCCTGTTGCATACTTGTTACAGCCATTCTGGAAATGGGGAACTACAGTACTTTATTGAGTTGGAAAAGCTAAATTACCAATTCCAGATTGACTAGAAATCATGCATATGCTGAAATTTTTGTTAGGTAGAAAATATAATTTAATTTACAAGGCCTTGGTTTGCACAGCAACTGGGGGGAAATCCAGGGCATGTTAAATTGAAGCTATTCACATAAATGAAACATCTATTGGTTAATGGAAGGCCGATTTTGATATGAGCTTCTTTAACAACAGAAGTACAATCTAATCATACTACATAAGTACATACAGATTTTTATGGCATTCATGTTTTTATTAGAGGTTGAGATGTGTATTATGTTCTGTACTTAAAGTACAACCTATGACCATTTCACTATGACATATATTTGATACAAATTGGGGATGTACTGATCAAAAACTATGGTACTCATAGAAAAATTTTAACTGAGGAAGGCTGCTCACTCTATGATGGCACCTACTATCTGCACTAGTGATCACTTCCAAAACACAGACAGAAAACATGAACAAAAAAGGTTAAAGTAAGGAAAGAATGAAGGTGGACATTACTCAGCACTGTGTAACAAAACTGTCAAGAGCATATAGTCTGTTAGTTCTGATAAAGTTAAGTGGTACCTGTTCTCTCTGAAATGTAACTGGTAGATTTGGAGAGGTTCCTGATATTAAGGTCAAGAAAGGAAATAAAGTAATTAGTAAGAGGGAGTCGAGAGTGATATTTGAACCATTTTCCTGACACTCTCCACAGATGGAGATTGCTTTAGGGCATATGGTATGCTTTCCTTTTGATAAACATGAATGCCCTGTTATATTGGGAGAGTGCCAAGACCTTGATAACCCCAGTGCTGTCCCTTCTTGGTTCTGCAATATGTATTTCTAGAGATCCTCTGACATGCCTGCCCACACACAGATTTATTCTCCTTTGGATTTAATCTTGATGAACAAAAATTCATGCACAAATTATCCGCCTGCTTAAATACTTCATTGGCTAAAAGAGAGCTTTCCAAGTTTCTACTTCGTTCTTTTGCTTTCCTACCTCCTCCTCCATCACCCTTAAAGTGACACAACTAATTGATCGGAGTTTTAATTTTTGTTATCGTTGCAGGTAAAAGTTTACTTGAAGGGTGGAATAAACAAATTTTGAGAGCAAAAACTGGATCATATCCATTTCTATAGTTCTGGGACCTGGTATATACTAGATGCTTGATAAATGAAATAGTAGACCTCTGAGAAATTGTTGTGTTTTGTTATAGTAATGGAAGTTTTAGTCACTCAGAAGCTCAAAGATGATTAGAGGAAACATTAGCATAAATGGGTCTGCTTTTGATATCTTGAGGTCTTCCATAAGTGAGACTAGTAGCTCACTGTCCACCCATTTTTTTTTTTTTTTAAATATTTACTGGGTTCCTACTGCATGCTAGCATAACATTGAACAAGTCACATTTCCTGCTCCAAAAGATTTACAGTTAAATGGAAGAAGATGACAAGTGAATAATTACATTACAGAGTTGCTGTGAGAAAATGTTGGAGGAGGAACTAACATAATCGTTAGGGGAATCCTGGAAAGAAGAGTAGAAATTAGGCAGTGAAGTTCTTCCAGTTCATAAAAGAGTGCATAAGCCATATTAAGGAGTTTGGACTTTATACTGATCATTAAGAAGTGAATGATTCCTAAGGTAAGCACCGTAAAGATTCAGATTCTCATCTTTATAAGTACTTTTTATTGCTTACATTTTGTGTGCCCAATTTGCACAGAGATAATGTTGTTTATAATAATACTAGCTTTCTATTTCATGTTTGACTTCTGTCAGATGTTTTTGAAAAAATTCTCTTATCTGCCAACCACAGGAACCTGGCAGGTGACCTTTGAGTTTAAAGAATATCATTTAATTATAATGATCCCAGTAACAGATAAATGAAATTTTTTTTGCAACTCTTCTCTAAGAACTTTGCTTGTTTATAACATATTCTTGAATGAGGTCATTGTACTGGCTATCAAGTTGGCACTCCCTTGAGTGGAAATGGGATATATTCCTGACTGACAGACTTTTTGAATGAGCTCATTCACTTTCAGTGTGTGGGTAGGATATGTACTTATTATACATTTTTCACCACTTACATAGATGCTAAGTTTTCTGTTATTGAATTTTCTATATATACTTTCCCATGTTCCTGAAGGGATATGACACCTCAAAATATGCCACTTGGAATAAGGATTATTTTGAGCTGATGGCAATTAAGCAGCAGCAAATGAAAAAAAGCTCTTTCTCCTCCCACTACCTGCCTAAAAGTAGGACATAAATTTTCCTTTGTGAAGGTCTCCTCTGTCCCTTCTCCTACCTCAGGAAGAGGACAGCTCTCATCACTGGAGTCAGAAAGGGGGCATTGAGTTGGTCTGCATGAACACTTTATTAAAATAATCATCTCTTCTGTTGTATTCTTCCATATATTTACTTCCCATAATTTACAGCCCGTAGAAGTCCAAACCCTTTTCCTCTGTTTTATCACTTCTTTGCAATTTATCACCCTTTATTAAAATCATGGGTAAGTATTCTTTGGGTCTCCACTTTCTTTTTATGAAGGCCTCTGCACAGGTAAAAATTAAAATATTAACATCAAGTAAGATTTATTTACCTTTTCTCTTGTTAATCTATCTTTAATCAGTTTAATTCACACATTCTGGAGACAGCACCTTAAGAGAGTAGAAGTAAGTTTCTTCTTCCCCTGTAGTTCTGTATCGTTAGGGTTTATCTTTTTTTTGATGTCTTGTATGCTCTGTGTTGTGCTATTTAAATATTGACCAGAGTATTGATTTAGTTCTGTCACCTTTAGTCTTTTGATCAGTGGTTTTCAACTCTGGCTGGATAACAGTGAGATAACAGAGAGGGTCAGTGAGACGTTTTAAAGGACCTAGATTTCAGAACAAACCACCTGAATCACACTGTTTATCACTGGTCCCTAAAAACTAACATTTACAAATAGTATCAAAGAAAACTTGAGTCAGCCAGAAGTTAAAGTGGTAAAAGCAAATCTTCATCAAGAACTATTGCAGTGGGGAAAAGAAACCTCGGTATAGAACTGGGCTTCCTTTTGAATCGTACCAGGATAAATGGAAATTTATAGCCAAGGAGCAGGGTAGGTGTCACTGGATGGAAAATTACTAAGAGGAAACATTAGGGGCAAGGACGATTCTGGCTAAATTACCTTGATCGGATCCTTGCTGAAGGCAGGGCAGGGTGGGAAGATTGAGGGTGGGATGAGGAATTTTTGAGGGTAGGAAATTTTCACTAAACTGACTTAGCAGGATTCTTGCTAAAACGGAACTAAGGTAGCTAAGGACAAGCCTAGTCAAAGAGAGGACTCAGAGGAGACTGAGGGAATGTTTGTCAATGGCAACAACTACTGCGAAGTATAATGAAGGTGATTCTGACGGATACAGCTGTAGTTGAGAATTGAAGCCTTATTTTCACAGAGGCTTGGTATTTCATGTCAATCTTTTCTTGATCTACTTTTTAATAGCTTGACAGGTCTATAAATGGTCAGCTTTTGCCCCAAAGCCTTTTCTCCTTTAGGCTTTTACTGGCAAAGTACCACAGCACTAAAAGAGATAAAGTTAAGAGCAAATAATTCTTGTTTTGAAGCAAACACACTTCAACAAAGATTAGGGGCTTAAAGTGTTCCAGGCAACTTTCTAGTTGGTGAGAATAGACTGGTGAATAAGGCAGACAAGGGCCCCTGCTCTGTTGATGCCATAGTCAAAGAGTAGAATACAGTATACCAATAAATGAACAATTTAATTTCAGGTAGTGATAAGCACAATGAAGAAAATGAATGAAGGCTATAATAGTGACTTAATAGAAGACTGTATTAAGGGCGGGAGGTCCAAACTGAAAAATTGTCATTATAGGTTGTTACTGGTCATGCTCAGATTTGGGTCTAGTGATCCTGGCAGGGAAATAGCAAGCACAAAGGCCCAGAGTCAGTGACAAGCTTGGCCTGTGTGAGGAACAGAAAGAAAACTGGTAGGTTAAGAACACTGGAGGTAAATGGGATGAGGGGTTGTGTTTAGGAATCTCTTAATGCCTATGAAGGGCAATTTCAAGGTTGTAGACTTTGAGCACCTGGCTCAATTACCGTTTTAATAGCCAATTGTTAATATGGGAAGACAGGCAAATTATGGGAAATAAGAGATGCCCATTAGGCATGAAGCTCTAAGTAGGTTCTGGATCTGGGACTTAGGAGTGATGTCTCTCTCCCTCTCTGCTTCTTTCCCTGGGGTCTTTCCACATGTAACTTCAGGATAGCCAGCCTTTTTTCATGCTTGCATGTTGATCAGATGCTCCCAAAGCAATCATTCTAAAAGAAACCTGCAGAAGCTGCATGGACTTTTCTATTTTCTAACTGACCCAGGAAGTCATGCAGAGTCACAGACCCACCTCTTGATGGGAAGTGTGTCAGACAACTTGCAGTGTTTTAAAGCCATCACATTACAGAATCCCTGATAGGAAGCTTGTTATCTTTAAAGATTAAGTAATCCTGTCCCTTTAAAAATAATGTTGAATAGTACCTTGTTTGGAATTATTAATGAAATAGCCATTTTCTTTGTATAGTTAAAATTATTCCCTTGAAAATAATGAACCATTTATTTTTGTCGTACTGGTGCTTCTAAAATTCTTCATAGGACCTTCTTCCTTACAGTTACCTGACTAAGTCCTGTAACACTTCATCAAATGCAATGAAATATTGAAAACAGTGGAGCTTTTAAAAAAATTTGAAATTGTTCAGAGTTTGTAGCCTTATCTTTAAAGGATGTAAGAAGAGGTTTCTAGTTCTGGTTGTCATTTGTTTGCTAGAATGAGTCCTAAATCTGTTGGATGGTAAAATGAAAATTTTCAGCAGCTGAAATCTTAAGGAATTTTTAAAGAGCTTATGACTTGTGTACAATTTTTGTATTTTGGAAATAGCAATTTTTTTTCTTTAAGTGACCTGGAATTTTATAATTGATTTTCTTTTTATTGGATTTTATTAAATGGGAAAGTAGGATTGTATTGTTTTATGTGAGTGATTCTCATTCCTGACTATGTGTTACTCACCTTGTAGTGTTAAGAAAAAAACCCTATGCTAGTTCCTACTCTCAGAGATTCTGATGAGTGGATTTGGGGTGAGGTTCAGGTATAGGTATCTTTTATAGCTCCCCAGGTGGTTCTATTATGAAGCTACATTTGAAACCCACTGCCCCACTGCATCAAATTATGGTGTTTGCTGATGCTAATCTTGGTCTCTGTAACAGGGGAACAAAGACAAATGGAAGGCTTGCCTGATGCTGCCGCTTTTGCAACTAAACTTAAAAACACTCTCACCCAGTACCATAGCATTGAAGATGATATGTGGCGAGTTGCCAAGAAAACGGTAAATTTGTTTAATTACTCATATTTGGGGTGTATCCTCTGCCTAATAAATCAGTTAATGACTTTCAGAATAGTATGGAAAAATATGGACCATACTTCAAATGGATATGCAGGATAGATAATTTTGCTAATAAAGTATGTGTTTTAGCATGTAATAAAGGAAGAAACACAGTAATCCTGTACTTTTTACATTAGTTCTTTAGCTGTTGGACATGAGAATAGACTCAATGGCAACAAGAACCTAAAGAACAGCCTCTTAAGTCAACAAATAAAATATATCATTGTCAATTTAAGGAAGTATTGTAATTGATACTTTGGAATAGTTTCAGATATTTCAACACGTGTGTGAGGGTCACCAGTTAGTATTTTTTTTATCTGTATAGCTTGCCCCAACTAGCCCACAGCTGAGTGTTGAGAGAGCCAACCCTAGAACCCAGGACTCTTCTGGTTAAGTGCTTTAGCTATTGTGATGTTCAGAATTTCTTGGGAAATGATCAGAAAATAATGTAGGGACTAAGGCAGCACTGTCATAATAGGTGTGAATTGTTTAATATTTGAAAAGATATGAGTGAGTTCAGCATGAAATATTTAGCATTTCTATGCCTTAGTCTAAACATGTCAGTAGATAAGATTGGAATAAGGCAAATAATAATGGCCAATGCGATAGTGCCATCACTGAATCTTTACAGTGTTTGGGTCACAGCAAGATACTGAAAAATCTTTTTAGAGGCCTGTAACTTAAGTAAAATGTGAAGAACTTTAGGATACAGAAGAAATTCAAAGAATCATTTGATGCTATAAATAACTTTTATGCATCTCTGAACATTTACTTAAGTTTTAATGCAAAGACTAATGCTCTAGACTTACGAAATTGTCAGTTTTATATCCAGGGTTCTACTTATGTAATTATCACCATATGCTGTCTTTATTCTTCTAGAGAGATGTCACAATTTGGAGAAAACCTTCAGAAGAATTTAATGGATATCTGTGAGTAAATCTAGTAGTTGTATGTAGCTCTTAAGATGCTGCTAAACGTTTTATACACACATCCCTACACACATGCATTAATGATCACTAAATGATCATTGCCAATAAAATTGGGCCTTTGTTTTTAAGATTTAAACTTTCCGAGAAGCAAATCACCTTAACGAAGTCAAAGCCTATTCAATTTCTATATCCCTTGGGGACTGAGTTAGTGGCGAGAAGTTCATAAATGATATCAAATGACATAAGATCTTAATTTCTTAGCATAGTTATAAGGTCTTTCTAAGAGTCTTTTATATTCACTCAGTGCTATTAGCATACTTGATGCAAAGAAATTATCTTGAAGAAATCATCAGAAAGATAATAGTTAAGTACTCATCTCTTCTATCACAACATTGCTTATAATATTAAAAATTATAAACAACTTGAATAATCAATATTTGGAGAATGCGTAAATTATGGAACATACATGATATTTTACAGTTTTTAAAAAACACGTTTTCAAACATTGTTTAACCCTATTCCACTTGTCCTGGCTTAGCAGCCCGCCTCCATAGGATTTCCAATTCCAGTTCCTGGCCATGCACGTCCTTTCAGTAACCCATTCCTCTTCAGGCAAATCAAGTATGGGAAAATCAGTCTTAGGATTTTCAACACAGATGATCATGTCATCTGAGAATGAAGGACCTGCTGGACTCCTCCTCTTTGGACTGGCCCCTCCTCCCCAAACCAGTTGCAGCCTGGATATGGCTCTTTCTACTCAAATCATGCTGCAAAAGTGGCTTGAAAACAGAAGTTTTAATCGAGGCTTTCAAAGATATATGACCCACCGGTCTCTACTCAAGGAGAGCAAAATGAATCTTTTTCCAACAATTCTTCATAGAAACTTTTATTAGCTCTGGCGCACCCCACCTTTGGAACACTAAGTCTTTCCTGTTAGTTACTGGAAAACCTTTGTGCTTCGTGACACTCTAAATAAACATTTTATGTTGCCAGTGGAAGTGAATTCCCCAGGGGAATTGTGACTTTGTTATTGTGGGTTTTTTGTTTTTTGGGTTAAGTACCTAATTTCTTTTTCTTGCCAATAAATTCCAGTTTCTTGCCTTTCAATAATGACCAAAATTGAAACCGAAATGGAGGCTTTGCCTCGAGAAACCCTGTGGATAAGATTCTGTTATGTTAAGAGACCTATCCTGCATCCCTTACTAAATATCTGTTGAGTATCGAATCACTACGAAGGAGCATGTGTACCTGGGCATAGCCTCATCTGGCCTTTATTTACTTCCCTAAGATGGAACCAGGGGGACTAGGGCCTCCTGGGGAGAGTGCAGTGCACAGGGCGAGTCATCCTAGAGTACCCCCCATCTCCTGTTTGTGTCCATGTGAAATTTGGTTAGTGTGAATACCCACGGGGAAGTTTAAGAAAAAAAAAAGGAAATGGGACAAAAGGTCAATGAGCAGGCTTTCCCAGGGTAAAAACAGCCAGGCTGCTTCCTTTTCTTTAGCCTACTGGTATACATATTTTTAAACATGAAGAAATGATGAAATGAAGGTTGCCACATATTTACCTTTAGTAGAAGAACATTTGTACACATACAAACACAATGGCATGTGTATAGTTTTATTTGACATCAATGTGAAAAGCAGAACTCCTTGGGTGTGAGGTCAGGCAATTCTACTTCCCTCCTCCTCTCTCTCCTGCCCTATCTCCCAGTGCATCACTCAGTAGGCTTTGCAGGGAGGAGAGGGAAAATTGGGTGTGGTTTGGTTGCTAGGAAACCACACCCCATTGCATAATCTGGGTATTCTCCCCTACCCTTCCCCATAGCAGATTTTACTTTACTAGTTTTTCGAATAGGCAACACATTCACACGTTTCAAACATCAAAATGTACAAACATCTCTAAAACAAAAGATTCTCTTGTACCTTTTCCCTCTTGATTCAGTTTCCATCCTCCCTAACAAATAACTACTGTTATTTTTTCTTGTTTATCCTTCCAGATATTTTTTATATATAAGTAAGTCATATAGATACATTTTATTCACCCTCACATTTTAATATTTTTAACATACATGACAGCTTGCTTTATACACTGGTATGGTATGTGTATTTGTATTTTTCTACATGGTTTTTCCATATTGATTAATTAAGTAAGAATTCCATTCTTTTTTACAGCTAAAGAGCATTTTATTGCATGGATTTACCACAGTTGATTAAATCAGTTGCCTTTTGATAAACATTTAGGTGGCTTACAGTCTTTGGCTAATACAGACAATGCCTTATCAATAACTCTTCTATGCTCAGGAATATCCCTTGTACAGTATGTTATTTTCCATATGCAAGCATATCTGGGCAATAAATTCCTAGTGTCAAAGGGTATATATATTTGTAATTTAGATGAATACTGACAGACTGATCTTAACAGAAATCGAACCACTGTATAACCTCACCAATAATGCGTGGGACTGAGTTTTTGCTAGTCAGGGAAGTGACAAATGACATTTCATTATAATTTTAATTTCTTTTATAATAAGTATTTAAAAATGTTAAGAGCTACTCATTATTTTCCTTTAATAAGCTCTCTGTGTGGACATTTGCAACTTTTTCTGTAAGGTTGATGATAATTTCTGACTGATTTATAGAGTGCATCTTTATATATTAGGGCAATATAAATTATGAATATTTTTCCCATTCTGTCATCATCTTCTGACTTTGCTTATGATTATTTTCAAAAGGATTGCATATTTTTAACAGATTTTACTTTTTGTGTAGTTAAATACATCAATATTTTAAGGGTTTTGGATTTTGTACATTTCTAACTTTGTTAGATAGACCTAATCTATTTTTTGAGGTTATAAAAAATTCTTCCATGTTCTAGTCTAATATTTCAATAAATTTATGTTTATATTGATGTTGTGGAGGAAGAAAAATAATTTTCCCATTACCATTCTGAATTTTTTACTCCTGTAATAAAAGATTAACAAGAGAAGGACAAGAAAAAACATTATTTAAAAACATAAGGAAATGATCACCATATAATTTGAAGTAAATAAAGTGAATATTTAACTGTGTATAGCACAAATGTAAGTTGATTTTATATATTTTGTTTGCTTTTTTTAACACCAAATAAATACTTCTAGATGGCAATTTTATAGGTGATTTTTATTTCCATTCTTTGGTATTTGCATGTAGTTGAACATGAATTGTCCCTTTAAACAGAAAAAATATATATTTTATATATATATTTTATATAAATATATATAAAAAGTTATATATATAAATTTTTTAAAACCTTTTTAAACAGAAAAAGCCTTTTTAAACAGAAAATATATATATATTATATATATATATAAAGTTATATATATATAACTTTTTAAAGCCAGTGGGGACAATTACCTTGTGTAATTGGAGTGGAATGTTCACATCCTTGGGGCCCAGTCATTTTTAAAATGAAACTGGGGTCTGGCCCTGCTTCCTATACACAGAGTGTCCTGAAGTGTAATATAGCATTTCCAGAAAGATGAGTTGTACAATATTTATGATGAGGACAGGGAACCTGGAGTTGGATTAATCACTGTAAGCAAGGGTGGAAAGTTAATCCTTCAGATCAGTAATTCCAGTGGGGGGTTGAAAAGTGTACAGAGTGCTAAGGGAGCATTGTGCTTGGTGATTTGAAAGGACTTCATACAAGAGCTAATATTTAAGCTGAATCTTAAAGGAGAAATAGGTATTTCTTAGAGAATAGAGGATGGATTCATATTCCAGGCAGAGGGGATTGCATCTGCTGCATAAGCACAGATGGGAAAGACATCAAGAAGTTTGTGTAGGGAGGTAGAAGTTGTGTTCATATTGCTGGAACATAAATTATGAGGGTATGGAGAACATAAGTCTGCAGGAGTTTTGAATGCTAAACTAAGGAACTCAGTATGGCACTTACGCTGTGTTCAGCCCCCAGCCCCACCTCTCAGGTCCTCGAAGGATTTTAAGTTTACTCTAATAACATTGTAACAGGAACCTGGAGAGTTAAGAGAAGAGGTTTTACCCAGAGTCTGTGGCTAGCTTCTTGAAGTTCCCCTAAGACTGTACACAAAATTTCGTCTTAGTGTGTATATTTTTGGGTAGACATCCGTGGCTTTTTTCAGATTCTTAAAGCTTCTTAAAGAGCTAGAGATGGATGCAGTGCTGAGTTGGACACAGAGAGCACAAACTAGAGACAAAGCATGGGAATGGACAAGGGCAAGTAGACAGGAAGGAGACTTAGTGATGGTGGTGGTGGGTGGTTTTGACAGCGACGACATCGTTTATTGAGAACCTATTTAGGAAATCATCCTACAGCATGGTGACTTCTTAATTCTGACTATTGGAATAAGGTTAAGAGAAAAAGAAGGGTCAAAGTCAAACTCCAGATTTTTAATTGGGTGACTGGATTAATTTGTATCACCCCCACTGCCCATCCTCCACCCCAAGTTAGAGAGCACAGGAGGGAAGTGCAGATCTAGGATGGGTGGTATAATATAAGTTAGAACTTGAAATATTTGTAAAATGATAAAACAACTTCAGATGCTTTAAAGTAAACAAACAAATAATGTTGCTGATAAAGTTAAAGCCAGTCTGTCTCTCATTCCTTCTCTTTCCTCCCCAGAGGTAATTGCTATCTTGAAGTTGTTTGTTTCTTTTTCATACTTTGACCACTTCTGTGTGTTTCCTTTAGTGACCTGCTTTTAATTTTTTCCATTCACTGTTACGTTTTCAGGATTTAGCCATGTAGATCTATTCTTTCACTTCTATATGAATATACCACAGTGTATTTCTATTTGCATATTTGCCTACTGATAACTTTTTAGGTGATCGTCAATTCCTTCCTATAAAGTACAGGGCTCTAGGAAGCTTTTTGTTATATGTCTCCTGTACCTGTGTGATTCTCTGGGTGTGCACCTGGCTCTGAGGGACGTGCATCACTCAGCTTTACCAGACATTGCCAGATTGCTCTCTGAAGTGGTGGTAAGCAGTGTGAGAGTTCTCATTCCATTCCATTCAATATTTGTTGTTAAGTTTATCATTTCTGCCAGTCTGAGGGATATGAGATAGTATCTTGTTATATTTAGTTGATCCTAAGTGAAGTTGAGCATCTTTTTTAAATTTATTGACATTTCAGGTCAATCTTAATATGTCCTTTGCCCATCTTTTCTTTGAATTGTTGTCTCTTTTTTAATGGTCTATAGGAATTAATTATATACCCTGTATAATAATCGTATGTCTGTTTATATGTGTTGCCCATATGTTCTTTCAGTCTATGACTAATTTTTAAAGAAATTACTTAATTTGTCATTTGTGGTATGCAAATTTTAAATTTTAACTATCTTTATTAATTGTGCTTTTGTGTATTTTATATATTAAAAATACACAAAATGTCCCCCTGGCCCTGGCTGGTGTAGCTCAGTGGATTGAATGCCATCCTGTAAACCAAAGGGTCGCCGATTCAATTCCCAGTCAGGGCACATGCCAGGGTTGTAGGCTAGGTCCCCAGTGGGGGGCGCACGAGAAGCAACCACACATTGATGTTTAAAAAAAAAATCCCCCTGTATCCAGAGGTCACAAAGATGGTCACTTATATATTTTTCTCAAAGTTTAAACATTTTGCATTTTACATAGTGGTCTTTACTCTCTCTGGAATTAATTGCTGTGAATGGTGTGAAGTAGGGATTTAGTTTTTAGTTTCTTCATTAAGGTACTCCCAAGCACCATTTATGGAATAATACATCCTTTCCCCACAGATATATGCATATAATACCACTTTTCAAGTATGTCAAGTTTCAATATTATTCCTGAAGCAGTCCTAGGTGTTCTGTTTCTTGGTGACCTGTTTTTTTGTTTCTAATAAGTTTTTAAAAGTCATGGTAAAAATATGTGTATTCTAATAACATGTTAGCTCACAACTGAAGTGAATAGCATACTCAGTAAATGGAAGTATCACAGTGTCTGCAGACAGTTTTGGCCACATCATGATGTGACGGTACTTACTATGTCCGTGATAATAGCACATAATATAGCCTTCAGATCTCTTAGTAGATTTGAGGACAAAGAGTGCATTCTGATAAAATAATTGATAGAGCTTAATTTGTCAGAAAAGTTGTTGGGATTTACTCACTTTAATAAATCTTCACTATCTTTTACTCTTTTTGAAGTTAGTTTTGAACTACAAGGACATGCTGAAATTTTTCATTTTAATAGTATTTGACTTTAATGTTTTTTTTTCTTCAGTTTCAAAGCCCAAGGTGTTATAGATGATGTTGTCAATGGTGTAATGGACCACATACGCCCAGGTCCCTGTCGCTTGGATTGGGACAGCTTAATGACTTCATTGGATATTTTGGAGAGCTTTGAAGAGGTATTTGCGTAGATATGTTAGTTCAGATTGTGTGTGTGTGCGTGTGAGAGGAGAGAGAGAATGAGGATGTGAGCATGCGTGCACATTTGCACTCATGGCTTTGAGTAGTCATGGCAAAGATCTCACAGGGGAGTCCTTGCTGTCTTTTAAAAAGCTTGAGCTTTGTCATATTACCTGATGAGTGTTAGTCAGAACTGAGTTTGTTTTCCGCAGTAGCTCTGCCCTTGCTGTTTAAGACCATCATCAGCATCTGTATCTATAAAACTGTGCTTGAAGTTCTGAAATCTAAAATTCTGAAAATGCCACTGCTATGTGTAGGTTTCCAGGTAAATTTTATATCTATATTAATCCAAAATCAAAGACCAGATGTAAAAATGCCACCATAGGCATTAGAGAATTTTGTAACTGAAGTAGTTTGCTTTTGCTACTTTTATTAATTGAGTTCTTGTCATATTTGAATTTCTTTTTTTTAATTCTTTGTTTATTTTAGAGAGAGGGGAAGGGAGGGTGAAAGAGAAAGAGAGAAACATTGGTGCAAGAGAGAAACATTAATCAGTTGCCTCTCCTACGAACCCCTACCTACGACCAAACCCAAAACCCAGGCTAGTGCTCTGACTGGAAATCAAACTGGCTACCTTTCGCTCTGCGGGACGATGCCCACCCACCTGAGCCACACTGGTCAGGACATTCTGTTTGAATTTCTTTATTGAACCATGTGGTGTTTTAGTCAGAGTATTTGCGGATTTTATATTAAACATTTAGAGTCTACAACACATACTTCCATGTTGATTATCATACTGGATACAAAGAGACTTTATTGAATTAGAGATTTGGATATGGGGTTACCTGCCTCTCTGTATTTTGATTATTTATCCTCTTCCTGTGTATACAGCAGTGAGATTTAGAATAGATATCTAAACCTGTCAGAAGCACTGTAAGAATCATTGCTAGTAATTATAATACATTTTAAGCGAGCATTCATTTTTTTACTGAAGATGAATTTTCCTCTTTCAGAATTGCTGTGTGATGCGTTACACTACTGCTGGTCAGCTTTGGAATATCATTTCCCCACGAGAGTTTGTTGATTTCTCCTACACTGTGGACTATGAAGGAGGGCTTTTATCCTGTGGTAATGATCTCAAAACCTTATACTTTCTTTCAATTTGTTTTAAAGCTTGATTTATTTGAGTTTTCTAGGCTGGATGTTTCTTTCAACATAAGATATATTTTCACAGTTATTTATGATCACTAGACTTTGCTCGTAAATACTGAACCCTAAGAATTAAAATAACAATTTCAAGAGAGGTTCTGAGACCTAAGTTTTGCTTCCAGTTATGCGGTACCCTCCAGGCCACAGCTAACAAATATGGGTCACATGATGGCCTCTCAGAAGGAGATCCAGTAGATGAAAAACAGCTTCTTAGTCACATAGGTAGAAAAGATAGGCTTGGCGTGTGTTAGAATATTTTTCCTTCCTTGAGTTGTGTGATACTCTTCTTTTCAAAATTAAAAACGCTGCTATGAGAAGGCTCCTGCTTTCTAAGGCAGTTGTAGTGAAGCATCTGCTTGTTTATTCTTAACCAGCTAGTACCAAAGTTAGATATGGTAGTGCCCGTGGGGAGTAGTGGTGACAACAGAGGTTTGAGTATTGGCACTTGGAGGCCTGGATGTTGCATCCAGGATTCGTAGTTACCAAGATGACATGATGTCTTTCATTCTGAAGGGATTAGAACTTTCCCTATTACTTATCTAGCCCCCTGTCAGAATTCTACCTGGTAATTATTTTTTGTTTTCATTCTTCCATGGTTACTCTTGTGGCTGAATTTTCATCTACATGGATAACGAAAATTACTTAAATGAAATCTAATAATATTTTTAATGAGAGTTTTAGACTTACGTCAGTCATTACTATTCATAGTGTTACCTTAAAATTGCCTTGTAGGGAGAAGTCTGGACTGGAGTGAAAAGAGACCAGAATTTGTTCGCGGATATAACCATCCCTGTGGTTGGTTTTGTGTTCCACTGAAAGACAGTGCGCACCAGAGTCTTTTGACAGGCTACATTCAGACGGATCTGCGTGGGATGATCCCTCAGTCCGCAGTAGACACAGCCATGGCGAGCACTTTAATCAACTTCTATGGTGATTTGCGAAAAGCCTTACGAAAGGCATGATGCGTCCAACCTTTCAGCACCGTGGTTCCCTGAATCAGCTTTCTCTCAGCTCCATGGCCTGTATAAAACATCACCCTTTCCGCTCTTCTTTACAGCCTGTAGAAACATTTGAGATGTTTTGGGTTATTTTATTCTTAAAGTAAATAGCTATCAAAGAGAGGGCGTTTTAGTTTTCTCATAGTTCTTTGCACATTGTTTGGTGTAAGAGTGTCTAGGAGTGGAGAGTATGGCAGACACCCACCAGGAAGTAGGTGAGGGCTCTTTGACCCAAGCTCTGAGAAGTTGAATGGTGCCTCAGTGTGAATTATTTTTTTTGGCTGTTTGGAAATTAGAGAAAGCACAAGCTCCATGATGTTAAGGTTAAAAATAATCTATTTTAGAGCTTTATGAACATTTTCTAAAAGTTTTAATTTTTTTCAATAGTTAATTATTAGTGCTTTACTTTTGGTATGCTCTACAAGTTTGCCAATATCTTGGACTAAAGAAAAATTTCTTCTCTATATTTTATAAAAATGAACTTCATTGTTAGTTGACTTGCACTACTTTAAGTATTGAAAAGATAAATATGAAAAGGGTAGATGTTATAGTAACTATAGGTTCAAATCAAATACAATTCAATTTTGATACCTAGGTAGCATTATTTTGTGGATATCTTTAAAAATACAGTTGTATTTTTATGTGCATATATTTTGAGAGTTGTAAAACATTTATGCATGAATAAAGCAGTACAAAAAACTGCCAAATATATGCTGGGGACCCCACATTGATCGGCAATAGTGTGGGTTGTGTGAAGGGGCTGGTGGTATCCTGTATTTAGCAACAGGGAATCATCTCTTTAAAAAGAGTGGTCCCCAACCATTTTGGCACCAGGGACCGCTTTTGTGGAAGATGGGGTGGGGGGAGCTCAAGTGGGGGCACGGAGCTCAGGGGAGCTTTGCTCCCTCACTAGCAGCTGTAGACAGGGTGGAGTGGAGACAGGAGGCAGAACCTTCGTTTGTAGCTGAGTTCCTTGGGGACTCCTGCTGTAGAAGGTCAAATTCAGTGAATGTTTCGTATGTGTTTCACTTTTAAAAGTGTTACTCAGCCCATAGAGTATTACTAACTACTTCATAAACATTTGCAATTGTGATGTAACTTTTGTCTGGAACAAACGGATTCAGAGATTTATCCAAATGCCTAGATGAGTCATTTTATATAATGAGAATGGACTATAACAGGTCCCTCGATTCTATGGTTGCCTTAAATGAACATTCCTAAATGATTTTAGCATTCTAAATGACTCTGGCTTTTGAACTATCCACCTGGTTTACTTCTGAAATGAGAATTCGAGGCATCTCAGTATGTACAGGCACATTTTTTGCGTGTGTTTATGTTTTGTACATGCAACAGCTTGAAATCTATTTCATTGTTCAGTCTGAGTTCTTTCTGTGTTATTATTGCTGTTTCATTTCCTTTTTATTTTCTTTTTGTTTAGTGTGGGGTGAAATGAAATTGGGAAATATGAGCCAGATGGGCCAAAGGCAGCGCACGAGCACATAGTAGTGGTTCAAGTGCATGAAGGTCTGGTCTGTGTTTTATGTTGTGTTTTCCCGGGTGTGAAGAGAGCATAAGTCATTGTTCCTCAGACCCGTTTTGATAAAATGGAAAAAGTAGAGCTGGGTTTTGTCTTCGTTTTTATTTTTTGCTATTAGCGATGATATTAAAAAAACAACAGCAACAAAAGGTTGCAGCACTACAGTATCCACAGTGAATAATCTCAGAGTTGTTATCAGCACCATGCTCTAACTAGCTGAACTAACCGGCCGGCCTAAGGTTTTAGATTGGAAATAATTTGTTTCAAGATCTGACAGAAACAATGCATAAATGATTCTATTTTCTTAACTTGAAATTTATTAATAAATAATTGTTTCTAAGTTGACTGCAGTTTTGAGTTGCTAGATTTCTCTCCCACTGTTTTCTTTTTGTGATAGGAAAAGAACACTCAGCAGTTTAGTTTTCAGTTCCCCATGGAAATTGTTCAGCGTTAATTTTGACTTTATGTATTTTTTTTATTTGGTTTCATTAGTGTAGGGTGGGAAGTTTCTTATATTCCAGTATTCTACTTAAGAGGGTAAAGTACCAACAGACGTTCGGTTTTAAGGTGCCCAGATTGGGTAAGGGGTTTGCAGCAGTGTTGTGCGTAAGGGCTATTATTGCTTGGCTTGGGTGCCCCGAACACAAATGAACTGTCCCCTTCAGTCACCCTAATGTTCCTTTCATCCTTTTCAATTCATTCTTCTAATTAGTGTACTTAAAAATGAACAGCTTTATTGAGGTGTAATTTACATGCTGTACAACTTACCACTTGTTGGTATACAACCCAGCGATTTTTGCACACCTCTATGGTTGTGCAGCCATCGCCGCAATCCAGTTTTAGAACATTTTCATCTCTGAAAAGATCCGGTTGCCTGTTTGCAGACTCATACCTAACTAAAGGCTAGCACAGTTCCCAGTGTACAGAGGATGATGACAAAGACTGGAGAAGGTTCTGTTGGGGTTTGTTTTTAAGGATAGAGGTATACTTGAATCTAAGCTCAGGAACCTTGTGATAACATATATTAAAGTATGTTATCTCAAGTGCCATAACGATACAAAAACTTAACAATGTGGGTTGGGATTAATGAGTCTGCTATTTGTATAGCAGTGCTATTGAATAGAAAACTAATGTGAAGCAATATGTCATTTAAAATTTTCTAGCAGCAACATTAAAAAAATAAAAAATAGCTGGAATTAATTTTAATAATATAGTTCATTTAACTCAGTAGATCTAAAATGTTATCATTCAACATTAGCCAATATTTAAAATCATTAAGATACCTTACATTCTTCTTTTGTACTAGTTATTTGAAATCTGGTGTGTACTTGACTAATTTGGACTAGCCACACTTTAAGTGCTTATTGTCCACATGAGGCCACTGTCCTGTATGGAACCGCACAGCTCTAATGTGTGTATATAGATGCATGTATATCCATATAAAAATTTGTTATTCTACAGTATGAAGTAGAGAATTTCATGAAATTACTTTTAAATACAAAATCTTTTCTGATTTCTGAACCTTCAAGTCTTGCTAAATGGGGACTTCTGAACATTAGAAATAAATCAGTTAGTTGTTGTCAATAAAATAAAAATTATGGCCCCCTAAACTTTCTTTAAAGATAACTTTTCACAGGTCAGTTAACAAAAGAATATAATCTGCCTTGTAATGTGGTTGATTATTTTTCTCTAGCTGATAGCCAGTTTGTATTAGAAACATGTATGCAGGAATACTTGGCATAGTACTGTTTTTAGTACATAGTACCTATTTTTTTTAAGGAAATTAATTTTATACAAGAAAAATAATTTATCCTAAGTGATACTTTTGCATGAGATATTATATTGATAGCTCTTGATTAACTGTTGAAGTTTGACACAATAATGAGGAAAAATAATTGTGAGAATTTAGTGTTCTGCAGTTATGTGTGATAGAAACTTCTGGAGTATTAACGAGGTTATGAATGTTAAAAATTTCTGCACTTCACTGTTATTGTGGTTGGATATACTTGAAATTATAGATTTCCATGTCTAAAATTATCTCCCTGTACAAAAAGTTTTTAGGTATGAGTAATTCCCTTTGATAAAGGTAAAAGTTTTACCTGTCTACTCAAGAACACACGAGCATCCTTAAAATATGTTGTTAAAATCCAGTGTCTTTTAATTTAGTGGGTGCTGTAGCTATACCAGTTCTATGGATAAATTAACAGAAGCTAGAGAGGTTGGAGAATGGGCCAGATTTCTGGTAGACCCTGTGCCGTGTAATTACTTGTCTGATGTCTCCCCCATGCCTTTCTTACTCAGCTTCTAGAGCCAGGGGACGGTGGGATCCGAGCGTGGAAGTAGTGCCAGACTAATCTCAGAGTCTAGGAAATGGGCATTATCATTTCTTCATTATTTTGTTTCCAAAGGTTTTTACATGTATAATTAAATAAAAATTCATCTCTTGCAATTCAATAAAAGCTAATACAGATTTTATTTCTAAGACATTTATAGTTCCTTTGTGAGCCAGTCTGTAAAACTAGAACCTTTATTAAACTAAGAGCATGTGTTAATCTAAATACAATGTGTATATATTTTTTAATTGCTGTGAAATATATCAGAATAAAATTTCTAGACTCTTGTAATTTATCCTTGGTACTTCTTGTATAAGTTGCTTTAGCCTTATTGACAAATAATTTCGTATATCTGAACTTAAAGTATACAATTTAACTTCCTCAACTGTTCCAAAACTATGCATATAAACTGGAAAATAAAGATTAATAATGCACATGTTAATAACCTCCTGCCAATGTCTTGTATCGCATTAGCTACAATACCTCTGAGTCTTGATTTGCTGTTATATAGCCAGGATGGTGATGAATGTATTCAGACTTAATTACAGTAACATGTGGGCACATGTACTGTACTGTTTGTTGTACATGTCTAAAGAATCATGTTAACTCGATTAGAATTTTGATGATAATTTCATTTAGAGTTGAAAAAAGCTGAAAGTGATTACAAAGAAATACTTGGCCCATTATAAGAAAGCAATTATGGATAAGTGGGGAGTATGCAATGGAAAATTCGACTATTAAAAGGTTTAAAAAAATAGGTATTTTCCTCAAATAAGACCTGAGTATAGGTGTTTGTTAGTAGTTATCAGCTCAAGAATTCAGGGCAGTGATTATACAGTCCTCCTCATCTTTCCCTCATACTGACGAGGTGGCTGTAGCTGTGGACCGTATGTGCACTCAAGCCAAGAAGTAGGGGAAGGCATGGCACTACTCATCCGTCTCTTTGATCAGGAAAGCAGAGACTTTCCCAGAAGCCTCCACTAGCTTTTCTTCCCCATAGTCTGGGTCCCATGACTACTCCTAGCTATAATGCTAGCTGGAAAGGCAAGCGTAAGAATTTTCAGCCTTTTGGAGAGAGGGTTGGTAATGACCATTTGGATAGCTAGCCGTTGCATCTCTCAGTGGATCAGCTCTGGGAAGTGTGTGTAAGATTCCTTCAGATGTCAACAGAAGAGTGATAGATTCCCAAAACAGAAATAAAAACAACAGAGTAGTCATTTACTTCTTCCTAAGACATTTACAAGCTATCCTTCATTGAGGTTGTGAGGTGATGGGACTTCTGTAGGTTCATTAACGGGTGTTGTCACATGGCATCCAACATGAATGACCTGTGTTTATATTACACAGTGTTTTTATTCCTCTGGAGCAAAGGCTCCACTATGGATGTGGGCTCCTACAGCCGGAGATGACCGAAGATTAATGGAAAATGTGAGCTACAAGTGCATCCCAGGAGAAAGAGGGTAGGTCCACACTCCCTGTGTTATTAACTGTACAGTGATTTAGTGGTGTATTCTCATAAAAATAATGGAGGAAGCATAATATACAAGTATCAAAACAGGCTTTTTGCTCATTGTTTGGATGGTATTTTTTTTTTTCCAGGAGATTAAGACATCCCTTAAGTGAGAGCTGATCCTTTTTATTAAAAGAAATAGTCAGAGACTGTGCAAAGCTAGGTTGAAAGAAAAATGTTTTATGTAGTCAAAATGGGCTTGTTTTTCTCAAGCACTTCTCTCAATTGAGAAGTCATTTATTACCTGTTCAACAAAGTGAGGATTTGGAATCTAATGGGAGTAGCAAGCTGCAATTCTGAGGGTAAGTTCTGCTGTTATCCCCTTCTCAAATATTTTACACAAATGTTTGCTAAAGGAATGGTCAAGCTTAAGAAAGACTTTCTGATCCTTATGACTCATGTGGCTAACAGCTGCTTCAGAGTTAACCTGCGGTTTAGTCCTCATGCTCAGGTCATGTCCATTTGAAAGCATCATCATGAAGCGACCACTGAATATCATTTAGTCCAAATAAAACTAATTCCACGTTAGTATGGTTTCTTGAGGATTGATTTCCCCAAACACATAAAGGGCTTTATGTAGTGTTACCGAGGGGAAAAAACAACTGAGACTACATTATTATGCAGCTGTCATAAATGAGAATTTATGCAAAAATGCCTGTGTTTTAGTGCTAAGTTGATAAAAAATGTTACAATATAATTGCGACTTGGAGAAAAAAGACAATGCTTCTCTTTGGAAGACCTTCTTGTGCTGTTTTCTGTGGTTTCAAAGTGTTACAGTGAAACATCAGTTTTTGTGTGAATTGTTGCATTTACCTTGTGCCAGGTGCATTGACTTCCCAGGGGCAAGTGCACTGGGCTGGGAGAAAGCCCACCCAGACCTGTTCTTAGCCACTAACTGTGGCCTTTTTGGGTGTCATGTGTCTAACAAAATGACTGTTTTGGATTAAATGACTACTACTAAGTTCCCCTGTTAACTTCAACGGTGTTATGACTTTTATGATATCACTGTATAGCATTTTAAAATGCTATGAAACAAAGTATAATTTTCTCCAAGAGAATGGGAAAACCATGAAGGAGTGATTCCACCCCATATTTCAGATGTAAGGCAAATGCCCATTGTGTCACTCTTGAGTTGTGGTAACATTCAAAGCACAAAATGCAAAGTTTCAATGGGCTCTTAGATGATTTATTACCATACTGAACATGCAAATTGCTTTACAGACTTCCCAGCAGCTAGATATATGCTGCGTTTGGCATAGTCTTTTGACACACCTGGGTAACTTACACAAAGTAACATTGGCCCTCCTAAGGTCAGTTTCAACAATTTACCAACATCCATTTTGCTTCATGTTGCATAGTCTTCCTTTCTGTTCCCGGGAAACACCAAAAAAAATGAGCTTGTTTAGTCATTCAATCGGGTTGTTCAACCTGAGACCAAGAAGAAGCCACAGTTGTCTGTGGCTGTGATGTTGTCTGCCCCTGGCTGTGGGCCGCTGAGAATGCCAATGAGTCTGTTGTGTCCCCTCTGTCGGCAGCTGGGACTCTCTGCCAGTCCCCGGCATTGGAGAACATGGTAGCTCAGTCAAAAGCAAATGGGTGTGATTTTGATGAGTTCTCTACAAACATTTTCTGTATTTACATTTATGGTTGGGTCAGACTTACATGTTTACCTAAAAAAATTTGAATATACCTTTGTATTAAGGAGTCGATAGCACCATTTTGACAAGAGTTAAAAATGAAATGTTCACAGCTCCTTTTTCAGTCCTTTTCAACCAGAAGATGGGGAAGTAACCTACAGACTTGCCTGTATAAATATAGTCATACTTTTTTTTTTGTCCTCCAAACCCTACATGTGCTTGTTTTTGGCTAATGACTTGCAACCTAAGCTATTGGAGACATAGGTGTCCTGTACAGAATGGGATCCATTTATTTAATGCCCCCCCCCCCCATGCTGCTACTGAGATGCTTATGTCTGTTTAGGCCAGTAAACTTTTGACAACCCAGGAATGCAAATTTCTCCTATACGAAAAGACATACCAGATAATGCCACATGAGCCTGAGAAACCCTGGTAGAAAGTCCTCCTTTCTCAGTGCCTGCTAAGTGGTGTGTTCTGAACCTCCCAGTCTCTCTGTCTTAGCTTCTCCTCGGTCTCTCAGGTGACAGTCAGCCTTTGCTCCTTCCCCAATCACAACCACAGACAGGAGGAGCAATGCAGCCAATCACAACCACAGACAGGATCCGAAACAAGTTAGGTGGCCGGACAACTAGAAGTGTACCTGCTGTAATCTGATCCTCACTGGTCAATACTTGAAAAAGTAACTTTTTTTGAAGATGGATGTGAAATGCTGCCTGCAATGAAGGATATAAAGAGGGGTTTATAGAAGGGGGTGTAAAGGGGCAAGACAGGGATGAAGAAGAAAGGACCTCACAGGATCAGCTTGATGTTTGAGGGAAGCAGGTGTGAACATTTTAAATTTCGTTGTCTGAGACTTAGCTTCTTTTTTACAGGTTATCTTTTGAAGTCTAAACATGCAGGTATAATTCTGTCTCAATTCCTGCAGGGATTGTCTTTTTGGGTCAGATAATTTTTGAAGGGTTAAAATAACTATGGTAGAAGTAACCTTGATGTGGGCCTCCACTGGCAAAGCTTTAGCAAGTCATTTGGTGATTTCTAGTCACAGAGCTATTCAGATACTGGAGTTTCGAAAACTTACTCAGATAATCACTGTTGCTACTCTGCTTTGTCAGTGGAGACCTAGCTAAACCAATGCAGTCTTTGCTTGAACTGGTGACTTGCAAACATTTCTTTGCTGTCTTGAGTGATTTTTATCCTGTTTGGGGATGTGCCAAATTATCCCATAGTAGAGTATGTAGGAGATCCCAGAGAGCTAGGTACTCTGAGGAAATGCACAGAGTGTCTACCCAGAATAAGAGAGGAGCAAGGTCTGTCTGATTCAACCTTGCACAAGATCTGAGACTTGTTCAGACTTAGCAGCACTTCCCTTAGATTTCAGCCTTTCAAACCCAAGATGTTCCTTCGCTACGTTGCCTTGCATTTCTTCACTCTAGATTTCTCAGTCAAACTTGACGCCTTCCTCCTCCCTACCTGCAAAGACCCTACCCACCTTCAAATCCAGCTTGTGTTCCCTTGAAGCTTTCCTTGATCATTCCAGGCAGAAGGGAGCTCTTTTTCTTTCCACCCCTAGAGGGCTTACTGCCTGCCTAAATGTAGCGCGGGCTCCATGTGTTTCTAGTCTCCATCTGCAAAGCTCACTTCCCATGTAGCTGCAATCATCTCTGCCTCCCTCACTGTACAGAACTCGTTCTCAGTGAAAGTTGACTGAAAAATGGGTTCCTGGGATGGGCTACTCCTCAAAGCTTCAAAATTAGCAAATCATTTCCTTACAGTGTGCTTGTGATGTAGACCTAATATCCCTTAAACTCCACTGTTTAAAATGGTTCCGAGAGGACAATTAGCCACTGACTTTGGTCTATTCATTTCTAAGGGAAGTAGGTGCCCCTGATATTGAGAGAAAGGTAGAAATGTTAATTTCAATACATTGACAACTGCCTTCAAACTGAGCAGTTAAGAAGAACAAGCAGTAGGAATGTGGAATCCTAATCTATGCTTTATCTTTTCCCTCTTCCATTCTAATTGTCTCTCTCCTACACACATCAACCAAGAGAAGCTGGCAGACTATTCACTTTCCCCCTGAGTTCTACAGTGTGTCCCAGTGGTTATGTTACGGTAGAATGAGAGGCCAGAAGGAAAACCAAGGCAGGAAGGAGGGAAGCCCTTGAAATCCTTACATCTTTTCCACTATCTGGGAAAGACAGCATTTGGAACTGTGTGCTTTCATCCCAAGGCCTGAAGGGCTGGAAAGGGCTCATGGTGACCAAAGGGGGACGCCCATTAACAACTTTGGGTATTCAGGCCTTCTCCCTCCCCACAGCTGGCACCATCTTTACCTGTCAATCAATATATAACTTCTTCACTGCCAACCCGCCAACTGTGTAAGTCCTCAGAGCAAAGGCCCTGGCATGCTTGCCACATGGTCTTTGGCTGCCCTTACCCTTACCCTGCTCTGCCCTGAACCTATGCCTCTCCTATCCCCAACCTCTACAAGGGCTGTTCTCTTCCATGCGAACATATCACCAATAAACGCTGCTTGCATACTAACAGATTTGCTGATCTGTACTTCTTCACGGCATCAGCAAGAAGAACCAGGTCTCTCCCTGTAAGAGTTACGTCGTATTATTAATTGCTCCAACAGTTTAGAGAAGACAGTATGTTGTCTCATTAGAGTCATGATATAATTTTAGGTATTCCTAACAATAAGCTGATAGTAGGTTTTTCTACTCAATATCTCATTTGTAACCTTTGGCTGCTGATGTTCAAAGTCAAACACAAAGGTCATGCATGCCTACATCTCTCAGTCTGGGTCACCGGCTTCCCTTAAGGCAGATACTATGGAACAAATAATTTCTCTGTGACAAAAAGAGACCAAGAGAAAGGTCCTTCTTGGATTTCTAAATAAGAATAGAAAAGGAAAATGCTCGTTCAGGACCCTTCTTTTCAAAGAATTGAAATATATAACACTCAGAAGAGCATGAGGATTAAAAAGTAGCCTTCTTACATAAAAGACCTGGCTGTTAGCAAGTCATTGTCACAGAAGGGCATATAACATAGCACATTATTTCCTAAAAATGATTAAATGAAAATCCAATTGATGGAAAATAATTGAAAATATTCTGAAGGATTCAGAACCAAAGGGCTCTCTTATTTCTTAGCCTACTAAGCAACAGCTCCAGATTGACTTAAATGTGAGCAAAAACTCCACTGTAAGATATCTACATGGTTTTAAATGTAAGGATCAAATTTACAAAACACTCCCAAAGTGTAGAAACCTTTTTAATTCCTCTCTCACCCAAGTCAGTTTATAGTCTAAATTATTTTTCAAGAATGATGCCATTTTTCGTTCTGTAGGGAACTTTTCTAGGTTTTCCTTCCAGCGCAGTCACTGTGGTGGGACCACCCGCAACAGAAACAAGCTCTCCTACCTTCCTAAGAAACGGACGGCGGTAAGGGCCTTCATCGGAGGAGCAGAAGGCTGGAGCATGGGATTCTGTATTCCTAGATGCCAAGAGGCATGGGGTGCCATGAAAAATCAGGGTCTTTTTTTCCATTAATTTTTCAATGTAAAAGGTCAGATACACATTTTAGGCTTTTCTGGGTCATATGGCCTCTGTTGAAACTACTCTGTACTCGAAGCATGAAAGCAACCACAGACAATATATAAATGAATGAGAATGGCCATGGTTTAGTAAAATTTTATTAAAAAAAGAAAAACAGGTCTCTGTAAATTTAATCCGTGAACCACAGTTTGCCTGACTCCTGAAAACTGATCTTTGGAGATTGAAATTTATTTCCTTAGGTAATTATGTGAAAATTACTTTTTAAAAAATGCACATATGTTTTATATGTATATCAGAAAGGCCATAGATAAAAGGATGATTGGCATTCAAATAAGAACAAGTACAAACAAAAGCCCCTGACCCCTTTACTAATACCCTTTTCCCTGGTACTGTGCGTTCATCTGGCATAAGGCATCACTTAAATCCCTGTCTCCTGCTCCCACTCAGTGAACTCACAGGAGACCTCGACATTTCAAGGGGAACACAGCAACCTCTGTCAGACATCGGATGCAGTGTTATTATTATGTTGTTTGGACCTAACTACTTAATAAATGGACGTTAGGTAATTCTGGTGGTTTTAGAGAGACATGGAAATATCACTAAGACACTGCATGAACAGAAACAGCTTAGGAACTTCTGACATAAATAATAGCCTTGACAGTATACATGTAGACAGAATGTAACTCATGAGTACGCTATCTGTAGCCTGTGCTACTGCATATTAGCTGTGTGATAGGCTCTAAAATAGGTCAGGTTAAAGGAGGCAGTTATGAGACGATGGTTTTCAATTTATAGTCGTACTTACTTGTATCATTGACAGACCAGATTAACTACTATCCGTGTATCAAGGAAAAGACAGAGAAAGAAGAAACCTAGTAAATTTTTTGTCATCTGCACCTCATTGTCAGGGTGAGTGTGCTCAGGTGGAATGCAGCTCTCAAAATTCTGATGTGATCCTGTTGCAGCTGAGTAGCTTGAAATTATCTTTTAAATGGACGATAAAGATTATTATTTAATCTGACTGAAATGAAATACCTATCATCTTTAATACAATGAGTCACAGCAAAGATTCCATGGATATAAATATTCCATATCCATGGATTTTCCAGGTCAAGATGTTCACATCAAAATTTCTTCAAAATACACTGAAAGACCTACTAAAAAGAATGGTGTGATTTTATAGTCATCATTGCTGTTTAGTTTCAAACTAAATTCTGGGCTACCAAGGGCCCCACATTTCTGCAGCCAGTGCAGGGTGCTCCTTTTAGGGTTTTGGAGAGGATCTCTCAGTCCTCGAGGGCAGCCAATGGCCAGAGAGATGGAGGAAAGCAAAGATCTGGGACAAGTGGTAGCAAACCAAGACACCGGGAAGAGCAAATGATCAGTGGAATCCCATTTCCCATTATTGAGTAATGACAATATACCAATATTCAACAGCATCACTTTCAGTCAGAGCATGGGAAGTTTTCTTCCATTTGGCTCACTTGAGCTCACGCAGGTCAGACGCCTGCAGCCTTCACTAGAGTGATGCCTGGCTTCCGTGAAGGAGTCAGCTGGTCCGCTGTCACGGATGGGCTTGCATCCTGCCCTAGGTGGACCTCTGGGGCAGGTGACAGAGAAACAGCTGAGAGTGAAGGAAGTTCAAATCAAGCAATCCAACTCTCTCGAGTATATCACAAGCATTTAGGAATTGGAATTTTAAACAAGGAAGAATAAATTAGTCAAATTTGTAATTACTGTCCAAGATAAGGATATAAATGGTTGGACTTTGTGAGCTGAGATTATCTGATATCAGGTGATATCTGGAAGGTATGACAAAAACTGGTCCTTAGTCTATCAGGATATAGAAAGAGAAAATGCTGAACTTGTTTGCCATGGTGGATAGTTAATATCTCTCCTGTGGTCTTTTTTCTTTCTCCTTCTATTTGTGAAAGAATCAGAAAATTCCTCTGTTGTTTTAGGGGAAGAAAAGGACTTTGAAAAAAATTACAGAAAATTATTGGGTACATTTCTGCTTATCGTGTGGTTATGCATATTGTACCAATATTGAGATTATACATGCATAAATGTTTAAAAAAACACTGAAGACACACACAGAGTCTAACCATGAAGCAGCATTGAACCAGTAAGTGTGCAGATGTCCACCATAACCCTGATCAGAAACAAATCAGTGATGAGCATTAAGAAAATTGGAATATGACCTAATAGGCAGTAATTACAAGGATTTACGAATCCTATTCTGTGGGTAAATGTCTGTAAACTTTTCACCTTCTAAAGTAGTATGCTGAATACTCTGTAATGACAAGTAAATTACATAATGGCATTGTAATTATGTAATTGGCTCTGCTTAGTATATTTATGTCAACTATATGTGGAGTCGACTTTCATCAAGAAAAACCTAGTGCTGATTCACTTTGTTGACTTTTTTGTTTTTGCATGTTCTTGCAAGAACAATCTTAAAACAGAATAATTTACTAATTCTGTTCTTTGCCTCTTCTGGAATTTGTATGTTTTTGAAATGCAGTTTGAAAAGCAACCAGATGCTTCTTTGAAAAAAAAAAAAAGTACTGCAATTTTGAAATTAATGAAACAAAATGACTCTAAATCTTCGGTGTGTAGGTAACCCACACACAGTTACCTTGCATGTGAAACAGGGAATGGGCATTGCTAAACATGCTAAATTACAAAATATGTTTAAAATGCTATGTAATTGAGGTCACGGTAAAAGGCAAACTGTTCTTTCTTTTTAAGTCTGCCACTAAAAATGGCTCTAGAACCTTGAGGATTATTCTAAAACAGCAGTATGTAAGAAATACCCAAAAGTCTTTTGAATCCATGTGTGATGGCAGTGTTGATTAAGTCCTTCTAAGAAAACCTGAAAGATGCCCACTGACGGTCATGTTCACATGTGGGGGGAGCTTATCCCCATCCTGTGATCATCAGGCAAATCCGGTAGGCTTTAGAAGATTTCTAAAAAGAACTGTTGCCTGCAACAATAAAAAGCTGCCAACCCAGGCCAGGCCTACAAAATCCTATTAAGATTCTGCACGCAGTCCTTCCTGCATGGAGACCCATGGCTCTCCCACAGTAAATGTGGGTCCCCGAGCATACCACCAGGTGCATGGCAGTACTAAGGAGAGACCAGCCTGTGGTCAAGATTCCAGGGCCCAGAGGGATTGAGAGGGACTGTGGCCAACAGACAGTTTAGCAATGCCCAGGGAAGCACTGCCCCCTAAAAGTCATGTTGGGAGACAGTCCTCTGAAGCACATGGATGAGCGGGAGTGGCCAGCAGAGTTCGACTTGGTTCAGTCTGTGATGTATCTGAAACGTTTTCCTTATGGCCTCCTACCAACTCATCTGCGCAGAAAATCGGGGCAGCTGTAATCTGAGCACAGACATTCAGGAATCATTTTGCTTAAAAATCACTCTAGAACGGTGCTCCTCCAATGCGGTAGCCACTAGCTACACGTGGCCACTGAGCACTTGACTTACTAGAAGTGTGACATGTACTCCTAATTTTGAAAACAGTATAAAAATAAAAATTTAAAGTATTAATTTTTCATGTTGATGATATATTGGAATAACAGTTTGGATATATCAGATTAAAATGCAGTTAAATTTTATCTAATTTTTAATGTGGCTAACAGAAAATTTAAAATTACGTATGTGGCTTGCATCATATTTATGTTAGAGAGTGCTTGTTCTAGATGATAACTTTTACAACCATATTATTCTAACTTCTACCTTATTTATGTATTCACGGAATGAATGAGCTCTTAGAGTTTGAGAAAAATCACTGGGATTCCAATTAGTCTTCTTAAAGGGGAGAGATGAAGACTGCTCCCTTCTCCACGGTAAAACAGTCTAAATTATGCTGTGCATCTGAACATTTCTGAAAACAAAAATTAATAATGTAATATGATAACTGTCAACTGTAAAATGCAAAACATAATTTATTGTTCTTTGCTGAAATTCCCTTAATTCTTTTGCTTTAAATATAATTTGACTATTGTCAATTAGGGTAACATTATGAAGTAGTATGTCAAATTATAGTTTATCTGCCATTATTTAGCTAAGTAATCTTTGAGAAAGATAATACATCCCATTTCAACAGATAATATATAAATGCTTGCTGTGCTTTCAAAACATTAACCCAATTATCCTTAGGTTGTATTTCTATGAAATCTTTGAGTCTCTTGGCTGAAATGACCTATTTTTATGAAAGTTTGACGTGTCTTCCACTGAAATGACTAAATTAGCCACTATTTAGGCATTGTCAGGACTTAATAACACACAAGTCAAACTTTAAAACTCCCATTGATTTTTTAAAGAGTACAATTTACAGATTCAAAACAAAACAAAACAAAGGAAATTACCCTCACACCATCAAGTATTCACTAAGGAATAGGCATGTGTACTCACTTAAATGGGTAAAACTCTTACACATGCGTCGGCCCTGGCATTTCCTGTGCTAGTCCCACAGTCCACAGGGCCCACCACGCAGGCAGCCCCGAGTGTCCGTCGGAATGACCGAACTGCCCTTGGAACAACGTGTGCATGGGCTGGGAGGGACGAGAGACTCTGATCTTTCCGACGAATTACCACTCTCTAGTAAGAGCTCTTGCCCTCTCTTCCTCCTGTTTGTAATGTATGGGGCATTTACTATATATACCTGTTAAGTCTCATTGGAAAAAGTATACCAAGTGATCTTTTCAAATGAAAATCTTAATGCTTAGTAAAAAAGTCATTCTTAACAGTTAAAAATAGTGAGCCCTTCATAATAGTTAAAATGGAAATTTTGAGAGAGAATAAAGGACAGAAACACAGAAGAAGAGAATAAGTAGTCTCTACTAGTTAATACAATAAAACAAACAAATAATTTTGCTCTGAGCCCAGATGATGTGACTTAATTAAGGGCTATATTATCCATGTCGGGGATCTATCAGGCCTCTGAACTAGGAAAGATGAGAAATCCTACCTTGCTTTCTTCTCAGGAGGATAGCAGTAAATGAAGATTTGTGCTTGGAAAGCAGAAAGCCTACTCAGGTCCAATTGCCCCCAGAAACCAGAGATTTTGTTTCATTTTCCAATTTAATAGTTTTGAGGAAGAGGCAGAAGAATTCAAGATCTCTTTTTTGGATGAGGATTTTTATGTAATAGCCATTTTTCCTGTCTATCATCTTGTTCTTTGAATACAATTCTTTTTTGAAATTAAGGAAAGGTACTAAACTGTGATGCATAATGATTTTATAAAAATGTTTATTTCATTTCAAACTAGAAATAAATCTGAGGTACTTGGAATTTTCATGTGATTTCTATAAGGGAAAAGTGTTCATATTAAAATCAAAGAAATATATTTTGGAAAAAATCATAGTAAAGTATCAAGTCTAATGTTACAGCTTCTCAAGTCTCACTTGAAATCAGTTTTATTCTTTGTTTCTTTTGTTTTTGTTTTTTAAGGTAAATAAAAAGTTTCATTGTCCTAAATTTACATGAAGACATTCTAAATTGTGTTGCGAAATGTGGGCACTTTTATTCCAAGTGAGAGAAGATATACTAGCTTTTCAGAAATATCTTTAGTTTATAAGAAGTATGTCTAAATAACTATCAATTGAAGTGGAAAAATACTTTATAAACAAAAATGTTTCTTTATTCTAGTAAAGTTAATAATGAAAGATCCTGTAATGGAATAATACCCCTTCCACTCTATTCAGACAGTTTGACACCAGCCTATCAGTTAGATTTTTCTAAATATTTGAAACTCAGTAATTATAGACTTTATCTATAAAAATGCTCCTATCCTTAAAGTTGTACAAACTCATTAATAAATCAATTTTATTTGAAAAATGACAAGGAGTCAATCTTTGTTATTCCAAGTCCTGGCCTTGTCCTGGTCTTATCTCCTTTTCTTCCCTAAAATTCTTTATTCCTCCCAAAGTGTTGTCCATCAGAAGGACACCTTATTAGTAATATAGTTTATATAAATAAGGACAAAATAAAAAAACATTCTTCACACAAGCTTTGGAGCATATGGTTTCATGGCCCGTAAAGTATGCTTCAATCTCTCTTTTTTTTTTTTTTTTTGCACATACGAAATGTGTTTACATATATAATGTATAACCATCTCCTTGTAAACAATTGGAACCCACGACACGTGAAATGTGAATGGCACAGGGGCCCGAGTCAGGGCACTACCCAGTACTAGCTGAGGAACAGTCCAAAGGGGTGACTGACTGCCTTGTGAGGAAATCCAAAGGGTAGAGGACGGTTAGGTTTATAAAGCAAAAAAACCTTTGTTAATATTTACTTCAAATGTGTGCTATTGGTCCCTGAAAATGCATGTTTTAAAATGTTATGTTGTGTTTACTTGCAATTTCAAATTTAACTCATCAGTATTAGGTATCCATTACTTACCATAGAAGACACTATTTTTTCATAAAGCAGTCACATGCATTGAAGTTAGGATTACCAACTGATATATATGTATTTTTTGCACCTCAAAAACAGAATTACTATAGTGCATATCATGCTTCCACACCTTCCTTGCTGAAGGACAAAAATGCATCAAGTACCATGATTTGGCTTCCAGACTGGGAGGAAGCCTCCTAGTACTCTGGCAGGATCACTTCATTCTGCTGAGCTGCAAATCCCAGAGCAGGATTTTCTTGCTCTTCTTTGGGGGCTGCAGCTTCCTCCACAGTCTTCAGCTTCTCTTCTGCTGGGGCCTCCTCCACTTGTGGGTCAGCCAGCTCGATCCCAGCCTCTAGTGCCTCGGGCACCATGTTGGTGGCCTCAGGAGCATTTACAACAGCATCTTCAACTGCCTCCATCACCTGCATCTTCATTGGCTCGGCCTCTGCCTTCTCAACTGCCACTTGGGCCCCATCTCCCTGAACTTCCTCTTCTTCTGGAACAGCTTTAACATCTTCATTGCCATCATGGATTGGAGATGGCTCTCGGCTGGCCTTCTGGCTCTCCTGGATGCTGCTGTGGCTACTGCTGGCACTTCCCAACCGGGAGGAGGCCACCACAGCCTTCACTGCTGCCTGATCACAAACAGAAAAGTGTCAGGTGTCACCTCCACTAAAATCCCAGCTCTGAGCTCGGTCTCAACTTTGCATTCAGGGAGTTTGCTTTACATGTTAGTATTTGATCTTTCAAAGTATTATTGTACCAAGATCGTCATATGAAAACTCTGGAGAGTAAACAGAAAAATCTCTTTAATCTCAAGTCCATCTGTCTATTTAATCATCTGGACAATTGAAAGCCTGAGTAAATGCGTTTGTCCATGGATTACTGGTTTTCAAAAATTTTAGGCTATGTTTCCTAAAGTATTTGCTTCAGGAAACACTAGTTCCATAGATGTTTAATAAGTATTATAGAGGTAGGAGTTCCATGCTCAGGTTTGTTTGAGAAATCCTGGGTTAAGTCAAGGTTATTTAATATAGGGTAGTTCAAATCGATTTAACCATGAGGCCCTAAAGGCTTATTTGGTATCAGCTTGTAAGTGATGGTGGAGTGGAACGCTTTCCGACCCCCAGCTGCTCTCTGAGACTGCTGTGTATAGAGCTAAACCGAAGCACCACTGCGTAAGAGAAAAGACCTAGTTTCTATTCCATATCTATTTTATCAAGAGATACTTTTACGGATAATTTTCTACATCATTTGAATTATTTTAATTTTTACCAAGTATGCTAATTATTTACATTACAAAATGCAGTTTCTAAAGATTGTTTTCCAATGTTCACATATTTAGAAAGAATAAAATTTTCTAAATCGTTTCCACAACACTGCTATTTAAGCAGCTCAGCCTTAAGTAAATGAGAAGAAGTGATCATGTATTTGGTGAGTAAATGTCAACATGTGATGCATTTCTCCTTTTATTAACAATGAGTTCTTCTGAGAGGATAACATAAAACTAGACGTGGCTTTATACCAGCGTGGTTGGGATTTCAAAGCAGGATTTTGTCTGTCACTACAGGAGATGAATAATAGTCTTAGATGAAGCGTGGTGGAATTATCTTTGATAGTTCAAGATAAGAGAACATCTTTTTAAAACAAGAAGATGAAACAAATGCCATCTTACCTTAAGTTTGCGTCGAGCATTGAATTCCTGGAGCTTCTTCTGAGCCGTGTCCATGTGCACAAAATTGGCTGCTTTACCTGTGACCCATGGGTGCTGCAGGGCTTGGAAGGTAGTCAGCCGTTTCTTAGGGTCCAAAACAATTAACTTCCGGACCTGAGGTGGTAAGAGCCATAGGGAGATTTTTATGGTGAGTCAGGCTGGCCCCTCAGCTTGTGAACGTCTAGGTCTTACTCTGTTTCCCTAGCAGTACCACTGAATAAATTTTTAATTCTTTTAAGTGCTCAGTGGGTAAGAATGGCTTCGGGCAGCGGTAGCTGAGGGAGTCACAGAAGGCAGTGGCGAGTGCCGCCTGGGAGCCCAAACTGTCAGACAACTTTCCGGCACAGGTCAAAGAAGTAGGTGCTGGCTGGCCTGTGGACTGAAAGAGCTTTGAAGTAGAACCAGCATCTCAACAATTCTAGGCTGCACTTCACATCACTTAGAATTCAGAACTTCTAATGCATCTCTGTGGAGATGGAATCATTCGCTCATCCACCATTCTTTTCCATAGGAAATAAATGGCAAAAAAAAAAAAAGAAAAAGGAAAAAAAAAAGGATAGGATCATAACCTTTATGATTGGGTTAAAAAAAGCCTATTTAGAATCAAAGTAAAGGTGTCAGTGGCTTGGGGGCATAAGTTGTTTCAAGGACCAACTTTGACCAATGGCACCTATTCTGGGAGGTTTACCTCCCGGAATGCTTGTGAAGATGAGCAGATGATAAATTGCCAGGAAGATCAACAACCCAAATAATCCCTGGTCCTGAGCTCAGAAGGGTGATTGGGAGTGAGTCAGAGGCTATTTGAAGTCAAGAGGCATGTTTAAGCCCTACTTAATGTCTCTAACCACTTCTGTGACCCTAGGCAGAGACCCACATACGAATTGAGTGTCTGTGGACACTCCCTGGGCCCTTCTGTTACATGATCTCATTTCTTTTGTTTATCAAATCTTACATACATGCAAAAAAAAGTTTACATCTATATAATCCTTTCCATAACCTTATCAGTTCACAAAGGAGTGATGGAAGGAAGCTCAGAAAGATTCAGTAACTTGTCTGAGGTTGGACCACTTGTAATTGGTGGAGGCTGTATTCAAACTCAGGTCTGTCCTACCTCAGAGCTCTGTGGTCACTGCACCATAGTGATACCCAGACAGCCGACTTCTCTGGCCTTCGTCTGCCCATGTGTAAGATGAGGAACTCTGAATGATTTAAGGCCTAAAGTCTTCTCTAACTCTAATAACCCAAGGAGAACTAAACACAGGCTAACAAAATCAGGCATGTCAAATGAAGAATAAATATCTTGTTCTCCTTTTACTTCTTTTCTGTAAAATATGCAAAGAACTGTGTGTCTGAGGTAGAGACACTGGATGTTTAAGGGCAGAGACATGAGACCGCTTAGGCATAAAAGCTGAGAGGAGGTGGAGGGAGATACAGATGATTCAGAAAACGAAAACACAGCAGTAAATAAAAATCTGACAGGAGTCACATCCATCACCTGTCAAAGATGTGAACTAATATTTTTATGTAAATGATGCCTAATCTTTAACAACATCCTTTACAATTAGATAGTTCACTCCCATTTTCCAATCATTCTTTTACTTTTCTTCATCATTACCACCCTACTCTTCATGAGAATAGACAGAATTTATTGAAAGCCAGTGGGTATTGAAATTTTACATATGCCGGCATTAATCTGTACATTTGAAGATGCTGAAGCACTGAGTTGTTAAGAAACTTGCTTAAGCTCAGAGAGATCCAGTGACTTCTTCAGGATTCAAACCCAAAGGTTTATGGGTATCCTCCTGTCCCCCTTACCACCTGACTGCCCTACTCACTGGTACTGTCACCTTGCTGGTAACAGATGAGGTTCCATTAGTAAGTATGCATCTATGGCTCAAGGATTCCTTTAGTCCTGAAGTTTTATAAATATATAAAACTTACCCCTCTTATCTGTTTAATTTGTATTAAGGATGAAAGAAATGGAAGGAGGGCCAAATAAGGAACCATTTAAGTCAGTGGTCCTTAGTTAACACGTATTTTATCCCTAAGTCTCCCAACAACCCAGTGTCAGCCCAGATAAGAACACTAATACACAGTGAGGTTAGATAAGAAGCCCAAGGTTACACCTTCAGGTCATGAGAAAGGGGGCACTTGAATCCAGGTGTGTCAGACTTTAAAAATCCATGGTCTCTTTCCTGATTTGTTGTTTCATTCAGCAAACAGTGAGTCTGTACTATATATATGCCCATATGGCATGAAGATCTGGGCACACATGCGTTGTCCTCGTCCAGAGTTTACAATATAGCTAAGGGAGGCTTTTGAACAAGTAAATGTAAGTGATGACTGTCACAAAAGAGGAAGTCCAGGGGCTGAGGAACGAAGTAATTGTGGAAGGAGGGACCACCGAAGGAGGGCAGACTATGCCTCCCAGAGGTTGTCAAGTGGCAACTAAGGCTTGAAGTTGAAGTTACCCATGCAAGAGGTATGTGTGTGCATGTGTGTGTGTGTGTTGTGATGGTGGGGAGGGAGAGGGAGAAAGAATGGAGGAAAGAACATTACAAAGCAGAAGAAAGAACACTGGCCCATATCAGAGCTGCACTGATGAGGGCCTGGAAGTCTGGTGCACCGGAGTGCAGAGAGCCAGAAAGAGTGATGCCAAGTGAGTGGGCTGGGAGAGGATCCCAGGCTCAGACCAAGCAGTGTTGTGTAGATCTTGTCATAGACCTTGGACTTTATCCTAAGAGCCCTAAAGCAGGAGAGTGACATGATGTGATTTGTTTGTGAGACCATTCCTCTGGATCCTGTGTGGAGAAGGGCATGGGAAGAAGCAGCATGACCATCAGGAGGTCGAGGCAGTGGTCCAGTGGGAGAGGGTGGGGCTTGGACTGGACAGTGCTGGTGAAGGCGGAGAGAAGTGGAGAAGTCCAGGGCTGTTCAGGAGCGTGCAGCCTGACTTGAGGGCACAGCTACGATGACACCCCTACATGTCACACGTACTCCTTTGCTTCTCAGCCACAGTGCAGAAGCCATGGCCTACAGCGGATCTGTCTCATGCAAGGGCATGGATGGAAAGAAGGAAATGTTTGGAGGGAAAATACCTTTGGATAAAAGGTCTGGAAACCTGGATCACTGGTTCCCAACAATGACTTTCTGCGGGGAAACAATGTGATCTTGGCGGTCATTTCACTATCCGGGCTTTAGCACACTCATCTTTAAAATGAGGGGAAGTCATCCTAGATGACTTGTAAGATCCCTTGAAGATCTAATCTTTGTGATTCAAAAGTTAGCTTTTGGTAATTTCTGTGTATTAATGGTGAATATTTTAATCCCATGCCAGTATGCTCTTTATTTTAGAATAAGTGGGTCATTTCCCCTTTAATTTCCTGAATGCAAATATACTTCAATATTGGCTTGAGTGACAAGCCAGGTAAAACAAATCAACAAAAACAAGAACAAAAAAACAAACAAAATGCACTGTTAATACAGTGTAACTTGTTTATAATGCCAATGATACATTATGGGACTTGTTTTAGCATCAAGATGTTTTAATAAGTGAACATTTCAAGAAAAATGTTGTTTTATTTAAACTACAACCAAATCTAGGTAATAACAAGCACGTTAAAAGAGAATTCTGCTATGTAAATTATGTTTGGATTCTCCCAGCATAATCTGTCTTCATCAGCAAGGCTCTACATTGACTAGGTGGGAAACATCATTAATTAATACTGCAGTGATTTTTAATTTGTGATAAGTCAGCTAATGTATTAGTTTTTATTGTTTTACTAAAATATAATTATAAATATATTAAGGGGGAGGGACAAAATTAAAAAATGGCACTGCCCATTAATTAGCTAAAAATGAATGTGAGGGATTTTATTTCATTTTGTTTTTGTCATACTTACCAAGTCCTTGGCATTTAGAGATACTTCATCCCACCAGGGGGAGATAAAGTAATATTCACAATTCAGAATTCTCCTGAACATGAACTGATCACCTCTTTCATCATAGAATGGTTCAAATCCACAAAGTCTAGAGGGACAAAAGATAGGGAACAGAATGTCTTTAAGAGCCTAAGTATATTTCACCAAATTCTCTGCATAAATCCAAGGCTGCCCTTTCTCACAGCTTCCTGTGATGGGTGCAACTCTGTTCAGCACGGGTATGAAATCGCCTCATTACAACTCAGTTTCGAGTGTGTAAACACACAGCCATGTCTTCAGGAAGTAGGAACAGACACAAAACCAATTTAGGATTTCCAAAAACTGTTATAATAACATTAGAAATTATATCACAAAAAACAATAATAATAGCTAACATTATTGTAGGCATATGGTAATGACTTTCCATGAATTTTTTCACCAGGAATTGAGGAGACAGAAATTGATTAGCATTCCAATTTATCACAAAGTAGAAGAATTGGGGTTTAAAGAATAAAGAGATTAAAAGGTGGAAAGAAGAGATTTTTCAGTCATTTTTGTTCAGCCCTATTCACTGAATTCTTACATATAAATGTGTAAAGTACTAGATTTTTATCCTATTCCTGTTTGAATTTCAGAGTGAACAAAAATAAGAGCTAAAATGACTGTCAGAGATTGGCCTTTAAACCTTCATACAGTAACCGATAGATGCAACCAACAGAGATGAGAAGCCTAGAGATTCCTCCACCTTCTGTGTGACCCCAATTTTTGTACATCATACAGATATTTCACTATGTTCTCCTTTGTGTTCCACAACAGGGTCAGCATAAAAATAAATGGGAAAAGTGGGGAAAAGTCATGGACAACCACCTGTGGCATCCTAAAGAGAGAGAGGAAAATTGAGTTCCTGGTATAGGACCACCATGCCTTTACTGTTTCTAGATGGGCGGAGGTTCTGAAATCACTAGGAACCAAAAGGAAACTATTTTTTAAAAAAGTCTCTGCCAGGGCATGTGTTGCACTTGACAAAGAATGGGGGCGGGGGTGCGTTGGTGGAGACTGATTAAGTTAAAAACATTTTCCCAAATTCTTTCTACAAGCTGGCCAGGTTGGTGCAGAGCAGGAAATGTTTAAGGGCATCCTAATACAGTGGGTTTCTAGGAAGAAGCCATTTCTCATGTCCTTTTGCTTAGGGAATGCCCCCTGGGGAGACACTTTGTCATTTTCAAATATCCTGGAGCTAGCCAGGAAAAAGCAAGGTCAGATGGGCAGAGGCCCAGGCCAGCACATCCTCTCTCTGTCCCACTGTGGTGTCCACCTAGAGGGTCTTGCTCCAGCATCAGGAGAGAAAGGAGTGCGTGTCCACACCTGGACAAGCAGGCAGCTCAGCCTCACCTGGCCCTCCTGTGCCCTCCCCAACACTAGAGAAATATGGCCTGCTGTTGGTTAGGTACAAAGAGATTAGCCGACTTTCCAGCTTTAGTTTAGGGAACTCTTAAGTTTTCCCTTCTGGAAATCAAGAGAGAAAAGTGACAGTTCAGAAGGTACAGTACTCAAATGCGTTTCTTTCATCTCAATCATTTTGGCACATTTGTGCATTGGTGATAGAGGTAATGAGTTTGTCATGTCAGCCTGGAATGCCAAAAATGGAAAAGATGTGACACACAGCAGACTGTGTACACACACATTCACACACACGCAGAACAGAACCCTTTGGCAATGGAAATATTTGAACGCTGACAGGGACAGTTTAGGCGGATATTAGGATTACACAGGCCCGAAGTGCGAATGTGTAATACAACGTGGCTCCAGGCCACCGGGCGAGCTGCAGGCTGGAAGCTGAAGGAGAGAAACCGTGAGTCTCCCATATTATCTGACTGACTCTGATCTGAGCACGGAAGCAGTTGCTTTTCTCTTTGGAAACAGAGGGTTTAGGTGTCAAAGGTAGAGGGACCGGAATTCCAGTGAGAAACAGCAAAATGGTTTTCATTTCCAGTCTACTGTTGTGCTCAGAAATAGCAAGATGATAACACAAAATGAATGGCCTGGTGGAACTTTCAATAACATTCAATCATACAGGAGATGCATATGTCCAAGGGCACATTCCACTGAAGAAAACATTCCAGTGAACCTTGCCTGGTAGACTTCATCAATTATTAATGAACTACAGATTGAATAAAAAGTCCCAAGATGACCGCCCTCCGCCCCCTGCCCCCAGCAATGGGCAAGGAGACACATGATTGGGGCAAAGCAGACAAGCAGTCCTTCCTTCATCCCAGCTTGATGCCTACATAGGGGGCGGGCCAGAGCTGTTTCATGCCTGGGGCACGTTAAAAAAAAGTTCTGCCCTGGTTGGTGTGGCTCAGTGAACTGAGTGTGGGACTGCGAAGCAAAGAGTCACCACTTTGATTCCCAGTCAGGGCACATGCCTGGGTTGCAGGCCAGGTCCCCAGTCCGGGCTCACAAGAGGTAACCACACATGGATGTTTCTCTCCTTCCCTTAACCCCTCTCTCTAAAAAGAAGTAAATAAAACCTAAAAAAAGAAAGTTCCCCAGACTGACAGAGGTTAGGCCTGACCAGAACTCTTAAGGAATATTACTTATATGCAGCGTTGTTATTTTCATTCTGGGGGGTCCTGCTGCTTACTTTCAACCACCACCTATTAATTAATGACCTTAAGTAAACTACAGGGAAAGGCCTTGATAGACTTTTCAAATTATTTTCAGGGCTATAATACGATGTGTCTCAAATGATCACATATTTTTCTATTCATTTTCCTGTATCAGTGACTATATTATGGAGTTTTATTCATTCCATATTTCACTTTTACAGGGTGAATGTAACTTAATTTCCTACCTCTATCTCTCTGAGTTCCTATACCTCTTTAATGCTCTAACCCCTCCCATAACTTCAATGTGAAATTGTAATTAGTGGGCATATTTATATTTTAGAGACAAATATGAATCATTTTTTGTGTAGTTCAGTTTTTCACTTAACATCACTAAGTATGATATGTCACCCACATCCTTTCCCCAGTATGAAAGTGATCTCAAATATAAGCTGAAGAAATTCTATGATGTGGCCTTGGGAATCCATTTTAGTGAATAAAATGCTTAGTGTGGCAAACAAAAATTACCTAACAGTTTGCACTTTCTTAAGGAAAAAAGAATGGTTTTCTATCTCTCCATATCTTCTGAAACTTTAATACATTCAAGGAAACACAAGGAAGTGATCACTGAAAATATCTTTTGACGTTACATAAGAGGGCTATTTTCTGGTTTGCTTGTTGAACCGTCTGTCTCGGCTACTGACCAAAGTACTCAGGGTATACTAACTCGGTGGGGGTCCCACCCCAGTTACCCCATGCCTAGCCATATTACCTAAACACTGCAATTTCTAAGATCACTATTAAATTTCAAAAACAAAGTCCTCTTTCTTCCACAGACTGAACTGTTTCTCCTTCCCAATTCATATGTTAAAGCTTTAACCCCCAGTGTGATGGCTCTTGGAGAGGAGGCTTTGGTCGGAAATTTGGGTTAGAGGAGATCATGAGGGTGGAATCTCACAACGGGATTAGTGGCCTGTTAAAAAGTGACACCAGGGAGCTGGCTTACTCTCCCCGCCAGGCTTGAACACAGTGAGAAGGTGGATCTCCACAAGTCAGGAAGAAAACTCTCACCAGAACTCAACCTACTGGCACCCTTGCCTAGGACTTTCAGCCTCCTGAACCGTGAGAAATAAATAAACTTCTGTCTTTAAGCCACCCAGTCTGTGGCATTTTGTTCTGGCAGCCTGAGCTGACTAATAACATGTTCTTTTACACCCTCTGAAATCTCTTTACAGATTTGAATATTACAGGTTCCAACAATTAGCCTACTAGCATCCTCTAAATGGCAACCAAATCTCCTTGTTTAAATTCTGGAACTCATTGATAGCTTGCTTTTTCGGCTGTTCCAGCCATCTTCCTCCCCAGATACTCTTTCATCATTCTTGCTTATTTCCTCGTATTCGTCTACAGTTCCATCCTGTCTCTGGTGGGTCCCAGCAACCCCTTGTTTATTAGTAGTCAGGAGCTCAGGAATGGAACTGGAAACATCAGAGAGTGAGAGATTTAGCTCATATTTTTTTTCAACCAGAGAAAATGTTTCTCTGCGTTTAGGGTATTAAACTTGAGGTACTTGAGATAGGAAACAAAATTGATAGCCAAAATGCATTTAAAGTATTCCTGATAAGAAATGTACCAGTTTGGGATTGCTTAAATGATTAAACAGCTATTTGCCCTTTAAAAAGGACTAATACCCTAATTATTTTGAAGAGATGCAAATAAGTAAAATAAGAGCATTTTTTAATAGGTGAACATGAGTTTTAGATTTATTATTATCACCAAATATGAATTGTTCTCCAAATCTGCTGTGCATCGCATAGCAGAGTAAGACACAGAAATGCCCTGGACAGAAGTTCTGGCTTCCCAAAAATTACAGAATGGAAGACAATGCTCATTTTCAGAAAATTCTATCATTAACCATGTTTAGTATGTCATAGAAAATCGTGAAGTCAAAAAGTACTCTTGCCTTGTATGAGGGCTACTATGATTACCCATGATTATGAGAAAATATCACAGCAAAGTGAAACAGTCTGCATGAAGATTGCTTTCCTTCACTTACAGGATGTAGGTGATTATTCCCACGGACCACATGTCCACCTCAGGTCCATAGGCGCAGCCTCTAAGAATCTCAGGTGCTGCAGGAAGAAGAAAAATTATGTTAAATTGGAGGTTAAGCTCAACATTTACATTTTAATAACAAGTATAGGGAGGTAATGAATTTATCAACATCAACTTTAGAACAGTTTTATAACCAATCTTCTCTCCCCAAACCAAGGAATGAGGCCACAGAGTCTTATGTCTATTTTAATGGGAGAGATTACAGTCTCTCTGTGTTTGGAATGCATAAAAATAAAACTATTAACTTTAATATCCTGCATCAGAACATTGTGATAATGCTCAAATAAGAGAGAGAGCTCTATCTCTGCTACAAAAGATCCCTTACTTCAAAGGAAGCTTTGTACATAGAAAAGAAAGAAAGGAAAGCTTAGTATAGTAAGGGAACACAGACACAATTATGCTACCTTGGGAACGAGATCTGCTTGGAGCATGGCATCCATGAGTGTGTGTGTTTGGCAGAGGACCGGCCAGAGACCAGGGCAGATGGTGGGGAGGACTGGGAACTCACCAATGCTGAAAGGTTGGAACACAAGCCAGAAGGGGCCCTGGCATATGCCCCTGTATGGTACTGAGAACTGCACATAGGTCCCCAGAGAGCAGCTGGCCCAGTGAGTCTGGGATTATGAGCTGAGAAAGGAGGACTTCTCAGTGTGTAATGAGGCTACTCCTATTAGCTCTGCCCACATCATGAAAAAGGAAGGCGTACTCAACTGCAAACCAGCCCTGTAGTGTAGAATTGTGAAGAGTCCTTTCATATTTTTATTACTGTGGAGCTATGAAAATGGAGAGTTCACTGAGTCCAACCATTTGCCCTGAGGACTGCAGGTGTGTTGTTGGTTTGCCTCACTAACGAAGGAAGAAAAGATGGGAGAGCTCTGCCATCTGTGCAGAGATAGTGATCAGGACTATAGCCCAGAATGGACTTCTTCTGGAACAAAGGTGCTGTGGGTGTCAGTGGGGTCCCTGGAGAAGGACTGATTGATGAATGCTGAGGACTCCTTGAGGGACACCTTGGGGATGGGGTCCTCCTCCTCCTTCCAGCCGAGGACAGGAAAGCAAGTGAGAGGCATCCCTGTCCATGGAGGCTGGAAATGTCATATTGTCCCAGCGAGGTTCAGAAGAAAGCTGTCCTCATGGGACTCTGCATTTAACTTACAGGAGGAAATACAGTGGATTTGCCACTGACATAGTCCCACAGCACCCCCTTCTCTCCATCCTTTCCCCATCAGGATATTCTCATGCTGGTAGGAAGTGTGCTACATAAACTACTGGAGAGGAAGAGCCATTACGGAGAAATGGGAGTGTGAGGTACAGCACTCTAGGCAGCATCCAGCATGCTGCACCCTTTAAGGAATCGTATCTGGGGCCAAGTAGTTTTTCTCATCCTTAAACAAATTATTCCTAGAAAAATTCCCTTTTAAGATTTAATTAACATGATTAAGAAAAATGCACTCTCAGTGCCAGCAGCATTCACTGTGTCAGGTTGGCTTTCATTTCGCAGAGCAATCTGTACCCCACAGACGGTTCCTTTGGGCCCCAACAGCCCCAACACTGAACTCCCACTCACAAAGGCTTTGCGCAGCGTAGTGCATCTGACACTCAAGTCAGGCTGTCACTCACACGAGGGCTCCTACTGCCTGTCTTTGCCTCCGAGAGTTGTTCCAGTCAGGGAGCTGCAATGCACCTGCACGTGCAGTAGCCTCCCGGCTCAGGTCTCCACAGCAGGGAAGGGCTACCAAGTCCCACATTGCCATTTAAACACAAATAGTGACATATGTTGGGGAGAGTCTTTTCCATTTTCTGGGTCTTGGTTTTCACCTCTAAAATCTAAGTAAATTGGGCTGGCTATTTCTGAGTTTACTTTGAGTTTTAACCTGCAAGCTACCGTGATACTGGTAAAGGGAGTCGCTGATAGTTCGAGCAAGAGGAGAGGTCAAGCTCTCTACCCACAGAACCTGCTGCACTCCCATCCATGCCCCCTCCCCGCCAAGGCGCCTCCTGCTCTGCTGCTCTGTGGGCACCTTTCCTGTTGGCTCTGGTGAGACCTTCCCCCCATCCTGTGCGGTCTAGAGATCAGCATGTTATCACAAAGGTCGGGTGTTTTCTCTGGTCATTATTCATAGCTCCCAGGGCCACAGCCCCAAATAAAGTGAATACCATGGAACAGAATTCTTTCTGAATCTACTTTATAGGGTACCTGGATTTCTTGTATGACCTGGTAATATCTGATCTCCCCTGAAGCACTGGTGCAAACTTACTTTCCAGACACAGTTTACTTCCTTGTAAGCATTATGCTGCAATGCAAGTGCACTGTGGTGTGAAAAGCTAAACTCTCCACCACAAGGCTGATACAAAAGGAATATAGAATGCTCTTTGTCCATAATGAATTTCTCATAAAAATATTTTTAAAAAGGGATTTATAATATTTGTTAATCATAATAAAAAATTTGGGTGAAACAAACTTGAAAAACCCAGACACAGTTAGATACCATTCATACTATCTTTTAATATTTCCAATTAGTAGTTAATGTGAACTTGACTTCAGAGCCAGAAGAACACACTCTTGTAATTTATCTGAACCCTTTCCAAGAGTCAAAGCTTTTCTAGAATACATTTTAGGCTCTGGCACACTAGAGCTTTAAGTCTCCTAGGTTTCAAATGTTCTTGCAGGTGATTCTACAAATTTGTGATTTTCTTAGAATGAGAAATAGTTGACTACTTCCAATTTAGTTGAAGAAAAGATAGCAACTAGTCCACTTTTTAATGCTATAAGCACATCTGGCTATCCTTCATATCATTTCTGACCTCATCGCCAAAACAAACAAACAAACAAAATGGAGGGAGAAAATAATTTCAAAGTGTAACATGGTTTTTTAGAATGAATTTAAAATAATCTAGAGTCATCTTTTCTGAAAGAGTCAATAATAACTTATTGATTTTCCTGGCTATCTTTTAAGTGGACCCAAATTCTCTTCCGCTTCTACAATTACCTTGTCGTCTGTGGTACAGCCCACCAAGCACCAAACCTGCAGAGCTCCTAGGGTCAAACAAGCTCCAACCTCCCATACAGAGTAATTTTGGTAGATGGCTTTGAGATTGCCAAGATACCAGGCATACGTTTTTAAAAAGCAATTTTAATTGAATATAAAAATTATGTAAAATTTTAACTTTAATAATAATATTTATTCAGCAATACACCACTTAGACCTCATGCTGATTTTTAAAAATAAGACCACGGTACAATTACAATATCTAGAGATCAAGGGTCCATCTAGAGATAGGAGTAAATGTTGATTTATTAAATAAAATTACTGTAACCAGTTCTAGAAATGATCTTAAATAAAAAGAATCAGGTATGGCCCCTGACACATAGGGATGATCAGTGCCAGGTTTTCCTTCTTTTTCTAAAGCCCTAGGAGAAAAGAGAGGATGATTTTGGTCCTTGATTATACCTTCATTTTGTCGATGCCCTAGATAAGCTTTATGATCCCTTCCCACCTATTCAGTTAAAAGTGCAGAGTGGCATTCTTTATCAGAGAACTTTTTTAAACTACTGTTAACTGTTTTGAGAAAGATCAATCAAAGAGAGACTAAGGTGAATGAAATCAACAAGTTCATTCATTCACTCATATTGCTGAATAAATTATGGATGACTTATTAAGCACCTGCTGTATGACAGGCAGTGTATTAGGTGGTGCTGGGGGAAGTTAATAATGGGGAGTTAAAGAGAACAAGTCTCGGCCATCAGAGAGCTTACAATGTGCTGGAGGAGGCAGATGTTGATTAAGAAAACCACGTGGAGAAATGCAAAGTGGTGATGGGAAGAGCTTGTAGGGAGGTATCTCTGACGGAGAGGGTTGACCCAGTCAGAAGGAGAAAGCAGTTTAATCTGAGATGTAAAGGACCTAGGGAAGTTAGCTAGGCAAAAGTAGAGAGGGTGGTGGGTAGGGAAAGAGAGAGAAGAGGTTCCGGGTGGAGAAAGCACATATGAAGTGATGTTGTGGCAGGGAGGAGCAAGGGGCACTCGCAGAACTGGGAGAAGTCAGCGTGGCTGGTGCACAGCCAGGTGTGTGCAGTTAGGCTCAGGCGTGATGAGTGCCTGGTGGAAAGGTCAAGGCCAGGCTGCAGAGTCCAACAGGTCAGGGTCCTTGTTTGTTTTTAAAGTCTTCCCTGTGTTTTCATTTTATCGATTTAAAACATATGGGGATAATCTTAAAGCCTGAATCTGTTTTTACTCCTACAGGCAGGGGAAAAAAAAACTCTGTGGGACTTGTTTCACTGTAGAGACTTGTCTTGAATTTGGAGATTCTTGGGGCCACAAAAATCCATTGGCATTCAGCACAGCATCTAGAAGTCTCTCTAAACTTGGCCTCTGGGGCATAGAAACACAGAACAGATGGGCAGCTGTAAGAAGTGAAGGGGGAGGTGGGGATTGATGAAAGAAGGGAAAGGGATTGGTCAAAGAACATATATGAAGGATCCATGGACATGGGCAATGGTGTGGGGATTGACTGTGGGGTTGGAAATGGGGAAAGGGGGAAAATTGGGACAACTGTAATGGCATAAACAATACAATATTTTAAAAAATAAACTTCACCTCTGGGGAGTGAGCAGTGTGAAAGGAGAAGGGATTTACCTGCCAGAAGCAGAAGATCAGAAGCCTGGAGATTCTCTGCCCCTTACTTGTTCCTAACTTGGCCTAGGAAACCAGAGGAGAAGGACGCACCCAAGGCAGCCTCCTACAGGCAACAGAGCGCCCACAGTGGGGCAGATTATGTTACGGTGTCCCATACATTTAGCAAATACAGGGCACAACCTTTTAAACTTTGTCAAGTGCAATTTTTGCTGTGACAGCAGAAAAGCGAGGCAATGGCCACTGCAGTGTGCTAAGTGTTACGACAAAGCTGTGGATCAAACTGGGATACAGTTGAGATGTTTGCAGAGGCGGTGCCTCTGGCTAGGAGCAGCCTTGTCTGTTCGCTTCCCAAAGTGACTCGCAGATTTCTACCAATTCCATGCACGCCATGCTTGAAAGGGTGGGAAGGGTTGAGGAGCCTTTGAGGCCGCTGTCACTTTGGTTATCTATGACTTGTGAGTGTGGATCAAGAAAAAGTTTTAAGGATGTTTTAAAACACAAATGATATGTTTTATGTTCTAATTCATCCTTTCCATTTTCCTTGGCTCTCTTGGTCTTCTACACTGTAAATATCAGTCAATCCACCTCTCACTTACTATTTTTTATTTAACCTATTAAAGAACATTTTCTGTGACACATGCATTCTGTAATATTTCTTTTTCTATAAATCTTATAAATGGGTGAAGGAAGATCTCAGGACAGCACAGGAGTAGGAACTGTTGAAAAGGTGCCTTTCCATGTTCGTGGGATGAGGCAGGTTATAAATAAGTAAACCTAATAAACAAATAAACTCAACTCATCCTGATGTTAACACTACATAAGGATCTCTTTTGTACATGGAGATACAAACATAAAGTAATGGAAATGGACTTAGTTTGGAATTCAAACTCTGACTCATGTGTTACGCTTGACAAATACTGTTTTTCTCTAAATGGACAAAGAATCTTACTGATAACTATTGGGATTAATTCTTTTGAAACTTTTTATCTTATTTTATACATATCTTTTTTTTTGTAGCGACATTCTAAAATGGAACATTTTGCAGGGTGTTCAGAGTCCAAATTATATATTTTAAGCAAGTCTTCTACCCACTTGCCATCAATCAGCGCGTCCTTTTGACCTCTTCCCCTCACATTATTCCGCCTGCACACACAGAGCGACAGAGCTGAGCCTCACGGAACTGCGGATTCTCTGCCACGGTTGGTTCTGCACTTAAAATAGTCACTTACAGTCACAAAGAAGTGGGCACAGAGTGTGATTTATGGTATAGAGAGCCAGAAGCTAAGGATTAGCAGGGCCTTAAAAGACTGTCTCCGCCCTGGCTGGTGTAGCCCAGTGGATTGAGCACAGGTCTGTGAAGCAAAGAGTCACTGGTTCAATTCCCAGTCAGGGCACATGCCTGGGTTGCAGGCCAGGTCCCCAGTGGGGGCCACATGAAGGCAACCACACACTGATGTTTCTCTCCCTCTCTTTCTCCCTCCCTTCCCTTCTCTCTAAAAATAAAAAAATTAAAAAAAAAGACTGTCTCCAAACCACAGAGAACAGGAGAAGTGAGGATATGATATTGGTAAGAATCTCTTTAGACTCAATTTTATCAGCCATCTCAGGCCAAATTATATTTAGTTAGCTTTGATTGAACTGAGCGGTTGCCATAATCCTCAACTTATATAGACAGCTTTTGTGGTAATATTTAAAAACCACATGCCATCCATCTGGCTGGGTGATACAAAAATTAGCAGGACTCTCCTTCCCTTCCCTTGTCGATAGCCCTGAGACCTGAGCGATGAGTCAATCAGCTTTGGTGGCCATTTTCCAACACAGGGAGGCAGCCTCTCCTACTGCTGACAGCTTTAGACGTTGAAACATTGTTTTGTATATTGAGCCCAAATCTGTGCCTCACAGCGTTCATTCACAATTCCTAATTCTGTCTTGTGGAGCTTCCTCTGCTGTTTGATATCTATGAATACCAAATGTGTTTTCTCCTCCTCTCTCTGGCCTCCTGATGGTGTTGTCCAGGGATCCACCTGGGTCGTTTCCTTTCTGCCTTTGTGTCGTTTCCTTTCTGTCGTTTCCTCATGACTTTGAATAGCACCTATACTGATTACGCCCACACTTCTATCAAAAGTCATGCCCGCACTTCCAATCCTCAAACATACACACCCTTCTGCCCACATGTCATCTCCCTTCGGATATCTAACGGGCATCTCAAAATCAACAAGGCCTAACCTGTTGCTCCAAAGTCTTCCCCATCTCGGTAAATGTTAACTCTATCCCTCCAGTCGGACCTCTGATCCCCTCTCCTACCTACTGTTCCCGCCCTGTCACTGCACTCCAACCAACCAGCCTCCTTGCTGCACCTTCAGGACATCAGGGTGCTCCGGCCTCAGGGTTGGTGTGCTCTGTCCCCTCTGCCTGGAATGTTCTTCCCCTAGATATCCACATGGCTTGCTCTCTCTCTCAGCTCATTCAAGTCTTTGTTCTTGGGTTTCATCTTGAGTGAAGCCTGCCCTGATCACTCTGCTTAAATCGCAACCCAGGCTCTCAACACTTCCTATTCTTTCCCAACTATATTCTCCCATAGAAATCATCACCTCTTTCCATCGAATTTACACATTCATTTTGTTTATTATCTGTCTTCTTCCACTAAAATATACTCTTAAAGAGAAGAGTTTTGCTTACCCGTGTACCCCCCCTCCCCCGCTATATCTCTAGTACCTAGAATACTGCTTGGCGAGTAATAGGAGTTTAATAAATATTTATTAAATTAAAAAGGGCCAAACATCTACACAACTGAATTTCCACAGAATACACATTGTTTAGGTCAGTAACATACCAAGGCAAATACCCTAAGATATTAAGTTTCCTTTAGATTTAAAACTCCCAAGACAATGTAAAATAAGCCTACATTTAACCTACAGAGTCCTGCCCTCTGCAAGGTCAAGAACAAGTGAGCTCTGGCCTTCCCCACCATCCCGCATCTGTCCCCAGCTCCCATTTCCTTTTACCTGGCATTTATTCATTTGGACCAGGCACTGCAAGCATGCCTCTGGGACAGTCACATGATGGCTTGGGGACACTGCCTACCTCAGGGACAAAGAAGGGCTGTGGTTGGGAACAGGAGCTGGGTCTGGGCACCCTTTACCGCCTGCTCAGCCTCCTCTTTCTTCTTCGCACCTCCTTTCCTACAGTCAGCAGCTCCCACAGGGGCCCCATGTACACACACCGGCCTGTTAGGTGGCTGTTACAGAAAGTGCAGCTGACACTTCACTATGTATGTAATTCTAGTTTTTAAAAAGTTCATAGTAAAAAGAAAGTCATCATTGGGGGTGTTTAATTAATGCTCAGGTAAGATCATCTCTTGTGTGATTTGATTATCAATGTAATTTGATAACTTGCATTTTACCTTAGCTTTTTAGTCCCCTAAAAAGGCACAAAATATATCTTTTATGAAAGTATTCTGACTGCTTATATTTTACATTTACTTCTTTTATTCCTTTTAAAATATTCCTTCATTTCATATTAGTGAGTGTTCTTGTGGCAGAAATCTCTTCTGCCTGACTGTACATTGTTGAAAATTTTCTTTAATTTTGGTTATTTCTGTCAAAATAATAGGTTATTTCTTTAAAACATTACAATGTGGCAACAACATAGAATTATCACTGTAATAACAAGACTGGAAAATGCCAAGTGATAATGAATTCTTAACAGCTCCGGACTCTGAAAATAGAATTTGAATAGATAAGTAGAAATAAGAAATATCAATACAGATTTTAATTGATTAAACTTATGAATGAATTAAATGATTGGTATTAGAAATATATTTGTAAATCTAACCCATCACCACATTCGTTCCTTTTCTACTCTAACAGCTTGTATAGTTGGCCCTTGAATAACATGGGTGTGAATTACACTGGCCCCCAAAATACAGTACTACAAATGTATTTGTTTTTTCTTATGATTTTCTTAATAACATTTTCTCTTCTCTAGCTTACTTTACTATAAGAATATAGTATGTAATACGTGCATAAAATGTGTGCTAACAGCTTGTGTGATTGGTAAGGCTTCCCATCAATAGTAGATTATTTATAGTTAAGTTTTGGTGGAGTCAAAAGTTCTATACAGATTTTTGATTGTTGGGGGTAGACACCCTTAACCCCCAAGAGTTCAAGGGTCAACTATACTTCTTTTCTGTAATTGGCAGGTGTAAGTTTGAACATACACTGACTTTCAGCCTTAAACACCTAAACTAGTTAAGACATTTTGGTAGGAATATCACATGGTTACATTGTAGCACGTTTATCAGGAGCCATGGTGCCATAGATTTCTTTTTTAACCAATTTCTTTTTTCCAACAGCAAAATGTAGAGAATTTCTTTTTTAAAATTATATTTTACTGATTACACTATTACGGTTGTCCTGATTTTTCCCCCTTTGGCCCCCTCCCCCCAGCACCCCTACCCCACCGCTCCCTCAGGCAGTCCTCATCTGTTTGTTCATGTCCCTGGGTCATGAGTTCCTTGGCTGCTCCATTTCCTGTACCACACATGGGGTACATCCCCATGGCTATTCTGTGACTACCTATTTGTACCTCTTAATCCCCTCACCTCTTCATCCATTCTCCCACAGTCCCCTCCCATCTGGCAACCATCAAAATGCTCTTTGTATCCATGATTCTGTCTCAGTTTTTCTTGTTTGCTTAGTTTGCTTTTTAGATTCAATTGTTGATAGATACATATTTATTACCACTTTATTATTCACAGTTTTGATCTTCTTTTTCTTAAATAAATCCCTTTAACATTTCATGGTTTGCTGATGATGAACTCCTTTAGGGTTTTTTGTGTTTTGGGGTTTTTTTTTGTCTAAGAAGCTTTTATCTGCCTTTTGATTCTAAATGGTAGCTTTGATGGGTTGACCGATCTTGGCTGTAGGTCTCTGCTTTTCATGACTTAGAATATTTCTTGCCAATTCCTTCTAGACTGCAGAGTTTCTTTTGAGAAACCAGCTGCTTTTAAAATTCTTTAACATTCATCTTTAACATTTGGCATTTTAATTATGATGTGTCTTGGAGTGGGCCTCTTTGCATCCATCTTGTTTAGGACTCTCTGTGCTTCTTGGACTTGCATGTCTATTTCCTTCACAAAATTAGGGCAGTTTTCTTTCACTGTTTTTTTCAAGTAGATTTCCAATTTCTTGCTCTTTCTCTTCTCCTTGTGGCACCCCTGTGATATGAATGTTGGACTGTTTGAAGTTTTCCCAGAGGCTGCTCACACTATCCTCATATTTTTTGGATTCTTTTTTCTTGTTGTTGTTGTGGTTGGTTGTTTTTTGTTCCAAATCATTGATTTGATTATTCGTTTTACCTACTCTACTGCTGTTTCTTTGTACACTGTTCTTTATTTCAATTAGTATATCCTTCATTTCTTACTGGAACTTTTTTATGCTGCTGAGGTCCTTACTAAGTTCCTTGAGCATCCTTATAAACAGTGTTTTAAACTCTGCGTCTGATAGATTGCTTATGTCCATTTCATTTACCTCTTTTTCTGGAGTTTTGATCTGTTCTTTCATTTGTGTCGTGTTTCTTTGTCTCCTTGTTTTGACAGCCTCCTGTGTTTGTTTCTGTGCATTAGGTAGAGATGCTTTGACTCTGTCTTGGTAGTGTGGCCTAATGCAGTAGGTGTCCTGCAGGGTCCAGTAAAACAGCCTCCCCTATCACCCAAGCTGGGTGCTCAAGGTGTGCCCTTCATGTGGGCTAACTACACCTTCCTCTTGTAGTTGAGCCTTGATTGCTCTTGGCAGATCAATGAGAGGGATTTATCTAGGCCAGTCAGCTGCAAGGACTGGCTGTGACCACTGACCACCACCCTCTGCCCTCTGCGGAGAATCAGCTCTGCAGGGCCAGTGTAGTGGTGCTCTGATGTGGTCTGTAGCTGACTACAGGGGGCGCAGGCTCTGGGGTTTCCCATGTGTTACAGGGCAAGGTCAGCTCCTACCTGTGTTTTTCCTGGGCCCACCCTGCCTGAGCTATAAAGCAATCTGAGATGGCTGCTACTCATGCTGGGCTTAGAGAGTTTCAGGTGAAGCCAAGTTGTGAATCTGGACTGGCTGCTGCTAGTGTTGGGCCTGAGGCTCACTGAAGCCATCTGTTGCTTGTTTGATAGAATTTAGGCCTGTAAGTTCAGTGGGGCAGATTGTCAGGGGATCTCCAGCAAACAGTGTTAGCTGGGTTCATGGAGTCTCAGATGTGGCACCAACTTGCCAGTTCTTGGCGCGCTCGTGCGCTCTCTCTTTCTCTCTCTCTCTCTCTCTCTCTCTCTGTGTGTGTGTGTGTGTGTGTGTGTGTTATGGGAGGCAGTTCAGAAAAGGGCCAATGGCCTCTGCTTACCTTGATGTCAGACACTTGAGTTTCTCTTTTACGACACTGGTGCGTTTCAAGCTGCTATCCTTTCCCTGGAGCTCAGAGGGAGTAAGTCTAAGTAGGTGAGTTTATTTGTGGGTTCTTTAAGAGGAACTGCTTGAGGCTCCAGAAGTTTCTTTTACCAACTCAATCCCCACTGGTTTTGCAGCCAGAAGTTGTGGGGATTGATCTTCCTGGCACTGGAACCCTGGGCTGGGGGGCCCAGTGTGGGGCTGGGACTTCTCACTCCTGAGATATCCTTCCAGAATTTTTATCTACCATAGGTGGATGTGGGACCAGTGCATTCCACTTCTGCATTCCCTCCTACCGGTCTGGGTGGATGTGGTTTCTTTAAATCTATAGTTGTCAGACTTCTATTCAAATCAATTTCTGATGGTTCTCAGTGATGGTTGTTCTGTAATATTTTAGTTGTAATTTGGATGTGGTTGTGGGAGGAGGTGAGCCATACTGCCATCGTGACCGGAAGTTGAGAATTTCTTTCATGTTGAATTCTATGTGGACTATTTCAGAGAAGCAGTCACTGATTTCATTTAGCTGGGTCACACATTTTAATTTTCTGGCCTGGAGTTTCATTTCAACTGGGCACATTTCCCAGGAAATAGTATTTGCTTAAACATACAGCAGCTGTGATTTTATTTTGAGATTTACTTATAGGAGAACCCTCTGGTATTAAAAGCCTAGGGCAAAGGGTTTAATGAATGAGACCAAATGGGTGGGTTTTCCTTTTTTTATTTCTTGATGAATGACATAAACACCAACTTTCCAGTGTACGTAAGGATAACTGACTGACCTAGGATATAATCTCTCTTATAAGCGAGGAAACAAACTCATACCTTCCCTCTCCATAATTATATGGGCTTCAGACACTTTAAGTTAAACATGAAGTCTGTGTATAAAGTCATGTTTCCTGTAGATGACAGTGATTCTCACCAGTCGTATACTTGGATCTCATTTTCAACTCCTTCTGTAAGTGGACAGTTTCCTCCCTATCTAAATATCTCACAAGGACACACACCGAACTTTAGCCTTGTCCCTAAAGGGTCTAGTGGTAAGACAGATAAACAGAAATAGTCATCATTATAATAAATTTAAAAAAATTCAGAACTCTGCATCTTTACTCTGTTCTAAGTAATCCACTTCCTTTGCCCTGATGTTACTGTGACTTGTTTTGCCCTAACTAAGCTTTTCTAGTTTGTCTGTGTTACTATACACAAATATATTTTTAAAATCCTGCCCCCTCACTTATTCCCACTATAGGGTAATATGTTACTGTATTTCCTTTTGAGTCAAGAGAATGTATAAATAAATGTGTTTGCATATAATTTTTATCATGCTCTGGTAAATAAATATTACATTGAACTTACTCGTTTTTGACTTCTGAGCCTGCCTCAACCTATAAAAGTGATTCCATACATATATTTAGTACTTCAGAGCTCACAAAGCACTTTTATTTTCCATCTCAATTCTTCACCCTCCAACCCCCACCCCAGCTTTCTTGTTTCTCTCTCCTCCTTTTCTTATAATATAGCCAATGATTCATTCTTGGAGCGCCTACACCTACATAGTAGAGTGTAAGGATTATCTTGATAATGTTCAACCACTCAATTCCCTCTTTCCTCGTTATATAGCCCCTAGGGTGATAAGGATATTTGCAGGGAAAAACTAATAAATGGGAAGTAAGCCTTCATTATAAGGTGGCATTATCTAGAAGATAGGCTTGTTTATAGCAAAGACAAGCACCTAATATAGTACTTTCATAATCATTTTGTATCTAAAAAATAAATAATTAGATTTAAAAGAAGATCAAACACATTATCTGCTTAGAAGCTGTTTGTAAGTGACAAGAAAGAGAATTTACAACAGCTTTCTAATTTGTCTTCTTTTGACCTCTTTGTCCTCAAATCCATCTGTCATAATTGTCAGGGTATTTATAAAATACAGATTTGAATTAAAAATGTGATGGCTCTGATTAGGAACCTTTGATAGATTACTATTATCTCCCAAAGCAAGTCTGAATTGTTTAGACTGATGTACAAATTCTTTGAAAATATGTTCCATCCTATCTTTCCAAGTCCATCTGTGTCCTCTGCACCAAGGAGTCTATGTTCCAGTCACACAAAGTGATGAGGTAACAACCAGTCCCTGAACTTCCAGATGCTACCACTCCTCTATGACCCTTCCTGTGCCTGCTGACAAAGAATGCCTTGGCCAACCCATCACTTGTTAAACTCCTACTCATCCTTCAGGGTCCAGCTTAAATGCTGCTCCTCTTTGAAGACCTCTCTAAGCAGGATTAATTGCTCTACCTGCACTGTACCCACCAGCCTTTGGCTCAGATAAATAAAACACATACCACAACAAACTTTGATTTGTTGTGTACAGGTCTGTCTTTCGTAACCCATGAAAATACTTGAAGGGCAAGACCATACTATATTTACTCTTGAAACCTCAGTGTCTTTCGTAACCTATGAAAATACTTGAAGGGCAAGACCATACTATATTTACTCTTGAAACCTCAGTGTCTAGAATGGAATCTATTAGACCGCCAATACTCGTTTCATCAGTGAATGAATCATGCATTCATAGAATGACCATTTTTCAATACTGCAAAAAAGAACTGCACTTATCACTATTATTAAAGCCCTTGAAAGCTTGCTGCTCTCTCTTAGTCACAGAAGAGGACTCGGAGAGATCACTAATGTAATCTCTTGATCTCCGCATAGCAGAGCTGTTCAATTCTCAGGGGATCATCGCTGCTGCAACCTATTTACCTCCTTGAAATACTTAGTGTTTGGTATTAGATAACAATTACTAAATTACTCATCAGCTTTCTTGTGGGAAATCCTTAATTTGTTTTATTATTCTTTTCTCAGTTCTCTTTCAATGCTCCTATCAATGGATGAGCAACTAGTGATCATAAATGGGCAACCCCATTTGGCACATGGTACTAAATTCAGAGTTCTTTTCTGCCCCCCATAGTTTTGGAGATCCAGAGGCATGAAAGAAATACAGGAGGAGGACGGATAAAGACATATGAATTAGAGAAAGGGAAAGTGCATACAGCACCATTAGGAGAGAAGGTTGTCTACTAATAGTGTTACAGGCAATAAAATATATAAAAACAAAGCAAGAAGGTTCCTATAGGAAACATGGTGTAGTGCAATGGTTTTCACTTTTCCCCCCTAGGAATGGGAATCTTACTCCTAGGTTTGTGGTGGGGATGAACAGTTGTCTAATGCAATACTCATGTTTAGTACCAGAACCTTGAATTCTAGGACACACTGCCAGCTCCTGTGGCAGTGTGAAGTACTGTGGCTGTAACTCCTGTGGCTGTAACTAAGTACCAGTCAATAAGATGTAAGTGGAAGTGACATGTGGGGCTCTAGCAAGTCTCTTTAATAGTGAAAGGGTACAGTCATTTTCAGTATTTTCTCCTTCCTGTTGTGTAGAATGCAGACGTAATGACTGATTTCGAGCAGCCATTTTGGACCATGAGGAAGCATACTAGGAAATGGTAGAGCAAGACAGAAAAAAGCCCAGATCCCTGGCACTAGGAAGCATCACACCTGCCGAGCCATAGCTGTGGAATCCACCAGGATTGCCTTTCTCAAGACTTCTAACATGAGAAAAATCAACTTCTACCTTGTTTAAGCCACAGTTATTTTGATTTTTCTGAATTTACTCCATATGATAAACAACCCTTGTCCTCAAAGAACTTAAGATCCAGAATAAGAATATTTGGCACAATGTAAAGATCTAATACAAATATAAGTACGTTTAATTCTGTGTAATTATTGAATGTATGAATAATTGAGAAGCAAGGAAATAATATTTTAGATTTATCAGGAAACCTAACTAGTTAATAACAAAATTACAAAAAGTTTATGTGAACAGGAAAACATGAAGAAAGGGGAGAAATAATGCATGAGGCTGCTAATATTGTTACAGATATTTGAATTTTTGTGTCTTACAATAACCTAGTAATAATTTTGAGATTTTTTAATTTAAAAAATTAAAATAGAAAATATTCTCAACTAAAAGCAATAACTGATAAATATTTCTATAAGGAAAACTATACTGATTTATCTATATTGATTGTTTTTTAAACAAGGAAACGCCACAATTTTGTTCATGGGCCCTTGGTTATGTGGATTCTCATCTCTGATCCACTAAGTACTAGATGTGGAATCTTGGGGAATCATACTCATTGTACCCTAGTAAAATGAAAGTGTTAGGAAATAAACTTTAAAGTTTCTTCTAGCATTTAAATTCTGTGGATTTAATAATACATTTGTCTCGGTGGATGTCATACTGCCCTTCTGCAGTCTGATTTCTGTGAATTCAGAAGTTGTTAACATGAGTTAGTTATGTAGCTTTTATGTGTCTGGTTCTGATTGACATGGAAGACTGAGGTAACTCCATGTTCCTTTAGTAACTGTAACTCCAGGTAACTCCAAATACCACCCTTTTCCTATGTTCTTATAGTGGCTTCTCCATGCACATAACACAGCATTTCCTAAGGTGCTATACATTTTGGTTTACATGTCTGTTCCCCTACAGATTTCGAGCCCCTTGGGTGCAGCTGGGAACTGAAAATGTGTCTCCCTGGTGCCAAGCACAGGCTTGAGTACACAGCAGGTGACTTTGCTGAAGAGATGAGTGAGTGAAGGAAGCTCTGTGTAAAAAGATGATGATCCTAAAAGAAAATGATGGCTAACCTTGTGACTGATAATTTGTACTCGTGTCTCTTTTTCAGGTTAGGATTTTAATTGATTTGTAACATATCCATCAGTCACAAAATCTTTAGAAAATTTTGATAATTTTTACAACCTTTAGGTTGTTGCCAGATTAATTTAGCCATCAACAAAAAATGCATGAGTTTCACCTGGCATGGATTAACAGCTATTGTTCTGTCTCCTGATTGTGTACTGCGCATGGGTGGGTGCCTTCAGACCATCCTGGGAGTCTGGGTGAGAGGGTGTGAGGACTGTGGCTCTGTCTATCTTCAGAGACTGGGGAACTCTGTGGGAAAACCCCACCTGAAGCCCTTAGGTTCATGAGGCTAGGCCAGTGCCATCCATGGGAACTGCTGACTACCTCATACATGATGAATACGTTGTCCTATATACCATCTGAATCAATGACACACACCCTCCCTTGTAAATAAGGGAAGTGACAAAGAGCTCATGGCTTTAATTCCAAACATAAACAAAGCTCTTTTGCTGTCTTCTTCCCACTCCTGAGTGGATCCAACAGTAGCTGCTGCCCAAATGGCAAATGCAAAGCACCCAGTCCTTCCTCCCTGGGCCCCCCTCCCCCATGCTGTTCTAACAGGGGCCCCCTAAAACCTACATCAGAGAACCCCTCATGAAGAACAAGAGGTGGTGTGAGTATCATTTATATATGCTTCCTTGTGGAGACTCACATCAAATTGTAAGCATTTGAAATAGAGATATTAAGAGTTTAAAAATTCGAACTTTAAATAAAAATAGATTTCGAATAACAATGAAAGTAAAATATCAGTACTAAAGAGCGTACCGCAGTACCCTGGGGTCCCGCACACCGTCTTCATGAGCACTTGATGTTCCACAATTTTGGAGAGTCCAAAATCAGCTAGCAACACAAGAAAACAATTAAGAAAGCAAGTTTTTTCCTCAACTGTTGTAAGATGACAGAACACTTTTCTTATTTTAAATAAATCTAACTTATTTATTTCTTTGTTTTTGTATTTCAAGATGGGATGGATGTAGATGGGGACCAGTCACCAGGGACAGAAAACTAAAAAAAAAGTAGTAATAATAATTTAAGCCTTGCTTTAAATTAGAGAAAAATATGATTCCTAAAATCATTTTATACTTTTCTCTGTAATTTCTAGCTTTTGGCAAATAAGCTATTTCTTCTTGAAGTAATGGTTGGAACAGATCTAGTTCGTTAAATATTAATTCTGAGATTTATGAAACTAACTCTAAGGACAGTGTAGAATTAGTGATATAATTCAGAAATTTTAATCTATTAGAATAAATCAAAATAAACAATTAGACTTCCATGAATGTCAAAGAAATGAACAGAAACATTAAAAGGTTTATTCTACTTCAAATAATGTCATTCATTAGTGTATCTGATGGGTAAGAATTCACTCTCCTATGAAGAATATGGCTTTATTTTTTTTTTTTTGTAAAAATCCTTTTTTATTTATTCCTCAGAATGTTACCTAGATAAAACATTATCAAAAGTTGCTATCATTATGGGGTCTATTTGCTGGGGTACATCTGCCCCACTCAGGAAGCACCAGGAAACCTTTTAAGGCCATTCTTCAAGAGAGGCAGGTGCAGAATGGATGCCATTTTAGACTTCAAAGGTAAACCCATTTCTCCGTGGAGGCGCTGATCCTTATCAGAGAAAGCAGCAGGAAGTCCTCCAGAAAGCAAGGCTCTCCTGCCTAAATTAGTATCTATCCATCCATTTAAAGAAATATTGTTAAGGATAAAATCTTTGAAAGTGAAGTCAAAGGAGAAGGGAGCCTCCCGCTGTCTGCTGCTTTTCAGGAGCGATTATGAGAACACGCGGGCTGCCCAGCGGGGCTTGGGCACTTTTCCTGCAGGGTCTCGCATTCACAGAGCACATTATGCTGTCTGAGCCCTTCCCACGCTCGCAACTTAATTTTCAAAGGTGTTAACACTTATGAATGCAGTGAACCCATAGGATTTGCACTATAAAGAAGAGCACCAAGAGAGCAAGGTCCTTTGGAGGATTTAATTAAAACATTTTCAAACCCTGTACAGGCCAGAAAGAACAGATTCTACTAAGGAGAATCCATCTAAAATAAATTTTACTTTTATTCTTTTTTTTTTTTTTTTTTTTTGCAAATGAAGATTTGCCTTGGAAGGCAAATGGAAAGTAATATTTAATATACTTTTTTTCTAAAATGCTAACTGAAAAATCTCTTTGGGTAGAATCAGAATTTCCCCAAAGTTCATCACTATAGTTCTTCAAAATGCCTATTGGGGGAAAAAAACCAAGGTTTTTGGGAAAAGCCTCATAGTCCACTATACTAGGTGTCAGTGTGCACATTAGCATTTTTAGGTTTGAGGGATATCCTGAAAAAATAAAAATCTTGTTTATGCTGGTATTTTCCAACTAATCTGACCAATTAGCACCTCCACAAAGCACTTGCACCTTCCCCCAAAGGGAATTATTCGCCCTTGTTCACTCCGCCGAGGAACGAACATTCTGTGGAGCACACTTCGGGGAATACAAATCTCAGTTTATCTCTGTTCATGTAAACGGATGACTCAGAGCCTAAATTCACTGGGTAGGTACTAAATATTTTGTGTCAAAGTTCTTGATGATCTAAAGTTAAGCTCCATCTAATTTGTGGAACAAAAGTTAATAACCCCAAAAAAGCAGTGTTACGTTATCTGCGATTTTCTTCTATGTAAACATATTGACAAAATACGAGGCAACCTCCTGAAATTCCTGCTGTTTTCAAGAGCTGTGTTTCCTTTGCATGTCCAGCAATGTGCCACTAACTTTAGGCACTAATTCCAGATTGATATCCCAGACTTCCAAACTGTGCATTGTTCCTTTACAGACAGCAAATATTCGAGGAAATTAAATGGAGGGGAAATTGGATGGAGTCACATTTTAAAATTCTGTAGAATAAATTTCTCCTGCTCTGGGAAAAGGGGTCAAAGTCCTCACCGATTTTGAGTGGTGCATCTGGGGCTGGAGTTGCATAGAGAAGATTCTCTGGTTTGAGGTCACGGTGGACAATCCCATTTTCATGTAGATACTAAACAGGGAATATAATGAGGTAACATTCATGTAGTCACATTCATGGTTCCAACACTTATATTTACCATTTTCAGAATTACAATAATTTTTACTATGTTATGTGATTCCATAACACACACATTATAATTTAAAAATAAACCCCATAAAGAAAAAAATGTTTTAAACTGTACATTAATCTACAATAACTTATCTATAGTTACCTGAAAGTGAAATGCAATCTAAATTATATAGAACCAATTGCCAGAAATAAAATATTTGCCCCTTGGAGAATATTAGTTGCAGTTCTCTTTATGCATATCAGCTCCAATTGGCTAATTATCATTATAAGAAAGTCAAGGTGTTGTATCTTGAAATTTGTCTGGTTTATTATCTGAAAAGCATAACGGCATGTGTCATCTTATAAATTCACAGCCGTGGCACAGACTTGAGATTATTGTTGAAACAGACACTTAGATGTGAGTAATTAATACAGAAAACACATCCAACCCATGACCATGTGCAGGCCTCTCTCCTCAGAGAGGGTGTTCATTCCCCCACCCGGCCCAACTCCCACCCCTCCCACTGTTCTTGCCTTCAGCCAGGCCACATCCATGTACTCCCTCATAATTACTCTGATGACTAGCTTAATTGCCCGCTCCCCTCCAGCCCATGCTCCACACAGTCACGAGAGTCTTTGTTTTTTTTAAAGTGAAGACCTAGTCACATCACTCCCTGGTTTCCTTTGCTTTTGGCATGAGTGGCAGCAGCCATGTAGCATGTGATTTTGCATCTCTAGCAGGCATTGCAAACTCTCCAGGGGCAGGACAGTGCCATAAAAGAATGAGGGAAGTTGGAAGAGTGTAAGATAAGAGAGAGACACTGGGGAGTCCTAGGGACTGCATCTGTCCCTGGAGAGAACACGACCCCTGAAGAGGCTGAGGTGACCCAGGTTCAGCTGCTTGTTGTCAGGCAGGAATTCAGGCCCCATGTTGCTAACTCTTCTGATTTTTTTAAGGCAAGATAGAAATTCATATTTTTTTTTGTAAAATATTCCACATTTTCAATGGTGATAAAGTTTTAAACCCCGTACAGGCCAGACAAAACATTCTGCAGTCTTTGATTCTTGCTTTGGAATTGAAAACAGTCCCTGGCACTCAGTAGATGCTCAGTAAAAAATTGTTAAGTACATGAATACAATCTTCTGACTCTGCTTCTTCCATTAAATCCTTACCCTTCTCTTTGCGGTAAACTCTCTTTGACCGTTTGTCTACGCCTTTCCCTTCAGCAACTTGTTATAGCTCCCCCAATGTACATGGTGTGCAAAAGAATTGTGTGGTGGGATTGTGATTAATTTTATTTTTTCTTATATAAAACTGAACTATAAAAATTGTATATCACTTGGATGATCCATTTTTCAAAATAAATTTTATACAACTGGTGGGCATTTCATATTTGCTTATCCTAAATACCATCCATCTGCTACAAATGATGTGCTCTGAATATGAATAAACATATTTAGTTGGTAACTATGTTTAGTCTCAAATTAACTAAACAAACTATGTGATTACATTGCTAACAGTTTGAGAATATAAAGACTATTCCAATATAGTATCCTAAAAAAAAAGTTCTAGTTCGAGCCTGTTTCTCAAGCTCCAGGAAAATTTATCCACCTGCCCATGTCTCATTTCCAGATGGCCATCTCACAAGGACCTTCAGTTCTCCATGTCCAAACCTGAACCCTTGACCTTCTCCCAGCCTGGTCCTTCCAGTTTTTCCCACCTCAGAATGTGGCATCTCAGTCGACTCAAGTGTTCAAGTCAGAAATTGGTTCTCTCCTCCTCCCCGCTGCCTCCATCCAATTCATAACCGAGTGCTATGGCTTCTAATTCCAAAATGTTTCCTGAACCGCCCTGCCTCTCGCCACGTCATTCACGAGATCTAGCTGGATCATCACAGCAGTCCCTTTGCCACTCCTTGGATTCCCAGTGTGCCCACACAGCAGCACGGGGGCCAGGCCGTTTCTCTTCCTTGGGAAGCTCTTCTGTGCTTTCCCAGTACTTTATTTGAGGTCTTGCTCATCTGGCCCCTGCCAGCCCCTCCAGCCTCATATTCTGCCACTTCCCCCTTTATTGCTCTGCTCATACTGATTTTCTTTGAGTTCCTCAAAAGCCCTAACTTCTTTCCCAAATCAGCATCCTTGTCCAGCCACCCTTTCTTATTGGAATGCTTTCTTACCCTTTTTCGCCTGGCCAGCCCTCCTCATCCTCAGGACACAAGTATAATAGCAGTTTCTCAGAGAGGCTGTACCTCTCCTTCCAAACTACCATACGTGTCTACTCTTATTTGGTCTTACTGGTTCTTCTTATTTTTCTTTACAGCGTGCTTGCCTGTGTCTTTGCAAGCTTTATGTTCAGGATGTCTCCCTCACTAGACTGGGCAAGGACAAAGACAAAGAAACTTTTGTTTCCCAGATCCCTAGTACCTGGCAAGAAATAGGCACTCAACAAATACTTTTGAATGATTAAGAAATAACTCAATTTTCCTATTGAGAAACTGAAATTCCTATTGGTATAATTTGCATTTATTCATTTGCAATTATTAATTTGTAATAGAAGTTAAAATTTGTGTGCTTACATTGTAACACTAAGTTCCAAAGTTACATCATTTTGGAACATTTAGCTGTAATAAGGTTCAGCATCTGTATGCTTATGAAACATAGCATACTTATTGTTTAATAATACTTAGTCACTTCACTGAGCATAAGTTTAGATGCATTAGATTTATAGCATCATTTTGAGAAAAACCCAAACCCAATAAGAACATTTTAACTGAAGATAAGGCAAAACAGTTTCATTTTCAAAATCATATTTTGAATAATTACATAATCAGCTTTTGTTCTCCTATAGTAGCATTAAGTTGATAGTTATGGCTGAACTAATTTCTTCACAGCCTTTGAAGTGGATCTGAATAGCCAATACAGCATATGCCCCAGGGGAATTTGGGTAATGACAGTTGAACATTCATCTGTTAGTTTTCTCTTCAGTTCCTCCACGTCTGAAACATTCGTAGACTGGACTTGCAAGTGTAATAAAATGGAGCTGAGCTGGGATTTGGCCAGTGTAACGGCACAGCAGTGAACTGTGGGCAAGCCAAAAGGCCTCTGTGAGTAAGTGAAGGCGCCTTGCTGGATGCCAGTGGTGAGCCTGAAGGTGACTGGGCCTGCTGCTGTCCCTGCAGTAAGGTGTCCCGGGTGCGCGCTGCTGCTTTAGGTTTGGGTGTGGCCTAGAAGTATCTGGATAAAGCAAAGCTTTGCAGAAAAATGCTTATTGGAGTGACAGTATCATGGGGAAAGTGAGCAGGATGCTAAGAGAAAGGGTATTATGAGCGCCGCTGGGTGGGGAGACCTGGGGTGTCACACTAGAGTAGTTTTGGGGGAGAGGTCATGAAGAACAGATTCCAGTTCTGTTTCTGATTTTGGCACAAGTCTCCTGGTGTACAAAGTCAGAATAAGGGAATGTGGGTAGTTTTAACAGGTCGGAAATTTATTTTCCTATCTATTTATATGTGTGCATGTCAGAAAACTCTAGGAAGTACATGTTTCCAAGAATGGTGTATGTAGCACTGGTGGGAAATGTCCCTTACCTGTACCATTTTCCTTAGATGCAACTCCATGCATAAAACATTCATTCAACCAAGATTCAGTGAAACACTTATCACTGCTTTCAATAGCCATTATTAAGTGAATAGTTATTTAAAACTGAGCATTATATAAAAAAGTTAATGAAAAAAGAAATGTGCCTTGATTTAAGCAGATAAGTCTTATGCTGAGAGAATACAAAATGTAAAAAGCCTGAAGTGATGTACATGTAATGAACAAATGAATCAGTATATACAACGTATTTGTATACAAGATGAGAGCAAGTGCGTGTTGTGAGGCAACTTTCCAGGGGGCTGTTGAGAACGATTAGAGAGAAGCATGTGATAAGTTCATCAACACACATGTGTGTGTTCAGATTTGAGGCAAGATGAGATTTGAGGTCTAGAGGCTATGAAAAGTTTGAACCAAGCATTTTGGATTCCCACCAGCAAGGAGGAAGAGTTCCTGCTGCACTACCGCCTTGCCAGTAATTGGCATCCCTGCTGCCCCAGCTTTGTCTCAACACCCAGGAAAATGGTGACTAGACTCTGGAATGCCAAGTTTGGCTGCCACAGCTTTCCTTCTGCCCTTCTGTTTCCACAATGCTGCTTATCAGGAAATGAAGGGGAAGTGAACAGAGTTTTATTCCTGGCGCTTTCCTTGTTTATCTATTAATTCATTTTGACTGGGCAAAATCCTGGTATCTAGTGACTGGTAGCCGGCAGAGTTGGGTATTTTTCTTTTCCAAAATGTATGTATTTAAGGATGCGATCCAAGATGGCAGAGTAAGTGGAAGCTGTACTAAACTCCTCTCAGGACCCATCTGGATTACAACTAAATTATAGAGAAATCATCCTGAATAACAAACTGAACACTAGCTGGAGAGAAGCCTTATAGCCAAAGAGAGAAGAAACCACTTCACCACAAGACTGTAGGGAGTGCCAAAGAGGTGCAAGAGGGCTGACTTGGCTCCCACAGGTGGAAGCTTAAGTTCTGAAGGGATATTTTAGTGGCTGGAAAGGTTCCCCCTGAGAAGTGTGGGGTCTAAACCCCAAGCTGGGCTCCTTAGTCTACAGCACCAGAGCCAAAAAGGAATCCAGATGATGTTCAACTGTGAAAAGCAGCAGGGTTTCTGTCTGCCAGGGAGAGACAGCTAAAGAAGCAGAGAGCCTCTTAAAGGGCCAAAACAAAAAATTTTGTTTGCAGCCACTGGACTCTGGCAGAGGAAGGGCAGAGTGCACTAGAGATGCTTGAGGAGACTCTGGGGTTGGTGGTTCTAGGGAGAGAACTGAAACAACAGCCACCAGGATCCCTGTGCTGAGTCATCCCCCGTACTGCAGAAGCCATCTTTCTCAGGCACAGCACTCTTCTCCACATGGCATTGGCCTAAAGCAATAGCCTGCCCACAGGAATTACTCTGCCCCACCCTGTGGAGCTTAAGCCAGCTGCTGATTATAGTTTGATTAGTTTAACAAACTGATTAGTTTAACTGCTCATTAGCTTTAACAACTCAGATGGAAAATACAAAGAACCAGCCAAAATGGGAAAGCAAAGAAACAGACCCCAAAAGAAAGAGCAAGAGAATTCTCCAGAAGAGGAACTAGATGAAATGAAGGCAAGCAATTTATCAGATAGAGAGTATAGAGTAATGATTATAAAGATACTCAACGGCATGAAAAAAGACAGAAACCACAAAAAAGGACCAGTCAGAAACAAAGAATGCAATATCTGAAATAAATAGTACACTGGAAGGAATAGAGTAGGTTAGATGAAGCTGAGGATCAAATGAGTGATTTGGAAGACAAGGTAAAAAACACACATGCAGGCAGAGCAGCGAAAAGAAAAAAGAATTAAGACTTCTGGTCAAAATGGTGGGGTAGGCAGACATGATTCACCTCTTCATACAACCACATGAAAATTACAACTAAAATATAGAACAACCATTACGTAGAACTGTCAGAAACTGAGTTGAATGGAAGTCTCACAACTATAGAATTAAAGAAACCATATTCATCCAGACTGGTAGGTGGGGCACAGATGCAGAATGGGGATAGTAACTGCACTCATGTTTGGTGGATAAAAATTCTGGAGGGATATCTTGGGATAAAGGAATCCCAACCCCACACCACACACCCTAGCCCAGGGTTCCAGTGCCAGGAGGACAAGTCCCCACAACTTCTGGCTGCAAAAACCAGTGGGGACTGAGTCAGTGGAAGAAACTTCTGGAGCCCCAAGCAATTCCTCTTAAAGAACCCACACACAGGCTCACCTACTCAGACTCACCCCCTCTGAGCTCCAGGACAAGGGCAGCAGCTTGAAAGGCACCAGTGGCAGAAAGGGAAGAACTGAAATGTCTGAAATAAGGTAAGCAGAGACCATTGTCCCTTTTCTAAACCATCCCCCCATAAAAGAAGTCAAGCTGATGCCATAATTGAGACTCCATTAACCTGGCTAAAACTGCTTGACCTATGCTGGAGATCTGCTGAGACTCAGCCTCACCCAACTTATAGGCCCACCCAAGCTACTTTTCATTAGGAATGCCAGTCAGGGCTCACACTTCACAACTTCCTAAATCCTATCAAACAAATGAAAGCCAGCCCCAGTGAGCCCCAGGATACACTAGCAGTAGCCAGTCTAGATTCATAGCTTGGCTTCACCTGGGAATTTCCAGTCTCAGCATGAGTAGCAGCCACCTCAGATTGCTTTATAGCTCAGGCAGGGTGGCTCCAGGCAAAACACAGGTAGGGGCTGACTTGGTCTCCAACACCCAGAAAAACCCAGGGCAAGCACCCAGAGTGGACAGCTAAAGATCATGTTGGAGCCCACTATCCTGCCCCTGCACAGCTGATCCTCCATGGAGGGTGGAGGTTGGTGGTTAGTGGTGAAAGTCAGTCCTTGCAGCTGACTAGCCTGAGTAAATCCCTTCCACTGACCTGTCAATAGCAACCAAGTCTCAGCTGTGACGAAGGTGTACTCAGCCCACATGAAGGGCATACTTTGAGTATTTGAGTACCCAGCTTGGGTGATAGGGGTGGCAGTGCCTCTGGACCCTATAGGATGTCTACTATATTAGGCAATACTACCAAGACATAGAGTCAAAGCAGCTCCATGTAACACATAGAAACAAACATAGGGAGGCTGCTAAAATAAGACAAAGTAACATGGCCCAAATGAATGAACAGATCAAAACTCCAGAAAAAGAGCTAAATGAAATGGAGATAAGCATTCTATCAGATGCAGAGTTCAAAACACTGTTTTTGAGGATGCTCAATGGACTTAGTGAGGACCTCAGCAGCATAAAAAGTTCCAGTAAGAAATGAAGTATACACTAATTGAAATAAAGAACAATTTACAGGGAAACAATAGCATAGTGGATGAAGCTGAGAATCAAACAATGATATGGAAAATAAGGAAGCAAAAAAACCCAAACAAATAAACAATCTGAACAATAGGAACAACAGAAGAACCCTAGGAAATGAGGATAGTATAGGCAATTTCTGGACAATTTCAAGCAGTCTAACATTCACATCATAGGGTTACCAGAAGAGAAGGATTGAGAAATTGGAAATTTGTTTGAGAAAATAATGAAAGAAAACTACCCAATTTGCTGAGGGAAATAGACATGCAAGTCCAGGAAGCACAGAGAGTCCTACACAAGATGGATGCAAAGAGGCCCACTCCAAGATAGATCATAATTAAAATGCCAAAGGTTAAAGATAAAGAGAGACTCTAAAAAGTAGCAAGAGAAAAGAAGTTAGTTACTTACAGGGCAGTTCCCATAAGACTGTCAGCTGATTTGTCAAGAGAATCTTTACAGGCTAGAAAGGATTGGCAAAAAATATTGAAAAACATGAAAAGCAGGGACCTACAGCCAAGATGGCTTTACTCAGCAAAGCTATCATTTAGAATTGAAGGGCATATTTAGAGCTTCCCAGACAAGAAAAATCTTGGAGTTCATCATCACCAAACCTTTATTATATTTAATATGAAAGGCACTTATTTAAGAAGAAAAAGAAGATCAAAGCTATGAACAACAAAATGGCAAAAAATACATATCTATCAACAATTGACTCTAAAAAACAAACTAAGCAAACAAGAAGGACAGACAATGAATCAAAGATACAGACAGGATTTTGATGGTTGCCAGATGGGAGAGGGGTGTGAGGGAACTGGTGAAGAAGTGAGGGGATTAAGAACCATAAATAGGTAGTTACAGAATAGCCATGGGGATGTAAAGTTCTGTAAAGGAAACAGAGTATCCAAAGAACTTATACATATGACCCATGGAGAAGAAAAATGGTGGTGGAATTGCCTGTGGTACTGGGGGTGGGTGCTGGGTGGAGGGGGGCAAAGGGAGAAAAATTAGGACATCTGTAACAGCATTATTAATAAAATATAATATAAAAAAAAGAAAAAATTTCAAAAAGTGAGGAGAGCTTAAGAAACATTTTGGATAACATGAAGCATAACAAGTACAGCATCATGGGGACACTAGAGGGTGAGATGGGAAGAGAGTGAGCAAGGGATCGAGAATCTATTTAAGAAAATAATGATAGAAAGCTTCTCTAATCTGGAGAAGGAAAAAGACATATAAGTCCAGAAAACTCAGAAAGTCCCAAACAAGTTGGACCCAAAGAGGCCTACATCAAGACACCTCATAATTAAAATGACAAGGCTTAAAGACAAAGTTGCAAGAGAAAAGCAGGTAGTTACCTACAAGGGAGCACCAATCAGACTGCCATCTGATTATTCAACAGAAACATTTCAGGCCAGAAGGGAGTGGCATGAAATATTCAAGGTGATGAAAAGCAATGACCTACAAACAAGGCTACTTTACTCAGCAAGGCTATATTTAAAATCAAAGGAGAAATGAGGAGCTTCCCAGACAAAAAAAAAGCTAAAGGAGTTTGTTAACGCCAAACCTGTATTACAAGAAATATTAAAGGGCTTGCTTAAAGAAGGAGAAGAAAAAGAAAAGAAACAGAAAAGGAAAATAATCTAACAATAAAATGGCATGAAATACATATCTATCAATAATCACCTTAAATGTAAATGGCTTAAATGTTCTGACCAAAAGACAGAGCGTAGCTGAATGGATAAGAAAACAAGACCTATATAATATGCTGCCTCCAAGAGACCTATCTCAGATCAAAAGATACACACAGACTAAGAGTAAAGGGATGGAAAAAGATATTTCATGCAAATTGAAAAGAAAGAAAAGCTGGCATAGTAGTACTTATATCCGACAAAATAGACTTTGAAACCAAGGCTATAGTAAGAGACAAAGAAGGACACTACATAATGATATAGGGAACAATCCAACAAGAGATTATAATTCTAGTAAATATTTACACACCCAACACAAGAGCACCTAAATATGTAAAGCAAATCTTGACAGACATAAAGGGAGAGATTAACAGAAATGAAGTCAGAGCTGGGGATTTTAACACTCCATTGACTCCAATGGATAGAACTTCCAGACAGAAAATCAACAAGGAGGCAGCAGCCTTAAATGACACACTAGATCAAATGGATTTAATTGATGTCTTCAGAGCATTTCACCCCAAAGCAGCAGAATATACATACTTTTTAAGTACGCATGGAATGCTTTCTAGAATAGACCACATGTTAGCACATAAAACAAGTCTCAATAAATTTAAGAAACTGAAATTACATCAAGCATCTTCTCTGTCCACAAAGCTATAAAACTAGAAATCAACCATAAGAACACTGAAAATCATGCAGAGACATGGAAGCTAAATAACATGTTATTAAACAATGAGATCAAGGAAGAAATCAGAAGGTACCTTGAAAGAAATGAAAATGAGGACACAACAATTTAAAATCTGTGGGACACTGGGAAGCAACCCTAAGAGGGAAATTCATAGCATTACAGGCCTGTCTCAAAAAAAAAAAAAAAAAAAAAATAAGAAACAAGAAAAACTCAGAAAACAATCTAAACAAACCTGAAAAAGAAGAACAAACAAAGCCCAAAGTGAGTAGAAGAAAGAAATAATAAAGATCAGAGCAGAAATAAGATTCTAAAATATGATAGAAAAATAGATTCTAAAAAATGATGAAAAGCTATACAAGAGCTATACAAGAGCTGGTTCTTTGACAAGATACACAAATGGACAAACCTTTAACCAGACTCATCAAGAAAAAAAGAGAAAGGACCCAAATAAATAAAATCAGAAATGAAAAAGAAGTAACAAATGACACCAAAAAAATACAAGGTATTGTAAGAAAATATTATGAACAACTATATGCCAACAAATTGAACAACCTGGATGAAATGGATAAATTCTTAGAAACATACCATTTTTCAAAACTAAGTCAGGAAGAATCAGAGAATCTGAATAAACAGATTACACTGAGTGAGACTGAAACAGTAATAAAAAAACTACTAACAAACAAAAGCCCTGGACCAGATGACCTCACAGGTGAATTTTATCAAACATTCCAAGAAGAACAAACACCTCTACTCATCAAAATATTTCAAAAAAATTCAAGAGGAGGGAAGGCTCCTAAGCTCATTTTATGAGGGAGCATTATCCTAATTTCCAAACCAGGTAAAAACACTACAAAGAAAGAAAATTATAGGCCAATATCCCTGATGAACATACATGCTAAAATCCTCAACAAAATATTAGCAAACCAAATACAATAATGCATCAGAAAGATACACCATGATCAAGTGAAATTTATTCTGGGAATGCAAAGTTGGTACAACATTTGCAAATCAATAAATGTGATTCACCACATAAACAAAAAGGATAAAAACCACACGATCATATCAACAGATGCAGAAAAGGTATTTGATAACATCCAGCACCTATTTATAATAAAAACTTTCAGCAACGAGGGAACAGAGGGAACATACCTAAACATAATAAAGGCCACATATGAGAAACCCACCACAAGCATTATGCTCAATGGGAAAAAACTACAAACTTCCCCTTAAGATAGGGAACAAGACAGAGATGTCCGCTTTCACCTCTGTTATTCAACATAGTACTGAAAGTCCTAGCCACAGCAATCAGACAAGAAGAAACAAAAGGTATCCAAATTGGACAGGAAGAAGTAACACTGTCTTTATTTGCAGATGACATGATACTGTACATAGAGAACCCCAAAGATTCTAGCAAGAAACTAACAGAACTGATAAATGAATTTAGCAAAGTAGCAGGATACAAAATTAATGTCCAGAAATCAGTTGCATTTTTATATGCCAATAAAGAACTAACAGAAAGGGAAATTAAGAAAACAATCCCAGTCACAATTGCTTCAAAAAGAATAAAATACCTGGGAATAAATCTAACCAAGGATATAAAAGACCTGTAAATAGAAAATTATAAAACATTGAAGAAAGAAATTGAAGAAGACACAAATAAGTGGAAGCACATAATGTGTTCATGGATAGGAAGAATTAACATAATTAAAATATCCATACTACCCAAAGCAATCTATAGATTTAAAGCAATTTCCAATAACATATTTCACGGAACTGGACAAATATTTTAAAAATGTATATGGAACCACAAAAGTCCCCCATGGCAACAGTGATCTTGAGATAGAAGAACATAATTGGAGGAATCATGCTACCTAATATCAAATTATACTATAATGCTGTAGTAATCAAAACAGCATGATACTGTCATAAAATAGACATACAGATCAATGGAACAGAATAGAGAGCACAGAAATAAACCCACATTTTCATAGCCAATTAATATTCAACAGAAGAAGCAAGCAAATAAAGTGGGTAAAGTGTAAAATGGATAGATTATTCAATAAATGGTGTTGGGAAAACTGGACAGATATGTGCAGAAAAATGAAACTAGACCACCTTCTTATACCACACATGAGAATAAATTCAAAATGGATCAAAGAATTAAATGTTAGACCTAGAACTATAAAAATCCAAGAAGAAAACATAGGCAGCCAAATCTCAGACATTACCTGTAGCAATATTTTATCAGATATATCTCCCCAGGCAAGGGAAACAAAAGAAAAATAAACAAATGAGAATACATCAAACTAAAAATTTTTTGTACAGCAAAGGAAATCATTAACAAAATAAAAAGAGCCACAGGCTAGAAGAAAATATTTGCCAATACATCTGATAACAGGTTAATAGCCAAAATTTAGAAAGAACTTACAAAACTCAACACTAAGAAAACAAACAACCCAATTAAAAATGGGTAAAGGACTGAATAGACACTTCTCTAAAGAGGACGTATGGCCAATAGACATATGAAAAGATGCTCAATGTCACTAATTATCAGAGAAATGCAAATTAAAACCTCAATTCGATACCATCTCACACCTGTCAGAATGACTCTCATCAATAAATCAACAAACAACAAGTGCTGGTGAGGATGTGGAGAAAGGGGAACCCTTTTCACTGGTGGTGAGAATGTAAATTGGTGCAGCCACTGTGGAAAGTAGTATGGAGTTACCTCCAAATATTATAAATGGAACTGCTTTATGACCCAGCAATCCCACTTCTGGGAATATATCTGAAAGAACCCAAAACACTAATTTGAAAGAATGTAAGCACCCCTATGTTCATTGCAGCATTATTTACAATCACCAAGATATGGAAGCAGCCCAAGTGTCCATCAATAGATGAGTGGAAACAACTATGGGACATTTACACAATGAAATACTACTCATCCATAAAAATGAAGAAATTTTTACGCTTTGCAACAGTATGGATGGACCTGGAGGACATTATGCTAAGTAAATTAGCCAGTCAGAGAAAGACAAATACCACATAATTTCACTCATATGTGGAATATGATGAACAAACTGACCTAACAAGGAGAATGGGGACAGACTCAGGGAAAACAGATGACAGCTAGTGGTGGGGGGATGGGGGGGTGGAGGGATTGAGCAAAAAGGAAAAAAACACTCAAAGACATGGACAACAGTGTGGTGATTGCAGTGGAGAGGGGGTGTAAGGGAACTAAATGATAATGAAAAAAAATTTACAATAAAGATTTTTTTTAATTTTTTAAAGTTTTGACCAATCAAATGGTGGCCATATATAGGAGATAATGCATAGTTTGAAATAAGGTCCAGAATTTATCTGCAGTTATAGAGAAAAAAAACAAGCAAACATTTTTATAATGAGAAAGAAGAAATCAGGTTGGGGTACAAGACAATCAAAGGGAGCTTCTGAATCTGCATGCTCTGGTCCAGCAGAGTCCACAGTCCACAGACAGGCTGAACTCTGCTCTGTGTGGAGAAGCTGAGTGGGCAGGATTGAGGGTGAATGTAGAAAGCACTCCATCCTCAGCCAAAGGAACGCACTTCTTCGTAAGGATGAAGAAGGTGGAAGAAACACTATGAGAGATGACTGTGTTTCACACTACAGTCCATGCTTTATATTTTTTATAAGTTAAGAGCAGATATTTGGGATGTACTAAGGAAAGTTTTTTTGATACAAGTGAAAAGTATATGAAATATGACAGAAGGAAACTCTGTATATTTTTCTTGGAAAACATTTATATCCACAGATGTATAAATGGTTCTTAAGTCAAGTACACATTAAAATAAAATGTGGAATTAAAAAAAAACAACCCAAACATATCTTACCATTTGGTCTTTCAAAAATATGCAATCACTCAAAGCTCAAAGTCTGCTTTAAACAAAGATAATACTGATGCTCTGAATTCAGGGGTGTCTAGACATGTAATTAAACTCTCTCTATGGTCCTAACAAAAACTGTGTCATTGTGTAATGAAAGCTACTGCATAGTAATTTAGTTTAATTACAGCTATGCTGTGTTCAATGGGCTGTGTGTGGTTAATTGATAATGTCCCAGGAGTTAGTAGGAGGAAGTTTGAATCTCTTTAAAAATCTAGCAGGACAAAGAAGAACCAGTCATTAAAAAAAGAAAGCAGTATTCTGACCACAGTTCCCCTATTGGGAAGAAAAATTAAACCACATGACTGAGCTCTTCTCTACTCCTCAGAACATTTAGAACCAATATACATCGATTTAAGTAATAACTTCATGGTGAACATTCTACTTTTGGGTTGTATCTGCTTTGGAAACCTGCCACTACTTTTGTCTTTACTCTAATTCCAAGATGCCTTCAGAACTGTCAACAGAATATAGGAGAAAAGCAGTAGGTAACTATCTCCAGTGACCAGATTGGCATGTGTGGCTAGGACTGCCTGGCTGTGGGATCTTGAGCTGCAGAGCATCCCAAAGCTGGAGAAATCTCCACTGGGCAAAGCGGCCAAGCTCTTGGGCCTGTTAGGCATTCTCATTATTTCAGAGTTATCTTTGATGTCTCCCCTTCTCTCACTAGGCTTGGCCAGTCAAAATTCTACCCCCAAATTACATCTCATATCTACCATTTTAATTTACATGGTAACTGCTCAGTACAGTCCTTCATATCCTCTATGCGCACAACTACCAATTGTCTCCTATCCATCTCCATACATCTCCACACCTAGGTCATCTTTCTAAAACACGGATTAACTCATGTCAATCCTCTAGTTTAAAAACAAAAACAATTCACCTTTAAGGGCTCCCCGTAGCCTAATAATTAAAGTCTAATCTCCTCAGTATAAAAATTAAAAGTCTTTCAAAATTTGTCCCCAATTTCTGGCTATGCAACATCCTGGGACAATTCTTCCCATGCACTAGCCACATAGCTTTTCCTACTACTCCTCTGTCATGCCATACACATGCCGACTTGATTCCTGGATAATAATAATCTCTCATGTGCCACACTTTATTTTCTAATGATTCTTGCAACAATATTACTCATTCCAAATGCTCTTCCAGAGAATATTGCCAGTCCGCATCTAGAGATTGATTCTAATTCTCCTCCCCTTGAATCTGGTCTGTCACTTGTTGGTAAGCAATAGAATGCAGTGGAAGTGACAGTGTGTGACTTCTGAGGTTAGGTCATTGGTTAGTGCAGCTTCCGCCTTGACTGCTAGCACTCATTTTTCTGTCCCTTAGCTGCCATGTGAAACACCTGACTATCCTGAGGTCATGATGCTGTCAGCAAATTGGGCAACATGGAAGAGCTAAGTCTAGTTCCAGTTGACAGCCTCTGCTGAAGTCCCATGTAACAGACATCATCGACTGCCAGGCATATGAGTGAAGACACCTCTAAATGACTCCTGCCTCTAGTCATCAAGCTCCAGCAAAGACTCCAGACATTATGGAGTCAAGATAACCAAGTAAATAAAATGGTGAAACTAACTGAGCAAAGCCAGGAGCCAGCTCCTAAGATCTTTGTATTAGAACAGATTTCCTATGCTCATCCAAGTTGGTAACCTTGTATGGCTTTGTGTTCAAGAAACTTGGTGAACTCAACTCGTCCTGCTCTTTGTTTGAGGCAATATCAATAGCTGCCCCTGGATATGGGCTTGGAAGTGAAATACAATATAAATTGATCAGTTCCATTCTGCTCTACAAAACCAAATTTACTTTAGTATTGTAGGTCTGCTAGTGATGAATTCTATTACGTCGTGTATGACTAACAGTCTATTTTGCCTTCATTTTTGAGAGTCATTTTCACTGAGTTTAGAATATTAGCTGGCTTAATTTTTTTCTCTTTGCAATACTTTGATGATGTTATCCCACTGTTTCTTGCATTATTTTTGATGAAAAATTTAATATCATCCTTATCTTTGCCTTCTGATACCAGGTCTTTTCCCTCTGACTGCATGTTATTTTATTTATCTTTAGTTAAGAAGATTGAATATGATGTATCTTGGTATCATTTTCTTCATGTTCTTTGTGTTTAAGATTTAAGATTCTCGACTATGTGACTTTATAAGTTTCATCATATTTGGAAAATTGTGCATATTATTTCTTCAAATATAATATGATCTCCCATCATTGTCAATGATTCCAATTTTACATATATGTAATATATAAGTATAAACATATTTTTATATCCATAGCTTACTGATGTTCTCTTAATTTTGTTTTTAGTCTCTCTTTATCTATTTTTTACCTTGTAACATTTTTGTATTTTAATGCCCTGTCTTCAAGTTCACTTTTTAAAAAATTTCTGAAATGTCTAATCTGGTGTTAATTCCATTCAATATATTTTTCATCTCAGATCCTGCAGTTTTCATCTCTAGATATTTGATTTCAATCTTTTTTATATATCTCCACGGGTCTATTAAACATCTTCAATCTTTCCTCTCTTGAATATATGAAATGCATTTATAACAACTGTTTCAATATCTCTACATGCTATTTATTTCATTTGTGTCATTCCTAAATCAGTTTGCGTTGACTGGTTTTTTTCCTGCTTTGCTCCAGTCTCACTCTGGATGTGCTTAGCATTCATTTCTTGTAACTTGTGACTGGATAATAGACTGCGATTTTATCCTGTTGGGTGCTGGACAAATACAGATGTATCTGTGATCTTCTTAAATTTATTCTGGTGCAGTTAAGTTACACTACTTGAAAATAGTTTGATCCTTTTGAGATTTACTTTTAAACTTTATTAGTTCGTCCACTTTGTCTATTGGAAACACAAACTCTGTATGAGCTGCAAGCATTGTTACCTCTAATCCATGGTTCTTTCCTTGGCCTTTCATGCGTGTTTCCCCCCTCACATGCATGTTCTGGTCAGCAGTCAGCTGAAGACCATGGGCAGGGGATGGGGGGAGGGTAGGGCATTCGCGGTTTCCAGAGATCTTGCTCAGTGCAGCTCTTCCTCTCTGGTACGCTGTCCCACGAACTCTGGCCTCCTTGGCCTCTGACTTTCTATTCTGCCTTCTCGTCTGAGTTAGACTGCTGGTTTCCTGTTGGTTTCTCCCTTCCTATATGGCAGCCTTGAAACTCTCTTCAGGCAATTGTAAGGCCCCTGTTGTTTGCAATCCATTTGTCAGGGATCACTGTCCTGGGCTGCCAGATGTCCAATGTCTAAAAGCCATGTTCCATACTTTTTGTCTGTTTTTGTTGGTTTCAAGGAAAAGTATTAGTTTCCTTTTACTCTATCTTGACCAGAAATAGACACTGCAAATATTACTTAAATTTTTCTAAGTAATATTTTAATTGATACCTAAAATTAGAATTATCCTCAGCATTTCAGACCATTTCGAACCTACTACTACTACTGGTGTACCAATAAATGCTGTTAAAGCTGTTAGAGAAAGAATGAACGACAGTTGGAGAAACCCTAAACTTAGTTCAGTATCGATCAAACTCTACACTCAATTCAGATGAGATCAGATGCATTCAGGGTGGTATGGCCGTAGACTGCACGTGATTCAATATTGATCAAAGTTTCAGCTGTATTTGTTTATAAGTTTCTGAGGTTTCCTATAGTGAAGAGAAAATAATTTCGGCCTGCTCCTTTGTTAGAAAGAATTTCTTCCCTCTTTGTGGTCCCATGGGAGTATTTGAGAGTAGTGCCAGATGTGAAATGGGCTCAAAGTGGGGATATAAAGGATAAAAATCATATTTAAGTTGGCTAATAGTACTTGGCTTGGAGATAATCCTCTTGATAATTCTTAAATCTATAAAATAGATGAATCAGTATTTTAACTTTATGGGCCATATTTTCTCCTGAGTAAAGATGAAGTACTCATTGATTATATTCTATCATTTATATAACATTTACATAATTTATAAAATAAATCTTTTAAGACTCATTGAAGCAAAATGAAAACTCACCAAATTAAAAAAATCTAAATATATAAAATGTATAAGTATTATACAAACATATCATTAAAGCAATCTGTTTCAAGAATTTATATGACAAATTATATTGAAGGTTACTAAGTTTCAGATACCAGTAGCAGTAATTCATTTAGAAATTAAAATACTTGAGTGGTGCTTCAAAAAAATTATAAAATAAATAAATTTTATCTATATATGTTGGTTGTTCAGAGACCCTCTATACTCTATGACAGTGATTTTCAACCAGTGCACTGAAAGAAACTTGAAAACATGCAACATCTGACTATTTGGGCAGGGGCACTGAAAACTTTCCCCTTAGATTGTCAAATAAAAAAATGACAACACCCAGCGCAACACTAGTCCTTTGCTGTGAATGCCCTGCCTTGAACCATAATTACATTGGTCATATAACAAGACATGCATCTTATTGGTGATATCTCATAATAAGTTTGTGTCTGATTGGTTAATTCTTGGCATCAGAAATCTTTACATGTGAGTATAGGCATCTGATTTTTTAAAAAGTCACTTTGGAACAAAAAGGGTAGGTAATTACTATTTTTTTGATAAACCAATCAAAATTATACTTATTTTTTCTCAGAGCAGCAAAAATTATAATATACTTTTTGGTGTGCTGAAAAATTTTAGTAATTAGTTTGTGGCAATGACATGAAAAAGGTTGAAAATCACTGTTCTATGACAATCATAAAATTTCTTGATCCTTACAGATAAAAATTATCAAATGATCTATTATGTTCTGTGGCATGTCATTTCAAGATAATAAAATACAACTTTATTAAAACCTGGAAGGCTTTGATATGTTAGTTACATCTAAGCCGTAATTGGCCTCAAAAAATACCAAGTATCTACAATAGAGTATTATAATAAATACAGATAACCAAATGTTTTACAGACAAAAACTTTTCAAGCCCTCTTGGAGGGATTACTAGAAGGACCCGAGAACCAGCCCAGACTTTAGGAGATTATTCAGAGTAGGAGCCCCAAACCCAAATGTCTCTAAAGGAAAGGCCACTAACATAAGAGTGCAATGGCCAAAACTCATATTTAAATATTTTATTTAATAATTTTGTATAGCACGCACTATGTGACAGGTACTGTTCTAAGTGATTTACCAAATATATTAATCCTATTTTATCCTATATGTATTACATTAATTCTATATATTCAATATTATATTAATACATGTAACTCCATTATCTCCATTTTACTAAAAAAGAGCAACAATGTTAAACAATGTGCTCAAGTTCACACAGTTAGCAGCATCTGTAGGGTTTGGACCCACACAGTTTGGACTGGACTGTGTGCTCTTAGCCTCCAGACTGGGGAAGAATGGAGAAGTTTATGGTGATCAGAGACAGCACATCGTAGCCACTAAACTTTTCACAATATCTGAGCAAACTAAGTTTTTAATTCTTAGTTGCTCAGCAAATCATTTTCCAAGGTTTGATGTTAAGAGTGAAAGAAAATCCTGTAATCATTCTTAAAACATTCTGGACAGCAAGTATACTATTACCAGGCTTCTTCCATATAGGAGGAAAAGCTGATATTGGAGATGCCTCTTTTGAGAAAAAGGAAATATAATATAAGAGAAACACCAGTGACAGAATTTGGAGTCACCTGTTAACTCTGTCTCTTCTCCAGTTAAAGGAAAAGAACAGCTTTTGCTGCATCCCCTTGAGCTACAGTACACTGCTTTCTGGGATGCAGAAGGAATGGTTTTGCCTGGTTTGACTTGGGATAATTTTAATAGGTCATTTAACAGTTACAGTTTTTACTCCCAAGGATCCTTTTTGTTAATATTCATATGCTAAATGCCACAGTCAGAAAAAGTGTGTTTATAACACAGCATTTAATAAGTAATAATTAACTGGCCAATTTCCTTCCTGTTAATCAGACACATATAACCCTGTGGCCCATAGAATGCCTGCATTCTCTTGCTGCTAGCCAGAACTTTATCATTAGTGAGAGAGACAGGGTTACCACCCTAAAATGGCAAATGTAAGCCAAATCAAATAAAGCTGGAATTTCCATTAACTACTGCATCATTCTCAAAGGCACATATGTGACTGTCGTAAAACATTTTGACATATTGAAAATTATACTGTAGCCCTCAACTAACACCTTCTTATGTCCCTAAAATGAGAAAAATCTCAATCTGGAAACAAGGACATTGTAGGGTGGATATTTGGCTTCAGTCTGTCCTTACACATCAATAACTGAATATCAAGTATGGTGAATCATATGAGATTAACAACATATACTATATAAAGCCAGAACAGAAAAGATTAGATTGATCTTTTAAAGCAGGGGTGTCAAACTCATTTTTACTGGGGGCCCCATCAGCCTAGCAGTTGTCTTCAAAGGGCCGAATGTAGTTTTAGAACTGTATAAGTGTAACTACTCCTTAACAGTTAAGCGAGGGCTCAGCACTGCCACCAGGTAGAAACAAGGTGCCAGGCCGGATAAAACAAGGTGGAGGGCCGGATTCGGTCTGTGGGCCGTGTGTTTATCACCTGTGTTTTAAAAGAAAACTCAGAGGACTTTTTAAAGAGATTTTATTTTTTTTTTGGAAGAGGTTTGGGTTCACAGCAAAATTGAGGGGAGAGTGTAGAGAGTTCCCATGGACTCCCTGCCCCTCCCACATGCAGAGTCTCCCCATGGTCAAGGTCGCCTACCAGAGCGGTGCACGTGTTACAGTGGATGAACCTACACCCACACATCGTGACCGCCCAAAGGCCACAGTGTGCATTAAAGTTCACTCTTGCTGTTGTGCATTCTATGGCTTTGGGAAAATGTATAAGGGCATGTGTCCACCATTATGGTATCATATGGAATATTTCACTGCCCTAAAAATCTGCTATGTTGCATTTATTCATCCCTCCTGCCCCACCCCAACCTCTGGCATGCACTTCTCTTTTTATTGACTCCATACCTTTGCTTTTCCAGAATGTCATACAGTTGGAATGACACAGTGTGTGATATTTCTGGATTGGTTTCTTTCGCTTAGCAATATGCATTTAAAGTTCCTCTGTGTCTTCTCATGGCTTGATGGCTCATTTCTTTTTGGTGGTTAATAACATTCCATTGTCTGGACGTACCCCAGTTTATCTACCTACTCACCTGCTGAAGGACATTTTCATTACTTCCAAGCTTTGACAATAATATTTAAACCTGCTATAAACATTCATGTGTGGGGTTTTATGTGAACATGTTTTTAACTCCTGCTGGATCTTACGGTTAAGAATATATTTAGTTTTGTAAGAAACTGCCAAACTGTCTTCTAAAGTAGCTGAACCATTTTGCAATACATGAAGACTCTTGTTGCTTTACATCCTAACCAGCAGTGTTCTGGATTCTGGCCTTTCTAACAGTTGTGTAGTGGTATCTCGGTGTTACTTTGATTTGCATTTCCCCGATGACCTATGATGTGGAGCCTCTTTGCATATACTTATTTTCCATATGTACAGCTTCTCTGGTGAAATATCTATTAAGATCTTTGGCCCATTTTTTTAAATCCAGTTGTATGTTTTCTTATTGTTGAGTTTTAACAGATTTTGTATATTTTAGACAGCAGTTGTTTATCAGATGTGTCCTTTGCAAATATTTTTTTCCCAGTCTATGGCTTGTATTGAAATTATCTTGACATTGTCATTCATAAAGCAGAAGTTTTAAACTTTAAAGAAATCCAGTTTATCAATGTTTTCTTTCATGGTTATACCGTCATAACAAACCACGTTAATTCCTTTTAGTCTGTATTTATCATCCTTTCTGTTACTTAAAGAAAGTTGGATGAATGAATGAAGCCCTGAATTCTTCCAAGCTGTGCTCTTGACATTTCTCTATATGTTGCTGTACTTAACTTTGTGGGGAAAAGATCTGTTCTACAAAATGTTGAAGGAGGAGCTGGTAGGTGTCTGCATCATGAAAGCACAGGGAGCTGCTGTTGAGAGTCAGCCTGGTCCTCAGCAGACTCTGGAGCTGTACAGGCCAGTGAAGGTCAGTCTGAACAATCAGCCCTTGAATGTCGTGCTACATTTTTGATGTCCCAAAACTGGCATTAAAGGGCAAGTGCTTGTGAAGAAGCACAATAACTAAATGGAAGTTGAATTTGGTTACAAAGAATTGAATTAAGTCTTCTACCCAGTTTTTTACTATTGTATCCCATTAGGCATGTTAAATGTTTGAAGCTACCATTAATCTGGATATTGACAAAGATGCAGAGCTGATTGCACCTGCAAGAGATACACCTGTGGGGCTATTATTATTCCCACCTACTCTCATTCTAAAAAGAAAGGAAAGTGCATCTATACACGTTCTTAATTTACATGAGAGGAATTTTTAAATCTAGCACATAAAGTGATTCTCTTTCATTCTGCCCCATAAATAGTGTTCAAGAACAGAGTGCAGGAGTAGAAAAGCAGAGAGAAATGGGCACACCTGCTGCAGCACACCTGTGTCTTTAAAAAACGTGTGATTCTGTGCCTGTTATATGTGATATTTTGAATGGATACATCTCATGTGTCCTGTTTCAGTGTGAGCTCTCAAATCTCCTGCAGTTGGTGCTTAGGTCTGTTCATCTGTGTATGGCTTTGAGCCCAACATAGCCTACAGCAGGGCACAGTAGAGTAAGGCAGACAGCAGAGGGATTAATAGCATAAACTCTGCAGTCATTTTTTATTGTGGATTCTAATCCTGATTCTGCCATGGACCAGCTGTGTGATCTGGGGAAAGTTACCTCACCTCTCTGAGTCTCAGTTTCCTCATTTGTGAAATGAGTATAATGACACTCATAGCCTTATAGGCATGAAGGTTAAGTGAAATAATGCACATAAATCTTTTAAAGTTTGGTCCACAGTAAGTGTTTAATAACACATGGTAGTAATGGGTGGTATTATAATAATTACTGAGATAGATATTAGGTTTTAATCACATTTAGTCCAATTGCATATTTCTTTTAAGACAGTATCTTCTTTCAGATTTCTAGCAAAATAGAGCATAAGCATTTAGCCCCGTTACTAAACAGCCCATTACATAAATGAGCAGAAGGAATGAACATTGTGAATCAGTGTGTAATGAGGCTCGCCCTCAGCGATATGAATGTAAAATAAGACTGCATTTCTAGAATTCTGCAGGATCCAGAGCCAATAAGCTTTCAGTGTGGCTAAGTTTCTGTAACAGTGGTTTCAAAGGCATGAGAAGATAATTTAAAAGTTACATACTGTGGTTTTGGATCAGTTCTGACATTCAAGGGAACATTTCAAAGGATAAATCACACTGATGGTCAGAACCTATGGCACAATCAGCATATTATTCATGGAAGTGTAAGTGATTCAGGTTAAATTTTGAGAAGTGAAAACCAAGATTAGAATGCAAAGTATGTATGTGAGAGATTACATTTTTCAATGTGGATTTTCCCATGTATGTGTCACCATGTCCAGTTCTATGAAATTAGATATCTTTTCCCAAACATAGATAAATATGCCCTGTATAGTTATTTAGATTTTAAAATCATCTGTTCCTTGAAAAGTACTCGCCTGCAGAGTTGGGTCAGCATCATCATTTTTAAAATTAATGCGATTTTAAAAAGTAATGTGATTTAACAGCTTCTTGAATTATTAAATGTACTTGAAGTCCTATTGTCTTTTAGACACCATGAATATAAAGCCAGTTCCAAAATATTCCTAGCATTTAAAACACTGGGATCCTCAACAAAATTCATAAATAGTCAGATTCAAGTCAGTGAGCATGTATTGTACCTGCTGGGTGCTATGAATAGGGAAGGGCACACGGAGTGTGTGTGAGGCGGGTAGAGGGCAGATGAAAAGAGTGACAGATATAGATGAGTAAGTCATTATTCCTAGACTAGAGCGAACACGCCCACTTCAGGAGACAGGCCCGTGTACAACTAACCGTAACACACCAGGGGTAGGAAATGCTATGGGGGTCAAGGGATTTGTTGAAATTTTGAACTTATATCTCTCAGAAATAGAAAATGATAAAAATGAAAACAAATATATGTAGTTAGATTCAGAATTTATTACAGGTGAACGAAGGAGCAGGTAGAACCTTAGATTAGGTTCCAGAAGTTCCCTAAGAAATGGTCAAGGGAGTCATAGAAACGAAATGTTTCACCTGCTTTGATTTAAAGAGAGGGTGAGGAAAATTATCAAAATCCTACAAGACTGCTTCAATTAATGGATTTTTGTATAGCCTGAAATGGAAACTACCCAGAATCCTAAAGGCCTTTTCCAGAAGAAAGGCCCTTTTCCAGAAGAGAGGCCCTTTTCCAGAAGAGAGGCCAATAAGAGAGGTGCCTGGCAGCATTGGTAAGCCTAGACTGGGAGTTTTCACTACTTTGGTTCCTGTACAACCCCTGAGATTGTGAAAATGCTATGGAACATGGCCAGAGGGACTGTGCAGATGTAGTTAGTTACTAATCCCTTTGACCTTAAAATACAGAGATTATCCTGGATTATCCAGATGGGCCCAATGTAAATGCATGAGCCTTTAAAAGCAGAAGAGGAAGGCAGATGAGTCAGTCAAAGAGATTCCTGTGTATGAAAAGGATTTGAGGTACTGTTGTAGGTTTGAAGATGGAGCAGGCCAAAGTGGCAAGGCAACCAAAAGGAATGGAATTCTGTCGACAATCTGCCTGAGCTTGAAAGCAGATTCTTCCCAAAGCCTCCAGAGAGAAAGGCAGCCCTGCTGACCCCTTGATCATCCGAAACTGTGGGGATCCAATCAGTCACATTATGCCTCACTTCTGACCTCAGATAACAAATGGGTGCTTTTTTAAGCTTGTGGTAGCTTGTTATGCAGCAATAAAAACTAAATACATAAATGGAAAGATTACCAAGGCATATTGTTAGAGAGACAAAAAATAAGTCAGAAAGCAACATAAAAAAATAAGTATGTATAAGCATATTGCATATTTATATATTTATGTGCCAAGATGGTGCACATGGCCTTGGCCACAGCCATCATTCCTTCTTTTTGATCATGACCTAGGTTCGAGCTTCATCTCTAAAATATGGCAAACAGTTTTGAAAATATCTATCTATCTATTTATTTATTTAATCCTCACCTAAAGACATGTTCATTGATTTTAGGGAGAGGGGAAGGAAGGAAGAGAGAGAGGGAAAGAAACTTTAATTCGAGAGAGAAACATTGACTGGTCGCCTCTCATACGTTCCCCAGCGGGGGACAGAACCTGCAACCCAGGCATGTGCCCTGACTGGGAATCGAACCCACAATCTCTCGGTTTATGGGACAAGGCTCTAACCAACTGAGCCACACTGGCTAGTGAAGTTTTGAAAATGTTTAAAAATACTGTGGTTCATGTTTTAAAGTAACAGAATTGATGTCCAAACATACAAACAAGGACAAAATACTAGAAAAAAGAGCAGAAGAACACAGAATAACTGCCACACTTTAAAATACAAGCAAACAAGCCAAAATGCTTGTCAGTAAATGAATCTCTGAAAGACCTGAAAACAAGTGACATTCAAGTTCATCCTTGTGTCTGGGTTGATTAGATTAAATGCATTATGTTGGGAAACGAATGCATCACGCCCTCTGTGTAATAGGCAGAGCTCTATGCGTAACCCCTCTATGAAATTTGTTCTTATATTAAGTGTGCTCCCCTTTGAGTGTGGATAGTATCTATAAATATGATGAGGTAACATTCTTATGACTATATAAAATGACAAAAAGGAGATTATTCAGGTAGGTATAATCAAATAACATGTGCCCTTGAAAAGCAGGGTGTTTTCTTTGGCAGCAGAAAAAGAAGTCTGGACTCTGGAAGCTGACTTTGACATGGAAGGCAGCTGAGCCAGGGCATGCAGACAGCCTGAAGGAGCTGAGAGCAGCCCCTGGCTGACGAGTAGTGAGGAGCCAGGGACCTTGGTCATACAACCACATGCAAATGGATTTGTCCAACAACCTCAATGGGCTATGGAGTAGATTTTTCTCCAGAGCCTCCAGTTAGGAGCCAGCTGACCAGCAGCTTGGTTTCCACCTTGTGAGACTCTAAGCAGAGAACCCAGTAGAGCTCACTGAACTTCAAACCTACAGAGCTGTGAGACAGAGGGTTCTTTTAAGTTGCTAACTTTGTGGTAATTTGTTATTCAGAAATAAAAAACTGATATGCACAGTATTTTGCAGTTAGCAAACAGTGTACTAAAGAACATACATATACACTCTTGGCATACAAATGTCATGTGTCTTTTAGTGACTCCACAGTGGTAGGGACTAAATAGGTACTCAGTAAATATCTGTCATCTGTTTGGTGAATGAATGCATGAATGAAAAGGTGAATTAAGCAGTGAACCATCTTTGATCAGTCAAGTCATCCAACAAATATTTATGAAATGCCCAATATCCGGAACCATTCTGAATGTTGGACATAGTACAATGAGGCCCAAGACCTTAGGGAATTTATATTTTAGTTTCAAACAAGAATTCAATATTCTGTGAACTAGAGCTTCTTATGCTGGAGGAGTGTCACTGGTGCATCAGTGAAGTAGGGTGCTATGAACGAAGGCCCCCGGAGAGACAGGATCATGAGGTCAGCGAAGGGGATTTTCAGGCAGGACTTTGAGGGCCACACAAAGAGGGTTAATGTGATGGGAAACACTGGAGGGTGAAGTGGGGAAATGCTGTGATATGATGTATGCTGCTGTCTTATAAACCAAGGAAGACCACAAATGTTCCAAGTAAAGTGGGGCAAACTGATGATCACAGAGATGCCAATGCGCGTGTGCAGCACCAAATTTATAGGTGAAAGTTACATTTTTGCTGCCACATCGAACAAAACCAAGGACAGCCCTGGGTGGTGTGGATCAGTGGATTGAGCGCTGGACTGGGAACCAAAGGGTCTCTGGTTCCATTCAGAGTCCGAGCACATGCCTGGGTTGCAGGCCAGGTCAGGTCCCCAGTAGGAGGTGCGCAAGAGGCAACCACACATTGATGTTTCTCTCCCTCTCTTTCTCCCGCCCTTCCCCACTGTCTAAAATGAATAAATAAAATCTTTAAAAAAAATGACAGTTAAATGTGACTCCCCCTTGTCTACATGCCAAGCTTTGTATATAAGCCACTCATTTTCTTATCTTTGGCAATATAATTATGCAACTTATACATAACTTTAAAAACAATTAGAGTGTTTTATTAATAAAATCTAAGTTTTGACTAGTTTTAAGTGTGCAGAGCACAAATAAATAGCTATTTAATCCACCAACTGCTTATAATATAGTAGGCAGAAACCTAACATTCCAGCAAGATTTTATAGATTTATGATTTTTAAAAAAGTATTCCCTTAAAAAATGATCAGAGCAGGCTCTATAAACTTTAGGCAAAATAAATAATATGGAGAAAACAGGGAAGTATGAAATCATGAGAGATTAATATTAAATATATGACATAAAAATGAATTAGACTTATGCCGTACTTCTTTCATGGGATAAAAATAAAAAGGATACTGTACAGAGGTTCCTTAATTTACATTTACGAGAGGCAGTATTACAAAGTGGACACTAGGACACTGGAATGAGGAAGGGTAGTCTTGTCTTAGGTCAAGAGAACATTTTGAAACCTCTAGTGTTTACTGAAATCTTCCTTTAAATAAAGTAGGCAAAACAATTAACAAGCAGTGTGAGGACATCTAGCACCGCATACTTTGCAATGGTGTGTAGTTACTTTGGATCCTTGCATGGTGATCATTCTTTGCAATTTACAAGGTAAAGACTGGTGGGGATAGAAGGAGTAAGGAAGAGAGGTTGAGAGAGAGAGAGAGCAAGCAAGCGAACAGACCGATTAAGGTGAAGATTCCCCTTCAATGCACTGGAATTTGTGTGGAGTGGTTTTGTTTGTGTTGTTGTTGTTGTTGTTTGTAGTCCCATTGTCCGGGCCTCCTGCTGGCTCCTAGTACATTGGGGCTGGTGCTCTGGACTGACTGTTTTGTTCCCTCCAGAATCTGTATGTTGAAGCTCGAACCCCCCAATGGGATTTATTTGGAGGTGAAGTCTTTGAATGTACACACCCCCATGAATGGGATTAGTCCCCTTTACAAGAAGAGGAAGCAGTCAGAGGTGACTCTCCTGTCAGTCCCCCACCATGCAAGGACACAGCAAGAAGGCAGCCGTCTGTGAACCAGAACCAGAGCCCTCAGCGAGAATCTGACCACGCTGGCATCCTGATCTGGCCTTCCAGCTTCTAGAACTGTAAGAAACGCACGTTTATTGTTTAAGCCACCCAGGCCCTGGTATTCTGGGTTTTTTTAAACAGAATTATTTTTCAACACTATTTTTAAATTAGCCATTCCCAAAATAAAAATTCATTTTTTAATGAGCCAAAAACATCATAAGTAGTAGGTTCATGTTGCTCCAAGTGATACAAAATAGGATATTATTCCCTCAAAACAGGAAATACATCAGCTTCAGGGCAGACAACTATTAAAAAAAGCAAGGAAATAATTTTTTTGGTCCTACCCCCCCTTGTCCAATAAATACTCAATGAAAGAACAGCATAGAAACAGTTAAGTAGAGTCTGACCTTAGTCACTCTACCTTCCTTGGAGAGACACACATGTACAAAGAGAAGATCCCTGTTCATCTTCTAACCACATCACTTTCCCAATTCCCACACAACCATTCTTTCTTAAAAGAGGGTCATTTTCAAAGGAATCTTTCCAGCCAAGAGTCCTTTCCTTGTTCCAGAAAAGTAGAAGCTGTTACAAAAAAACTATATCAGTACGAAACTGGGGAGCCCATTGTAGGCGGTAAAATTCTCTGCTCAGCTTTTCCTGAATTTTAGCTTTTCAGAGCACTTGATGTCAGAGGAACAGTGTGTGTGCGCGCGCGCACGTGTGTGCGTGTGCGCGCGCGTGCACACACACGCAATATGGTGTCAGAGAAATGGAAACTGGGAAACTAGGCCAAATTACCAATTAGAATATGATTCATTTAAAATTTTAAAACCAGAGAACAAATAAAAGCCCCAGAGCCAATTCTTCTAAGCGACCAAGAGATAGCCAACCTATCAGATGCACAGTTCAAAGCACTGGTCATCAAAATGCTCACAGAATTGGTTGATTTTGCTCACAAACTAGATGAAAAAATGCAGGCTACAATACGTGAAATGAAGGAAGATGCATGGGGAACTGATAGAGATGGAAGGAAAACTGGGACTCAAATCAATGGAGTGGACCAGAAGGAAGAAACTAACAACCAAACAGAAAATGAGGAAGAAACAAGAATTCAAAAAATGAGGAGAGGCTTAGGAACCTCCGGGACATCGTTAAACATCCCAACATCCGAATTATAGGGGTCCCAGAAGGGGAAGAAGAAGAGCAACAAGTGGAAAACTTATTTGAACAAATAATAAAGGAGAACTTCCCCAATCTGGCAAAGGAAATAGACTACCAGGATGTCCAGGAAGCTCAGAGAGTCCCAAAGAAGTTGGACCCAAGGAAGAACACACCAAGGCACATCATCATTACATTAGCCAAGATTCAAATGAAGGAGAGAATTCTAGAAGCAGCAAGGGATAAGGGGACAGTCACCTACAAAGGAGTTCCCATCAGACTGTCAGCTGATTTCCCAAAAGAGACCTTCCAGGCAAGAAGGGGCTGGAAAGAAATATTTGAAATCTTGAAAAGCAGGGACCTACATCCCAAATTGCTCTATCCAGCAAAGTTGACATTTAGAATGGAAGGACAGATAAAGCGCTTCTCAGATAAGGTCAAGTTCAAGGAGTTCATCATCACCAAGCCCTTATTATATGAAATGTTAAAGGGACTTATCTAAGAAAAAGAAGATCAAAAATAGGACAGTGAAAAGACATCAAACTCACAGCTATTAAGAACCGCACCTAAAACAAAAGCAAACTAAGCAAACAGCTAGAACAGGAACAGAACCACAGAAATGGAGATCATATGGAAGGTTAGCAACAGGGGCGTGGGAGGAGGAGAGAGGGGGAAAAAGTACAGAGAATGAGTAGCATAGATAGTGGGTAGAAAATAGACAGGGGGAGGGCAAGAATAGTATGGGAAATGTAGAAGCTAAAGAACTTAGGACACATGGACATGAACTAAAGGGGGGAATGTGGGTGGGAGGGGGTGTTCAAGGTGGAGGGGAATAATGGGGGAAAAATGGGACAACTGTAATAGCATAATCAATAAAATATATTAAAAATTGTAAAAAAAATTTAAAAAGGTATTTTGATAATATGATAACATCCTTCCTTTCATGGTCTAAAACACCTGCTTGGGATAAGCATTCTTTAAACATAATTAAACTTGTTACAATATTTAAAACTGTATTCCCTATAGCTTAAATCCCCATCTTTTTTCTTCTGCTTTATTCACATTAATCTTAGTAGCTCATCTACAGAAGCAGAAACATTACATGCCTTTCCTGAGCTTATAAGGACATCCCTTACTTCTCCAACTAGAGATCCCTGAATCCAGGACCATGTCGCCCTGCAGACTTTACCTTTAGAATAGCCCTCTCACTTTGATTAAGGTCTGGTTGTCTGCTCTACGTCCCCCTTGTAAGCTCCCATTCCAAATAGGTGCTACAGGGGGCCCTGTCCCCCTTTCCGTGCCTGCCAGTCCTGTGAGCCTCTTCACTGGCCTCACTGCATTTGGACTTCATGCTGCCATCAGGATAATGATCCTGCAGCAGAAGTCATCCAGGGTCTCCTCATTTTCAGAATCACATGAACCTCTTCCACTAGTCATGTAAGTCACCTCAGGACAGGTCCCTGACCCCCTCTCCAGCCCCAGTTATCACCATGTGTACTTTACTTTCTATCAATATTCGTGCCTTTGCATCTTTAGTCTATTACATTCCCTAAAGAACTGTGGGAGAAAAAGAGAATTCCTGGGATTCCCTTTCTTACATTTTTGACTGCCTATTAAACAATCTTTAATTTAAAACCCAACTCCCTCTGGCAAGATTCTGCTGACACGCTGAGTATTTTCCATCCTCTCTAATGCCTGTGAATCTGCAAAATGTACTGATTGGTTCACATATCTAATCTTACAACCTTGTGCTTATATGTGTCTATCTGCCCTATAACCTGGTATGCTTCTTGATCTCTGTATCCAAGACTCTGGCACATACTAAAGATTCAATGGATGGCTAAACTGAAGGGCTACAAAACCCTAAAACAACAAAATAATTTAGAATGTAATAATTGACATGATACTTTTTGTATAGTAATTGGAAAATTCATAGATATATGTTCAAGAATTTATTGTGATTCTTCTGGAATTCAAAAGAGAGAATGCCACATAATTTGTTAATTTTTTGATATTATTATTATTGCCAATAATGATCTACAGAAACACTTAATGAGAAAGATAACCTCTTCCCAGGAATTATTTTTAGATCTCTAGTTTCATAATGTTATAATTTTCATAATGTAGATTTTCTTTTGTTCCAAATTTTTTTGATAAAGTATCTGTTTTGACTTAGCTGCTAATTGACTTATTCTGTTTAGAAATCAAACCATAAGAACATTAATAGAACTGTTTGTTATTTCTTCTCTGATAAATATGATCTCTCAGTTCTTAAGAATGCATGACCACTTTTACTTTTTACTGGCAAAAGTATCTTTACAGTGTTTCAATGCTATGAGCCTGGCATTAATATCCATTTTCCAGAGATCCATGTTCAAATGTGAGTAACAAGAGACAGAATCCTGCCAGAAAGGAATGCAAATACCACAGTAACTGAAAAACCTAAAACAAACAACACAAATCCTACATTTTCTGTTTTAGCCTCTTGTTAATTCATTGAACTCTCAGAATCTTTTTCTGACACTAAGTGGACCTAAGCAGAAACAATATTCACAAAAACAAAGAGCAAGTGTCAGAAGCAAGTGTATTGTTAATAACCTTCAACCTCACTGTGCTTTCAAATCATACTCAAATCTGACTTATCAGAGTGTGGGTGTGCATTTGATAGTCAGTAAAATTCAATTTTCAGAAATCTGTGGTACCAGAATCTTTCATCCAGGAGTCTGACCTTAATGTTGTGATTCAGTGGATGGAAAATTACACAGCTTGCTCTGGCTACAGAATCGTTATTGGTATATACTCAAAAGTTTATTCAGGAAGAAGTCAGTATCTTACTGCTTCAAGTAACAGGACTTACAATTCAAAGTGGTAGAAGTATCGAGAAATTTATTAACTCTGTGAGATATCAAGCAGGAGAATTCCATGTCTATTTTTCCCTCTGCCTTCTTCGACACAGTTATGTTTCTCTTCATAATTAGAAGGCAGCAAAAGCAGCTCCCAGCGTCATATGCAGACTCAACTATGCCCATGAAAGAGGGAAATGGCCTTTCCTCCTGTGGGTCTCTTTTCACTAAGGGGAGGAATCTTTCCCCAGAACTCACAAGCAGCCTGCCCATTAGAACTCATTGGTGAGGATCAGGTCATCTGTCTTTGGTCGGCTGCAAGGGAGAATGGGAAGAGAAGTTCTGGTATTTTCCATCTTTACAAAGGTAGACTGGTTCTGCCAGTAAGGAATGAGAGGTCAGGTGGAAGATGACTTAAATGCGTCAGATAATGTAAAGCTGAACACTGTGTGTGTACGCACATACACATATTAAATCTATAAATGTCGTCAAGAACAGTACTCAGTACCATACAGAGATAGTAATTTATTTTAATGCTACTGCACTTGTTTTGACTTCATTGACCTCTAGAGCCATTTCATGCACATTAATAAAGACTATGAACATTTTAGAAAACTTTATAAATAAAAACAGAAACTTTGAGATTTTTGTTTTCAAATAAATTCCTGTACTATTTATTAAGCTAATGTCTCTAAACTTTAAATCCACCCTTCTGTAATCCACTTTGTGGGGCTGGGATTTGAACTGGCAGCCACACTTTGTGCTGGCTTCCTGTTTGGCTCTGCCAAGAGCAGACACAAGGCTGAGAGTGGGAGGCTGGAAGAGCACAAAGAGGCTGCTTCATCCCACTTGCTTTCTGAGTGTGTCTTTCTGCTTGTTCTCTCTGTGCACCCTAGAAACACTTTTTCATGCTGCAGCAGCAGATGATCCAGTAGCAGATGCTGATGCCAGCTATTCCAGGGCTCATGGAACCAATCCCAGGGTCCCTCCTCAGTGATGTCACCACTAACTGGCTAGAGGAGCATTCTCAAAGGTTTGCTTCATGGGCAACTCCTTTGAGCGCAGATTGAGATAGCAGTACCAGCACAACAGTGAGCCTACACAGCACTTCCTATGAACTTGCAGGTTTTATCATCTCAACCTCTTCTGTTTCCCCAGTCTGATGGGAGGCTGCTTCCTGAAGTTCCCACTCCCACAATACCTTACTTCACTGTTCCTTTAGGATTTACAGTTCTTCAATATCTAGTCACCAATTCTTTATCAACTGATTCCCCAATAGGCTAAATCTTTTTTTTTTTTTTTGTAGGGGGATTACAGATTTTTAAAATTTTACCAAAAGAAGACTGTACTATTTCATCTTTTTCTGCATCCTTATAATCGTGTTCATTCACTGTTTTTCTTCACTGTTCAGATATATTGGATTCTATAACTTTAAAGGATTAGATGCTTTTGTTTGTAATTCTTGACCCACATCATTACAATCTTTAAAACAATTCTAACCCCAAATCTCTGTGCTGGGATAGCTGACTATATATAATAGTTTTCAGCCATTTCCTTGTATTTTAGTATATTCAGTTATGTACAAATTTCCCCAGGCTCTGAAGTCATGGCTCTGACATTCAGATGTTCCCAAGGGAAGTATAGCTAGAAAAAGAGGGAAGGTACCAAATGTAGGAAAAAGAGGGGATAGTGATTTCTTTTTGTAAATAGAGAGATAGCAGGGTATCAGTGGTGACAAGGAAAGAACTGAAGGTGATGGTGACAGTGATGTCAGAGAGGATGAAATATTCCTTGGTTATCTTTGTAAGTAAATGGAAAAGGAAGGTTTTAGGGTGTGACATTGTGCTTTATGACAGATGAGGACACGATGACTCTTCCAGAATGTCTAGACTGGCCCAGACCTTTTAACATGGGACTACCCAGAATTCATTTCAAGAAGATAGAACACTCGAGAAGGGTTAAGGACCTGTCCTCAAAGACTAATGGAATGAATTCAAACCCAAAGGGAAAAACACCTTCCAAATTCACTTCGCAAGCTTTCAAAAATGTTATTTAAAGCTAAAAAGCAGAAGGAACAAGATTACAGTCAGATAAATTCTGTGAAATATTTGTAGAAAGAATTGGGATGAGTGAGGAGGAAGAGAAGGATTGCAAGATTTGTTACCTAAGGGGTATAATTATACCTGTAACATGTTTCCCAAGAATGTTTCAATCTTTAAGCATTCTGCTTCTATGCTTTCAAACACCAGTGTAGATATAGTCTCATAAGTGTGTGATCCAGAGGAACTGTGAGATATATCACGGATTCCCAACTGTCCTATTTTTATAGCTATCTATAGCTATGTAGTTGACAATAAACTATTTTATAAATGTCAGCCACTTCTCACAAGTTTTAAATGGCTTGCTTTATACCTGTGAAACGCTTAAAGAAGTTACTTTAATTTTTTAACTCTTAGTTGCAGCAATCAGATAAAATTTGATTTTTTGTAAAAGTTCTTTCAAAGAATGTTTTTTGTTTTTGTTTTTGTTTTTAAGATTTTATTTATTTATTTTTAGATAGAGGGGGAAGGGAAGGAGAAAGAGAGGGGGAGAAACATCAATGGGTGGCTGCCTCTTGTGCACCCCCTACTGAGGACCTGGGCCACAACCCAGGCATGTACCCTGACCAGGAATTGAACTGGCGACCCTATGGTTCACAGGCTGGCACTCAATCCACTGAGCCACACCAGCCAGGGCTCAAAGAATGTTTTAATTGAATATGACAACCTACTTCTTAAACTGGAGCTTTGTGAGTAGGCAAAATAACATTTTGTTTTGTTTTGTTTTAAATTTATAGATGACAATAGACTACTCAATCCATCTTTGCAGACCTGGAATAGAGTTCTAGGCACTCTAGGCCCTCTGTTCCACGTAGGGTACCCCTCTGGAGTCTCCAGTTGGGAGACTTTTTATTCCTTAATTGGTGTAACTACAATAGAAGGAAAATTCTGATGCTGAAAACATCCATTTCTCATTCATAAATGAAAATAAGGTATTCTCACTCAGCTACCCAAGATATCACTAAATTGAAACACACCTACTGTGGTAAGCCCAAAGAACCAAGGGTGGACCTAAATGGATGGAGGCAACCAGGAAGAACATATTGAAAAAGGTGAGTTTAGAATGATAGGAAAAGAATTTAGCAATAGTAAGGGAGCAGAAAATAATCTGATGAATGGAAGCAAGTTATATGGGTTTGTTTCATATGAGATGAGCTGATGAATTATATAGTAAGAATGTTTCAGCAAATGTGCCATCCTCTGGAGAGACAAAATATATTTAAAACAGTGCCTATTTCTGACAATTTTGATATGTTTTCATCCATTTATTCAGTAAAGATTTATTGAGCACCTACTACTGTCATTTGTTTTTGTTTCAGTTATTTAGCTGGGGCATAGGTAAATATGTATATAGATTAGCAACATATAATACTCCTTTAAACGAATATACTGAGTTCGAAGTTGCTTATCTTCTTTTCCCTCTCTTTTGAACATTGCTATGGCTCCCAGAACTATCTCATTAGTTTTTTCCACCCCATTAAGTTGGTTGTTATGCCTCTTTTACAGGAGGGAAGGGGGGCACACAGGTGTTTGGTGATGGGCCCAAGCTCGCACATCTAGAAACTGAACCCAGCTCTGTTTGATTCCCAAAGTACTCCTAACTGCTATACCAGCTGCCTGCCGATTTTGGTTAAGTGATCGTGGGTTACTGCCAGCAAGTTTACTTGAATAATCTATAGTATATAGTAATGAAAAATGAAGTTTTTAAGTGGGCATTTAATAAAGACAGAAGACTGCCATTATTGAATTCAGAAGTGACAAAATAAAAACAATAATGGCAAAAGAGGATTCTAGACTCTAATTAAAGACAGGAATTGGAAGCAAGTAGAAGTGTTTTTGCTTGTTTGTTTTCTAAAAGGCACGCCAGCACCAGTCATAGTATGACACGGAGCAGGGTTAGGTTCAAGGACATTCCAAGGAATAGTCAACCGAAGTTGGAAGATGAACATGAGGAGAGAAGGTGATGGAAGAGTTAAAAATCATTCTTTAGTTGGCAAGCTTAGGAAACCAGGGATGGTAAATGTACTGTGATTGATTTAAAAAAATGGAATGAAGTGGTTCTTTTGAGTATGGTCAGAACATGAATTTGATATTCAATATTCATATAATCAGGAGCTGCATTGTATAATTTAGAGTAAAATTCTATGGCATCCTCTCCAGCTTTAATCTACCTCCAATTGAAACTTTTTATCCCCCATCAGAACAAAAGACCAAAACACTTCTATAGGAAGAGATCATTTAGGAAGACTGGGCTATAAAGCCAATTGAACTTGGTGTTGACAGCTTTATAATAGTTTTGGTTAAACCAGAGATCTGTTTTTAGCAGCCCTATACAAAGACTGTGAAGGTTGTTGCTGTCTCTCATCATCCGTACATAAGTTAGATAATAGGGTCTTTCCATCCTTCCTCCCTGCCTTTCCGCCTCCCTCATTCCCTTTTGGTTGTGGGTAAAATTCATAGCACATGTGCTTGTATCACTATGATTGATTTCTCAAGATGCTGAATAATGATATTAGTGAGGTAATTGACTCTGAAAAATAGAAGAGATCTTAATTTGGGGTATGGTTTACGTAGATTTGTCCCTAACTGATCCTGATAAATATCTCCCCTTGAGTGCCCACTCTGTTTGTTCCGAGAATCATTTGTTCTGGCTTTATATTCAATAAATGAGTCACCAAAGTGTTTCAGTACATAGTAGACATCATTTATACATGGACGTTTTCTACCAGTGGAGGCTGTTTTATGCTAGGCAAATATTTCCTTATTAATTCAATACAAACAAGCTTCTCAAAATTATATATTTTTGTAAATGTGTGTGCATGTTTCCATCATTAACTTACAAAACTTTATTCCACTTTAAAAAATTAATTGTATTTCTTCCTTTAAAAAATTAAATTGTCAGAATTTTTCCTTCTAATTCACTCATTTCTTGTCCTGAAAGAAAAATCAATTATCTCAATGTTCTAAGGCCTATATTTATCACACACAACCTTCCTATACCTTCTTAACAAAAAACAAAAAAAATGAAGGAACAAACTTAAAAAGAGAGAGAGAGAATAACAACTACGGGCACCAAAGTCTGATTTGATTCCATAATAACAGGGTAGAACACATTTTAACTAATGTATGGCATTGCCTCCAAGGCACTACATCTTTAAGAATATGAGTAGGCAACAGAAAAAATACAAATTTATTGAATATATTTTCTCACAAATACATCATATGGTTTCTTTGTAAAATTTTATGGCTTGTCTCAGATATACACTTCTTAAATGAGATTCTGTAAAAAAAAAAAAAAAAAAAGATACCAGCGGGAGCTACCCTGCAGCTGTCCCCTCGTACTTACAGCAACGGCCTCCAGGATTTGCTTCACAGCATCTGCAGCATCCCGTTCGCTGTAATATCCCTTTTCCACAATCCTAAAAACAAAAAATAAAAAACGTAACACACAAAACATGAAACGCTTCTCAGGCACCTGCATTCCATTGAGTGGATGCTAAAAGAGGTTAATTAAATGAATGTTAAAGACGCTGCAACAGGACACATTACACCAAAAAAAAATTTCCATAAACTGGCACTCTAGAAATCTTTGGGTTTATTTAGGAAAATTAAAGACATTTATTTTCTATTAACATTATATAAAGAAATGAAAATGAATAAACTTCAATTACTCATAAAAATGTAAGTAAATTAAAATTATTTATTTTGCTTAGACTCGAAGTGTTTATTCTTTTAGGAAAAAGATTCTTTATTTTTAAACTTTGTATTTTGAATCATTTTAAACATATACCAAGTAGACAATATGCCATAAACCATACCATATTATTGCCACATAGCATCAAAAGTTATTAATTCATGACCAATGTAGTTTATCTATCCGATTAATTACATTCCCTACTTCTTTATTACTTTGAAGCAAATGTCACATATTGTATAATTTCACTCATAAATATTTAAGATATCTAAATGATAAAGGGTCTTTTAAAATAATAACTACAACGTCATTATCATATCTATAAATACAGTAATTTTTTAATATCTACAATATAGTGTTTCAAATTTCAATTGTCTTGGACATGTTAAAATTTGTTGTTTGTTTGAATTTGTGTCCAAATAAGGTCTCTCTCCCTCTCTCCTCCACCTGGTTTTCTTTTCCAAATGAATGGCGTGCTCTTTTTGTATAGGTGAGGGCAAGTAATTTTTCTCTCAAGTTAAGGTCTTTTCTTTTTTAATTTCAGGAATGTTTTCCTAAATTAGAATACTTTATATTTATTTTCTTCCATCACCTATTCGGTTTGTGAGGTTATAACACACATAAGAGTTTTCAACTTTTGATTTACATTGCTCTTCTATGACTTTCTTTATTTAAGTTTATTTTGCAATATTGAGTTATAGTTTCATCCACTTTATCCAAGTGTGCCAGGACACTTCCTCCTGGCACACTTTCACTGCCTAAAAGAATCTTTTTTGTTTCTTATTTTCTGTGCTCTATTATCATTTTCTATTGGAACTAACTGAGACATCTCTCTGTTGCTGCTTATTTTTAAGCCAAATTGGTTTTCTTTTTTTAATTAAAATATAGTTGAAATACAATATTATATTAGTTTTAGGTGCACAACATAGTGATTTGACATTTATATTCATTACAATGTGATCACCACAATAAGTCTAGTAACCATTTGTCACTGTGCAAAGTAGTTTCAATAACATTGACTGTTGCTCCTATGCCGTACCTTACATCCCTGGGACTTATTTTATTCTTTACGACGGGAGGTTTGTACCTTCATTCTTTTAACAGAGTGATGGGCCAGGACATCTTTTCTAGTTTCATGGCCCTCGACCTTCTGTTTTGTTTGTTTGTTTCATGAAGCATTAAAAACACAACCTCACACTTTCTGAGATCTCCTCTACCTGGAACTTCATTCCTTTGCTTCTACCATCTCTACTTTGATTGTTGGAGTCTTTTTCTGGCAGTTTCTCCTAAATATGGGGCTTTCCCCCCAAGGGGCTTCAGGTACTAATTTCAGGAGTTCACAGGGCCTTGAATGCATTCGTTGCTTCAGACCTCACAGTGGGCACAGCTTTTACGGGTCACAGAAATTTGGGTGGCACAAGCCCTCACGATTTCAGCTGTTTTTCTTGTATTGCCCCAGCCTGCCTACCAAGAATTTGGAGATCTTAGAGATGAGTGTTCTTGATTCTTAGGCCTATCACATGTCTTCTTGCTTCCCTTTGTTCCCTCTTTCAGAGAGGCTAACACCACGTGGCTCTTGGAATTGTCGTTAGTTTGTCCTCATTCACTTGTATTTCAGGCTTCATGGGGATACCCTGTCACCTAGTTTTGTTGTATTGTCTGTGAATTTTCATTTTTTCTGTCCTAGTTTCTGTCTATCCTTAAGGGAATATTTGGGAAGAACAAAAAACTACTTTTTTTTGCTGTTTCTATCTTACTGGAATTTCAAGAGAAAAGATGTTATAGATAGCACTGTAGGTTGCCAATTTGCATAAGATGTTTTCAACTAATAAAGAGTTTGTGGTAAAGATGTGTGGAAAAGGTCGATTCAAAATGTAAAAGAGACAAAACTTCAACAACTTTCATAAATTTTTATTGAATTTTTTGAAATGTTAATTCCTCAAAAAGCATAGTTATTTTTCCAAAAGTATCTCCCCTTTTTGGAAAAAAATATTTTAGCAAGAAGTTGTAAGTTCTAAAAGTAGCTGGAGTTAAAAGTTGAATTGAAAATTTGTAAAATGTTTTCACAATAGGGGATAACGGTTGAGGAATGCAGAACAGAACAGAAATGACAAACATAAGCCCTGGCTGGTGTGGCTCAGTGGATTGAGTGCTGCCCTGAGAACGGAAGGGTCACTGGTTCGATTCCAGTCAGGACACAAGCCTGGGTTGCGGGTTTGATCCCTTGACCGGGCACGCACAGGAGACAACTGATCACTATTTCTCTCACATCTATCTTTTTCACATCAATGTTTTTCTCTTTCTTTCCCTGTTTTTGTTAAGTTATTAACAAAAGCATCATCGTATATGTAATACATGTTATGTGAAGGCTTGTACAGCCAAAGGGTTTATTAATTGTGTTGGCAGAAATGTCTCTAGAGCAGACGTGTGGGGCAGGGGCGCAAAATGCAGCCACCTTCCCAGCCTCATCTCGGTGTGAACTCTGCACAGCACAGCTTGGCCCTACGATCAGAATTCCATGGTTTCTCTTCCAGGCTCCTTCTTCTAAAAGTTTTGTTCCCAGTTGATGTGTTCACCAGAGTGTCACAGAGTTAGGTTTCTGGAACTCAGACACTCAATTTTAAATATTTTATAAGTTGAGCTGCCACCCAGGCCATCTGTGACTGACTAGAAAGATCAATAGCAGTGAACTTCTCAAGTTGCAAGTTCAGGTTTATAACTTACAGTTTAAATTGTCAGTGAAGATATCAGTGACCAAGCAAAGGAAAATGAAATTTAGCAATCTTTTTCTCACCCTTTCGGTAGCATGACTACAGTAGATGTGTGGAGTTGATGCCTTTTGCAGGGTGTGGCGGCACAATTCTTAGCTTCTCACTGGATTGTTGCTTTGATCACTCGCAGAGTCCAGCTCCACGCCTTACTCATAGCAGGCAGTCAATAAATATTCGTGGCATCAATACTAATTACCAAGTAAATGATGCCACAAAAATTTCAGACTGTAGACACCTGAAAAACTCCTTTACCTGTGTTCCTTATACTAGGCAAGAAAAGCACTGAACAGGGAAGTGATGCTCATCACGAGTATGAGGGGGACCCCCCAAAACCCTGGAATTCATTTATTAAAAAATGTATGTTTATTCTTACATGTTTCAATTTCAATTACCTTCAAAGTGCTCTCCATTTGGTGCAATACACCTATTGGGATGTTTTTCAACAGCTCACAAACAGTTTTTGAACTTACTGATTTTGATGCAATTTAGTGCTTCTGTCATTTTTTTGTTTCACCTCTTCCACATCCCTTTGAGGACTTTTTTCATCCAGGGAAACAAACAAAAAAAAGTTGCTCGGGGTGAGATCGGATGAATAGGGAGGGTGGGGCACCAGGGTCATGCCCTTTTTAGTCAAAAACTGCTGAACACTCAGCTCGGTGTGGGCAGGTGCACTTGTAAATCACCCATCAGTAAATGGGAAGACACGTTGAAAGAGCTTTAAAAAAAATTCACCGAAGCCAAACAGCCTCTCACAACAATGCCAGCTGACGCACTGACTGATCCAGATGGGTTCCTGGAACACTCACCTAGCAGAGGAAGCCTGTACTACAAGACGCCTGCCCTCCAGAAGATAATTCCAGGTTTTTTGTGTCCCCCCTTGTACACTGGTCAAGGATCTGGTGGGAGAACAGCCACAGAGATGCTTCCCAAGGCAGAATGCAGTAGGTGGAAGGGCTACTGCTGCCCTAAGGAAGGAACTCGGTTACCTAGTTTCTAGATAACATTGTAATAATAGGAATCTTCTTAGAAACTTATTTTGGACAAAATCAAAGTGATTCAAATTCATCAAAATAGAATAGTATTTGTTCCAAGCAACACAAGTTCCTGCCTAAAATTTAGCTAAAATTAAAAAAAAAAAAATGCCAATGAAGTTGAACCATGCATACACAGTCAAGGGTTTAGGTCTTCAATTTTTAGAAGCAATGAAATGTTCAATCCTGGTCATCTTTGCTTGGTATTTTTGTTTTTTTATTTAAACATACTTATTGCTATATTTCTCTTCAGATTTAAGAAACTAATTTCCTTTTCATGCTTTGTAAAATAATAAAGAAGACAGCTGTAATGCTACCAGCATCTTAAAATCGCTTCCAAAGGCCCAGGGCCACGAAGTTTGTTGCTACACCACACAATTGCCCACAGTCCTAGGAGGGCTGCGCTAGAAGACTCAGCGCTAAAAACTAAAATCACACCTAGGATTTTAATCACAACACTGACCCAAAACGCTGCCCTGGGACCCCCGTTCCTACAGGTCCTTCAGTCGCCAGCCAGCCCAGCCAGCATCTGGAGGTCTGGGGCCGAAGCGCAGTGGGCATGTCTCCCTGGGCTCCCAGGCTGTGACTCTGCAGCCCCAACGGGCCTTCTCCTCAACACTGTGCCTTTTCCCTCCACTGCTGGCTGTGTTGGCCCACGTGCTCCCCTTCCTCACGGTTGGGGCTATTTTCCTTCTCATCATGTTAAAATACAGGATGAGAAAACCCAGGCAAAGCCTATTTCTCTCCATGGATCTGCTTTAAAATATGACTTTGGTGCATTTGCTTCTGTCACCTTAATTGCTGCAAATTGAATTGAGCATATCTCCAGCTATGCAGTTACCACAGGCAATGCAGCTGAAGAGCTCTAATCAGATCATAGCCCAAGGCCCTCAGACTTCCTGGCACGTACATTAGGAGCCTACTGCTCTCCCCACCAATGGCAGCTTTTTCTCTAAATGGAGATATTATTGTTATTAGACGGCTGTAGGTCTGTGTGAGAAATTGGTCTTATGAAAACGTGCACCAAATGATCAAATAACATAGGATAAGATCCCCAAATAATATGAATTTCAGGAATCAAGTCTTAAAGACTGCTAATACCTCATTATTCTGTTACATACAAAAAGTTGCATTAAAATGAATTCCTGTTTCTGTTTAAATCCACACTCCTTTATAAGCCTCATTCACTGCTTTTTCTCATTTCATTGATGGTCTCTTGGTCTGCATTGATGCTTTTTTCCAAGAACTTTCCCAAAGAGTATTAAATTCATACACTTAAAGAAACAGTTTCAAAATCACTATTGCCACCTGTTAAACTGGAAAGCTAGGGCGAGAGGGAGGCAATTGTGGATCAGTGTGGGTGCTTGGCCAGAGAGCAGGCCGTGCGGGAAAGAGGGGAGGCCAGATCAAACTGTAGACAGGGGAATGGAGACTAGGGGTTCCTAGTTCAGTTCTCACCTGCTGTAAATTAAAAGTCTGACCCAAAGATGTTATATAAATTGCCCAAGAGCACATTGTTTATTTAATCACTTATTTGACAAATACCTAGATTTGACAAATATCCAGTCTAGAATGGCTTCTAAAATACAGACTAAGAGGCTCACCGCTGACCCTTACCTTGGACACCACTTTGTCCCTCCCTCTACCCTTGACCTGATAATTCGTGACTTCTCACTTAAGATTCAGCTCAAAAGATAATACTTCTCCCTGAAGCCATTTCTGACCTAGAAGACTCCCATATTTTGTGTGCCATGTACTGTGTTTGTGCCCCAATTATATCATTCATTACCCCCTCGTAAATACTTACAGCCAAATTCATGGCCAACTTCTTATAAATACAAAGTATCTTTGGATATGTCTTTTGTGAAATGATGATCTGTATATTTTTTTAGTCCATTCTCATTATTTATTTATTTTTTAATCTTCTGGTTGTCTCTAATACATTTTTAGGGAGGTGGTGGTAGTATTACAAAATAATATTAGGGTCCATATTGCATTTTTACTTTCCCTCTTCCAGACCATGAGCCCTTTGAGGGTGAAATCAATGCATTCTGGCTACCATGGTGGTGAGACGGGAATAAAGTGAGTAGTGAGGCTGAAATTGTGTGGTGAGGCCAGACGGTAAGCGGTTTGGTTTGTCATATCTAAAAGAACTGACTTGAACCAAAATTAGGGAGTACCTTTCTGCGCTGGTCTGATCAAATCTGTGCTTTAAGGAAATAGTTCTATTCCAAAATGCTTATGAACCTGGACATGTTTAGTTCTTTGGCTACCATGTCTGACTTGTGGCCTCCCTTATTCACATCTCTTGCACATGCTAAGTTATGTATATACAGAAAAGTGCAGAAAACACAGATGTGCAGTTAATCACAAAGCTAATATCTGTGTAACTACCATCCAGCCCAAGATATAAAATCTTACCAGAATGCCAGAAGTCTCCTTGGCCTTTTCTAAATAACTCCTCCTTCACTCCCCTCTCTTGTAATCTACTTTCTATGATAATATTCTCTTGATTTTCCTTATATTTTTACCCTGAGTCTTACATTTTTAAACACCACAGTTTAGTTTTGAGTTTTATTTTTAACCTTATTTTAAAAGGAATCATATTGATTATGTTCTTATGTTTCTCACTTCTTCAAAATTATGTCCCTGATATTTATCCTTTCCTAAAGTGTCCCTGCATTCCCCCCCGCCCTGCCCCCCAGGTAAACTGGACGCTCTGCTGTGACTTCAGCCACACTGGCAACTGCCATTGCAGTGGAGATGAAAGCAGCATTTTCAACAGTCTGCTAGACATTTTCCCCAATAAATATCATAGGCGTGTCTAAATCAACATGTCATTAAATGAACTCAGGGTCCTTTCAACTCTCAGTCGTGCTTCCCCTCCCTCCTTCTGTGAACTGATTTACCAACTGAGCCAGTCAGCATCGGTTCTTCCCTCGCTCTCTCCCTTCTCCCTGCACACTGCCCACACTGCTCTCTCTGAGCAGCTCTCCAGTCCATCTCCCCTCCCCTTCCCGTTGTGCCTGCCCTTTTGGTCCTTCGCATTCTCTTTCTCAGTTCAATAGACTCCAAACTGGCATTCGTTTTTCTAGCTTCCATCCATCCATGTTTACGGGATGGAAAGGGGAAGAGGAATTCAGGAAAAAGATCAAGGGGACAACCAGAAATAGAATACAAACTAAGGAGAAAAAAAAAAGATGCCGTCCAAACCGCACAGCAGATAGGAGTGGTTCAGCCCGCAGTGTCAGCCAGCACAGCCCAGACTCTCCGAAACACAGCCTCTGGCCTCAGCAAACCTTAAGGCTCCTCAAAAGATCTTATTCTTGCTTTTTTCTGTTCTCACATTCCTACTTTCAAACTTCACCACCACTTCCTTCCTCAAACACCCTATTCCATTCTCTTCTAGCCGTTGTTAGAAAATGAATTTCTCTTCCACAGCAACACTGGGAAAACAAAAGCTTGAATGAACTACTTAAACCTCTCCCACTCTTCCCTACTCCAACACCCTCCCATTTCCAGCCCTAAGCAAACCCGCTGCTTTGCTTTCTGTCTCTAGAAGTGTGTGCCTACCAGAAAGACTATACATATTGTATGACAATATGCCTGGTTTATTCACATAGCATAATCTTTTTGAGGTTCATCTATGTCGTAGAGTATATCAAAGGAACGTATCTTTTCACTGGTGATTGAATTCCATGGTGTATCTGTTTGTCCATTTGCCACTTTATGGCCACTTCAGATACTTCCTCTCCTGGAACATACCCCACTCCATGGCCAGGCATCCCTCAGAGGCTACTGTGCTGCCCCCATGGAATTTGAAAGGCAAGGGGAAATGACACAAATTTGCTGATGCCCATGACACAGCAAAGACCAGTCTCCCTGATTCAGTCTCGTTTATTATCCGAACATCCATGGAAGTGTAGTGGGATGAGTGATCCGTTTGCACGTAGGGCAGACTTAGTCCCCAGCCCTGGTAGTAACTCCTCTAACTTTGTTCTTTTCTTCCCCCCCAAATTTTGTGACTACTCTAGCTCCTCTGATCCTCCTGCATCACAACTCTTTTTGCTTCTAAGGAAGACAGAAACTTTTTCTGTCTTAAACAAATTCTTTTATCTGACTTAGATCTTATTTCCTCTGTGTCTTCTCTGGGATTTTGATCTAAGAAACGTAAGTGCCCCTCACACAGGTATCTCCTGCCTCTCCATCGAGTGTGCTCAGTCCTGGCAGTGAGTTAATGCATTTTCCATGTGTCAGCGTGAACTAATAAATAAGCCTCCAGTCATGCTGTGTCCCTAACGACCTAACCTTCATCTTTTCCTTCACAGCCAAGCCTCGAGAAAAAGTAGACTATAAATCTAGTCTAAATCAAAGTATATGTTTTTTTCACATATAGCCAGATAAACTGCATAAGGAGATGTATTTAAAATATCTATGTTGAGAAACAACTATATACATATCAGTGTTTAAGTTAAGCAAACACTGCCCAAGTGGACGAAATATTACATTAAGAGTATTGGCGTCTGCTTATATAGCAGCAGCACAAGATGGTAGAAAAACCATATGCTTTGGCATCTGACATACCTGAGTCCAATCGCATATAAATATTGTTTTGTCGTTGTTAGATACAATATAAACTGAGTGACCTAATGGCAGTTACTGGACCTCCCTGACCCCTGGTTACCTGGTCTATAAGATGTATGTGTATCAAGGCCTACACTCACACGTGCTGTGAGGAAGAAACGAACTCTTGTATGGCACAATGCCCTGCCGCCGCCGCATCCTGATAGGCATGTAAAAATAGCTCTCATTATAGTGACTAGTTATCCTTCCTAGAAATCACATTTTATAAATTTTCGCTTTAGATGATTACATCAATGACTAATTTTTGACACAACAGTCTTCACAAATTCAGATATGCTCTGAGTTTTCTTATTCAGAATATCAACCATGGTATAACTCTATGGAGACAGGGGCAAACAAACAAAAAACCCCACCCAAATTCTGTTTCTGAAATCTTTTTCTAGTGACAAGGTCCTGAAAATTTCATTTATTTCAACCCAGAAATGTTGGAGTAGGGGTAACTATTAAGACTGATATAGCAGGACTTTGTCAGGTAAATTAATAGGCTAAATACATAGTTTCCAAACATAACCACTACTTTTCTTGTGTATTGATGACTTGCAGTTTTTTTTAAATACTTTCAATTTGGAGAAATAAAAAAACTTTGTAGGCAGATAACATGAGTTTCAAGCCTGACTTTATAACATATCAATTTATTCAGTTTATACTCTTGCAAAATACAGGAATAATACCTCAAAAAAGTTGAAGGGTGATTAAGTGGGTTAAATACATATACAGCTTTGGGCCCTGGCTGGTGTAGCTCAGTGGATTGAGCGCGGGCCTGCGAACCAAATGATCCAGGTTCGATTCCCAGCCAGGGCACATGCCCGGGTTGCAGGCCAGTTCCCAGTGGGGGACACATGAGAGGCAACCATACATTGATATTTCTCTCCCTCTCTCTCTTTCCTACCCTTCTCCTCTAAAAATAAATAAATAAAATATTAAAAAAAAATACATATACAGCTTTGCAAAGGACCAACCAATACCTCATAAATTCTCCATAAATAAAATAAACAATAATAATTCATTTTCTTGGAAACTATTTGAAAGGGAAAAATGGATTTAATAAGAAAAATTGTGAGGCCATCTGAGGAGAAAGAGTTGGACCAGAAGACAGTCTGTTGCCTAATTTGGGAAGATCATTTACAATGACTCATTCTTGGTTTCCATGTCTGTATAGTGGGGACGGTGCTTTCCATCCTTTTTGCCCCAAAGGGTTGACATAAAAGAGGAAAATCCACTAGTGTCTGTACAAGGACTTTAAAAACCGTATGTATCTGTGGATGAAAAAGGGGTTCTCTAATAAGTCTTGATGCAAGTAGCCTCACAGGGTGATCTGATCATAAATTTCTAACTGGGAAGGTCCTGGTGGCTAGTCACACCCCAAGCCTATAAAAGGTTTACCTTCACCTACCCAGTGTCTTTGTGCATCTAGATTAACACACCTTTGCTATGCCTCCTTTTCAAACCCCTTAGAAGCCTAACCAACTCACAAGAGAGCACATAATCTTGTTAGCTATCCTGTAATCCAATCATAGAGAATTCTTGGCCTTGCTCTCTCCCACCTTCTTGTAATCTTCCTTGCATTCCCTCCTTAATTTCAAATGTACTGCAAACTGTCATTTGGGGAAGCACTTTTCTCAGTTTGTTGAGATCTGGCTTTTAGGTGTGTCCTTTGTTTGGCTCAACTAAACTCTAATAAACTCATAAAGGTTTTTTACAATTTGGGAGTTCTTATATTGACATTGAATTTTTACTCTCAGCAATGGTGGGGGAGACAATCTTCCAGGAAAGAACAATAACAGGCTAAATACAACCATTCTTAAAAATATATTTGAAGGTATCAGAGAGTTAACGAGGATGTAAAGGCTTCAGGAACCAGAATCCAGGAAAGAAGAAGAACTCAGCAAAGCGAAGGTAACATCTGATGCCTCTGCTTCCCCTTTAAAGGCATTTGCTGATTCTAAATCAGCAGCTGACGGGCTGAAGCTGAACAAAACTTCTTGCATCTCACAGGGTGGAGAGAACAGAAATTGGCATTTAGGGTCTACCAAGGAAGGGGTGGCCTGGCAACATTCCCTGGCTTAAATTGGGACCCTTTAAGTGCAAAAAAAACCCCTATGAGTAAGATTGACAAGAAACAGATCTGCCTTTGGGAAGCCCAGGTTTGAATCAGCCCAATACATGATGGAATTAAAGTGGTATGTTTCTTACCTTAACTGCCTGCTGGAGCAACACAAACAAATTCTGCTCTTTTGGAAGGTAACAACGTTTAAAGCCACAAATTTTAAGACCTCTTATACATAATATTTAGCATTTGAACAGCATAATCAGGTAAGTGAAAACATAAAAAGAAAATTTAAAAAATCAGGCAATTTTAAAATCCATAGTATTCTGATACTGGAGTTAGACAAAAATCAGGGACAATAGTGTCTGTTTGAAAAGTTGAATTAGAAAATTATAAGGATGTTGCTAAATTAGTTGCCTTAAAACAAAACCATTTTCTAAAACAAAACAAAACTCAAAAATTTACTCTTAAAGCAAATAACCTCACACCTCATACACTTAAAAAGTTCGATAAATTTCTAAGATTTGTGAACAGATTGAGCAGGATGGAAGAGAAAAACCTCTGGAGTTTTCTTTTAAAGATTTTATTTATTTATTTTTAGAGAGATGGGAAAGGAAGGAGAAGGAGAGGGAGAGAGAAACATCAACGTGAGCGAGTAAAATTGATTGGTTGACTTTTGTGCTTGCCCCAACTGGGGACAGAACCTGCAACCCAGGCAAGTGCCCTAACCAGGAATCAAACCGGTGACCTTTTGCTTTATGGAAGGATGCCCAACCAACTGAGCCACACCGGTCAGGGCTGGAGCTTTCTTTTTCACATGATATCATAACTCTGTAGAGGTTTTATTTTGGGGGGGGGGGGTAGGAGGGATTTTCTTGGACACACAAAAAAATCAGTTATACTCTATATACCATTTATAAATATTTATAAATATACCATTTATATTCTATATGAAATAGCAGATTCCACTTGGATTTTTACTATGTTTAGTTTTTGAAAAGCACCACAGAATAGATCTTTTAGTGCTAATGAAATACAACCATTTTGACTATAATGTGCTAACATGATTATCTTTTCATCAATTGCTCCATTAGTTCATTCATTAGATACCATTAAGGCCATCATTAGACCAGGGATGAATTTTCATCATCATAATGAAATAAATTTTTTTTTACTTAAGTACAGGGAAAAATAAGTATATTATGATTTTTAATTCTCAAGAAAGACAGCAATACATAGATAATAATGCAGGATATATTTTCAGACTGATATAATTTTAAAGATAACTGTAGAATTAAGTAATTTAATGGAGAAACCCAGTTCATCTCAGAGATGGCAACAGATATGTAGACAACAACATTCACGGGGAAAAACAGTCTCATGTCTAAAAACCACTAAGTGTTTACAGAGTGGTTGAGTGCTTTACTGGCTGCCGGCCATTCTTTAGCTGTATTCTTTTAATTCTGAATATCTCATCCATTTTCTCTGTAAATGAAATTTATCAACCGCGTTTAGTTTTTCATTTTTGTCTAAAGCTGAATTAACTCTATCCCATCAAAATCAATTAGGCAACAAGATGAGAAAACTAGAATTCTTTCATGAAAGAAAGTTTGGGGAAAAGGGAAGGAAAGAGACCCTTAGTCTCAAAATGATTTGAACAAACAGAGGTAGGTAGGTAAATGGTCAGTACTATGGGTAGGTAATAGCTTCAGTGTGACATCCTGGTCCTACAATTACTTACAATTAAAATGCATGAGATTTCTCTCTGATAGACTGTAGTGAGCAGAGAATTATGTTAAGTTCTCTTTTGAGAGACTTCATGGCTACAGACGTGGCAGGATCTGACTATAAATTGGTTCTAAATGTACCTACCTACAGAAGGAGTATGTTCATGAAAGAGTCAGCTAAAGAGGTGTTGAAAAAGGAGCCACTGTTGGCAAATTTTGGCAACATTCAATTGAGCTAGTCTAGAAGAGTCTTCACTAAGCACGGGGACATAACGTGATGGTTTTAGAACAAGACTGTCCTTACACAACCAGAGTGCTCACACTGTCTCAGATCAGAGACAGAGTGGACCAGTGCCTTAGCTTCCTTAGCATCATAGCACTTCAAATTTGTTTTGAGGTTCAGAGAAATTAAGCAAATCACTCTAGGTTAGTTATTTGCCTCTTAAGTTAGCATTTGGAACCTTGAATCTAACCATCAGCCAATTGCCAGAAGAAGTATGCATATACTTTTAAAAACTGATACCCACTTTTCTGAGTTGATTCATTTATTTGCAGTGAATAGATATACTGTTGAAGATACATACGTAGTGCCAATCAAGCTCCATCGTTTCGTTCCTTCCTACCTGAAGATCCAAATCTGCACTGGGTAACATTAAAAACAGAAGCTTTGAAAACCAATGTAAATACTTTTGGAAGCTGTTGAAGAGGTAGCAAATTTACCTGGGTAGGGTTGGTGTGGGAATGAAGGGGAGAAGTGCTCCTCTCCCAAAACATTCTAAACATATCCCCTTTAGATGGCTTCCTTCTCAGAGTCTACTCATCTTAGTGGTTGCTCATTCATTCATTCATTCATTCATTCAGTGAATACTCATTGAGAGATTACTGTGCTCCAGGCAATTAATATATATCAGCAGTTCCCTCAATCTCTCTTCTGTCTGTAGTCCACATCTTTCTTAATCCATCCTTTTAACCAAGAAGGCCTTTACATCTGGGCATAGCTTCTTACTGTTTCTAATATATGCTCACTTAGTCCTTTGACTTGTTCCATTTTTGTTATTATTTTTTATTACCCCAATGAACATAGCAAAGGGGTCCCAAGGGATCATCAGGGTAAACAGGGAATTCTCCTGAAAAGATGGGAAGGTGGGAAAGCTCTGGAGATAAATCTTTTATCTCTTGTACAGTTTGCCAATATTACACTCTACAAGTTTCCTAGGCACACTCCCTACCATCCTCAAAACTCTGCCTCAGGTGATGAACATAGGGACAGGCAACTAAAATTGGTTATCATCGGATATAGCAGAACAAGTTTTTCTCTGCATCTGGGAATTCTTTACACAGCCCAAGAGAGAAAACAGGCCTCAAAATAATCATTTGAAGAGTATTGATTTTTAAGAGCTTTTGGATCTCAACAGAGGATACTGTTATAACACATTTAACTTTCTATAATTTTCATCCAATGTTTTCTCACAAAATACTTTCATAAATGTTACTGTTTAGATTTAGTATGACTTTAGAAAGTCTGTTTTTTTATTGAGGAAGTAAGTGTTTGCCAAAGTAAACAGATACAGTGTTTTCTGTTTTTGCTCACTAAGCATCCTAGCTTTTCGTCCACTCACATCTTATCAGCTATCAGTCTCCTCCATTCCCTTCTCCCCTTATGATTCATTGTAGTACAATGTATAAACTGGTATGATGTGTCATCATGAAAAATTTCAGGAGAAATTTCCCTTCGATTCTTTTTGGGTGACAAAGCAAAGCCTCTCTGTGGTTGGATTTCCGGGACCAACTTACCTGTCAAACAGCTCTCCTCCTGTGACGAGTTCTAGGACCAGACTGATTTCTGTCGGGGTTTCAAATATCTCTTTAAGTTTTATCTGAAGAAAGATATAGAAAAAAAATCGCAAATTCCTTACTTCCACTTTTCTAAGAAATAGCTAAAGCTATGGCAAAACCAAAACTCTGTAATAGCAACATGTTGGATCATTGTTAACAAAGGTCCTTATGCAAGTACCTGAGAGCCATTTGTCACTCTGGTTATTTTTATCAGCTACCTCATTTCTTCAAGGGTCCTTCTGAGTTTTTATGTTTTTTTCTTTGACATTTGAACGATACCTACCTTAGAAACGCTTTCTAATTTTTATTAAAATATCTCGATTTCTAAATTGCTGCAGAATTTAAAAATAAAAGCAAATGAACAAAACTTCCTAAACCATTTGAAAGCATCGTGGTTGATGAAATGCAAATGCCTCCTTTTCCTGGGAGAAACTTGGAATCGCCGTCTAAGACAGGACAGGACCAGGTTAAAGTATGTCTTTGTGGAAAATATATCCCTCAGCTGTGAAAGGCTGCTGGTGGATGAAGGGATCCTCAGAAAAGCAGTAGTGGCAACGACCTAACTGACCATAAGAGGGTTTTCACCACATTGAGATAATCCATCTGATTTTGGATATTTTCCTTAATATAGATGTATTAAGGAGAATCTAGTGATAGGGCTGATCTACATTTGAGGAAAATTCTACACTCACTTCTCTTTGAAAGAAAAACTATGGACAGTGCAAAGGTCGTGACTATATGTAGCAAATTTGATTCATTGCTTACCCAAAGCCCTTCTCCCCCTACTTTATTGTAAACAGAATTCTGAATTTGTTTAGGAAACAAAGGTGCCAGGCTCAAATTATGGATCATGAGTGGTGTGAGCCTCTTATGACAACCCTTTCCCCATTTCCCCAGTCTCTGTGAAGTTCAGCTTGCTCTGGTGGCCAGCTCTGACCAACAAAATCTGAAGGGAATTCTGCTGCAGCTGGAAATTCTAGAAAAACTTTTACTCATCGGACTCTGTTTATGGGGTCTTTCCACTTCTTTCTGTCTTGAATACAGGCTGGAAGCTTGTGGAAAGTGTGGAGCGGTGGTTTTAAGACCATGAGGGAGAGGCATGAGGGTGATAGCCAATACCCTGAAGTAGGCAGAACCAGTGCAAGGAAGCCCTTTGGGTTCTGGATGACATCACTGAGGGGCTGAACCAATGCTGGTGACTGCCTGCCTTCTCATTTCTTATAAACTAAGAAAAATATTTGTTTGGACTACTACATTCAAGTTTTCTGCTTTTTATAGCTACAAGCATTGTTAACTCCTATAACACGTTCAAGCACTTTGCCTTGGGCCTAAGCATTGCAGGTCACCCTCCTGGACACAACTCTCTCAGAGAAATGAGTGAAATGTCTTCTTTAAGTATTTGGTTCAGTTCATAAAATCAAGTGCTGGCCTGTTCTTTTCACTTCAGTGGCTCCAGAAAGCTTTCACCAGACCTTCCCCTCAGTGCCTTTGTCTGGACATAGCCTAGAGCAGAGCTTCTGAAAATATTTCAATTTCCTCATTCAAGCACATCATTTATTTGAGTCTTCACATTGTTTCGGAAGCAGATACCCTCTCTGATGAGACTGAAATGACTTTGGAAAGCAATGCATTTTCTCCAGAGGCCTTTTTCGGCAGTAGGAAAAAGCCAGTGTTTTAGTAGAGCGAAACAAAACGATCTGAATTTTAGCTATCCTTTTGTGCATGAAAATAAAGATGGTATATGTGCTGATCTGTCCATTTTTAAAAACTCTTTCAAAAGGTACTGTCTTTAAGATTTATTCAGCTGAAGAATTGAAAAATGTGACAAGTGAGGACAGGAGCCTGGTGACTGTGGCTGCTTACTGGTGGTGGAAGAATCCTTTTCTCATGATCAGCATGGACAGTACAAAGCTCACAAATCCCATTCTATAAGTTTGGAGATTTTTGTAATAGTAGTTTAAAAACCACTTACAATGTTTGGATGTGAGAGGCGAAGAAGAACTCCTATCTCAGTTCTTACGATCTTTTTGTCCACCTAAAAGGAAAAATGAAGGAGAGAAACTGAAAGAAACTCCCACCTTAGAAATGTCTTAATTATAGCAAAGAATAAGAAACAGCAATAACCACATGGGTGAATCAGGTAATCGGCAGAGGCTCTTCTAAGCTTTTTTCTGGGTCTCCTTCACTCCCCATATCCCCTTGTCTTTTTCCCCCATATCTTTCCTCTCTGCTTCCTACACAAAGTAGAACTAGTTACAAATATGAGTCACAGGTTTTTAGACCTCTTGCATGGCCTTTTTCTTATCAAAAGTCATTGTTATCACCACTCAGGCACATGTTCATTTCAAACTATTCTTCCTCCTTCTCTTCCTTTGTTTTATGGGTCCCTGTCTCCACCCCCCTGGAGCTGTCCATCACTTTACCTGCCTGCTGCCCACGGGCCTGTACATATAACACAGCCTAATCCATCAGAGAACTCTGTTCCCTGACTGGGTATCGAATTGTTGACCTTTTGGTTTGTGGGATGACGACCAAGCCACCAAGCCATACCATGCAGACCTATAATATTTTTTTTCTGGCAAATATAATTTTGCCAGAGCCTAGAGTGCCTTACTTAAAGAGAGTGGTCACCATTTATAAAATACCTTTAGTTTCTATGAGAAGAAAAACATTTTATAAGAAATTGTTCAAGAATCCTCATTCCAATAAGAGATTTTTCAGGAGTTCTGATTCATCACTGTACATAATAGCCATACGGTCAAAAACATTCAGTAGCCATATGGTCAGGCTAAGGCTTCTTAAACTATAATAAAAGTTTTGGTAATTCATATGATTGATTAGAAGGCTCAGGGTGTTTTAACATATTTTTGCCAAAGAAAATTTAAATTATTAAAATTAATTCACAATGCAAAACAAAGTATTTCCTACTGGAATAAACACCAGTCCGTGCAATTCAGCATACTTCTGAGAATATTCATAAATATTCCATATAACAATGCAGCAACAGTTACAAATTTGGACTAAGAAGAGTGAATAAAAGTATAATCTGTGCAGTTAATACCTAAAAACTAGTATGAGGCAGTTACACAAGAGAGATTCACTGTGAACAAAAATACAAGTTGGTAAGAAGTAACCCAGGGAATGTACGTTGAGCTGACAGGCTCTGGGGCTTTTGCAGTGAAGGAATAAGGAAACACAGGCACAATGCTCTAGGACTCGAGACCTTTGGAAACTGCTCTACCAGTCTGTCCCAGACAGCAAACCACAGCACGATTCAAACTGTATATTAATCAAAACATTTTAGTCATAAGTCACACCCAGCTCGAACTTGCTAAAGCCAAAAGGCAGTTTATTTGCACATATAACTGGGAAGTCGCAGTGAATCTGCCTTCAAACGCAGCTAGATCTAGGGGCTCTGATTCAAACACAGTAGTGTTTTCTCTCTGTCTCTCTTCCCCCACCCCAAGTGCCACAAAACATGGCCCCTGGAAGCCCCAAACCTATATTCTTCAGTGTCACATTTTTAAAGAGAGATACTCTTCTTCACATGTACATATCTAATCTCAATGTAGAAGTCACCATGGACTTGCTTGTTTCTCACACCTGTAAAAAAGTGCATGTGATGTTAAATTTTCTGCAGTATTGGTTCTCAAACTTTTAGACTTTCAAAAGGATTCTCAGAATTCAAAATAGCTACATTTTCCAAAATTACAAAATGTGCATACTCCTGTGCTGAGCCTGAGAGGCCTGAGAAAAAGAAGGGAAGATGGGTCAAAAAATATGTGAAGAAGAAAGTAATGAGAACTTCAGGAAAGAAAAGGAAAAGCAGTTTTTGCACTGTGAGAATGATGCTTTCAGACAGAGGTGCTAAGTGGACTGGGAAAAAAGAAGAGGAGCTCCAACAGCAAATTTCTGTTAGACTGGAGCCACATGACTAGCCCACATGTGGCCTCGATCTCAACTCTGGGACTTCAAATACTCTTGGCCAGTTGGGGTGACCGATATGAGTAGAGACCACTGCTCTAGGCTTCTAGGATTCAGTCAAGCACACCAGTATTTCCACAAAAATGCTCAGCCTTATCTCATGGTCTTTGCATGCTTTGAGACCGTAAGTCTTGTTTTGTTTCTCTGTGCTTCCTCCAGCTTCTTAGGCTCATTTTTAGTTTTCATAATGACCAGAGAGCATGCTGCAAACTATATAGAGTTGTGCTTCTCAAATCTTTTGCAGAAAAAGGCAAAGCGTAAAAGTTATTCATGGATAAATAAGTAGACAAATGTCCTTAAATCTTCACAAGCATTTTCCTCTGCAGAGCTTCGGCTTAATTTAGCCTCCCGTTTCTAGCATATCAACCTGTACACGTCACTGACATGCTTGGTGAGAAGAGTTGACAACTGGAGCTTTGTTAAATTGAGGAATGATAGTTTTAGCCCACAAGGATTTGAAAGTTAAAAGCTGATAAAGGAGGAAGATGGCAGCGAGGTAGGAGGGAGCAGATTCCACTCCTCCCCTGCACATGGGAGAAAAACCTAGCCAATCTACGGAGGAACAGAGCAAACAGCCAACAGTGCCCCAGCATATATGAAAATAGGAGACCAAAAACTGCAGTGGACATTGAAAAAACAGATGGTAAGGAGAGTTCTTCAGAACAATAAGGTCCCAGGGACCAGCAGGCCCAGTGCCCATGGGGTCTGCCACAGGATGCCACAGGATGATGGAAAGAGTAAAAGCAGGGTAGATTCAGCAAGGGGGTTATGGCAGTTACCTAGGTGAGAGATGATGGAAGTATAGAACCAGGTGGTATAATGAAGGAGGAAGAAATGGATGGATATTTTTAAGGAAGAGCCAACAATATCTGAAGATGGACTATCTATGGGGTGTTTGAGGAACAGAAGTATAAAGACAGACTGTTGGTTTTTTTCACCCCAAGAAAGGGGTGAAATAAAATTGCCATATACTGAGATGGGGAAGGCTGGGAGAAGCAGATTTAGAAAGATGCTAATAACATTGGCCCTGTCCAAGAGAATTCATCTACACTTTGTCCCATTTTACTCCAGTTCACTTATCATCTAGTTGATTTTTGAAGAAGGCTAGATCATTTCCATTTCTGGGCCTTTCCACTTTGTACTTGATGGACTTTTGTCTTGAGTGTTCTTCTCCCAGATCTTTCAGTGTGAGTTTGGACCCAATGGAGGGGAGAATGGAAAACACAGCTACACAGAAACAGTTCAGAGGTGGAGGCAGGGATGAGCATTAGACATGATAGGGTGGGGCAGGAAGGAGATGCAAGTTTTAGGGACCCAGTACCTTATTTTACATTCAACACTGACCAGCATAGCACTAATCTTGTTCTAATCAGTATGGGAAGGCAAACCCCAATAGAGCATTTCAATCAAATAAGCTTGGTTTTAAAAACGGTGACAATATTTTTGATAGTTCTGTTTATAATTACCTCTTACTCCCTGCAGATGCCAAGATATGGGGAAAGCAAAAAGCATAAAAGCAGAGATTTCCAATGCAGGAGGAGCCCAAAGGTTGGAATAGAGTTTGAGAAAGACAAGAATGGCTGAGAAGCTCAACAGAAATAAAGACACATATTTCAGAACCCGAAACATCCGTAAGTCAGGTAGATTCAAAACAAGGCAGCTTCTCTGAGTTGAGATTACCTATGCTCCATCATTCTTAAATTCTAATATATAAGCCTTCCTGCTTGCAGATGCCAGAAATTCTATCAAAACGGACAGTTTTATATTTTACAGTGATGAAATAGGTTTAAAATATTCCTGGAAGGGATAACATGCTGAACAAAATTTATGCAAAAGATTTGGCTGATGCCAGACTCATTAGAAAGAGGTTAGACCAAACAGAAGAAGTGAAAGAAGGACGAGAATGTGTTATAGAAAGTAGAAAGGACTTTATATCTTTACACGCTTGTTTCTCCCATTTCTCTCATCTCTATATCTCTCCCTGGGATTGAGAATACATGCGGGTTACCCTGACTTAAAACCTCTTATATTTAAAAAGATCTCATTCCTTAGTCCCTTGTGCCTCTTCCTGTTTCTAAAGCAGATCTCAGAAAAACTCTCCAGAATTATCTGTGCATTTTTTTTCTCTATTTCCTTCTCTGCCCATATATTTGTCCAGGAGATGCAGTCTGGCCTCACTCAAGCACTCATCCAAAATGGCTTTTACAGAAGTTAGTGGCCTCCTTGGAAGAGCCACTTGGAGCTAAACTACTAGCTACTTTTCTGATCGCATCTTATCCAGTCAACAGCATTTAACTTGATATTTGCTCACTCCCTTCTTAAAATAAAATGGATTATTCTATGTCCATCATCTGGTCTGTTGTTTCTGCTACTTTAAAGGCTGCAGTAGTACTGTAATACTTCCTAACTGATCTTCCTGTTTTGATTCTTACCCTTTATAATCATTCTGTGTGTATACAGCAGCCAGAGTGATGTCTTTAAACTATAAATCAGATCATGTCGCTCTCCAACTTAAACTCCATTGTTGTCACCCCACTGTACTTAGAATAAACACAAACTCCTTACCATGGGCCATAAAACTCAGGATGGTTTGGCTTCACCCTTTTGATCTGACAGGCCGCTCAACTCCCAGACCAGGCTCCAGGGTCCTGGCACTTGCTACCTCCTCTTCCACTAGACCTCGCTTCACACAGAGAGTGACTAGAGGCCTTCCCTGGTCACTGCACCAAAAGTAGCTGCCTACACATACACACAGACACACACCATGAATCATTTAGAAACTTCTATGTTACCATTTAACTATCAGACTGTTATTTGATTCTTTTACCAAAACATAAACTCTGCGACAGCTAGGATTTTGTCCATTTTGTACACAGCAATATCCCCAGCATTATATACCAACATCTGGGATATAGTAGTTTGTTGAATGAATGAATGAATGAATGAATGAGAGTTGGAGCTAGTGTTTGAACACAAAATGTTAGTAGTTTGAAGAAAAAAAAAATCCCAGGTTTAACAGCTGCGGTTGGAAGAGATTAGAACTTGGTTAGCCAGCTTTCCTCCCACCGTTCAGATCTATAGGGCATTTGTTGTCACGTGACCTATGCCAGTGGAGTGGAGCATGCCTGCCTCACAGGCAGAGCTAAATACCCAGGTCTTCTAGAGACTGCACTGCTCATAGCTTGTGATTTCCAAGCTGTGAGCCGCAAACGATTACTGCACCACTCATGTGATATTGCATTCTCCTAAGATAAATGAAGACTGTTCTAAGGAATGTAATTGATAAAGCTCCACTCCAGCAGGCACTGATTACATGTCTTCCCCGCTCCCCATCAAAGGCTAAGAGCTTTCACAGTGGCCAAAAGGAGTCCTGTTCTTCTTCAAAGAGCACACCTTGCCTTCACTTGTATGATCCATGTTTTATATCCAACACAACCACAGAAGAGATAAAGTGAGAATGAAATGATGAACATTAAACAATGATAACAGTGAGAAATGGAGTATACTATGCATTCCCAAAGAAGGCGCTGTGAGACCCTTAATAAGCAGAGGATTCTAGGGTTGCAATTGTGAATTCATTTGTCTGTGCCCACGAGGGGGGACAGTTCAAGAGAAAATCCTTGCTGGGTGCCTACTTTCACATTCCCAATGAGGTGATTCTTGCAAAAAAAAAAAAAAAGATATCCTGTGATAAAAAAATGCATATAAAGTAAGACTCCTAAACTCTCTTGTCAAGCTCACGGTGCCAGGGCTTGAGGAAAATCAACACTTTTATAAAATATACTTTTGAAGAAAATAAATACTTTAAAAAATATCATAGCTACATTTTTTAAAAATGTGAAATATAATAAACAAGAGGGAGGAACATATTCGCCCTTATAACACAACTGTCAGTAGCATTATTTTGCTTTATTTACTTTCAGCTTTTTAAATTGTGCATATTTATTCACATATTTTAAATATTGAAACAGAATTTTGTTTCTTCCAATGTTCACCAAAGATACCCTAAAATTTTAAGGGTACCCAATGTTCACAGGCAGAGTGTAGAACAGCTTCCTCATGGCCTGGTATCATCGACGGCTATTCTCTGGTCAGACAGTCATGATTTCTTACAATTTGTTACTATTATTGTTTGTTACAATTAATAATAGTAATAATAATAATAGTAAATTCTTACAATTTGTTACATAAATTATTCTGTAATAAAGATCCTTGACTGTACATTATTTTTAAACATTCAATTTGAGTCCTGGCTCTGTCATCTAGAGTCCTGAATCAAGTCACTCATCTTTTCTGAGGATTATTTCAATTGCTTCACGCGCACACTGGGGAGAACTGCTGCCCCACAGGATTATTGTTGTCAGGATTAAATCAGAATGTATGTGAAATCTGGCAGCACGTGGTAGATGTTCAGTAGTAATGTTAGTGCCTGACCTGAAGTAATTTGCAAAAGTAAGGTGAACATTTTCTGGTCTTCTATTTGCAATTTTCTAAGTCTTCCCAAAAAACCTACTGCAATTAAAAGAAACTAAATTTAGAAATATTGGGATTCATGAGAGCATTCCAGCTCTGATAAAAACAATGTCTAATAAACATGAGACATGATTTTATTTTTCTTTTTTCTAAAAGTGGAAGATAACTTCATTGAAATTTTAAATTCTAGCCAATATAACCCTCTTGCTTTGTGGTAATCAAAGAGGGAATTGATACCTGTTGGCATTTAAATTTAAATTAAAACCTTCCTCCACCTTTTCTGAAGACTAGGATAAGACCTGTACCCTTTTGGTTAAACTTCAGGGAGCTTCTAAGACCATTCCTTACATTTATTAATTGCTGTTGACCACCTCGGTCACACCTGAGTTGCTACAGACCTGGGTATCAGCCAGGTCCTACATTCAGGTTCTGATGGAAATGTGACAAATGGCACAATTTCTTTTTAGTGCCTTCAGTAATTTTTACATGGTCAAGACAGGACTTTTCAAAATGTTTTCTAAATTACCAAGAAGCAATGAAAACAAAAAAAATTATTTTTAATTTTATGCATCTTTCTTTTAAAAAATATTTTGTTTATGCTATTACAGTTGCCTTAATTTTTCCCCCTTTGCCCCTCTCCACTCAGCCCCCCACTCCATAGTCAATCCCCACACAGTTGTCCATGTCCATGGGTCACACATACGTGTTCTTTGACTAATGCCTTCACTTTTATCAACCAGTCCCCATTTCCCCCATCCCTCTTACAGCTGTCAGTCTGTTCCATGTTTCTATGCCTCTGATTTTATTTTATTCATTAGTTTGTTTTGTTCATTAGATTCCACATATAAGTGAGATCATATGGTATTTGTTTTTCAATGACTGGCTTATTTCACTTAGCATAATAGTATCCAGGTCCATCCATGCTGTTACAAAAGGTAAGAGTTCCTTTATTTTACTGCTGCATAGCATTCCATTGTGTAAATGTACCACAGCTGTTTTATCCACTCATCTATTGATGGGCACTTAAACTATTTCCAGATCTTGGCTATCGTAAATAACTCTGCTATGAACATAGGGGTGCATAAATTCTGTTGGTGGGAATGCAGACTGGGCAGCCACTGTGGAAAACAGTATGGAATTACCTCAAAAAATTAAAAATGGAGCTGCCTTTTGACCCAGAAATTCTACTTCTCAGAATATGTCCTAAGAATCATGAAACACCAATTCAAAAGAATCTTATATTTCTTTCACTGGGTGGCAATCACCCAGTTGCACAATTCCTGAACTGTCTGAAGTGAGGGGGCAGGACATTGTATATACTTAGAGGCCCTGACATACGCCTTTGATCTTAAAACTAAGTGGTGATCTATTAGTTATAAAACTGAATAATTAGATATTCAAGGAGCTTATGACTTTGTAATTTGTAAATTAATAAACACAACATGTACTCCTGAAACATTAGCATTTTAAGCCTCATCAGTTATAACTTGGGTTAAATCTCTTACTGAGGGTAACTTTGAACAGGGGAAAACGGGGACACTCTTAAAAGCTGTAGCTCCTTTTCTTCCTTCGGAAGCCTGTTTCTTCCGAATACCCTTCAAATACCCTGGCTAATATTGCTCAACAATGTTAAGAGCTTCCTCAAAAACAAACAAACAAAACAAAACAGGAATGGTTGTAGGGAAGGAAATGCTTTTCAGTGACTTCAAAAGTAATACAATTATGTTCTGGGGCTGGCACTGGAAAAAGAAATCTTAATGCTTTAAGGCTTGAAAAAAAAATCCCACCACTGATTGCGCCCCCAGCAGTGTTCTTCCTCCACATGGAAGTGTGGCTCTGACGGCCTTGCTGAGGAAGCATCCTCACATCTGTGAGCCCCGGAGCTTCACTTTTCTGAAGACTCCAGCTCCTTTCGGAATCAGAAACTAAAGTTTCAGCTCAGTCCTTCTCAACCTCTTTTTCTTCACAGGAATGTGCACATTCTTAATGCACTGCCGTGAGCATGCACTTAAGTCTTTTCTGGGCTGAGGGACTCAGAGTTCAGAAGCTCCATGCATGCAGAGCGAGGTAGGCAGGCACACGTTCCAAGCTACGTCTCATCTCGTAGCATCGCTCTCCCTCTCTGATCCTCTGCGCACTGTTTTAAAGGAAAGGAGACTCAAACTTGAAAAAGGAAAATATCTTTGACTAAAGATTTTAAGTATTTTTCCTCCCAGATATCCAGTGGTACCTGTCTTCGGTGGAATTTTAATTGTCATAGAAAATAGACAATACTTTTAAGTGAATTTTCAGATGTAAGTGTAAGAGGTAAATTTTGACACCCACATTTCCTGTTTTTAAAAATCCATCAGAACTTAACATATGAGGATGGTAATTTTAGATCTGCTTTGATTTATCAATAAAAAAAGTCATTCACTGCTTATAGTGCTTTATTATGTATGTTGCACCATGAAACTCATCACAACATCTAAATGTGTCCTGATGTCGTGGTGGAAAAAGAGTTATAGACTGTTCCGATATCAAAATCTCAAGGAAAATTGCTCACAGTGAGAGCTTGACATGTCATGGAGGCGGAGCATTGTAGATGTAACCATCCATCTGATATATTTATCAGACTTCTGGGGTAGAGATAAGTATGACCAGCTTCAAGTGAATTTATCCTGTGATTCTGACACTTGCAGCAGAAAGGAAATTGGAACTTGATATACACAGCTGCACTGGCGCCATCAATGCATCCATCCACCATTAGGACAAAGAGCAGAAAAGACTCGGAGCACGAAAGGCATGCATATCACCCCCCCCCCCGTTATCCTCCTTTCATTTGTTAGTGGATATTACATGCTGAGACCCAGTATACCAAGGTTTTAACAGCATGGGAAAAGAAATATGTTGCTTGTATTCTCTGCACATAAGGGATGTTATGTATCCTTGTTTCACAACGTGACTTAGAACTGCACTGAGCTTCTCTGTCTGTTTGTCAGTGAAGGCTTTTCATCTTTTATCAGTTCTGAGACAAGCAACATCTAGTTTTGGCCCTAAACATGGGCCATGAATACTCCTGACTACTTATTTGTCTTTTTCTCTATCAGATGCTAGTTGGTATTAAGTGGAAGAGCCCAGATGTGGGGCTCAAAAGCCCTGGGTTCAAATTCTGTGTGCTACTGTGTACTTTGGACATGTCTCTTCTGTAAAATTCCTATAAGCAATGCACTCCCATGACGCACTTTGCATTAACATGTGATGGGCTATCACATAGTGTTTAATAATTAAATATAGGTCCCATTCTTATTAGCATTATGCTCCTTTACTGTTAAAACTACTGAAATGGAATATGGTAATTCAAGTGCTTAAAAAAAAGAGTTAAAAGCTAATTCAAGATTGAAAATTATTTGGACCTCTTCTAATTAATATCTTCTGCACATAGTTATTTGCTTTTTCTCTTTGGAGTTCCATGACTTGACCTTTTTAAAGCCTTGTTTCTCTCTTCTCCTTACACTGGAGGGATGGATGCCCCATTCGACTTTGTACCATAAAGAAATGTAAAAATAAACATTGATTAAGAAAGTTCTCCCTGTTAACATTAAGACTATAGCTTTTATCCTTCTCACTACGATCTGAGTCCTAAGTTCGCTGTGAGGCGGACAGGCTGTATTCCTCTGGCTCTCTCAGCTCTTCTGCTTGTTGGTTCACTGGGTACCGGACCCCAGCTCTGATCCCCTGGCCTGAGGCTGCTCTCAGCCTTCCTGTTGCCCAGCTCTTCTTCCTCAGTTGCAAGGCCATTCTCACTCAGCTCTCTGAGAAATTTCTAGTCTTTTTCTTCTACTACAGTACAGTGATATAAGCTATCCCTCTAAGATTTCCTTTTTTTTTTTTTTTTTGGCTGTTATAAATCTCCTTTTTCTGCTCCACAGACTCCGTATAAAAGACAAAGATCATTCTTAGCTCCAACCATCTACTACTTAAAAAGGTGATAACTTCAGTGGATGGTGAAACTGCAAAGTGCGCTTTGTTTTGGGCAACAAAACACAGGCATACGCCTCGCTCGTTCATTCTCTCTCGCCCATTCTCCCCACCCCCCCACTCTTTGCTTCAGCTTCTCTCTGAATTATGGTATTTATTTTAAAAACATAACAAAATATTTATAAGAGTTTAGTATAATGACATGATGGATAAGCAAGCTGAACTGTCTCAGATTCTAGCAGCATTTCTATCAAAAAGAAAACAAATGAAACCACAAGTAATTCTTTACAAGAATATTCAGACTTCCAAGTGGCTCTCTGAATGGTGAAGCATACGAATCTGGGCCAAGATTTTAACATTCTACCCTGCTACGTTTCTTCTCTGGTAGACACATAATTGTCACACACTGAATAGAAATATCCCTGTTCCTATTCCAGGAAGCCTGGTTTAATAGTCCCTATGAAAATCAATAGGTTCCAACTGACAGAATGCTTGGAGAAGTTTTGCTTCACTTGCTGCGGCTTGTTATCTGCAAACTACTTTCCTTAATGTAGTTCCGAGACCTCAATTGGGCCCAAAAAGTCTATTTCAGCTAGTGATTTATCATCCTCCTCTTAGTCACTGACCAAAGGTGACCTTGCCTACACGTCTAGAGCATACTCATGAATGGTTAAAAGTGGCTACAGCAGTGTTCAACAGATGCAGATCTTTAACCCAAACTGACCTAGCCATCTCTCTTATGTAGATAACAGCAACTGCAAAATGAGCAGTCCATGCTTAGTTTTCTATGTTCACACAGGTTAGAGAGAAGGAGAAAAGATCAGGTAATCCTCAGTTTACCCACTGGTAAAAATGGCATTATTTCTATTTTAAAATGGAAGAACCCAAAAAATCTTCCCTAATAGAGATGTCCTCGAGTTTCACCTACCAAGAATTTGGGAGGAAGCCTGTGTACATTCTGTAATTTAATCTAGAGCAACCTTTCAAATCCTCCTGCAGAGTCATAGTTATATATACTCAAATGTTAGCTCGTAAGAATAAAAGGAAAATGAATAGAAGTTAAAAACTAACTCATAGAATGATTAGCAAGGTGCAATGTGCGGTTCTTCACCTAACTGAGAAGAGCATAAAAGGCCAAACCAGCACCTATGAAAAAATTCATAACAGTTATAGGCACTTCCTAGGTGATTACTCATTAAATAATTCAAGAAAAACATTTCCAGAAATGTACAGGTAACTTTATGTTACAATATATAAAATATGACAAAATTCAGACCTGGAACAGTGTCTGTGCTGTGATCTAGTCACTGCTCCGGAGAGGAGCATTGAAAGAGCCACAGGGCTGAAAATGCGCCAACTCCAGGAATCCCAAGCGATCGAGATTTGTTTAAGCAAAAGGTCACATGATCAGAAATATTTATAGTGCCAGATTAAATTTACTGATACAATAGTAAAATATATGCCCATTTTTTAGCAGAAATTATAAAAGCACTCCAAAAACAATGTAATTAATTTTATTCATTGAGAAATGCACAATATGTCTAGTGCTGCTAACTGTGCAGTTTTAAATCAAGTTAATGAGAGTATTACAATTGCACAGAATAAACTGGTACTATTATAATATAAAATATCCGTGTGGACCATTATAATTAGTAATAAGAATAATGTTCATCATTTATTACATGCTTCCTGGGTGATAAGCAATAGTGTCTATAAATTACTTCATTTTTATCTGTGCTAGAACACCATGAGCTAGATGTTCTGAAACCCACTTTACAGAAGAAGAAAGTGAGATTGAGAGATTTACATAATTTATTATGAAGTCATACAGGTAATATGTGGCAGAAGTGATCTTGAACTCAATGTGTCTAGCTCCAGGGCCCAGGTTTCTCACCCTACAACTTCCCGGCTAGCCATTCATAGGAATGTCAGATTACCAGCACATGCTGGATTCGCACACTGAGATTAATTCTAAGACTCAACAGTGGGTATTTTATGAAAGGGCAGGACTTTTGCAGCAAGCTGAATGCAATCTTTTCCAAGAGTTGAGCCACATGGCCAGAAATTTCATCTGAATTTTAGAATTCAAATATTTGTCTCCAAAATTCCAGGGACATAATAAGTAATTGGTGAGCATAATTTTCTTACATCTCAGTCAGTTCTTGAGAAAGAGCCTTATTGATAGAACCAAAGTGTGATTATTTAAATACACCCTGAGGTATGAACTCCTAAGGAAGGTAAAGTACATAAAGCGTTCCTGAAATAGTGAATCCATTATCACCATGTCAGTCTTCAAAAGTTGTGATTCCATTGTACTCAGCGAAATTCAGTCCAGGCGGAAGGTTCCATCCATCGAGTCTGCTCAAATTTTGACACTTTTTCTTTCCTTTTGTGTAGTTTTAAGATCAGCATATTCAAAGTCACATAACACCAGTTGAAAGGTTTCATCTTGTAAATCACTGGCTGTCCTACTACCTGTGTCTGTCAGAACCCTTTAATGGGCCAAAGTCATGAACTGGAGGAAGAAACTTAGTAAATCTTTCCATTCTAATTCAAGTTCTTCTAAACTTCACATCAAATGGAGATGACAAAGGGCTCATGCTAAAAAAAAAAAAAAAAAAAAAAAAAAAATAGCCTTCTTTCCTTCACACTTGATTTCTGTTTTTCAAAGTTCATAGTAAAAGTTCCACTATGCCCACAAGCCAATTAGTTCTTATGTGCAAAGTAATAAGGTATTTAGGGGTAAATGGCACTGCCTGTCTAAGTGTTTCAAAAGAGAAAACTATAAAATAAGCTACCTTTTCCCAAGAGGAGAGTATGTGGAGGCAACTCCTAGTGATTTGACTTCTTCAGTACAAGAATCACTAATAAGTGGAACAGGCTGACAGCTGTAGGAGGGGAGGAGGATGGGGGACATGGTGAAAGGAAGGGGAGGGGATTAGACTCCTGGACATGGACAATGGAAAGGGGACTGACTGTGGGCAAGAGGCCTGGAGAGAGGTGGAGGGGGCAAAGGGGAAAAAAATATTAGGACAACTGTGATAGAATAAATTATGAAAAATAAAGTATGAAAAAGAATCACTAATATGAAGTGGAAAAAGTTATAAATACAAATTAAAATAGCACTTCAATTCAATTTCTCTGTTGTTTACTTGTTTACTCTTATTACCCTAAAAGCTTTATCCTCACTAATGATGCAGTGAGACAAATTATTGTTTCTGGAAACATCCAGGTTTTTTTCAGTACAGTAAAAAGTTGGTTCAACTGTCATTTTCAATTTTCTGCCACGAAAATATACCTATATTAGAGAATCACCAATACTTATAACATTTAGAAACTGTAAGATCTTGAAATTCTTTCTAAACGGCCAAAAATAATGTTAAGTTATAATGAACAGAATCTCTATGCTGAAGTTATATCTTTCCCCAAACTTTCCGTTATGAGAATTTTCATATATACTGAAATGTTAAAATACCATCATGGACACCAGTATACAATACTAAATTCAATTAATTGTTGGTTTTTGTCCTATTTTCACTCTCTCTCTTTCTCTCCCTCCATATGTTCTTTCTGCCTCTGTCCTTGTCTCTTTCCTTGTTGAACGCACACACACACACTCCCTCTCTCTTTTTTTTTTTTTTAAGATTTTATTTATTTATCTTTAGAGGGGAAGGGAAGGAGAGATGGAGAGAAATATCAATGTATGGTTGCTTTTCGTGCGTCCCCTGCTAAGAACTGTTGCTGGGAACTGTCCTGCAACCCAGGCATGTGACCTGACTGGGAATCGAACTGCAATCCTTTAGTTGGAAGGCCCGCGCTCAATCCACTGAGCTACACCAGCCAGGGCTCTCTCTCTCTTTTGATTGATGTGTTTTTAATGTATTCTAATTCTCTGAATTACAGTTTTCTCTCTGAAGAATATAGTATTGCCCTGACCAGGATGGCTCAGTTGGTTGAATATTGGTCCACAAAGAGAAAGGTCACCAGTTTAATTCCTGGCCAGGGCACTTGCCTGGGTTGCAGGTTCAGTCCCAGGTCGGAGTGCATGAGTGGCAGCCCATCAGTGTTTTCTCACATCGATGTTTCTCTCTATTTCCCTTCCTTCCCCCCCTCTCTAAAAATAAATTTAAAAAATCTTTGAAAAATAAAGTATGTGGTATTATATCCATTTATAAAATACACTGTAATAAAAATACTTATACTGTAATTACATGTTAACTTCCCACAGGGATATTTTATTAGCTAAAATACCCAACTGTCTGAACATGACAATTCATGTTCATTATTAGTATTAACTCTGTTCTGTACCTGCCCAACAATGGACTATGGATTTCACCTAAGCGCTGGTGCTTTAGTCTGTCTCCCTATGGACAAGTTAGAGTGTTTGTCTATCACTCAGAGATGAATTCCTAATGGATTCTCAATGATGATCAGGGTGATTGATGGGGCAATAAGTCTCTTAATACCCATGTAAATGGCATCCTTCCTAAAATATTAAACTATGAGAGGAGTACTTAACATTACCATAAAATAAAATTTGGGTTAATTGTCCTGAAAAAGTATTTAAATAAATCCTAGGGAAGAGGGTTATTTTGATCAAATAATTAACTGTAAAAGAGATAGGAAACCTTTACTGGAGTTGTTGTAGATAGTACTATGGGTATAATTTTGTCCCCCTGGAAAAGATTTGTTGAAGTCCTAATCCCCAGGACTTCAGAATGTGACCTTATTTTGAAATTGAGCTGTTGTAGATACAGGTAGTCAATTTAAGATGAGGTCATCCTGGAGTAGGTTTGGGCCCTTCATCCAATAGGACTGGTGTCCTCATAAGAAGGAGGAGATTTGGACACAGGCATGCACAGAGAAAAGATGACATGTAGACATGCAGGGAGAAGATGTTCATGTGACAAGGGAGGCAGCGAATGAAGTGAGGCATCCACAGCAAGGAACACCAAGCAGTTCCTGGCTGTCACCAGAAGCAAGGAGAGCAGCGTGAAACAGATGCTCCCTTAGAGCCCTTGCAGGAAATCCCCGGCACTGACACCTTGATTTCAGACTTGTAGCCTTCGGAACTACAGGAGGATCAAGTTCTGTTGTTTTAAGCCAGTTTGTGGTAGTTTATTATGGCAGCTCTAGGAAACTGCCATAGATAGAGATAGATAGATACATAGACAGATACATAGATGATAGATAAGCCATCTTTCAGACCTCTTAGGTTTAGGTTAAGTCATAAAACGAGGACATAACAAACGATCCTGTGAAATATTATAGTGATCCCAATTTAAACTGAACAATATGTATCTATTACAGTGAGCCACAAAAACTGCCATTTTGTAGGAAAAAAAATGATTTAATAAAGGTAATTTTATGTGGCTCAATATAACAGATTACACAAATAATTCAAGTTTTCTGAAACTCCCTTTTCTCCTCAAGAGCAGATTCCAGGCTGAATTCTCTGGGAAGATAGTTTGCTTTCCCAGCATCACTTTCCTTCTATAAATAGATTCTTCAGCTTCATTCATTTCACTTAGATAAGGAAGTTTCTGTCTCCATGACCTACTTGGAATTAAACACTGGGGGCAATTGCTCTTTGAGGTTTTGCCTGCTACTTCTCTCATTCATAGATCTCTTAGCGTGGTTTATTCTAGGAGATAATGCTGGGGATTCTATGTAATTCGTGTTCAAAGCTGAGGTTTCTCCAGGGGATTTTCTGTCGTTCCATCTGGTGCAGTAGTAACTGCGTTTGACATCTGCTTTGCAGCACGGCTCTGCAGCTCCATCTGACTCTTGGTTCCCATCCACATTTTCTTCCTGCCCATCTTCTCAGGAAGATGTTTCTACAACAGGGGTGGAGACTAGAGAATACAGTGAGGGCAAACCAGATTTTCATTTTCCAATGACTGCGAGTCATGAGCCCACCAAATGTCTTCACCTATTTCTAACTCCAATTCGCCCAAAGATTTTTGCTTTTTAACCAGTACTTGCTAAGACAGCCCTTTGTCTTTCAGGACTCTGAGCATTCAAAAGTCAATTTGAAATGTTTATTTTTCTATACATTCATGTATCTAGTCTTCTTTAAAATTTCCTCAAATATGAAGAGAAAAACAACCATTCACAAATTTTACTGACAATTTTTTTAACCAGCAGGAAAGGATACAACCAAGCCTAAAAATGTCTCATCCGTGATTCCTGCTAATGCATGCCAATTTAGCTCCATAACAAGTAGATGCAGGGTCCTGCAGAAGTAAGGCCTGCTTGAGTGTGGTTGGTAGGGTAATAATATGGGTGTAATAATTTATAGTTTTAATTTGAACATTTCACCTAAAATGTCATATGGTATACTTGAATATGATATTGTTATGTTACAGAATTATACGCTTAAGATTTTGTAATAAAAAAGGGACATATTTGTGCTGAACCCTGTATTTAACAGAAAATTCTATTTCATAAAATTTTTAATAATACTTAGTTCAAATAAATTTTATGAGTATAGGAAGTTGCTTTAAGAGAAAATTCCAAACCTTACCAATCAAAAGACTGCTCTATATTCTCAACTTAAATCATTGCCTACACTAAGCAGGAAATCCAGATTGTAGAGTTGATTAGTAGCAATTGCCATTTGAATTATTACATACTTCAATTAAACTGTCATTGTTAGTTTGCTATGGCTTTAAATTCTAACATTGTTTCCCAGCGCCATTCTACTTCTGCTTAATTGAATACCCTGAGCCATTATTCTCTTCTTCATGAAAGGAGGTTCTAAAATTTCTGTGCCAGACAATGCATAAACAGCTGGTGATATTAAGTTGTCTTTAGAAGAAAAAAAAGGCAATTGGCCTAAAGGAGGTATTATTTGACTTCAAAATTCATGATCCTTCTAAACATACTTTATAACTGGGTTTCCAGAGGTGTATATATTTCACATATTTGTTCACATACGATTTGAGAAAGGAAGAATGTGCAGTAAAATAATATGTTGTCTCTCTGTGGTTTTACAAGGAGAAACCACCTAAGGACAGCAAATGCAGGTAGGGTATTATAATGACAAATGCGCCGTGGGGCAGAGGAAGTATTACATCCTGCTGGCGCATGTGTTTTATGCTTTCACCTGCTGCATTTCTCACTCATTGGAGATGAGCCAGAGTAACTTTTGCCTTCTCAGCTCTCCTACAAGTATAGAGCAAAAAGAAGCCGCCCCAAAACAAAATTTCCCTTATTGTTCAAACACAAACTTCTTAGATGAGCCAGTTCAGTCCCAGAAACATCAGCATTTGTCCAGTTGTACTTTACAGAAGCAAACCCAACATTTGAAAATCTAGGCATATATGTATATCTCAAATCATGCTAATACACGAAGCAGGGTTCGCCTGGCAGCTCTAAATGTTTTTCCTCTCCACACTTCTACCTGCGACCACATCCAATCTGAGATCTGATTACTTTCAGAGTCACGCAGTTTCTACCAGACAACAAACAGCCCATCTGGCCGCACTCTCATAATTGAGATTCAAATGAGTTAATTGTACTTAGTGGCTCTCTGGCCCCTTTGTCCTTTGAATTGGAGCTTCTGGCCTCTCCAGGTAACAGATCCCTTAGAGATGCTATTATATATAATGAAAAAACTTACTGTTTTCTTTAACACTTTGAGAGCATAAGGCTTCTGAGTCCCCTTCTGTTTGCATCTGTACACAATGGATGTAGCACCCCTTGAGGGGGAAAAAGACAAAAAGAAAATGTTATGCTCTGGACATGAAATAAAGGGGACAACTTAAAAATAAGTATCTCTTTCGGTTACCCAAATAACTGACAAGCGAATATAGTTTGCTCAGAAAAATCCCAGGTTTCTCAGTCTGCTGTCCTCCTTTGCTCCATCCCTATGCAAGAGACAACATACTTACGGCTGTTGCACTCAGTGGCTCTGGAATAAACCAGGCCCTACGGTGAGCATGGCTTGTAGAGCCCATCCACCCAACTACAGAATCCCTGAGCTTTCCTAAAAGGATGTGTCTGGGGGTAAAACAAGGCACAGTGACATTAGTGAGAGGGTTTGAGTTTAGCACTTGGCTATATGGGTCAAGACAGTCTCCACTACCTGGCAAGGGAGCTGGGGACCCTTGAGAATTTATGCCATTAGTGCCCTGGCTTTCTCCCAGAGCCAGTGTTAGTCCCATAGAGATTCTGACCCCTTCATCTTGGTGAATACTTCTACCACTTACTTCACATGCCCTAACAAAAAGAATTATGTAAAATGTTCAGGAGAAAATATTATAAAAATGGTTAAAGATACACAGGAAAAAAGTAATCTCTATCAAAAAGCTTGAAGATGTACAGAATGGTTTTTACCTGTAAAGAAGAATGGTAAAAAGGGACTCAATACCTAGCTTCATGTATGTGCAAAGTTACCAAAAGGAGAATATTGAAAAGCAGAACAGTGTGGTCCTGATGCTCCCTCTCCACACATGAGGGCATGAGAAGAAGACAGACAAAAAGAGACACACAGACCAACAGGCTTAAGTCACAACTTGAGATACATCTTAAAAGAAGATTAATCAAAGTAAATCTGAGACTTTGAAGATTAAGCCAAAGGACTTCTTATGATATATTCAGTCCTGTACTTTTGATATTTTAAGCACAAAAGAATAATGTAAGTCAAAATATTCCCAGATAGCTACACACAACACATCTTTAACACAGCCAGTAACTGATGTTGTAAATGCTAATGGATTTTAACATTTCAGCATATTTTTAAAAACTTTGGTAAGATATAACATACACAAATATTCTAGAAATGGAGTAAATGGAGGTAAATACATAATTCATCTTTGTTAATTGCTCTAAAAGACAACTACTTAAAACCAAAATATTAACAATGCACTATGTGTATAAAATACGTAATAATAAAATATATGACAACCATAGCATGAAGAATGGGGGAAACAGGGAAAACACTATTAAGGTCTTATACTATGTGGTAAGTATTATATTATTTAAAAGTAAGTTGATTGATTAAAGATGTATATTCTTTAACCTAGAGAAATAAGTAAAATTATTTTTTAATTAATAATAAATCATCAAGGAGCTAAAATAAAAAATCAAAAATGAAGTGCAAAGTGGGGAAAAACAAATTAAAAATAAAACAGCTAACAATATATGGTGGGTTTCAATCCAATCATATTAATAAATGTATTAAATGTAAACTCTATAAACACATCAATTAAAAATAGACTGGATTGAAAAATCAAGAACAAACTACATACTGAAACATATTTTAAATATAAAGGCATAAATAGGTTAAAAATGAAATCATAGGAAGGAGATACTATGCAAACCCTGATCAAAAGAAAGTAGAAATAGCTTTATTAATATTAGGTTACCTAGACTTCAGAACAAGGACAAAGTGAGACATTACTTATGAAAGGGTCAATTCCCCAAAATGACATAACAAATGTAATTGTGTATGCATCTGACAATAGCACTTCAAAATACATGAGGCAAAGACTGACAGAAGTAAAAGGAGAAATGGACAAATCCACAAATATAGTTGGAGATTTCAAGACACCCTATTAACAACTGACTTTTAAAAAGTGGGAACATTTGCACTGAGAACATAGAAAGCATGACCAGCACTTTCTACTAAATTAACCTAATTGACAATTTAAGAAAACTCCACATAAAAACAGCAGAGTACATATTCTCTTTAAAGTTATAGGAATCACATAGTTGATTTCCAGATTTACTATAAAGCTATGGCAATCGAGAGAGTGGTATGGGAGAAAAAATAGACATGAAAACAAATGGAACAGAAAAAAGAATCCAGAAATCATTTTACACATATATGGCCAATTGGTTTCTGACAAAGGTAAAAAGGCATCTCAGTGGAGAAAGGATAGTCCATCCAACTGTAAATAATGCCAGAAGAACTAGATATATACCCATATGCAAAAAAATACCAAGTAAAATCTTTATATAACCTCATGCTATGCAAAAATTGCTTAAAATGGATCCTAAATATAAATGGAAAACCTAGAACTCCAAAACATTTTGGCAATGATTTCTTATATACAAAACAAAAAGCACCGTGAATGAAAGAACAAATAAATTGAATTTCATTTAAATTAAGAATATTTATTCTTTGAAAGTCAGACAAGGAGAAAATATATGCAAATCACAGATGTCATAAAGGACTTGTGTTTAGAATTATAAAAAAAAACCTGGGAGGACAATGATAAGGAAACAAACAATGCATTTATAAAATGGGCAAAAGATTTAAATATATACTTCACAAAAGAAAATATATGAATGGAAAATAAGCACAAAGAAAGATGCCCCTTATCGTTAGTTATGAGGGAAATGAAAATTAAAGCCTTAAAAAATTAAAAATAGATCTGTTTGGTGACCCAGCAATCCCACTTCTGGGAATATATCTGAATGAACCCAAATGCTAATTTAAAAGAACATAAGTACCCCTACATTCATTGCAGCGTTATTTACAATTGCCAAGGTATGGAAGGAGCCCAAGTGTTCATCAGTAGATGAGTGGATAAAACAACTTGGGACATTTATACAATGGACTACTACTTGGTCATAAAAAAGAAGAAATTTTACCCTTTGTGACAGTATGGATGGACCTGGAAAATATTATGCTACATGAAATAAGCCAGTTAGAGAAAGACAAACACCATATGATTTCACTCATATGTGAAATCTAATGAAAGAACTGAACTAACAAGCAAAATACAGACTCCGATGGAGAGGAGGATGACAGCTAAGGGGAGCAACGGAGGGACTGAGCAAAAAGGAAAAAGGATTCACGGACATGGACAGCAGCATGGTGATTGCAGAGGAGGTATAAAGGGGATAAATGGTAATAGAAAAAATACAATTAAAAAAGAGGAAAAAACCACAGTGAGCTACAACTACACACTTATTTGACACCTTATTTAAAAAAGAGAGAGAGAGAGAGAGAGAGAGAGAGAGAGAGACAAGAGAGACAGTACCATGAGCTGGCAAGGATGGGAAGCAATGAAACTCTCGTGCATGGCTGGTGGGAATGCAGAATGATAGAGCTGCTTTGGAAAACAGCTTAGTAGTTCCTTATAAAATTAAAGATACTGTATGATTGATCCATCTTACTTCCAGGTATTTACCAAGATGAAAGCTATGCTCACTCATAAACTTGAACATGAATCATTATACCAGCTTATTAGTAATCATCAAAAACTTCAAATAATTCCAATATCCCTCAAATGAGAAATGGATTGACAACCTGTGACACATCCATATAATGAAAGACTACCCAGAAACAAAAAGAAATGAACTAGGCTACATATAACAACCTGGGTGATTCTCTAATCTAATCTAACATCCTAAGTGAAAGAAACTAGGTTCAAAGGCTATGAACTGTATGACTCATTTACGTAGTATTCTTGCAAGGACAAAAGTATAGGCAGAGAAAATAGATCAGTTGTTGTTGGGGGCTCAGAGATAGTGGGAGGTTTGACTACAAGTGAGTATGGAAAATTTTTTTAGTATGATGCAATTTTTCTATATCTTGATTGTCGTGTTTACACATATTTAAACATTGTCAAAATAGGTAGAACAATACAATAAAATAGATAAAATTTACTGTATTTATACCATAACTTAATAAAAATACAATAAAAAAAACCTTTCCAAGAAAAGCATACTGCTCAAAGGCAAGATGAAAAACTATATTAGCAAATGTTGGGAACTGCCCTGCCTCGTTTCAGGAGTTGTAACTCCTCCACGCCCCCCCCCCCCCCCACCCCATGGCTAAAGCTGAGTAAGCTACCTTCGGGACTGTGAGCCACTAAGGAGACAAAGGTTATCTCCCTGGCAGGAGCACCACTTCTGCTTCATCCATAACTGGCCCCCGTGCGTGGTCAGTTAGCCAACGATGGGTAAGATTCCTTCAAGGGAGGGGTCGCCTAAGATAGACACAATCACGTGGAAGGCCCTCAAGGAAGGACTTGAGGGGGCTACAGCAAAAGGGGGTGATGGACCCTCACCCCCCTGGCTATCCTGACATAGCCTGAGTCCTCATTCCATCTGGGAGAAGTTTTCCTTATCTCTTGGCTTTCTGGCTCTGCTCCACTTAAGCCTGAAACATTTATAGAGGGTGGTGCAGTTCTGTGCTGGATAGGGCGGTCTCCCCCAGTGAGAAAGAATTCGTAAAGTCCTGTGAAACCTGCTTTGCTCAGAGTGCTCTCATTTAAATGATAAAGGTCCAAGCAGGAAATGAGTCTATCTCCCAAAGTTTTGTAGCTGACAGACCCTGACTCAAATTAAGCCCTTGGAGTTCTTTGAAATGTTATCTATTGTTTGATCCTTGCCACCTGACAATGATTGATGAGCTTTACTTCTATTCCTGTGTAAAACGGACCTAATAAAAGCCATTGAGGAAGGGGCTCTTGGCCCTTCTCCTTTGAGAGATTGGCCACCTCTCCTCCCCAAGCAGATCATGTCTTGGTAGAATTACTCTCATCTGTGGCGGACAGGCGGGGCTCTGTGGGCGGAGGCCCCACAGGCAAAAATAGCCTATTACATTCAATTCATTCTATTTTTATTTTATGGAAACTGATAAAACCTTTTAAAAAGAAAAAAGAGAAACACTGGAACATTGAGAAAAACTAAATATCTAATTTTAATTTTATATCAATTGAAAAACTATTATTCAATCATTCATGTAAAGGAAAATATATTAAATAGCATCAATTCCTTATAATTTTCTCATCACATTAACTTATCAATAATTTCAATGTATAAATCATCTTAGCAAAACTTTAAAAAACTTTTTAAACAAAATACACTCTTAACTGATCAACCTCAGGACACAAGTATGTTAGAATTAACTTTTTTTATGGATATAAAGAATCTATTTAAAAAGTCTAATTTTATTTTGGTAAGTAATGGAGTTACTAATATTAGTAGACCTTTTGTTTTTTTCCAGCTTTGAGATGTAATTAACATATAACATCCTGTAACTTTAAGGTGTACCATGTAATGATTTCTTATGTGTATCACAAAATGATTACCAAAATAATAATAATGTTAGTTAACATATCTATCACCTCACATAGATAAAATTTTAGAAATAATTTTTTAAATATATATTTATTGGTTACGCTATTACAGTTGTCCCATTTCTCCCCCATCATTCCCCTCCACCCTGCACACCCCCTCCCACCCACATCCCCCCCTTTAGTTCATGTCCATGTGTCATAAGTTCTTTAGCTGCTACATTTCCCACACTATTCTTGACCACCCCTGTCTATTTTCTACCCACCGTCTATGCTACTTATTCTCTGTACCTTTTCCCCCTCTCTCCTCCTCCCACTCCCCTGTTACTAACTCTCCATGTGATCTCCATTTCTGTGTTTCTGTGTTTCTGTTCCTGTTCTAGTTGCTTGCTTAGTTTGCTTTTGTTTTAGGTGTGGTTGTTAACATCTGTGAGTTTGCTGTCTTTTTACTGTCATTTTTTTTTTCTTCTTTTTCTTAGGTAAGTCCCTTTAACATTTCATATAATAAGGGCTTGGTGGTGATGAACTCCTCGAACTTAACCTGATCTGAGAAGCACTTTATCTGTCCTTCCATTCTAAGAGAAAGCTTCACTGGATAGAGCAATCTTGGATGTAGGTACTTGACTTTCATCACTTGGAATACTTCTTTCCAGCCCCTTCTTGCCTGTAAGGTCTCTTTTGAGAAATCAGCTGACAGTCTGATGGGAACTCCTTTGTAGATGACTGCCCCCTTATCCCTTGCTGCTTCTGAAATTCTCTCCTTCATTTGAATCTTGGCTAATGTAATGATGATGTGCCTTGGTGTGTTCCTCCTTGGGTCCAATTTCTTTGGGACTCTCTGAGCTTCCTGGACTTCCTGGTAGTCTATTTCCTTTGCCAGATTGGGGAAGTTCTCCTTTATTATTTGTTCAAATAGCTTTCCCACTTGTTGCTCTTCTTCTTCCCCTTCTGGTACCCCTATAATTGGGATGTTGGGACGTTTAAAGATGTCCTGGAGGTTTCTAAGCCTCTCCTCATTTTTTGAATTCTTGTTTCTTCATTCTTTTCTGTTTGTTTGTTTCTTTCTTCCTTCTGGTCCACTCCATTGATTGGAGTCCCAGTTTTCCTCCCATTACTATTGGTTCCCTGCGCGTTTTCCTTCATTTCACTTATTGTAGCCTTCATTTGTTCATCTAATTTGTGAGCAAAATCAACCAATTCTGTGAGCATCCTGATCACCAGTGCTTTGAACTGTGCATCTGATAAGTTGGCTATCTCTTCATTGCTTAGGTGAATTGGTTCTAGGGCTTTGATCTGTTCTCCCATTTGAGCCATTTTTGGTGGTTTTGTTTGTTTGTTTGTTTGTTTGTTTGTTTTTGGTCTGGTCGCGGCTGTTACATATGAGGGGTGGAGCCTTAGGTGTTCCCTAGTGCGGGTCAGCCCAGTCACTGAGTTGTGACGCTGTATGTGGGGGCGGGGTCCGAGAGGGAACAATGGTGCTTGCTCTGCTCTCTCTCGAATTCCAGTACCTTCTGCCACTTCCCCTTCTCCTGAATTATCTGTGTGTGAATGTGGGACCATCTGGTCAGCCAGCTGCCTTGCTCGGCCTCACTGGGTCTGTACAGTTGCCACCCTGTGCCCTGGGTCGGCCAGCCGCCGCCTGCACACCTGGGATCTGCCAGCTGCTGCTGCCTGCATGCCCAGGTCTGCACCTCCACTTTTTCCTGCCGCAACTCTGCCCCTCTTACTGGTCTGGATGAATAGTTGTTGGACCTCTGTACAGTTCAATTTTCTATCAGTTCTGATTGTTTTCTTGTTTCTAAATCCTTGTTGTCTTTAATTTTGGTTGTGAGAGGAGGCACAGTGTATCCACCTATGCCTCTATCTTGGCTGGAAGTCAGAAATAACTTCTTAAAGAATGCAAAGATTAGTTAAAAGAATAGAGCAACCCAAGTAAATATAAAAAAGTATTTTAGTAATTTTTCAAAAATATAATTTATATTCTTTGCTAATATTGGTTGCCATAATTTATTAATATAATTTAAGAAAAAACTTATTTTAGTATGTTTATATAAAAATTATTTTGCACATTAACAATTTTAATACAGAAAGATGTTGTTACAGTGTTGTATTCTCATTTCAAAAATACATTCTATAAAGAGAGAATCAACAGAAAATTTCCTGAGTTCAAAAGAAAGGACATTATAGATTAAAGAATATTATATTCATAGAGTTATTCAACTAGAAAAATAACTTCAATACTCATGTCTATTCATTTATATCATATGATTTAACAAAAAGTCCAATGAATATAGAAATTACAATTTTTTTCTCCTATGATTTGATGAGAAAGAAAATCAATACTGCTTGGGAGTCAGAGCCACACTTCTACCTTCACATTGGTTTTCTGTAATAGAAATCTTGGAAAAATGATTTCTGAGTTCTAGCCTTGTCTAATATGGTTGGTTATATAAAAAAAAAAGTTAAAAGCAGAAAGCTTGTAAGTGTAGACTGCCACGTTTCATATCAGAGGGGGAAGGAACGCAGTCAAAGCTGTAATGTGTTTGGAAAGTCATGTGTACATGATAACTGTAGTATGATGTATGTGCTATTTTATATGTATATTATATGTGCGCACATTTTAGCACCTGTTAAGCTTTTAAGAAGCACTTGATGCAGGTACCCAGCCAAACTTATGGATGAGTGGGAAAAGCTCCATGTATATTTAGTTAGAGTCATTTCAGGTATAGAGTCCTCTGCTACTCATTTAGGGCTACTTAGTAAAAAAAAAGAAAAAGAAAAGAAATGGGGCGTTTTATCTCACAGTTTATCTTTATGTGTTCCTCACACCCAATGTTTAAGAAACTATCCAATTTTTGCATCTCTCTTATAACACAGGTTTTATTCCTTTCTTTCTTTTTTTAATTCTCTCACTCCTTTATTCTCCCCTTCATTCTCCTTTCTTGTTTTAAGGAAAGGGAGGTTGGTTCAATTTTATTTTTTTCCTCCAAAAGAAATTCAAGCACCATTGATCTGTCTACCCACTAGCTGAGAGATAGATATCTGAATGCATTCAAAGGGCCAGGTAGAGATCAATTCTAATTCAAAATGGAAGCAAGAAGTCAGAAGTCTGAATTCCCATCAGTGTTTTAGGGAATTAGGATGAGATTACACAATGCTAAGATAACTTAGCATCATGGGCATTCTCTCATTAATGGAGAATATCAATTAGAGACTGATTTTCTGGGGGGATAACCTAGTGGGACATTTGTGATTGTTGGGATTGAAGCAATAGAGCTTGGATTCCCTTGCCATCTAACCCACAACCTGGTCTTCGGAAATGCAAGAGAACTTCAGATACAGAATCTCTTACTCAGCTGTAAGAAAAGACAAAATATTTCCATTTGTGACAACATGAATGGACTTTGAGATATTATGCTGAGTGAAATAAGTCAGTCAGAAAAAGCTAAGAACCATGTAATTTCACTCATATGTGAGATACAAAACCGAAACTCATGGACATCGCCAACAATGTTGTGGTTGCCAGAGGGAATGTTGGGGAGTGGGAGGTGGAGGGGGCCCTAATATAATAAGGTGATGAAGTGCAGTTTGACTTCAGGTGGTGGGCACGCAGTGACCAGTATACAGATCTAGCATCACAGAAATTCACACTTGCAACCTATATCATCCTATTAATCATTGTCACCCCAATTAACTTAATAAAATTATTTAAAAATCTCTTAAAAGATAGAAGTCTGGAAGTACTCTTGACTATTGCTTCTTTGCTCTTCTGTGTCTCTACAGTGACATGCTTCACAGCTGTGTAAAACTGCTAAGGGTATCAGGCAGTATACATTATTGAAGAATTTCACTGTTTTTAAATAGGAGGGGTCTTGAAATGGACCAAAGAATCTTGTCTTTTTCTAATGTTGAAGGTTCTTGATTAAAGAATACAGTTATATTAAAGATTAATCATTTTAAAGCATTTTAAAGCATTTATTACTTGTTCATTTGTTTTTGCATTTGATTTTTAATTTTTTTTTATTTTCAATGTGTGGATGTGCTTGCAGGAAAGAGCCTCCTAATGTTCATTATAAAAAGGTTTAAAAGCAAAGCTGTGATTTGTAAGAACTGTCAATCATCTGCTGAATACATAATGTGTGCGGTTCTACTTACCATTGTAGAGCTTCTACGTGATTGACTTATTATTTAACAAGCCTATTATTTTCATTGATTTTTTAAAAATCAGATGAATTATTAAAGAAGACTGGTTAGAACCTCAACATTGATTCTTCTTGGGAGTGAGAATGAATTTATATCCAGGAACAAGTGCCTGAAAAAGTTGAAGTCTGTGAGTGTTTAACGTCAGCACACGTTCGGCCTCATTCCAGTGACAGGTTTTCGTTGTTTCATTCTCCATCCCTGTCCGCCTGCAACTCCTCCATGCTCTTCAACACTTGAGTGTTTCAAAATGTTGTTGGTCACCAAGGGCAAGAGAAATTGGAGCTTTAAACCAACAAAGAACAGGAGGAAAAACTGCTCAAATGACTTAATTACCGATTTGGTATTTTCAATCTACAACTTGAAGAACGACTAACTTTTAGAATTTAAAAAGTTATTAGACCAGGAGGTTTTCCAAGTGAGTTAAATATTACAGTTTTAAAATAAATCTCAAAACATATCATGTTGAGGAATGATATTGAACCGCAGATTTCAAGCAGTGCTCAAGCCCCAGGCTTTACTAAGCCCTGGGTTGAAAAGCATCTATCCATCACCACCCTCCCCTCCTCTGGCTCATTTACTTGCTGAATTCTGCAGAGGGTGAGGGCAAGCACCCTATTTCAATATCATGTTCCCCTTCTTGGGGTTGTCTCATTTATTTTGAAATGTCTTTATTTTACTCTCATTTTTGAGACATATTTTCTCTGGATACAGAATTCTGGCTGACAGTTTCCCCTCCCATCTTTAAAGGTATTTTCCATTGTCTTCTGACCTCTATTTTCTTTCTGACGAAGTATTAGCTGTCATTCATATCATTGCATTCTGGATAGATCATATCTTCTCTGGTCGCTTTAAAGAAGTTTTCTTTATCTTCTGCTTTGGCTTTTGACTATGTACCTATGTTTTGTTTTCTTTTCATTTATTATGATTGTTCAGTGAGCTTCTTTGATCTGTGACATTCTTTACCAAATTTGGAAACTGTTTGCTTATTATTCTGTAAAACTTTTTGGGGGGTCTAATTCTTTGTCTCCTTTAACTCTGGGACACACATAGCCTTCTCGGTATTTTCCCACAAGTTTTTGAGTTTTTTTTTCCCTTTTTATCAGTTGTTTTTCTTCCTATTCTTCAAATTAGATGATTTCTATTGATTTGTTTTAAAGTTCACTGACATTTTCTTCTTCAGCCTCCAGTCCAGTCTTAAACTTATGAATTTTTAATTTCATGTAATATACTTTTCAATTCTAAAATTTCCACTAGGCTCTTTTTTTAGTTCCTATTTCTGTGCTGAGATACCCCATGTGTTCACTCATTATGCCCATATTTTGCTTCATGTTCTTGAATGAATTTACCATATTTGTTGCACACTCTTCATCTGCTGATTTCAACATCTGGGCTATCTCCATGTGTATTTTATTGACTGTTGTTTTTTTCCTTTGATTATGGGTCCAATTTTCTGCTCCTTTGAATGTCTGGCTGGTACATTTTTTTTTTTTTGATTGTGTGATCAACGTTTTTAGATGATATACACTAGGGAGTCTGGATTATATTATCATCTTTTAAAGAGAGTTGACTTTTAGTGGTAGACAGTTTAACTTGATAAATCTTTATAATCCTGTCCAGTTTGGTTTTATTGGTTGTTATAGCAGCTCCATTTGGGCTTTGTTCTTGGCCCTGTGTTACGGTCCTTCTCTAGGGTATGAACTTCACTCCTTAGGTGTGACCTCTCTGAGGTCTCAATCAAATATCTGAGATGCTCAGTGAAGTCTCTCTACCCTTGGCCAGAGATCCAGTGTCTTCTCACCGTTCCTGCCTATCTTCACTCTGATATATTGGTTAGCTTGTGGCCCTACCCAGCGGCTCCTGCTTAGCCTCCTAAAGTCCCATACTTATCCCAGTTAGAAAGCCAAAGTGAATGTGGTACTCACCTTGTCTTTCCCTCCCCTCAGGGATCACAGCCTATACTGCCCACTGTTCAGTGACTGAAGACAACCGTCTAGTGCAGTATGTCCAAGTCATTTATGGAAGAATGGCAAGTGCGATACATGCTACTCCATCATTGCCAGAGCAGAACTCCTTCCTTATAGTCTTAATTTTTACCACCTTATTGTGTATGAACCAGACATTAATGTGCAAAAGAGAAAAACAATATGTTTATTCTTTATGCACTTATCAATAGTACATTACAAATGTTGGCAAAGCTTGTGATTGCAGAAAATTAGTAAATGATAAATCTGTAAGAGCTGAAATAAGAAATTCCCCTTTGGAAAAACATCAACAGCTTTTGCTATTATTTCCTAAAAAGAGATGTAATTTTATTATGTCCAAACACTGTGCCCAATAATTTTTCCTGTTGAAAAGATTATCAAGCAAACATATTTTAGAACAAAATAACTAACCCATTTGAGATCACAGGCCTTGAGAGTATATCCCTATGGCTGCTTCTGAAGGATTCCTGTGGCCGAGAGCTGTATGAGATGGCTGATACAGAGAAGGAAGAGATTTCATCTCTCCCAGGTGTGACTTAGTCTTGTCACTGGCATTCAGTAACATTTAGCATTTAATACAACAAAATTGAAAGGAATAGAAATCAGTATGATCACTTATTTAACAAGAGGCTTAGCAGAGAGACAATGTTTGTAGCTTATTGAGCACACAAATATGTTTTGTTTGCTTGCACAAGGTTATTAAAATGTTGAATGTCTTGTCAACATTTAAATATTGCAATATTTCACAAATAAATTAAGATTTCCAGCTTCTCTTGAATCTGGCAACACTAATTTTTCATTTCTGTCCAGCAGCAGTTATTCCACTTCTCTGCTTTCGGATTCAGTTTAGTGGTTAAAAGTCCATGATTAGTATTCTATTTCATTGTATCAAAGACACCATAATTTGAAGAGGTATCATTATGCTATGGTTACTGAAGAAAAGGAAACCTGCCACCATTTAACAATAACATCCCATGGAGTGAAGGATGCATACTAATTGCAGAGATGTAAGTAGTACCACACGTTAATAGAACTTTCTCAACTACACATCAATGTCAATCTCTTCATAATTTCCATTCCCACTGCCATCGCCTCTTGACTAGGCTCCAGGTCTAATCTCAACCCATTCAGACCTCCAGCATTCTACTAGCAGAACAGTATTTCTCAAATAGAAATCTGGCCGAGTAACTCCGCTGTGGTCACTGTGCCCATGAGAGTGAGAAGAGTCAGGTTCCTTGGCAAATCATATGAGATCGTTTGCCATCTTGCCTTACTCTTCTTTGGTCTCACCTCCTCTCGCCCTCCCTCTGATACTGAGCACAGCCAAATGCGCTCAGTTTTTAAGCATTTTTCCCTTTTTGCTTGAATCATCTCCTCCAATTTTCTGGTTAACAAGATTTTAGTTATGCTTTAATTCAGCAGGAACATCACCTCTTATCAGAAACCTCTCATGGCACAGGTACTGCACATTTTCATTCTGTTCTGGAGCTGTTTGAAGCTAGCTTGGTCCACCTCTGCACACAATGTCTGCCTTGTGGTTTATTCATACACACGCCTATTTAGACCAGAGCTAACACCATTGACATGATGGCAGCTCGCAAGTTGATTTCGCCATTCACAGACACATTTTGCCTACAAAATGTTTAGACAATTTTTGTAATTTGATGTCAACATTAAAAGCAGAGACATTTCACATTTTAAGATGACTAAATCCAGAAACATGGGACTAGCACTCTTGGATAACCATAACCAGCTAAAGCTACGGTCAAGGCAGCCCCATCAAGATTAGATGTATTTTTCTACAGTGTGTCAGGAAACCCATCAGTTCCCATGGTTTTTAGTATGCCTTTTCACTCATTTACAATACAGGTCTGGCCTCTGTAAGCATCAGAGTCTGCAACTTTTGGGTAGACTCTGAACTCCTTGAATTAAGATCTTAATGATCTATGTCCCTGGTGCCTAGCATAGAGCCTGGCATATACTGTTGGAGTTCAAGAAATATTTTATGTATTGAATTGAATAATATAATATGATAATCACAAAAGTCCAGTGCAGAGGCAAGGTTGGCATTGTGATTCATCACTGATAAAGAATCTACAGTTCAGGAAGGTAATATCTTGTTCAAAAAGACATGGTTTTGATCTTAAGTGGACAAGATGGTGACAGAGTAAGTGAAAGCTACACTAACCTCCTCCCAGGATGAGGCTGGAATTACAATTGATTAAAGAAAAATCATCCTGAATAATCAACTGAACACTAGCTGGAGAAAAGCCTTATAACCAAGGACATGAGGAAGAAACCACTTCACCGCAACAAAAAAGGCAAGGAATACAGAGGAGGCACGAGAGGGCTGGCTGGGCTTCCATGGGTGACAGCTGAAGATCCAGAGGGATATTTCAAAAGCCATGGGGTTCCCCCTTGAAAAGTTGGCCCTAAACCCCAAGCTAGGCTCCCAAGCCTATAGCACCAAAACTGGGAAAGGAACTCAAATAACATCTAGCTTAGAAAAGCAGCGGGATTCCTGTCAGCCAGAGAGAGATGGCTGGAGACACAGAGAGACTGTAAAAGGGCCAACACAGAAAATTCCATTTGCTGCCACTTGCCCTAGGCTGTGGGAGAGGAAGGGCAGAGTGGACTAGAGATGCATGAGGAGTCTGGGGCTGGTGGCTCTAGAGAGAGAGCTGAGGGAATAGTCACCAAGAACCCTAGGCACTCCCCATACAGCAGAGGCCATCTTTCTCAGGTAGAATGCTCTTCTCCTAGTGTCATCAGCCTAAGGGGAAGCAATAGCCCCCCATACAGGAATTACTCTGCCCCAGCCTGTGGAGTATAGGCTGCTGAGTGTAGCTGAAGGTTGTTACCTCGGTGATTAAGTTTAGCAACTAAGGTGGATCTCTGGGAGTTCTGAGGCTTTAGTTAAATCTCCCCTAAGCCTGGTGCTGGTAAAAGCCAGCCTTGGTGTGCAGCCTGGTTCTTTTTGCACACAAACAGGCCCAACAGAGGGAGTCACAGGCTGTGGATAGCTAATAGCTCCAGACAAGTTGCCCAGGGCCAGTCACAGGCAGTGTTTGACATGAGCCTAGACCAGTCTTTGCAGATCTACCTAATACATAGAAACAAACACAAAGAGGCAGCCAAAATGGGAAAACAAAGAAACAGACCCAAATAAAACAAGACAGGCTCCCAAGGAAGAACTAAATGAAAAGGAGGCAAGCAATTTATCAGATAGAGAGTTTAAAGTAATGATTATAAGGATACTCAACAGCATTAAAAAAGACATAGAAACAATAAAAAAGAGCCTATCAGAAATAAAGAGCGCAATATCTAAAATACATAATGCATTGGAAGGAATAAAGAGTAGGTTAGAAGAAGCAGAGGATCAAATCAGCAATTTGGAGGACAAGATAGAAAAAAAACACCCAACCAGAGCAGAAAAAAGAATTTAAAGAACTAAGGAGAGCTTAAGAGACCTTTGGGACAACATGAAGTTGTCCCAAACATCTACATCATGGGAATACCAGAAGGACAGGAGAGGAAGCAAGGGATCAGGAACCTATTTGAAGAAATAATGACCAAAAATGTCCCCACTCTGGTAAATGAAAAGATATACAAGTCCAGGAAGCGCAGAGGATCTTAAATTAGATGGACCCAAAGAGGCACATACCAAGATATATTATAATTAAAATGGCAAAGCTTAAATACAAAGAGAAAATCCTAAAATCCACAAGAGAAAAGCAGGGAGTCCTACAAGGGAGCTCCAATTAGGCTGTCATCTGATTTCTCAACAGAAACATTTCAGGCCAGAAGGGAGTGGCATGCAACAATCAAGGTGATGAAAAGCAAAGACCTACAACTGAGGCTACTTTACCCAGAAAGGTTATCATTCAAAATTGTAGACGAAATAAAGAGCTTCCCAGAGAAGATAATGCTAAAGGAGCCCTGGCTGGTGTGGCTCAGTGGATTGAGCATTGGCCTGCAGACCAGAGAGTTGCCCGTTTGGTTCCCTGCCAAGGCACATGCCTGGGTTACCAGCCAGTAGGGGGTGTTCAAGAAGCAATCCATTGATATTTCTTTCCCTCCTTTCCCCTCTCTCTATAAACAAATAAATAAAATATTTTAAAGAAAGAAAAAGAAAAAGCTAAAGGAGTATGTTAACACCAAACACAACAAACATTAAATGCAACATTAAATGCAAACATACTGCAACAAACATTAAATGGCTTGCTAAAGAAGAAGAAAACAATGAAAAAAACAGAAAAATAGTTTAAAAATAAAATGGTAATAAATATGAATCTATCAATAATCATCTTTAATGTAAATGGCTTAAATGCTCCAAACCAAAGACACAGGGTAGTTGAATGGATAAGGAAATAAGATCCATATATATGTTGCCTCCAAGAGACCCATCTCAGATCAAAATATAGACACAGACTAAAAGGAAAAGGATGGAAAAAGATGTATCAGGCATATGAAAAGGGGAAAAAAGCTGAGGTAACAATACTTACATCCAACAAAATAGACTTTAAAACAAAGGCTATAGTAAGAGACAATGAAGGACCCACATAGTGATAAAGGGAATGATCCAACAAGAGGATATAACCCTAGTCAACATTTACACACCTAACAAAGGAGTACCTAAATACATAAAGCAAATCTTGATGGACATAAAAGGAGAGATCAACAGAAATAGTCATAGTTGGGGATTTTAACACCATACTGACTTAAATGGATAGTTCTTCCAGACAGGAAATCAACAAGGAGAGAGTGGCCTTATATGACACACTGGAACAAATGGATTTAATTGATATCTTCAGAGCATTTCACCCCCAAACAGCAGAATATATGTATTTTTCAAGTGCACATGTAACATTTTCCAGAATAGACCACATGTTAGGACATGAAACAAGTCTCAATAAATTTAAGAAGATTGAAATTATATCAAGCATCTTCTCTGACCACAATGCTATGACACTAGAAATCAATCACAAGAAGAACACTGAAAAACACACAAAGACATGGAAGCTAAATGACATATTGTTAAACAATGAATAGGTTAACAATGAAATCAAAGACATCAAAAGAACTTTGAAACAAATGAAAATGAGGACACAGCAATCCAAAATCGGTGGGACACTGGGAAAACAATCCTAAGAGGGAAATTCCTAGCATTATAGGCCTATCTCAAAACAAAACAAAACAAAAAAACAACAAGAAAAAGCTCAAATAGACAATCTAACTTTGCACTTAAAGAAACCTGAAAAAGAACAATAAACAAAGCTCAAAGCAAGTAAAAGAAAGGAAATAATAAAGATCAGAGCAGAAATAAATGAAATAGATTCTAAAAAATGATACAAAAGATCAATGAATCCAAGAACTGATTCTTTGAAAAGATAAACAAGATGGACAAACCATTAACCAGATTCATAAAGAAAAAAAGAGAGAGGACCCAAATAAATAAAATCAGAAATGGAAGAGGAGAAATAACAACTGACACCAAAGAACACAAAGGATTATAAGAAAATATTATGAACTATATGCCAACAAATTGAACAACCTGGATGAAATGGATAAATTCCTAGAAACATACACTCTTTCAAAACTAAAGCAGGAAAAAATCAGAGAGTCTGAATAAACAGATTACGCCGAGTGAGATTGAAATAGTAATCAAAAAACTACCAACAAGCAAAAGCCCTGGAACAGATGGCATCACAGGTGAAGTTTACCAAACATTCCAAGAAGAACTAATATGTCTTTTTCTCAAATTATTTTAAAAAATTCAAGGGGAGGGAAGGCTCCTAAGCTCATTTTATGAAGCCAGCATCGTCCTAATTCCCAAACCAGATAAAGACACTACAAAGAAAGAAAATTATAGACCAATATCTCGATTAACATACACACTAAAATCCTCAACAAGCTATCAGTAAACCAAATACAGAATGAATCATACACCATGATCAAGTTAGATTTATTACAGGAATGCAAAGTTGATACAACATTCACTAATCTATAAATGTGATACACCACATAAACAAAATGAAGGATAAAAACCACATAATCGTATCAATAGATGCAGAAAAGCATTTGATAAAATCCAGCACTCATTTATGATTAAAAAAAAACTCTCAGCAACGTGGGAATAGAGGAAATATACCTAAACATAATAAAGACTATATGTGACAAAACCATTGCTAGCATCATACTCAATGGTCAAAATCTACAAGCGTTCCCATTAAGATTGGGAAGAAGACAGGGATGTCTGCGTTCACTTCTCCTATTTAACATAGTACTGGAAGTCCTAGTCATAGCAACAGGACAAGAAGAAGACATAAAAGACATCCAAATTAGAAAGGAAGAAGTAAAACTATCTTTATTTGCAGATGACATGATATTGTACATAGAGAATCCCAGAGTTTCCACCAAGAAACTAATAGAATTGATAAATGAACTCAGCAACATATGAGGATACAAAATTTATATCCAGAAATCAGTTGCATTTTTATATGCCAATAACAAACTAACAAAAAGGAATATTAAGAAAGCAATCCCATTCACAATTGCTTCAAAAAGAATATCTAGGAATAAATCTAACCAAAGATCTAAAAGACCTGTATATGGGAGATTATAAGACATTGAAAAAGAAATTGAAGAAGACACAAATAAGTGGAAGCACATCCTGTGTTCATGGATAAGAAGAATTAACATCATTAAAATGTCCATGTTACCTAAAGCATTCTCTAGATTCAATGAAATTTTATGAAGATTCCAATGATGTATTTCATGGAATTAAAACCAATACTTTAAAAATGTATATGTAACCACAAAAGGCCCCACATAGCAACAGCAATCCTGAGAAGGAAAAATAAAGTCAGAGTAATCATGCTACTTAATATCAAACTATATTGTAAGGCCATAGTAATCAAAACAGCATGGTATTGGTATAAAAACAGACACATAGATCAATGCTTTCATTGAGATACCTGAGAACAGATATTACACTGAGAACAGATACCTCAGAAATAAAACCATAACTTTATAGTCAATTATTATTTGAGAGAGGAAGCAAGCACATACAATGGGCTAAAGATAGCTTAATAAATAGTGTTGGAAAAATTGGAGAGATACATGCAGAAAAATTATACTAAACCACCTTCTTAAGCCACGCACAAAAATAAATTCAAAATGTATAAAAAACTTAAATTTACACCTACCATAAAAATCCTAGGAGAAAACATAAGCAATTAAATCTCAGACATTGCTTGCAGCAATATTTTTAATGATATATCTCCCAAGGCAAGGGAAGCAAAAGAAAAAAAACAAATTGGACTACAAACTAAAAAGTTTTTGTGCAGCAAAGGAAATCGTCAACAAAATTAAAGGACAACCCACAAAATAGGAGAACATATTCGCTGATACATCTGATTAGGGGTTAATATCCAAAATTTATAAAGAACTTGCAAAACTCAACACCAAAAAAACCCAAACAATCCAATTAAAAATTGGGCAAAGGACATGAATAGACACTTCTCAAAGAAAACATACAGATGGCCAATAAACATACGAAAAGGTGATCTCACTAATCATCAGAAAAATACGAACTAAAACCACAATGAGATATCACCTCACACCTGTCTGAATGGCTATTATCAACAAATCAACAAACAACAAGTGCTGGTGTGCATGTGGAGAAAGCGAAACACATTTGCACTATTGGTGGGGATGTAGACTGGTGTAACCACTCTGGAATGCAGTATGGAGATACCTCAAGAAATTAAAAATGGATCTGCTTTTTAACACAGTGATTCCACTTCTGGGAATATATGTGAAGAAACCCAAGACACTAACTCAAAAGAACATAAGCACCCCTATGTTCACAGCAGCATTATTTACAGTCACCAAGAAATTGAAGCACCCTAAGTGTCCATCAACAGATGAGTAGATAAAACAACTATTGGACATTTACACAATAGAATACTACTTAGCCGTAAAAAATGAAAAAAAAATTTACTCTTTGCAACAGTATGGATTGACCTGAAGAGTATTAGGCTAAGTGAAATAAACCAGTCAGAGAAAGACAAATACCATATGATTTCACTCATATGTAGAATCTAATTAACAAATGAACTAACAAGAAAAATAAAGACAGACTTATAGATCGAGAGCAGGATGACATCAACGGGTAGAGGGATCAAGCAAAATGGTAAAAGGACTCAAGGACATGGATAAAAGTGTGGTGATTTCAAAGGAGATGGGGAAATGGGGGCTTTATCGCAGTGGAAAACATACATTTTTTAAATATATTTTATTAATAATGCTATTACAGTTGTCCCATTTCTCCCCCATCATTCCCCTCCACCCTGCACACCCCCTCCCACCCACATTCCCCCCTTCAGTTCATGTCCATGTGTCATAAGTTCTTTAGCTTCTACATTTCCCACACTATTCTTGCCCTCCCCCTGTCTATTTTCTTCCCACCATCTATGCTACTAATTCTCTGTACCTTTTCCCCCTCTCTCCTCCTCCCACTCCCCTGTTGCTAACCCTCCATATGATCTCCATTTCTGTGCTTCTGTTCCTGTTCTAATTGTTGACTTAGTTTGCTTTTGTTTTGGGTGTGGCTGTTAATATCTGTGAGTTTGCTGTCTTTTCACTGTCATATTTTTTACCTTCTTTTTCTTAGGTAAATCCCTTTAACATTTCATATAATAAGAGCTTGGTGATGATGAACTCCTTGAACTTGACCTTATCTGAGAAGCACCTTATCTTCCCTTTCATTCTAAATGACAGCTTCTGTGGATAGAGTAATCTTGGATGTAGGTACTTGACTTTCATCACTTGGAATACTTCTTTCCAGCCCCTTCTTGCCTGGAAGGTCTCTTTGGAGAAATCAGCTGACAGTCTGATGGGAACTCCTTTGTAGGTGACTGTCCCCTTATCCCTTGCTGCTTCTAGAATTCTCTCCTTCATTTGAATCTTGGCTAATGTAAATGATGATGTGCCTTGATGTGTTCCTCCTTGGGTCCAACTTCTTTGGGACTCTCTGAGCTTCCTGGACTTCCTGGTAGTCTATTTCCTTTGCCAGATTGGGGAAGTTCTCCTTTATTATTTGTTCAAATAACTTTTCCACTTGTTGCTCTTCTTCTTCCCCTTCTGGTACCCCTATAATTAGGATGTTAGGGCATTTGAAGATGTCCTGGAGGTTCCTAAGCCTCTCCTTATTTTTTTGAATTCTTGTTTCTTCATTCTTTTCCGTTTGTTTGTTTCTTTCTTCCTTCTGGTCCATTCCATTGATTTGAGTCCCAGTTTTCCTCCCATCACTATTGGTTCCCTGCGCATTTTCCTTCATTTCACTTATTGTAGCCTTCATTTTTTTCATCCAATTTGCGACCAAAATCAACCAATTCTGTGAGCATCCTGATCACCAGTGCTTTGAACTGTGCATCTGATAGGTTGGCTATCTCTTGGTTGTGTAGATGAATTGGCTCTGGGGCTTTGATCTGTTCTCCTGTTTGATCTATTTTTGTTTTTTTGGGAGGCGGGGTCTGGTAGCGGCTGTTACATAGTGAGGGGTGGAGCCTTAGGTGCTCCCCTGGGTGGGGCAGCTCAGATGCTGGGTTGTGACACTCTATGTAGGGGTGGGGTCTGAAAGGGAACAATGGCACTTGCTCCGTGCTTTCTCGGATTCCAGTCCCTTCTGCCGCTTCCCCTTCTCCTGGATTATGTGTGCACAAATGTGGGACCACCTGGTCAGCTAGCCACCTTGCAGGGCCTCACTGGCTCTGCCCATTGCCACCCAGTGCCTGGGGCCTGCTAGCCGCCACCTGTGCTCCTGGGGTCTGGTAACCACTGCCTGCCCGCCTGGGATCTGCCAGTTGCTGCCTACTCACCCAGGTCCACCAACCTCCACTTTTTCCTACCTCGACTCCGCCCCTCTTACCGGTCTGGATGAACGGTTGTTGGACTTCTGTACAGTTCAATTTTCTATCAGTGCTGGTTCTTTTCTTGTTTCTAAATCTTTGTTGTCCTTAATTTTGGTTGTGTGAGGAGGCACATGGTGTCCACCTATGCCTCCACCTTGGCTGGAAGTCTCTCTAAATTTTTTAAAAGGTAAAAAAAAATACCAAGAATTTTCTAATAAAAACTGTCTTCCTTTAGACAGTTTTAGATGTAGACTTTAACTTCCTCTTGACAAAAATATATTTAAAATACATCTATCCTACTTACAGGTAACATTATTTTAAATATTTATTATAAATAACCTGATAGAAGATTAGGAATAAATGCAACAATATTGGCCATGGGCTGATAATTGTTAGATAATTGTTAGATCATGGGGACTTATGGTGTTCTCTCTACTTTTACATATGTTTGCATAAAAAGTTTAAAATATTTTATATATGTTTAATCTAATTAATAATAAAACTTGATGGCACTGTATATGCTATCACATTGCCAATTGTTTTTAAAAAAAGAAAAGAAAAAAAAAACATAGTTCCTAGAGGCAGAGCTGAGATGAAACCCAAATCTCTATTCCATGTTTCAGGATTTCTCATTAAGACACACAGTCTATTGTGTGTGTCTGGGAAAATGAAATTTTAATACTTTTTCAATTGATGAATTAATCACTGCATCCTCTATATCCCCACCTTTACAGAACCTATCACGCAACTGCTTTGTATTACACTTTATTACATGTATGGGGTTGGCCCAAAAAGCCATATGGTTTTTTCTGTAAAATAAAAGACACATTTTTCATTTTCACCAATAACTTAATTGATGTGTATATTTTGAGTATGTTGGCTATTTCCCATGTGGTATAACCTTGATTGTTCTTAATTAATGTCTCGATTTAATCACTATCAACCTCAACTAGTCTACTTGACCACAGAGCATCATCCAGCAAGAAATCTCTAGCATGAAACTTCATAAACCACTTTTGACACATTCAATCAGTCATAGCACCTTCTCCGTACAAGGCACAAATCTTTTTTTGTGTGTTGCAGTTGCATTTTTACCTTTCTTGAAATAATAAATCATAATATGTCAAAAATGTTGTGTATTTTCTTCCATCTTCAATATTAAGAATGACTACACAAAATTCATCAATTTAATAAGTTTTTTTAATGCACGCTGATATGACAGCTGTCACAATCTAACAAAATTATCTCAAAAGAAGTTAAAGTCAACTAAACCCTACTAAGAGCCATCTTATAGACAAAAAAACAAAAACAAGCCTTTTGGCCAACCTAATATGTATCTTTTTAATAAGATGATGAAAACCTGTGACCAGCCAGTGCCTTTCATATAATAGACATGCAATACTGACTTGGGGAATTGAAAAGAACTGAATGAATAACTGCCGATTTTTATTATTTCTATCATAATAATGCCTTAAATCCTGTATGAAAGAATGGAAGGAGGAAATGGAGGGAGGAAGAGGAAAGGAAGGAAGGAAGGAAGGAAGGAAGGAAGGAAGGAAGGAAGGGAAAATATTGTGATACAAGGAAAAAATTTAAATGCAGCCACTTAACAGCTACTTCCTGTTTCTCATCTTATCAACATTGTCTGTCAAGATAAAACTGATAAAATGAATTTTATCAAATAAAATTTTAAGAAATAAATTCATTTGTTTTATCAAATGAAATTCTAAATGGATACCATTTAGAATCCATTGTTTCTAATCCATTTAGAATTTCAAGTATTACCTTTATTATTGTCATATTTATTTTCAGATATTTGTATTTGTTTCCATTAGGTCACGGCCACCTTTCTGTTTAATGGTATCATGTGCTTCTTTCATTCATGTCGGGTTATTTGTGCCATTAGTGAGATCTTATCACAATTTAAAAGTCAAATCCTATTATCAGAAGCAATTCTGCTCTTGTGGGCAGTGATATCTCAATTAAATTGTTTCTGACTGATAGCAGAAGATAGTATTTCTAGTTTGTTGGTCCTCCCCACCAAACATCATAATGTCTTCTTCCCCTTCCCCTCAGGTTATCCAAGTTCAGATGGGACTAAAATAACTGCTATTCATGGTTACATTAAGGCAATCAACCCTATAAGAGTCTTACTCTCCATATACAGTATCCAACAGCCTTAGTCACTCATCCCAGAGAACAGGCACCACATTTGGGGTTTTACTATCTGACACCTTCTACTCCCACCATAAGGATACTGCCCAGCAATGTGGGTGATAGGAGTTATGAATTCAGCTAGGCATATACTTTATCAACTTTAAATCCAAATATGGAGAGCTTGATTTTTTTTGTGGCTCTTACTCAGTCACTTATCACTGTAAATAAATAACATACTTCTTCCTAATACAATAACTAAAGTAAGTAATATAAACCATCCATTACTATTTATAATTATCATGCTGTCATAATGAAAAGCTGGGGTTTGAAAGGGTTAAGTAACTTGTGTAACTTGAATCAAATGCTTCAGTTCTCTCTGCATCTAATTATAAATCTGCCCTTCTTTCTTAGCAACCTGTCTTCATGTATTCAACTATAAGATGTACTTTCAATATTTGTATGCCTTTTTACATATTATTCCACTGGTTTTAGGATTATGGATTTACTTGTAATTTTGTAAATTAATGTAATTTTTCATTCAGACAATACAGGGCATTTTTTCAAAAAATTATTAATAATTTCAAAATGACAAAGCCTTAAATCCAGTGCTGAGCTGTTCAGAGCGCAGGAACCTGTGTAACAACAGGTCACTGGCCACTGCTGACCAGAGGAAAATCATTAACCTGCTTTACCCTCAAATTGCTCATCTATATAGGTGAACAAATCACAAATGCCTTATTTATCTTATGCCTCTCAAGGTCCTTGTAAGGATCACGTAAGTTCATGCTTTGTAGACTCCAAAACACTTAAAAATACGTTAAGTCTGTGCTATAAACTTATTGGTTGGTGCACATAATTTTTTTTCATTTGCTTAGCAAATATTATAAAACACTTCCTAAAGACCAAGCCTGAAACAAGTGAGTATTGCTTATTTCCCTATGAATACCAAAGTTCCTTATTAAAACAACAGACTTGACCCTGATTTTACACCAACTGTGGACGTCAGGAAGCTAGCAATAACATACCCCTTGAAACAAGAGTACATTAAATGGATCCATTAGTGCTTAGAATGGATGACTTGAAACTCACCTAAACTGCTTCAAATCACTATGCAACATAACTAAAATTTCACATCTAAATCCCTGCATCAGCCAGTCCCCAGTTTCACAAGCCTCCCTAGTTTCTGGGTAGAAATTCTCCTAGCATATTATATCTTACCAAATGCACTAATAAGCACTTCTTATTCCTTTTTGCTGATATCAGAGTTTATGAAGAGGGAAGCCTGAGGTCTCCTCTCTTTTGAGCTCTTGCATATTTTTGGCAGAATTTCCTATCCTGTGGTAAGTGGTTTGTTTTTTTTCATGTTTCATCAGCAATTTTCTTACATTTTGCTTTTGAGTCAAAAGCAGAGGAAACAAGCTTAAATCAGATGGAAATTTCAAAATACATTCCTGTATATTCTTGATTCTGAAACCACAAAACATGGCACCATGCAATTACAAAATAATTCATTTTTTCCTGTGGGGAAAACACGTCTCCACTTTTTGTTCTCGCTAAGCCTTCCAAGGAACATTTAAATTACTATGAAACATATTAGACTATTACTATTCCTATCCCAGAAAATGTAATGTTAATTATTATAGATTCCTTTCCCCCTGATTTCTCAATGCCAGTATAGGATCAAGACACTGCAGGCTCTGAACACTTTTTTCTTGTAATGATATAACCATAATATAATCTAAGGGGAGAGGGGGGAGAGAATTTCAGGGGAAAAGGGGAAGGGTTTACAGGAACAAGTATAAAGGATACATGGACAAAAACTATGGGGGGTGGAAATGGGAGGGAGGTGGGGAGGGCTAGGGTGGTGGGCTGGGGTGGGAGTAAAAGACAGAAAACTGTACAAGATCAACAATTAAAATAAAAATTTTAAAAATTAAATAAATAAACAAACAAACAAACAAACAAACAAATAAATAAATAAATAATTTTAACCAACAATAATGTTCTTTGGTTGAACATGACAATGTCCAGGACTACAGAAGATCCTTCTCTGGGCATCTTCATGCTCCTATCTCAGCATGCACACAGAGCTAAGGGTCTTGCCCTTAGAGCTGGAGGAAGATCAATCACTCAACCTCTTTCAGAGGCTTAGAGTTAAAAGAAAAAGACAGATGAGTATCTTAATCTTCAAAGAAAAAGTGAAGGGAAAGGAGGTTACAACTCAATGTGCGTTTCCAAGTGGCAAGCGGGGCCTCCTGCGAAATGTCTGTGGGTGGCACTAAACGGTTGAGAACAGGTAAGTAGGACAGTTGCGATCACAAAGGCTCCCAACCTGAAACTGAAAAAGGCTGGTCGCAGAAAAGGAACTGAGTGGATGCTTTACCTTCCCTAGGGGACTAGTGACATCTGCCCCATCCCTATGAAGTAGGAATGGCCAAGGGAGGTTGGGAAAAGAATTAGAGTGTTAGGGCACATACCAGGGTGTACTTGTGACTAGAAATGATTGGAAGTCCCTTGGGACTGACAATTTCCTCTTTATTATGGGGGATGTTTGCTTGGGATCATGAAATAATTTGAGTTGGCCCACGATGCAATCTTTAATGGCTAAAATGTCGTGGTCTATTCTGCTTCCTACATTAATTAGAAATGACATCTAATTATTGCCTAATGAGCCAAACAAAATGATAAACTCTTCCGACCCCTCTTTAACTTTTACCCCAGACCATGGATCTGCTTCCTGAAGAAGGCAATAAAGCATGTGCAGCTTAGGCAGAGAAAAGGGTTCTGGCTGTGGCATTGCAGCCCTTTGTGACCATTCAGGTGGCGATCCAGATTATCGAGCAGGAGGAGCTGCCACTGGTGGCAGACCGGGAAAAACACTGCCAAACAGAAAATCACTTTTTTCCAAGCTAATATTTATTTAGGTCCTCCTGTGCACCTTGCAGCAGGGTGAGGGTTAGTGAGTTTGAGAATTACAGAAAAAGAGATAAAAATGAGGTTGAAGTTTCTTTATGTGTTAAATATGGAGATCATAATCCTCAACAACTAGGGTTGTCATGAGGATTAAATTAGATATTTTATGAGAAAGGCCCTAGCACAATGCCAGGCACAGAAGTAGAGATTAATGAATTTTAATTTCCTTATTTTTTTCCTTACCGTATCTAATTTCAGAATCCCAGCTGAAGACTAACCTAGTCAGATAGATACAAACTCTTTAATACATGAGCGTCCCTATTCTGTTCAGCACTTATAATGTTACTGTTTTAAATTAATCTGAACAAGTCAATAGTCATTAAATTGCACAAGGCAAAGGGTAAATAAAATTAAAGTAGCTCACTATATCTCTTTCTAATCAATTGAAAAACTAATGCTAGCAAAAGTTTCTAATTGTATGTGCAAACAGTGATCTTTTTTGACTACCAATTTTAAGGAAGAAATAAAACCCTTAAATTAAGTTTTCTTCTTGGAGAACTCTGTCTGAAAGGTCACCCAAATGCATGTTCATTTCTTTTTCTTTTTTCTTAAAATTTTATTTATTTACTTTTAGAGAGAAGGGAAGGGAGGGAGAAAAAGGGAGAGGAACATGGATTGGTTGCCTCTCACACACCCCCAAGTGGGGACCTGGCCCGTAACCCAGGCATGTGCCCTGGCTGGGAATTGAACTGGCAACCTTTCGGTTCACAGGTCGGCACTCAGTTCACTGAGCCACACCAGCAAGAGCTAAGTGAATATTCATTTCAGATAAAGTATGGAAGAATTTCCCAGCTGATCCAGCAATAAACAAGATAAAACGTTTGCCAGGAAACAAAGTGTCTTACACAAAAATTGCCATGTGGAGCCATATATGTTTATCCATTTGTCATATCACTCCACTAGTGTCTTCTCTTCTCTTTGATATAGGTTCTGCTTTGATATTAAATCCACCTAGTTCAGAAATGACACTTCATTATCTAAATTGATATTATAGCTTCATCTAAATGTCAAGATTGAGAAACTTCAGTTGTTTGTAGTTGTTTCAAATTTATTGTAAACACTATAATAGCTTACATATTAGGAAAGATCAACTTTCCTCATTTTCATATTATTTATTACAAGTATAGAAATAGTAACTTAAACATGGTATCAAGATACTTATTTGATAATATTAATGGTTTTCAATCATATTTATGAATAGAAATGAAACAAAATTATTTTAGATTATATCATTATAGTGTTGATAAGAATTAAATAATCCATTAGCTCTTACAGATTTTTAACTACAACCTTTCAAAGTTCTTAAAAAACAAATGTATTCTGAAAAAAATGATGAGACATTTGTTACTTCTCTGAATTAAAGGCAGTATTAAATTTATTGGTTAATAATAAAGTAATTTTTTGAAACATAAAATGTGCATCATGGGGCAAATGAGCAATACTTCATATTCATCAGGAGAACATACAGCTATTTACATTCTTATAATTGCATTGAAGAAGAGCAATACTTTATAATCACTAATATGTTTCACTGTTATAAAATTGGGTTATTAAATACTATGTACAATAAATAGACTTGTGGATCCATGATTACAGAAGTGTTAGAACCCTATTAAAACCTGACTTTCCGTTATGGACTTTGATGTGGTCTTGGTCAAATCTTATGTGTGTTTGGACAAAGATGGTGAAGGTGAGTCTTCATGAGCACCAGAAAGTGTCACTAACTCCACCCCAGAATTACACAGCCCAAAACTAATCTAATCCTACATTTAAAAGAAATTCTACCCTAAGCACTAACAATATCTTATATACAAGGTATGGCAAAAGTAGATTTGCAGTTGTGAGTACAAAAAAACAGAGTTTATTCTTGTATTATTATTTATTAATTATTGTATTATATTTCATATAAACAGCTATAAACCTACATTTGTCCCACCCTGTATAATATATAATGTTAGCACAAACTTAAATGGGACTTATTCATTGCTTATAAAAATGTAAAATGGTAGAACCACTATGGCAGTTTCTTAAAAGTTAAATGCATGCCTACCTTTGGACCTAGTCCTTGTTTCCCTCCCTAAAAGAAATGAAAACATATGTTCATGTAAAGATTGATATTTGAACATTCATAGTAGCTTTATTTGTGATACCCCAAAACTAAGGAAAAAAAAATGCATGCCCATCAATAAACCGTGGATATACAAAATGTGGTATATCCAGGCCAATGGAATAATACGGAACAACAGAAAAAGAGAAAACATAGGCAGGAAAATTTCAGATATCCCGCCCAGCAATATTTTCACTGATATGTCCCCTAGGGCAACAGGAATAAAGAAAAGAGTAAACATATGGAACTCCATTGAACTAAGAGTAAGATTTATTGAAATGATTAGTGCAAGGAGTGAAAGGGTCTACTGCCATACGAGAACTCTCACCATAAGATGCGCAAGCTTCCCCTTTACAAAAGGAACAAGCAAGGGTAGTAAGAACGCAGTGTGGAGTAAGAAAGTGCAATTAGGGCCTTTTTTTTACCTTGAGGCCAGTCTGTTCTCTGGGGGGGACTGTTACAGAGGGGTCGTGTGCTGGCTCAGGCTGAGGATGTGGTTCAGGGGCTTGGAGGAAGAAAAGAATCTTAACCCAACTTGATTAACAAGCATTTGTGCCCACTGATCAGCAGGACAAAACAGTTCAGTTAATCATTTATGAATGGGAATTCACAGGTCTGCACGTGGCCTTGTTATAGGTAAAGAGGGGGGCATCCTTAGGTCTTATCGAAGGTGTAAGGGAAAAATTGCTCTTTGCTGCAAACCGCTACGGAACACAGAGGGTGGACACGCTCTTTCATGCCTTTCCGGGAGCACAGGTGCAGGTAAATGCAACAGTCAGTCTCTTCGAGACAAGGCTGCCACACTGTACAGTTCAGGGAGCATTTTATTCTGCTCCTAAATGGTAACGCATGTGAATCTATGGTAACTAAGACCAATGACTGGAATAAAATAGGCAACTTGAACTCTTATAATTCTACAGCATATAGAAAAACCTAAAACATGATAAATAATATAATACTGATCAATGGGAAAATCACCCATTTTTCAACGTATGATGATATTGATGAATCTTTGGAGAAAAAGCAGATGAGGGCTGCATATGATATCAAAAACAGGTAGCCAAGAGTTGAATTTAAAAATTATATCATCTTTAATAAACTCAGAAAATAGAGCTTAATATTTAGCTAATAGCTATATGAGGAAGGTCATTATAGCATAAGGGCAATGCAACAAGAGCATAAAGGAAAAATGTTTATACGGTCACATAAAACTGTAAAACATTTGCATGTCAGAACCAACATAATGAAATTTTAAAACACCTAATAAAATCCTATATTCTCTTCTCACCAGTGGAGAAGGGTCATTTGCTTTGACTTAGAAGTGATTATAGGTATGGGGGGAGGGGGAGGATTTGGAGCTACTGTATCATGGAACCATCGAGTATAGACCTGATGAACAGCCAATGTGCATGCATATGCCCCTATCCACTAATGAAGTGCTGGTTTATGGTATCTGCTGCCTGGAGCCACACCTTGCCTGCGCTTGGTCCAGCAAACAAACAGGTGCACTTGGCACAGCAGGAGGCCCCGAAGAAGTCTCCTTCAGCCCTGTTATGTGCATTCATTCTGATTGGACAACTGGGCCCTATGTGGTACTGATTACTCAATACTTTTTAGTATCATCCTTGATTGTATAGCTATCATCCCGGAGTACTTTTAGTACCAGTAAGAAGAACCATGTCTTCCTTCCCTTCCTTCCTCCCTCCCCACTGACACAGAGCTATGTTAAAGTTTGTTTCTACAATTGACTGGAAGTGTAACAGAGAAAATTATTAACTGAAAATTTTCAACACAAGGAGATTGAGATAGGCCCAATAAAATTATTATTATCTGTAATGCTAAATAAAACACCTGTAAATAAGGGAGGGACATAGGGAGAAAGAATGGGAGAAAAACAAAGTTCAAAGAAAATGGGCGGGGAGACCCCACAAACAGATGATAAGCTCCCATCTGCCTGTGGGAACCCCCATTCCCCCAGTCAGGAATGCCAGAGCCCAGCACTGTCATGGCCCTGCTCTCACCCATGGCGACAACACCTTCTCCCTTCTGCCTCCCCGCCTGCACCCCTGCTCTGGACTTGTCCCCTAAACATGACTCCTCTCCCTCCTCCATCAGGGCCCTATTGTCTGCAGATTAGGGACCATCAGGACCGAGGCAGTGTGGATGGATGACAAATCCATCCCTTCATGCCACCTCTCAGAAAGTACCATGGAGGACCTGGAACTAGGAGGGCTGGCACTGTGCCATGGCACAAGACAGGCAAGCCTGAATGTGGCGTGAGTTTTAGAGCATGGCAGAAGGAGGGAGAGGGGACAGTTGTGTGTCCTGGTGTCAAAGGATTTGGACAAAGAGAACAAGGTTCTGTCCTGCCTCTTTTACTGCCATATAAAGATCCCACCTAGGCCAAATTACATTAATTTATTGAAACCCTTCATCTGCAAAAATAGGCCAATGCCCACCTACCCACATTGCTCCTGCTGTCTCTTCTCAATAAAGAAGTTGTGCACATGAGAGGGAGGGTGTGCAGGTCAGAGAGGGAGGTTGTGCAGATCACACACAGGGCTTGTGACAGTCACAACCTGATTTACAGGCATGGTGGGACAGGGACAGGCTGAGAAGGACGAAATGAAAAGCTGCTCCGAGTGTTGAGAAAACCAGAAACATAAAATGCATGATTCATGCTGGAGATGGGGTTGAGTGAGATTACAATATTATTTTCCTAGAGATATGACTCTGTTAATTCACTGGAGTGCTTGGCTTTGGACAGGAAATCAGTGTCTTGTTATCAGCCTGGGGGAGGATCTGAGTGTCCAATCCCTGGGCTGCTGTCTGGGAAGTGATTCATTTGAAACAAGGTTTGACTTGCTGATGGTGACGGAGTCTGAAGGTGGCCCTGGGCGCTGCTCTGGTCTGAGCTCAGTGCAGCAATCGCTAAGAGCTGCTTGGTGACACAGGGACAGCTGAGGGCAGGTGGCCTCAGCTCAGCCAGGTCCAGCCACACAAAAGAAACAAACAGCCCAGGCAGGGCAGGCAGAGCAGGCAGGGCATCCTCTCCCATCATTTCTGGGCCAACAGCCCTCAGGCCCCAGAGTCACAGAGTCTTCTCGTGCACATGCCTTTCTGCCACCATCAGGGGAGCAGCTTCCTGCAAACTCCACAGGGGCCGCCAACAGCTGCTGTGCTTTGTGGGCTTTCATAGCAGCGGCTGAAATGTCAGCAAGCAAGACAGACACTTTTGAGCCTGACATCTGTCACTGTGCCTGTCATTCCCACTTCCTGTACATGCTCACATGGCTCAGAACTCATAGAACAGACATACTCTGCAGAGCAGTTTTATTTGGTTTTCTCAACAGAGCGCACACTGATGCTTAGTTTTCACAATTTCATCCTTGGAAGGCAAAACCCATCCCTCTGCAGAACTGCTGTCTGATCTGCTGGTGCTTCCTGGCGGGAAGCATTTCCCGGGGAGAAGCAGCACTCCTCTGTGGCAGCCGGTCTGCCTCTCCTCATTCCAACACACCTGCTTTCCTGATCCCAGGGAGACTGTCCAGACATCCGACATCCCTCTCTCCCTGAAACTGTCCCCAAATACCTCAGAGGGGACAGGGAGGAGACCTGCTATCTGGGAAGGGGGTCAGCTAGAGGGAGGCTGCAGGAGGGGCCGCCCCACACCACCTGCTCCCTTCACAGGCCTGCAGCCACCACCAACAGCATCTGAGCTGGCCCTGCTTCCAACAGCTGCAATTCCTGGTCCCTAAGTAAGAAATGAACAAGAACTCCAAGAGCTAAAGTCACCAGGGCCACCACAGCCCCAGGATGGGAGTCCCCTGTCCCCAATGGAAGCAGCACCAGGCTGGTGAACATGAGATGAGGTTCCAGGAGCACTGTGGATCAGCTGGCGGCCAGAACCCAAGGGCTGGCCTGTGGGGTGTGGGGGATGGGAGGCAAATCCTACTGTGAACCTGGCCTGCAGTCAGGACCCTCTCCCTCCATGAGGCGGCTCACAGAGCAGCAACTGCATTTCTGAACAAAAAATTGAGACAGGTTTTGACAAAAAAATAAAAATGGTAAGATTATACGTTAACGAGTCCGTTTTATTACAAAAATAGAATTTTTTGAAATCAGGAAAGAGCCCTTCACTCCCAAACTCATCCAACATGCACATGTTGCCTGCTCCTCTGTGGCACTTGCTGAACATGGGTGCCGGGGACGAGACCTTACAGGTTAGCTTTCAGGTGCTGAGAGGGGCTGGGAGACAGGCGACTGACAACAGCACTTTATTTCAGAAGATACTAAGAACCATGAAGAAAACTGACTTAGGTGATGTGAATAGGGAGAGATAGGGACTAAACTGCTGTTCTACTGCCGCCCTACCAGTTGACCCCAGACAGAGTGGTCCACACCACAGAGTGTGGGGTCACAGCTGCTGTGGGCCGGGAACCTGAGGTGGGCTCATCAGGCTGCACTCCTCCCCAGAGGCTTCGGAGGCCTCACCCCCTGCTCCTGGGGTGCTGGCAGAACCCACTCCTTACGGGACAGTTTCCTTCCCTGTCCCTGCCAAAGCCACTCCCAGCTTCCTGGGGCTCCTGAAAACCTTGGCCTGTGGTTCCCTTATCTAGCTTCAGCTGGTTACCTTGGCCCACCTAGCTGACTCAGGATGGTTGCCAGGTTACGTTGATGGCCTGTTTTACCTCTGAGGTATGTGATACCCGACAGTGCTGGGTTGGGACCCCTGCAGTGACTCCCCAAGATCTTGCCATATTTAAACTCAGAGTTAGCTGCTGAGACAGAGCCGGCCCCATGGAGAACTGGGAAAGCCTCCCCAAAAGGGAGAGCAAGTACCCACTGGGCAGAGACAGCCAGATTAATGGGGGTGCAAGGCAAGGCAAGGTGGGTGGGCAGATAAAAGGGCCCTCAGGTGGGTTGAAAATTCTATCACAACCACCAAGGCTTTTAGGCATGAGAATGGCATGATCTGATTTATATTTTTTAAAGCTCGCTCTGTGATTTGACATTTAAAGCAGTATTTGAGAGGTGCTTTGAGAGCACAGGTACAACTTAGACAGATGGAGAGCCGGAGAAACGTGCCTCAGGTACAGACAGTGGGCCCTGCACATGGCCCGGAGGCAGGAACTGTGAAGACCGGAGAGCACAGCACCGGCTCCAGAGATCTGTGAGTGACGGGGTAGGGAAAGGAAACATAAGATCCTCCATGGAGGAGGGAGGTGGGCAGGGGAGCCTCCATGGAGGGGGCAGGGAAAGGGGCACCAGGGACTCTCCAGAATGGGACAGAAAAGGGGGCACAAGGGACCATCCTGGGATAGGGTAGGGCACTGAGGACAGGAGACCCTCCATGGAGAAGGCGGGCAGGGGGAGAGGGGACCTACCTTCCACTGAGTGGGCAAGGCAGAGGGACAGGGGCCCTAGGAGATGTCAGGGAAACAGGGGACCCTCCATAAAGGGGGCAGAGCTGGAGGGGAGAGGGAGGAGGAACCTGGCCCCTCCATGGAGTGTCCCATGTCCTCCCTGCTATGCCCCCTCCCAGGGTTCCCTCTCTGCCTGCCCTGTCTCTCCTACAGCCTCTTAGCCACACTTCCTGCCCCCTCCATGGATGGTCCCCCTTTCTCTTCCACCAGGTCTTCTGTTTTCCTGCCCTGTCCCCTCACTCCCAGGCCTCTGATGGGCCTGTGATCTGGTCTCTGGTCTTCCATCTCCCCTGCCTCCCCGGCCGCATGCCTACTCTCTGTATCTGAACCACACCTCACTCTCTTCATCTGTCTAAATGAGTGATTTTCAACCGGTGTGCCCCAGCACACTGGTGTGCCCCAAGAATTTTAAAACATGCAATGCCTGACTATGCAGTCAGGGGCACTGACCTCTTCCCTTAGGCTGTCAAATAAAAAAATGACAATGTGGTTTCAAGTAGGAGCCTAAAGAAATGTCTGTTGGCCATTTTAGAACTTAGGAAATGTAATGGTCAATTTCTTAGAAAGAAACATCTGAGAAATGAGACAGAAGAGAGAGAAGAAAGGAGAAAAGAGAAAAAAGGAAAGGCAAAAAGAAAGAGAGAAAAAGAAAATGACAACGGCCTTGAAAAGAGGTCACTGCACCTGAATTAACAGCCAGGTATTGCATGTTTAAACATTCTTGCAGCACACAAGTGTGACTGCCGTGACACATTTGTTGAAAATCGCGGGTCTAACTCCTACCTGTGCTCTCAAGACACATCTCAAACAATATTTTGAAAGTCAAATCACCAAGCAATCCCAGAGGGTAAGTGGGGAGGGGAGAGGAATAAGAGGGCGAAGGAAGGACAAACGGTGTTGGAAGGAGGCTTGACCTGGACAGGTGAGCACACAACAGAGTGCACAGGTGACACACTATAGGTTGTACATCTGAAACCTATGTAATTTTATTAACCAATGATACCCCAATAAATTAAATTAAAAATAAATAAAGGTAGGGGCCTTTAAGAGTGATTATATCATGTGGGTAGAGAGCTCATGAATAGGGTTAAAGTCCTTTATAAAGAGATCCCATATCATACTTATTGGGAGGATCACTTTGTAAGTTTATAAATGTCTAACCACTATACTAGACACCCGAAACTAATATCGAATGTCGACTCTAATTGAAAATATTTTAATTATTAAAAATAAAAATAAAAATAAAAACCAGAGTGATCTTTAAAAAATGTAAATCAGATCATGTCATTCTCATGTCTAAAAGCCTTACTGGCTCCAGGAGCAACCAGCTGTCCAGGCGGAATCACTGCTGGGAGAGGAGTGTCCTCTCTTCCTCTTCCCAGTGCCTCCACCACTGTTTGGGTGGCATCTGGCACTGGTGCAAGGCAGAGCTGTACTTTCTTACAGTGTGCTAAGCATTCGCTTAGGCTGCTTAGTTCTAGTGCAGGAGCAGACACACAGAATTGTTTTTAAAAGCCTAAATAGTTCTGATAGCATTTCATCCCACCAAGGAACATTTATCCACCAGCCCATCCTCCCATGCACCCCAGCCCACCAGGCTCACCCAGTCCTGGGAACAAAGGCTGGGAGGGTGCTGCCCAGGCAGCTAGGGGGATGCATCTGGTGGAGGTCGGAACAGACCTGTAGTTCTCTTAAGGAGGAAATAGAGGGAAGCATCTGCTAGGATGAGCCACACATGAGGTGACTAAACTTTTCATGACACGGTGACGGGATCACAGCTGCATGACCCCACCATGCTCCTACCCTACTGCTGCATCCCAGGGGACCCATGAATCGCCCACAGCAGGAAGCAGTGCCCTGGCCTCTGAGGACACACACACCCTCTGCAGAACCCTTGAACTCACACTGCTGATCTCAGACTATGGATCCTGAACACCTTAAGTCTTGGGATGTGGCCTGTTTTGACTTTTTAGTTTCACTCTTACAAAGAAAGCCAGGTCTGGGTCCCTTGTACACTGCTGGTGCAGCTGCTGTGGAAAACAATAGAGAGGGTCCTTGAAAAAAAACAGCACTACCATGTGCTCCAGCAATCCCAATCCCACTCTGGGGGTTTACTCAAAGAACTGAAGAGATGTGTGCACATTCATGTTCACAGCAGCATTATTCACAATAGCAAAAACATGGAAGCAACTCAGGTGTTCCACTGATGGACGAATGGGTAAACCGAATGTGGTCCATCCACAAAATGGAACATGATTCCTCCTTAAAAGGAAGGACGTTGTGAGAGGTCCAAGATGGTAGCAGAGTATGCGGATGTTACACTCACCTCTCCCTGAGACCGAACTGGAATTATAATTAAAATATAGAGCAAGCAACCTGGATAACCATCTGAAGACTAGCTGAAGGGAAGTCTCATAACCAAAGATGTAAACAAGCCACCACACTGAGACTAATAGGAAGGGTGGACCCGTGAGCAGGGACAGACTGAGTTGTGTGGCTGTTAGATGGCAACCACTCCCCACACCTTCCCCCAGTCTGACCAGCACCTCTTCCTCACAGAACATCCACAAGCCCCGCCCTCCTGACTCCCAGCTGCCTCACCCTGTTGAGCTCGGCCTCCCAACAGAATCTTGGACAGAATGAGTTGTGTGGCTCTAGGATGAGAGACATTTTCCCCTCACATGCCACACCTGTGCAAAGCCTTTCCTTCACACTACCACATCTTGGTCTGTTTGGAACTGATAAACTCTGCTGGTCTCACCCTGACGACTCCCTGAGACCCAACCCACCGCAAAGATTAGTGAGCACTATCAAGTGGTAGAGCTAGAGCTGGTACACCCAGCGACATTTGCTGAGTGACCTCAGACCTGGCACTGACACTGAGTTTGAACCTGTATCAATCTGGTGAACACTTGCCCCTACCTGGTAGCTCACTGAGAACCTACATCATGAAACTCAATTACCACCAGAGGCTCTTTCAGTGGCTGAGCCTAACAGGCAGGCAGTAGGTGGAGGTAGGCAGAGGTGGATCTCATAGTGCCTTGGGACCTTTGCTGAACTGTCCCTGGGCCTGATGCTGGCAAAAACCAGTTATGGTGCACGGCTTGGACCTTCCCATGCTCACTCAGGCCATCAAAGGCAGCCATAAACTGTGATGGCTTTGCGGCTCCAAAAAGTTGCCCAGTATCAGTCAGAGGCAGCATCTGACATTGACCAACACCAGAGTCCCTCCCAAGAGGCCCCAGAACCAATATACTCATTGGCCAGCTTCAGACAACATCAGAGCAGGATCCAACTAGCGTTACAAGTGGCATATCCACAGGGGACCTCAGCAGGCACAAGATCCTGCTGAGGTGAACTCTGCCGTGTGAATTCATATGTACGAGTGCCTGCAGTGCAGCTTGTACACTGTGGTCAGGGTTGATCCTCATAATCAACCAGCTTGAGGATCTACCCCACATATGAACTGGCCAATAGCAACCAAGACTACAATAGAGGGCCCACATAACCCACACAAGGGACATCCCTAGAGCACCCAGCTCAGGTGATCAAGGGGACTGCACCACTGGATCCCACAGGACACTAGAACATAAGACCACTGTGCCAAGACTGGGAGTCAGAGCAATTCTACCTAATACATAGAAACAAACACAGAGAGGCTGCCAAAATGTGAAGACAAAGAAACACATTCCAAAAGAAAGAACAGAAGAAATCTCTAGGAAAAAAGCTAAATGAAGTAGAGGCAAGCACTCTACCAGATATAGAGTCCAAAACAAAGGTTATGAGGATGCTCAAGAAACTTAGGGGAAGAAGGAATGAAATTAGTAAGGATGTAAATAGAGAGTACGCATGAAATAGGACATAGAAGCAACAAAAGAACCTGTCAGAAATGAAGAATATAATATCCGAAATGAATATATTAGAAGGAATAAACAATCAATTAGATAAAGCAGAGGACTGAATCAGTGATTTGGAAAACAAGGTGACAGAAAACACACAACTAGGACACCAAAAAGAAAAAAATAATTTTTACAAATGAGGATAGTTTAAGGGAACTTTGGGACCACATGAAGCATAGCAACATCCACATCATAGAGGTAGCAGAGGCGGGAGAGAAAGACCAAGAGATTAAGAACCTACTGGAAGAAATAATAACTAAAAAGTTCCCTAACCTGGATCTGGTTAGGTGGGATCGGTTAGTTGGAGGATTGTTCCATACACCAAAAACCTTGTGGGCTCCATTCCCAGTTGGGACATGTCTCTCTCCCCATCCCCTTTCCATTCTCTAAGTATGTCCTCTGGTGAGGACTAAAAAAAACCTTCCCTAACCTCGTGAAGAAAAAGGACACACAAGGCCAGGAAATGCAGAGAGTTCCAAACAAGAGGAACCCAGAGAGGCCCACACCAAGACATATAATTAAATTGGCAAAGGTTAAAGATAAAGATAGAATTTCAAAAAAGCAGTAAGAGAAAGACAGTTACCTACAAGGGAGCTCCCATAAGCCTGTTAGCTGATTTCTCAACAAAAACATTTCAGGTGAGAAGGGCCTGGCACGAAATAGTCAAAGTAATGAAAAGCAAGGACCTACAACAAAGACTATTTTACCCATCAAGGCTATCACTTAAAATTAAAGGAGAGCCCTGGTCAGTGTGGCTCAGTTGGAGCATCATCTTATAAACCAAAGGTCATGGGTTCAATTTCCAGTCAGGGCATACCTAGGTTGTAGGTTCAATCCCTTGTTGGGGTGTGCATGAGAAGGCAACCAATCAATGTTTCTCTCTCACATCAATATTTCTCCTTCTCTCTCTAATAGCAATGAAAAAATGTTCCTGGGTAAGGTAAAAAAAAAAAAATTAAAAAGAGAGAGCAAGAAAGAGCGATATTTAATAAACAAACAAACAAACAAACAAACAAAGGAGACTCGCCCTGGCCAGGTAGCTCAGTCAGTTAGAGGGTCATTTCGATTTGCCAAGGTTGCAGTTTTAGTCCCTGGTCAGGGCACATACAGAAAGCAACCAATGAGTGTATCAATAAATGGAAAAACAAATCTATGTTTCTCTCTGGCTCTCTTGCCCCCTTCCTCTCAGTAAGCAGGTCCTCTAGTGAGGATTAAAAACAAATTCCTTTAACCTGGTGAAAAAAAAAGACACACAAGGCCAGGAAGAACACAGAGTCGCAAACAAGAGGAACCCAAACAGGCCCACACCAAGACACATCATAATTACATTGGTAAAGGTTAAAGACAAAGAAAGAATCTTAAAAGCAGCAAAAGAAAGACAGTTACCTACAAGAAAGATCCCATAAGTCTGTCAGCTGATTTCTCAACAGAAACATTTCAAGCCAGAAGGGAATGGCACAAAATATTCAAAGTGATGAAAAGCAAGGACCTATAATCAAGACTATTCTACTCAGCAAGGCTATCATTTAAAACTGAAGGAGACTTACCCTGGCCAGGTAGTTCAGGTGGTTAGTGTGTCCTCCCAATACACCAAGGTTGCAGGTTCCATCCCCAGTCAGGGCATGTACCAGAAGCAATGACTGAACACATCAATAAGTGGAACACCAAATTGGTGTTTCTCTTTCTCTCTTTTGCTTTCCTTTCCCCTCTCTCTAAAAACAATACAAAAATTTTAAAAATAAAAAATTGAAGGAGAAATAAAGAGCTTTCCAGATAAGAAATAGCTAAAGGAGTTTATTACCACCAAACAAGTATTACAAGAACAGTTAAAGGATCTTCTTCAACAAGGAGGAGGAGGGGGAGAGGAAAATATTTATTTAAATGTAAATGGTGTAAATGGTCAAAAAACATAGGGTAGCTGAATGGATAAGAAAATAAGACTGATACATATGCTGTCTGCAATAGACCAACCTCAAAATGAAAGACACACACAGACTAAAAGTAAAGAGATGGAAAGAGATATTTTATGCAAATGGAAATGAAAAAATAAGCTGATATAGCAATACTTACATCTGACAAAACAGATTTTAAGAAAAAGGCTATAATAAGAGACAAAAAATGTTAAAGGGAAAAATCTAACAAGAGGATATGGCCCTTGTTGTTGTGGACCGTTCAGCCTGGTTTCAGGAGTTGTAACCCTCACCCCATGGTGGGCTGTGTAAGAGCCCAAGGGACCGACTTCATCTGGGCCTGTTCCGTCACAAGGACATGACCTACTAAGGAGACAAAGCTTATCTCCCTGGCAGGAGTGCTGTTTCTGCCTCATCCATCTCTGGCCCCAATGCTTGGTTGGCAGTCAATGACAGGTAAGACTCCTCATGGGAGGGGCAATCTAAGCCAGACGCAACCACTTGGGAGGCCTCATGGAAGAACTTGGGGCTGCAGCAAAGAGGATGTGATGGACCCTCACCGCCCCCCAGCTATTCTGACATAGCCCGAGTCCTCATTTCCGTCTGGGAGATGTCTCCTGCTTCCTAATTGGCTTAAAGCCTGAAACTGTGGGGGCAAGCGGTGCAGCCCTGTGCTGGCCAGAATGGTTCCCTGGGTGATCGGGCATAAGAAAGAATTCCTAAAGTCCTGTGAAACCTGCTTTGCTAAGAGTGCTCTCATTTAAATGATAAGGGTCCCAGGAGGAAATGAATATGTCTCCCAAAGTTTGGCAACCCCCTTTCCTGACAAACACTGACTCAGATTAAGCCCTCAGATTTCTTTGACATGTTAAACCTGTATTCCTATGTATTTGAACCCAATAAAAGCCTAGTGAGGAAGGGGCTCTGGGTCATTCTCCTCTGAGAGTTTGACACCTTTTCTCCCCAAGCAGAAAATGTCTTGGTAGTTTTTATTTTCATCCATGACAGAGGGATGGGGCTCTGTGGGTGGAGCCCCCCCACATCTGGCGCCCAGGACAGGGGCCCCCACACCTTGTAAACATTTATGCACCTAATATGGGAGCACCAAAATATGTAAAACAAATTTTGATGAACAAAAAGGGAGAGATCAACAGATATATAGTCATAGTAGAGGATTTTAACATCCCGTTGACTTCAATGGATAGATCTTTCAGATGGAAAATTAGAAACAGAAGTCTTAAAAGACACACTAGATCAGATGGATTTAACTGATACCTTCAGAGCATTTCATCCCAAGTAGCAGAATATGCATTCCTTTCAAGTGTACAAGAAACACTTCCTAGGATAGACCACATGTTAAGACAATACAAGTCTCAATAAATTTAAGAAGACTGAAATCATATTGAGCACCTTCTCTAACCATAATGGTATAAAACTGGAAATCAGTCACAAGAAAAAAAAACTGAAAAACACACAAAGACATGAAGGCTAAATTACATGCTACTAAGCAATGAATGGGATAACAGAGAGATCAAGGAAGAAATCAATAGATGCCTTGAAACCAATGAAAATGAGAATACAACCACCCAAAATCTAAGGGACACAGCAAAAGCAGTCCTAAGAGGAAAAATTATATCATTACAGGCCTACCTTAACAACAAGGAAAATCTCAAATAAACAACCTAACTTGGCACGTATGGGAACTAGAAAAAGAACAAACAAAGCCCAAAGTGAGTAGAGGAAACAAAATAATAAAGATCAGAGCAGAAATAAACAAAATTGAGTCTAAAAGAAAACACAATACAAATGATCAATGAAACCAAAAGCTGTTCTTTGAAAGTGTAAATAAGAATGACAAACCTTTAGTCAGACTCAGCAACAAAAAGAGAGAGCCCTGGCAAGATAGCCCAGTTGGTTAGAGTGTCGTGCTGATAAGCCAAGGTTGCAGGTTTGATCTTTGGTCAAGATACATACAAGAAGCAATCATTGAATACATAAGTAAGTGGAACAACAAATCTATGTTTCTCTCTCTCTCTCCTCCTTCTCTCTATCTAAAAATAAATTTTTTAAAACAAAATTTTTAAAAAAGAGACAGTACCCAAATAAATAAAACCAGAAATGAGAGATGCTAACAACTGACTCCATAAAAATACAAAGAATTGTAAGAAAACATTACATACAACTATATGCCAACACATTGACAATCAGGGTGAAATGGACAAACTCCTAGAAACATATCATCTTCCAAACTCAATCAGGACAAAGCAGGAAATCTGAAGAAACCAGTTATACCTAATGACACTGAAGAAGTAATTTTAAAAAACTCCTTAAAAGTAAAACCCCTGAACCGGATGGCTTCCCAGGTGAATTTTGCCAAATATTCAAAGAAGACTTAACACCTATCTTTCTCATAGTATTCCAAAAAATTCAAGGGGAAGGAAGACTCCCAAGCTAACTTTATGAGGCCAGCATCACTCTAATTCCAAAACCAAATAAAGACACTACAAAGAATATTATAGGCCAATATTTCTGATGAACACAGATGTTAAAATCCTCAAGAAAATTTTAGCAAATGTAATCCAGCAACACAAGATTATACACCAAAAAAAAAAAAAAAAAAAAAGATTACACACTATGATCAAGTGGGATTTATTCTGGGGATGCAAGGTTAGTATAATATCTGAAAATCAATAAATGTGATATATAAGCAAAATGAAGGATAAACATCACATCATATCAACAGACACAGAAAAAGCATTTGATAAAATCCAGCACCCATTTATGATAAAAAAACTCTCAGCCTAGTGGGAATAGAGGGAACATACCTCACCAGCATTATAGGCCATATATGAGAAACCCAAAGCCAACATCATACTCAATGGGCATAAATAAACTCAAAGTGTTATCTATCAGATCAGGACCAAGATAGGGATATCCACTTTCACCACTATTATTTAACACAGTACTAGAAGTTCTAGTCACAGCAATCAGAGAAGAAGAAAAAATAAAAGGCATTGAAATTGGAAAGGAGGGAGTAAAACTATCATTATTTGCAGATGATATGATACTGTATCTAAAGAATCCTCAAGATTTTACCAAAATGCTACTAGAACTGACATATGAAATCAGTAAAGTAGCAGGGCAAAATTAATATTCAGAAATCAGTTTCATTTTTAATTTTTTAGATTTTTATTTATTTACTTTTACAGAGAGGAAGGGAGGGAGAAATAGAAGGAGAGGACCATTGATGTGTAAGAGAAACATCAATCAGTTGCCTCTCACCCCCTGCTGGGAACCTGGCCCGCAACCCAGGCATGTGCCCTGACTGGGAATTGAACTGGCGACCTCTTGGTTCACAGGCTGGCAGTAAATCCACTGAGCCACACCAGCCAGGGTAACAAATCAGTTTCATTTTTATACACCAATAATGAACTGTCAGAAAGGGAAACTAAGAGAACAATCCCATTACAATTGCATCAAAAAATAAATAAAACCTAGGAATAAACTTAACCAAGTACGTAAAAAACCTTCTCTGCTTCTCCTGGTGGCTATCACAAGCACAGTGCCATGAGTGACACTACTCAAGGATGCTTGATGATCATCAGATGGAAGGCGGCACCATCAGGGGAAGGTGTGCTTTTTAATTATCTGAGGATCACAACAGCAGAAACAGTACTTATGCTCTGTCAAGGTAAGGGATGATTAATAATATTTCTCTGTGTTCTTGGCAGAATGGTGCTCAAAATTATGGTAACAATAACACCTTGTCTTCACATGCTCTCTCCTTCCAGAGATGGCTTTATTTTTCAACTTGGCTGCAAGAAGGGAAAGTAATGCTGGTGGGTGAAATCAACACACCTCATCCACCTGGGGCTTAAATGAAGAGGAGATACAGAAAGTGACTCATCAAAAGTCTGACACTCAGTGATCAAACCAGGGAGACACTAAGTACCCAAAAAAGGACTCTGTCTGTTAAGATCATAATGTCCAGCTATCATAACGGACCGTTTAGTGTCTGAATCCAGTGAAATCTACTCATTCCCTGTGTCCCATTATGCAGGCCAGGAAGCCACCACGGCTCATCCCTCTCCATACGGTAACTCAGGGACCCAAGGCTTTCCACCATCTGGCTCTACCGAGTGCCCTGGAGGCCTGCTGCCCCTCCACATTCAGCTGGCAATGAGCACAGACCAACAGTGTGCAGGACAGATGGATGGGCAGTGTCAGGAAGGCCCAGGATGAGCCACTCACGCTGGTCCCACCTTTGGCCAGACCTGAACTGCACAGACCGAGAGTTTCAGAAGTGCAGAACAGCACAAACACTGTGAGTCTTGGAACCGGGGACAGCACACCCACTGTCTTGTCCCTGAATCTGTGTAGCCAACTCTGTCCACCCTCTTCAGGAAGAATACCCAGAGAGAAGGATAAAATAAAAGTATCTCATGCCAACCATCATACCACTTCGAAGGGCTGTGAATAAAGCAAACACTGTCTACTTAATTATAAAGTCTACTTACTGTCCAGACTCACTTTCTTCCTCCCTTTTCTTCTTCTTAAAGAATGAGAACACATAGTTCTGGGGCCACCAAGATGAGCAAGTCCACAGCCAGCTGTGCCCCCACTGATGACAACCATGAGCTCAGGACAGAATAGACAACCTGGTATCCACAGATTCTGGAAGGAAGCAGCAGTGGGCAGACTGGGGACAGAGGTCAGAACTGGACAAACGACTAGCACAGCAGTGAGCTGATTGGTTTTCCCTCCTTGATCTCAGCTTTGCCCTAAAGGCGGTGAGTCTCAGCACTGCTCCACGGGCAGGATGGGAATGATGCAGAGAGGACTGGACAGGGGGCCTGTCAGAGCCAGAGTGGGGGACTGCTGGGGACCCTTCCCTCTTCTCCTCTCCTGGCCCTGACCCTGAAGCTGCAGCCATGGCCAAGGTATAAGCTCCTAAAATGTGGAGAAGAAAATCTGTCTCTGGTGAGGACCTGGGAAAAAGGGCTTTTATACTTCACAATTTGGAGGAAATCCTGTTTATTTTTCCTATTTTTTTTTTCTCTTGCCAGTTTGCCCTGAAAACTACACAGATATTAAGTCTTCAACATAGTTTTTGGAGGGAGAGGAATCTAAGATCCTGAGAGATACCAGAGCTTCTCCCTGAAGGACCAGGGATGATGTGCTGACCGTGTGAGCTGGGACCACACAGCACACCACAGAGACCAGCATGGGCTCTGTGCCACGCTGGTGCTGAGGTCGCCCCAACGGGCGCTGAGACAGAACCAGGCTCTGAACTTAATGTTCTCACAGACTTAAACAGTGGCCCCTCCACCTCTGCTGTTCAGTGGTGAGAAGACAGACTATGGAATTCAGTCTGATAAGGGCAGCACATCCACTGCTAGCTTCGTCCAAAGTTTGGAGGGAGAAAATAATTGAATTTGAACAGACACAGAGGTCAAGTGGAAGAAGGCCAGAGCTCCCAAGCTGCAGACTGCAGACCTGCTTACTTCCAGGATTTTAGTTCTAAGAACCAGTTCATTTTTACAAATAAATCTAGTTTTCTTCTGCGTTTTCAGTTCTTTCCTATGTTAAAGACCAAATTTCTTGTCTGAAAAGTAAACATACACAAGTGAAGCACAGCGCTCCGGCCTCGGCACAGCTGCGGGAGGGAGGTGCTAATTCAGCATGAGTTCCAGCGAGTGCACAGACCCAGCTGGACCTCAGCACCCAGAGAGACAAGGCTTGGTTTTGCACCCCTAACTAGGTGCACCTGGTGGGCTCAGCCTGTGTGTGCCAATGACCCACCAACCCTCCCGGTTCAGATGGTAAATGTGGAGGAACTGTGACCCATGCTCCTGTGATACAATCAAGGTTTGGTACCCTTGTTTATAGTCTTGTGGGCTTCACTGAACCACTCCAACTGCTGGCGATTGAAGGGAGAGCTTCTGTTCCAGTCACCATTGAGGGCAGGAGGCAAGGGTAGGAGGTAACAGGCCTGCACAGGGAATTTCCCAGAGAGTCGCCCAAATGCCTCCTCTTCCAGGAGACCTGTGGGACACCGTTTATCACGGAAGCACACTCATGGCTTGGACATGGGAACTAACGCTTGTGCATCCATGTGCTCCCTTTTCTGTCCTTACTCCCAGTCGCTCTACCATGTGTTGTGACTTGTTCTACAGGCCACCTCACATGCCTGGAGGTGGGCAGGAATAAAAGACAGAGAGAGATAAATGGGGAGGTCTCTGCTTTCTCCAGGAGCTCAGAATAACTGAGAATTTGCTGGGGGAGAGACCAGAACTTTCTACCAAATTCCACTGTATTTGAGGCATTTATGGAGTATGGCATATCTAACCAGTTCACGAAAGCTTTTGACTCCTCTGAGGTTTGCTTCTCTGCTTCCCATCCATGAGACCCCTACTCTACGCATTGGGTCACTTGGTGAGTAAAACCATTACTGCCCTATGGGGGTAGGAAGTGCCATTCAAATGACCTTGAATTAAAAGGAAAATAATAGCCACCCTCACAGATATGTCTTGGAAGTCAGCCTACCTCTAACTACACACAGGTCTGACTTGAGAACACTTTAACATTATTTTTTAATAGCAATTCCTTTGACTTTATCACCTTTAACCAGCCTGCTGTCAGACTTGCAGAGAAATATAAACTGTCACCACGTTAGGGCACCTCTTTGATGATACTAGAGTGGGAGTTGGAACATGACAAATTGTAGGGACAGGCAGGTGGCAGCCCATTTTTATTCATAACTGACAAATTTATCAGCATTATTGTGATACGGTATGGGTCATCTGTTCCATTTACCCTAATAGGCTTCCCTACCAAGGGAAATAACATGCTCAAGTGTTGTGTTATTTGGCTCCATCATGCTTAAGGTGAACCAACAGTAAGCTGACTGCCTGTCCAAGATACCTGGGCAGGTAATGAAGAATAATTTGCTGTGACTTAAAATAGACTATGCAGAAGGTTATAATGAGTGTTAAATCTAAAAATAATTCATATTATAGAAGGTCTTGAATGCTATGCTAAAGAATTCGGACTTCTAGCTCTGACTGGTGTGGCTCAGTTGGTTGTACATCATCCAGCAGAGGGAAAGGTCACAGGGTCAGTTCCCAGGCAGGGCCCATACATATGCTTCAGGTTCAGTCCCCAGTTGGGGTGTACACAAGAGGCAAGCGATTGAGGTTTCTCTCATATCAATGTTTCTCTTCTTCCTTTTCTCCCTCCCATCCCCTCTCTCTCTAAAAAAATAAAAGAAAAAAATTTGAGCTTCTAGATATACTGAGGAGCCTTGAAGTGTTGTTATACAACTGAAAGTATAGTAGAACTCTAAAGGTTTCTAGATTAAATCCCCTTAATTTCACATTAATGGGCAAAGAATGTTGCTAATTGGTATTAAGAAATTATATGCTCTCAAAATTTTGTTTCATAATTATATTAAAATATTATCACTGGCTTTCATGAACTGGCATGAGCCATGTGGTGAATGTGGTAGGCAAGAAGGGCGCTGCTCCCCATGACACAAGTAACACATGAGAAGGGTTGAAGGCTTAGAGGTTGAGGGAAGGAAAGGCAAGATGTATCATTAGCTAGGGCTGCTTGAGTGCTTTTGATGAAGCAGGGCCCTGAAGAAAAAGAGTAGGCTGATTTTCCCTTTAATATTTTTTTAAAATGCTAGTGAGCTTCCTGTCAAGATAGCAGTGTAAGTAAAAGTGGTATTTGCATCCTCCCACAACCACATCAAAATTACAACTAAACTACTGAACAACCATCATTCAGAACCACCTGAAACCTAGTTGAGTGGCTTCTGACTTTGGCCTCCACCTCCCAAGAAGCCTCAGAGCAAGCAACCCAGATGACAGTTTCAAACCAGGTCAAAGCATCACCCAACTACCTCCTCAAGTGACACACAGGGTGGATTTAGTGGGGACTAGAGTCCCGCTAAAGTAAGTTCTGCTCTGTGGAGTGGGCCCCTGCATAGCTGATCCTCCATGATAGCTGCAGCCAGTCTAATGGGAGTAAATACCTCCCACTGATGAGCTAACAGAGATCAGAGTTCAACTACAATAGGAGAGTATGCAAAGCTCAACCAGTGGGCTGTACCTGGAGTGCCCAGCTCAAGTGAACGGGGGGCTGTGCCACTGGACCTTACATTACATTATGTTAGACCACTCTACCAAGCTCAGGAGATGAAACAGCTCTACCTAATACACAGAAACAAACACAGGGTGGCTGCCAAAATGAGAGACAAAGAAACATTTCCCAAATGGAAGAATAGAACAAAACTCCAGAAAAAGAATTAAACAAAATAGAGACAAGCAATTTACTAAATGGTGAGTTCAAAACACTGGATATAAGGATGCTCAATGAACTTAGGGAAAGAATAGATAAACTTAGAACTTCAACAACATAAAAAAAGGTATGGAAACCATAGAAAAAGAACTAGACAGAAATGAAGGACACACTAACTAAAATGAAGAATAACTTACAGGGAATCAAGAGAGTTCAGGAGGTCAAGAATCAAATCAGTGATTTGAAATATAAGGAATCAATAAACACCCAATCAGAAAAGGGAAAAAAAAAAAAAAAAAAAGGGATCCAAAAAGTGAGGATAGCCATAAAGATCCTCTAGGACAATTTCAAGCATACCAACATTCACATCATGGGGGTGTCAGATGGATAAAAGAACAAGAGATCAAGAGCCTAGTTGAAGAAATAATGACTGAAAACTTCCCTAACCTGGTGAAGGAAAAGGACACACAAGTCAAGGAAGTGTAGAAGTGTAGAGAGTCCCAAACAAGATGAACCTAAAGAGACCCAAATCAAGATGCACACAAAGAGAATCTTAAAAGCAACTCAAAATAAATAAATAAAGCAATTAGTTACCTGCAAGGAAGCTCTCATAAGACTGTCAGATGATTTCTCAACAGACACTTTGCAGGCCAGAAGGCATTGGCAAGAAATTTTAAAAGTGATAAAAAGCAAGGACTACAACCAGTTTTACTCTACTCAGAAAGCTATCATTCAGAAACAAAGGGCATATAAAGAGCTTCCAAGACAAGGAAAAGCTGAAGGAGTTCATCAGCACCAAACTGGGATTACATGAAATGTTAGAGTCTTAAGAAAAAGAAAAAAAAGATAAAAATATGAACAATAAAATGACATTAAATACATACCTATCAACAATTGAATCTGAAAAACATAAAAGAACAAACAGAACAAAAACAGACTCATAAATACGGAGAACATTTTGATGGTTGCCAGATGGGAGGGGGTTGGGGGACTGGATAAAAAAGGTGGAGGTAGCCCTGGCTGATGTGGCTCAGTGTATTGAGTGTCGGCCTGCAAACCAAGTGGTTGCCAGTTCAATTCCCAGTCAGGGCACATGCCTGGGTTGTGGGCCAGTTCCCCAGTTGGGGCGTGTGAGAGGCAATCACATATTAATGTTTCTCTCCCTTTCTTTCTCCCTCCCTTCCCCCATCTCTAAAAATAAATATACAAAATCTTTTAAAAAAAGGTGGAGGTATTAAGAAGTACAAATTAGTTGTTACAGAATAGTCATGGGAATGTAAAGTACAACATAAGGAATGTAGTCAATAATACTGTAATAACTATGTATGGTGTCAGATGGGTACAAGATTTATTGGGCTGAACACTTACTAAGCTATATAATTTCTAATCACTGGGATGTACACCTGAAACTAACATAATAATTGTATGTCAACTGTAATTGAAAATTAAAAAATGATTTTAAAAAACAAAATAAATAATGGTATAAGAACACACTTGTATTTTAAATGCCAGATAAAACAATTAAGCATGAGCATGAGGATACATCTTTCTAACGAGTTGTCTAGTAGCATGAATCAAACAATCCTGTATTTGCCTTGTCCTTTGATTCTCTTTGGAGAAAATAAATGCAACGAAGAAAACATGCAATAAATCTGGACTTCGGTGCCCTAATTCCAGGGAATTTCTTGTCAATTTTAGATAGCAGCTCTTTGTGAGAAACAGCCATTCTTTCATCTATCTAAATGCAAGATGTAAACATGACTTTAAGCCCTTATGAACTTGACTTCTCAGTTGATGTGCTTTATATTTATCTCTTTTGATAATCTTCTCATTTTCCAAAATGACTTCTCTGAGTTATTTCATGAATAAACTTAACCCCTTTCTCCTGAAATGTGATTCTCCACTTTCTTCTAGAGAAAGGTAAATGAGGTAAAGATGTGTACTTTACAACTCAGCACTGGACAGAGGACTTACAAAAGACTTAGCACAGATTTGGGAGTGGGGAATAGAGCTGGAAAGAGCCGTATTTAATTATATATGCACTGTATCATTAGGTTTGGGTTGCAGAAAAAAATATTCTGGCTCTTTTAAGCTATAAACCTAATACAGGAAAGAGTCTGCAAATTTATTGGCAGGATGGGAGCGGCAGGCTTCAGGCTGGACCACTGGGAGTGAGTCCCAAAAAAGGCCACAGGACTGTTCTCCTTATCACCCTCAGGTATTTTTAGATTTCCAGATCCATGGATTTGGAAGCCACTGATGACTCTGTCTCAATTGTCTCTTGACACCTGTCAAACTAGCACCTTGGCCATAAAATGCTGCTACAGAAAAACAACAAACTTCTCTACAATCTTACTTGCCAAAATTAATACCACAGCAGAGACACTGCCCCCACTTGACTTTCTTCTTCTAGATCTTATTTGAATGCATGTAAGTGGTAAGGTCAAATTACATCCAGAAACTTAGTAAATTCTGAAGAAGATTCTCCAAACTCCTCAGCCCTCCCAACTATTGGTATCATAGCAACGATATAGCCAATACGGATACTCCATTACTATTCTGTACAAGTATAGCCAAGCACTCTGAATCTTGTTCTGTGTTTTAATTAAAATGCTCAGAGGTCCACAGTGAGATAATGTTTCCTCTCTAGCTTGCTTCCTTTCTGGTTTTAGTCTCTGCCAATTTGCATGTAGAGCTCACTGTGTCACAGTTACCATCTGTTTAAATAACCCACATCTCAGAGATTTACACGGCTGCACGTGTCTCAGCAAACCTTCAGTTTGAAGATCTAGGTCAGTGAGCCTGGATTTTTAACAGAATAGTTGGCTTTCCTATAGAAATAATTGTATTCAGAATTTTGCAGTGCTCATTTTCTTTGCCAAATTCTTGATCATCTGCATACATTTTAAATATAATAAGACAACATGATAGAGGGAAACAAGCATGGGTGTTAAAGACAGACCTTTGGTAGGAGCCTTAAAATCTAGTCGGTAACTAGGTTATGCAACTGGCAGACTTATTTTGGGTCTCTAAAAAACAGTAAAAGAATTTGAACTATTGAATTCTGTTCTGCCAATTAAGATACAACAAATGCTTGTCTAGTTTTAAAACTAAAAGGTTTTCACTATTTCCTGATAAACTATCAGAAGAATCACTTAAAAGCTTATTCCGTTTTAAAATGGGGCCTCTCGCCATGATATCTGGGAAGTGTTCTTATCCCATTAGTAAACCACAGTCAGATATGTGAAAGCCGGGGTTTTAATTGACAGTCTTGTGTTTTTCTAATGTTTTTGTTTTCAAGCTGCACAGATAAGACTGACAGTTTTCTTTCAGTACCGTCTAACCCTCAACGCTTCTCCCAATGCTTGCTCTACAATTCCCCCTTCTTCTGTATGACCACCTCCAACCCCCTTGCCAATTAAATTTAGTCAGGAGTGGCTCTATTGTTCATTAAACTTAGCCATTCCTAATTACATTGAGCAACTTAAATAGTATTTATGGAGTGCCTAATTAAGTACCAGACATAGTGGTAGGTATAAAGGACCCAAGGAAAATACCACATAATTCTCATCCTTAGAGCACTCAAAATCCATCAGTGAACAGATACACAAACATGCAATGCATACACATGTATGCACGTGTTTGCATATGCACTACAAACAAAAACACAATAATAATGAGTGCCATTCTTACAATATAAAAACTAAAGTTCTTCAGGGGCTCTTAAGCATAAGCAATGAATAAGCAACGGGAGTCAGGATTTGCTGAATTGTACTTTCACACAAAGTAGAATAGTTGTAGTCTATATCCATTAATTACTTCTATCAGATGAAGAAAGAAATCACCTTCCAAGAAAATTTCACTCCGACCCTCCCTCTCACTCATCTATGCTTTGTTTGTGCGTCCTTCAATACATAGCATCTGGTTTTATCGTAAATGGATTTGATGGCCCAGGCCGGAGCTGATTGGCAGAGACAGCTAAGATCTGCAGAAGTGGTCCCTAGTGTTGCTATGGTGACAGAGCTCATGCTTTCAAGTGGTTCAGTCATGGTGCGTCATACTGAACTGCAGTCACTAGGCCGTGAACCCAGGTCCTTCTGAACCCTCACCTGGCCTCACTCCTTTTTCCCAGGAGTATCATTATTCTACCCTGACTTCTCAGACCAATAAATGTAATCATTTCAAGCCTACAACTAAATTTGCTTCAGACAAAGGGAATTTAGAATGCAAACTGGGCTCATTTCAAGTAAATTACACTGAGCAGGCCCTTGTATTGCAAATGTCAAGGGGTACCATTCTCACTAAACTAAGATTGTGCTCCAGGGGGCACCATTCACTGGAAAATTCTCTAAGGATTGTCCCCAGGGGCTGTATTGAGATATCTTACTGCCATTGAGTTAGTGTGTTAAGGCACTTGACAATCCTGTCTGGAACTTTCTAAGGTCACTTATTGCCTATGAAAAAAGATCTGAGATTATATATATAATATATAATTTTTTAATTTCCTGCAATCACTTTGAAACTATCCTTTTTTTCTCCCTCTCATTGTTTTTTGTTGTTGTTGTTGTTTTGTTTCGTTTTTTGAAAAGAAAGAACTGAGTGGTTTTTTTGCAGGAAGCAGAGACCCAGTTTAAGATGCATGGTAAGCCTTGCTAAGAAAATAAACCATTATAAGTGCACAGCAATACATATTTGTATATTAGTTTTCTTAACTATTCATTTACATAGACATAACAGGATCTCTGTTTATATTACAATATAATTTAACATATAATATGTACAAGGTTTGTCTGGAAAAAGTCCAGCCATTGTTAATATAATAAGAAAATCTGCATGACATCGATGTAACCTGGCAGCCAGGGAGAGCGGACTGCAATGCACATGTGTGAACAATGATGACTTCACTATGCTAGTCAGTAGGAGTCGTAGACACCACTGAGTGAGCATGTGTGCTATGTGGCCATTGCCTTCGAAATGACTGAGAGAATAGAAAAATAAATCTGTATCAAATTTTGCGTTAAACTTGAACATTCCTCCACGGGAACTATTCAAATGATTCAGAAAGCTGCAGTTGTGTGGGCTTATGGTGACTGGGAGAACTGTGTGAGGTCCCAAGGTGCTTACTTTGAAAGGGACTGAGGCGTCATTGTCCTATGTACAATGTTTCTTGTATCTTGTATCTTCTTCATAAATGTACCTATTTTTTTAATTACATGGCTGTATACTTTCTGAACAGACCTTCATATATGTATTTGAATATTATGAAAGCACTTTTAAACCTTTCATTGAGTTAAAGATTTTATTAACTATGAATGGTCTTTCCCAAATTATCCTGAACTGCCTAAGTTTCACTGTGAAAAAAAAAACAAAATAAAAAAGCTCAGTTCTCCAAATTTCATACTGAAATTCATGATTCCATAAATGTGTGAGAACAACGACTAATGATTGGGCTTCAGTCACTATCCTTTCCCGCACAAAGGCTGGCACTCTGAATGCCCAGGGATATGCAAGTGACTCCAAAGCTCCCAAGCGTCCTCTTCAGTGAGCACAGTGTAAAGTACTGTAATTATTCATATAAAAGGGAAGCAAAAGCAAAACTCCTGCCCATATGGACATTAGCATCTCAGTTGGGAGTAATAAAGCTTGCAGAAAAATAAGTATATTATTATTACAGCCACTGAAAAACAAGGAACAGAGTAAGTTGATTCTTTAAGCTCTAAGATGCAGTGGTTCACCACCGGTTATCTCTTCCTCTTTCTCCAAGTTATACCACATCCTAAAATTATTCAGTAATTATTATCCATAATGATCGAACATTACCTTCGGAAGTACTGAATTTAAAATTTTTGCAGGTTCATAAATTTTATACATACATACTTATTATTATAATACACTCTAAATTCTCACCACTAAGAAGCAGTTAATAATCATTTGGTCCTCTAAATATCAATAAAAGGACCAGTAACATTATAAAATATATGAAATGGTACATGCAGTATAAAAGCTAGAGCTGAGAGACACAAAAAGTTGTGTAAACAAACTTAGAGAAGAAAAATGTGACTGGGTTTCATGACCAGTGTTTAAAAATTCATTTGTGGTTTTATTCAAACATCTAAAAAGTATATCGATTTCAAGTTAATGCTGACTCTTCACCTTTCTGGAGCTTCTGAAATTTATGACACTCTACCAAAAGTGAAGTCACTGTTAACCTTATTAGGAGAAACCTTGAGAAGGGGGTAAAAAGGGAAATAAAAATAAAATGTCTTCAAGTTTGTTGAAATTGCAACAAGCAACTGGCTGAGTGAAACATTCATTACCTTTAATCTCAGAAAATTGGCTGCAGGGAGTCTCGGTGATGTATTATGCTCCTAATGCTTTATGACACAGCATACCCACATGCCACTGTTTAAGTCAATGGATATTTTTCAACCGGTTGCTACAAGAACAAGCCAAGGACTTATTCCAGCTTCTACTAGATTCCAGCTTAAGTGGTTGAAAGCCTGTAGCCTCCAAAACACAGACAGCATCTCTAGGATTTAAATACCTCATAACTCATGGAGCTTCAAGTGTTGTATTTATAAATCTAGTTTAAAAGTTTATCATCTATGTGTGAAAACCTTAATGAAAATTAAATAGATCAGAGATAAGTTTCCAAGAGTATATTTTGGGTTATGTGAACAAAACTCCTGGGAAATGAAAATTCAGTCAAGTGGAGATTTTCATTTAAACAGCTAATTTCAATCTAGCAAGGGTTGTCTACGGCAAAGAAATAGAAATACGCATGCTTAGTTTTAAGTTCAAATTGCTCATAGCCTTGGAAGGTTAAAAGGAGCTGAAATCTTATGATTGGGAAGAAGAAGTGAATAATAGGAGAAACATAATCAAGAATCATATTTTTAGAAATTTTAGTAAGGGCTCTTCAGTCTTAACACCTCTAATGTGTAACAACATTTATGACAGAAAAATCACTAATATTTCTAACTCATTAAGGAAGAGGTAGATCAAGATAGCAGAATAACTCATCCAATCCCCCAATCCCACTCCCAACCCATACAAATGACAGAAACATGTTTGAAAAACACAGAATTCACAAAGCTGGCAGAAAACAAGGTATGACCTAAGTGAACGAGAAATGTTGAAATGACAGAATTCGGATTGAAAAAATAAATAAATAAAAGATGGAAGACAGGTCCATGTTTGGGACGGTAGAGGGTTCAATGCCAAACAGAGGAGTAGAGGTAGCCCAGGGGCTAAGGGTGGTTGGCTGCCTCACCAGTCATGTGCCTCCCCATAACCAAACCTTCATCTCCATAACCCTGAAGCCTCACTGTGCCCAAGAGGAAGAACCACTGGTATCTGACTCCAAGGTGACATGAGCAAGTGTGGCCAGGCAGAGTCCCCAGAGGTCTGAGGACACCTGAAATGAGGATGCCTCATCCCCAAGTATCTCCTGTCAATTTCTCACAATCACAAATAGAAAAGCAGCAGTCGCTGCCCTGGCTGGTGTGGCTCAGTGGATTGAGTGCTGCCCTCTGAACAAATGGTTGCTGGTTCGATTCCTGATCAGGACGCATACCTGGGTTGTGGGCCAGGTCTCCAGTAGGGGGCATGCAAGAGGTAAACAACTGATGCATCTCTCATACATCAATGTTTCCCTCCCTCCCTTCACCTCTCTCTAAAAATAAAATAAATAAAATCTTTAAAAAAAAGAAATGCAGCAGTTGCTGTAAGCAGATCCAACACTTATAGACAAAGGTGAAAACACAATACAAAATTACCACATGAAAGGGCGGCCCACGCAGCACACACAGAAGTAACCCCATACACAGAAAAGAAACAAAACTAAAAGAAGGAACACATTAACGGAACAAGGCACCTTCCATGTGATTTAGAAGCATACTATACCATACACAAAGTCAACAGAGAGCCTAAAAATAAAAAATAATGTTTTTAAAAATTAAAAACTGAATAGATAAGCTAAGAAAAGAGATATAACTGAAGAATAAATTAGTTCCAAAAGAAAGAAGTGCATAGGTCCAGAAAATATTTATACGAGAATGCTCATAGTAGCTTCTTTCATGATAATCCAAATGTCCATCAACAAGAGTCTGGATAAAGAAATCACAATATATTCTTATAATGACATACTTCCTAGAAAGAAACAAACTATTAAAAAAGACATCATCAGGAAAACACTCTCAGGCATACAGAGTGAAATAAACCAGACACAAAAGAGTCCATGCTGTATAATTTCATTTATATTAAGTTCAAAATGGACAAAACTGTCTCAGGGCGATAAAGCTATCAAAACAGTGATTGTCTCTGGTGGGGTGGGAGTCACCCGGAAAGGGTGCCTAATGGACTGGCTGGGGAAACTGCTCATATCTTGACTACAGTGTTAAGCACGTGGGCTCTGTGCATTTTAAATTATGTAAATTACAACTCCATTTTTAAAAGAGTGAGGAAGTGAGCTGAAAAATTGAGCAAAGAAAAAATGCATTGACGAAAAAGGAAAAACAATGAAAGCTTGAAAGAAAAGACAAATACCATATGCTCTCACCTATAAGTGGAACCTAATCAACAAAACAAACAAGTGAGCAAAATAGAACCAGAGACATTGAAATAAAGAACAAACTGACAGTAACCAGATGGGAGGTGGAAGGGGATAATGGAGGAAAAAGTGGAAGGGTTATCAAGGAACATGTATGAAAGACCCATGGACAAAGCCAAAGGGGGGAAGGATTGAGGGTGGGAGGTAGGGATGGCTGGGGTGGGAGGGAGTGGTAAAGGGAAAGTGGAGACAACTGTACTTGAACATAAATTAAACAAAAACACAGAAACCTATGAGATAGATACAAACCTTTAACATTACATAATAGTAGTGCCTGAAACAGAAAATAGCCACAGCTGACTGGAGAAAAGCCTTCAAAAAAGTTTAGCAGAACATCTCTCAAACCTAAATAAAGACATTAACTCTCACCATCCTAGGGAAGAGAGCGTGCAGGGAGGATAACCAGACACAGATCGCCATCAGTCTGGGGAAATTAAGAATAGAGAAAAATACTAAGCCTCCAGTATAAACATTCAAGGGAAAGAAATTACCATTCAGTTTAAATGGAATTCTACATAATATCTGGATCAGGAAGAAGTGCAACTACATCTTAAAAGTTATGTGCGAGAGGCAACCAGTCACTGTTTCTCTCACACAGAGAAACATCGATGTTTCTCTCCCTCTCCTTTTCCCTACCTTCCACTCTCTCTAAAATAAATAAATAAAATCTGTTTTAAAATTACTTTCTAAAAAAAAGGTTTTGAGATATATTACTTTGAACTCTAAAATTCTGTACTCCTAACATTCACATATGAAAAAAAATAGACATTGTCAGGTATGTGATACTCAAAGTTTATCACTCTCAGATGCTATCTGACAGAATAACTGCAGGAGGTACTAAAGCAAAACAAAAAATAAACAGAAGAGGAAACCTAACCACAAAAGTAGTGGTGAGCAAAGAAAGCAGTCAAATGTATGGTTAAGTACAAATAAGTCAAAACTGTAGATTTTAAAAACCGCAGTACTAATTAGGAATTTAAATCTCACACGCTATCGATGAGAAGAAAAGAAAACAAGAAAATGAAATTGCTCTCAGACTCCAATCTTGCTCAGGGAGGAGCACAGCTATCACACAGTAGGTCACGGAAGTGCAGTATGAGTTTCGGTGTTTGTAAAACATGAAGATGCTCTACTAGGAGTGTCGAGAGGGGAAGCATCCTTTTCAATCATTATCAGTTCAAGTGTGAACGCTGCCCCTGTGTTATCTGGTCAACTTGGTATTCTTTTAAAATTAAATTAGTTGCCAACACTTAAAAATGGGACTACTTACATAAAATCCAGGTGGTTTGGCAAATCCATTTTAAAAATGTGGGAAAGAGAAACACATAAAGAATAAAAAAGGGACATTAAAAATAGTGAGAGATTTATAAAAAGTTATAGAACACTGAGAAGCTTAACACAATAAATTTTTAAATTTAGGCAAACAATCTCTTTAGGAAACATACAGTATGGGGAAAGGGGATTTACAGTTGTGAGTACACACAACACAGAGTTTATTCTTGTATTATTATTTATTACTTATTGCATTATTTCTATGCAAACAACTGTAAACTTACTTTTGTCCCACCCTGTATCAAAATTGTCACAAAAATAAATCAGAAAAATAAAGAGTTCACAAACAATAGAAGACATGGAAGATATCTACCCCCCCCCAAAGTTAGCTATTAAAATAGTTTAATGAGTAAATTTCTATACCCCTTCAAGGAGATGATAATTTCCAGTTTACAGAAATTATTCTGTAATGTGGAATATAAAGTTATATGTATCATTTATAATGCTAAAATAACTCCTATACCAAAGCCAGACAGGTGATTAAAACAAAAGTCAATATTACTTTCCAACATGTAGTAAAAATTCTAAGCAAAAATAATAGCAAATCGATTCCATGATGAACAAGTAGGTCCTTCATTCCAGGAATGCATGATCTTTCAAAAATATACTAAATATACTAAAAATAGTATATCAATGCAATTCACTACCGTATAGACACAAGGAGGAAATGAAACCCACAGGAAGACCGAAAGAAATTAAATCCCTAAACTCATGTCTGATTAAAATAAAAGCAAAACTCACAGCAAACTAAGCAACATCCTTGGCTCAATATGGAAGCTACAAGAATACAAGAGTAATCATCATACTTATGGTGAAAACTAGAGCCAGGAATAAGAAAAGGACATTTCTATCCCTTCTATTATTCAACAGTGTACTGGACTTTTTCCTCAAGTGAGCTTATAAATCAAGACAAAAAAAGGATTGATATAACATTTAAGACTGCGTTTTCCTGGACAACTCTCTAAGAAATAGACATAACACTTTGTACCTTACAGCAAAGACAATCCCTTGGGTGGATACTGATGACCAAGTTGGTGATTAACTGGTCCCTTCCATCACACCTGAGTGTATTGGAGTGAGGAAAGGTGAAGTACATAATTTAATGATGGAATATAAATGGCACTAAAAAATGAATTTTCTTATTGCCAAGCATTTCATAAACACTGTATAGAGACAAAAATCATACAGAAAAATGATGGAAAAACTTTAAAAAACCATGGCTTCTTTAATTGTTTTCTATAGATTCTATAAATATACCCGTGGTGTCTTTTTAGCAAGGCCACCTTCTCCATTAGAGGAATTTATTTTAATTCCTTCAACCTGGCACTCAGACATTTTGCAACTTTGTTGAAACACTTGAATAACTTTATTTAAACACTCTCATGTAATTAATTATCTTAATTAAAAAAGTCAAATATGTAATATTACCTAATGTCTAATTTGCAATTATTGGCATAATACAGAATATGTTAAGTCAAGTGTACGTTTTATGTGAGCTTGTGAAAGCTGTAGTCTCTCAAAATTATGGTCTCAGAATATAATATATTGTTAAAATCGAAATTCAGGTCTAGGTGCCTGCCACTTAACAGCTGGATGTCCTTGAGAAATTTATTTAACCTCTTTGCAGTTTAGTTTTCTCACCTACAAATTGGAGAGATAAAACTCTACCTCTTGGGTTATGATTGTAGGAATCACAACATTTTTGTGGAAACCACAATATATTAAGTGATTATCTAATACATATTATATATGTTATGTTGGTTCTCTTCCCTATAGCATAACATAGATGAAAAACCAAAAAAAGAAAAAAGAAAAGAAAGTAGAGAAGATGGAAGAAAGAAAGCAGTGGTCGATAAAATATTTTTAAAAGACTCAGTGAAGAATTTGATTAGTGAACTCTTTGGCAGAAGTAAGCCAAAGCAATCTGGAAATCTTAAGTTGGAGCAAAAATTCTCATTATACCTCTCTGGATATCTGGCCTTTATGGCAAGTTTTAAGTCCATCTTTTAAACTTTTAAGTTTATTCAATAATGACAATGACAACACACACACAGCAAGGGCTATCTATGGGCCAGATGAGATGATTGGGTCTAGTACCACAGGGCAAGAAGGATATATGTCTTCTCCAGTGTTTGCAGACTGGGAGGTACTCAGAGAAGTCTTCCCAGCATTCTTAGACTGTTGAAGAAGTTAGGATAAGAGGTGATGTTCCATTAAATTAGCAGTAAGGAAACCCCAAGGATATATAGATGATAATGTCTATTTTGTTTGTGGCACATTTAGAGACCCAGCATCCTGGTAAGAAAACTTGGAAACTAAATAAGAGAGGGGAAAAATGAAGCAAGGACAAAAGATAAGCCGAATAAAAATCTAAGATATAATCTTGTCAAAAATTAGGATGATTATGCTTAATATGAATTTAGTTGTATAGTAAAAATAAAAATTCATATACAAAAAATAGACACTGAGCAAGAAACATTGTCACTGAAATACTATGATCATTATATTAATTGATGAGAGATACTCCCACTTACTGCTTGCTCTGATCTCACACCCATCTAACTTCCAGCTCTTTGCTCCCATCTCTTCCCACTAGTCAGTCCAACCATAGCTATTTGCACTACTGAAGCAGTGTGGTAGAGGGGCAAATAAACCCTGATACAAATACAGGTGACTGGTCCGTTCTGCTTCAACAGCCCCACACTCACTAACACACTTTGAAAGACACCATGTGTCAGCCCCTCACCACATGATTTATCTTCATCATGACTTTGAATCCTGTCATATGGGAGACACTACTGTAATCTTTCTCTTAACGGTGAAGAAAGTGAAACACAGAGAGGTTTATTAATATGCCTAAGATCCTACAGTTTAAAGTGTGGTGCTTATGTCTTATCGAAATTCTTCCCTGGGATAGAAAATGACATGCATGGGAAGTCACTGTGAGACTGGGGAAGGGAAGGACAGGCTTCCAGATCTGGCCTGGTGGACTGTGGAAGCACAGGAGCGAGCAGACAGGATTGAAGGTCAGATGCATAGGTCCCTTACTTTCTCATTCTGGGGAAGGGCAGGGCATTATGCAAATGTCCAGGTAGGGATGGGGAGCTCTAAAATGCTCGAAAGTCCAGCTGGTGGCACATTGTTATGTAGGTTGTCTGAGGAATCGGTTCACATGCCCATGCCCAGCACTGGACGACATACAGAAGAGGCACAAATATAAGTCGCTCAATGGGTGAGCTGAGTTAGAGCTCCAAGCCCTCCACACAGGGAATCCAGAGGTTTCCATGTGCTCTGGGCAGACGATAAAGAGGCACTAATGGGACTGGAGATGGGACAAAATAAGGACAGTGTGCATGGCCTTGGTGAGCAAGGGCGAATAGCTGGGAACAGGGGCATCAGCTCTATGTGCTTCCACAGTACCCATGTTGCAAGTCGTGGCCAGCCACTCCTCAGCAGCCATCAGTCTCAAAAGCAAACCAAACCAGCCACTGCACAGCAAGGACTCGGGATGATCCAGAGGACGTGGATTGGCTGGGTGACCCCCATTTGTCCCACTAAGATCAGGTAATCCCCATCTCCACGTGACCAGATGGCACTTTGGAGAGGAAATGGGGAGAAGAAGAAATATAAAATATTGAAATTAAATATCTACTGAGAAAAGAATAAGCTATCCAAAAATAGGTTACTTTTTTAACTCTGAAGATAATGTGTTACAACAAAATTGCCAAGTTCAAAATTGCCTTCTCAGTCCTCCCCAAACTCTTCAACCCTGCTATTCAATGCAGATCAACTCACCTATAGGACTTGCGCAGGTACCTCCATTTTCTTGGCAAATATGCATGCAGGGTGAACATTTAGTTTCAGTGTATACAAACATAAAAAATATTTTTCAAGTTAGCATTATTGGTAAGTATTAAAATACTTTTAAAATAAATTTCCCATTCCTTATATTCATTTTATGCCTTCTAGTCATATACCTCTACATTATCTCATAAATGTTCCCTGCTTTTAGATTTTTTCTTTGCTGCTTTTCATTAGTTTTAGTTTACATCCTTTCTTAAACTGATGTAACTCAAGTTGTATGTATTTAGCTTCTATAATCTTTCCTTTTATATGAATAGTCATATTTTCTTAATTCCTTTCATTCCCTGCTCTACATGTCATTTCTTTATTCGTAATACCTTTCAGGTTTAGAAGTAGCTAAAAAGAAATGCCTTGTTCATTATTTCTCATTAAAACAGAAGCAGAAATCATCCTTGACATGTCACACATCACTCAGCCTTCTCAGCCATTAAATCAAGTTGTAATCGTGTATAATTTCCACTATTGAATCCCTTCAGAGTCAGATTGGAGTTTGGCTGCCCCCAAACCTGCTGCACACAGCCTCAAAAGACCTTATCTTTTCCCCATTAATTTCTTGCAAATGTTAAGATTTCTCTGTACAAACTAACAGTTTATCCAATAAAATTGAGTGGGGCATATATGGGAAATCTATACTGTCCTCTCAATCTTGCTTTGAACCTAAAGCTGACCTAAGAAATAAAGTCTTAAAAACAAACAAACAAACAAAAACCCTCCATGGGATCATTTGTGGGCTGCAAACTCAAGGTACACTGTGGAGTGAAAACTCCAGCCTTCTCCTATTCCCACTGAACTCTGTTTCACCTTTGGTTTTCCTCCAAAAAGATGAATACTTACATGTGTTATTCCCAAATGAATCCACCAAACCTCTTTCCTATCCTACATCACAAACACACCTCCATCCTTATTTGAAAAGTCATTAGGATCCTCTCAAAGTGGCTTTCAAGGGATTAGTCGTAAAAATATCTTAGGCAAAGTCCTGACTGGTGTGGCTCAGTGGGTTGAGCATCGTCCTGCAAAGCAAAAGGTTGCCAGTTCAGTTCACAGTCAGGGCACATGCCTGGGTTGTGGGTTGGGTCCCCAGATGGAGCGCTTACAAGAGGCAACCAATCAGTATTTCTCTCCATTTCCCTCCCTTCCTCCCTCTCTGAAAATAAATAAATAAAATCTTAAAAAAATAAAATATCTTAGCAGAAAACAGAAAATCAGTACCATATATTCATGGGCAGTAAAGCATATAAAAGTATTGCTGATACAAATGAACTAATATTTTCATGAGTCTGGAAGTTATTTTTCCTGCACTAAAAGTAAAAATAATGAGGGGTAGAAGACCTACTTCTGGACTCCTCCACCGGGCACCTCCTCACAGTGAAATACACTGGGCCTAATTATACTAACCTGCTGGTCGAGTGTGGAATTCCCACTAGGCTTGTCTTGGAAGCTACTGACAATCTCAAGTATAAAGAAGGGAATACTGAGGGAAAGTTATTCCTACTAATCAGTACCATCTGCTACACAAATAAATAATACAGAGGTGTGTAACTTTTCAAATTGATTAGAACATATATACAACCTATTCATCAACAGTATTCTCACTGACATTTCCTAAATCAAAATCAGTGTGTAAATCACTGGCAGTGATGGTGTTAGAACTGGTATGCTGAGGCTGTCAGGTTTGTAATGTGGGATATTCTAACTCTATCATCCCCTGTGTCCTTCAGAAACAAGATTCTCAATGTAGAATAAAGCAACACAGATATAATATACAATAGATAAAATAAGATCCATGGAGTCCTGAGTTTGAATTATAAGTATTAGTATTTATTTATACATGTACATAACAAAAAGCCTAGAAGCAATGGCAAACCGCATCACAACAAGCTCCGCTAGGCTGCAAATTATGGTCTTAAAATACCATTTCCTACCACAAGAAACCTGGACTTCTTGCAGGCTTTGCTGATCCTGAGTCTATGGCAGGAGGTGTATAAGAAGAGCCTAAAATATCTTAACAAACTAGATAACAAGAAAGCTATCAGAGACTAGCAGGACGATGGGAAAAGAATTGAGGAGCCAACTTGAAGAGAATCCTAGTGGCCAGTGATGTGGGGGTGAAGGTTAACAGCTGGGAGAGCATGTAAAATTAGAAGAGAAGAGGACTGCCCTGGCTGGTGTAGCTCAGTGGATTGAGCACGGACCTGCGAACCAAAGGATCGCGGTTCGATTCCCAGTCAGGGCACATGCCTGGGTTGCAGGCCAGTTCCCAGCAGGGGACACCTGAGAGGCAACCATACATTGATATTTCTCTCCCTCTCCCTCTCTCCTACCCTTCCCATCTAAAGATAAATAAATAAAAATCTTAAAAAAAAAAAAAAAAAGAAGAAGAGAAGAGGATCTAGCCTTTGGGGAATATCAATATTCAATAGCCATGGAGGGAATATTCCAGTAGTAAAAAGCAGACTACTAAGAGACAAGGAGAAAAGAAAACAGACAGGATATTATATCATGGAAACCAAAGAAAACAATGTTTCAAGGACACAGTGGTCATCAGCATCAAATATTCTAAGAACTCAAATAAGGTGTGGACTCACACACATGCAGGGGATTTAGCACTTGGGAACCATTCGCTGGAGCTATGGCACATGGCTCGGCCAAAATACAAGAATGAGCTATGTGAACAAATGGGGCAGGGCTAGATGTGCGATTTGTGTGGCAAGACATCTCCGAAACAAGTAGGGTTCAACCTGGTGTATGTGTGTGTGTGTGTGTGTGTCTTGGTGGGGGTGGGTAGGTATGAAAGACTTACAGAGAAGATTAGGTGAACTATGATAATCTGTTGAAAAAAACAACAAATAGCAAGATAATGCATAAAAATAAAGAACATTGGTGTTCAAACTCTAATCTGGATGTTTCAAGTAGGCCAGAAATGTGGAATACTTTGAGGACTCTAGGGATCTTAAACATATTTTTAAATATCTGAGGAAAGTAAAATAGACCCAAAAATGTATTCCAAAAAATCTAACACATTTCATGTATTCCAAAAAATGTAGTTCATGAGTGGGAAGGTGAAAAGGCCTGGGTTTGAAGAACAGAGTAACTCCAATTCAGGATAAATGCAGTAAGACAGAAGTTCCTGTGGGCGTGGGATTAGGTCTCTCTCCCTCCCCTCCTCTGTATGTGTGTGTGTGTTGAACATATTTCTTTAAGAAAACACTGTCCTTCTATCAAACCCTTATTCTGTCACCTCTAGATCATCGTATCACAAAATATGGCTAATTGATTGGTCTTCCTGCCTCCGCTTGTCTTCACTCCAACCCATTCTGCTAAAAAATGTCTAACGCACTCTTGTGAAGCACTGCTGTGCTGCTGTCATTCCTACTAACAAAGCTTCAAAGGCTCCCACCTCCTACCAAAGACATTTCAGAGCTTCCAGGAGAGAGGTCCATTCCGAAGCTTCACACTGATGCTGCTGCTCAACTGAAAACTCCTGTTCTTCCGCTGCTGTTTCCTCTATGAGTGCCATTTCCTCCATCTGCCAAAATCTTAACGATTATTAAAACCCAATAGGAAGCTAATCTATTAACAAAGCATTTCCTGTTCATCTCCTCTCTGTGTGATCACTCCTTTTCCTAGATTCTTCTATTAGTTGTTCTGCCTTTTTATGGAATTTACAGGATACAGCTTTATTTCATGATTTTTTGGAATAGGGAGTTTATCTCTCCCTAAATTTCATATTCTTTAAAGACAGGATAAAGATCTTACCTTCATATGTATACCTCATAATAAGCAGTAAAAAGCCTTGAGTCTGATACCTGCTGGATAAAGCCTATAAGGTGAAAAAACAATGTGTATATAATAAGAGAAGCTAAATTTTTCATTTCCTACTCAGTAGACATAGAGTATACCTAGAGATCCAAAAGTATCTGACTATCCATGAATATTACCAATTCATCTTAATTCCCAAAACAAAAGTTAAATGTACACCCTAAAAGACACTTTGGTAACCAGATACCCAGATGAATATAACATCTAGTCAGTAAGCTGCATGAGGCATGGGAACACGCAATATTCATTTTTGATACCCAAGGGAATGCTGCATTGGACCTGAAAGACAGTAGGACATTAATACATGATATTTACTTAGTAAATGTGTTAATTCATTCACTCAAATATTTACTAAGTATATCAATGTTCCAGGGGCTTTTGGGGTGCTTAGGTTATAGCAGTTTAAATGACAGGCAAGGTTCTTGTCTTCATGGGACTTATATTCTCATAACAGTGAACAAGTAAAACAAAACAAACGAAGTTTCAAGTAATTTCAAGTATTAAAATGGGGTAAGAGGTTGGGTGAATGAAATAGGCAGAATCTAGAGTCTGTTGGGTTTTGAGGACCACGGTTTGGAATTGGGAATTTACTTTGAGTACACTGGGAAGCAATGGGAGAATTTTATAGGTATTAAGCACAACAATTTGGTCCAGTTCGTATTTTTTAAAGCTTACTCTAAATAAAAAGAGACTGTAGAGAGGCAGTAAAAATTGGAATATGGATAAAGATACTGCTGCAGCAGTATCTCATCTCAGTCCAGCTGAGATGAGAGCAGCTGACTTGGGTCAGGTGGAGACAGAAATGGAGATGAGGGCAATGGTCATCTCCATTGGTCAGGGGTTTGGAGAAGCAGACAAGTGTGGGAGCCATAAAGCAGGAAAGAAATGGAGTAATGAGCAAGCGCAGGGAGTAAATAATGCTATTTCCAAAAGAGCACAAGTTATTGATTGTCCCCGAAGAGCTTTACTAACCACTCATTCAGCACCTTAACCCGACTCTTATCTTTCCTATTCTTCCCCATTTCATGCAACTTTATCTAAAAGGCAAGGTCACAATCCGAATTATATGAAGGTAACATAATTAAAAATCAGGATTGCCTTGAAATCAGTGGCTGTACCTAGGAAATCTATTTCATGTAATACGCACGGGGAAACTAAGTCAAACACCATTTCCATCAAGTAAAAAAAGAAAAATTACCCGATATTAGTCAAGATTCACCTTTGAAAGTGTACCCTTTAGAAAGATGATGACACTGAACTATGATGCCTTTCTGCTGTCTTTCTCACTGCTACTCTTTCTCTTTAACTTACCTGACTTCTGGCTTAGTATGATTCACTTACATTAGAAACTGCCTAGCGAGGGCACTCAATTATTGTTTTCTGTGCTGCAGAAAGACTTACTTTAATGGGTACTTCTATAGTAAAGAGAAAGCAATAATACAAACCCGTCAAACCACAAGTATTTGCCTGGGTGATAAATGCATTCACCTTTAATAAACAGTGAGTCAGAAGGAAGAAAATACTGGTAATTGCAAAGCATTTATTTTGTAGCGTCTTTCATTTCTCCTCAAAAGGACATAACCTAAGAGGGAAATTATTCACAATTATATGATGTTATTAGAATAAAGTGTGTATAAATTTCATTAATAATGGCACCTGCCCTATTGCATGACTTATTTTATTGTTACTAATGAAATACGAAAAGCCACATGAAAGCAAGTTAAATGGGTCATTATTAACCTTTTAGTTTATGTTTAGTCACCTAACCAAGATAGATTTAATATTGCATGACTAACTTTAAATAGGTTTCTTCCTGACTATACACCCTTGACCTCCCTTTTCTTAGAGCATTTACTTTACAAAACTTGAAATTATAAATTTTTTCTCTGCCCCTTTGATATATAAAACTTATATAACCCCGGAACGTCTTTCTACAGGATATGGAGCTATTTCTTTGAAATGCAGCCATCAAGACCTTCCAGTCTCTCTGAGGGCTTAGGAGCCTAACTTCCATGAGGGCTGGTTACCAAACACAGATAGCTTAATCACACTGACCAACTTCCCCACTAACCCACCCCAGCATTTAGAGACTTTCCTGACTTTCGTTTCAGCAGACCTGAGTTCAAGTTCTCTCTCTGATTACAATAGTCTCTCTCCCTTATTGAAATTGTCTTGAATATAATCTTCCCTCCCTGTTTTACTGGTTTGGTGCAGTTTTTCTTTTACATATCAAAGTGGCAGACAGAATACTTAAGTTGGGTCTCCACAGGAAATGAAGACATATTGGTGGAGTGAGAGCCCTGGGAATCCATGGAAGTTGTTAACGAATGAACACAAGGATGAGTCTGCACATCTAAGACTCCTGAACTATTAAACTACCATGGAAGAGGGGCTTCTCTTTAATGCCCCAGGCTGTACACCTGGAAAAAAGAAGAAGACACACTGTGAAGGGAAGAAATACTTTTAAGAAAAGCACAGTGCCAGTCACTTAAATTGGGACATATTTCAGTCTCAAGTAGCTTAAGCTGGTGCACAAAAAGGAGAATCTGTAAGGAAGAGAAGTGAGGAATAGGGCTTTATTCCTGAACGAAAAAGAGGCAAATCCTGCATGTGATCAATGCATAAATTGGCAGAGAATGCAACACAAGAAAAGATGGAGGGCATCCCCCCCAACTTTTACCATATAGGGTACCAAATTTGGTGAGTACCAAATAGAAAGAGTGACTATCTCACAATATTGGAAGCACAAAAAAGACCTCCTTCTGGAGACATGAAAGGCAATTGTCAGCAGCAGAGTCCGAAATCCCAAGGATGACGAGGTGGAGTAGATGAAGACAACCGCTGTTGTGATTGTTCATGAAAAAGAGTTGTAGACTGGAAGAATCAGGAAAAATTTCACCATGTATGACAACCAAACTCTATCACAGGGAGTGAACAGGAGTTCGTTAGGTGGGCACGGTCTGAGAAAGGGCATGTTAGGAAGAGTGACAATGGATTTTAGGATGAGGCGTCAAAAATTAATTTGAGTATTAGAATGGCAGCCAATTTATATACCTGGAAATGTAAGGAAGCATCAGATTGTAAAATATCTTAAGAACCATGACTGAGATAATTAGGCTTTAATTAGAAATATATATATGACTTTATGAGGAGGGGGATGTTAAGGCGGAGAAATTAGGAATCACGAAACATGTTAGGGAACCATTGAAGTAATCCACTGGGAAAGGTTAAGGGCTTGAACAAAGTAGTGGCAGTAGGCAGTAGAGATGTAGAAAAGTTTCTGGATTTGAAATATGAGTGTTGGATCTTTAGGGTTGGACTATGAGGTAGTGAACTAGGAAATAATGAGTGAACCAAACTAAAGAAGAGATTGAAACTACACACTTGAGAGTACAAGAGAGAAGGTACGTATTCTGAAGAATAAAATACCCAGGTGGGAAAATCAGGTCTACAATGCAGAAGAAAATTATGTGCTATAGATACACATGTGAGACAAGAATACTGTTATAGCTAAAAATGGTGGCACTAGCAAGAGCCGTAGAGAAAGACAAGGAGTCTCAGATTGGAGCCATGGGAAAAGCCCATACTTCAGGAGCAGACAATAACTAAAAGTCAATGAAGAAAGCAGAGAAGGGCCAGTGAGGTATCAAGGAGATTTTACCAGAAATTGTGGTCTAAGTGGAACCAAAAGAAAATGTTTCCAAAATTTTGTATGATTGAAGCTATCAAATGCCAGAAATAAGTCAACTAATGTAAAGACTAAAAATTTATGTTGAATATGGCAAATAAAAAGAGACATTGGTGTTTAAATTTTAGTGACCCAGTAGGACAGAATCAAGATTGACCTGGATAGAGAAGAGAATGGAAGACAAAGATGAGAGTATAAGTGACTGACTTCTCCTTCAAGAACGTTAGCCACAAGGGAAAAAGAGATACACTTACTTTATCTTTTAGAAGTCTTTTCAGCTATTATTTATGATGACATAAAAAGAATTTATAATTAGTGTACAAGTAAGTGTATATAATTGATATGTTCTTGCAAAACGGTATATAAATTATTTTCCACTTAATTCATCTAAAGGTTTCAGGAATACTTATGTCACTTTTGATTGATCTTCAACTTCCATTGCTTCCTAACACATTAGTTTGATATTTTTCTACTCCCAGAGCCTGTCAAGTTGTTAATGATCTATAAAAATCCACTTTCACACCCTGAAGAATATCAGTCTTAAATAAATGCCACAGGAAAGAAATCCTTTGTTAATATGAATTCCTTTTGAAATGATTTTAATTAGTTTTGTACAGTGGACATTGTAAATCAGATTTTCTTAATGTAAACCAGAACAATTAAGACATCACACATATGGCTATGGTATTTTAAAAAATGTATTAGAACATCTTCTCATTACTTGGAGCAATCAATGCCTGTGGGTCAGGGTTACTACCTGGTGAATAGAATCCAGAGCAGTGCACACTTGCCCACATCCCATCCTTCAGAGATGGCAAATCCCTGTCATGTACAATGGATTATGAAAACTTGCCCTTCTCTCCTTCAGTATTCTTCCCATGGATATCATGAGCTCAGGAGGAAAGTCCTTTAGGGTACTTAAGTTAAAATCATTTTTCATTCTCCTTTAACTTAACCCTATCTGGGAAGCACTTTATCTGCCCTTTCACTCTAAATGAAAGCTTCGCTGGATAGAGCAATCTTGGATGTAGGTCCTTGCCTTTCATGACTTCGAATACTTCTTTCCAGCCCCTTCTTGCCTGCAAGGTTTCTTTTGATAAATCAGCTGATAATCTTATGGGAACTCCTTTGCAGGTAACTGTCTCCTTTTCTCTTGCTGCTTTTAAGATTCTTTCCTTATCTTTCATCTTGGGTGATGTAATTATGATGTGCCTTGGTGTGTGCTTCCTTGGGTACAACTTCTTTGGGACTCTCTGAGCTTCCTGGACTTCCTGGAAGGCTATCTCCTTCTCCAGACTGGAGAATTTCTCTTCACTATTTTTTCAAGTAAGTTTCCAACTTCTTACTTTTTATTCTTTATACTTCAAATGAATTATACTAAAAGAATCCATTATTTTTGTATCATTGCTGTAACTTTTCCCTCCACCACACTCAGTTATAAAAGAACAATTCAGCTCCCATTTATTTAAGAACAACTAAGTGTCAGTAGTTAAATACTCAAATCTATTGCAAATGCTGAGATATGGCAGTGAGAGACAGAGATTAATATAAAATGTGTTACCCTCCAAGAAGCATATACTCTGTATATCTAAGGGAAGCAAGGAAGGCAACTGTTTTTGCCCCTTTCTGTGTGTTTTTGTACTATGATTGATTTTTCTTTTTACTTCATTGGGGGAAGGAAGAGAAGATTGGAAAAGGTACAAAATGACTTGCCACTTAACAAATTAGGAAAAGTACTATAGTATAAATCCCTTCTTTCTCTTTCCCTAGATTTGGAGCTGACAGTGTTACATACGTTTTATACCATATGTCAAGGTTTACTTCTTGATAGGTTTCCCATGTTCCCTTTGCCACGGCTTGAAATGACTGTTTTTCTTGGCTGGTTTGAGAGCCTGAATATGGACTTTGGGATTGTTTTAAAGCATTAAACAGAAAGTACACAAGTTCCACACCATGCTAACAAAATTTTACAACTAAAAGCCCAGGACTGACACATTATTCTGATATTTGTATATGAATATTTTATAAAGTATTTTCCAGCTCTGAGAGCCCATTACTGCACTTATTCCCAATATCAGCAAAGAAAGCCTTGTTTTCCTTAGGGCTCCTTATAACTACTGGCTCATTTGAAAAAAATATATTTTTAAAAAATTCTAGGTCCACCAAAAGTCAGAAAAATATTGTAGAGAGGTCCTGCTTCCCTTCAACCAGTTTCCCCAGCAGTTATATTTTTACTTAATTATACTACAAAAGCAAGTCCAGGACATCGACATCCACACACGGTGTGTTATATGGCTCTTTGTTATTTCATCACAAATGTCAATTCATCTACTCACCACAGTCAAGATGAAAAATTATTCCATCACCATAAAGACTTCACTCACATTCCCCTTTGCAGTCACGACCAGCCCCAGCCCCTCCCAACTCCATTCCAAACCCCTGGCAACTATTGATCTCTTCTCTTCCTCTGCGATTTTGTCATTTCAAAACGTTATATAAATGGAATGAAACAGAGTATAGCCTCTTGAAATTGGCTTTTTTTCACTTAGCATAGGGCCCCTAAGGTCTTTCCAAGTAGTTTCATGCACCAATAATTTGTTATTTTTATTGCTGAGTAGTAGCCAGTGTATGGAAGTTAAGACTGACTAATTTTCATGAGACATATAAATAGATTTTGTGAGCAATTAGTCAATATAAAAATATATACAGCTATATATGGGGGTGTTTGTGTGTGTTCTAAGGATGAGGTCATATATCTGGGAAAAATGTTTTTAATCTTTATACCATTAGCTTTAAACTCATTTATTTCCTACAATAATACAGAAAACTGTACAATATCAACAATTAAAAAATACTGATAAAAAAAGAAAAAAGAAAGCAATGAAAAAAAAAATACTGATTCCAACCTATTACCCACATATTCAAAAATACACTGGGTAAGGTTGGTATTTTAAGCAGTTTAAAACAGTGTTGTGGTGACTAGGAAATTAGAATCTAAATACAACACCATCAGAGACTCCAAATTATCATTAGACAGTGACACAATGAATCCATGAAAGCAAAGCTTCTGAGACTACAAAGATGAAGAATGGAGACTTTACATGTACAGTCTGGGGTTCTGGGGATGCAAACACACACCTCAGCTCCTGGTTCCATTACCAAGACAGGCTAAGCTAAGGTTTTGCACAAATTGTCACTCTCAAAGTTGGCAATAAAGATCACAAGGAACTTGAAATAATGGCTTTTTAAAGGCATTTACTCAAATGCTGACCTTGCTGAAGTTGTCAGTGAAGATCAACAGTTTGGTCAATTTTACCAAGAGATATACAGAAAATTAGCCAATCAGCCTACTACACACAAAAATAAACTTGCTGGGCATGAGTTCAAGAAAACCCACCCAGATTATAATACGGACTGTTGCACACATTTTATGTTTGTACGGAGAGACGTGATTGCTTGGTACTTGGCAAGAAGTCTTCCATGTATAGCTCACCAAAGTGAGCAGATCCAGGGGGGATGACCACCACATGGTGGGCAGACCAAGTTGCTGGTGAGACGCAGGCCGTCAGCAGTGCAGGTAACGTTCATCTCTGATATCAGACTTTCAATGAAGCCAATCAAAAATGTATTTCGATCAAATCAGGGAATTCCAGTAATCAGTCCCATTTTTAGAGATACATAAAACCACCTTTTTTAAAAGTTCTAAGTAAAAGTTGGGCAACATTTGCTTCAAGAACATTGGGATTTTGTTGGATTATGTTGCAGTCACCGAGCTCACTGGAATGCTCTTGCCACAAGGCACTTCATGTTTTCTCCCAGCACCTTATGGGTTCCATCAAGGTCAACACAAGTAATTGCATGGGGTATAAAAACAGCCCCCAAGAACCACAACCACCCTCAGAGGAAACCAAAGGAACCATGAGCCATAGGAGCCAATATGAGATGCAGTGCCAAAGGACATCAAAAGCAACCCTCTTGCCCTGTAGATGCTGGCAATCCTAGCTGAAAAACTGATGTACTCACGAATAGATGAGATGAGAATATGTATTTATGCGAATGGATTTATGTGAATCTTGAGAGAAACCGACCTCTTGGCTCTTCAGTTTTTCTCAATATGTCAATCTCTTCATATCTTACTTGAAGATAGTTTCTGCCCCACTTCAAATTTTGGTATTAATATCAGTTCATGCCATTGGAGAGTGGGAAGGAGTTAAATAAAGTTAACAGGACTGTCCCCTGTGTTTTATCAAGGTGTCGACTCTGTTCACAATCTAGGAAAGGATTCGTGACAACCTGCACTGTGATGGTCGCCATTGAAGCCACTGCGGCCCGTGTCCTGGAGGGTCCCCCACAGCAACCTCCCTTTGGGCCGTACATGTCCCCCACCCCACCCACATTTCATCTGAGCATCTCTTTGTATCAAACTCATAGAATGAATTAATATGAAGCATAACAAAACTAGTCACACCCCAGGAGGCAGAACTAAGGTCCTTGCTCTCAACTTCCAAAGCAGACCTTGACTACATCTGAGAACAAAATCTGAGTTGCTGCCAACTCCATGTGCAGCAGTAATCTACAGGAAGATCATTTATTCATTTCTCATGAGCCAGATTCAATGTTCAGATCTTAAACAAGGATAGTTTGATCAGAGTTCTATGTCTGAGCACCCTAAGGTTGCTGAAATGCTTTCAAAGTGAAAAGAAAACGATTTATATATAACATAACAAGCAATTTTTATTTAAATAGCTGAAATTTATATGGAAATTATTTAAATAATGAATCAATCTGTCATTATGCAGCTAAATGGAGCTGATAATGACAAAAGTCCTGTCTGAGAAGAAGAAATATGTGTGCATATATAAATATCGAATTAGAAAATTAAAACGGAAATTTCTGGCAGACTTATTTTTGAAAAATTAAAAGAAATACATATCTAAAATTTACTAATAGCTCCCTGGTAGCTAAATCTTTTTAATATACTATAAAATGGAATAAATAGAACAAAGATCATAGATTTCAGTTCAGCATTTTAGCAAAAGTGCCACATTTATTTCTTTTTCTTTTTTTTTAATACTGTGCTTCACTCTTGTCAACATTAAAGCTGTTGGCTATTTTGACATAGCATTTTACTCTCCTTTTCTACTTCTTTTTACTGAAAAGTAACAGAACTTAAACCAGCATTAGACTTTACCAGGTGACGGGACTGAGGAAACCAAATGCTGACCATCTGCTGAGGCAGAACAGCCTGACCCCATCCAAAACTGAAACTGTCTCTCCTCCCAGGATCCAGGGGCAAGTGGGCGGCCAGCACCTGCTGTTGGTTTGAGAGGTCTGCTTAGAAGAGTAGCATCAGCACATGGCTCTGAGGCTACACCATATGCAGCTGCCAAAACCCAAAGGTGCTTTTGGAGAATGGTGAAAGGCAGGATTGGTGGGGCGGGAGAGCACACTGAAGTGTTACCCACTTCAGAAATGAGTATCCATTCCACGCGAGGGACTAAGACCTCACGGATGTGAATGTGAATGTGTGTGTGTGTGTGTGTGTGTGTGCCTGTCTTACTCTGAACAGCAGAGGCCAAATGACCTAAAAGAAATAAATCTCTTTAGGAAAGAAATCATACTTGACAAAAATAAGCTAACGCAAAAGCAAATGCAATTTACAGCCTGAGCCCTACATCTCTTTATGTGTTATCCATGCAGAGCTGCTGCCAGTGCAAGTAGCACCACTTGCTATTGCTAAGAAATTGTCAGACTGGCAGTCCTCCATCAATAGCTACCATTACCTTAGGGATAAATTACTTTCCCGGTCCTTATTTTGAAAATCAGTAGACTCAGAGATAAAATTTTTTTTCAGAAAATAAAAATATGTAGGGAGTCACAAAAAAATTAGTCAAAGTTTTTCTAATAAGTTCTTTGGTTGACATCATAGGACAATTAACTTCGTATTGCAACATTATTATTACTGCATTAGTTTCTAATAAAGGCTAAGAAAGGCATTACAAATTTTTAAAATTAAGTGTTACGTACACATCCTGAGACCTATAAGTAAGACGTACAGGACTTTGTTATGCTAACTCCATCAGTAACCACCAGTTCCCCCAAAGTGTTTTTCAATGGAAAGTTGGTTAAATAGAGAGCTACAGGGGAAATGTATTTAAAAAATGCTGGTCTTGAATATGTCATGAAGGCCCAAATAAAAAAGCAGTCTTATTTGCATTATCCCACACTTCTCCACACTAAACAAAACTACACAAGAAGGCATTCACTCTTTCCTGGCTTCCATACTGTTTATATGTCATACTATTTTCAGCACAAGCCCTATATCTCTACATGCAGATTGTACTTCAGCAGCCAACGACCAGAGTCTCCACATAAATCAACTGAAGAAGCTGAGACAAATGACTTTGACAAGGTTTAAAATACATCTCCAAATAGATCCATTCTTGGAAAGTGTATGACAACAGACTTGGGGAGTAATTCCCAGAGTTGCCATAAATACGATGGTGCTTTGGCATTCCATAATTATAAGTATGACTTGGCATCCCATAACTCTGCCCTAGCCCAGATGTCTTCTGTTATGCTAACACGACTCAAGAAGTAACACAAGCATAAGGAAAAAGAAAATGTACAGAGATTCAAGAATTTGGACCCATAATGATTCCTCTCCCTCTCCCTTCAAAACTGGGTTCATTAGTGGCAAGGAGACAGCAACAATGAAGAGCTGGTGAGGAGCAAGTCAGTGACCCTGAAATCAATACCACAAAGCCACATACAACACACAATGTGACCTGAAAAAGTACAAGCTTCCTCAACGTACTTAGGTACCAGGAACCTTCATTAGTGAGTATATATTTGAGTTGCCCTCTCCTCACAGCTATATATCACGCTCTTATTTATATTTGATATTAGAACCATTTAAAGGGAGGGAAAGACTAGACAGAGAGGAGAGAAATAAACAGCAAAAGGAGACATTTAAAGAAAATCATAGATGGCAGAAAGACCACAGAAAGAAATAAAAGCCCTCTCGAAATAATTCATATATTAGTTCATATAACAGTTTTATTTTTTATTTAAAAAAGAAGCTAAATGAAGATGAGGCGGTAATTAACCCAGCTCTGCCTTCCTTCCAGCTCCGTGATGCAGCGGGCCCAGGAAACACATGGAATGTGTCGTTAGGTACAGTCTCGGTATGGATTCCCGAGGCCTACCTGGACACCCATGCAGATAAAAGTGCTGCTAGACCAAAAATCCATGGTGCAAAAGAATTCAAACAAGACACCTGTTCCTCTGGAATGAAGTGGCTTGGTTAATGAAGAATGAACTGGATGTCACTCTTTTGGTCCAAAGCCTGTGCAGAATACAACAGATTGTTGAAGAGTAAAATATAATCAGGTTATTTATAACACAAGAGCCTTTTCACTTTATGAAAGTGCAGCGAACAGGAGTGGAAAGAATAAAATGCAGTGACCCACACACTCTTTTTTTAAAGGTAAAAAAATATGCCCCCCACTGACTGAACCTTCGGTGTGTGAGCATTCTTCTAGAAATGAAGTCGGCCCATAATGAACCCATAGGTATTGATAATGAATGATGAAATATAATGTGTTATCAGCTAACCTCAAAGCCATCAATTTGGGTCCTCTAATGCTATTTTGAGGCCACTATCAGAAGCAAACTTGATTTTTAAGAAAAAGCCTGTGGAGGAAATCTTCCCTCTTTAAGGAAGTTCAATACCGCCTGCTCACAGTCAGGCAGCACCAGGCCAAAGGGTTCTCTCCCTGATGGCGCCGACATGTCATCCCTCTGGAATGTGAAAACACTCTGAATCACTTCGGTCGTGTCCCACATGTCAAATGTGTATGCATGGAAAATTTGCTCATAATTTCATTGCATTATATCTTAGATATTCTGTCTACGATGTAGTCATTGTGACACGGAATTCATTTCAGAAGAAGCCATCTAATATTTTTTAAGCATGGACTTTGTAGTCAGACAGATAACTAGACAGTCCTGGGCCACGGCACTTACTACCTAAGTGGCATGGACAGGTCAGTGCTGTCCCCAGGCCTCTGCTTCCTCAGGTTAATAATGTCTAACTAGCAGGACAGTGTGAGTTGAGGGAGATATGCCAAGCCCACAGTACACACCCGTTCAAGGACAGCTGCAACTACTGTGTGTGATTTTTGTATATTCAAGAAAGAACACATTTGATATGTTTTTTAATTTTATATAAATCATATAAAATGTATTGAAAATCAATTAACAATGAATATATTTTTAAATTTATAAAACATTAACCTTAATAAAATAATTGGGAAGATAAATAGGTAGAAATAATCATATACATATATTCACAAATATAAAAATAGAACTGAGGATAATATGAAGTGGTCATTTCTGGGTGATGAGATTAAAAGTAATTTTTATTGCTTGCTTCTTGTTTATCTACCATGTCCAAATTTTGTACATTTTCAGTTTTCAGGCTATTGTCTCAAGCACAGCAGGTACTTGCAGGATCACTGCTGTTCTTGGGAGGAAGAGACCTTTGAAGTTTTACAACTTCCTTTAAGTTTTATCCCAACTCCTTGACCAATGGGCAACTTTAAAGCCTCCTTTTCTTTCGTGCAATGAAGAAAGGAACAGGAAACTAACTTGTCTACTTTTTCATGCCTACCCACACAAATTGGCTTTTAAGCAATCCGGCTGAATTCAATAAAGCTAGTTATTTTACAACAATAATCTCTTCAGATTCAACTAGTATCTTTCTAATCAAATCAGACTTTAAGTTTTGATTTGGTTTTCAAAACCATTTTTACTTGTCTACAACACCCATTCAGACAGGCCAGGTGGCCCCTGTATTAGGAAGCCCCTCAGAGGACATGACACAGGGTCCCGCAGAAGTAACACTTCTTTGAGTGTGGTTCGTGGGGTAATGATATGGATGCAATAATTTATAGTTTTAATTTAAACATTTCACCTAACACGTCATATGGTGTGCTTGAGTGTGATATTGCTATGTTACAGAATTACATGCTTTTCATTTTGTAATACAAGATTTTGTAAAAAAAAAAAAAAAAAAAAAAAGGGGGGGGGGCGTTATTTGTGCCTTTGTGCCGGACCCTGTACCACGACTCACACAGGCAGGACATGCAGATCCACTGACACCTGTCTTTCATGCTCAGCTCTCTTCCAGGGAAACGGGTCCACCCACAGCATGCGCGGATCACTGGTCCTGGTCTTTAGCCAGGACTTGAGGGCACATCTAGACTCTAGACCACATGACATTACAGATGGGTTACAGGTGAGCAAATCACATCTCTGTTTGACCTAATAATAAGTCATCGCAATAAAAAAGGACTTACGCAGACTTAAGAGAAAATACTTTTATCTTCTAAGAGTCAGACACAATGTATACGGAGCACCACTGAGAGTAAAGCAATGTGCTAGGTGTCGTAAAAGGAGAGTAAAACAAAAACAAACTCATTTTTCAGGACCTTAACCTGTCTTGTTCTTTTCTTTTACTTATTTTCTATGGATTTAAATAATCTCTTAAGTGGAACAAAGCTACAGCCTGTCACACTAAAAAGCAAAAGATGAGATTTATAATGTAGAGGACATAGAACCTGCTTCATCTTACTGGCTGGTTTCCCACAGCGTTAAAATCTCCAAAGGGCAGCAAACATTTAAAAGCTATTACAATGTAAAGTCTGCAAAGGCTAAGTGATGGCTCTGAAAGAAGATAAAGATCATTAACCCAAGACTTAATAGCTATTCATTTCTCTAGGAATATTTATCAGTAAATATTTTTGAATCTCCACTTTGTGAAGACACCAAGTATGATCCCGAAGGGAAACAAAAAATGTCCTTGATCAAATAAGGTTGAGAAATAGTTAAAAACCAGAATGTACTTGAGCACATTAAAGGATAGAAAGTCTCAATTTTACTTAACCACAGAACCCTTCTTCGGCCTTACCCTTAACATCTGTGACAGTGAGTCTTACATGTCACCTTGACTAGGCTCCGGTAGCCCATTATTCAAGTAAATGTGAGCCTTCACTTGCTGTGAACATATTTGATAGATCTCGGTAACATCTATAATTATATAATATTAAGTACAGGGAATTATCCTCAATAACGTGGGTAGGTTTCATCCAGTTGAAAGGCCTCAAGAAATAAATTTCAGGTTTCCCTGAGGAAGACAAAATTCAGCCTCAAGACACAGAATCAGGTCCCGTCCAAGAGTTCTCAGTCAGCCTGCCTGTCTTACGGATTTCAGGCTGGCCAGCCTCCAAATCACATAAGCCAATTCCTTGGAATAAATAAATAAAGTATGTGTGTGTGTGTTCTTTCTCTGGTAAAACTTTGACTGACAAAACATCCAAAGAAACTAACATTTCGCATAACTTTCTTTAGGCAATACAATAAATTTCCATCTTCTACAGAAGTAAAATCCAATTTTCCACAGCATAACTATAATCAGATACCAAGAGCTGTAGGCTGAAACCCCACTTAATTTACAGATATAATAAATATTGTTGTTGTTGAGCATCTTTCCTGCCAGCACCCAACCCACACCCACACACAAGTTGGAATTGCCCACATCCTAAAAGTAGCCCCTGACCGACATCAACAAAACAAAGCAATCTCTCTTCCTTTGTCTCCATGACTTGTTCAGGTGTGGTGGTAACATGGCAATATGGGTCTAAGTGAATTGATGCAAAGACATCCCCCTGGCCACACTGATTGGCTCTGCTTTATTAAATGATAAAATAAAAATGAAGATCCCTTCTGGCCTGGATGATGATTACTGGTTGCCAACATCAGGACTCAAACTGCTGCATATTTGTGACCATGAGGGAAGCTGGCATGAGAACAAAGCCAAAACACCTACGAGGCAACGTTGGAAGAGATACAGAGTGATACATATGTAGTCCCAGTCAAAGCACATGTGAGACGTGAACAACCTGTGAGCTTTACCTTCCTGAGCCAATAAATCCACTCCATAGTTTAAGGCAATCTGAGTTGAGCTTCTTTTGGTGCTTCAATATGGGTTTGTTGAATTGCACTGGCACGTAAGAGCATCCTAACTAATAAATGGTACATTGAAGAGGTAAAGCTGGGGACATAAGAACACAGAAAGCCTTGCTGTGGCCAGACAGACTGGGCAGAGCAGCAGAAGAGGGTAAATAAGAAGTTTGCTAACTGATTAATTAGGTCATCGCAAGCTTTGTGCTATTCAACTGTTCTGAGCACATGAAGACTATGAGTGTGTGGAGGAACCTCAAACATCAGGGCTCTTTAAACATCCCTGAAAATTTGATGAAACTATTATCACTTTTCTCAAAAAAATGCTTATATGCATAAAATTTAGCTTTCAGTTTCAGGAGCTTCATGTAGTTTTAAAATACAGGCACCGAGGTCTATGGGTCGAAGTGAAGGAGCCCTGCCCTACATGGTGACAGGAAAACTGTCCACATTGATGATTTTGATAAGTAGATATAAAAGAGTGAAACTAAAAATGTGATTTGGCTGAACACACGTTACACAAATTGCAATTATTTGTGACACCATTAACTCGGGGGACAGATTAAGTTGTTCCACAATTATGAGGTGCACACCCAATGGAGTGTTGCAGTAAGTTTCACTTACTCCAGGAAACTCTCCCCACGAATGCTCACCATTTCATGACGCACAGGGTGTGGTCAAACTTGTCACTTGAAAGAAGGTAAGAGAAAATATCTCCTCAACCGATTCGCAGGCAGTTAAGAGGTTAAGAAGTTAGCTCCGAGAACCATCTTGGAGGTGGAGGGCAAGTGGTATTGACTGTCACTTTTTCATGGAATTATAAACACAAAAACCAGATGGAAGGGGCCAACGGAGAAGTTTTTTTAGAGGAATGAAGAAATGGCAGTGCTGACTGCTACCAAACAAGGTAGACCAAGGGAGGAAAAAGACACCTATCATGAACTGTTATTAGTATATGCATTCTTCAACACAGGCTCAGATATAAGCCCACAAACAAAAGAAATAAGACACTGTTACAATTTTCCATTTTATTGATAATGAAAACTTCTGCCATTTTATTTTTTCTTTTTTTCCATATTTTTATTTCATTTTTAATCAGTATTTTTTAATTGTTGATGTTGTACAGTTTTCTGTCTTTTACCCCGCCCCAGCCCACCACCCCAGCCCTCCCCACCTTCCTCCCATTTCCACCCCCCATAGTTTTTGTCCATGAGTCCTTTATACTTGTTGCTCTAAACTGTTCCCCCTTTCCCCTGAAATTCCCTCCCCTCCCCCTCTGGACACTGTCAGACTGTTCTCAAATTCAGTGTCTTTGTTTATATCTCTAGCTATCAGAGAGATGCAAATTAAAACTACAATGAGATACCACTTGACACCAGTCAGAATGGCCTTCATAAACAAAGCAACAAATAGCAAGTATTGGAGAGGTTGTGGAGAAAAGGGGACCCTAGTGCACTGTTGGTGGAATTGCAGATTGGTACAACCACTACGGAAAACAGTATGGAATTTTCTAAGAAAACTAAAAATGGACATACCTTTTGACCCAGCAATTCCACTGCTTGGATTATATCCTAAGAACCCTGAAACACCAATCCAAAAGAATATATGCACCCCTATGTTCATAGCAGCACAATTTACAATAGCCAAGTGCTGGAAGCAACCTAAGTGCCCATCAGTTAATGAATGGATCAAAAAACTGTGGTACATTTACACTATGCAGCAGAAAGAAAGAAGGAGCTCCTACCCTTTGCGACAGCATGGAAGGAATTGGAGAGTATCATGCTAAGCGAAATAAGCAAGGCAGTGAAAGACAAATACCATATGATCTCACCTTTAACAGGAAGCTAATCAACAAAACAAACAAATAAGCATAATATAAACAAAAACTTCTGCCATTTTAATCAACAATAAATAAAAATATTTTTCTTACCAGTTAAAGGAGTTTAAAACCTAAGTTGACAGCCCATCATTGTAGTCAGAAAAATTGTTGGTGTAAAGAAGAAAAGACAAATATTTATTTAATGCAAATCAAGCACTGGTATCATTCACTAAAACTAAGACTAAATACCTAGTATATTCTATTATAAATAACTTCTGGAAGCAATGGCATTCCCAACTCTAAGAAAGCACACTTGGTGTGATGACATGGGCAGATACTACAAAAATACCTCCATTTGACTTTTCCAGGTTCTCAGTTCTGCTAAATATTGAAATAATATATTAACCAATCCATTTGCTCAAACATTCAATTTTAATGGAGTCATGAAGGACAACCAAAAGGCAATTTATTCTGTTATATTTTATTATAGGTAGCATTTTTAAAGTGAGTGGGGCACTTGCACATATATGACAAGTTTCTTGAATGAGTTGTATAAAAATGAGAATCTCAGCCCCCAAATTTCTCACAAACAAAAACAGAATGCACTCTGACATGCATGCTTGGATTCTTGAATGTGATTTTAATACATTTAGGGACAAAGGTGTTTTACAAGGTGAAGGAACAATGTCTAAAATATGAAAGAAGTTAAGTATAAAATATTATCCAATGTTTAATAGTTTTTGTTGCATTTTAATTTGTAAGACTGCATCCTTGCACAATGTACAAGGTAGAAAATAGTGCAAATTCAAAAATCACAATCGTTCATAGCTTCTTGGGGATAAATTTTGTAATTTGAAATAACCTGGGAAAGCTTTAGTAGGAGAGCCAGGGCTGGTTTAAGTCCAGGCTTCTGCAAGCGGCACTTGTGAGAAAACAAAGTGTGTCACGGAGTCACAGTGCAGAAGAACATGGTTCTGGTCCCACTTCCACTACTAATGAGCTTCTCAGTGCTGCGAACAACACGTGCCCTTTCTGTACTTTGGTTTTTTCCTGTGTACAATGAAACACTGGACTGCTTGATTTCTAAGGTGCTAGCCACGCTACCTTCCTGAAAAATCTATGTCAAGATCTTAAGAATGATGTAGATGTAGGCAAGTTTCAGTCACACAGATAAGGCACAAGACACAATCACAATACCTTCAGTGTTTTTACAATTTGAGGATGGATGCACAGCCAGCATTGTTTTGCACACAGGAAGACAACCATTATCTGCACCTCTCCTCCCCTCATCTCTGAGACACTCCATTGTCTAAAGCACAGGATCCCAGCAACACCGTCAAAGTTTCTCACTGTCTGGTACAGTCCCTGTTGCATGATTGATGGTGGCAGTCTATTTTTACAAGAATCATGAAAAATAACTTATGATGTGCAATCATTTTATAGACATAAAAGAATTTGTTAGTGATAAAATAATACCTCACAAATCTTGCTTACAGAAGAACTATGACATATGTAGAGGCACAGTTTAATCACCTTCCATCCTAAGAGTGGTTAGACTGAGTGCCCCAGTGCCCCAAACCAGACAGAGTAGGGAAAGGGACATAGTAACTGCTCCGTGGGGAACCTTGGCAGACACCCTGTGACCAGATGATAATGATTAGTATTGCCAGCGATAGTGTGCGTCATCATGCACCTCTGATGATATGACAATATGACGCGACAAGAAGGGCACTTCACCTCTGTGGTATTCTTTCTAACACCTTAAAACCCCAGCTAATCATGTGAAAAACACAGACAAATCTATTCTATAGGACCTCTGGCCAGTATGCCTCAAAACGATCAAAGCCATGAAAAACAAGAACAGACTGAAAACTGAACATATCAAAGAGGGCAGGACAGCGTGACACCTAAATGCAGTGTGGCTGCCTGGACTGAGTCCTGGAAGAGAAAGAGGACATTAACAGAATGGCTGGTAGAATCCAAACCAATTCTGGAATTAAGAGTAAAAAATAATAATCATTAGTATTCAAATAAAGAAAAATCTCATGCAGTATGTGCACAGCTCTTCTGCTTAATACAGTACATAATTTATCTTTCTTAAATCTTTGCCATAATCCTGTGAGAAAGCACTAGATTTTCACTCAACAGATGAGGAAAGTGAAGCTCATTTCAGTTTAAAAGGTTCATTAACAAAAGACAGCTAGTAGGGACCAGTAGCTTCACACTACCCTAGTTATCACTGGGGGTTCTACCGACATTTCTTACAGTCATCGGTTCCTTCTCTGTGGCCTGCAGTCCTGCCTTGTGTCTCAGCGTCAGACTGCGGCCAACACATTTCCAGAATCTTGGACTCAGAAGGCATCTTGAAAGACTGTGATGTCCCATCAATTACCATGTCTCCTCCTTAACAGAAAGCCATTGCCGAATTCATACCCTTTCCCCAAGTGACACTCAGAAAAGGCGTGTCCTGAGTCTCTGGTCACTATACTTTCCCCCTTTTTCCTAGCCATACCTACCTCATTAACACCTTCCTCAAAGTTTATCAATGTTTTAAGTGCAGAAAAAAAATCCCTTCATTGGAAAAGAGACTAGGACAATTAACAATAGCTGCTAATGAAATGTATAATGAAACCAGAAGCCAAATTTTAGTTTACCATTTAAGTTAGAAAAATACATTTTTTAGGTATGACTAATAATGACATAATTTAAATATAAGAAGTTGCTTCTAGGTCATATTTTTCTTTATCAGTGTACATAGACTACAGACTGCTTTCATATACTCCTCACTATAAGGTTTGGTGGGGGTTTTTGTTTGTTTGTTTGTTTGTTTGTTTTTGCATCTTTAAATGATCTCCAGAATTCTATTCTGTATTTCTGAATAACAGTCAAGTTGTAGTAATTCTGGCCCTAACTTTACAGTGAGGAATGTATTATCCTGAATAAAAAAAGATCTTGAAGCTACAAAATGATTTATATTTTCTAACACCTTTCTTATAAGCAACGCAAGCTGTAAATTATACAGAAAGTCCCATCTACAGTAGTTATTTTAACTACTCCAACTGTCCTTCTCTCTGCAGATATGGAAAACCTAAGGTTATATCACACATTCTTTTTAGGATGTGAAATACAAAGAACAGTAGACAAATATTTACAAATATTAAGATCTGTTTTCTTGGACCACCTCATGCTCATGTGAAGTCACGCAGCAAACATCCACGTCTCAGTGGTGTGTGTTAGCTACTTACTCACTAACCTGAGAAGCACGAGCCTTGTTCCTGAGAATTTGCCATTTAAGACACAAAACTGACACCAACTATCAGAGAAGGCAACCCCGTGCTGAAGAAACACCGAATAGACATATTCAAGAAGACCAAGTAAAGCGTCAGTAAACTGGCCCTCAACTAGTCATAAGCATCACAGATTTTTCAAGGCTGGAAACTACATTTGAAATAAGCAGGTAAAAATATGGCCAGAGACTCAGAAACATACTGGGTTCTTAGTCTTGAGAGAGGTGCCCAAGTGATGGTGTGAGCTGAGCCAGAATGCAGATCCGAATCCTGATGGAAACATATGATACTCAAGATGGGCCAAGTTTTATTTTTTAATATCTCAGCTTCCAGTTGGCAACAGAAAAATTCTGCGCCAGCTGCTGAGGAAATAAAGTGCCTGGAGCTGGCAGGCACTGGTGCTTGGAAAGCCGACAGGTTTTGATGCACAATGGAGACCAAGGTGCTTGTGCCTAAAAGGCAGAGGGGCAAGAGGGGAGCGTGACCACAGAACTCTCCCAGCCTGGGGTGCAGCAAGGTAGCACTGTGCTAGGGAGCCTTCTGGTGCTTAATTAGAAAGAAGAGCTACTCAGTCAGGTCCATCCATCGTGGATAAAGCAAATGCAGGGGCTGTAACCCTCAGGAAGTAGGTCCCTGCGCTATATTCCTCAACATCCGATGGAACAATGGTGGGCATCTGGGAAATGAAAAGCACATCACTTTCTTCAAACTCTGCTTGCCACATGAGCATAGATTAACTCAGGGTAGATTCTGAAACATAGCAAGAAGACTCCAAGGTTATGACTAATAGACAGATAGCAAAGTGGGGAAGAAAGGCAAAAGAATGTCTTAGTTCAGGCTGCCATAATAAAATATCAAAGACTGAATGGGTTAAACAACAGAAATTTATTTTCTCACAGGTCTGGAAAGTGGAAGTTCAAGATCATAGGCCAGCATGGCTGGATTGTGGCATGAGCTCTCTTCCAGGCTTGCAGACTTTCTATCTTCCTTATCACTTCTTCCTCACAGGACAGAGAGAGAGAACTAGGTTTTTGTTGTCTCTTATCTGAAGGGCATGGATCCCATCATAAGGGTCCTCATTTGGGGCCTCATTTAATCCTGATTCACTCCCAAAGGCCCGTCTTCAAATACCATCCCACCGCAGCGGCAGCGGGGAGGGGAGAGTAGGGCTACAAAATAAGAATTTGGGGGGAACAAACATTCAGGCCATAACAAGGAGAGATATAAAAAAAAATGGGAGAGATCTTGGCTCTGGCAGGACAAGGAGAACAGGGAGAAGTCAGGCCGAGACAGAGAGGTGCTTGTAGGTTGAGGTGTAAGTGGATTCAGAAAACAAGAAATAGACCTGGGTGGAGGGAGGCCTTCTTTTTGCCCATCAGCCCTGTCTCTGCCCCTCTGCTCCCTACACAGGGCTTTTCTTTCGCCACACTCCCCTGGGCTTTGTTGTCAAAGTATAGGTGGGGACATACAAATTTTCCAGAATAATTATTTTGACAGTGCACCAAAATTATGAACATAAAACTAATGACCCTACCTGGAAGTTAAGTCAAGGGGTGATTGATAGACTGATTGATTCTGATCAAAGACTTAGACATCTCAATGACTGATTTTTAAATGACATCCCCAAATAAAGATATACACAGAACAGCCCATCTATGTTCTTACCCCCTTCATGACCCTCTCCTTAGCTCCTCTTCTCCCGCGGTCAGGCAGCGCATATGTCACAGGACTTTGTAACAGGACATTGCCCATTGGTTCCATAGTCACAAACAGGTCAGGAGTCAAGCTTTTCAAAGAGAACGATCCTCTTCAA